>NQVE01000195.1:1162500-2547500 GCA_003260385.1 Cuscuta australis
TCTACCGACATCTAAAATGCCTAAAATTTACAACATTTCTTCTTTATTTTGGGTATAAGTTAGTTTGAAAGTTTTTTTCGCATTCAAGGCGAGATATAAGTGTTTTATGAGATGTGCAAAAAATGAAACAGGAAAGACTTTTTGGGACGGAGGGAGTATTTTGTAAGATACTCTATTGTTAGATTACTCCGTATTTGTTAAGTTAAATAAATACGAGTACTAAGATCATTCACAATGGCAAGTAAGAAATAAAATGACACACGATGACATGGAAAGTTTCAACCAATAAAAAACAGTCTAGTCAGCATGTGGCATGAGAGTGGAGTGGCATGTTATGCAGTGGCAAGTAATTGTTTTTATCAATTTTACTTTTTTACACATTTTAATTTTAATTGTTTAAATTTATTCTAATTATATTTTTTCAAATAAAAAATAAAAATATTTAAAAATTATTTAAATTATTTAAATTTATTTTGTTTATATTTTTATAAACTATACTTTTTAAAAAAATATTTCTTATTTAAAAAATAAACTAAAAAAATTAAAAAATTATGTTTTTTTTTTCAAATTTTACATTTTTTTACATGTCTTATTTTTACTACAAAGTATTAAAAATGAATTTACTTAGGTTTTTTCCAAAAAATATATCTACCTTTTAAAAATCCTCTATTTTATGGAGGAAAAGAGAAAAGAAAACAAAAATAGTTGCTTCACTTGCCTCGCCCATTACTTGCCATGCATGTCAAATTTCTACATTCTTGCGAGGCATTTTGCTTGCTTGGCTTATGTGGCAGGCGTACAACCACGCCATTGCCAGTGCTCTAAGGAGTGGCCAATCCTTCCTTGTCTCTTCTAAATTGAGGGTTTTAAACCCTCCCCATTTGGCACAATAAGAAAAAGACATGTGGACATGATATTCCACTTCTTTTAAAAACTTAAATTATTCTTGTTAATTCAATATTGGCCCCAATCTAAAATTAATTTATTTTTACACCATGAATTATTATTTTGTTAACAGCGGGTTAACGGAATGGCCTGTTTTGTTCAAAAAAATGAAAGTTGGGATTGTTTTCAGTGAATTTTTGTTTTTTATTTATTTAAATATTTTTTTAAGTTTTAAAAAAACTTTCTACATAAATTTCATTTTCCTTTTTTTAAAATATTATTCTTATCTTATAAAAAATAAATATAAAATATAAAATATAAAAAATAAGTATAAAAATATTAAATATAAGATTTCAGTTATTGTTCTCATTTTTGTTATTTTTATATCTATTTTTTTATTTATATCCAAAGTTAGACTAATCTTTAAAAGAATACAACAAAATGAAAGTTGGGATTACTTTTAGTGAATTTTTGTTTTTTATTTATTTAAATATTTATTTAAGTTTTTAAAAAAACTTTCTACATAAATTTCTTTTTCTTTTTTTAAATATTATTCTTATCTTAAAAAAAAATAAGTATAAAATTTCAAATATAAAAAATAAGTATAAAAATATTAAATAATCGTATAAGATTTCAGTTATTTTTCTCATTTTTTTATTTTTTATATCTAGTTTTATATTTATATCCAAACTAAAAATGAGAAGTAGACATAATTGGAACAAGAAAACGAGATTTCAGGACATAATGCTCGTACGTCTCATAAGAATGACATTTAATCAATGAAAAAATTGATAGAAGGAAATCAGAGAGAAATAAAGCAAGAGATTGAGCTGATCTAGGGTTATATTTGAAGGGCCGAACCCGTCGATGGCGCTAGATGGAGATAACGACTCTGAACGAAGGCGGTGGCGATGGAGACGGTCTTCTAGAAAATACGATGTTGGGTTGGATGGGGATGGAGACGCAAAACAATTAACGAAGATGACATTAACGTATGATGGCGAAGGGAAGAAAAATAAAATAATTTTGGATTGTGGCCAATATTAAATTAACAAGAATAATTTAAGTTTTTAAAAGAGGTGGAATATTGCGTCCACATGTCTCTTTTTCATTGCGGCACATGGGAAGGGTTTTAAAACTAGGGGTGGGTTCGGTTTTGGCGGTTCGGTTTTCACCCAAAACCAAAGACAAAACGGAAGGTAAATTGGCGGTTCGGTTCGGTTCGGTTTTGCATAAAAAATATGTAAATCGTTGGTTATTCGTTGCATAAAAAGTAGAAACGGAAGGTTATTTTCTACTTTTACTAGTCGATTAAATAATTTTAATCGACTAGTAATTTATTTGCATTTATATTTTTATAAATTTTCTACATATCACATATAATCATCTAAATAAAGTGAAGTATCTAAGAACGTTCGGTTTATTCGGTTCGGTTTGGTTTTTCAAAGTGAAACCAAAACGGAACCAAACACTAACAGTTCGGTTCGTTTTTTTATATCCGGTTTTGGTTTTTTCGGTTCGGTTTTTTTTCTAGCTCGTTTCGATCGATTTCGGTTCGGTTTGCGGTTTTCGGTTTTTCCAACCCAGCCCTATTTAAAACCCTCACTTTGAAAGAGGCACCAAAGGATACGGAGTAGTATTTTAAGTTATATACTAGTTGCACAGGGTCAGACGAAAGTTTTATCAATTCTGTAAATTGACTTCAATGTAATATTTTTAAATAAGTTATAAAAATATATGTAATGCGTTCTTTAACACTATAGACATTAAAATCAAAATAAAATAAATAATTTGGCATTTAATATTTGGTAATGAAACTTCTTATATTTAAATTCAAAAGTGAACACCTTAAAGTTTTTTAAAATCCATATTTTTTAAGCCATCGAGTATATAACATTTTTGGTGTGGTTGTTGCAAGGGTTTTCATTAGGGAGAAGGACCAAAGTAGTTGTAAAAATATGACATATTTTCAAAATAAGAGTTGAAACATAAATTCACCTAAATAGGAGTAATTAAGTTAATTAATCTAATGGCTTAGAGTTAAGGAGTGAAATAGAAGTAAAACATTGACCAGAAGAAGAACCAAAGTAGTAGTAAAATATATAACATATCCTCAAAATAGGAGTTGAAAAGATTAGTATTTTGATTCTTTAGAAGAGCAATGCTAGGTTTACAAATAAAATGATCATAAAATTCATAAACTTACTATTTATGGTTTAAGTTCTCACTTTAATATTATTTTAAAATACTTTTTTTATAATTAAAATTCACAAGTAGTAAATTTGTGAGATTTGTGAGTATTTTATTTGTAAACCAAGCATTTTCCTTTTAGGACCAAGACTTGCTAATTTTTTTCGAGACTGCTTCAATTTAGATCTAGCCTGGTATTCATGTTTTGGACTTTTCAATCTAGATCAAAGCTGGTATTTTTTGGAGTCTTCAATCTGCTCGATTTGTGACTACTAGTTTTCTAACCCGTGCCGCACGGGTCAAACAAATATTTTTTTATTCTGTAATATTTTTTTCAATGCTACTGATTAAAAAATTAAAAAAATCTAAAAGTGCCACCAAAACTTAAACGAAGTATAAAATAAATAACATGTGCTAATGAAAATTAGTTTAGAGTCTATTTGGTATATGAAATTGTATTTGAAATGCAGCACATCACCATTAACTATAAGAAAAATTAATATCATTTAACACAACTATCACGAGTTATAATCAATGCTATGAAATTGTATTTTTTACTAATTTATTTTTTATAAAAAAATATTCTAAGTTCAAAAGGTTAGTGTATAAAAAAACTTTCAATTTGCATAATCACTTTTTGCATAGCTCTTGGTATCCACCATGAAACAATAAGAATCTTGAATTTTAATTTTACTAACATGTAATCCCCATAATTGAGATATAGTAAGAAAATAGTGTTTGTGTAACAAAAAAATCTTTTCTTTATACAGTACTCCCCCTTGTTAACTCATCCCTAATACATCCTTGATATCCCAAATCAGACGGTCTCACATGGTAATATTTGGGTCACGACTTATCTTGGCTTTGCTGTTACAGGTTCATGATTGTACGCATTAAAAACAAAATAGAATAAAAGCTATGTAAACATGGTAGGAATGACAAAGAGTGAAGATACGTGGGTATGTCCTCTATTGTGTTTGCAAGGTTCTTAGCAGACTTCACGCTAGGAACTTCATTAGGTTGTCTTTAGTTTCAGTTGCTTGATTCCACTACAGTTTGACAGTCTTTCGAATTACATTGTTTCTTAGGAGGGGTTGTAGTAGAATTGTAATGTATTCAAGAAGGAAGGGAATCATGTCATTCCTCACCCGAACCAACAATTACAATAATTACTACTAATAATATAAAGCTGTTGCAAAAGTTTTAGATGGTGAGGTAGAACTACATCTTTGTGAAATAGTATCCATTAAAGGTTCCCTAGGAAGATTTGTTATTAAATCCAACTAATGAACTATATTTTTGCCAAGGAATAAGAGCTCCCCACTAAGAACTTCAACAAACATACAACTACTACTTCACTTAAGTTGAGATTGCATAAAAAAATATTACATCCTAATAGAGTTATTAAGCACATGCCACAATCTCTATGCACGTACACTCTTGTCTGCATTTTAAAACAAAAGTAAAAAAACTATAAAGAAATTAAAAGGATATGTAAAAAGTGATATCTTTTACGCCAACAGAAGCAAGTATTTTGCCTAAAAAATATAACATCAAAGTAAACAACTTAGACCCATGGTGCGTTTTGAATTATAGCAACTTTTCATAGGTGAGACTTATCATGGTTAACTGGTTGAGATCACATGCATGAAGAACAATCAAATTAGAAGTAAAAGATACGGAGTAAATGAAAATATAGAGTATGAAGATAGATGTCATAGAATCACAACATAGAAAGAAAGTGTATCCAAAGTATAAAGATTAATGTCATAGAACTACAAAACAGAAAGAAGCTGCATACTAAGTCACATAAATATCATGAAGTAAATAAATTGCAATCAGTTTTTAGGATAGTTCAATTTGTAGCAATACTACCATTATAGAATGAAGCTTATACCATTAGAAAGATCCTTCATACTAAGTGGACAACTGCTCAATCTTCCATCCCCCTTAGTGACTTTTCCAAATAATGCATACCAATGAGTACCAAATATAACTATTATTTGCTATTTGAATATTTAAATTTCAAAGTACACAGAAGTTATTGTCATGATGGGAGTGAGCATTAGAGCAGAGAGGGTAGATCATCCCACACTCAAGTATGGTAGCATCTCTTTCCAATAATGCTCTCGGACTTTCACAATGCACTGTGATAAAACAAAATGTATTTCCAAAATAAGAAAACTTATCAAAGACATATCTGCTTAGACAAAAAAGACAATAGTAATACATAAGTGTATTTTTTCTGTGTTGTTTTTTTCTTTGTTTAAAAGCTACAACCACACTTGCTTAGATAAAAAGACATTAATAATACATGATTTATCAAATGTCTTTTTTCTAATTATGCGCAGCGATGGAGATGGCTGTAATACATGTCAAAAAATTAAGCCTTGAGTAATGCCAAATGACAGCCTCTTAAAAGATTGACTCTCAAATTTTATATTAAAGAAAAACATTGCGTGTTTGAGATTTATTTGGAAAGAGACTCGTTATGAACATCATAGTGTTTAGCTACTTTTAAAACAAACATATGGACTAATCAAGCTTCCTCTTGATGCATAGAGCTTTTTATATGGTGTTCGTTAAACTCTGATAATTATATCTATGTTGTCCAAAAATTAAAAGCACTAAAGAAAGATATGTTATCCACAAAAGCACTACAGAAAGATTAGCAGAGAAGTAAGGAGTTTTTAGTAGCACATATAAAGTAGTAAGTAATCAATTCGAGAAATAACAAAGCATGACAATTATCAAATACTAATGTCACATATTAGTAAGTAAATACCTCGCTTGGTAGTAGTAAACTGCGCACTATCAATTATTAGTGCGTGAATTAGGAAAACACCAATGACTGTTAAAGCGCTGCACATTCAATAGATCGTTTGAGAATAGGGCATCAATCCTTGAAGAAAAAAGAACAAAACTATGTTACTCGTAACATCTGCTGCATAGATCTCTCTAACATGCCCTAGCTGAGCCCTTCTTCTTCAGAGAAGAAAGAACCTAATACCATAGATGATAAAGGAAAGTACCTTAAAATGAGCAATAAAAAAGGCGCATTGCATGTTGATACCCTATTCCCAGAAATTCATACGGCATGATTGAGTACAGATAACCCAAGATTATCTGCAACAGAGCATTGAAACTAATCAAATCAATAATAACTCTTTAACTTGCCTCCCTCATAGGACAGGGAAATGAAGTAAATGAACTTACCGCAGAGAATTTGAATGTAATGATAATTTACAGGATTTCATCAATGATCCTCCGCCTACATCTTTGAAAATAAAAAAGAAGCGGTCACACCGACATGAGAGGTTGCACAAAAAATGACAGATTGCACTGGCATGAGAAAATCATTATTTCCATTTACACACGAGAGATTATAATGTTGAATATTGTCAAGAATTTTAGTAACTTTGGAGTCTAGCTTAAAACGGTGCAAAGAAGCTTAGGTATTAACTCAGTTATTTGTCTGCTACACATTGAATAGTTGTATGGCATAGGCATTGTAGCAGAATAGCTCCATGCCTCCAAAATGCGGCTTCCTGCCTAAGAAGCTAAACCTAAAACCCGTCTTATAGTACTACTTTTTGGACTTCACACACACTTCAACCAAGATTGAGATTCATACCTTTGGTATATTCTTACTATTATATATTGTTGGCTTCTTATCATAATACTAAACACACAGTAACAGACATGCAATAACAAATATCTCAACTCCATAGATAGCCCTCAAGGATACACACAAGCTCACAAACTCTAACTCCTACTTGAAAGCACCAAAATAGTTGTTAAGGGTCCGTTTGGTATAAGGAATTGGTGGAATTGGAATTGAATTGGAATTGAAATTTCATGAGATTCAATTCCATAGAATTGAATTCTGTCAATTTCAATTCATTTTTTGCATTATCAATTCCAAATCCACATAATTTTTGTGCTACCAAACACCAGAATTGGAATTAAAGTTCCCAATTCCAATTCCATAGTTTGAATTCCATGTACCAAACGGGACCTAAGTCTTACCTATCTCAATAGTTTATATTTACGTGGTGCTGATTAGGGTTGTAAGTAAAGCAAACAATTATGGATCAACTCATGATTCATATTCAAATATGATGATTCTTGTTTGAATAGTTCAAATGCAAATACTCAGTACTCACTCTATACCCTTTTACCTTTTTTATGTGTTCTACTTTTTTTGTCACATACGGAGTACTACATTTGGTCATACTTGTTTGGTTAACATCAATTCTTTTTTTGTCTTATGGATTACAAAATACTTCTTAGTTTAAAATCAAAATTAAACACATAAATTTAATTTCCCTAATTTCAGTGTCACTCCCTCAACCCCAAAAAACAGTGTGATATAAGGAGTATAATTTTTTATTCAAATGTTAAAGGAATAATATACTCCGTAAGAAATAAGTGATGGGCTCAGAATTCATCAGGGTACATCATATCTATTATGCCAAATAACAATTGAAAATTTGCTTAAAATTCCTTACTTGAATATCAATTAATACAAATTGCATTACAAATTTGTATCATATTCGGATTTAAAAATTCAAACTAATACATTCCAAAGATTTGGGTATTTGAATCGGTCCACTTTGATAATTTAAAGAAAAGAATAATAATCTATCTATTATCGAGATCAAAATTCTAGAAAATTAGTTTGAGCAAATATAACAAATAGAAGATGCTTGAATTTTAGCAGAACCATACCGTAATATCAATGACGGAAGGGAAATCGAAAATAGAGAATAGGAATCAATGAAGTTACAAATTGAATAAAAAATTCAAATCAATTTAGGAAACAAACCTAATTCTTGAGCCATTGAGAATTCTGATTGCAATAAGAGATTCACGCAATTAAGGATTCTCATCATTTTGGTGAAGAATTAAACCCTATGCGAAGAAGAAATCCGGCTCTGATACTTTCCTTTAAAAGGCTTCGAATTATGCGCGGCGATGGAGATGGCGACGCGAAGAAGACGGAACCATGAACGGAAATTGATTTCATTGGGAAAGGCTTGGGCGATTTCGGGTAAGAAGCCAAAAGCTGACGCGTGGAGCATTACACGTGTCTCAAAATTAGAGTTCTTACTTTGCCACGTGTCAAAATTCTAGGCTATCAACTCTCAAATATTATATTAAAGGATTCATGTTTCTTGATTTCTTTTTTTGGAAGAAGATGAATGTGGATGATTTTGTTGATTTTCTTTAAAAATTATTTAATTTATATAATAAATTATTATGAAAATGTGAAAAATAGATGACATAATTGGGAAGTAAGTGAGAGTTTGAATTGCTAAATTACATTACTAAAATGAAGTATGCAAGTCGAATTGCAATTCCAATTCATTTAGTGAACTATATTTGTCCGAATTTTTGAACAATATTCATGCTCCGGGTATTCCAAATCATGAACTAACTTTGAAAGTTGGAACGCGTATAATGTTGTCGAGGAATATTAAGCACGCGATGAGGTTGTGCAATGCTACAAGATTAATAGTTACGTGTTTGGCCCTTCATTCCATACAAGGAAAATTTCTATCTAGCATACATATGTGTGAAAAAATTGTTATCCATAGAATGCCATTAACCACTTCAGATCTAAGAATTCCTTTCAAATTTGAAATACGACAACTCCCTGTAATGATTTTGTACGCAATGACCATAAACAATAGTCAAGGCTAATGACGATTTCACGTAGGCCTTCTCTCAAAAAGTTTCTATTCAGTTATGATTATGTTGTACTTTCTAGAGTGACAGATCATAATTGTTTAAATTTTTTGATTTACGAAGAAAATGACCAACAAACACATTCCACAACAAATGTTGTTTAAAAAGCTTTTCGTAATATGTGAATGCTTTATAATGAATTTGTTTTGGATTTTGGGATGTAAAACAACATTCATTTTATGCAATTAATTTATACTAAACCATTGAAAACTCAAATAATTTATAATTTTTATATTTCAACAAATTTCTTGCCATGCAACGCACGTGTATAATTCTAGTTTAATGATAAAATGTGTATTACTTTTATTTTGATATTTTCATTATTTTTTTACTCATATATAGGGAGTTATCTTTTTCTAAGAAGTGGAAGTCATTTATCTTATACTCCGTAAGATTCATTAGTTTCAAAATCTCTCCCTATTTAAGTTTCTTTTTTAAAGGTGCAATAAGTTCAAGACATGTGAGTTTTTAATGCGGGAGTCTATATTTGTACAATTAATTTTGTTGTGAGGTTACTCTTTCAAACGAGAAATCATGAATTAAATTTGTTGGGAATAAATTACTATTAATGCTTCAATATGTTGAGGAAATATGTATTAGATATTATAATTATAATAGAGTTATTAGTGTTTTAAAGAAGTTTAATACATTTTTAAATAGAAAAAATGGGTACCTAACTTGCATGTTCCGCACATTTTTGTAAGCTCGAAAATATTCTTTCCATTTGACTTTTCATAGTCTCCAATGTTACATTTTAACCATTACTAGTTCTCTAAACCGTGGGTTAAACAGACAATATTTATACATAGATATATCTTATAAAATTTGATATTTCAAAATCACATTTCAATAGAATAATATTTATATCAAATTTATATCATAATATAATATACTTCCTCCGTCCCATAAAGATGGGTACATTTTGACTAAAGAACATTTTGTGTTGGCTTTCCAAAAGTACCCTTGATGTGATGAGTTAAAGTATGCCGTGATGTGTAAATTATTAGGAAAAAAGTATGATGTGATATGTAAGATTTGAAAAAGTAAGGGGTAAAAGTGATTTTTTAATAAAAATGGATAAAATATTGTGGAACACAATTTTTTTGAAATGTGTAAATCTTTTTAGGATGGAAGGAGTATTATATATATATATATATATATATATATATATATATATATATATATATATATATATATATATATATATATATATATATATATATATATATATATATATATATATATATATCAGAGTTAAAGTTTTCAAATTTTGATCAAGAAAATAAAAATGGAGAGAGAGTAAATAGATAACACGGATTAGTGAATTTTTCTTAGGGACCAAAGGTGCAAATTTCCGGATATCAGCCAGAATAAAACCCCGAGTACGGTCTGAATTCTAAAACGCAATTAACAAAACCAAGCCACAATCCCTCACCCTCTCTCAAAGCCTCAAGACTCTCAACTATGGCGGAGAACGGGAATAACACTGTTTATATTGGTAATTTCCCAATTACATTTCAAATCTTAGGGTTGTTTGGTGGCGTTTGTTGTTGTTTATTTGATGTATTGTTTTTTCAGAGCTTGGAGATGCATGTCTGTGATTTTTTTAATTCTGACTTCCATATCTCCATACATCACATGTTGATTCTTTTGTTTCGGTTCCAGAATGTTGGTCTGTAATCTGATATATCTAACGTTTTTCGTATTATATTTTGATTTTAGATTTGAGGAGATCAATCAACTGCGTATAAGCTAGGGTTTCGCAGAAATAGCTGAATTATAAGAATAAAAGCAATGTTTTGGAATTTATTTTGTGTGCTGTAATGAATTTTGGATGGTGAAAATCTTGGTTTCAAATTTACAATACACATGCTCCGGATTCTGATTCAAATGCTTCCTCCTTCTGATCTTGAATGATTGTCTCTCTGGGTTTAGGTGGATTTATGGGTTTATGAATAATCTCTTTACTGTTTTCCAGTTCTCTCAGATCATTTTATTTTTCATTGGTGATTTTCTGTGCTGGAATTACTATTACCAATAAAAATTTCTCCAATTTTTTTTACCTGATTTTGTAATTGCGTGATTAGTTGCACATTGTGTTGTTGGGTTTTTATGTACTTAAAGATTAATTTTTTACTTGGTATCTCTAAGAGCTTTGGATTTGAATTTTTGTGGATTATATTGATGTTCTTGATGTGAAAGAATTATGGCATTGAACTACATTTGATTTTCATTTTATAGGTAATTTGGATGAGAGGGTAAATGACAGGGTGCTGTATGATATTCTCATTCAAGCTGGTCCTGTGGTTGACTTGCATGTTCCTCGTGATAGGGAATCTGATAAGCCAAAAGGCTTTGCTTTTGCTATCTATGAGACTGAGGAGACCGCAGAGTATGCCGTCAAACTCTTCTCTGGTCTGGTGACATTGTGCAACAAAACACTGAAATTTGCAGTATGTTCTCTATATAACATGCCTTAGTTATTTGGTTATTCCATATGGAGTACTTCTATTATTACCTAAACTGTACATTTATATGACAATGGCATCTTTCTTTTGATTGCATTTCTCTTAAATTAGTTCTTATTTTCAAAATCACCTGACATAAACAAAGGTTTGTTCTACATAAGCGTACCTGGGCTTTGCTTCTTAATGTTCGCCACTAGGCCAATATATTTATTTTCTGGATTTATTTATTTATACAGTGGAGTATCATCATTTATTGCTTCTCAGGACTAAGAAGAGGAAGATGTTATTGGTTGTAGGGTATTTCTTTTTGTGAGATGGCACTCTTAGCCCAGAGAACTGCAAATAAATGTCTATCATGTCCTTTGGGAAATGGGTAGTGATTAATGACTTTTTGAAACAGATTTCAGGTAAAGATAAGCCGCCAATGAATTCATCAATGGAAACCCCTAATGCATTAAGTTCTTCTATTAGGCAAAGGACACACTCTCTATCACCATATGATCCTGAAATTTCTCAACATTCTCCAAGATCATCTGCATCATGTCGGCTCTCAGAGTACCAAACAAATTCCCCAAAAGGTGAATATTGGTTCTTAGCTAAGTGTTCACTGTGAATTGTTGTCTAAAGCTATAATTTTATTCCCCTCTTCTTTTAGTTAATGGACTTCAGATACCTCTTTTATGACATTTTTCTCTATTCAATTCCAGTTCCCCCTGGTGTACTATTACACCATCGTAATGGCCTTAGATCACCTAATGATGGATATAGGTCTCATTATGATGGCAACACGTATGATTACAGTCGGCGAGTATTTGGGGCTGCTTTGGATAGTTTTACCCCTTCTAGGTTGGGTCGTTATGATGCTCGTAATTCAAACAATTACTATTCACCTTACTGATTGACCTTAAGATTTGGTAAAAGATCAGCCCTGACATATCCTGTACCAAGTAATTGTAATTTATGCTGAATTTAGGGGATCTTAGTCTCAAATGGATGCATTTAGCTTTTGCTGCTCTGACTGTTGTGTATTTGAAGGTGTTGTCTGATTTGGGATTCATTGTTTTGTAGCCCCTTGGAAGATTATGTTGTTTGTGTAATATTTATACATTTGAAACTTGTGATCTTTTGAAGAACCATATTTTGTTGTGTTTTTTTGTTTCTTGAAAAAGCCCCTATAGACTCAACTGCACATGTGGTGATGACATTGTTGCCTAATTTGCTTATGCTTCCGATGCTTGATTTGGTAAGTCTTCATTCCTGTGTTGTTAGATTCAAATGTGTGAATTTTGAGGTGCAAAAGAGGTAGGGACGAAATTTTGTTCATCTTTAACCTGCCAAGAGTATGATTTGTTTGCTTATCTTTGACCTAGAAGGAAGTTCAAAATTTCCTTTTTGGTTTGTCCGAAAATAATGTTTCTTTTAGGGTAATTTTTTGTGGTACTTTTTATTTCTCAATAAGTCTCTAATGCGATATTCAAATTTTTTAATGATCATGTTAGTTTCAACGTGGAAAGGAGCGAGTACAAGATTATGAAATGCGTGTATGTTCTTACTTTTATCAAATAAAAAGGGATTTTAGTTTAAAATGAAATTTTAGGTTATTATTCTAGAAGTCTACATCTTTATTTTATTTTTTTAAGATTTTATATAAACTTCGGTAATGTCCACAAAACTTGTACATAAATTTCTGAAAATATTCACCATTTTTCCTTTTATTACTTTTCAAATAAAAAATTAGTGTTCAAAAAAAATATTTTTATAAGTCTATAATACAAGTGTATCAATATTAAAACTAATTCTTATTAGAAAAATCCTATTGAATAGTCAAAAGTTATTTCTTATTTATTATTTAGTTATTGTATCTACCATAAAAGATCTTACGTCTAATAGTTAAATAATATTTGTGTAACACAACATTTACGTAGCACACACAATATAATTATAATAAATAAAATTATATTATTCAAAACATTTTTTACGAATAAAATTGAAAGAATTATAATTCAAAACATAATTTCTTAGAATGTTAAAAGTATAGATTATATATTAGCCCGTGCGAACCATGATATTCATGCGTAAAGTTCTTTTGACATTAATACACAATGTCAACATGACATTGATTCCGTTTGAAGTCTTTATGATACTTCGTTGGATCCGTAAATATTCCTACTCACCATAAACTTCGTTATATTCCTATTCCTCGTCGCCTCCTCCTTTTCAGTGACAATCCATTGTCTAAAGTTTCATCCAATTTTTTTTAATGTAGTATCCTCAAATGTTGTATTTCTTAGCATATTTTTGTTTGTGTTTTTCTTTTGGATGTTTGTATACAACTTGCGGATTATTTTATGCTTTACACCTCATAAAATTTTATGATTGTATTTTGTAGAGGTTTTGGACTCTGACATCTCGAAATATTTTGAATTGGCTGATTCTGAATGGAACGAGATAAAGTTGGACAATGTATCTCCCGAATCATTTCGACCAATTTGTTGGGATATGTATTGGGATCGAGATGACTCTAATCCAGATCAACTCACTCTCATTGATTATTGAAATGCTTTCGGAAGGGAGCAAATTGTAAAGTCTTTCCATGTCTACTCTATAAGGGATGTATTGTATTCATATTTTAAAGTAAGAAATCTCTGTTTTGTTTTAAAGTATTCATGAAGTATATATGAAAATATAGTTTTTTTATTTACATATTCAAAAGTTGTAGATATTGTGTGAATAATTTTTCTTCATTTATAAAAATTAATAGATAAGGCATCATTGCAAATATATCATTCCAATAAAATATTGCAACAATAATGCAAGTATTTGTTACTAAAAAAGTAAATTAATTGTTGCAAGGCAAAGTTTTTGCAAATCAAAATTGTGCACTAAAAGGGAAATTAATTTGCAGCAAGGCAAAGTTTTTGCCAATATCTCCTCAATCAAATTTGTTGCAGGGAGTCATTGCTACACTATAGTTGGTGCAAAATAATAATAATAATAATAATAATAATAATAATAAATCATTTTTAGAACAACTGGTCGGTAAGTAGAAAGAGTTTGAAGAAATTAAAAATAGTTGGAAGAAATTGGAAGGAACTAGAAAAAACTAGAAAGAACTGTAAGAACGGTAAGAAACTGGAAAAAACTGAAAATAATTAGAAGGAACTAGAAGAAACTGAAAGTTAGAAGTTCAAGCCTTAAAGAACATGCTTTTAATGTTTCAATAGTTTTGTGAGACTATTATCCATTTCGTGGGCCATGAAAGTAGGGGTGAATTTTGTTTTAGCGGTTTGGTTTTCACCTAAAACCAAATACAAAGCAGAAGGTAAGTTGGCAGTTTGGTTTGGTTTCGAATATAAAATATATAAATCATTATATTGGTTATTCAGTTCAGTTTTATGCGGTTCATATTGTGGTTTTTTATTTTTCTGTTTTTAAAAATAAAATCTATAAGCATTAAAAAGTTGTAAAAAACACTAGCTATTTTGATGGAGCAATAAGAATATGTAGGGTTGGGTTCAGTTTTTCAATTTTATTTTTTCATAAAACCAAAAATTGAATGGAATGTTAGAGTTCAGTTCAATTTAAATAAAAAATATGTGTTGAGTGCCCAACAAACATCTAAGAGCTTCCAAATATTTCTAAAGCTTTTGTATGTAAATATCAATTACGAAGAATTTGTGTTTTGGTATAATATTTTCATTTCTATTATAGCATCATAGACTTTTCATATAAATATATAAATTACTTGTATCGATCCTTAATGTTAATATAGTTCTGTATTAGAATTAGTTATTGATGTTTATATTTCTAGGTTTTTTAAAGTATATAATATGGTTTCAAATGTTTAATAGTTATGAAAAATAAATTTAATCGACTTATCAATTATTTGCATTTATATTTTTATGATTTTTTTATATCACATATACTCATATAAATAAAGCGAAGTACCTAACAAAGTTTGGTTATTTATTTGGTTCGGTTCAGTTTTCCGAAGTGAAAACCAAAACGGAATGTGTTACACGGAAACCAAACAATAACGGTTCGGTTCAATTTTTTTACATTCAGTTTTGGTTTTTTCATTTTGTTTTTTTTCTAGCTCTTTTCGATCAGTTTCGGTTCAGTTTGCGATTTTCAGTTTTCCCAACCCAGCTCTACATGAAAGATTGCGAGTTACACATACATATGTGTGGTATGACTATATGCACAAAAAAATCAACAAAAAATGCATGGTAGCTAATAATGGTACTCTACTAGATCGACCAATGGAGACCTGAGAATATATACAGTGTAAGTTAAAGCGACTGTTGATCGAAGCGCGTGCATAGGTGGCACACGAAGGGATCAAAGTATACTTTTTTGAACTTTATCGGTCATCTATTTGTTTATTACTCATCTTGAACCTCATCAAGTGGTATGAAAGAAAGTCTCATTATGCAATATCTTTCCAAGAGAATTTTAGGGCTATGTATATAAAGTCTTCGATTTGTGTACATGTCACATGAAGCAATAAGTGGCTACGGGTGATTGATCATATCAGAAAAACAGTAAGAGATGTGCATACGCGCATTTGATTCCCGAAAGGGATGATTCGCATATGTTTTCGAGGAGTTTGTTTATGCTACGAAGTGAGTTTCTTGTTGTCCTTGGTGAAGTAGACACATTCAAATGGGTGAGAGAGTACTTCGCATTTTTATATCAAACAAAATATTCTTTCCAAATATTTGGTTTTATGTGTGGGAGGGATTAGATTTTGTGATAGTTGAGGCAAAGAAGTATGGAAATATGGTGATGTCTTTAGAAACTCTCTTGTGAAGGCCTACTACAAAAACCAAAGTGCTTCTTTGGTGGATCTAAGGTCCACCCCATTTTAGATAGACTTTCAGTGGCTATAATTAGCAAATACTTACTTCCTTGATTAGCATGTTTTCCATATTATTTTGCCTAATGCTATGTTAAAAATTCATTGGAATTTTTATTTTCGAATGTGTACAAAAGAACATCTGAACCGCTTCCTCTTGAACCAATTCGTGCGAATAGACACGACCTTTGGAGAGAGGCGCCATCCGGTTGTTCTCGTTCTTACATGCGTCCATAAAACCGATTGCAAGATTGGTCAAGGAGAGAGATTCGAAAATCACCACAGAAGTTCCTCACATTGTTCTTCAATATCTCTTTGAGTTGTATCCGATCGAAAGATTCGTGCCAACCGCCAAGTGAATACATGCCTTTTAGATAATCCAAGTACTGATTCGGTTTTCTAAGAATCTCTACAAAAGTTTGTAGAGAAGCTAATTATTGTAAATATAATGTTATATATATATATAGTATATATATATATATATAATATATATATATATATATATATATATATATATATATATATAATATATATATATATATATATATATATATATATATATATATATATATATATATAATATATATATATATATATATATATATATATATATATATATATATATATATATATATATATATATATATATATATATATATATATATATATATATATATATATATATATATATATAATATATAGGGCTGGATCAAGTGAGAATGCACCTTGGTGAAAGAAATAAGAATAAAATCTAGCCTTTGGATCTGATGCATCGTGCGGCTCAGATTGCATCCTGCACTCAGATTTTGAGATAGTGCATTTTCAAAGGTTTTTGGTGCATTTCGACAAGATGCATATTTAGACCATTTTGGTGCACCTAATTTTGATGCAATCCTAACCCTTAGATCTCACAATCTAAAACACCAGATTCATTCTTATTTCTTTCATAAGATCACATTCTCACTTGAACCAATATATATATAGGGTTGCAAGATTGGTCAAGGAGAGAGATTCGAAAATCACCACAGAAGTTCCTCACATTGTTCTTCAATATCTCTTTGAGTTGTATCCGATCGAAAGATTCGTGCCAACCGCCAAGTGAATACATGCCTTTTAGATAATCCAAGTACTGATTCGGTTTTCTAAGAATCTCTACAAAAGTTTGTAGAGAAGCTAATTATTGTAGAATATAATGTTTTATATATATATATATATATATATATATATATATATATATATATATATATATATATATATATATATTATATATATATATATATATATATATATATATATATATATATATTATATATATATATATATATATATATATATATATATATATATATATATATATATATATATATATATTATATATATATATATATATATATATATATATATATATATATATATATATATATATATATATATATATATATATATATATATATATATATATATATATATATATATATATATATAGGGGCTGGATCAAGTGAGAATGCACCTTGGTGAAAGAAATAAGAATAAAATCTAGCCTTTGGATCTGATGCATCGTGCGGCTCAGATTGCATCCTGCACTCAGATTTTGAG
Source organism: Cuscuta australis (assembly GCA_003260385.1). Taxonomy (NCBI): domain Eukaryota; kingdom Viridiplantae; phylum Streptophyta; class Magnoliopsida; order Solanales; family Convolvulaceae; genus Cuscuta; species Cuscuta australis. The sequence continues at coordinate 1,180,249 of NQVE01000195.1, forward strand.
ATAGTGCATTTTCAAAGGTTTTTGGTGCATTTCGACAAGATGCATATTTAGACCATTTTGGTGCACCTAATTTTGATGCAATCCTAACCCTTAGATCTCACAATCTAAAACACCAGATTCATTCTTATTTCTTTCATAAGATCACATTCTCACTTGAACCTATATATATATATATATATATATATATATATATATATATATATATATATATATATATATATATATATATATATATATATATATATATATATATATATATATAATATATATATATATATATATATATATATATATATATATATATATATATATATATATATATATATATATATATATATATATATATATATATATATATATAAGACCAGATTGGGAAATATAAAAAAACTAAATTCATTTATCATAATTTGTACTCCCTCCGTCTTGAAGTATTCGTCCAGTTTTGACTTTTGGAACTGTTCATCTGAGCACTTTGACTCATCAAATTCTCTCAATGTGTAAGCCTAAATATAGTCATGTGTAATCTTGTTTGATTTGTCTTAACATATACTCCCTCCGTTCCAAAAAGATTTACATCTTTCAAAAAAATTACGTCCCACAATCTTCTACTCATTTCTATTAAAAAACCACTTTTACCCCTTACTTTTTCAAACCATACCTATCACATCATACCTTTTTCTAATAATCTACACATCGCATCCTACTTTTATCCATCATATCAAGGGTATTTTTGGAAAGTCAACACAAAATTATCTCTACCTTAATTTCAACTTTAATAAAAACGTGTAAATCTTTTTGGGACGGAGGTAGTAGATTATTAATATATAATTTCTATAATTTTTTAATATAAAAATTACAAGATAAAATGGATTAAATAAGTGTATTGAATGATGTATAAAAATTAAAGTGGACAAATACTGGGACGGAGGTAGTACTTTGTAAGCACCACAAAAGGATTGTAGAAGAAAGAGCTCTCACTGAAGTGTCAGAGAAGCGCATAAAAAAAGAAAATCCGCTGCCGGGGGTCGAACCCGGTTGATTGACTGAGATTTTCAATAAGCCTGCGCTACAGCGGAAATCAGAAGAACTGTTGTTTTGCTTGCATAATATTTATATATAAAGCTATTTAGGGCCAATTTGATGTGGAAGCTAAGTCCGAAGTACTGAAGTGGATTTTTTTAAACTACGGAGTAGTAATTTTTTTATTCAGATTATTATTTTCCCGTGTATGCCTACTTTTATTAAGATCAAAATATTTTCAATAAATTTAAGTTGCTTTTTAAAAATATATTTTTGTATTTTTCATATTACAAAATTATGCAGATAAAAATAAATGAGTAAATTTCATAATTGGTCCTTTATAATGAGGAATTTCCATATTTAGTCCTCTATTATTAAATAGTATCTCCATAGTTCTTCTTTTATGAGTCCCCTTTCATAAATGACCATTTTTTATCTTCTGTCATGTTGGTGTTAATTTCAAGGTTAAAAATAGAATTTGACATCAACCTTATGTCCAGGAACGTATTCTGATATTGGTTAAAGGGATAACACAAAAATAAGACTATGATTGCAAGCTGGGATTCCAATTTCCAACAAAAGAACACATCTGTAGACTATAGTTGCGATAGAAAGCGACTTTAATTCACAAACGACACATTAAAAGCGGGCTTTGGATTGTGTATGACAAGAAAATTATATTATCATTGTGAAGTTACACTTTTAGCCCTTAAATTAACACTAACATGATAGAAGATAAAAAAACTATTTGGGAAAAAGATACACATAAAAGAAGGACCAACGGGGTAATATTTGATAATAGAGAACTAAATAGGGAAACCCCACATGTCATAAAGAACTAATTATGAAATTTACTCAAAATAAATTTATGGCATGTTTGAGAACATGAATTTGGATTTCAAATCCAGATTTGACTCAAATTCCATTTTTGGAAAATTCAAAAATTTTGAATTTGGATTTGAGTCAAATTTCTCCCATTCATAAGAAAGCTTAATTTCAAATTCATGCGCCTCCTCTTGTCATTTGAAATTTAAAATTTCAAATCTTGGAATTGAAATGCTTGAATTGAAATGAAATGCTAGTTTCTAAACACTACCTTATAACATTTGAGACTCCCCACTATTGAAAGAGAAAACGAAAAAAGAAAATGCGTGAAGAACCACTAATAGTGTGAGAAAAGTTATTAGGATAAGTGGTTTGATGTTAAAAAAAAGAGTAGAGTATTTGTACCATATGTCCGGATATACACTGTGTTGGGTTATGAAATCCAAGGGTAGGGAAGAAGAAGGATAAGGATGAAGAAATCCTTGTGTGGTGTGTGTTGTATTAGCTTCCTCTCTCCCCCCTCTTCCAAGAAGAGGAGTATAAATAGGGAGAGTTAGGATTAGGGTTCCGAACTAATGGGTCGGCCCAACAGACTGGGCCGCCCTTAAATAAATAACTAACGTATGACTAACGGGCCGGTCCAACAGACTGGACCGCCCCAACTAATATTATACAAAGACCGGATACCCCTGTCCAGGGTATCCATCACACTGTTTCTCATACAATCGTATGAAAATAATCATTTTCGAGTAACAGAATATTCATTTTCGAGTAGACCAATACTCATTTTCGAGCATAACTAATTTTAACACTTTAATATTTTCAATCACTACGTGAAGCCTAGGGGCATTTTATTTTTTGGATTTTTGTAAATATGTGTATGTTCTTGAGAAGATTTAAATTGTACTTCCTGTTTTAAAAAATATTTTCTATTTTGACTTTTAACAAAAAATTTTGTAAATTAACTTTTCAATAATATTTTTTGCGTTCAAGAGAAGCTAATTTGGTCTTGTATAATGTTATATTCTTTTCCTGATCAGATTGGAAAATATAAAATGAACTAAATTCTTTTATCGATAGTTCTAAATTTATTTACCTGCATAACTCCTTATCCCTAATGATACCTAATACGGAGTAAGTTCTAAATCTATTCACCAATTAGTTTTAGAAGAGTTCTAAATTCATTTATCACTTGTTGTTTATAATGTTTGACTGTAATTATTTTCAACCCATTTTCTTTGAAAATTAGTGTAGAATTAAAAAATAAAATTTACATATCAAAAGCTAAATTAAATATTTTACAAAACTATGGGTGATATGAAATGTAACGCCTCAAAACCCGGCTTGGTATTTTTAATTAATTTATATAATTAATTAGTTACTAAGTCGGTAAAAATGAAGATTATTCTCTAATTTGCGTATTTAATATGAGAGTTGACCTACGTTGTAGGGCTCGCTGTTCTGAACCCGACCGTACAAACGAATTGAGAATTGGACTTGCTGGGCCTAAGATACGAATGCCGAATAAGGTAATTGGGCTTAAATACATCCTGACTGGTTAGGAAGTGTAAACTGGACCCTTAAATTATATTAAATATGAAGGGGGTTACGAGACTTACCATCCATCCGTTGTTTTTCCGTTCGTGTCTCTGCTCTGCGTCCGTTCCTCCTTCGTCGTTCCGTCAGCCAGCAGCAGCGCCGCCGAGCTCCGCCGTCGCCGCCCTCGCCGAACGCCCTAGCCGCCGTCGCCGCTCTTCCTTCCCCGTCGCACGGTAGATTCGGCTGCAACAGGGAGTGCAGCGGCGAGCTTCTCTCTTTCGATTTAGTTCCTAATTCTTCAATAATTCGAGGTGATTCGTGATTCCTATACCTATAGTTGTCATTAATTCGTAGTTTAGGATCTTGTGGTAGCAATTTTGTGTTTGATTGTGAAATTTGTGGTAGAATGTGCATTAGATTGGATTGGGGTTGTGTTGGGGGCTGTTTTCCGGCGATTCGACGGCGGCTGGCCAGTGGTGGCTACGGCCGGCGTACGGGCAGTTTCCGGTGGGTCCAATTTGGAACCAATTGGTTTGATTTGGACCCAATTGGTTAAATCGGGTTAATTTGGGTTTCAATTGGGATTGAATTTTGTGCAAACGGGTCGGTTTAGATTCAATTGGGGCTATCTGGGCAGTTGGGGCTGACCAGGTCGTGGGACCGACTGTCCGGGGTGTTGGGCCGGTGGGTCCGGCTGTTAGGCCGGCTGCATTGGGCCGTTGGGCCGGCTGCATTGGGCCGGTTGAGTGGGGCTGCCTGAACGGGCAGCGGGTTGGGGCTGCCGGGTCGATCCAGTGGGTTGTCGTCTGATCCGGTGGTGAATGATACTACTCAGGCGGGGGCAGGCGGGCCCGAGGATCGATTCCTTGGTCTCGATTCCGCGCAGGTAAGTTGGGTTAATTGCAATTTGGGTTGTTTGATTATGCATGACAGTAATCGCGGGTCTTTGGCCCGGATAGGCCGCTACGTGACTTGTTGTGAATTGTGAACTGAGATTTAAATTAAATTGATCTTGTTGGTGAATATTGTGGATTATGAATGATAAATAGGAATTATGCCACATAGTATAATTAGGCAGGCCTGAATTGGATTGACTTATTGAATCACCAATAAGATATGCTAGGAAGTGGCCTTTGCGGGGCGTCGTTGCACCCCCGGGGGTCTTGGGTTAAAAACGTACGTACGGAAGTCCGCGACCTATCCTGGCATCGCCGGGCTAGGGGCTTCAACCCGCCCAAAGTGAATCTCCTTTGGGTTTATGAGCTGACCCTTTTATAGCATCGCTTGGGGTGCCATGACTCAAAGTAGTTGATGTGGAATAAAATAAAGACATGATATTCAAATGAAAGGTGTTAAAATAAATATGTTTATTTAAGCTGTTTGTTTTTTCTCCGCGATCACATGCTGTTGTTATTTGTATGCTAACGTGGTGCTATTCTGTGAGTTAATGCTAGCTTAGGTATATTTTCATTCAGCAAATCGCTGAGCGTGTAGTCGTTGTTGTTTGACTGCACGCAGGTAGGAACACAGATTTTGATGGGCAACCCGGAGGGCAGTGAGGTGGTGGTGCGGCGTGGATGGCTCCTATTACTTAAATAAATAAACTACATTATTTTATTTGGTTATATGGACTGTTGGACGTTACTTTGGTTTTATTATGCTTCCGCGACGTTTGGACTTGTTTTATTACTCCGATAAATTTTGTTTTGGTTTCGAACTCTCACAGATGAATTTTATAATTTATTCAGTTGATTTAATTTTTTTTATAAATTATGCATGCGAATATCAATTTAGTAACAATCCGGTTCGCTAACCCGTTGGTTCGGGTTATGCGGGTTGGGGTGTTACATTTTGGTATCAGAGCATGTGGTTTTAAAAACGATTTTTTTTTGGGCCACGAATGGTCGTTACTTAAATAAATTCACGTATAACGTTACTTTTGTTTATAAAAAATGTTATCAATTTCAAAAAAAAAAAGAATAATGTTATGAATTTTTGAAAAAAAAGGAGCTACTATTTTAACACATATTGTATATACATGTGTTGGGCATCCACAGCTTCACCGTGTCACTGTTCCGGGTGGTAATTTCTTAAGTCCTTGTTTGTTAATTGTTGCTTAATTTAGTAAAATCATAAATTGTAGAATGGATCCGAACGTGAACCTCAACGACAACCACTCCGAGGGAGATAGCGTGTCTCCCTAGCAACTTAATGCGAACCAGAACCAGAATGCCCCTCATCAGGAAGCCCCGCACGGTGGACTTGCTGGGATCCCGCAGATGGATCCTGCTCTCCTGATGTAGCTCATGCAACAAATGCTGATCATGAATCAGAACGCATTGGCTAGGCAGCCTGAGCCAAGGATTACTTTGGAGAGATTGAGGAAGAATGGTGCTGAAGAGTTCCTCGAGGAGAACATCGTTGATCCGTTGGTAGCGTTCCGGTGGCTGGAGCGCGTACGCCGCGTGTTCGAGAACTTAAAGGTCCCCGTGGGTGAGTGGGCTGATCTCGCTGTGATGTTGCTGCAGAACAACGCGTTTGAGTGGTGGAAACGCACCACACGGAATACCGACCACCCTCCCCAGTTGACGTGGGAGTATTTCGATCGAGTGTTCAGGGAGGAGTACAGTCCGGAGTCTTTTGTTGAGGAAAAACGGGAGGAATTTGTGCACCTGGAGATGGGGACCATGAGCCTTCTGGAATACCGGGAGCTCTTTGATCACCTGGCAGAGTTTGCTCAAGATCTGGTGAATACTCCAAAGAGACGATGCGATAGATTTGTTAAGGGCATGTGCATGAACCTCTAGGAGGGTATGTCTACGGCGTCCAGGCAAGACTTTGGCGTCATGTATGAGCAGGCTAAGGAGGTGGTCAGGACCCGATAGGGAGCAAAGCTGGTAGTGGAGCAAAAGGCAAACAAGATGCCGGTTCAGGTAGCCAGTGCTGGTAAGGCCTATTCGGGGAAGAGACCTCTGAGTGGGTCTGGTATTCAGTCGTCCAAGAAAGCCAAGTCAGAACCAGCTCACTCAGTGGCATCCAGCAGCAAGACAAGGTCGTCAAAGCATCCGATGTGTGAATCTTGTGGGAGGAACCATCCAGGGGAGTGTTGGAGGAGTTTAGGGTTGTGCATGGGATGCGGACAGTCTGGGCATTACAGGAGGGATTGTCCTACTAATCCTGGTCTTCCGTTCCCCACGGCTGCAGCATCCACTCAGACGACGGCTCCCCGACCTGCCCAGAGTCAGCGTTCGACGGCCGGGTCACAGCCACAGCGACCCCCGCAACAGCGGCAGCCTCAGGCTGCACCACATCAGCAGGGCAGGGCTCCAGCGTGGCCATACGCTATGCAAGGGCGTGTCGATCCTAATCCTGACGTCATACTTGGTATGTTTACACTCTTTGGTTCGGATCTGTTAACATTGATTGACCCTGGGTCTACACTGTCATATATATGTGTTCCTTTGCCTGCTAATTCTGTTGTCGCGAGAGGTCAGTTGGAGAGTCCGATGCTGGTGTCCAATCCCCTTGGGCACAGTATGAGCCTACATCACGTCTACCGACAATGCCCTTTGACCGCGCGTGGGAAGATCTTTCTCGCAGATCTTATTGAACTTCCATACAAGGAATTTGACATTATCCTTGGAATGGATTGGCTTACCGAGCACCAGGCAGTCGTAGATTGCAGTTCAAGGACTGTACGGTTGAGAGCACCGGATGGAGACACAATCATGATCGATGGGGAGTTATTTCCTAAGGCGCCTGAGTTTATCTCTTATATGCAAGCCAAGAGATTGGTCCGAAAGAAGTGTGAGGCATTCCTATGCACCGTGAAAGATGTACGGAAGGAGCCACCTAGCCTTAAGGATATTCCTTCTGTACATGATTTTCCTGACGTGTTTCCTGACGAGCTACGAGGTCTGCCTCCCCCAAGGGAGGTAGAATTCTCCATTGACTTAGTTCCTGGTACGGAACCCATTTCGGCTACTCCCTATCGCATGGCTCCAGCAGAGATGAAGGAGTTAAAGGCGCAATTACAGGAGCTGATGGATAGGGGATTCATCCACCCAAGTGTCTCCCCTTGGGGCGCACCTCTCCTTTTTGTGCGAAAGAAGGATGGGTCTATGAGGCTTTGCATTGACTACCGACAGCTCAATAAGGTGACTGCTAAAAACCGTTATCCATTACTGCGCATTGATGATTTGTTTGATCAGCTACGTGGAGCCAGGGTGTTCTCGAAGATTGACTTAAGGTCCGGATATCATCAGATTCGAGTAAAGAAGGAAGACATACCGAAGACAGCTTTCAGGACGCGTTACGGACATTATGAGTTCACCGTAATGCCTTTTGGACTCACTAATGGTCCTGCTATCTTTATGGATCTAATGAATAGTGTCTTTCGGCCGTACTTGGATCAATTCGTCGTGGTATTCATCGATGACATCCTCGTTTACTCAAAGAATGCCGAGGAACATGCGTTCCATTTGCAAAAAGTATTAACCATCCTAAGGGAGCAGGAACTCTATGCAAAGTTGTCCAAGTGTGAGTTTTGGCTTGAGGAGGTAACTTTCTTAGGTCACGTGATCTCCGCTGAAGGGGTGAAGGTTGCCCCGAGTAAGATTTCTGCCATAGTTGACTGGAAGGTTCCCCGTAATGCTAGGGAAGTGAGAAGTTTCCTCGGACTGGCGGGGTACTACCGGCGGTTCGTGAAAGACTTCTCCGCGATTGCTTCCCCTCTTACTAAACTCCTACGGAAGGATGTGAGGTTTGCATGGACAGACGCATGCCAGAGCAGTTTTGATCGGCTGAAAGAGTGCTTGACTAAAGCCCCGGTGCTGATCCAGCCAGAACCGGGTCGTGAGTACACGATCTACAGTGATGCATCTCTTTGTGGATTGGGTTGTGTACTCATGCAAGAAGGTAGGGTGGTTGCCTATGCCTCGAGGCAGCTGAAACCCCATGAGGGTAATTATCCGACTCATGACTTGGAGCTAGCATCAGTTGTTTTTGCCTTAAAAATCTGGCGACACTATGTCTTCGGTGAAAAGATTCTTATATATACCAATCATAAGAGTTTGAGGTATTTGTTGACCCAGAAGGATCTGAACCTGAGACAGAGGCAGTGGTTAGAACTTCTCAAGGACTATGATTTCACCATCGAGTATCACCCGGGTAAGGCTAATGTGGTGGCTGACGCCTTGAGCCGCAAGCTGATAGCTGAACTCCATATACAACCAACGTTGGATACAGAAATCCGGAATGCTCAGGAGGACGACGAGTTCTGTCGCATGACACGGGACCTTGTCTCTAGTGGGAAGAGACCAGAGTTTACTGTTGGTGCTGATGGAATCTTGTTTTTCCGCAACCGTCTTGTGGTACCATGCGGGGCCGTGAGGGAGCGGCTGTTACGTGAGGCTCACGAGTCAGCATACACTATACATCCGGGAAGTAACAAGATGTACCACGACTTAAAGGGGAACTATTGGTGGCCTGTGATGACGAAGGAAATTTGTGAGTTTACAGCTCGATGCTTGACATGTCAGCAGGTCAAAGCCAAACATCAAGTACCATCGGGATTGTTGCATCCGCCTTCTATTCCTGAGTGGAAGTGGGAGCGTATCACGATGGATTTCGTGATTGGGCTGCCCTTGTCTCCCTGTAAGAATGATGCTGTATGGGTCATCGTGGATCGTCTTACGAAATCTGCGCATTTCTTACCTGTTCGACGGGATATGTCACTACAGAAGTTAGCAGAGTTGTACCTCCGCGAAATTGTTCGGTTGCATGGGGTACCTGTATCCATTATCTCCGACAGAGACCCCCGTTTCACTTCAAAGTTCTGGAAGGGACTCGAGCAAGCCTTGGGTACAAAGTTAAACTTGAGCACAGCCTTCCACCCTCAGACTCACGGTCAATCTGAGCGTGTGATACAGATACTTGAGGACATGATGAGAGCATGTGTGATTGACTTTGGGGAAAATTGGGAGCGATACTTGCCGTTGATGGAGTTTGCTTATAATAATAGTTATCAGGCGAGTATTCAAATGGCCCCATACGAGGCACTGTATGGGAGGAGGTGCAGAACACCAGTGTGCTGGACTGAATTGAGCGAGGCGAGGTTAGAAGGTCCCGAGCTTGTTCGTGAGACAGAAGAAAAGGTACGGATCATCCGCAAGCGTTTGCAGATAGCATCAGATCGGCAAAAATCTTATGCGGACTTGAAGCATCGGGAGATTTCTTTTGAAGTGGGGGATAAGGTTTATCTTAAGGTGTCACCTTGGAAAAAGGTTCTACGTTTTGGAAAGAGAGGAAAATTGAGTCCTCGTTTCATTGGGCCTTATCCCATCACTGCGAAGGTTGGCCCCGTAGCTTATCAGTTAGAGCTACCACCTGAGCTGAGTAAGATTCACAATGTGTTCCATGTGTCTATGCTCCGACGTTACCGATCAGATCCGACTCATCGGTTACCTGAAGGCGTGGTGACTCTGGACGAGAACTTGACCTATGAGGAGGAGCTGGTGCAGATTTTAGCACGAGAAGTGAAAGAGTTGAGGAATAAGCGGGTGCCTCTAGTCAAAGTCTTGTGGCGTAACCATGCTGTCGAAGAGGCTACGTGGGGGACCGAGGAGTCCATGAGAGTTCAGTATCCTCACCTTTTCTGCGATGATGGTTCACGTAATTTCGAGGACGAAATTCTTTTAAGGGGGAGAGAAATGTAACGCCTCAAAACCCGGCTTGGTATTTTTAATTAATTTATATAATTAATTAGTTACTAAGTCGGTAAAAATGAAGATTATTCTCTAATTTGCGTATTTAATATGAGAGTTGACCTACGTTGTAGGGCTCGCTGTTCTGAACCCGACCGTACAAACGAATTGAGAATCGGACTTGCTGGGCCTAAGATACGAATGCCGAATAAGGTAATTGGGCTTAAATACATCCTGACTGGTTAGGAAGTGTAAACTGGACCCTTAAATTCTATTTAATTTTATATTAAATATGAAGGGGGTTACGAGACTTACCATCCATCCGTTTTTTTTCCGTTCGTGTCTCTGCTCTGCGTCCGTTCCTCCTTCGTCGTTCCGTCAGCCAGCAGCAGCGCCGCCGAGCTCCGCCGTCGCCGCCCTCGCCGAACGCCCTAGCCGCCGTCGCCGCTCTTCCTTCCCCGTCGCACGGTAGATTCGGCTGCAACAGGGAGTGCAGCGGCGAGCTTCTCTCTTTCGATTTGGTTCCTAATTCTTCAATAATTCGAGGTGATTCGTGATTCCTATACCTATAGTTGTCATTAATTCGTAGTTTAGGATCTTGTGGTAGCAATTTTGTGTTTGATTGTGAAATTTGTGGTTGAATGTGCATTAGATTGGATTGGGGTTGTGTTAGGGGCTATTTTCCGGCGATTCGACGGCGGCTGGCCAGTGGTGGCTACGGCCGGCGTACGGGCAGTTTCTGGTGGGTCCAATTTGGAACCAATTGGTTTGATTTGGACCCAATTGGTTAAACCGGGTTAATTCGGGTTTCAATTGGGATTGAATTTTGTGCAAACGGGTCGGTTTAGATTCAATTGGGGCTATCTGGGCAGTTGGGGCTGACCAGGTCGTGGGACCGACTGTCCGGGGTGTTGGGCCGGTGGGTCCGGCTGTTAGGCCGGCTGCATTGGGCCGTTGGGCCGGCAACGTTGGGCCGGTTGAGTGGGGCTGCCTGAACGGGCAGCGGGTTAGGGCTGCCGGGTCGATCCAGTGGGTTGTCGGCTGATCCGGTGGTGAATGATACTGCTCAGGCGGGGGCAGGCGGGCCCGAGGATCGATTCCTTGGTCTCGATTCCGCGCAGGTAAGTTGGGTTAATTGCAATTTGGGTTGTTTGATTATGCATGACAGTAATCGCGGGTCTTTGGCCCGGATAGGCCGCTACGTGACTTGTTGTGAATTGTGAACTGAGATTTAAATTAAATTGATCTTGTTGGTGAATATTGTGGATTATGAATGATAAATAGGAATTATGCCACATAGTATAATTAGGCAGGCCTGAATTGGATTGACTTATTGAATCACCAATAAGATATGCTAGGAAGTGGCCTTTGCGGGGCGTCGTTGCACCCCCGGGGGTCTTGGGTTAAAAACGTACGTACGGAAGTCCGCGACCTATCCTGGCATCGCCGGGACAGGGGCTTCAACCCACCCAAAGTGAATCTATTTTGGGTTTATGAGCTGACCCTTTTATAGCATCGCTTGGGGTGCCATGACTCAAAGTAGTTGATGTGGAATAAAATAAGGACATGATATTCAAATGAAAGGTGTTAAAATAAATATGTTTATTTAAGCTGTTTTTTTTTCTCCGCGATCACATGTTGTTGTTATTTGTATGCTAACGTGGTGCTATTCTGTGAGTTAATGCTAGCTTAGGTATATTTTCACTCAGCAAATCGCTGAGCGTGTAGTCGTTGTTGTTTGACTGCACGCAGGTAAGAACACAGATTTTGATTGACAAACCCGGAGGGCAGTGAGGTGGTGGTGCGGCGTGGATGGCTCCTATTACTTAAATAAATAAACTACATTATTTTATTTGGTTATATGGACTGCTGGACGTTACTTTGGTTTTATTATGCTTTCGCAACGTTTGGACTTGTTTTATTACTCCGATAAATTTTGGTTTGGTTTCGAACTCTCACAGATGAATTTTATAATTTATTCAGTTGATTTATTTTTTTTATAAATTATGCATGCAAATACCAATTTAGTAACAACCCGGTTCGCTAACCCGTTGGTTCGGGCTATGCGGGTTGGGGTGTTACATGAAAACATTATTTTAACAAATGAGTGGCGAATCAAAAAATAAAATTTACATATTCAAAAACTACATCAAAAGTTTTATATCAACCAATTTGCTCTCAAGAATGCTTGAAAAACTTCATGGATGAATTTATAAGGTATGTAATAATAGATTTATAACACTATGAATTTGATTTTTTATTATTCTTATTACTATTGTAGAGAGTATATTTTACTATTGTTAAAATATAATTTATAGATTTTACTTCATTATGACACAACGTCTTATTTTATCGGTGTTGTCCAGGGCTCCTAATTTCTCGGAGACGGCTCTGATGCCATGTCTGGATCAATTTACAAAAAAAGAAAACAAGAAAGTGCATGGCAGTTAATAATGGAACTCTACTAGGTCGAGTGACCAATGGTGATCGACTTGAAAATACAATGTAGGCTCTGTTGATTCAAGTGCATATATAGGAGGAGGCATGCATGTGTCAAGATTAGTTAGTTGTTCATTCAAACTCTGCATTTGTGTAGATTAATATAAACATATATTTGTTTCCTAAGTGACTTGCATTTTCTCATGCCAATCCAGAGTGATTTTATTTGAGTTTACTAGTAATAAGTAAATACTACACAAATGAAAAAAAAAATGTTTCCTTTTTATTACAAATTGTAATAGTACTATATTATTCTACACTTGAACAAAAGGGCACATTACTTTATCGACTCCATCTTCAAGCATCCAATTTACCCTCCACTCCTCCACATTTCTTCAAGCTCTCTCATGGGGAAATAAAGATTTATAGTAATTCTGAACAAGAAACTGAGTCAACACAGTGTTAGACTTAGCTAAAAACTTACAGAATCTCAATCCAAATTGGAGAAAAGTACGAGGCAGCAATGAGGCACAGAGAGAATCGTAAACCCTACCAATGGAAGGGGGCAAAAGAAATCCACTGCTGGGGTTCGAACCCAGAAATTGATTAAGTCCATCAATAAGCCTTTGCTACAGTGGAAATGGACAAGTTTTTGCTATTCACTTCATTTTATTTTGTTTTTAAAACCTTTTATTAGGCTTTTAATCCGATTTGGTGTGTCAAGCAGATAAGATTTGTATAACATACCCACTATTAGAGCACTGGTAATGGTCATGAAGCGGGCTTCGAACTTTCTCTCTCTGCCACGTCAGCTTTAACTTACACCCAAAATTCACTGAAAATGGTTTTGAAGCCCCGGAGCTTCAAACTGGGGCTTCAAACCTTCATTTTTTACATTTTTAAATATACATCTTCTAAAATTAAATTAATAAAATGTAATTAATTTATTATTTAATTAAATTGAAACACGAATAATAAAAAATACATTAATTAAATAAAAAAAGCGACAATAATTTAAAAAAAGATACATTAATAAAAAAGCTAAGGTAAAATATATTTCTCCTTGATCTCTCTCATTCTTTGCTCATAGATCATTCGTCCAAACTCCGACAACGTCCCGGGGTCGGTTTGCATGACTTTCATCTTGGCCTCCTGCTCCTTTAGCTTCAACTCCTTCTCCTTTAGCTTCAATCTCTTTTGTTCTTGGAGATTGAACGCCCGAAGTTGTTCAATCATTGCCCGGCCGATTTCGTCGCGGGGAGAAGCGGAAACAGAGGCGGACCCTCCCGAACCAGAGGCAATGGATTTTGCCTTCTTTCTTCCGATCGGCCGTGGAATGGGGTCCTCGTCATTGGAATCCGCAACGTTGAAGGGAGGGATTTGATCGGTAGAACCGATAGTCTCATCGACCTCAACCTCGTCGTCGACAGTGGATCTTTTCCGGAACGATCCGCCGTCGGGATTGTTGAATTGTTGCCACTTCGGGGAACGACTCAAAATCCTCCAAAGATCGATGGGCACTTTGCCTTGGTTCCCGTCGTCTTGATACCGGGTCGTGGTAAGCCGGAGAACATCGGCGTCGTTCGTGCCGCTCCTCCGGGACCGGGAGCATTCCTCGTAAACTCCCATAAACTTTCAGACTTTTTTGTTGATGTGGCTCCATTTAGAAGTGAGTTGGTCCCAGGTTCGGTAGGAGCCGTCCTTCTTCATCGCCGTGAAGAACTTCTCCTCGATACGATCCCACATCGCATCCTTCGTTTGCTCCGTACCTTTAAAAATGTATTACACAATTTTTTTAGACACCATTAAATATAATATATATAAATAAAAACATAAATATATTAGAAAAAATAAATTTTTTACCAATGATAGGATGCTCGGAGACGTCAACCCAAGCCGACGCCAATATGCACTCCTCCTCCCGCGTGTACTTTTTTTTTATCCGGACGGTTCCGGTTGAGTCTCCGGAACCGAATCTCGGTCAACGTACCCCGATTGTTGCGTCTCGTACATCGGCGGTTGATCGCCCAACTCTTGGTAATACCACATCGCGGCGTCGACGGGCGTGAGATTGTCGGGAAAGAAGCCGGAGCCGGAAGGATTCATGTTGAAAATTGGGAGGGGGTAATTTCGAAATTTTAAATTTGGGAAGAAGAAGAGATTGAAGATGGAGAAGATGTTAGAGATTGGGGGGTTTGAATTTATAAGATTTTTTTTTTGAAATGGGGTGCAACGGCTATAAAGCCGTTAGGGAGGGGAATGGAATGACACCGCGTCATTCCTTTGACGCAGGGCCGATCATGCCCGGAGGGGGGCGGTGTTTAACGCCGCCGGGGCATTAAACGCCCCATCACGCCGGCGGGCGTGAAGCCCATTACCAGTGCTCTTAGATTTTGTTACGAGTAAATTCCTATAATAATCCTTTTGATATTTTCTATATTAATCTTTAATAAGTTTTAATTACCTATATCATACTTTGTTATTGAGATTTATTCCCTAATCTATCATTCGTAAAAAATGTCGACTTAGTAGAGGCTATTTTTCATCATCTAAAACTAGAGTGAGTAATCAAATTCATCATTTCTAATGAAGTATTTTTATAAAATGGTCTTTTCTAATTAATTAGGTGTATTTTTTTTTAAATTTCAAAATATTTTGACAAATTTTTTATAATTCATGGATCATTTACAATTTTTAATTTTAAAATTGTATAGAAATCACTAATTTGATAATTTATTTTAAGTTTAGATAATGGAAATATCAAAATACCCTCCATGTAATCATCATTTAAGTAACATTTTTATGAATGACTATTTAAAAGACCATTTTGGAACTTTACTCTTTTATTAACTATTCCGTGTTAATTTGTAACCGGATTTTTTTCTTGGCTATGTATATTTTTATTAATAATAAAATATCTTCCTATATATTAAGTTACTTTATTAAAAAAAAATAAATCTCTATTTATTACTCCGTATATGGAGAATTTTTTTTGGAGAATTATGTAACTAAAAAGATAAAATTTTCCTTATATAACTTTCCTTTATTAAATGGACGGTAAATAACTGAAGTTTAAAAATAAAAAAATTATTTTAATACTTTTTTCCTTTTTGGGAATAAATTATTTCTATAAATAGTCACAGATCCCATGCCGTGGAGAAAACATATCTACTTCACGACAATTGCTTTGTTTGATAACAACATTTTTTATTAGCGTTAGCGTTTTCGATAAAATTTTAATGATGCAGATTAATTCTGAAAATGCTAACGCTAAAGGCTACCATCGGATAGCTTTTCCAAAACGCTAACGCTAATCTCTGACGCTGATGCCAAACGAGACCAATATATTCTTCTTATTTTTTCTACAAACATACGTTAATAATCATGGGTGTGTGGTCAAGCTCAAAAAGGATTGATCAAAGTCTTGCCACTTTCATGATTAAATTGAGAGCTATAAGGGTTTATCGAACCCCTGCCCATTCTCGAGAGCCAGAATATCTTGATGTTATTTTTAATGATGAAAATGGTAGTTATATTAATAGTGCCATCCATAATCAAGAAAGTGTTAAACAAAATTGTTATAATTAAATCAGAAATTAGTGCTTGCATTTTAGATGGAGGTCGGATTCATGCGCAAATAAAAGAGCGGCCTATCGCCCTGAATGACAGACGATGCAGAAAATAGAAAGTACCCTACATTTGGAAAGGGGCAAAAAAATAATATTCCGCTGCTGGGCTTCGACCCCAGAATTTGTAGATTTGATTAAACTCATTAAAAGCCGGTGCTACAGCGGAACTACATAACCCTGTGCTGATACAGCTGCACTTTGTTAGTTTAAAACTTTTATTTAGCTTTCAAGCGGATTTGGTCTGCCAAGTAGATATAGATATGATTTGGGTTGTCCTACTCTCACCCCCTTTACCGTGTAAATTTCACTCATGCTATACGAACTTTCATCATTATTTTACTTCGGTATATAAATTTTAATTACAATCACAAAAGTACACGAACTTTCAACATTCTTTCACCGGTGGTCCAATATGTGATTTCTAAGGGAAGTGAAAGAAAATTCATGGATAGACAAATAAGGGAAGTGAAAATAAAACTTATGAAGAGAAGGGGTAACATATAAGGCTCATCAATGAAAAAAGAAAAGAAAATATACACAGAAAACAACAAAGAAAGATACAACAAAGAAATATATTTAATGAAAATTTCAAAAATCACAAAGGAAATTATAAATTAATTAATTTTATATTTTAATAAATCTAGGACACAACTTTTCAATAAATCAATTTTTTATTTTTTTTGAGATAATAATAAGATATGGAAATAAACCTAAATAAAGAAAATTAAGGGGCTGTTTGGCAACTTCTGAATAGGTAAGTGCTGAACCAGTAAGAAGTCTGAACCATTAAGTGCTGAACCAGTAAGAGGTCTGAACCATTAAAGCTAGTATATTGCTTAACTATTCAGAGGCAAATGTCTGATCAATTCAGATAAGAGGTCTTAACCATTTAGACTCTGTATAATAATTAACCATTCAGAGGCAAATCTCTTAACCATTCAGACATCTGAACCATTAAGAGGCTGAAACAAATAGTCTGAACCATTAAGTGCTGAACTATTCAGACATCTGAATCATTAAGAGGCTGAATCAAATAGCCCCTAAGTCATTATTGAAAAAAATGAAAGATGAGTTGGAAGAAAGTAGAAGAGTTGGAAGAAATTTAAAGAAGTTGGAAGAAACTGGTAAGAGTTGGAAAAAACTGAAAGGAGTTGGATTATGTTGGAACTTGGAAGTTAAGAGTTAACGCTCAAAAAAAAACAAAGGCTAGAAGTGCATATTTACGCCTAAAATTAAGCAATTAAAAAAATCATGTAAAGTTACAATAGCCTTGTGAGACTATGATCCATTTCCTGAGCCATGAAGCATTGCAAGTTACATTATAGATATACATGTCCTGTATGGATCAATTTACAAAAAAAGAAAACAAGAAAGTGCATGGCAGTTAATAATGGAACTCTATTAGGTCGAGTGACCAATGGTGATCGACTTGAAAATACAATGTAGGCTCTGTTGATCCAAGTGCATATATAGGAGGAGGCATGCATGTGTCAAGATTAGTTAGTTGTTCATTCAAACTCTGCATTTGTGTAGATTAAAATATACATACATTTGTTTCCTAATGACTTGCATTTTCTCATGCCAATCCAGAGTGATTTTATTTGAGTTTACTAGTAATAAGTAAATACTACACAAATGAAAAAAAATGTTTCCTTTTTATTACAAATTGTAATAGTACTATATTATTCTACACTTGAATAAAGGGCACATTACTTTATCGATTCCATTAGGGGCAAAAAAATTTCCGCTGCTGGGGTTCGAACCCAGAATTTGATATGCCGTTGCTACAGCGGAACTCGACAAGCTTTTGATCGTATATTCATCATCTGTTGTTTTAACCCCTTTTATTAGGCTTTTAACCCGATCTGGTGTGCCAAAGTAGATAAGATTTTATATTTATATGAAATACCCACTTTTAGCGTTTCTCGTGTTCCTCAGAGACTCATATATATTCTAAATTTTTTATACTTTATAAATATAATATATTTATATTAGTTTTCTAATAGTGACATAATATGTGTTGTATGAATATTTTTCAACTTTATAATACTCCGTCCTAAAATATTCTTCCCACTTACTTTTCACACGGTCAAACTTTATTCACTTTCTTTACATATTTTCATTAGGTATTTGATAAAATAATATAGTCTTGTCACCACTTGTTTTGTAGAACTTTTGATGTAGTTTTTAAATATATAAATTTTATTTTTTAATTTTACACCTACAATCAGATATATTGAATTGAAAACAAAGTCGGTCAAACTTCGTAAACATAACCGGGAAGAACATTATAGGACGGAGGCAGTATATCTTTTTTAAATAAAAACTATAGTTTAAATATTGATGTACATGCATTAAAATTCTATAAGTATTTTATTTAAAAGTAGTAAAATAGAAATGATCAATTGTTTTAAAAAATCATATAAACTTTATTTTTCAAACAACCATAAAGTTTTAAAAATATTTTTTTAGATAGGATGTAATATGATTATGTAAACAAATATATTTTAAACTCGAGGAATATATATTGGTATATTAATTTAAAAATAAAAGATTTTATGCAAAATTAATGGTCTTTGATTGAAGTACTAATGAAAATGATTTTAATTAATAAAAAATTAAAGTAAAAATGGACTAAGTCCATAATGACACATCATTAGAACATACGGAGTATTTGTAAGGAACTGGACAAGTTTTTGCTCATATATTCATAATCTGTCGTTTTAATCTTTTATTAGGCTTTTAAATAAGCCGATTTGGTGTGCCAAGTAGATAAGATTTATATGAAATACCCTCTACTAGATTTTGTTTCGAGTAAATTTCTAAAATAATTCTTTCGATATTTTCTCAATTAGTCTTCAATAAGTTTTAATTACATATATCGTACTTTATAATTGAAATTTATTCTCTAACCAGTCATTCGTAAAAAATGCGGACTATAAGTAGAAGGTATTTTTCATTATCTAAACCTAGAGTAAGTAATCAAATTCATCATTTCTAATGAAGCATTTTTCTAAAATGGTCTTTTCCAATTAATGGGGGTGTATTTGTTTCAAATTTCAAAATATTTTGACAAATTTTTAATAATTTATGAATTATGTATAGTCATTTAATTTTACATAATTTATAAAATGGTATAGAAATGACTAGCTATTTTTCTAAAATGGTCTTTTCCAATTAATGGGGGTGTATTTGTTTCAAATTTCAAAATATTTTGACAAATTTTTAATAATTTATGAATTATGTATAGTCATTTAATTTTACATAATTTATAAAATGGTATAGAAATGACTAGCTATTTTGATAATTTATTTTAAGTTTAGATAATGGAAATATCAAAAGAGGAATTTACGTAAATAGCACTAAAACATAATGACTTTTCCTAAATAGCACCACATGTACTTTTTTCTAATGTAGCACTTTTAGTCATTATGCATTAGTCATGTTGGGACTTTGCGTACCCTCACCCCAACCCTGCATTAGTATGATATTTTCCGCTCTGGGCTAAGCCCTCACGGATTTGTTTTTGGGCACTTCCCAAAAGGCCTCATACTAATGGAGTTGGGTGAACCTATATATTTTGGTCCATTTTTTCTTCTCCCTCCGGTGTGTGACTTGGAGGAATCCCCAACAAACCTCCCCTCAACCAAGGATTGAAAGGTAACCATGCAAGGATAGGCATCGGAAATTAAAAATTTTAACATCCTAACATGATTATCTTGCCCAGAATCACGTACTAAAACTTATAGTAGTAAGAAAATTGTACCTTTCTCCGTAAGCGGTAAAACGAAGAAGTTGTAGGAAGAGCGTTGAAAGTGCAAACGTAACCGTTCAAGCGTCCGGTCTCTGTTGAAACACGGGTTTATCACGTTTTCATACTAAAGCCGTGTTCGTTGTTATGACAGGTTTTGATAATGCCAAACCGCCGTGAACGAGACAAGTCATTGAATATACAAGGCGAGAACCAAAGATGAGAAGAAAGAGAACAAGGGACAAAAGAAGACCAAGAACGAAGACCGTAGTCTTAGTGTCGTTGAGTCGGTCACAATTGTGATCAAGACCGACCCAATCTTTACACCTTGGCTCTTTAGGCTAAAATTCTTTTCATTGCATTTCACATCATAAAAATGTTTTTCAAACATGTTTAAAACATTAAAAACACTTGGTGTTCGCCCAAACCAAAAACCAAGCCATCCGGGGTTCGGGTTTTAGAAACCGGCGTTCGGCATTCGGTTTTCGGCGTTGGTTTTTGGCGTCCGAACTAACCAAGTGGTTTTTATGATTGGTTTTTATTTCTGGGCACATTTAAATAGTTTTCCATCAAAAACATTTCAAAAACCACCTTTCGTTTTTTGTCGTTTGATAAAAACCACGCGAAATGGCATAAACTTGGCTAGCCATGGTTTTCACTTAAATGAAGTGGTTTTTGAGTCTTTTTTTGTGAGAATTGTTTTTGAATGCATTTAAATGGTTCTCCAATCAAAACATCATGAAAACCACCATCCGGTTTTGTCTTTTGGTGAAAACCATCCGTGTACGGTGTTGACTTGGTCAACCATGGTTTTTACCTTAACGACGTGGTTTTCAACTTACAAAGCTTGTTTTGACATCACAATACATTAAATAAGTGTTTTAAATACTTAGTTTTTACTTTGGAGAACTTTGCATTTTTCGGTCGGGTTTGAGCGCCGGTCGGCTAGGCCATGGTTCTGGGCTAGCCATCTACCCAGCGATGGTAGATTTTACCCATGCATGGGTAAGTGATCCCGGGATTCCAGAATCATGCTACCCAGCGATGGGAAGATCTTCCCATCGATGGGTAAGCAGTCCCTCAACGAAACTGATTTCCAGAACCATGCCAAACAGCGATGGGAAGTTCTACCCATCGCTGTTAAAGCCTTGGTGCAACATTACCACAAGGCAGAATGCCCTTACCCAGCGATGGGAAGCTTTACCCATCGATGGGAACCCAGCGATGGGAAGGCTTAACCATCGATGGGAAGGCATGACCGTTGGGAGTCATTTAAGGCTGATTCCTTCCTTATTTGAAAGTCAACCTCCCACCCAGCGATGGGAAGCATTTACCCATCGATGGGTAGGTAACCGTTGGCTTCAAAACTGAAGGAAAATTGGCTTACCAGCGATGGGTAAGTTCCAAACATCGATGGGAAGCCAATATCCTGCAGATCCTAAATTTATTCAATCCCATAAATCAAGCCAATCACCCCTTTAATGTATTGGTCCGTTGGAGCCTATTTTGGCACTATAAAAAGCGGTGTTTGGGTCTGCTTTACACATCAATTCACTTCACTTTATTCATATTATCATTGCATCCAAACAACATTATTTTCCATAGCTTTCTAGAGCCAATTTGTGAAGTTTGAGTTGTTCTTGAGCGTATATAGTTTACTCAACATCTACTCTTTAAGAGAGTCTTGTTCTTGAGTGTTCTTAGTGTTGTAAACACGTTTAGGGAAGCTTGTTTCCCTTGGTTGTACGAAGGAAAGGTATTTTCCTTCGGGTTGAAGTCTTAGAGTGCGGTATCTCCGAGCAAGTGTATTGAGGCTCGTGGGACTCGAGTTCTCAGGTTGTAACGGTTTGTTAAGCACCCGTAAGCTTAACGGAAGTAGTGTAGCTCGAGACAGTCTCTCGGGAGGCTGGATTAGCCACAAGTTGTGGTGAACCAGGGTAAATCTTGGTGTGCTCCCTTTACTCCTTTTTTTTCCGCTCTTTACTTTATCCCTGCGATTTTTATTCCGCGAAAATTTATAAACATTCTCGTGCCTCACTATTCACCCCCCTTCTAGTGAAGGGCACTTATTCTAACAGTCTCCAACTTTGACACACGAACAACGCCGGAGTCTACCACAATCTTTATGCTAGTAAAGATTATAGTAGTATAAAATATAAAGATTAAAATTGGGATAATAATAATCTTGTATATATCTATAGAAAATATTTCTAATAATATTTAGAAAATATGATTGATATTTTCTATACACAAAATGATATTAATAGAACACAAAGTATTTTCTCTCACTAAAAATGTAATGGCCAAAATTTAAAACAAATTGATGATATCTCCTTCTCTTCTTTGCTAATGGTGCGTGAGGTGTATATTTAAAACAAAGATATGATTAATTTTGTCATTAGCTAAATGACAAATAATTACCCCACTCAAAATTCAATCAAAGAAAATTGTGGTTCTCCTCAATCCAAAATGGCCGAACAAATCATTGTGATTGTGAGAAGGATTTTCAAAATTCTTCTCCACTCAAATGTTCAAAGTGTATTTTATTTGACACCAAAAATTAATATAAAATTAATTTTAAATCAAATAAAAATACACATATCATTTTTTAAACAAGTATACAAATATACTTTAAATAGTTTATGTCAAAATAACTATTTTCATAATTAAAATGACAAACCAAAATAAAATATTCAACATATAATATATATATATATATATATATATATATATATATATATATATATATATATATATATTAATCGGTATATATATATAATATTTATATATATAATATTATATTCCAAAATATTTTATTTTACTATTTTTAAAAATATACAAATTACTTATTATCCCATTGTTTAATCTTACTCCTTAAATTGTCCAAAGTGTGTGACCCGTATAGGCACTTATAAAACTGGCCACAGTATTGGCTCTGCACCAATACTATAAGCAATAAGCGGTATCTAGCAAAACATGATTGCCCCCAGATTATAAGTTAAGACGTTTGCACCGTCAAAACCTTTCCACGACTCAGACTCCGTGTAACTGTATCCCTTTGTCTCAATGTCTAGACTTAATGCAAGGGATTAATAAAATCCAGCTTGTATCCATTAAGTCATTCACTGATTTATCAAGTCTGACTAATAGGAACAGACGTCATAAAAGCATCTCAGCATGGCCATGCAGTTTCCTCAGTCATGACTTATCAGTGGGCCCCATAAGACATTAATCTCTTTAAAAAGAGTAGTGACAAATCCTATGTACGTAATCTACATTTCTGAATACGAGCTGCGGCATACCCAAAACAAAGCCTGTATACCATCCTTATTTCATATGGCTTAGGACAATGCATCAAAGTATGCGGGTTCACATATGCAGAAAACGTAATACTTCAAGTCGAAGGATAGTTACACCCGTGGTCGCGCTAAAGATGCTTAGAGCATGAACTAAAAGTTCAAGCAACATCTTTAGGATGGGTCAGTCCGGCATCCTATTATCTCTAGATAATATCTGCCCATGTGCGGATGCGAACACACCGTCATTGACTATGAGACTAAGTCAAACATCTAACACACACTAGTCTCACATGCATTAACGATATCCCACTCTCGTTAATACTTGACTATGGACATTTAGATAAATATTTATTTCAAGATGTTAGTCTCATCAGCAGAAAAACACTATCTGATAAACATCTTTTAAATATAAATCTAGGAATATAATATTTGTTTACATTAGCATGAGATGTGTAAACATATTATATCTGCCTATACATGATAGAATAACGATAAACAGTTGGCCATCAGGGCACAACTCCAACAATCTCCCACTTGCACTATGGCCAATCTGGCATCGGTCGAATGCCCATGGACCTAGTGTGACCCTTATGCTTTAGCTTTCCTAAAGGCTTGGTCAAGGGATCGGCTATGTTGTCGTCAGTATCTACTTTGCAAATCATCACATCTCCTCTATCTACGATTTCTCGTATGATGTGATAGCGTCGTACAATGTGTTTGGTTTTCTGGTGAGATTGCGGTTCCTTTGCCTGTGCAATGGCCCCAGTGTTGTCGCAAAACAACGAGATAGGGTCATTAATACTAGGAACCACTCCAAGTTCAGTAATGAACTTCTTGATCCAAACAGCTTCCTTTGCTGCCTCGGCGGCAGCTATGTACTCAGCCTCTGTAGTTGAATCGGCGGTTGTATCCTCCTTAAAGCTCTTCCAACTAAAAGCTCCGCCATTCATGCAAAACAAATATCCTGCTTGTGATTTTGAATTGTCTCTGTCGGTTTGGAAGCTAGCATCAGTGTAACCGACCACCTTTAGCTCTTCCTCACCACCGTATACCAGGAATGCATCCTTAGTATTGCGAAGATACTTGAGGATGTTCTTGACCGCTGTCCAGTGTGCTTCTCCTGGACTTCCCTGGTATCTGCTGGTCACGCTTAAAGCGAATGAGACATCAGGTCTAGTACATATCATGGCGTACATGATGGATCCAATCGCAGAGGCGTATGGAACCTTCATCATGAGTTCCTTTTGCTCGGGAGTAGAAGGACTCTGGCTCTTGGAAAGAACCGTGCCAGGTGTCATAGGTAAAGATCCTTTCTTTGAGTTAGACATGCTAAATCGATCAAGGATTTTATCTATATATGTACTTTGATTTAGACCTATTAACTTTCTTGATCTATCTCGGTAGATTCTTATGCCAACGACATAACTAGCATCCCTTAAGTCTTTCATGGAGAAGTTCTCGCTCAACCACGTCTTTACAGAAGTGAGAGCGGGAATATCATTACCCATTAACAATATGTCATCGACATATAATATTAGGAATACTATTACACTCCCACTTACCTTCTTGTATACACAAGATTCGTCAGAGTTCTTCTTGAAACCAAAACTGGAAATGGTTTCGTCGAAACGTATGTACCAACTCCGAGATGCTTGTTTCAATCTGTAGATTGAACGTTGCAGCTTACAAACTTTGGCAGACTGACCAGCAATTTGAAAACCGTCAGGCTGTGTCATAAAAACATCCTCTTTGAGGTTCCCATTAAGGAAAGCCGTTTTGACGTCCATCTGCCAAATTTCATAATCGTAATAGGCTGCAATCGCAAGCATTATCCGAATGGATTTCAGCATAACAACTGGAGAAAAGGTTTCATCATAGTCAATTCCGTGGATTTGTCTATAACCTTTTGCTACCAATCTAGCTTTGAAGGTATGAACCTTCCCGTCTATGTCTGTCTTCTTTTTGAAGACCCACTTGCATCCAATGGGTTTTACCCCTTCGGGCACATCAACCAAGGTCCAGACTTGGTTTGTGTACATAGACTCCATTTCAGATTTCATGGCTTCGAGCCATAGATCGGATTCGGGGCATGTAATTGCCTCGAGGGAGGTCTCTGGTTCGCCTTGATCTACCAACAAGACGTCACCTTCAACAGACATGAGAAATCCATATCTGACCGGAGGATTACGTATCCGGTCTGACCTACGTGGTATATCTTGAGCAATTTGAGGTTCAATTGCTTGATCTCTTTGCTTAGGTTCCAACACTATCGGGACTTCTTCTTGTGGTTCTCGAATTTCTTCGATTTCTACCTTTCTCCCATTAGTGATAGCAGAAAGAAACTCCTTCTCAAGGAAGGTTCCATTCCGAGCAATAAAGATTTTGTTATCGGATGGATGATAGAACTCATACCCTCTAGTTTCCTTGGGGTATCCCACAAAAATTACTTTATCAGATTTAGGCTCCAACTTACTAGACGTCATGAGACGTTTTACATAAGCTTCACAGTCCCAAATCTTAAAGTACGAGAAACTCGGTTTTCTCCCACGCTATAGTTCGTATGGTGTGCTCTCGACAGCTTTAGATGGAACTCTGTTGAGTGTGTGCGCTGTTGTTTTCAATGCATATCCCCAAAATGATTCTGGCAATGTTGTCAGACTAATCATGCTCCGAACCATGTCTAGCAAAGTCCGATTTCTCCTCTCAGACACTCCATTTAACTGAGGTGGTCCCTGGAGAAGTGAGTTGGGATAAGATCCCATGCTCTTTCAGATAGTCATTGAACTCCAGGCTTAAGTATTCACCTCCTCGATCCGAGCGGAGGGTCTTAATACTTTTTCCTAATTGTTTTTCTACTTCGTTCTTGAATTCTTTGAATTTGTCAAAGCATTCTGATTTGTGTTTCATGAGATACACATATCCATATCTACTAAGGTCGTTAGTAAATGTAACGAAGTAAGAATAACCACCTCTAGCTACAGTGCTAATTGGACCACAGACATCGGAGTGTATGAGGCCCAATAAGTCACTCGCCCTTTCACCGTGACCAGTGAATGGAGCCTTTGTTTTTTTAAGTAAACAAGATTTACATACATCATATGACTGGAAGTCAAATGAATCAAGTACACCAGAACGATGTAACTTAGATATGCGTTTCTCGTTAATGTGGCCCAAACGACAATGCCAAAGGTACGCGAGATTCAAACTGTTAGGTTTGTTTCTCTTAACATCTACGTTATATATTGTGGTATCCATGTCAAGGACATAGAGACCGTTGGTCATTTTTGCACTTGCATAAAATATATCATTTCTAAAGACAGAAAGAGTTTTGTCTTTTACAACAAATGAAAATCCTGCTTTGTCAAGGCAGGATACAGAAATGATGTTTCTGCTCATACTAGGTACAAACAGACAATTATTCAAATGCAATATTAGACCACTAGGTAGAGATAAACTATAGGTTCCGACGGCCAATGCATAGACGAGTGCGCCATTGCCGACTTTTAGTTGTATCTCTCCATCCGTCAATTGTCTACATTCATGCAAGTTCTGCATAGAAGTACAGATGTGAGAACCACATCTAGTATCCATCACCCAAGAGGTGATATCAGACATATTGACTTCGATAACGTAAATACCTGAGTTTTGGGGTTGACCGTGGTAAAGGTCTCTTAAGCATTGTATCATAGGACGCACTTCCATGTCCGCGTGGAGCCTTTGGAGCTCCGCGGTCATACTGGCCATAATGATACACTTTACATCTCGCGCGTCGTCCTCATACTTCTTGAAGGAAGTGAGTTCGGACGCACGAGCATTAGCATCAGGGGTCTTGGGAGGATCCGTTTCGAGGATGTAGAGTTTCCTCTCACAGTTAAGAACGATTCGGAGGTTCATCTCCCAGTCAAGAAAGTTGGTCCCGGATAACTTGTTATTTTCCAGGATGTAACGCAGGTTGAAAGGGTTGTTGTTGTTTGCCATCTACAGAACATTTTGCAAACTAGGTTATCTATCATCTTTAATAATTAATTAGGCCTTTAATTAATTATCTCCCACTATTTTTAACAAATCAATAACCCTCGATATTGATTCGGAGCTTTCCGGCGAAACCTCTAGTGGGCCAAGATCCATATTTCATTATCTTGCGTTCCGCTTGGGCGTTACTCCACAAGACAACTATTTAGGTAGGAACATAGTTCCAACTGATGAGCCAGGCTCTCAGCTCTTGGTCTGGTGTTGGGCGAACAATATTACTACAACCGGACCAGGACACCTTTTCACCATACTTGTAATTGGCTGAGGCACGTCTTACAAGCAGACTACTTTGGTTAGGAATAGAGTTCCAATTAAATCATAAAGATCCAACTCCTGGCTGGATGAGTGAGTAAAATCATCCGACTTGTCATTGATGACCCCAACTTACTGCCTCTGAGTCGTCCATCCATTTGACCGAGACTCAGTTAAGTCTAACCCAACGTGCGACAACGACCACGCTATGGCGGTTCCCGTAACCAGCTTAATATACACCGTACTATGCTCTGCTGAGGCTGAGTACATGACAGTGCACATTAGCCGGATAGGTGCCGGGCGTCAGAAGGCGACAGACTTAATATTCGTGAGGGATTTATAATTACGATCTCACCTATCGACATGGCCGCGCACATGTCAATTACTAGCGTTCAACATACATTCAACATGCATTCACAAAACGCAGTAAATAAAACGTGTAATGATTGTGGCCCCTAAAAGAAAAATAAAACGATAGCTCCCACTGGCTTCCGGTGACTTGGACTTCGAGCTATCTCCATTCTTTTAGATTTCTTCAAACGGTCTTCAAATCTTTTCGTCTTCTAACCACCACGTGAGAAAAGAATCCTCGGTTGAGGTAAGGGAGAGAAATAGATTTACAACAAGAGTTTATGAGATAAGGCACGACACGCAGGCCGTATTATAATCAAATACACTATAGCCACAATCATCCACCATGCATATCATACATCCACACAAGCAATAGAGATATACATACATCGGGTGAACCGCGCTCACCCCAGACAGTTCTAGAAAAATACTACGGGAGTAAATATTTTCTAAAACTCATAAAATTAAATTAGATGTCCAAATAAATCTAATAAAATTTTATACAATCATTTTATATACTCTAGATATTCTGCCAGCATAAAAAAATTTCAGAATATTTCAAATGACCAAAATGCCTTTTTGCAAAATTATATTCAAAAGGCCATTAATATTTTGAAACAATTTTGCAAAAATCATGAAAATTAAATTTCAACTTCCAGTAGTTATTTTTAACATTTATAAACCTGGAAATAAAATTTCCAAAATTTATAAATCATTATTTCCAAAATATATTAGTTAAATCTCAATAAGTTATAAAAAGCCATTTAAATTGATTTCGAAAATATTAAATTACAAAAATTTAATATTTTGAAAAACAATTATTTTTCTTACTGAGATATAACTTTCCAAAATATATATTAGTCATTTATGTAATTAAAATACAAATATATAAATATATATAATATTTCGGTAATAAACCCGAGTAAATATATAAATATATATTTATTTAATTACTAACTAATATTATTTTGAACAATATATTTACCAACAACTTTATTCAACTTAGAAATAATATTTCCAAGTTTAATAAAGTTCATTTTGAATTTTCCCATATTTATTTTTGGTTTTCACCTAAATAAATACAATAAATTCAAAATAGGAAATAATACATTCAAAAATTACAATATAATTTTATCAATCATAAAATAATGTTTTATGTCCAAATAAAATTATATTTACTATTTCTAAAATATATATAAATATATATTTCGAAAAAACAAAATATATGTATTTATATATATATTACGGGTAGAAATAAAATAAATAAATTTAAAATTCATTTTCAATGATTGATTTAAGTCCAATACTTATTCCAAGACTAAATAAAATCATTTTACCAATTGTTTGAATTTTAATAATTACCAAGTTAAAACTTTGACTTTTAAAATTTTAAAAGTCAAACATAAAACTATAGTTTTGTACGTTGGCTCCGATACCACTGAAAGGTAACCATGCAAGGATAGGCAGCGGAAATTAAAAATTTTAACATCCTAACATGATTGTCTTGCCCAGAATCACGTACTAAAACTTATAGTAGTAAGAAAATTGTACCATTCTCCGTAAGCGGTAAAACGAAGAAGTTGTAGGAAGAGCGTTGAAAGTGCAAACGTAACCGTTCAAGTGTCCGGTCTCCAACTTTGACACACGAACAACGCCGGAGTCTACCACAATCTTTATGCTAGTAAAGATTATAGTAGTATAAAATATAAAGATTAAAATTGGGATAATAATAATCTTGTATATATCTATAGAAAATATTTCTAATAATATTTAGAAAATATTATTGATATTTTCTATACACAAAATGATATTAATAGAACACAAAGTATTTTCTCTCACTAAAAATGTAATGGCCAAAATTTAAAACAAATTGATGATATCTCCTTCTCTTCTTTGCTAATGGTGCGTGAGGTGTATATTTAAAGCAAAGATATGATTAATTTTTTCATTAGCTAAATGACAAATAATTACCCCACTCAAAATTCAATCAAAGAAAATTGTGATTCTCCTCAATTCAAAATGGCCGAACAAATCATTGTGATTGTGAGAAGGATTTTCAAAATTCTTCTCCACTCAAATGTTCAAAGTGTATTTTATTTGACACCAAAAATTAATATAAAATTAATTTTAAATCAAATAAAAATACACATATCATTTTTTAAACAAGTATACAAATATACTTTAAATAGTTTATGTCAAAATAACTATTTTCATAATTAAAATGACAAACCAAAATAAAATATTCAACATATAATATATATATATATATATATATATATATATATATATTAATTGGTATATATATATAATATATATATATAACCGAATATTTATATATATAATATTATATTCCAAAATATTTTATTTTACTATTTTTACAAATATACAAATTACTTATTATCCCATTGTTTAATCTTACTCCTTAAATTGTCCAAAGTGTGTGACCCGTATAGGCACTTATAAAACTGGCCACAGTATTGGCTCTGCACCAATACTATAAGCAATAAGCGGTATCTAGTGTTAGAATAAAGGCCCAACGCTAGAGGTGGGGTGAATAGCGTTTAAAAACAAAATCGCAGGAAATTAAAACGAGAGCGTTAAAGTAAAGAGCGTAAAGAAGGAGCACACCGGATTTTATCCTGGTTCACCACAACGTGTGGCTAATCCAGCCCCCCGAGAGACTCTCTCGAGCTACACTAACTCCGTTAAGCTTAAGGGTGCTTAACAAACCGATACAACTTGAGAACCCGAGTCACACGAGCCTCAACACCTTTGTTCGGAGATACCGCACTCCAAGACTTCTCACGAAGGAACAAGAAACTTCCTTCGAGTTTACAACAAGGGAACAAACTCCCTTAAAGTGTATGAAAACACTTAAACACTCAGGAATGAAACTCTCACAAAGAGTAGATAAGAGTGAACTAGTAAACGCTCAAGAACACGACAATTTCTTCAAGAATTGGCTCTCAAATAGCTAAGAAAAGTAGAAATGCTTATGCAATGAATGAGTATTGAAAATGTTGAAGAATTGTGTGTAAAATGAGAGGATTTGGGTGCCATTTTATAGCCCAAAATGGGATAAAACCGTTGCTAGAATTTCCAACAGGATGAAGACAAATTTTTCAGGGACACAGGGTGATAGTCGATTGTCAAAGCTTGATAATCGATTATTCAAAGATTCCCTGTCCAAAAATTTAAAATTCTATCCGTTGGAGGACAACGGTAACCCAGATAATCGATTGTCAACAAGTGATAATCGATTATTGGTCCTCTCTGAAGATTCTGGGTTTTGGCTGCAAGGCTGATAATCGATTATTGCAAATCTGATAATCGATTATTGCGTGCTTCAGAACTTGGAAGTTCAAAGCTGCAGTGGCTGATAGTCGATTTTCACTAAGGTGATAATCGATTATCACCCAGCTAAAGTCTAGCCAGCTGAAACCCGTTTTGAGGAACCGAGGTCCAAAAACGAAGTGTTCCCAAAAGTAAAAACCAAGTATGAAAAGCATTGTATATGGTATAAAAAAGTGAAAACCAGACTTGTTTGGTAAAAACCAAGTCCTCAAGGTCGTAAATCATGTGCGTACGGTTTTGACCGTTTTTCTCGTGTTAGACCGATTGACTAGGATACAAAAGTGGTTTTTACAAAATAATTATTCGGGAACCTTTAAAATATGCTCAGAGATAAAAACAAGGTTTAAAATATTGAAAACCACGGAGTTCGTTCGGGCGCCAAGAATCGAACGCCGAAAGCCGAATGCCGAAAGCCGAACGCCGACTTAGGTGGTTTTGGTTCTGAGCAAGGACCAGGGATTTAACGATAAAGAGATTTATCTAAAATGTTTATTTTGATGCATAAAAACATTTTATGATTTTGTAAAATAATTTTGACTTTTTGAGAACCGAGACTTGAATAAATCGTCAGTTTTGATCACAAAAGACCGACTCGACTAAGTCTTCAATTCTTGATCTTGTCCTTGAGTCTTTTAGGTCTTGTTCCAAGCCATTCTTCACGCCTTGAGTTATTCAACGAAACTCTTCATATCCACGGCGGTTTGGCAATTATCAAAACCTATCAGAAATAAACACGACTTTAGTTTAACGTGCAAAGTGTGTTCCAACAATTTCCCCCTTTTTGATAATGGCAAACAAGACGGGGATATGCATAGGGTTTTGATCTTTTTGAAACAAAAAAAAAAAAATTCCCCCTTAATAAAATTCCCCCTGAAAATATGCATAGCCCTTATCTTCCCCCTTTTGTCATTAACAAAAAGATTGTAAACAACAAAAATCATAAATATTTTTATTAATTGATTAAGGGAAAAGGCGGAGTACATAGCGAAAGCATTAAAAATTATAAAGTAAGGAAGAGAAGAAAGTAGAGCTAGAGCTCTAGAAATCCGGGGAAAGATCATTGAGAAGTTGTTCTTCGTCAATGTCTTCTTCTTCTTCTTCTTCATCGCCATCATCATCATCATCATCATCATCATCATCATCATCATCATCCACCTCGTCTTCTCTTCCAACGTTTTGAGTCCCACTTTGTTCACCTCCGAAATTCGGTGGAGGAACGTAAGGGACCATTTGAGCGTACGGGTAGTTGACAAAGTCAAAATACCCGTGAAGTTCACGGCTCAAGGTATTGACGTTGTGCGCCGTTTTGGAGACGGTGGTGTCGATCCGAGAGAGAGTGGCGGTTAAGGCTGCCATTTGCTCGGCTAGAGAAGGATTGGTTGATGTGGAGGTGGCTGAGGCAGTGGTTCTCGGTTGTCGGCGTGGACGAGGCTGTCGAAGCGGAGTCTCGTCGGTGCCCGAGTGGAAAGAAGACTCATCAATCTCCCAATGCTTCGTCCCCTTTACCTTTGGCCCAACATCGGTTTTGATGTTGTATTCTTCAAGAATAGCCATGACAAGGAGGGCGTAGGGGAGCGGCCGATTGTCAGAGGTGGCCGTGAACATGTGAGTCATCACAAATTTACACCAATTGAGATTGGCATTGTGAATCATCGCATGGATCGTCTTCGTGTCTTCTTGGGAGAGATTGGTGTGGTTGAACTTCCTTGGCTTGAGGATCCGTGTCAACACATAGAATATGAAGCGGTACACGGGACTCATGGAAGAAATCGTAGGGCGCCGCTGTTGGGGAGTGGGTACGAAGTGACGGATGCCCACTTCCTCCAAGAGAGCGGTCTCATTGAACCGCGCCCCCTCTTCTCCGGTGTAGAGCCCGAGATCCTGTCCGTCCCGACGAAGCCCGGTGAGGATTTGAATGTTCTCTTCATTCAAATAAATGTCCACCCCGTTGACGTTTGAAATCAACGATCCGTCCTCATCCTTTTTCAAGTTCGAATAAAAAGCTCGAACAAGAAAAGGTTGATAATTAACCTTCTTGATGTAGAGGAGATCGAGGAAGTTACCACGTTCAAGGATAACCCGTGCTTCACGTGGAATGGAGTCATGAATGAAACGGGCGGTGGAGAAACGGGGAGGGAGAATTTCCCGATGCTCAAACTTCTCCAAGAACCTTGTAGCCTCTTCGCGGTCGTTGAACCAAAGAAACGACCCGTCAAGGTACTTGTGCGTTGATGGTGGAGGAGCCGAGGAAGAAGCCACGTTCTTGCCGGTGCGGGATCTTTTTCTTTGACCTCCTGCCATTTCAACAAAGAGAGAGAGGGAGAGCAAGACAAAAGAGGAGAAATTTGCAGAAATTTTGAAAGAAAATGGAGAATAGGAGCAAGAATGATGGATTATGATGAATATATGGAGAAAATATGATTTGAGTGAGTATAAAATGAATAGAGATCACCAATTTATAGAGTGGAAGATTTGGAGATTCGTAGAGGTGGTCAAATAGACATTAATTGCTCTCTAACGTCTCTGCAACGGTCAGATTTTTTGAAAAAATCGTCGTTGATAATCGATTTACCAAACGTGTAAATCGATTATCTGAGTCTTCAGATTCTCCGCTGATGGTCCTGCAGCCTTCAATAGTCGATTGTCATGTCTTGGTAAATCGATTGTTGAAGTCTGCGCTTGAGTTGCCTTCAGGCTCAGATAATCGATTATCTTAATGTTGATAATCGATTGTTTACTCCTTCAGCTTTTGTGCTCTAAACTTCTGCAGGCTGTGATAGTCGATTATCACAAGCCTGTAAATCGATTATCACTTAGGTCTGAAGCAAGAATCGATTTACATGTTCCCCCTGCCTTTGACACCTGAAAAATAAAATTTAAAAGAAGCCCTGCAAAAAAGAATTAAGAACATCTCCGACGTTCAAGTTAGTAGGGATCAAAAAAATAATAATAATTTATGCACAATTTAGATCATCGTGGAGTCAAGGATTCTGAGTTCACTACGAATGCGGAAGAACGACTCTTTCTCTAAAGGTTTTGTGAAAATGTCGGCTAATTGGTTGTGTGTTTCAACGAACTCAATTTCGACATCACCTTTGAGAACATGATCTCTGATGAAATGATGCCTAATGTCAATATGTTTCGTCCTTGAGTGAAGAACCGGATTCTTCGTCAAGCTTATGGCACTAGTATTATCACATCGAAGAGGAACGTGATTGATACTAAGACCATAATCCACAAGTTGTTGCTTCATCCAAAGGATTTGAGCACAACAACTACCGGCGGCAACACATTCCGCTTCGGTTGTGGATAACGCAACACTGACTTGCTTCTTGCTAAACCATGAGACTAAAGAGCTACCAAGCAAGTGACAAGTCCCACTCGTACTCTTACGGTCTAATCTACAACCGGCAAAGTCCGAGTCGGAATAGCCAAAAAGATGACACGGAGACCCCTTGGGGTACCATAGTCCAACGTTCATTGTGCCAACAAGATACTTCATTATCCGTTTCATCGCCGTTAAATGCGATTCTTTTGGACAAGATTGATACCTTGCGCATAAACAAACGCTAAACATGATATCGGGTCTACTAGCGGTGAGATAAAGAAGGGATCCGATCATACCTCGATACTTCTTTACGTCTACTTCCTTACCCTTTTCATCTTTTTCCAAATGCTCGGAGGTGCTCATTGGTGTAGCCATTGCTTTGGAACCATCCATTTCAAATCTCTTTAGGAGCTCCTTGCAATACTTTGATTGACAAATGAAGGTTCCTTCTCTCATTTGTTTGACTTGTAAGCCCAAGAAGAAATTTAGTTCCCCCATCATGGACATCTCAAATTCATTTGTCATTAGGTTTGAAAATTCCTTGCACAAAGATTCGTTAGTAGCACCGAATATAATGTCATCTACGTAAACTTGCACCAAGAGGATGTTATCGCTTTTACTCTTGATAAAAAGTGTAGTGTCGACCTTCCCCCTTTTGAACCCGTTGTCCAAAAGAAATTTACTCAAACGTTCATACCAAGCACGAGGTGCTTGTTTAAGACCGTAGAGTGCTTTCTTTAGCTTATAGACATACTCCGGGTGCTCAAAATCTTCAAAGCCCGGGGGTTGATCAACATACACTTCCTCTTGAATAAATCCATTGAGGAAGGCACTCTTAACATCCATTTGGTATAGTTTAAAATCCATAGATGAAGCAAAAGCGAGTAATAAGCGAATAGCTTCTAAACGTGCTACCGGTGCATAAGTTTCTTCAAAATCAATGCCTTCTTCTTGATTGTAGCCTTTAGCTACAAGCCTAGCTTTGTTTCTAGTGATTATTCCATTTTCATCGAGTTTGTTACGGAACACCCATTTCGTACCAATTATGGTGTGATCATCGGGTCTTGGCACCAACAAACGTCATTTCGTTTGAATTGGTTAAGCTCCTCTTGCATTGCCAAGGTCCAATGTTCATCATCAATTGCTTCCGAAATAGTTGTAGGTTCAATTTGAGAAACAAAAGCCATGTGACCTACGGTGTCCCTAAGAGAGCTACGAGTACTTACCTTTCGGTTGATGTCACCGATTATCTTGTCAAGAGGATGGTTCTTTAAAGTCCTCCATGCCCTTGGCATTGGCGTTTCCTCCTCTTGAGGTTGTTCCTCGTTTTTGGGTGGCTCTCCTTCTACATCTTGGCTTTCCTTTGAGTTTTCTCCTTCGTCATTGTCATTGAGATGGACGTTCTCCAATGAATCTACAAGATCATCGCAAGAGACCTTTCTCGCCGAGCGAGCATCATTTTCGGCAAAGACAACATGAGGAGATTCCTCAACGGTTAAGGTGCGTTTGTTGAAGACTCTATAAGCCTTACTACGCAATGAATAACCAAGAAAAATTCCTTCATCCGACTTTGCATCAAATTTACCCAAATTATCTTTTCCGTTATTGTGAACAAAGCATTTGCAACCAAAGACTCGAAGATGGGAGAGGTTTGGCTTTCTTCCTTTGTATAATTCATATGGGGTTTTCATGAGTATCGGTCTAATGACGGCTCGGTTTAATACGTAGCTCGCGGTACTCACGGCATCCGCCCAAAAATACTTAGGAATTTTTGCCTCATCAAGCATAGTTCTAGCCATCTCCTCGAGACAACGATTTTTACGTTCCACCACTCCATTTTGTTGTGGTGTACGTGGAGCGGAGAAGTTATGCTCGATGCCTAGTTCGTCACAAAACTCGGTAAAGAGATCTCGTTCGAACTCTCCACCATGATCGCTTCGTATGGCTACGGTGGTTAATCCTTTTTCATTTTGAACCTTTTTGAGAAAGGTTTTGAAAACATGAAATGCCTCACTTTTATGAGTTAGAAATAATGTCCATGTGAATCGAGAGTAGTCATCAACGATCACAAAGGCGAAATAGTTTCCCCCAAAACTTTTTGTTCTTGATGGTCCAAAGAGATCCATGTGCAAAAGTTGTAGGGGCCTTGTTGTAGACACAACATTTTTCGATTTAAATGAGGCCCTTACTTGTTTGCCCTTTTGACATGAATCACAAATGGTGTCCTTCTCAAACTTGAGTTTCGGAAGACCAACTACTAAGTCTTGTGAAACCAATTTATTTAAAAGGTTCATGTTGACATGAGCTACTCTACGATGCCATAGCCACATATCGTCCTCCTTACTCATGAGACATTTGGCAAAGTCGGAGGGAGATTCATCTAAGTTAACCATGTAAATATTATCAATTCTATCACCACGAAGAATCGTCTTATTGTCACTAAGACGTTCTACTGTACATGATTTAGAATCGAAGGTCACACGATTTCCCTTGTCACACAATTGACTTATGCTCAAGAGATTGTGTTTAAGACCCTTAACCAACAAAACATTATCAATGGAGGAGGTTTCGTTTTTACCAACCGAACCAATGCCGATTATCTTGCCTTTGCTATTATCGCCAAAGACAACGTTTCCTCCTTTTGTTGGTTTGATTTGCAAAAACTTGGATGCATCTCTGGTCATGTGCTTGGAGCATCCGCTATCAAGGTACCAAAGTACACTTGATGCCTTCAAGCACACCTACAAATCAATTTAAAAGGATTTAGGTACCCAATTCCTTTTGGGTCCTTGGGCGTTAGGTGCACGTTCGTAGTGTGATTGGTTTTGAGTGCAATGCCTATGCCTAGTGAAACAAACCGGGGCTATATGTCCTACCCTATTGCAATAATGACAAATAACATTTGGATTATGCATTCTCCTAGGTTGGTAATAGTTACTAGGTTTTCTATATTGATTGACCCTAGTTTGAGAAAAAATTTGTTTATGCATGTTTGGAAAATGGTTTCTAGGTTCTCTAACTTGACTACCGTTTATCCTAATGTTCTTTCTAGGTGGTCTAGTGTTCCCAGTTGATGTAGGTTGTCTATTATTGTTCATTTTAGTTTTCCTAGGTTGAGCCTTAGGTTGTTTAGGTGGTTGCTCAACTTTTCCCTTATTATTAGTTCCATTTTCAAAACCTAGACCATGTTTAGTAAGTTGCAAATTATCAAGAACATCATTGAGATTTTTATGAGAAACACCAAACTTCTTTAAGGTTCCTTCAAGTTTTGCAACTTGTTCTTTAAGTGATGTACAAGAATTACATTTTGAACTCTCCGGTTTGTCGGTGCTTCTTTTTCCGAAAAACTTATTTTCTTCTTTAAGTTTTTCATTATCTTTTGATAATTTATCAACCTCCTTCTCCATGGAAGTGAGTTGTTTCTTTAAATCCTTGTTAATTTTAGAAGCATTGACATATTCATCATAGAGTTCATTAAAAGCTTCTTGTACATCATCTAAAGTATGGGAATCTTTAGAAGTGGTACATACCTCTTCCGGTGGTTCCTCGTGTGCCATGAGGCAAAGGTTGGCGCTTTCATTTTCTTCACCTTCCGATGATTCGTCGCCGGAATCACCTCCCCACGAGATGTAAGCTCGGTGCTTCTTGAACGGTTTCTTCTCCTTCTCGTTTTTGGCATTTGGGCATTTTGGCTTGATATGCCCAACTTCTCCACATCCATAGCACTTGGGTGGTCCTCCATGCTTTTTACCCTTTCGTTCATACTCCTTGCGCATGAACTTGTGGAATTTCTTGATGACAAATCCGAACTCGTTGTCTTCATCGCTTGATTCTACCATAGCGGGTTCTTGGCTTGAGGAAGCCTTGAGTGCAATCCCCTTCTTCTTTTGTTCACCTAAAGAGGGGAACAAAATGGTAGACTCATAGGTTTTGAGGTTACCTCTAAGCCCGTCAATGGTGACGTTGGTGACACCAATGGACTCTTGGATGGCATCGGCTTTGGACCGCCACTCCGGTGTGAGACTTCGCAGGATTTTTCTCACAAGCTCCTTGTCCGTGTACGTCTTCTTGAGAGCATGGAGATCGTTGACGATTTTGGAGAATCGTTCAAACATCTCATCGATTTTCTCATTCTCCTTCATACGAAACAATTCATATTCATGGGTTAGAAAATCAATTTTAGCTTCTCGGACTTGATCCGTACCTTCGTAGGTGATTTCTAATTTATCCCACATTTCCTTTGCGGTGGTGCAACAGGATATCTTCCGGTAGTCATCCGGGTTTACGGCACAATAGATGATATTGATGGCCTTGGCGTTGTTTTCCACTTTCTTGATGTCTTGTGCATCATACTCGTTCTCGGTCTTAGGAACGTTGGTTTCCCCGACCTTCTTCATTGGCACGTCTTCACCATTCTTGATAATTCTCCAAAGGAGAAAATTGGTGGATTGGATGTAAATCCTCATCCGCTCCTTCCAATAGGTGTAGTTCGTTCCATCAAACAACGGAGGCCTTGTGGTGGATTGCCCTTCACCTAAACCTGCGTATGAACCTTGAGTAGAAGCCATTGATCGTTTCTCTCAAACGGTTAAGTCTTACAGAGAGTATGGCTCCGATACCAATTGTTAGAATAAAGGCCCAACGCTAGAGGGGGGGTGAATAGCGTTTAAAAACAAAATCGCAGGAAATTAAAACGAGAGCGTTAAAGTAAAGAGCGTAAAGAAGGAGCACACCGGATTTTATCCTGGTTCACCACAACGTGTGGCTAATCCAGCCCCCCGAGAGACTCTCTCGAGCTACACTAACTCCATTAAGCTTAAGGGTGCTTAACAAACCGATACAACTTGAGAACCCGAGTCACACGAGCCTCAACACCTTTGCTCGGAGATACCGCACTCCAAGACTTCTCACGAAGGAACAAGAAACTTCCTTCGAGTTTACAATAAGGGAACAAACTCCCTTAAAGTGTATGAAAACACTTAAACACTCAGGAATGAAACTCTCACAAAGAGTAGATAAGAGTGAACTAGTAAACGCTCAAGAACACGACAATTTCTTCAAGAATTGGCTCTCAAATAGCTAAGAAAAGTAGAAATGCTTATGCAATGAATGAGTATTGAAAATGTTGAAG
Source organism: Cuscuta australis (assembly GCA_003260385.1). NCBI lineage: Eukaryota > Viridiplantae > Streptophyta > Magnoliopsida > Solanales > Convolvulaceae > Cuscuta > Cuscuta australis. Next base: position 1,219,903 of record NQVE01000195.1, read on the forward strand.
AATTGTGTGTAAAATGAGAGGATTTGGGTGCCATTTTATAGCCCAAAATGGGATAAAACCGTTGCTAGAATTTCCAACAGGATGAAGACAAATTTTTCAGGGACACAGGGTGATAGTCGATTGTCAAAGCTTGATAATCGATTATTCAAAGATTCCCTGTCCAAAAATTTAAAATTCTATCCGTTGAAGGACAACGGTAACCCAGATAATCGATTGTCAACAAGTGATAATCGATTATTGGTCCTCTCTGAAGATTCTGGGTTTTGGCTGCAAGGCTGATAATCGATTATTGCAAATCTGATAATCGATTATTGCGTGCTTCAGAACTTGGAAGTTCAAAGCTGCAGTGGCTGATAGTCGATTTTCACTAAGGTGATAATCGATTATCACCCAGCTAAAGTCTAGCCAGCTGAAACCCGTTTTGAGGAACCGAGGTCCAAAAACGAAGTGTTCCCAAAAGTAAAAACCAAGTATGAAAAGCATTGTATATGGTATAAAAAAGTGAAAACAAGACTTGTTTAGTAAAAACCAAGTCCTCAAGGTCGTAAATCATGTGCGTACGGTTTTGACCGTTTTTCTCGTGTTAGACCGATTGACTAGGATACAAAAGTGGTTTTTACAAAATAATTATTCGGGAACCTTTAAAATATGCTCAGAGATAAAAACAAGGTTTAAAATATTGAAAACCACGGAGTTCGTTCGGGCGCCAAGAATCGAACGCCGAAAGCCGAACGCCGACTTAGGTGGTTTTGGTTCTGAGCAAGGACCAGGGATTTAACGATAAAGAGATTTATCTAAAATGTTTATTTTGATGCATAAAAACATTTTATGATTTTGTAAAATAATTTTTGACTTTTTGAGAACCGAGACTTGAATAAATCGTCGGTTTTGATCACAAAAGACCGACTCGACTAAGTCTTCAATTCTTGATCTTGTCCTTGAGTCTTTTAGGTCTTGTTCCAAGTCATTCTTCACGCCTTGAGTTATTCAACGAAACTCTTCATATCCACGGTGGTTTGGCAATTATCAAAACCTGTCAGAAATAAACACGACTTTAGTTTAACGTGCAAAGTGTGTTCCAACATCTAGCAACACATTATTGCCCCCAGATTATAAGTTAAGACGTTTGCACCGTCAAAACCTTTCCATGACTCAGACTCCGTGTAACTGTATCCCTTTGTCTCAATGTCTAGACTTAATGCAAGGGATTAATAAAATCCAGCTTGTATCCATTAAGTCATTCACTGATTTATCAAGTCTGACTAATAGGAACAGACGTCATAAAAGCATCTCAGCATGGCCATGCAGTTTCCTCAGTCATGACTTATCAGTGGGCCCCATAAGACATTAATCTCTTTAAAAAGAGTAGTGACAAATCCTATGTACGTAATCTACGTTTCTGAATACGAGCTGCGGCATACCCAAAACAAAGCCTGTATACCATCCTTATTTCATATGGCTTAGGACAATGCATCAAAGTATGCGGGTTCACATATGCAGAAAACGTAATACTTCAAGTCGAAGGATAGTTACACCCGTGGTCGCGCTAAAGATGCTTAGAGCATGAACTAAAAGTTCAAGCAACATCTTTAGGATGGGTCAGTCCGGCATCCTATTATCTCTAGATAATATCTGCCCATGTGCGGATGCGAACACACCGTCATTGACTATGAGACTAAGTCAAACATCCAACACACACTAGTCTCACATGCATTAACGATATCCCACTCTCGTTAATACTCGACTATGGACATTTAGATAAATATTTATTTCAAGATGTTAGTCTCATCAGCAGAAAAACACTATCTGATAAGCATCTTTTAAATATAAATCTAGGAATATAATATTTGTTTACATTAGCATGAGATGTGTAAACATATTATATCTGCCTATACATGATAGAATAACGATAAACAGTTGGCCATCAGGGCACAACTCCAACAATCTCCCACTTGCACTATGGCCAATCTGGCATCGGTCGAATGCCCATGGACCTAGTGTGACCCTTATGCTTTAGCTTTCCTAAAGGCTTGGTCAAGGGATCGGCTATGTTGTCGTCAGTATCTACTTTGCAAATCATCACATCTCCTCTATCTACGATTTCTCGTATGATGTGATAGCGTCGTACAATGTGTTTGGTTTTCTGGTGAGATTGCGGTTCCTTTGCCTGTGCAATGGCCCTAGTGTTGTCGCAAAACAACGAGATAGGGTCATTAATACTAGGAACCACTCCAAGTTCAGTAATGAACTTCTTGATCCAAACAGCTTCCTTTGCTGCCTCGGCGGCAGCTATGTACTCAGCCTCTGTAGTTGAATCGGCGGTTGTATCCTCCTTAAAGCTCTTCCAACTAAAAGCTCCGCCATTCATGCAAAACAAATATCCTGCTTGTGATTTTGAATCGTCTCTGTCGGTTTGGAAGCTAGCATCAGTGTAACCGACCACCTTTAGCTCTTCCTCACCACCGTATACCAGGAATGCATCCTTAGTATTGCGAAGATACTTGAGGATGTTCTTGACCGCTGTCCAGTGTGCTTCTCCTGGACTTCCCTGGTATCTGCTGGTCACGCTTAAAGCGAATGAGACATCAGGTCTAGTACATATCATGGCGTACATGATGGATCCAATCGCAGAGGCGTATGGAACCTTCATCATGAGTTCCTTTTGCTCGGGAGTAGAAGGACTCTGGCTCTTGGAAAGAACCGTGCCAGGTGTCATAGGTAAAGATCCTTTCTTTGAGTTAGACATGCTAAATCGATCAAGGATTTTATCTATATATGTACTTTGATTTAGACCTATTAACTTTCTTGATCTATCTCGGTAGATTCTTATGCCAAGGACATAACTAGCATCCCCTAAGTCTTTCATGGAGAAGTTCTCGCTCAACCACGTCTTTACAGAAGTGAGAGCGGGAATATCATTACCCATTAACAATATGTCATCGACATATAATATTAGGAATACTATTACACTCCCACTTACCTTCTTGTATACACAAGATTCGTCAGAGTTCTTCTTGAAACCAAAACTGGAAATGGTTTCGTCGAAACGTATGTACCAACTCCGAAACGTATGTACCTTCTGGACATTTAGATAAATATTTATTTCAAGATGTTAGTCTCATCAGCAGAAAAACACTATCTGATAAACATCTTTTAAATATAAATCTAGGAATATAATATTTGTTTACATTAGCATGAGATGTGTAAACATATTATATCTGCCTATACATGATAGAATAACGATAAACAGTTGGCCATCAGGGCACAACTCCAACAAGGACCACACAATTTCCGACCTCCCCTCCAGCGGTAATCCATTTTTCCTTTTATCTGCTAACCATCTTGCACCGCCGCACACTCTTTGCGGGACACGCCGCCCGACCTCTTGTCGGGAAGACTTTCGACGCAAGGCTCGAACCGCGGATCTTTCCTTCAATGGGCTACACCATTTGATCCGCCAAATCATCTTGTACCGCCGTGACTATAACTTCACGGGACGCGCCGCCCGACCTCCTCTCGTCGGGAAGACTTTCGACACAAGGCACCACCTGCAGATCCTCTTTCTTGGTCTTGGTCCTAGTTACACCGTCACACCGAGATTTTTCCACACTGCACAGTCCGCTACTCCCGCCCGCAAGAACCTAGGCTCTGATACCACATGTTGGGACTGTGCGTACCCTCACCCCAACCCCGCATTAGTCAAATAATATTTCATAAATATAGTTAGTTGTTCATTCAAACTCTGCATTTGTGTAGATTAAAATATACATACATTTGTTTCCTAAGTGACTTGCATTTTCTCATGCCACTCCAAAGTGATTTTATTTGAGTTTACTAGTAATAAGTAAATACTACACAAATGAAAAAAAAAATGTTTCCTTTTTATTACAAATTGTAATAGTACTATATTATTCTACACTTGAATAAAGGGCACATTACTTTATCGACTCCATCTTCAAGCATCCAATTTACCCTGCACTCCTCCACATTTCTTCAAGCTCTCTCATGGGGAAATAAAGATTTATAGTAATTCTGAACAAGAAACTGAGTCAACACAGTGTTAGACTCAGCTAAAAACTTACAAAATCTCAATCCAAATTGGAGAAAAGTACGAGGCAGCAATGAGGCACAGAGAGAATCGTAAACCCTACCAATGGAAGGGGGCAAAAAAAAATCCACTGCTGGGGTTCGAACCCAGAAATTGATTAAGTCCATCAATAAGCCTTTGCTACAGCGGAACTGGACAAGTTTTTTCTATTCATTTCATTTTATTTTGTTTTTAAAACCTTTTATTAGGCTTTTAAGCCGATTTGGTGTGTCAAGCAGATAAGATTTGTATAACATACTCACTATTAGAGCAGTGGTAATGGTCATGAAGCCTCGGAGCTTCAAACATTCTCTCTCTGCCACGTCAGCTTTAACTTACACCCAAAATTCCTTGGAAATGGTTTTGAAGCCCCGGGGCTTCAAACTGGGGCTTCAAACCTTCATTTTTTACATTTTTAAATATACATCTTCTAAAATTAAATTAATAAAATGTAATTAATTTATTATTTAATTAAATTGAAACACGAATAATAAAAAAATACATTAATTAAATAAAAAAAGCGACAATAATTTAAAAAAAGATACATTAATAAAAAAACTAAGGTAAATTATATTTCTCCTTGATCTCTCTCATTCTTTGCTCATAGATCATTCGTCCAAACTCCGACAACGTCCCGGGGTCGGTTTGCATGACTTTCATCTCGGCCTCCTACTCCTTTAGCCTTCAACTCCTTCTCCTTTAGCTTCAACCTCTCTTGTTCTTGGAGATTGAACGCCCGAAGTTGTTCAATCATTGCTTGGCCGATTTCGTCGCGGGGAGAAGCGGAAACAGAGGCGGACCCTCCCGAACCAGAGGCAATGGATTTTGCCTTCTTTCTTCCGATCGGCCGTGGAATGGGGTCCTCGTCATCGGAATCCGCAACGTTGAAGGGAGGGATTTGATCGGTAGAATCGATAGTCTCGTCGACCTCAACCTCAGCGTCGAGGGTGGATCTTTTCCGGAACGATCCGCCGTTGGGATTGTTGAGTTGTTGCTGTTGGGAATAAACGCACGCGGAAACAACACACAATCACGAATTAACTGCAGAAAAATAAACGACACAGGATTTAACGTGGTTCGGCCGCCAACTGCAACCTACGTCCACACGGGGCAACTAGGAGGATTTTATTATTTGTTGTTGCACCACAATTACAAGCACATTAGCATCTCTTAAATAGATATTAGTTAGGGAGACAATGATTAAGCCGTAAGCTTCTAGGTAGCTTCCTGCCAATTTCCTGTTAGCTTCCACCTAGCTTCCTGGCTTCACACTCAACAGTTGCCACTTCGGGGAACGACTCAAAATCCTCCAAAGATCGATGAGCACCTTGCATTTGTTCCCGTCGTCTTGATACCGGGTCGTGGTAAGCCGGAGCACATCGGCGTCGTTCGTGCCGCTCCTCCGGGACCGGGAGCATTCCTCGTAAACTCCCATAAACTTTCGGACTTTTTTGTTGATGTGGCTCCATTTGGAAGTGAGTTGGTCCCAGGTTCAGTAGGAGCCGTCCTTCTTCATCGCCGTGAAGAACTTGTCCTCGATACGATTGCACATCGCATCCTTCGTTTGCTCCGTACCTTTAAAAATGTATTACACAATTTTTTTAGACACCATTAAATATAATATATATAAATAAAAACATAAATATATTAGAAAAAATAAATTTTTTACCAATGATAGGATGCTCGGAGACGTCAACCCAAGTCGACGCCAATATGCACTCCTCCTCCGGCATCCACTTTTGGATTGACCGTGCCGCCTCGGTCAACGTGCTATTGTCTTTGTGGCTCCGGAACCGAATCTTGGTCGACGTACCCCGATTGTTGCGTCTCGTACATCAGCGGTCGATCGCCCAACTCTTGGTAATACCACATCGCGGCGTCGACGGGCGTGAGATTGTCGGGAAAGAAGCCGGAGCCGGAAGGATTCATGTTGAAAATTGGGAGGGGGTAATTTCGAAATTTTAAATTTGGGAAGAAGAAGAGATTGAAGATGGAGAAGATTTTAGAGATGGGGGGGTTGAATTTATAAGAATTTTTTTTTGAAATGGGGTGCAACGGCTATAAAGCCGTTAGGGAGGGGAATGGAATGACGCCGCGTCATTCATTTGACGCAGGGCCGATCACGCCCGGAGGGGGGTGGTGTTTAACGCCGCCGGGGCGTTAAACGCCCCATCACGCCGGCGGGCGTGAAGCCCATTACCAGTGCTCTTAGATTTTGTTACGAGTAAATTCCTATAATAATCCTTTTGATATTTTCTAAATTAATCTTTAATAAGTTTTAATTACCTATATCATACTTTGTTATTGAGATTTATTCCCTAATCTATTATTCGTAAAAAATGTCGACTTAGTAGAGGCTATTTTTCATTTTCTAAAACTAGAGTGAGTAATCAAATTCATCATTTCTAATGAAGTATTTTTATAAAATGGTCTTTTCTAATTAATGAGGTGTATTTGTTTTAAATTTCAAAATATTTTGACAAATTTTTTATAATTCATGGATCATTTACAATTTTTAATTTTCAAATTGTATAGAAATCACTAATTTGATATTTTATTTTAAGTTTAGATAATGGAAATATCAAAATACCCTCCATGTAATCATCATTTAAGTAACATTTTTATCAATGACTATTTAAAAGACCGTTTTGGAACTTTACTCTTTTATTAACTACTAGTATTTTGACCCGTGCGATGCACGGGGTCGAACGAAACTGTTGTCGATTTTGAAATTTTTCAATGAAATATTTATTCCAAAATCAAGTAAATATATTTCTGTCACAAATTTTAATCAATGGAAAACAATGACAAAGTAAAATATATTATTTGAGAAATTGAAAGTGTACTCGAAAAAATCTTTTTTAATTCCAAATTTTTTGAAAGACTTTAGTGTACACAACATTTTTTAATCATGTCTTTTTCTTTACTCGTGAAACAGTAACATAAATTTAACCATGAGTAAGCCCCAAATTGGTTAAAAATAATATAGCAAAGGGCAGTGTTTGACATTGACTTTTGTTTATAGTCATAGCAAAACATAAGACTATTATATTGAGAATTCTATCAGATGATACCAAATTTTATTCAGGGTATGTAAACCTTTTTCTCCAACACGATTTCTCGAAACATCAATTACATTGATAATGTTCTTTCACATCTCTTTAATGATTAATCTTTTACCTTTACACAATCCATATATTTGGTCAATGTTCTTCAATAACATAATCGGTACCCCCTTTTAAAAAACTATTTTATGGTTTGAATCCCCTAACATTTGATTTCATTAAGAAGAATTGAACTGTTAGCTAATCGTCTTCAACAACTACATCTAAATATGTTTGGCATGAAGAATGAGAACTTAAGTACTCTTTTTTACCTCTTAAAATAAGGGATATGACAAATTCATTTGTCATTTAACAAATTTGATTGTGGGTTCTAATAATGCACTATCCTCAAAAAAAGAATAATTTTTCATGTTCTCTAATAAGTTTGGATAAGTAAAGTCCACTATACTCTTGAGGGGGTAACTTGTGTCAAGCATCAAGAATTCAAGCGGGATTTCAACGTCAGCAGTTTCATCGATCACTTGTCCAAGTTTTCCATCTTTGACTTTGCTTATCAATACAGAAAAAGATTATGTGTCTCTATCAATGCAAGAGCGTGTAGATAAATGCAATCTCATATTCTTAGCTAACCTATAAACTTTACATTACAATCACATTTGTGAGAATTGGTGGTAGCACCCACAATTTCCTCTCTCTACGCTATGAGTAGACCTGAAAGAATTTGGATAAAATCACCTCCGAGTATAGCTGTTTTCCCTCCGAATGGTTCATTTATGAAGTTATTATTAAAAAATCTCATTACATCTCTCATTTTTCCGGAAAAAATTAGTGGGTGACTCATGGTACTTGTCACTAATAATGTGGCGAACAATTTTTTCAGCAGATTCCCACATCTTGACTTAACAACCTCTTTCATACCTTCAATAAATTCTTTATCATCGGTTAATAACCTCAATGCTTCACATAATTCCTTGAATGCATTATGTAGAACATTGTTAACTGTCCTCAATCGCTTATAATTTGTACATCCTTGTTGGACATTTAATACTTCTCAAGTAGTATAACACACTAGTTTCTGTAAGCACGTATTGTAGTCTGCCTATTGACGGTCGTTGTTGCCTTTGAACTATTTCCACACTTTGTGGTTGTACATAAAATATTCTCGAAACTCTTTGCATATGTCAAATTTTATCCCGCATTATATTTTGTATTGAAAATCAACCAAACTTCAAACATTGAGGCTTTATCAATAATTTCTTCGACAACATCTTTTAGTTTTTGTTGGTGTCTAAAGGTTACGAATTTTAGCCTTGGGTTATAAAAATTCAATCTCAGTACTGATCACTACCTTTGTTGTATATCAAAAGAGAGGATTATCCAAAAGGCTTCACATGCAGATACGTAATGGCAATCAGAATACTTATTTGTTTCATAATACACCATAATATCAACAATGCCAAAGTTAGATTGGGTAACTGCAATAGTTACTTTATCTAGATCTTTATTTACATATTTAAAAAGATATTTGATTGAATTAGATTTATTTCAATATTCAATGTTGTTTGATCTTGAAACCTCATCAAGAGTTGTGGGTTGTATGTCACAACAATTTGATTATCCAACTCGATATTCTTTTTCATTATATTGTGGTGACCTCTAAGGTTCTTCTTTTGTATATCAGGTAGTTATTCCCATCAAACGATGTCTTATCAAGAAATTTTTTGGGAAAATGTTTCATAAATTTATCATTCTCCATATATAGAGATCTAGGATCATTTATGCTACATGGATCATGCATCAATAATCGAGTTACGAACTCATAAAATCTAGGATATTTATCTTTATTATGAACCTCTACACATGTCACATGATCGATTGACTCAACCGATTGAAGTTTATCCCTCTAGTGTAACCATATTAAGATATTTGCATGAAGCAAGCTTCTCATTTGAAATTCATAAGAGTACAAACATGCACAAAATCATTACATTCAAATGACAATATTTTAAATTGAATGTCCATTTAAATTGTTTTTTATTATACAATATCAAATATTTAAACAACTTAATTTTTTTTATGTTATATACCATTTAAATTTCACACACACACACACATAAAATCTAGGTTTACTAAATTATTACAAATATATAATTCTTCTCACCCCCTGAATTCAAAAAATATACGACAAAAACATTGGTGATTTTATTATTCTTCTCCCCTGCATTTATTTAACAAACTTAGATTTCCGATCTTGTAATTTTAATATAAAAAAATCATGATTCTTCTCCGCCAGATTAATTTACATTAACGGTAATATATGACTTTAATTTCTATGATGCATTAATGTGATTCTTTCTCTCCTTGGCCATTTGCACTAAGTAAAGTTGACTCTTTTTTCTTGTATTATTAAAAGTGTGAAAACATAAATTAACAATCATATAATAAGAAATATAAATTTTACAATACATTAAAAATATAATGATTTTTCTCCCTCGTATTATTTCAAAAATTATGTGAATGCAAAAAAAATAGTGATTCTATGATTTTAATGAAATTTTACAAAAACTATTTCTTAATTTTTATTCATTTTTTTGCTTTCTTTTTTAAATATTCAATCATTTAAGTGTGTGAAATTATTTTGGTCAATACATAATGTTTTATAAAATACAAAGAGTTACAATTTAAAAATTATATTTCTCTTTGATGTTGTAGTTTAACCTAAATCTTAATGACTTCTGCACATAAGATATTCTTCGTACTTCTCCTTAAAATACTGATTATTCTTGCATCTAAATTTTAATTGTCATAGATCTTCACGTGTTTCTCGACCTCCAAATCTTAATTTTCCTTATAGAAATATTTTTGTGAAAGTCCATGTTATATTGCTTCATCTCTAAGAATATCATTTTTTTAAAATTTTCTTTGTATAATTGCGAAAATGAAGAACAGAGAATCGATCCATACTTCATCCATCTTTTTTATTTTCATGCATCAATATAGTGAATTATCACCTAATATAAATTTATAAATCTTAAGTTACATCTTAAATATGGTAAGTTACAGTGCAAACCTTCTTTGATTAAAATAATAGGTCAAATTAGAAAGATAAAGTACAAAAGTCAAATTAAATAATCCTGCTAAGTAATAATCCATATGGTTTAAACACTTAATATATATAATTTTAATATAGGGATTAAGAAGTATTTGTTATTTTACATCACTATTTAAATAAATGGAATAAAGCTAACTTCTCTTAATCATAACATAAAGAAATATGAATTTTTTTTAAACATAAAGAGAGTAGTTTATATATTCATCAAAACTATTATTATAAATGAAATGAAAAAAAAATTAAAAGAAATAAATATCTCTCTTTCTTAATTAAATGTACTCAATGATAATAAAATCATAAATAATGTTAGTGTAATATAATAAGTCCCAACGATATATTTTGTTTTAATCATTTGTCTTTTATAATATAATAAAAATAGGTTTAAATATGTTTTTATACCCTATAAAATAAGAAATTTTTTCGTCTGACTAAAATATTTTTTGATAAAGTCATCCCTACAAAATATTTTAATTTGAAAATAGTCCTTAACCTAATTAGAACTTCTAATTAGATGAGATAGTACATTTATTTCATACTCAACATATTAGTCATGTATTTCTAATTACATCCGATGCAATTTCTAAACCCTAAATTGTGTACTTATTCATATGACATATATTTGGTTCTCAAATTTCTTACGAATATAATATAATCAAAAGTTGAGAATTAGAAATGCAATTTGATAAAAGACACAATTGTTGACATCAAAATTGTGTATGAAGTAATTGCAAATCTAAAACCAAGCTATTGAGTACAAAATAAATATGTTATCTCAACAACTTAAAAGTCTAATATATTTTACGTGCTTTAACAATTTATTTTCTAATCTTCTCATTTTTATAAAGTTTCATTGTAGTTTTAAAATAAGTTTTTTTAATCTTCTCATATGTTAATAAATATAATCAAACTGACTGCTTCGATTTAAATATATCATAAAAATATGAAATTTATTTAGAAGTGAAGAAATATCTTATTAATTGCTTAGGGCCAATTTGGTGAATTTTGGAGATATTATAAGATGTGGGTTATGAAAACTCAGAGAAATAATATGGACTTTGTAATCTGAAATGATTTTATTTGGAGAGAATTAAATTCAGGATTTAATTAGTGGTAAAAAAGGTGACTGGCAACGGGAGTGGTTGGCAGTGATAATGGTAGCGAGTGACGAAGAATGATCGATACTTGAGAAAGATATCAAACCCCCATATTGATATCTCCCAAATTCGAGAGATACTCAGACCATCAATTTTAAAGATTTATGATATCTGCAGATATTAAATTTGATAACTCTTTTAGCTTCACCAAACACCAGAAAAGGATAAAGATATCTGGAGATTTCAAAATCAAAACTCACCTTAATATAGCCCACATAAGCTTTTCTTTTGGCGACTTTTTAGCAAACAGAGTCTCAAATATTATATTAAAGGATTATATTTTTTATAACTAAAAGGAAATTTTTATACAATTCTTTTTTAATTATGAAACATTATAAAAGCTTAAGTGAGATTATAACAAAAAGCACCCTAGTTTGGATGGTTAGGAACTCAACTAAATGACCAAGAGATCCTTGTTTCAAACCTATGGTGGTATGCTTTTGGAAAAAAATTGCAAAAAAAGAACTGGTCTAATCGGTCAAACCGATCGGTTTGTCTAAAAGGGTGACATATTAGCTCGCCACATGTCGCGCTTTAACTTTGCCAAATGTCACCACATCAGCTCGCCACATGTCGTGCTTTAGCTCTGCCAAATGTCACGTTCTTATAGCTCCCACTCTGCTTTATATATATAAAGGATTCCGTGTTAATTTGTAACCGGATTTTTTTCTTGGCTATGTATATTTTTATTAATAATAAAATATCTTCCTATATATTAAGTTACTTTATTTAAAAAAAAAATCTCTATTTATTACTCCGTATATGGAGAATTTTTTTTGGAGAATTATGTAACTAAAAAGATAAAATTTTCCTTATATAACTTTCCTTTATTAAATGGACGGTAAATAACTGAAGTTTAAAAATAAAAAAATTATTTTAATACTTTTTTCCTTTTTGGGAATAAATTATTTCTATAAATAGTCACAGATCCCATGCTGTGGAGAAAACATATCTACTTCACGACAATTGCTTTGTTTGATAACAGCATTTTTTATTAGCGTTAGCGTTTTCGATAAAATTTTAATGATGCAGATTAATTCTGAAAATGCTAACGCTAAAGGCTACCGTCGGATAGCTTTTCCAAAACGCTAACGCTAATCTCTGACGCTGATGCCAAACGAGACCAATATATTCTTCTTATTTTTTCTACAAACATACGTTAATAATCATGGGTGTGTGGTCAAGCTCAAAAAGGATTGATCAAAGTCTTGCCACTTTCATGATTAAATTGAGAGCTATAAGGGTTTATCGAACCCCTGCCCATTCTCGAGAGCCAGAATATCTTGATGTTATTTTTAATGATGAAAATGGTAGTTATATTAATAGTGCCATCCATAATCAAGAAAGTGTTAAACAAAATTGTTATAATTAAATCAGAAATTAGTGCTTGCATTTTAGATGGAGGTCGGATTCATGCGCAAATAAAAGAGCGGCCTATCGCCCTGAATGACAGACGATGCAGAAAATAGAAAGTACCCTACATTTGGAAAGGGGCAAAAAAATAATATTCCGCTGCTGGGCTTCGACCCCAGAATTTGTAGATTTGATTAAACTCATTAAAAGCCGGTGCTACAGCGGAACTACATAACCCTGTGCTGATACAGCTGCACTTTGTTAGTTTAAAACTTTTATTTAGCTTTCAAGCGGATTTGGTCTGCCAAGTAGATATAGATATGATTTGGGTTGTCCTACTCTCACCCCCTTTACCGTGTAAATTTCACTCATGCTATACGAACTTTCATCATTATTTTACTTCGGTATATAAATTTTAATTCCTATCACAAAAGTACACGAACTTTCAACATTCTTTCACCAGTGGTCCAATAGGTGGTTTCTAAGTCACCTTAATTCGGGTCATTTGGCGTCAAATTATAATTTTATAAATTTAAATTTTATGATTTTGACTCCTTTTCTTTTTTTTTCTTGGTCCTCCACCCTTTTCTTCATCTTCTTCAAGACTGAAAAAAATGAAGAATGGGAGCGTGGGGGTGGGGGGCTAGAAAATGAAGAAGATGAAGAAAAGGGTGGAGAACCAAGAGAAAAAAAGGGTCAAAATCATAAAAATTATAATTTGACCCCAAATGACCTGAAGGTGACTTAGACACCGCCTCTTGGACAACCAGTGAAAAAATGTTGAATGTTCCTGTACTTTTGTGATAGGAATTAAAGTTTATATACCGAAATGAAATAATGATGAATGTTCGTATATCATGTGTTGTCCTACTCTCACCCCCTTTACCTTATTTTGGACCCCAAGATTTACTCTAACATAAAATATATGTGCAACACTGACATGATACCAGTTTTGTACTTACATTTCATGTCACGGCAAACGTTTGGGTACAAAATGAGGTATAAATGTAGGGTAAAAATAAGGGTATAATTACCTACACGGTACTTTATAATTAAGATTTATTTTCAAAACAGTCATTCGTAAAAAATGATAACTAAATTGAGGATATTTTTGTATTTTTCATTATCTAAACCTAGAGTAAGTTCTCAAATTTATTATTTTTAATGAAGTATTTTTTCTAAAATGGTCTTTCAAATTTCAAAATATTCTAATTAATGAGGTGTATTTAATTTGTTTCAAATTTCAAAATATTTTGACAAATTTTAAATAATTCATGAATTATGTATAGTCAATAACTATTTTAATATTATACGAAATTTTATAGAAATGACTATTTTGATTTTTTTAACTTCAGATAATGGAAATACCAAAATACCCTCCAATTAATAATTATTTAAGTAACATTTTTTGAATGATTATTTAAATAATAAATCTCAATTATAAAGTACCATATACGGAGTATATGATTAAAATTTATTGGTGACTAATTTGAAAAGTGTTTTATTAGAAAGGAAAATTTTGAACCTTTACCGTTTTATTAACTACAACCAATTTATTTTTTTTCTTGGGTATGCATATTTTTATTAAAATCAAAATATCTTTGGTAAATTAAGTTACTTTTAAAAAAGTTTATTTATTATAGGGAGAACTATATAACTAAAATATATTTATACTCCCTCCATTTAAAAAAAGGTTATATCTTTAAATTAGTACGAAGATTAAGAAAAATAAAATTTTGTAGTTGAAACTTTGAAAGAGAACAGAGAAGAGAAAAAAATATAAAGACCGCAAACTTCTTTTTAAAATTGGAAAGTGAAAACATTTTTTTGGAACCAAGAAAAAAGGAAATCTTGATTTTTTTTATGGAAAGATTTTGAACCATGACTCTCTCCCTGCATAAATTTTCTTCTCTGGGGTTCGAACCCAGAATTTGATATGCCGTTGCTGGGGTTCGAACCCAGAATTTGATATGCCGTTGCTACAGCGGAACTCGACAAGCTTTTGATCGTATATTCATCATCTGTTGTTTTAACCCCTTTTATTAGGCTTTTAACCCGATCTGGTGTGCCAAAGTAGATAAGATTTTATATTTATATGAAATACCCACTTTTAGCGTTTCTCGTGTTCCTCAGAGACTCATATATATTCTAAATTTTTTATACTTTATAAATATAATATATTTATATTAGTTTTCTAATAGTGACATAATATGTGTTGTATGAATATTTTTCAACTTTATAATACTCCGTCCTAAAATATTCTTCCCACTTACTTTTCACACGGTCAAACTTTAATCACTTTCTTTACATATTTTTATTAGGTATTTGATAAAATAATATAGTCTTGTCACCACTTGTTTTGTAGAACTTTTGATGTAGTTTTAAAATATATAAATTTTATTTTTTAATTTTACACCTACAATCAAATAAATTGAATTGAAAACAAAGTCGGTCAAACTTTGTAAACATAACCGGGAAAAACATTATAGGACGGAGGCAGTATATCTTTTTTAAATAAAAACTATAGTTTAAATATTGATGTACATGCATTAAAATTCTATAAGTATTTTATTTAAAAGTAGTAAAATAGAAATGATCAACTGTTTTAAAAAATCATATAAACTTTATTTTTCAAACAACCATAAAGTTTTAAAAATATTTTTTTAGATAGGATGTAATATGATTATGTAAACAAATATGTTTTAAACTCGAGGAATATATATTGGTATATTAATTTAAAAATAAAAGATTTTATGCAAAATTAATGGTCTTTGATTGAAGTACTAATGAAAATGATTTTAATTAATAAAAAATTAAAGTAAAAATGGACTAATTCCATAATGACACATCATTAGAACATACGGAGTATTTGTAAGGAACTGGACAAGTTTTTGCTCATATATTCATAATCTGTCGTTTTAATCTTTTATTAGGCTTTTAAATAAGCCGATTTGGTGTGCCAAGTAGATAAGATTTATATGAAATACCCTCTACTAGATTTTGTTTCGAGTAAATTTCTAAAATAATTCTTTCGATATTTTCTCAATTAGTCTTCAATAAGTTTTAATTACATATATCGTACTTTATAATTGAAATTTATTCTCTAACCAGTCATTCGTAAAAAATGCGGACTATAAGTAGAAGGTATTTTTTATTATCTAAACCTAGAGTAAGTAATCAAATTCATCATTTCTAATGAAGCATTTTTCTAAAATGGTCTTTTCCAATTAATGGGGGTGTATTTGTTTCAAATTTCAAAATATTTTGACAAATTTTTAATAATTTATGAATTATGTATAGTCATTTAATTTTACATAATTTATAAAATGGTATAGAAATGACTAGCTATTTTGATAATTTATTTTAAGTTTAGATAATGGGAATATCAAAAGAGGAATTTACGTAAATAACACTAAAACATAATGACTTTTCCTAAATAGCACCACATGTACTTTTTTCTAATGTAGCACTTTTAGTCATTATGCATTAGTCATTATTCAAATAAATATTTGTCACCACTGGACATTATGGAGATTATTAAATGCTATTTAAGAGATAAAACAATTTTAAGTGTTATTTAGGGAAATGACTTAAGTTTTAGTGTTATTTAGTGCAAATATTTTGTATCAAAATACCCTCCAATTAATCACCATTTGAGTAACTTTTTTTTGAATGACTATTTAAAGGCTCATTTTGGAACTTTACTCTGATCTTTTATTAACTACTCTCTTTGTTAATTCTTAACCAGATTTTTTTTCTTTGCTATGTATATTTTATTAAAATTAAAATATCTTCCGTAAATTAAGTTACTTTTTTAAAAAATAAATCCTTATTTATTACTCCGTATATGGAAAACTATATAACTAAAAAGATAAAATTATAATTTTCCTTTATAAAAAATGGACGGTAAATAACTGAAGTTTAAAAATAAAATAATTATGTTAATATTTTTTCCTTTTAGGGAAAAAATTATTTGTATAAATAGTCACCCATCCCGTGCTGTGGTGAAACATATCCACTTCACGATGATATATTGTTCTTGTTTTTTCTACAAACACACGTAAATAATCAGGAAAATGCTAGGGTGCCACCACATGGGTGCTACCATAGGTGCACTCATGCTTCGCACAGACAAACACAGATGATAATTTTCTGTGTCGCACAGACAATTATCGTCTGTGTTTGTCTGTGTGAAGCATGGGTGCACCCATGGTAGCACCCATGTGGTGGCACCCTAGCATGGTCCAAATAATCATGGGTGTGTGGTCAACGCTAAAAAAGATTGATCAAAGTTTTGCCACTTTCATGATTAAATTGAGAGCTATTAGGGTTTATCGAACCTCTACCCATCCTCGAGGGCTAGTATCGTTTGATGTTATCTTTCATGATGAAAATGTTAGTTACTCCGTACATTAATAGTGAAGAATTGTTAATTTCTATGTTAATCTTGTGGAGTCACGCCCCGTATACATACAAATCACAAGTCTCCTAACTATGGTAGGATATATAAACAAGGAAAGCCTATACAAAAAGAAACCTACCAAATACAATAAATATTAAATATACATAATATATTTAACATGCTCCCAACTACGTGACTGGTGAAGGGCGGATACCAAGACTATGCCTGAAGTCGGAGAAGAGAAGAGATGGTAGCCCTTTGGTAAAGATGTCGGCATACTGGGAGGAAGAGGGAACATGGAGAACACGGACTTGTCATAGGGCAACTTTGTCCCTGACAAAGTGTATGTCAACCTCTACGTGTTTGGTGTGCTATTGCTGAACAGGGTTGGACGATAGGTACACAGCTCTGGCATTATCACAGAAAACCACTGTGGTATAGCGCAGAGGTTGCCGTAACTCAAGAAGGAGGTTCCGGACCCAACTTGCCTCAGCCACGGGGTTTGCAACTGCTCGATACTCAGCCTCAGCACTCGAACTGGATGTGGTGGCTTGTCTCTTGGAGGACCAAGAGATGAGGTTGTCGCTAAGGAAAACACAGTAGCTAGAGGTGGAGCGAAGAGTGTCTGGACACTCTGCCCAATCAGCATCAGACTAGGCTTGTAGAGAACCTGTACGGGTGCGGTGGAGAGTGATCCCATGAGTGGTAGTGCCGTGTGGGTAGCGGAGGACACGCTTCATGATAGTGAGATGAGTGCTGCGGGGGGCATGAAGGTGGAGACACAACTGCGGTACAACATAGGCTAGGTGAGATTAGGGCGTGTGAATGTGAGGTACTATAAGGCTCTAACAATGGACATGTATAAATTAGGATCGAAAAATGGTGTACCGGAGGAGGCCCCGAGTTTCGCCTTTGTATCAACAGGGGTGGACATGGGCTTGCAGTTGAGCATGTCTGCACGTTCCAAGATCTCGTGGGCAAACTAAGTCTGATGAAGAAGGAGCCCTCCTGTAGTACACTGAACATTGATCCCGAGGAAGAAATTTAGATCACCCATATCTGTCATAGCAAACTCCCCCTTGAGCTGTTGAGTGAGGTGTTGGAGTAAAGGGGATGAGGAGGCGTTGAGGACAATGTCATCCACATAGAGCAGCAGATATGCCATGTCATTCCCATGAGTGTAGACAAAGAGAGATGTATCGCTCTTACAGCCACGGAAACCCAATGTAAGGAGGAAGCCTGCAAATCGGTGATACCAAGATCGGGGAGCTTGCTTAAGACCATATAATGCCTTTTTCAACCTGCACACATAATGAGGCTGCGTGGGATCTTGGAAGCTGGACGGTTGACTGGCATAGACTGTCTCCTGAAGTGTGTCGTGAAGAAAAGCATTCTTCACATCCAACTCATTAATCGGCCATCCTCATGAAAGAGCAAGGCTGAGGACAATACGAACGTTGTCCGGTTTGACAACCGGGCTGAAAGTCTCCTCATAGTCAATTCCGAAGCACTGATTGAATCCACAGACCACCCACCGAGCTTTATACCTGGACAGATCATCTGTAGGGCCAAATTTGTGGCGGAAGAGCCACTTACCAGTGATAACATTATGTGTGGGGGAGGGGGGTACAAGTTCCCATGTATCATTTTTAATTAAAGCATTAAATTTGTCACACATAGCATCATACCGGTTTTGGTCCTTAAGAGCACTATGATAGGTAGGGGGTAGTGGGGAGATTTGAGCTGTGGTGCTGAGATTTAGGATGTGTTTAGGACGGGGTATGCCCGCTTTGGATCGGGTGACCATGGGGTGGCTGGGTACTAGGTCGTGGGATGTGGGTTCGATGGAAGAGGGTTGGGCTTCGGTTTCGGGTTGATCATGGGTGTGCCGTAGGTGGGGGGAGTGGGCCGTTGGGAGTTTAGTGGGTTGGGCCGTGGGTTGGGGGAATTGAGGTGGGCCGTGGGTGGGGTGGATTGGGGAGTGGGTTGGGCCGTGGGTTGGGGGAATTGGGGTGGGCTGTGGGTGGTGTGGACTGAGGAGTGGGTTGGGCCGTGGGTTGGGATGTGTTTATAGAGTGGTTTTGTAGGTGGTAGGGGGTGGTGTCATCCTCCATTGAGTCGAGGAAAGCTAATTCTGTAGGAGTGGAGGGATGACTATAGGGGTAGGTATGTTCATCAAAGACGACATGACGAGAGACAATAACCTTGTGAGTTTGGAGATCAAGGCACCGGTAACCGCGTTGGTTAGACGGATACCCGAGGAAAACACACCGAGTGGAGCGAGGTGCTAGTTTATGGGGAGCAGTAACGGAGATGTTTGGGTAGCAGAGGCAATCGAATACGCGAAGGTGGGAGTAAGTGGGGGCGGCCATAAAAGAATTCGTGAGGAGTGCGGAAGTTAAGGGTGGTAGTGGGCAAAATATTGAAAAGGTGTGTAGCCATGGAGAGGGCCTCGACCCAGAACATAGGAGGGAGGTTAGCTTGAAAAAAGAAGAGAGCGGACAATGTTGTTTATGGTGCAGATGGTGCGTTCAGCATGACCATTTTGTTGACTAGTATGGGAGCAAGAAAAGCGAAAAGTGATGCCAAGACTTTCGAAGATAGTTTTGAGAGGGGAGTTTCGGTATTCGAGGCTATGTAGTGAGATGGTCCTGTGTCCATGTACCAGGTGGGGTCACGGAGGCTGAGAGTGTCAAAATTGTGAACAAGGGCGGTGGGTGTGATGGGAAGGGGGGGTTGACAGCTGTGTATAGGGGGTAGGTGGGGGGGTATGCGGGTGGGTGTGTGTAGGGTGATGGCTGGCCGTAAGGGTAGGGGGGCTGACCGTAGTGGCCAGTCGGGTAGGAGCTTTTGGGTTGGGGTTGGGAAAAATAGGACTGGGGGTGGGGTAGGTAGGATAAGTGGGCCAAGGGCCGAGAAGGCCGGGATAGGGGCTGGGGTTCGGTGACTGCCAGGGATGTCTGTGGGTGGTGCGGGGATTCGACTTGGAGCTTTGACCTTGACCGCGGTTGCGTTGGCCGCCATGGCCACGGCCACTATCGCTGCTGGGCTGCGGCCATGAAGAATTATTAATTTCTATGTTAATCTTGTGGAGTCAAGCCCCGTATACATACAAATCATAAGTCTCCTAACTATGGTAGGATATAAACAAGGAAAGCCTATACAAAAGGAAACCTACCAATAGGGCTGGACACGGTACCGGTTCGGTACCGTCACCGGAAATGGTACCGCCGGTACCGAGCACCGTAACGGCAACCGGGACGGCGAAACGGTTCCGAGAACCGGCACCGGTGCCCCAAAATCGTTACCGGCACCGCCGGTACCGGTGCCGGTTCCGGTACCGGTTTTATTTTTTTATTTTATTTTTTTTCTCCTTTTTGCTCTCCAACGGTAACCTGCAAAAAAA
Organism: Cuscuta australis; assembly: GCA_003260385.1. Lineage (NCBI taxonomy): Eukaryota > Viridiplantae > Streptophyta > Magnoliopsida > Solanales > Convolvulaceae > Cuscuta > Cuscuta australis. The sequence continues at coordinate 1,240,482 of NQVE01000195.1, forward strand.
AACAAAGTTAGTAGGGGGGCGGCCAAAACGGCTAATTGGCCGTGGGAGGGGGGGGGGGGGTTATTGTTTTTTATAAATACCCATTTTTTCTTCTAAATTCTAAAAAAATCACACTCATCAATCCATATCCATCTCTCTTACTCTCTAATCTCTATTCTCTTATTCTCTCAAATTTCAATATCTCAATCTATCATTTTAATTTCTCAATCTTAATATCTTATTATCTCTTTTATACATTTTTTTAAATATATTATATTTTAATATAAAAAATTTCGAAATTATTTGAAATTTTCGAAATTTAATATTTCTTTAATATCAAAAAATATATAATATATATTTTAAATATATTCTCTATTTTTTTTTGAAATTTTCGAAATTTTTATATATAAAATTTCGAATTTTTTTTAAAGTTTCGAAATTTAATATATTATTTTTTTATATCAAAATATATATATATATTAAAATGTCGAGAGAGTCCGGTAGAAGGTCCGTGGATATGGGCGCCGTGAACCGAAGTTCGAGTAGAGGCAAAGCAAAAGTCACCTCCGACGGTTCGACCTCACGCGTTTCTCGAGGAAGACACTCCGTCTCTTAATTTCCTACTATCCCCGATCACTTAATCGGGGACGCTATGACAGATGAAGAATTCGACCAGATTTATTCTGGTAGAAGGGACGCAAATCTCCCCACTCTTGATAGTGTATTCGAAGATATTGATGAAGCAAATCTGGATAATCTGGACGGGGACGATGAGCCTACACCGCAGAGCAACGACGTCGACGTGGAGGCAGGTGAGCCCGCGACCTCTCGAGGTCCGGATAAAGGTAAAAAAAATATAAATCAGAGTTATTTGTTTATCATTTTGACAAAGAAACAAAAGATGGCGTAGTTTATGGAACTTGTAAACATTGTGGGACCGTCATAAAAATGGGAGTCTCCGGCGGTTATGGCGGTCCGGAAAAACACCTAAGGTCGAGGCATCCCGTGGAGTACGCCAAATACGCGGCGAAAAAGAAAGGATGACAAGAAGTGCAAACCCAAATTTCTCGGTTTGCTAACAGAGGTAAGGGCGGCCTTTTTGCTTATAGCGACGAGCAAAATAAGCAAAAAATGGCCGAAATGATTTGTGAAGAAAATTTGCCATACATATTTTCTGAGAAACTTGGTTTTACTGATTATTGTCAACAGGCATTAAACCCTCAAGCACGAGGTTTTTCAAGAAAAACAATTAAACGAGAAATTATTCGTCAGTATAAAAATGGAAAAATAAATTTGGCAAATTTTTTTCTTAATTTTAATTCTCGTGTTGCTATTTGTTCTGATATTTGGAGTGAAACTTATCATAATTTGTCTTATATGGGTGTTACTTGTCATTGGATAGATAGTGATTGGATTATGCATAAACGTGTTCTTGCATTTCGTGATTTCAATGAACAGCATACTGCTGAAAATATTTTCCTATTGCTTCAGTGTATTCTGCGGGAATACAACTTATCTGACAAAGTGTTTTCATTTGGTTTTGATAATGCTACTAATAATACTGCAGCCATTCCTAGACTTAGAGAAATTTGCCCACCGTCTACGGCTATGGGTAGATTTCTGCATCAACAGTGTGCCTGTCATGTTTTAAATTTATGTGTTCAACAGGGACTAGAAGCTATGGGCGGAGTTTTGACGAATATTAAAGAAGGAATTAAAAGAATTTGGGGGGCTCGTCTTGTTTCGAAAAAATGGAAGATTTTCTGTAAGTCTAAAGGTAGAAAAGAAATAGTTTTTGCAAAAGATATCCACATTAGATGGAATAGTACATACAAATTGATTCATCAGATTCTAAAATATAAAGAGGAACTTGCTGAATTTTTAGTGATGAACTTCGTATAATCATTGATCCTTTTGAATTTGTACTTGTTGAAAAATTGAATGTCGTATTAGAAGTTTTTAATAACGCAACTCTTACTTTTTCTCATGTTTACCAACCAACTACAAATACATTTTTAAAAGAGTGCGTTACAATCGCAACATGTTTTCGTGAAAGTAAGGCTGATCCAGATTTGTACCCATATGTCTCTCCTATGATACAAAAATGGTGTTCTTATTATTTGTACATTCCTGATATTTATAAAATAGGTATTATTTGTGATCCACGCTTTAAAATTGAAAATTATAAAATTTTAATTGATTATTACTACAAGTGTTTTTTAGATGAAAATAGTTATTACTACTCTTATTTAGTAGAATGGAAAAAAGAAAGAGATAATGCTGTAACTTTTTTTGAGAATTTGTTTGAGGAATATCAAGGGTTATACGGCACTGTACAAGAAGAAACAGCACCACCTCCGCCCCCGAAATCAAAAAAAGGTTTTGCCGGAATAGTCGGTGGGCTTCTTGCAAAGAAAGGGAAGCGTGCTCATTCTTCGACGAGTTCAAGTGGTACAACAGTAAGCTCGCACAACGAACTTTCTATGTACCAGGGTGTGCCATGCGATTACGATGAAGACGAAGTGGATTTTGACGTGCTCGGATGGTGGAAGCGGAACGAACACATGTTCCCATGTCTCGGCATGCTAGCAAGACAAGTGTTATCCGTTCCGGTATCAACCGTAGCAGTTAAACGAGAATTCAGTGCTGGCGGCAACATTCTAACCGACTTTCGAAGGTGTCTTAGCGCTGAATCTCTTGAAACACTTGTTTGCAACCAAGATTGGCTCTTGGCAAGACATCGAGCTCAAGAGTCAACGTACCAACTCGAATCGGAGCATTACATGAATGCAACAGATGGAAGTCCGAGTTCTGAAGAATAAGTTATAATTTTTTTTGTTAATGTAAATATGTAATTAGTTTTTTTTAGCTGAGCGATATATAAGCTCTTTCGAGGGTTTCTTTACGGTTCTTTACCTCGTCGCTTTTTTTGAACCGTCAGGATATTAAATGTGGTTGTTCTTTAGTTAGTGTATTATTCATTTAAAATATTTAAATAACAACTACATTTTTAGATAACAACTACATTCCGGTACTTCATTCTTTCCTTAAACAATTACAAATTTAAAATTTTATACTTAAAAATTTTAAAAAAGGCAAAAAAAAAATAGGGTGGGGGGGCGAAACCGGCCGGTCCGGTACCGGAACCGCCGTTCCGGGAACCGGAACCGGTACCGGCCGGCACGGTGACGGTTCCGGTGACATGGGGTGGCGGTACCGGAACCGGCGGTTCCGGAACCGGAACCGTACCGTGTCCACCCCTACCTACCAAATACAATAAACATTAAATATACATAATATATTTAACAAATAGTGTGATCCATAATCAAGAAAGTGTTAAACAAAATAATTATAATTAAAAGAGCCGCATACTGATACGATACTCTCTAAGATGATATCAAAGAAAAAGAAGTTTATACTTTGACTAAGTTCAGAGTTTAGTGCAGATTTCATATCACCAAAACTACCTCTCATCCTTAGATGCTACAATTTTTTAGGACCCAACTTCAGAAAATATCTTCAAAACTATTTCCTAATTTCCTATGTGAATTTTTGTCATTCGATGATATAGAGTTGTAGACTGTAGTCATTGTTTGACGACATCTTGTTGATGGGTTCGTAAAGAATAATTTATACTCCCTCCGTTCCTGAATATTTGTCCACTTTTGACTTTTTTCAGTCAAAATTGATAAACTTTGGACTCAAATTAAATAAAAATGACATTAGATTTTGATACAAAAATAGTTTTATTAGATGCATTCTATCAAATATTTTCAAAATATTATTTTATCTAATTAATAAATAATATATATTTTATTTAATTATAGGTCAAAGGTTGAAAACAGTTGACCGAAAAAAATCAAAACTGGACAAATACTCAGTGATAGGGGTGGACACGGTACGGTTCCGGTACCGCCATCCCTTGGTACCGTGACCGGACCGGGCGGTACCAGTTCCGGCACCCGGACCGGCAGTTCCGGTACCGGACTGGCCGGTTTCGGCCACCCGCCAATTTTTTTGCTTTTTTTTTAAATTTTAAAAGTGTAAAATTGTAAATTTGCAATTGTTAGAGAAAAGAATGAAATAAAAAATCTAAAAATTTAGTTGTTATTTAAATATTGTAAAATGAGAAATACACGAACTGAAGAACAACTACATTTAATATCCTGACGGTTCAAAAAAAACGACGAGGTAAAGAACTGTAAAGAAACTCTCGAAGGAGCTTATATATCTCTCACCTAAAAAAATCTAATTACATATTTACATTATTACATATCTACATTAACATAAAAAAGGTTTATAACTTATTCCTCAGAACTCGGACTTCCATCTGTGGTTGCATTCATGTAATGCTCCGAATTGAATTCGTACCCTGACTCTTGAGCTCGACGTCTTGCCAAGAGCCAATATTGGTTGCAAAAAAGTGTTTCAAGAGATTCAGCGTTAAGACAATTTCGATAGTCGGTTAGATAGTTTCCGCCATCATTGAATTCTCGTTCCACTGCTACGGTTGATACCGGGACGGACAACACTTGTCTTGCTAGCATTTCGAGACATGGGAACATGTGTTCGTTTCGCTTCCACCATCCGAGGACGTCAAACTCCACGTCGTCGTCGTCATCGTAATCGCATGGCATCCCTTGGTACATAGCAAGTTCGTTGTGCGAGCTTACTGTTGTACCACTTGAACTCGTCGACGGCTGAGCACGCTTCCCTTTCTTTGCAGGAAGCCCACCGACTATTCCTTTAAAACTTTTTTTTGATTTCGGGGCGGAGGAGGTTCTGTTTCTTCTGGTACATTACCGTATAACCCTTGATGTTCCTTAAACAAATTCTTAAAAAGAGTTATAGCATTATCTCTTTCTTTTTCCCATTCTATTAAAAGGTTGTAGTAATAACTATTTTCATCTAAAAAACAAGTGTAATAATAGTCAATTAAAATTTTAAAATTTTCAATCTTAAAACGTGGATCACAAATAATACCTATTTTATAAATATCAGGAATGTACAAATAATAAGCACACCATTTATCTTTCATAGGATAGACATAAGGGTACAAATTTGGATCAGCCAAACTTTCACGAAAACATGTTGCGATTGTAACGCACTCTTTAAAAAATATATTTGTAGTTGGTTGGTAAACATGTGAAAAAGTAAGAGTTGCGTTATTAAAAACTTCTAATACGGCATTCAATTTTTCAACAATAACAAATTGAATAGATGAAATGATTAAACGAAGTTCATCCCTAAAAAATTCAGCAAGTTCCTCTTTGTAGCTTAGAATCTGTGCTATCAACTTGTAAGTACTATTACATCTAATGTTGATATCTTTCGCAAATGTTATTTGTCTTCTACCCTTAGACTTATAGAATGTCTTCTAGGACTTCGAAATAAGACGACTACCCCAAATTTTTCTAATTCCATCTTTAATATTCGTCAACCCCCCCCCCCCCCCATAGCTTCTAATTCCTGTTGAACACATAAATTTAAAATATGACACACACACTGTTGATGCAGAAATCTACCTATAGTCGTAGTAGGGGGCAAATTTCTTTAAGTCTAGGAATAGCAGCAGTATTATTTGTAGCATTATCAAAACCAAATACAAACACTTTATCAACTAAGTTGTATTCCCGCAAAATACTCTGAAGCAATAGAAAAATATTTTCAGCAGTATGAGAATCATTGAAATCACGGAATGCAAGAACACGTTTATGCATAATCCAATCACTATTGATCCAATGACAAGTAGCACCCGTATAAGAGAAATTATGATATGTTTCACCCGAAATATCAGAACAAATAGTAACACGAGAATTAAAATTGGGAAAAAATTTTGCCAAATTTATTTTTTCAAGTTTATACTGTTGAATAATTTCTCGTTTAATTGTTTTTTTTGAAAAACCTCTTGCTTGAGGGTTTAATGCATGTTGACAATAATCAATAAATCCAAGTTTTTTAGAAAACATGTATGGAAAATTTTCTTCACAAATCATTTTGGCCATTTTTTGCTTATTTTCCTCGTCGCTATAAGCAAAAAGGCCGCCCTTACCCCTGTTAGCAAACTGAGAAATTTGGGTTTGCACTTCTTGTCATCCTTTCTTTTTCGCCGCGTATTTGGCGTACTCCACGGGATGCCTCGACCTTAGATGTTTTTCCAAACCACCATAACCGCCGGAAACTCCCATTTTAATGACAGTGGCACAATATTTACAAGTTCCATAAACTATGTCATCTTTTGTTTCTTTTTCAAAATGATAAACAAATAAATCTGATTTTAATTTTTTTACCTTTGTCCGGACCTTGAGAGGTCTCGGGCTCACGTGCCTCCTCGTCGACATCGTTGCTGTGCGGTGTAGGCTCCCCGTCCCCGTCCAGATTATCTAGTCCTGCTTCATCAATATCCTCGAATAAACTATCAAGAGTGCAGAGATTCGCGTCGCCTCTACCAGAAATGCACTGGTCGAATTCTTGATCTGTCAAAGCGTCGCCGATGAATTGATCGGGGATAGTAGGAAAGGAAGAACGGAGTGCCTTCCTCCAGAACTGCGTGAGGTCGAACCGTCGGAGGTGGCTTTAGCTTTGCCTTTCCCCAAACTTCGGTTCACGGCGCCCATATCCACGGACCTTCTACCGGACTTTCTCGACATTTTAATATATATATTTTTTGATATTTAAAAAAATAATATATTAAATTTTGAAAATTTAAAAAAATTTCGAAATTGTATATATTAAAATTTCGAAAATTTCAAAAATTATAAATTTTTTAAAATATATAATATATTTAAAAAATTAATTATATATTTAAATTATTTAAAGAATATATTTAAAAAATTAATTATATATTAAATTTAGAAATTATAATATTAGTAATAAACTAAAAATATATGATAATTAATAAAATGAATAATGAATGTATTTAAAGGTTATTATGTAATATATTTATATATATATATATATATATATATATATATATATATATATATATATATATATATATATATATATATATATATATATATATATATTTATTTATTTATATATATTTATATTATTATATGAATATAAATTGTAGAAAATTAAAAAGAGATAATAAGATTGAGATATTGAGATTTGAGAGATTGATAGATTGAGAGATGGATTGAGTGTGATTTTTAGGAAAAAAAGGGTAGTATTTATAGTTTTTTTTCTCCACCCCCATCCCCTCCCCCACCTCAAACGGCTATTTAGCCGTTGAGCCCCCCCCCCCCCCCCCCCCACTGACTTTTTTTCCTCTTTTTTGCAGGTGGCCGTTGGAAAGCAAAAGCAAAAAAAATAAAAATGGTACCGGAACCGGTACCAGTACCGGCGGTGCCGCTACCGAAAATTTGGCACTGGAATCAGTACCGAGTGGGGCGGTACCGGTTCCTGGAACCCGTGGCACGTCCCGGCTGGTGGTGACGGTGGCGGGTACCGGCAGTACCGTTGCCGGTCACGGTACCGTACCGGTACCGTGTCCACCCCTACTCAGGGACGAAGGTAGTATAAAATATGTTTTTAAGTTACATTTATATGTTGTAAATAGACTAAATATTACTCCCTCCGTCCCATGAAACATGAGATGTTTTGCTTTTTGAAGAGATTTAAGGGAGTGTATTTTGGTATTGAATTTCCAAAAATATCCTTAGATGTGATGGATAAAAGTAGGATTTGATGGGTAGATTATTAGTAAAAAGGTATGATGTGATAGGTAATGTATGAAAAAGTAAGGGGTAAAAGTGACTTTTTAATAGAAATGAGAAGTGTTTTATGGGACGGATGAAAAAAGAAAGGAGAAAGGTTTTATGGGACGGAGGGAGTATGTTCTTTTGTAACACCAATAAACATTTATAACGTAAATACATGCCGTACGGGTGCAACGCACGAGTGTGATAATAGTGACTTTAAAAACAAAAGAGAGTGAAGAAAAAGTGGGGTAAACATTAAAGATGTTCTTAGGAAGTGAATGAGGCAAGTCTTATACTCAAATACCACACATTGATGTGGAAGTGTTCAACAAGTAAAAAACAATCTAGTGGGACAATGCAAGACAATATAGTTGCATACTTGGCACTAGCAAGTCACTATTTTTGTCAATACACACATTTATTTATACTTCACCCGTCCTGTTTTATATCGCCCGCTTTGATTTTGGGACATATTTAACGAAGGAAAATATCGGCATTGACTTTTTAAAAATTCCCTTACACCCTATTATTCGAAAATGTTGAATTTGCAGCTCTTTACCCTCTTATCTCATGTGCACTATGTTGGTGATTTTAGTGTCATCAATTTATTTTGTGTAATTGGATTTACTTTGATCGGACAAGAATTTAAATAGACGTTGTCAAACGAGTTAGGAGGCGCGGAGTGCGCGCTCGTTCAACGATATTATAAATTCACTGCGGGGTCCGGGGGCGGCAGCCCCCGGGTGGCGGGGTCCAAGGGGCGGCAGCCCCTGGCGGGGTCCAAGGGGCAGAGCCCCTGGCCGGACGTTGTTTCTTTAAGAAAATCCTTAAGATTTTTGTGACCGGAGTCCTAAACGGTAAAGGACTCGTACATAATGGATAAACGTCGAAATTAAGCCTTCAACCGCAGGAGACCTTTCGTTCGAACTCGCGCCTTTCTTCTTCTTGCGCGAACATACGCGTACATCTACGCGAATGTTCATGTCCGATCACAAGGATTTTCGACTCTATAAAATAGAGTCTCGTGGTATGGGTTGATATATAGATTCTCGAGTGCTTGTTCTGAATTAACGTCTTATCCGATTGAAGTATTTCGTATACCCCGAAATAACTTTGATCTGAAAGCGTTTCGTACGCGATTCGTTATTCTATCGAGTTCTTCGTTTAACACTGCTTCGCAGTGTTCTTCATTTTATAAATCCAACACACTAATCATATACGGAGTATAAGCAATCAAACATTCATAAAATCAAACACCAAGCACATTCAAAATACATCACACCAAATTACATTCAAACATCAAGCCTCAAAAAATGGAACAAAACAACTTGGAATAGCTTGAGGAACACCGGTGATTCAAAGTTTCGTCACCCTGTTATCCTTCAACTCCATCACGAACACAAGATCCAAAATTTCATCCATGAAATCTGAAAGTTTTAAGAAAAAAAAAATAGAAATTAACTTATAAAAAAAGGACAGATGTTTGAAGATAAAATCATAGAAAATGGAAATAGGAATACATGTTCGAAAAAGGAAAATCAAGAATACTCAAAGAACACACCTCGAAAGTGGATGAACATTAGAAATCAGAATAAGAAAAAGATATTGCCACAAGAATCAAAATCGAAATGCAAAGGGGAAAAATAAAACAAAATTGAAAACATATTTAATTTAAAAAAAAGTATCTTTAGTTATTATAAAGTAAATTTATGAACAAAAAATTACTCTATTTTTTCCATCCGTTTCTGCCTCCTTTAGAAACCTGTTCTCTTTTTACCTCACATACATTTGCTTCGCGACATGAGGTTTTGGTTTTTGCCTCGCCAATTGTTTTCTTTTCTTTTCTTCTCTACTAGTCACAGAATAAGACAACAATTTATACTTCCGTAACCTTTACTCTTAAAATGACAAGTAAAAAATAATAATTTTGCAATAAAAGATGTAAACTATATAAAACCTTACAACGAAAATTTGTAATCCCTAGTTCCATATTTTTATTCTAATTTGTCCTCATAAAAGATCATTTTTTCACACGAAAAAAACACTATTGAGGATATTTTTTATTTTTTCATTCTGAATAATTTCCATCACGATGAAAAATAAACGAAAGGAATTGAAACACTTTGTTTGACAATCCAAAACGTGTGGGCAAATTTGTATTCCATTTTGCTAAACGAAATGATGAATTTGAAACTTCTCTTCTCTAACTATTGTCAATTTGTTATTCACAATTGTAAAAGTCTATAACAAAACATTGCATTTTAGAGTGTGGCTCGTAAAAAAATTAATCAATCAAATTAACGATGAGATTATCTATTTCTACAAAAACAAAATTGTCTATTAAAATGCTCGTTTAAGTTTTAATTAACATAAACGTCTACGAGTAGCTGCTAAATTTGCAAACCACAATTCTTAGATGAAATTGCCGCTACAATTTCCTATTGAATGTTGCTTAGAAGCGCATGGTTACGCCTAAAATTAATCAGCTTAAAACAAAAAATCATTAAATGTTAGAGCAGTCTTCTGAGACTATGATCCATTTCCCAAGCCATGAAAGCTTGCAAGTTGTACATTACACAAACACATGTGAAGTATATACTGAATCTATGTGCAAAAAGAAAACAAGAAAGTGCATGGCACCTAATGATGGAACACTACTAGGTTGACCAATAGAGACTCGAAAATGCAAAGTAAGTTGAAGCAACTCTGCTCAACGAAGCGCGTAAGAGAATCGACATTCGATGTTTTCAATTTCCATGAGCAAGCCTACCTATAATCTTCTTCCACATGCATATAAATGAGGGCACTTGTTGAAAAATGGGACAGCGAATATAGAATGGACTAAAAAGCTTCTTCCATGTGCATTTGCGAGGAAAGTGAGAGAGGACACCCAAAATGCATGTGAACTCACCTATATACCCATCATAGAAACTGAATTTTCGCAAGAAGTCTTGAATTACAAAGAGTCATAAGCGCCTTTTTTGTTGAGGAGGGTATCCAGTCATTCCCATTCCTTGGTCTTTCCTTCTCATCTGAAACCATATATAATGAAGGTATCCATAAAAGGAGGGCCACGACAAACATTAGATGGCAGAAAAAGTATTTGGTTGCAAATAAAAATTCAAAAACCTGTTCTTGATGAGCCTGGGCAGCAGCACCTCGCATGTTGCTGGGGTTCATCCCACCACCCATCCCGGCCTGAGAAGCCAGATGATTATAAGGAGCCATTCCCTGCTGTTGTTGCATTCGTTGCATATTCAACATATGCATTGGACGGGGTACAGATCTAGTGGTCATCATGTGAGGGCCTTGTATACCACCAGGAACAGCAGATACCTGTTCCAAAAAATGGATGAAGGGAGCATTAAAAAAGTATCAATGTATTGGTAGGACAACATTTTTATGTTTTGCAGTATCAATTCTGCAATAAAGACATGACTTGAGCAACTGTCTCTGCTCATTGTTGCCTCATGACATTTTCTATGCAAGAAAAAAGAACCTATTATGATGAAATTTTTTAAAAACTTGATCTCATTATCCATTTCTTAGAAGTTAACAACACGAGGGGCATCCAGCAAAAAGAATTTGCCATTATGCCCTTTGAATGAATTCCAGGGGTCTTTGGGAAACAACCTTTTGCCTTTTCTAGGTAGGGGTAAGGTTGTGTACACCCACCCCTACTCCAAACCCCACTCACGGGATTTCACTTGGTTGGTTGGTTGACTGCCGATGCGCTTTGCAAGAATTTGGTGTTACTTGAGTTTAGATAATTAATTGCAATTTTGCAACCAAATTTTGAATTAAGTTGGAACAATTTTGAGACCAGTTTGTATACATGTTTTAAGTGCTTACTTGCTGGTGTTGGAGATTAGTTATTCCTTCAAACTCTGCATTTGTGTCCACAGGTCGAACTGGATAATTAATAACTTTTTCTCCGGGTTGCATTGGCAGAAGTGCACTATAACACAGTTAAGTGGCATCGTAGGATAAACATTTGTAACAACAGATTAAATATCTTTCCAGGAAGGGTAGAAAAATAAAGGATTCTTATAAATGAACAGTTAATGCATGAAAGGTCATGGACTTCTACGTCAAGGCCAGTTCTTTTCAACATATCAGTTCAGTTCACTTCCCTATTCAGTTTAGCAATAAATTATTCAAATATCAATTAAAACTAAATTATAAGGCCTCCGGTTCAGTTCAGATCATCACTTTTCAGCTCAGCAAATTTGATTTGAAAGAACAAGCCCTTAGTATTTATACACAGAAAAGGCAAAGGCAAGAACCAAATATAACTAGCTCATCCATAATACTAACAGAGAGCATATCTTCCTCATTCACGTACTTCCAGACAATAATCTTGTTCAAATGAAAATATAGGCAGGGCAAGGGCATAAAACACTCCCTCCGTCCATAAATAAAGTTCTCGTTGCGTGTTACGATGTTTGACTGAAGTTATTTTCAAATCATTTTATATGAAAAATGGTATGGAATTAAGAAATAAAAATTACATATTTAAAAACTACATTAAAAGATCTACAAAACTAGAAGTGACATAACTATATTATTTTATCAAATAAGACACGAAAATAGGCCAATAAAGTGGATAAAGTTTGACCCTGTGAATATTGAACGCAAACTTTATTGTTGGACGGAGGGAGTACCTCTTTTTATTGAAAAAAAAGATTGGGCAACTCTTCATTTTCCTGTCGCTCCATTAATAAACATGACTATGGTAATATGGGATGACTACTGAAGAAATAGAGTAAGAAGCAAGGAGAAAGAAGGCTTGAAGTAGACATTCAGAATGGTCCAATTATCTTAATCTTGTAGTAATTGTTTAGCCACTTAATTTTACTTGAAAGCTAAAAAACATTTCACTCAAAATTAAAAGAGTGAAGGAGGCGGAGCAGGTGTACTGTTGAATGTTTCAATCAGTTAGGCAAATGAGAGGTCATAGTTTTGCTTGTATGTGCCTTGCGTTAAACAGCTGTTAATTTGGATAAAGTAAGATATGATCAATACAATTGAAACAGATAGTAGTGGAAAAGGTAAAGCAAAAACGACAACAAAAACACCCAATAGAGAAGGTAAAACACAAAAATGCAAGGGTCATAGAATGGAGAAAGAGTATATTAGGTAGCAAAAGAAAGGATATTATACTGTGTCGAAGAGGCATATCAAAAAGAGCCAAAGTATGTGTGTGTGTGTGTGTGTGTGTGTGTGTGTGTGTGTGTGTGTATGTATAATGTATGTATGTATGTGTATGTGTGTGTGTGTGTATATGTATGTATGTATGTATGCATGCATGTATATGCATGTAAATAAACATAAGTACTTACTTGCGGCCAGGTAGAGGTTCCACCCGAAAGTAACTACAATCAAAAGGGAAGAAGGTGAATACTAAAACATATGACAGCTAAAAGTCCATAATATCAAAACAAATATTGTAATAATATTCTACAAGATGTAATATTACGAATAAAGGCATATGAATATATTCACTACAGAACTATGTATTTATTTACATGCATTTATTTGTTGTCATATTCATCTCCATAAAATAGAGACATTCACATGATATTATTTACATGCATTTATTTATCTGAATAATTCACTGCAGAAATATGTTTCTAGAATTTTCTGTCTGTCATGTTTGTGATTCACATGAAGAAAACCCACAAGAATTCAATCAAAAGGCAATGGAGGATTTATTTGAATTAGGGGGATATATTAAGATTTATTTTTGTTTCCTTAACTGGCTAACATTTTCTCAGGCCACTCCAAAGTGATTTTATTTGGGTTTTACTAGTAAAGTAGAAAGTAAAACTACACAAATAAAAAATATGATTCCATTATATATAAAAATTAGGTAAGGTGTTATCAGTCTTATCACATAGGTCATTTTATGTATGAAGGATAGAGGGAAAAGAATAATTCTATACTCGTGCTCAAGAGCCTGTGCCGCTGTAATTCGCTTGTGAGGATCATATCTACACATGGTCAATGACAACAAAAAAGTATCCATATTAATACAAATTGTAATAGCACTATATTCTACATTTATATAAAGTGCACATTACTTCATAAATTCCATCTCAAGCATCCAATTTGGTCTAGAATAGAAAGGGTAAAGAAAAACAAATTCACAGTATACGAAAAAGAAAGTATATCCAAAGAAAAGCTATATAGGCAACAAAGTGAAGAAATTAAATCTAGCTGTACCAAGCAGGGTCCGTATAATATTATTAGCAGTAGAAGACTAGTCCTCCATAGTAGATAAAATAAAACTGTAGCAACTAAAGAAAAAAAACCATACTAAGCATATAACATTTTGAATGTACAAAGAAGAAAATAAAGTGGAAACAAATTGAGGATGGAACCAAATATGCACCATATGAATATATGATACTGAAAAGAAGAAAAAAATCAACCTATGTATTGAGTTTTTTTCCCTATCACATAGGACTGAAAGGGAAGGTTGGTTGCAGACAAACATCAGTGGTGAGGTGGGTGTAAGTGACTCTTTAGTTTGTCCCAGAGATGATTATAATTTTAAGTATTTCAACAGAAAACCCTTTTCCTAGAACAAATATGAAATTAAACGAGGACACGAATGCCCTTTTCTAGGTGCATGAACGTCAATGTATGATGAAGACATCACAGCTTATATCTTGACACGAAATTAAACACAAATTGCATAAGATGGGGACACCTACTCAAGCATCTTTGAGAGGAGATCACATGCTGGGTTTTTTGGAGAGAGATGTACAACACTGTATAGTGCAGGATTGTCACTGCATAAAGAAAAGAAATAAAAATAGTTGAGGCCCAAGCTTTCAAATTACTACAATGAGTATATCAGGACCACATAGCTACCAAGTATGAAGGAACCTACTATTTGCGCGATTGAATGTGCTGCTGGTCAGATTGCCAGTGTGGATGATTCACAAGCATTGGCCACTTTTCCTGTGTGGGATGGCCTGATATCATACACATGACAAGGTTGAATTAGCCAATCTCTGAAAAAAATGAGGAAAGAATTTCAAAAGATATTTACCTAGAACCCTGAATATCTTGTCAAGTTGGTCAAGCTGCATAACCAGCACTCCAGGTCAGATGAATTCAATATATGCCAATTGCCAACATACAATGCCCAACCAAAGAGAACACACTGAAATTTCTTAGTTTCTCATCATTTAACATTTCAAACAAAATTCATAAAATAATAAAATTTAACATGAAACATTTCATTAAAAAAAGTATTTAAAAAAAAGACAAACAAAAGGAAAAATGTTCCATACCTGAAATGGATTAGGTGGGCCTTTCACTTCTTGCCCTTGAAAAAGAGGCTTTAGCGTAAGAAGCTCAGCAAATATGCAGCCAACAGCCCACATGTCTAATGATCCATAACAGCAGTTTATTTTTCCCAACCGGGAAAAAAAGAAGAAAAGCTACATATATGTATTTTACTCTAAGGGATCACATCTCATACCTACTGCACTTGTATAGTGCTTTGCCCCAAGGAGCAACTCAGGAGCACGATACCAAATTGTCACCACAACCTGCAATCAATCAATCATTCCACTTACAACTCCTTGGCTCTTGCTGTGAAAGAGCACAAAGCTATAATCTTGTAGAGAACATTTTAATATATTATTTCATAAATTACTAAGAATGGAAAGTAAAAGCTCAAGAAAGGACCTTTGATTTCTTTATAGACCCATGCAATTATCATGTTCACCAAACAACAGACCCCGTAGAAACCCACACAAAGTAGGATCTGGGGAGGGTGTGTACGCAGACCTTACTCCTACTCAAAGTAGAGAAACCGTTTCCAAGATACCCCATCTCGAATAGCAAGGAAGACACGATAAACCAACAAAGAAGAAAAAAGAAAACTAAGGACAAAGAACATAAAGAGAGAAAAGCACACAAATTGCCTCTAACAACTAGACCCTAATTACAGACAGACGAGCAAAAACTACCATCAAGGCCCGGACAACTATCCACTCTAATCCTAGCTCTTTAGACACTCCAATCTAAGGTCATATCCTTGGTAAGGATTATAAGTCTCGGATCACATATAATCACTTCCTTCTCATTCTTCTTATGTCTACCTATACCCCACTCTCACACACCCCCGTAAGTCTCTCACGTCTCCGCACCTTGAGCTTTGCACTTTGCCATTTCACGTGCCAAACCACCCCAATCTAGCTTCACGTGGTTTATCATCCATAGGTGCCACTCCCAACCATTCCCGATCCAGCCTCGTCTACCCACACATCCACCGCAACATCCGCACCTCTAATGCATACAGCTGCCGAACGTGGGATTTCTTGACCACCCACCACTCCGCTCCGTAAAGCATAGCTGGTATGCCTATTGAACGATAGAACTTACCTTTTATCCTTGCCAATATCTTCTTGTCGCATAGGACCCCTAAGCTAGTTTCCACTTTGCCCAAATGGCTCCAATACGATGAACAACATCCCTATCTATATCTCTATCCGCCTGAATGATTGAACCAAGATACAAAACTTGTCTCTCTTAAGAACAAGGTGTGAGACAGTCCTAACTCCCACATCCGACTTCGTAATCCACCAACTAAAACAACATTCCATGTATTGTCTTAGATCTACATAGTCAAAAGCCTTTGGATTATAGGAAATGATGCCACAACACTAGCTTGTCATTGAGTCCCTCTTGTGTCTCGTCGATGAGACGATGAGTACAATATCGTCAACAAATATGCATGCACCAAGGTACCTCCCCTTTGACATCATGCGATAGAACATCCATCACTAAAGCAAATAGGAAGGGACTAAGAAAAGACCCTGGTGTAACCCCACCTCTACATGGAAAGGGTTAGAGATTTAACTCTAATAATTCTTAAAGACGTGAATCTAATAATTCTCTTATTCAACCAAAATAACTAAATCATACAAAACCATCTAAGCTAGTAGAATACTTCAAAATTGATCTTTACTTCGATTATCACAAGGCATCTTAGTTTTGATGAGTCAATTCTAGATAGTAGGTACAATTTTGAATTTCAAAAAGTTCTATGGCATGAAGTGGATTGATAAAAAAGAAAATATTTCTATAAATAATCCTTTATAACATGGGGTTTTCCATATGGGAAAAGGACCAAAATAGGACTAAAACATTGGAAGGAGAAAAAAATAAGACCTCCACCCTCACACATCACACATCCCGGTGAATAATGCATGATGCTTTCAGCCTGCTACCTGGCAGTACCCCCACTCGGGACAAGCCCTCTTGTGCGTATGTCCACTCGCCGTCACTCCTTACTAGACAACCCATACGTCATTGATAGTGCTTCTGCTAGCATGAAACTGCCAGCCAATATGCAAAGAGTCAGGTCGCTGCCAAACCCGATTCAATGCCCCTGCACAACTGTCGGCCACCATCACTCCTGTCACGGCCACCCTTATGGGAGCGAGATAACCAACCGTCCCTGATAGCAGTGGACCCCGTTGTCCCAACACCAAATCGCCATCCCAAGCAACCAATCAAAAACTCAAGGAAAAGAAAGTTCAATTAAAGTTCTAGAGAGAACCCACTTACCTTTGAAATCAATGATCTTCAACCGCCACCTCCTAGATTTGATGACCCATTGCCAGAACTCATGGTGAAGTGCGATTGATAAGGGAGAGAGAGGAAGGTGAGTAAAATTAGATTAATTAGTCTTATTTAGGTGAGTAGACAAGTTTCGGTATCTTGGCTCAGCCATTCAGGCAGATGGGGAGTTGGACAGGGATGTTGCACATCGTGTTGGCGTGGCCTGGGCTAAGTTCTATCGGTCCATAGTCAGACCAGCTATGTTGTATGGTGCTGAATGTTGGACGGTTAAGAAAACCCATGTTCATCGACTTCATGTTGCAAAGATGCGGATGTTATAATGGATGTGTGGGCAGAAGAGATTGGATAGGATTCTGAACGAGGTTAGAGGACGGGTAGGCATGGAACCTGTGGAAGATAAGTTGTTAGAAGCCAGTGTGGAGAAGCGAGAGACTTATGTTGGTTGGTGGAAGTAGGGAAAGGGGTAAAGATAGGAAGAATTGGAAGGAGGTGATTAGACAGGACTTACGACTTATTGCCCTTACTCGGGATATGGCCTTAGATAGGAGCGTTTAGAGAGCTAGGATAAGACTGGTTGCCTGGCTGGGTAGAGGCGGTTTAGGATAGGGTGTAGTTTATGTACTTATTGTGTGTTTTGTATGCCTTGTATGTTTGATGCTCTCTACTTGGAGTTTTTCTTCCTTCGTTCTCCTCAAATTGTTCTATGCCTCTATGTCTTTTGTGATTTATCTACGCTTTCGCTACTTTATACATCTCATGCAATCTTTTTTTATCTTTGCAACTTGAGTTGGGATCTCTTTGAAAACAACCTCTCTACAGGGCAAGGTCGGCGTACACAACACCCTCCCTACTCTCGTGGGACGAAACTGGGTTGTTGTTGTCTTATTTAGGTGAGTAAAATAAATTAGATTAATTAGTGCCTGTTTGGGAACAGCGTTAGCGATTAGCGTTAGCGTTTTGAAAAAGCTATCTACGGGCAGCGTTTAGCGTTAGCGTTTTCAAAGCGATCTGCACCATTAAAATTTTATCCAAAACGCTAACGCTAATCTCTAACGCTATTCCCAAACAGGCCCTTAGTCTTATTCGGATGGCATATGGGCTATCTATTAGCCGATTATAATGCTTGACAACTATGCAGCCGAGATTTATGCTTTATTATTAAATTTTATATCTATTAGAGATATTTGTATTATTATGTGATTATGTTTCCATATTTTGAGCTAGGGTTAGTTAGGGTTGTAACCCTATAGAAAGGGATGTAATCGTATCAAGCGATTCATTCAGAAAGAATAGACCATAATCACTTTTATGGTATCGGAGCCTCGATTCTGATTTCCCTCACCTTCCCTTTTTTATGGTAAACCCTAGCAAGCCTATATGGCTGTTGACAGCAAGAAAGAGGAGCGGGAGTCCTCTGCGAAGGCCGGCAAACCCCAGCTCCACCCCACATATTTTCTCACTAACGTGCAGACCAAAATTCGCACGTTGGATGGCACGAAGGTTACGTATACTTCTTGGGTAAAGCTGTTCAAACTTCACGTCGTTGCCTACCAAGTTATTAGCCATATTGATGGCTCTGAACAACCAGAAGAAACATCTGCAGATTATGGATCTTGGAAGGAACTAGATGCTTTGGTCCTTCAATGGATATACAGCACTATATCCGATGACCTCTTAGTTCGGGTTCTCGAATCCGAATCAGGCTTGGCTCAAGCTTCACAAGATTTTTCTTAGCAACAAGAAAGCGAGAGCGGGTGCCCTTGAAACCAAGTTTTGTAATCTCACCCTCTCGGCCTGCTCATCATTAGATGATTAGTGCCAGCGTGTTAAAGATCTTGCTAACCAACTTGAAGATGTTGATCACCCCGTTACTGAGGAATGCCTTGTCCTTCAACTCACAACTCGTTCTACCAGGAGAGTATGATAGAACCGCCTCCCTCATCAACGCCAACAATGAAGACTGGGATCTGGCACATAGCATGCTTCAAGATGAGGTAATTCGTCTCGAAACCCATCAGATATCCACTCAGTCCATTCTAATTGCACCCACTCAGCCACAGAACTCGTCTTTCCAAACATGTGCACCCCCCTGCACAAAATCAGCCTCAACAGTTTAATTATTACAGCCAAAACCGAGGGTGGGGGCGAGGCTGGGGCCGCAGCTGACGTGGTCGTGGGTCATGTGAGACATCGGGATGCTGATGCCCCAGCGCGCAGATGCGAGAGGTTTACATTGGTTGGTGGGAGGGTCGGTGGGAGAGGGGTAAGGGGTAGACCTAAGATGAATTGGAAGGAGAACATTAGCCAGGACTTCTTGCCCTTAGTGAGGATATGGCCTTAGATAGGAGCGTTTGGAGAGTTAAGATTAGTGTAGTTGGATAGAGGCCTTGGGCAAGGTGGTTTTTTCAGGACTTGTTGTGTGCTTTGTATGCCAATTATATGCTTGGTGCTCTCTGTTTGCACTGATTTTCCTTCATTAGCATTAGGTTGTTCTTTGCCTATGTGTGCTTTGGGCTTTATCTGTGCTTTCTCTACTTTAGTATGTATGTCTTGTGAGCTTTTATTACTTTTGTATCTTTTATTATTTTTATTACTTTTATAACATTTTATTATCTTTTACTCCGTATTACTTTTGTTGATTGAGTTGGGGTCTCTATGAAACAGCCTCCCTACTTTCGAGTACGGGAAAGGTCATACAAACACCCTCCTCCTGACCCTACTCTCGTGGGATCCAACTGGGTGGTTGTTGTCTTATTTAGGTGAGTTTAACTTTGTTGTCTGATAGAATTTAGGATTAGATAGAGATTACTGGATTGGGCTATAAGACACTTGGGTTGAACCACATTAAAAGATTGAATCCAATCGATTACTTGGTTCAACTCAAGAGCTTATATACCCATTATTTTCCTCACACTTTTCCGATGTGGGATACTCTTTAACACGCCCCCTCAAGTGGACGACCGAGCCATTTTGAATCAAACCGGTTGACCACTTGCAAATGGACCCCCATCCCCTTGATTTTTTTAGCGCCAACACTTAAACGACCACGAGCCGATGAGCATAGACTTCTAGACAAGCAATCATGTTAAACAGGCCACAGGCCGTTGGGTACATACTTCATACGGACAACTGGCTAAAGACAAACGGGCCGCTAGTAATGAACGTCTAGACGAACACTTTGACAAATGAGGTGGGCCAAAACCTGCTCCAATACCATGATAGAATTTAGGATTGGGTAGAGATTACTGGATTGACACTTGGGCTGAACCACATTAAAAGATTGAATCCAATCGATTACTTAGTTCAACTCAAGAGCTTATATACCCATTATTTTCCGAACACTTTTCCAATGTGATATACTCTTAAACATTGTCCAATTTTGGGAATATAGTGTATGTTTTGGACCTTTTGGTCCTCATTGGGTAAATCAATGTTTCCATATTTAGTCCTTTATTACCAAATGCTACATTTGCAGTCCATTATTGGGTTCTCTTCCACAAACAGTCTTCCATCTAACATTCCATCATTCTGCTGTTAAAATGAGGGGTATAAATGTAATCCTAGGAGTGGAGGGCATGGAGTGGAATTCCAGCCATAACTAGAATAACATCAGCAACGCCGCTGCCAGTGGGACGAGACTGTTAAAATGAGGGGTATAAATGTAATCTTAGGAGTGGAGGGTATGGAGTGGAATTCCAGCCATAACTAGAACAACATCAGCAACGCCGCTGCCAGTGGGACGAGAAACAGTAATAATGGAGGATTGGAAGCTGGCTTGGACGTGTTCAGGCTTTCCACATTCAAGTCCTTGCTTATACCTAGCTTCACCGCCTCTGCAATGCCGCCCCAACTGCAGCAGCGAAATCTACTTCACCGAAAATTTCCCTAACACCGCCGCTGTTGACCACACCGCCTCTCTGTTCTTAAACACAGTGGCAACATCTTCTTCCCATTCTCCCTCCTCCCAGGCTTACCACTATTTGGCCCCTAAATCCACTGTGATTCGAAGCATGTTGAACCCAATTGAAACTAGGTTCGATTTGGGCCTCCAAAACCCATTCCTCGACTCCAACTTCCATACCGGGCTTCTGACTGGGGTTGGGTTCTGCGAATTTGCCCTGCAGGATCCGTTCGGGCTCCGGTTTTCAACATTGTAACTCCATTTCTGCAATTTCACCAAAACAGAATGCTAGGATTTGAGGAGGGATTCAAACCGTTCAGTCAAATATTCCTAAGATGTTAAAGCCGCTCGATAATTGCAGCACTGAGGAAGAACACCTCGCCTATAAAAGCAGCAGTTCCGATGACAGAATTGGCACCGGAGTGTCAGTCTAACCTCCTCGCAGCAAACCCCAACCTCAAATCTCTCTATCTCAGCAAGACCATTGTGAAATTACAAGTGTAACCCTCAACTTAAGACTTGAATGACGGATTGTTAGATAGAAAACTATCCGTGGAAGAGTACCCAATAGACCGATCACGAGCCCGAGTATTGTGAGCAAACGATTAGTGGAATTGGGAAGATTTCAACTCTTGATCTAATGATCAAGGTGTACGGCGTACCCCTCAATATGCAACATAAAGCACAAACTTCCATCTCATCACATAAATATAAGCAACGCGTCTAGGAGCACAGATTCGCACCGCAAAAATAGGTCCACATTTGACCCCCCCCCCCCAAAGGTTAAAGAATTGATAAGCTTCTAAACACATATTTGGAAAATCAAAAGATAAAAAGGTTTCATACAAAGAGATTCAAAAGGCTATATATATTATTAATCCTAACAAATTAGCATATTAGCAGCACAAAAAAAATATTAACTAAAAATGAAAACAACAACAAATTAACTAAAATGATAGATATTAATATACTAATCAAGTATAGGTCAGGAATTCACCCAATTTGTCCTACCCCATTCTCAAAGAGTGCCTTTAATGGAGCTTGGTAAATTCTAGCAAGACCAAAATCACCTATTTTTAAAACTCCTTGCTCTTCTCCCTCTCCCATGACCTGGTTTTGAATTCCATTGAGCACAACTTATTGGTAGCAATATAACATAGAGATAATATAATCATAGTTGCTCTACATATGCAACAAACAGATGAAAGAGCATGAGCCATACCAAGATGTTAGATGGCTTTAGATCTCTATGAACAATCCAGTTACTGCAAGAAAGTTTCATATCTTTAATACTATGAGATTAAGAATAAACTCAATAAAGAAGCATCATTAACTTTTACTACCTGTGAAGATAATTTAAACCATTAAGCAGCTGCCACAACAATGACTTAACAGTGTAGGTATGTATTGGCTGGTTGACCTTGTCTCGATGATGTCTAATAATTTCCTAAAGCAATGGTTTAAAAAATCCAAGAAAACCCATGAGATTTAGTGAGAATAGGACACTAGTTTCTCATCCAGTATACATTTTTAAAAAACACTGTGCATTACGCAGAACATTCATGTGAGGAAAAATATATTTGAGCACATTGTTATAGAAAGCATTTATTAACATCAGAATTAAGACAACACGGGTTTTGCAAATTAAGAATAGGTAACCAAGTGTACGATAACGGAACAGGTTGATCTGATGCAATGATGCTCAACTTTTTCACGTTGTATGAGAGAGAGAAAATATGCTCTTACAAGTGGTGGCATTGCACTTGGTGCTCAAGATGCAGCAGCAGTAGATTTATTGATAAATAGAAAGCAGTACAAAACGGTAAATATTGAAGTGTAGCTTGACAGGGCATACAATGTGATGTATCCAAGAAATATAAAATTAGAGTAGCAATTCTTTACTCAGAATAAACTGCATAAAAACAATGAAGTTCTAACTATCGTAATCAGATCCCCTCCCCCTTAATGATGCAACCCAGAGCCATCCTTAATCATTTAAAACCATTCGAAAAGGTGCTGATCTCTGAACATTAAAACCATCATTAAAACCTATGGTAAAAATGACACAACTTTAGCATTGCATTTGAAGCTTTAATATTGGCTTTTCTCGTGGTAACCTCTACAACATACAGTTATGTAACTAGTTTTCAAGCCGGTGCATAACATAAATTTTTGGGGAAAAAAGTTAAAATTTAAGGTGTTGTGTGTAAGTTTTGAGAAGAAAGGAAACACCATTTGATATGATGACCGAATATATCTTTTCATGTATGAAATAACAAAGCTATACTTCCATATACATTATTCATAAAATAAATAATTACTCCCACCATCCCAAATTAGTTTGCCTAGTTGACTTGCTGTCTTCATTGCAACACTCTGACCCTTAATGACTATACTAGTACATAAACAAAAAATATAAAATATGATATTTCAATACTACATTTCAAAATGAATCTAATGGCATTAAATTCATAATATAACTAAATGTACTTTATGTACCAAATTTGGTCTAAGTTTGAAAATTTTGACCAAGAAAAGTCTAAGTGGCAAAATGAATGGGACAAAGGGAGTAAAACTCTCTAGACCTAAACTTTATTTAAGCACTTATAACTTGTTATGCCCTTGCTTGAGGTAAGCTAGGATATAAACTAAGAAGAGAAAGAAGAAGAAAAAGAAGTAGAAATATAGGAGAGGTAAGGGGGCAGGCCAAATTTAGAGGGGAAGAAAGGAGAGGGAAAGAAGCATTTATCAAGTGAATAATAAGAGGAATCACACACTTATCTTCACTCGGGTTAAACTCTAGTATTTAAATAAGGAATCACTAAAGTTATTTAATATACCTAGAACCTAAAACTCCCACTTAAGAGAACCACTCTTAAGATATAGAATTAGGATTTAATATATATAGAGCTTAGAGAGAGAATTGAGCAAGAAACTTATAATATCACAATATAACTTACAAGTTGCCTAATACAAAGAGATAGGGCCGAAATATATAGGCCATGGAATGGAGAAACAATACAAACAAACATGATTACATATGAAGAAAATATAACAAAGGAAACTTCCCGCTTCTTACCTACAAATCAAAAACAAATACTGCCCATGTGTTATCCCAAGACCCAAATGAGTTGAATTCAAGGCTAATGATCAGAGATTTGGCATGTCTTTTTGGGTGGTGTTATGTGTGATTTTTGTCCTTCTAGAGGGAGGATAAAGGAAACAACATGGCTTGGCTTTTAGTGAATAATAGGACAAGATATTATTATTCAATCAAAGACCACTTTACTGATTTTGTCCTTTTGTGTGGTTGTTGTTTTCGCACGATTTAGGGCTGGATTTTAAGAAGAAAATGGGTGGGAATTTCGTCCCTTTGGTTGGAGAATAAGGGGAAACACTTTATTTGATTAAATGAAAACTTTAAAAGAAGAAAATAACAAACTAAGGTTTTTTTGTCTTTTGGTGTTCATTTTCGGCCTAGGCTTAGTAATGAATAGCAAAGACACTATATTGGACAGAAAAATGATTTTGGATGTTGTGGGAGAGGGTTTGTGGGTTATGGTTCAGCCTTGGGTGGATTTTGGGCAGCAAGGGTTATGGCTTGGGCTTTTTTATGGGAAAGGGGAATGAATTCAACCCAATAAAGATTATAACACTTAAGCATTAACCCCTGATTTTGCTCACCCTTTTGTGATGCATGGTGGGTATAACATCCTCCCCGTCTTCAAAAGAGTTTGACCTCAAACTTGGAATATGAGTTGGCTTGGATTGATCATTGAGGTCTCTCTTGTTTACATTCACGTTCCCACAAATGTCTTGATTGACTTGAGCCATTTTTATTGTCTTACGATGATTTTCATCTATTCCTTCAGTTTTACTAGCTCGTATCAAGGTGGAGAGATGAACAGGAGATTTATCTTCGGGATGAAGTGGAGAGAGGGTGATTTTATTCTTGTCTTTGAGGAATGAATACGTGTTAGTGTATCCATCATAAAGAACTCTACGATCGAACAACCAAGGTCGTCCGAGTAGAATGTGACAAGCATCTATAGGTATGACATCACACCATATTTCATATGCATAAGATCGTCCAACACTTAGTGAAACCAAGCATCGAACGTCAACATGTAACCCTTTACCATGATTCAGCCATTGAATCGTATATGGTGTTGGGTGTGGTGAAGTCTTTGTCTTGAGTTTATCCATCATAGTGTTAGAAGCAACAGTTGTGCAACTCCCACTATCTATAATGAGTGAGCACACCTTCTCTTGGACCGTACGAGTGTGAAAGATATTCTCTTGTTGTAATTGATCTTTTGGACATGTCATAGCACTTAAAGTTCTACGAATGACCAAAAGTTCTCCATCATCTGGTCCAACGTACTCTTCTTCTTCTTCATCATTGCAATCTACAAGAGTCATGACCTTCTTATTGGGACAATCTTGAGCTATGTGACCAGTACCTTGGCAACGATAACACTTTGGAGCTCGGTTAATATTTGATCGTGCCTCGGTTGATTTTGGAGCTCGGTTTATTTCCATCATCTCCGATGGAGCCAAAATTTCACCATTTTTTGGCTTTGGGGTGTGATGGAATAAATCAAAATGGATCTCTAAACTGTCTGCGCTTCTTTAATTAATGAAGTGGCAGTTAGTCAAGCAATTCAACTTTCGACGTTGAGCCGGGGGTCTCTTTGGAAACAGCCTCTCTACATTCGAGTAGGGGCAAGGTCTGCGTACACACACCCTCCCCAGACCCTACTCTTGTGGGATTTAACTGGGTTGTTGTTGTTGTTGTTGCCTCGGTTGATTTTGGATATTGGAGGAAGGGGTTGAAAGTATGGGTTTAGGGTGAGAAGTGGGGACTGTGGGAGGTGAAGGGGAGTAAAGGTGGATATGAGGAGGAGGTTCTCATTTGGGCAGCCTTTCCTTTCTTGATTTGGCTTTCAACTTTGAGAGCCAACTTTGTAAGATCATCAATGGTGTGGTAATCTTGCAGCTCGAGGGTGTTTGCTATTTGGACATTTTATCCAAATAAATACAAAAGTTTGCGAGTCATCCTCTTCAAGGTCACACCTGAGTAAGAGTTCCTCAAACTCTCGGTTGCATTCTTCTACAGAACGAGTTCTTTGCCTCAAGTGTTGAAGCTTAGCAAAGTTCTCTCGTATGTAGTTTCCGGGCAGAAACTTCTTCTTTAAAAGTGCTCGCATCTTGGTCCAAGTTTGCACCGGAGAGGGAAAGAAGCATTTATCAAGTGAATAATAAGAGGAATCACACACACTTATCTTCACTCGGGTTAAACTCTAGTATTTAAATAAGGAATCACACAACTTATTTAATATATCTAGAACTTACAACTCCCACTTAAGAGAACCACTCTTAAGATATAGAATTAGAATTTAATATATATAGAACTTAGAGAGAGAATTGAGCAAGAAACTTATATTATCACAATATAACTTACAAGCTACCTAATACAAAGAGATAGGGCCAAAATATATAGGCCATGGAATGGAGAAACAATACAAACAAACATGATTACATTATGAAGAAAATACAACAAAGGAAACTTCATGCTTCTTTCCTACAAATCAAAAATAAATACTGCCCATGTGCTAATATCCCAAATGAGTTGAATTCAAGGCTAATGATCAGAGATTTGGCATGTCTTTTTGGGTGGTGTTATGTGTGATTTTCGTCCTTATAGTGGGAGGATAAAGGAAACAACATGGCTTGGCTTTTAGTGAATAATAAGACCAGAGATTACTAGATTACTATTCAATCAAAGACCACTTTACTGATTTTGTCCTTTTGTGTGGTTGTTTTCTCATGATTTAGGGCTGGATTTTAGGAAGAAAATGGGTGGGAATTTCATCCCTTTGGTTGGAGAATAAGCGGAAACACTTAATTTGATTAAATGAAGACTTTAAAAAAAGAAAACAACAAACTAAGGTTTTATTGTCTTTTGGTGTTCATTTTCGGCCTAGGCTTAGTACTAAATAGCAAATTGATGGGAAAAGGAAATGAATTCAACCCACTAAGGATTAGAACACATAAGCATTAACCCCTGATTTTGCTTACCCTTTTGTGATGCATGGTGGGGTATAACATAACTGTTTTCCTACACGTTAAATATGGAACATGAATCATTAGTATATACTCTTTCTATCCCACAAAAACATTTCTACTTTCTCTTTTTAGACATCCTAAAAAAATCACTCACCTTATTTTCTTTGAAGAGATGAACATATGGCTCACAAAATTTCTCTCATCTAAACAAAATCCATCCATACACTTTTCACTCTTCAACACTTTTCTTAAACTCACTAAGTCTGTCTTTTGAGTGGCGGAAGGACTATTTAAATGTCGATACAGCACGTTAAGGTGACCTGCTCTATGCTAAAAAAAATTGTGCTTTACATAGACAAAAACATATATGCGTATGTATGCATGCATATATGTGCAAGTAGATGCCCGTGTGTGTTATTCTGTATTGGTTCCTTAAGTGTTGGACTGGTTGAGGAATTTTCAATAAAGGAAATAAAAATATCTCCGGCATTCCCAACATTATCTCCAATAAAGGTCTCTTGGATATAGTCTCTCTAGTAGGGGTAAGATTTGCATACTCACACCCTCCCAAGACCATACTTTTTGAAGGATTATACTGGGTTAGTTGTATTTTATTTCTCTAGCTCCCTCTCAAACACCAAAACATACCTCTAACTAGTTTCAAATTTTCAATTGCGGTGATCTAGCTATTTCACTAGGTTAGTTCACATTTTTTGAAATTGTGAGCACCCCAAAATGGGAAATACATAAACACTACGAAAGGCAATTTAGCCATTCCATTATTCTCACCTAAACTAAATTTTTCTACTTCCAATAATAAAAATAGTGAAATATAAGGGACTTGGAATAATTTAATTCAAGCATTGATGAAAGCAAAAAAACATGGAGTAGGATGAAGATTCCCTAATAACCTAACCTTTACCAATCATTATGTTAGGTTTGAGACACTATCATAGTAAGACTAGTAGTTCAAAAAGAACGACCAAACTGCCCCATTTCGTGTTCAAAGTTGTTTAATTGGGTAAACATTTATGCAAACATCATTTATGCAGCTTTGATTGTACAAATACCACAAAAATGCCAAAATAAACAAAAGAAGCATCAACTTACATAAAGATCATGCTCAGCATAGTCAAAAGCTAGGTACAGTGACATATCTATAGGGTTGATGTGCACATTCACCAGTTTTATAACATTCTCATGGGATATCTCCCGGAGCAACTGCATATTTTTGCTTTTGTTAGTAGAGCTAAAATGACTTAGTAAAAAAATTCTAAGCAAAAAAGACAGCTTAAAATAAACTGACAAAACTTCAAAATACTAATTAAGTATTAAACCAATTTCATACTGAAAAAACAGAGGTATGCTGGAAGAACAAGAATTCTCTCCTTGAGTTGTAACAAAACAACTGATAATCCAAGACTAGGTGAAACATTCAAGTCAGAGAAAATAGACCCAGCAATCATTCATCCAGTATTTCGTGATAACCAGATTTGAAGAATACCAGATAGAAAACCTTCCATTTTGTTAACTTACAAATTACAATCTTTTATGTTCAAAAATACATGCTGATTTTATAGAATCTTAATCATTTCGGACCACATACTTGACCATTTAAGCTGTGGAAAAAGATGCATACAAACACTTAACTGTAAGAAGTAAGAAGAAATAATCCAACTTTTTAAATTTTAAAAAAAGACGCCTAAGAAATAATCTTTTAAAACGTGGTATTTGCACAGACACAGCAGGGTATAATTACTAGGAGCAATAACAAGAGATGAACAAGGGAACCATTATTTCGCGAATAGCAGTGGGAGAGATGCCATCCCCATCCTTAGACTGCTTGAATTTCTTGATAGCGATGGGCTTGTTGCCGCAAGACTTGATCTTCGCCAAAAACACGAGTCCGTACGTTCCTTCTCCGATCTTCCCTAAAAGATCGTACTGTTGCAGCCACTCCGGCCTGTTGCCGCTGCCTCTACTGCTGTTTCCATCCCCCATTCGTCTTCTTCTTTATTAGGACCTGTTCTTATACCTCAATAATCTCTCTAATTCTTCAATGACTTCCAACTGCTGGAATATATTGGAAAATCTACTGGATCAAATTGGTGCTCACAATCTTACCTCGGGGTTCTGAAAGCAAATTTTGGGGGGAGCATGCCGGACGGACCGAATCAAGATTTTGGGGGCGGCCCCGTACTAATTTGACAACATAGATTATGATTTTTTAAATTTTAAATATATTCAAAAACGAACATTCAGTTATTCGAAAACGAGTATTCATGTGGATGTATGAAAAATATAATACATCCGAATATATGGTATATGTATTCTAATTAGACCCCTTTCATTTGAGGGAAAAGATTAAGTTTTCAAAATTCTCTAATTTATTCTAGTTCTTTTAATAACAATTTCAGTAATGTATTTAGATACGATTAATATATAATAACATGTCCAAGTTTATAACTTACTACCTCACATACAAACAATGATGAATTTCTTAGTCCAAAACTAGAGTTTTTACATTTTAACTTTTTCAAATTTTTCTAGTTTTTTTCAATGTCCTCCTCTTTCTTCTATAATTCAAGTTTGAAACTCCAATCCAAAAGAACAGACCGAGCCTTAAAAAAATTGGACGGACTTGAAAGAAATTAAAAAGGTCGTAAAAAATCGAAAGAATTGGAAAAAACTATAAAAAGTTAGAAAAAAATAAAAAGAGTTAGAAAAGAAATTGAAAGAGTTGAACAAATAGGTGTTAGAATAATTGCATTATTTTATAAATTTCATATTTTATTTAAATAGTTTTACTCTAATTTTTTAAAGTTCTTATTTTTATTTTCTTCTATGTTATTATATTATATATCAAATCATATTTGTAATTTTTGTATGACTCACACCTTACTTTTTTTAATATCAATATCAATTATATAGTCGAGTAATTTTTTGTTTCTCAAGCAGCATGCACTAATACATGCGACAAAAATAAATTGACAAACCAAGCAATATTTTTTACTAATCTAGCTTAGCTAAAAAAACGGGACATGATAATATAACGATGTCTTGACCAAAAAAATTCCTACAACTCATTATCAGAGAGTAATGATTTTAATTTTCGATTATAAATTTTAAATTTCACATGATTTATGTAGTATTTTTATCTAATTATCGAACATATGATTTAGATAAGTAACTTTCAATAACTTGATATATATATATATATATATATATATATATATATATATATATATATATATATATATAGTCTACTAATGAAGAACACTTGTACAAGTTGCCCGACCTTGGAGAAATTTTAAGTACATGAAACACTACATGTATGAAACAACAATTGGACATCTATATTTTCAAGCTCTTTTTAAATTTTAGCCAAAAGTGTAATATATTTCTAGCAAGTGATTTTTAATCAAATCAAAAAGCAATGGAAGCCATTATAGAGAAAACTGATGAAATATTTGCACTAAATAACACCAAAACTTAAGTCATTTCTCTAAATAGTTCTTAAATTGTTTTATTCCCTAAATAGCACTTAATAATGTATATAATGACCAGTGATGACAAATATTTATTTGAATAATGACTAATGGATAATTACTAAGAGTGCTACATTGGGAAAAAACACATTGAGTACTATTTAAGGAAAGTCATTATGTTTTAAGGTTATTTCCGTAAATTCCTCAAAACTAATCTCACTCTAAAACAAACCTGGACACAGACCCATTCCAGTTTTGGGACTGCCGGTTATAGTACCGTCAAGTGGGATGGAGGTACCACCACCGGTGTTCGCGTTTGTCGGTGTTGGTTCTGGAACCAGCCGGTTCGGTATAAGAACTTTTTTTAATTTATTGATTTTTTAGTTTTTTGAATTTTTTTACTTAAAGAATAATATATTGCTAAAATCTTTGTCTAAAATTAGTTATTGGAAAATAATGAAAACTGGACCGTACATAAGTCTCAACTACGTTTAATGCCATTACGATTCAAAAAATGACGAGGTAAAGAACTAGAAAAAAAACCTCGAAAGATCTTATAGATTGCTCACCTAAACAACTAAATTACATTCTTTAACAATAAAAACGTGAAGAAAATCGCTCGTCCAAACCACCACTTTCAATTCCTCCGTGATTGCGTCCATGTAGCTTTGCATATTTATGTCGTACCCCGTCTCTTTGCCGTCAACACCTCGCCAAGAGCGAATCTCGATTGTAATCTAGTGTCTCTAACGATTCGGCATTAAGACTACTCTGGAAGTTGGTTAAAATGTTACCACTATAACCAGACTCCTCCTCCATGACTACCATTGATGCCGGCATTGATAACACATATTTAGCTAGCATTACAAGTGACGGGAACATATACTCATTCTGTTTCCACCAATTGAGGGTGTCGAATTTGTTTTCATTTTATTTGTCGTAGTCCCATTTTTTATGAATAAAAATATCCAATTGTAAACTTCACGAGCTTCCTTCGCAAACCCACACTTTCGGCTAAGGCTGTTCATGTTTAGGTCCAGATTGGAAAAACCATCAAATCAGACTGATATATCCAGATCGAACCTAGATCGAATAGTTTTTTGGTCAATCTTCAATCCAGTTTTTTTATTTTCGGGTTTTGGTCTGGTCTGGTCGAAACCCGACTCCATTCGATCCTGGCTGAAAAGATATACAATATACACTTACTCAGTTACTCTGCATTTCTTATTTCCACCATACACATTTAATCTCCATTCCGTTCACCTGATTTGATCGGTTTTTTTTGTAGATTTGGTCTAATCTGATTGGATCTAATCGAATTTGATCTGTTCTGATACGATAAAACCTAATTTAATTATATTTACATTTACAAGAATTTTTTTATTTAGTATGGTAAAATGTGATTTAGGCCATTTTTTATCTGATTTGAACGATTCTAATTTAATTAGATTAAATTTGACCTGATATGATTATATTTATATATAATTATATTTATATTTAAAATTGTTTGTGAAATGTAAACTATGTGATTCCCGCAAATCACCAAGGTTCAAGTGACATTGGACTTCAATGTCATGGGATGACCCGGGGGTGCTCCGGTGCCTCGTTCGTAAAATTGACGGTTCCTACCCCCCTAACCCTCCCGGTAAACCCCCACTCGGCCCCGACCCGAACACACCCCCCAGCCGGAAAAACCGACCAAACTGGACCGATCGGTCCAGACAGAACCCGAACTGAAAGGATTTCGGGTCGGTCTTCGGTCTGGAGTATTCTTAATTTCAAGTTTCAGTCTGGTCCGGTCATTAACCTATTACCAATAGGTCCAGACCTAAGTGACCCATAAACTCCTTATATCCCTTTTTTTTTGGAAAATGCTAGGAGTACACCAAAAGTGTACCCCAAACATTCCCACCCCCTCCATCACCACACAAAAAAGGCAAGAAAATTTCAAAAAAAAGGTAAAAAATAAAAAGAAAATAAAATGAATGGTGCAGAGGCAAGTGGTGTGGGCCTAGCATATCCCTTTTTTTCGTTCAAAGAACACCACTCACTCAATAGCCCAACCTTATCCGACCTTAATCGCCATGTCCCCTATGTTGTTCTAGAGCAAAGGATTCGCCGAGAGCCTTCGCCATCAGTACCAGCCATCGCCAATTCGCCGAGAGCCTTCGCCGTCACCCGTCAGTTCCACTGCCTAGCGCCGACTGCCCAGTTGCCCACTGCCCAGCACCGCGTCGCCGACTCCCTCAATCCCAATTGAATCAGGTACAGTACTCATCTCGTCTCCTTCTCTGTAATCCCTAGTCTTCTTCTCAATTAGGTTTCTTCTTGTTAAATTTTTCCCATGTTATTTGTAGGGCTTAGCAAAAATTGTTTTATTCTTAGATTTTTTCTCCAAAGCTGATTGTTTATTGTTTAAAAAAAACAATTATGTCAATTGTTAAAAAAAAGTTGAGAGTTCTCTGATGATGATGACTGGTGATTACTCCAATTCTCTAAATGTACTTAGTGCTTACATTTTCTATATATTCCCTTGGGGATTAAGGGTAGGCTAACAACCAATTATCAGAACTCAGTTCATGTGCAGTCCAGTAAAGAGGATGATCAGATTGTTACTTTGGAGTTACTGGCTTTAAAGGATAATTGTGAAGTCTTTACCTCAGTATATGTGCTAAACAAGCAGAAGATAGGAGGTTGTTGTGGTCTAGTTTTGTGTAGTTTAAGTTCTCTAGTACTCATTGGATTCATTTTAAAAGAAGTAAAGATGTTAAATATTTTCTATGCATTCTGTGTGGGCATTAAAAAAAATTCAGTCCAATCAGTCTATTCGGGTTCGGTTTAAGAGTTTTCGGTCCGGACCGGTCCAAGACCGACTGAGAATAGGTCCGGTCTTCGGTCCTATATTTTTCCAATTTCGGTCTTCGGTCCGGTCCGGTCCGATCCTGAACTGATGAACACCCCTACCCCGGGTCATCCCATGACATTGAGGTCTAATGTCACCTGAACATTCCCCTAAAAAAACTCATTCTTATAATATTGGTAGCTTTCCGATCAGTTTATTTTTTCGATTGATGAGACCAAATCAAATTAAAAAGACTCTACTTGTATTGGATCTTATTTTTCCCACACAATCGCAGAGGCGGCACAGCCTCTTGCCTTTCCCATCATCCTCTCTGTCATCATCTTGGCACACGCGCCCAGCTCCACCCCTGCCACCGGCAGTCAGTAGCATCTTCACCGCAGGGCTTCAGACGACCTCAATAACCTCATCTCCTGTGCCTTCAGCGCCAACGAGCAGTGACTACCAACAGCGGAGCAGAATCAAATTATTGGGTGATTACCGTCATTCCAGGTGATCGCCTAATCCCTTTCACCTGATTTAATTTCCCATGTCTGCAAAAACTGATTTCACTTTTATTTTAATTTTATCCATATCTCAAACTGATTTCACTACTCATTGTTTGTTTTTGCTTTTTAAGGGGTTTGCTTTGTTGTATATATTTAAAAACAACATAAAAAATTTAACAAAGCACATCACTACGATAACATAAAAAAAGAGGAGGTTATTTCTTAACAAGAAAGAGAGCTCGTAACAGGCCTCCTCCGGGACCCCATATACCCGAATCCCAGGGAAAGGCCGGGGGAGCCGTTGAGCCGGCTTGACCGGGGAAGGAATGCTGCGGTAATGTCCCTCCAGCTTCCGGTAGCTTTTGGGGATTAAGAAGACGACGAATGTGCCTGATGATTTTGAAAAAAAATAAAATACTTCATGGATTAATTGTAATCTTTCAAATTTTAGATTAAAACATTGAGAATAATGCGGAGTAAAACTTTTTATTACCTCTCCTTGAACCTGAATTGATTCAGGTATCTTTATGCCCTGAACACTCCAAGATTCCAGCAAGATTGACCATACCCTCACTTATTCCGCCATCTTCGTCATGTCTAAAGACCAAATAGTCTGCTCCAAACTCCAATGTCTGTCCGCCATTAATGGCAGAAAAACTCGAGTTCTTCTGCCGTTAATGACGGACAGACTTTGGAGCAGGCTATTTGGTCTTTAGACATGACGAAGATGGCGGAATAGGTGACGATATGGTCAATCTTGCTGGAATCTTGGAGTGCTCGGGGCATAAAGATACTAAATCAATTCAGGTTCAGGGAGAGGTAAAAATAAGTTTTACTCCGCATTATTCTCAATGTTTTACTCTAAAATTTGAAAGATTGCAATTAATCCACGGAGGATTTTATTTTTTTCGAAATCATCAGGCATCTTCATCGTCTTCTCCATTCCAAAAAGCTACCGGAAGCTGGAGGGACATTACCGCAGCATTCCTTCCCCAATCAAGCCGGCTCAACGGCTCCCCCGGCCTTTCCCTGGGATTCGGGTCGATGGGGTTCCGGAGGAGGCCTGTTACGAGCTCTCTTTCTTGGTAAGAAATAACGTCCTCTTTTTTTATGTTATCGTAGTGATGTGCTTTGTTAAATTTTTTATGTTGTTTTTTGCTTGGATAAAATGTTATTGCTTTTTGCTTCTTTTTCGGTCATGGTTGTTGTTGGATTATGAAGCTCATTGACTTCATTGTGTATGTGTTTGGACTCTGGTTTATGATGTCCATTGTACTACATTTTTCCACCAGAATTGAAATCTGAAACCAGTTGTTTTGGCTTGGACTCAATCCTTTGAGTCTAAACCGATTTGATCCATACGATTTCGTTTCAGTGTGGTTCGGTCCAGTTTTAGATCTATGAAACTGCAATCTACACTCTAAATCCCAAACAGAATTTGAGATGGAGAAATCCGGAGATCCTACCAATAATTCGCGTCCTAACTCTATAGCGATCAGTTTGCCCTTTGTGAAAGAGGTATGCATTTCTTAATGCATAGTTACTTGTGCGGAGCTTTCAGTGTTCCTGAGTACACACAATTATAATTACAAGCACAAGTTTGCAGATGTATTTGAGCGATTGGTGGCTGATAAAAGTCTCTGAACCGGGGCAAATAGGAGTAGCAGGATTCACTTTCAAAGAGTACTGTTTCTCTTCTATCAGTGTCTATTTCCTTCTTTTTCGTAATCTATTCGTGGAACAACTGCTTGTTTTGTTTGTGTTTATGCTCTTGTTTGGAGCTGGTTCGGTATCTAGTCATTGCTTCTGATGAATAGCAATGAAGAATACATGATTTTGGCCTTCCATTCTGATAGATATTTTTGTGCTCGGTTTTATACGAATTGCTATATATTACATGCTGCCTTCATTGTCAAGACTCATTTTGGACAATGTTTTAGCTTCAGAGCTATAATGGACTACATCAAAAGATGGCATTTTAACCTTCCTTGTTTCTTGTTTCTTACTTTGCATGAAGTTTTAGGCAGTAAATGCACCAAAGGTCTTAGAGAAATGGTCCCTCTAATATTTATGGGGTAAAGTTGTGTAACCTAGATACAGGTTTACTTAGACACTTCACAGGAGCTCTCTTCATAATAATTGCAGTCCTGTACCGTAAGATATTGGATTTGTGATAAACTATACCTTCCTCTTTAGGAATGCAATGGGAACCCTGTTTAGTATTCTTGAATAAGGTTTTAACTTGTAAGACCACATTTTAATTAAGATATATATATATATATAGATATATATATATATATAGATATGTGTGTGTGTGTGTGTGTGTATAAAGAAGATTTCGGCTAGGATGAAAGGTGAATTTTACCGGTCCGTAGTTAGACCCGCTATGTAGACCCGCGTTCGTCGATTGCATGTTGCCGAGATGCGGATGCTGGGTTGGATGGTATGGTTGGACAGACGAGGGGTGATCAAATTCGGAACGAAGCTATTCAAATTCGGAACAAAGTTTTGATTGGAATATGTCTCTTTTGTAGTTCGAATTCAATAGTGAAGAAGACGGATCTCTAAATCCTGATTTTTGCCTTGTAGTTTTATAGTAGTACATTTTGTTTTTCGGTTACATGGAATCTGACCCAGTCTAAACCCTAACCTGGATGATCCGACCTTGTGACCAATCCGACCCTAAACGGATCGGATCGCAGAAAGTATTTCACTTTACCCGCGACCCTATCGAGTTGCCCAAGTAATGCGGGTCGGACCCAAACCCGACCCGTGCCCACCCCTACCCACGCATCCGGATGCAGTTGACGGATGTAGAGTTTCTTAACTGACCAACATTCTGCATTATAGAGCATAGCTAGTCTGACAAAGGATCGATAGAGTCTCCCTTATAGTTTTTCAGAAATTTCTTATTACACAGAACTCTTGATGCCAACTTCCACTTTGCCCAAGCAACTCCAATACTGTGAACAACATTCCCATCTATCTCTCCACCCGCCTGAATGACAGAGCAGAGATACCAAAACGATCTGTCTTAGGCATTGTGTATGAATCAATCCTAACTTCCACTTTGATTCTGTCACCTGATCACTAAAACGACACTCCAAGTACTCAGTCTTAGGGGAACACACAATCACACATTCGGCATGTCCAGATGTCCTATATGGAAAAGAAAGAACAAAACTATTGGACAAAGAGTATTAAAGAAAACAACATTTCTTGAACATAAAATGCATTGCAGAAATATATTACTTTTAAATTACATATTTAGCCTTCATATCAGGAGCCAAGATGCAAGAATTTTTCATTCGGCAGCAATTTCTGAAAGGTTTGATACTGTTACGCTTAAGGCAATGGATGGCATCCTAATTTTAATTAGCGGATGCATCAATAATTCACGTACTATAGAGAATGGCTTCCCAATTGAGGTATGCATATCCACTTATTGCGTTATTTTTTCTGCTTTTATTCTGCGTAGCTAAACCATAAGTGCTCTATACTATTAATATTCTGTCTCCCATTTTAAGTTCATACCCTCCTTTTTGTGGTTTCTCCAAAAAAAGTCTTACCTAAAAAGTTTAATGTATCATTTCACCAATAAATCCTTAATTCAGGGCTTTTGGGAAGTCAACACCCAAAAATTAACTTGCCTAGAAATATGTGAAGTTGAAGTGAACTTCATTTGGTGACGAAGGGATTATTTATTATCTCGGATAAAGCTCACCAAGTAGCCTTATTTTCTCCTACCTAATGAAGGGAAAATTGACTGAAGTGATGCATTCATTGAAACAGGTTTGCCAACATTTCTCCATTGGGTTTCCACATTACTGGGAGGAAGTTGTTGACCAATCTTTTGAACAATCAAAACAGACATATGCTCTACCAAAGCTCTCATTTAATGATGATCTGCCAGCAACTTTTCTGCGTGATTTCTGCGTCCCAGAAATCTACACGACCACAAACGATCTCCCCGTGGAAATACCACAAAAAATGGGCAGTGTTTCGTCTAGGAGAAGTAAAATTTCTGCTCGGAAGTCGGGAAAACAGAAAAGATGAAGTGGATCATGGAGAAGTCTCACATGCAATTTCATAAAGCATTTGCAAGAAGTGAAGGTCATCAAAGTATGTATGTGCTCAATCTGCTATATGGTTGGGATGTGGTTGTTTTAAAGATCTGTATAGGATTGTACATTTACTAGTTCTAGAACTTAAATTAACTTTACGTTTTAGTTAAGAATATTTTTTTTTAAAATTTTGTGATCAAAATTTACAAATTCTGCCCGTAGAAAGTTAAATATGTTTTTTTAGGACGAAGACAATGTTCTGTTCAAATTAATATTTCTGCTTATTACTTATTTTTATTAAGATAAGGTCAGATCATATCTAATCAATTCAATTCATATTCAATCATATCAGATCAGATTCAATTATTTCATATCCATAGATGATAAATGTGCATTAATATTTAATAACTTTAAATAATCCTAACATATATTTTCATTTACTGTTTTTTTAAATACGAAGTTTAAATAAAAGAGTGTTTTATGCTGCATTTTGGATGCATATCATTTTTGTGGATATTTTCATAATTTTTTTATTTTCTATTTAAAAAAGACAAATATTTATCTAGATAGTAAAGGAATATTTATTTTGCTCATATGTAGGTTTACCATAGAATTTTCCTAAATTAAAAATATTAAAAACTTCAATTTTGCATGCAATTCATCCATAGAATTTTATTCTTTTTTTTTAAATTCCTCCACGGCAGTGAGTAAATTTTCCCGGTGTGAGTAAATCTTTTTTCCATTGGTATACTTTTGGATATTTACACGTACGCAACCTTTTTTTGTACGCTCTTTAAGTATTTTTTTTTTTTTTTGAAAAATGCTATTTTGATCCCAAGATTTAAATTCCACCTTAAACTTCACTCACTTATAAGCCTTAGAGACATTCGATACTATTACATGTATGTCTGTAAGAGTGAAATTATAACTTTTTTTTTGCTTTTACTCAATTTTTTTGAAGCTGGGAGAGATTTGAGGAAAAATAAAAACTCCACCCTTGGGATTTAAAAAACAACCACACAAAAATGATGTGGAGAAAAGCGAGTACTCCGTATATATTGGAGTTGTAGAACTTTCCAAAATATTAGCCATAGGCTACGGAATATGAAAAAATTTTGAGCAATGCTAGGGGTACACCATTTTGGTGTACCCCAAATGTACATCGCCCATTCTCCACCAACTATTTGTATTAATATGTATATAATATCACTTTTATTTAATTTGGGGTCAAAATTTACCTATTTTGACGGAAAAAAAAATCAAAAGTGGATAAATACTCCGGGACAGAAGGAAATATTTTGTTAGTAAAATGAAATACCAACCAGGGGAGGATCTACCTTAAAGTATATGGGGCAGCTGCCCCAGTAAAATAAGAAGTGTTTTACTTTTTTTGTTCTATGTATATCTGCTCCCAGCAAAAAATAAAGATTGCTCCCAGTGAACACTGACTAACCCGTTAAATAAAGTATTTGTAATACTCTAGTGATATTAAATATTTTTGGTACAACAATAACAACATAATTCATTTAGAATTATAATTTTACTAATTTTAAATTATATTTTTACTTATTTTAAATTTGTTTGATATAAAATTAATTTTTTCATCATGATATAAGAGTAAATTTTATAACTGGTCCTTTATAACATGGGGGTTTCCCTATTTAGTCATCTATTATCAAATATTACCCCAGTGGTCCTTTTATGGGTATCTCTCCACAAATAGTCCTTTTTTTGATCTTCTATCATGTTGGTGTTAATTTGATGGCTAAAAGTGTAATTTCACAATGATAATATATCTTTTTTTGTCATACACAATTTCAAAGGGTGTTCCATTTCTATCGTTTGTGAATTACAGTCGCTTTCTACTACAACCATAGTCTACAAATGTGGTCTTTCGTCAGAATTCTAGCCCACAATCATAGTCATTATTTTTGTGTTATCCGCTTAACCAATATCAGAACACGTGACTAGACATAATGTTGATGTCAAATTATACTTTAAGCCTTTAAATTAATACCAACATGACAGAAGATCAAAAAAAGGACCATTTGTGGAAAGATACCCTTAAAAAAGGACTACGGGGGTAATATTTGATAATAGAGGACTAAATATGGAAACTTCTCTGTTATAAAGGATCAATTATGGAATTTACTCATGATATAAAGTACCTTAAAAAATTTGAGGACAATGCCCCTGAATTTCCGCTTTGCTATACGGTCCCCAGTCATTCACAATCCTAGATCCATGAGTGAAATCCTAACTAAAGTTACAACAACTAGACAAAACAACACATAGGGTGATAGGGATGACAACATTGTACTAACACTTCATATATTATAAATGGAAAATGCTAGGGGTACACCAAAAGTGTACCCCAAACATCCCCCACCCCCTCCATCACCACACAAAAAAGGCAAGAAATTTTCAAAAAAAGTAAAAATAAAAACAAAATAAAATGAATAGTTAGTGGGAGGGTAGTGTACATTTGGGGTACACTTTTTGGTGTACCCCTAGCATATCCCATTATAAATTTGTTTTTATCTACATACGGAGTAGTTTTAAATATAAACAACTAAGATAATTTATTTTTGAAAAGTAACTTAAATTTACGCAGAATATTTAATTTTATTAAAATATACATACACAAGGGACAGTTTTATATACGCACATTACGCTGCTAGTAACAACTATTTCCGCTGTAGCGCAGGCTTATTGAAAAATTCTGCAACTCAACCGGGTTCGAGCCCCGACAGCGGAGAATTTTTTTTATTGTTCATTGCCTTCCAAATTTAGGGTTTACAAGGAGATTTTTTTCCATGGCCTTAGATTCAATCTTTCGTTTTTTTATACTTGTAAGTAATAAACTTGTAACATATGGTAAATTATAAAACTTGTATGTAAACTTGTAACATATGGTAATTACAAGGAGATTTTTTTCCATGGCCTTAGATTCAAAATCATAAAATTTAAATTTATAAAATTATAATTTGATTCCAAATGACCTGAATGTGCATGACTTAGAAACTGCCCATTAGACCACCGGTGAAAGAATGTTGAAAGTTCGTGTACTTTTGTGATAGGGATTAAAGTTTATATACCGAACTGAAATAATAATGAAAGTTTGTATATCATGGATGAAATTTATCCACAAGAAACAGTTTTATATAATCCCATTACGCTGCTAGTAACAAATAATTCTGCTATAGCGCAAGCTTGTTGAAGAATATTGCAACTCAACCGGGTTCGAGCCCCGGCAGCGGAGATATTTTTTTCATGGCCCTAGAAAAATTCATCACGTAAAATTGTAACATATGGTAAATAGAGATCAATTCATCACGTAAAATTTACCAAGTTATTTTTTTTCTCATTATTTCTTTTAGGGTTGTGGTGACAATAATTTGGTATCGTTCAACTGTTCTCATTTCTTTCTCTCTGTACGCCTCTCTCCAAAAAAAAACCCAGCATGTGATCTCCTCTCAAAGATGCTTGATCCAATTTGTGTTGGCGAAATCATAGATAACACGGATTAATATGAGAGTCGTGGTATTACTTTCAGATTGATTATTTTGGGTACGGTACGGTGTTCAATCCAAAAATCAATCGGATAAAAACTCAAAAAGCGTGAGTTTCATATTAGAATTGGAGAAAATGCGTACTTCCTTTATTTTGATCTTTTTTTTTATCTTATCGTTAATATCATTACCTTTGAATGTGTCATATATGAGACTTGCATTGAACATCTCAAACATTGAGATATATTCCCTCCGTCCCCAAATAAATTTCCCCTTTCGTTTTTTCTTTGTCTCTAAAAAAAACTTCTCTTTTCCCTTAAAAAACCACTTTTACCCTTTACTTTTTCATACCCTACCTATCATATCATACCTTTTTACTAATAATCTACCCATCACATCTTACTTTTATGAGAAAAAGACCAAAGCAGGACTAAAATATTGAAAATATATCAAAATAGGACTTCCATGTTTTTATTCCCGAAATAGGACTTAGATTACCAAACATGGTCATATACATTACCAAAAAAGTATAGTAATTTGCACATGTACACTGCCACGTTACCACAATGCAAAGTCACATTACCACAGTGCAAAGTCCTATTCCGAAAAAAAAACATGAAAGTCTTATTTTGATACTTTTCTCTATGTTTTAGTCCTATTTAGGATGATTTTATACTTTTATCCATCACATCAAAAGTATTTTTGGAAAGTCAACACCAAAATATCCATCCCTTAATTTTCTAATAAGTTAATAAGAGAAGTTTATTTGGGAACGGAGGAAGTATATGCTAGATGTGGAACACTTAAATGGTTTGCTATTCGCAAAACTCAATGACGCTTTGCTTTGAAGCTTAATTAGGTGTGTGGTACATCATCGGATTGACTCACCCCTCTGCGCATCTTCCCTTTCATAACTACATCAGTTAATCTGCATTGGGTCAAGGTTCCATATATGATGAGAAAATTTCACTCATTTATTATTCATAATGTTGATCCGTCCCAAAAAATCGTTCTTATTTCTATTAAAAAGTCTCTTTTACCCTACTAATTTTAACCTACCTGTCACATCATACTTTTTCAGTATTCATCACATTCAAGAGAGTGCATTTGATGACTTATCCATGTGAGATCTCATTGTCATCATAATAAATCCTGGAGCTGGAGTTAGGCTGACAACACATCCTTTGAAGATCTTGAAGGTGTGACAAGCCAAGGAGTTACACGCAAATAGAGTTTGACGTCAAATTAAATCACATGTAAGAAGATTAAGTCAATCAATTCGCAAATAGGGTCTATTGAAAATGAAGGTGTAACCTTTGCAAGACTCTTACACAGGTGTGTGGCTCGAAAGCGTATGAGAAATTGACACACAAGGTGTTATTGATGTTATAAAAACTTCGCGCAACACCTTGCAATTTTTCCGTTGTTTGCTCTCTGTGTTCTACATTTTGTTTGGGTATCCTGTTAGAGCATCTCTAACCATGCAAAAATGGCCCGTTATATGTTAGAATTTGACAAGTTTGCTAAAAAATGAAAATAACTTGCTACTAATAACAAGCTTGGCAAAATATAGCTAGTTAAAAAGAAGAATAGAAATGTTGATTGTGTTACTTTTTTTCATGTGCCACAACACATTTGTT
Source organism: Cuscuta australis (assembly GCA_003260385.1). Taxonomy (NCBI): domain Eukaryota; kingdom Viridiplantae; phylum Streptophyta; class Magnoliopsida; order Solanales; family Convolvulaceae; genus Cuscuta; species Cuscuta australis. The sequence goes on from NQVE01000195.1 coordinate 1,283,795, forward strand.
CCCTCACGTTTACTGCCACAATACAAGAAGAAAACTAATTTTTTTGAAGGAAAAAAACTAATTCTTTTCTTACAAAAAAAATATTTTTTACAAAAAAGTATTTTATTTTAAATTAGTATTTTTAAATAGCATACTTACGAAGTTACTTAATATTTATAAAATAAAATAATAGAATTTTAAAATTATTGTAAATAGTGTACTATAATAGTGAAATCAATATATGTTAAATAAATGGCTTGCTATACCACCTTTCATATGCTAAAAAATGATTTCTACAAGCCATGTTTAACAAGTCGAGATTTCAGTAACATGTTATGCCAACCAATGATTGCTCACCAAAATTGTTAAAAAAAACCGAGGAATTTTATATCACCAAGGTTCCCATGACATTGGAACCCAATGTATTGGGATTCCCCGTTCGTAAAATTGATGGTTCTTACCCCCGGTAAACCCCCCACCCCGTCCCGACCCGAACACACATCCTCTACTCCCGTCAATTGCACTCCACAAGTTAATTTTAACTTTGGAGTCAAATTTTGAACTTGGTGACCTTGCTCCCAGCCTCAGTCACCACACCAGTGAACTCGTGCCTGCAGAAATGGGTCGTTCGCTGGTTGGGGATTCGTTAACAAGGAACAATATCAAGTTCTCAACCATATAAAACCACACAGATTGAGAAGCACATTGCACCCAAAGAAATGACAAAGCATATATGACAAACCACACAGATTGAGAAACACATTCCATCGCCCAATAGTTGAATTGAAGAAAGAGTCACTGTTTATGTCGGCTAATATGGCGACAAAACGAAAAATATTCCATTGCCTATTCCGTAGGCAAAAATTGTCGTCGTGCCCAAAAACTGCAACTATTTCCATCGTCAAATTTTTAACATGGGCGTATGGGTGGGTTCAAGTTGGGCTAAAGTGGGAGGTTTTTACTGTAAGGCTTAGAAGGGTAAAAAGCCGCCAATTTTAAAAATGGTGTAGAATTGAAAATAATAAAAATTATATACATATTACTACGTATAATATTACATTAAAAGATCTGCAAAACTAGCAATGACATAACTATTTTATTTTATCAAATGACTACTAAAAAAAGAAAGTAAATGAAGAGTACTAATTACTTTTTTTAATCCATTATGGCAAGTGCCCCCATGCCAATGAATTGGATCGGGGCCTATCGAATGACAACGTCATGGGTACCCTCCAAAGAAAAAAAATGAAGAGCAAAGAAGTATATAAACGCAAAAAGACAGAAATGAACATTCAATAAAGAAAGAACAAACAATCATTAAAACCTCACAAAACAGCACATACATCGTACAATTTGCTGCAAATGTCTACCTTATACAAAGTGATGATCCAAAAGTATGCAAAGTGAAGATCAAAAGGCGGCAAGAATATCGATACATATATACAAATAGATCAACAAAAGATCCAAAAGCATTCTCCCAAAAGAAAGTTGCACTCACCTGAAGAAAATAGCATATGCAAATTTAATACCAATCATCTCCTGCCGCAGTGTGTTGACATGAAATTTGATCGATCGATTGATCAGGAGGTGACAAAATGGCACATCGAATCCACATAACTCTCAACGTCCCAAAGGAATGACCCAAAAGCTGCAGCCTCCAGAAGAAGCCTCTTCAGACCACCGAAACTAATCCTAATAACATTCTCTTCGGAAGGATCTATGGTTCCTTGAGGCGTGATAGCAATCTCGGGTCTACCAAACAGTGCTTCAGTGTGTTTCTCGATTATTCGTATGGCTTCTTTCGATCTGATGGTTGCGTACCTCTGAAGGGTCTCCCCATCAAGTGACATCACATATGATCTCAATTTTGATTGCTTAACCCCCCTGGAAAAAGAAAACAGTTCGACTTCAGGACCAGATTCTGGTGAGCTCAATGAAGCGTCATTATGGTCATCCACAGATCTGAACTTTTCCTTGGGAACCTGCATATTTCCGTCGACCGTTCCCTTGGGAAGGATTTTCATGGTCTTTTCCAGCTGGAATCTCTGGTCAACCCGCTTAAGGAAGTACCCATACATAACAGATGCGGCGTAAACCTGACCAACTCTAAACTTGCTTATTTGAGTTTCAGAGGTATTGTCGCCCAATCTGTTCCCAAGGATGAGAGCTAGGTGGTTTTGAATCATGCCATACGCTTCAGGGGAATGGATGTGGGGAAATTGCTCATCTTTGTTAGGCCACGTATCCACCCGACCAGAGGAGTCGGAAGATGACAAAGTTAGGGCTGGAATCAAAGGTACATCGGCATCCATGAATTTCTGGACCACTAATGCATACAGTATCTCTTCCAGTGCCTTTTTCCTCTCATTAGCCTTAACCTCTGCAATTCTCCTAAAAATAATAGTAATAAAATCAATAAGGATTAATTAAACACGACATTGAAACACTAGTGAAATAAACTCGCTTTGTCTCACTATTAAATCGACGGGTTCCTTTGGAGTTAAGTAAAGTGTTAAAAGTGAAACATATATGCCTGAAATTTGTTGAGAAAAAGAAAATGGGTCGTGCCCCAAGAAAAAAAGGTAGGTGTAAATATTATTTTTGGGACGAACAAAAAAGAGAAGTGTAAAGTTAATTGTGGAAAAACTACTTAAAAACTCTTCTGGAAAAGAAAATGAATAGAACAACTGAACAAAGCACGCATTAATCAGTTAATTTGATTGCGGCCAATAGAAAGCCAGCTCTTCAATGTTCACTAACTTAATTTTACAATTGCTTCTTCACCTCTGCAACCAACTCAAGTACTCATGGCTCACCTGTACAAAACAAGCTCAGCGCCAGATACAGATAGTTCATCCTTCTGGATATCTACATTGTGAGCAGCCTGAAGCTGTTTAAGTTGCTGATCAACTGCAGCAGGGACAAGATGTGGATGATTTATCATAACCTGAGAAAGAAATTGTCCAACTGGAGATTCAAATTGAAGTGGAGCAATCGGATCAGCTGGATCTCCAGAACTGGAAGGTGGCAATGATGCTCTAATTGCACTCCTAAAAGCCACATTCTGGTTGCCATACCTCACGTGAGAAGCAGAAGGGTGCAACTGACATGCAGACGTCAAATAAGCTCACCATTTAATAACAGTGGAATTGCAGTGGTAAGAAGTCATGAGTTGAGATAAATTGCAAGCTACTACCGCAAAGAATTGTCTCAAATTATTAATTACAATGCAAGTGAGTTGCCGTATGAGGTTATGCCTCTACAAGAAGTGATAGAAAGTATGAGTGTTTCAAAAGGATTTGAGGATTTGATTTTGATTGTAGGGTTGAAATCAAAAGTGGGGTGTGTTTTCAAAACAAGTAAAAAAGTACTTCAGTGCATTAGATTGTTTGCAAAACAAAACAACTTATAAAACCACTTAAAGCAGAAATGGCAATAAAACTTACCCCAACTCACAGCCTAACACTCTAACCAAAAAAATCAGGGATGAGGTGGCAATAATGAATAATATTATGAAAAAAATCCAAAAAATGTTTAATTTAATCGCGAGAATGCCATGAAATCAAAGCAGAAAAAAGCATCTAAACAATTGCTTATTTCTCATCAGGTTTGGGGCCATCCAAAAGTGATTATTTAAGCTGTTTTTTCAATTGAGCAAATACTTACATTGTAAAAGCGGTTTAATAATGGAATAAGTAGAAAAAAAATCTCTTGCAAACACTCCCACAGTATAGCATGAATAGGTTGCAATTCATATTAGAGAGAATTTTAAAAGGAAATGCATGTACAGAGTATTAGTTAGAAGATGCTACAATGTTTTTAGTACTCCGTATTAAACATGGGGTAACTTAGTTTCTTCCTATACATGAGGTAATCATTAATAGGGCATATATAAGCTCATATGGTTGTTCCACATGATGAAAAATTTGGCAGAGAAGGTGATTACAAAAGGAAAGAACATAGAACATGATCAACGGCCTAAGAGAGTTCTAGGGCATGAATAATTGATATGGAAATTAAAATAAATGACTTTCTATTGATCTGGCTGATAGCATAAAAGCAAAATAAAGTAAAATGAAAGTGATGGTAAGACCAATATGTCCAAATCTGCAAACAGCATCATTGCATAAGCAAGGGAATGTGATATACAATCGTCCTCCCACATACCATCAATCATTCAATTGTGGGTAGCCTTCTATTACCAAGATAAAAGAATTCTATCAAAAAGGTGGAACACGCCCACTCCGGGCGCCTCCACACTTCAACCCGACAGGATTGTGATGAAGGTAAATTATGGTATAATCTCAATCTAGTCCTTAGAGAAGCCCGCCCCATGCCCAGTGCGCACGAGCTATTACAAATAATAGCGCCGCTGCCGGAATTCGACCCTAAGATCAACGGACTTGACATCCTCTCTTTGGACCAGTTGAGCTACCCATGCGGGCAAGAATTCTATCAAAGAATGTGATATACAATGGTCCTAATCTGCAAGGACGAAGGAGGGGGGGCTGCTGGGAATAGGCCCCACCGGCGATTTTCCGACAAAGGACCTACCACCAATTTCTATTGCAGTGTTGCAGCATCTCTTCTTTACTGAGTGAAGTAGGTTTATTTTTTTAAAGTACATGGCCAAAACGACGTAGTTTTTATTTTAAAAAAACCAAATGTTTTAAGTCAAATGAAGTGTTTTGAAAGATTTCAATTGGAGCACTCTCTCCGATCCAATCCAACGTCGAGCAGCGCCACAGCCCCCCAGATGTGGTATGCAAATTGAAAAGACAACAATAAATACATGAAACAACAACCGTCTACATGTGCCATCCCGATCTGGATTCTAGAAATGGCTTTACCTCTGTAACTCTGTTGTCTCAACAGCTTCGGGCCGTCTTCCTTGCAGGTTATATTTTTGTTTAAAGGATTTTTCATTCTCTAATTATACGGAGTAATTTTTTGACTTGTTTCATACGAGGAATGACGATGAATTCATATTGCAGTTGAGTAATTTTTCATGTGTTTTTGTTGTGATTTATTAGATTTACAATTATACTCTTTTGTTGTTTAAAAAGAAGAATGATAATAAATTTATAATTTAATTGAATACATTTTAGTTTGTATTTTCGTTTCCTATTTGTGTTTGTGTTCAATTAATGAAATTGTCATTTTATTACTTTTTTGTTAATTTGTACTACCTTTGTCTTAACATATTTGTCCAATTTAACCTTTTTTAGTCAAACTAGGTCAAACTCAACGAACTTTGGACCTTAATTAAATAAGAACTGTAATGTACATTAGTATAAAAATGATTTCATTATATTTATCTTGTTAAGATCTTTCAAAACCTCATTTTGTTGTATTAATATAAATACAAATTGAGAATAATTGATGATTAAAGCTTTCCCATTTGACTAAAAAAAGTTAAATTGGATGAGTAGACCAAGACAAAGGGAACATTTGGTTTTTAAAAAAAATTCAGGGGGCGCTGCCTCAAACTCTGGCAATGACCAATGTGCCCCCCCCCCCCCACTAAAGAACTCTTGGCTCCGCCACTGCTAATCATTCAATTGTGGGTAGGCTTCTATCACAGAGATAAAAGAATTATATCAAAGAATGCGATATACAATAGTCCTAATCTGTACAGTTTCACTGTAAAACGAGAGATACACCAATATATCAAGGAATTCTCTTGTGTTCCGTTTAACAAAAAAAACTTTTGATAGGTTTTTCCTAATTTGTCAGTATCAAAACTTATCAGCACCCAAATACATTTATCAATTTCAAAGGAAGAAAAAAAAGAACGATAAGCTTACCTTGATCCAAGGAGCAGAAACGGAAGATTTGAATCCAAATCCAACTAAATCTGGCGCAGTACGGGTTGAGAAGAAGCCTGAATTGACTGGTCCGCGGTAGATGCCAACCGAAGATCGAAGTGCCGCAGCCGCCTCCATTCTGCACGATTTCAACAATTCTGCACAATCAGAAAAATCGAATCCACAAAATCAAAGATCTAAATATGTATGGAGTCGATCAATGATAGGGGGCGGACCTACGGGTGGAGATATCTAAGCGGTTTCTGAGTTTTGGGGGAATCAACTGGAATCCGAGGGTGTTAACCAAAACTTATACTCCCTGGTCCAAAATTAAATTTAATTAGGTTGATGTTTGACTGAAGTTATTTTCAAATCATTTTATATGAAAAATGGTGTGGAATTAAGAAATAAAAATTACATATTAAAAAACTATATCAAAAGATCTACAAAATTAGATGTGACATAACTATATTCTTTTATCAAATGGATGACGAAAATAGGCCAACAAAGTGAATAAAGTTTGACCCTGTGAATAGTGAACGTAAAGTTTATTTGTGAACGGAGGGAGTATCAAAAGTATATATCCAACATTTTTATAATTCACACTAAGGCCCCGTTTAGTACACGGAATTCAAACTATGGAATTGAAACTAAGGACTTCAATTCCAAATCTTGTGTTTGGTAGTGATGGGAAATAATACGTGGCTCGGCCCACATTTCCCAATTATTTACGAAGAACAGTTAAACTGGGTCTGTTTAATAAAATAGAGGAATAAGAGAATATTCTTCCGTAGATGCTCTCACCCTCTCTTATAAAAGGGAGGGTTGCCCTAATTGTTGAGGGAGGGCAAAAAATCACACTCTCCCCTGCCATTTACTATTTCTCACTCTAGATAGCATATTTTTCTTCTTCTTCAAGAGCTTCTAGCTCCACCATTAATGGCTTCTAAGCCTAAATCATGTGCCGTGTATACACCCCCGATATTAATAAAAATCCCCCGTTGGCAAGGTACCGCCAAAAAAGGCCTGTGGTTTTCTCCCGATTTGGGTTTCCACGTCAAAATCCCCGTGTTTATATTTTGGTGTATTTTTAGACTAGTTTATCGTTTTAGCCGGGCTAAAAACGGTATACCGGTCGATAATTTACACCATCATTTTGGCGCCGACCGTGGGACCAGAACAAGAAGCTGTTAAAATTCCGGCGGGCCGATAACAACGGATAGAGTGTCGGGTGAAATTAACCACTTGCATATAAAGTCGGGATCCACAATTCTAACCCAAACGCTTAAGCTGATATGTAGGGCTTCACCCTTCAATATATGCAAGTGATACTCATCTTTATTTTCCGATGTGGGAACTCCAACACTCCCCCGCAAGTGGTAACTAGCCTGGCCTAGTTAGCACTTGGACAAACGGGTCTAGCATCTCAATCTCTTATAGCTAGCCCACAACACAACGGGCGGTGGCATCTCAATCTCTTTTTAGCCAACTCAGCCCAAACCACAGACAGGGTAGCTCATTTTTGCTAAACCCACATCCAAACAACCAGGAACAATCAAACCCGGACCAGACCTGCTCCGATACCATGTTAAAATTCCGGCGGGCCGATAACAACGGATAGAGTGTCGGGTGAAATTAACCACTTGCATATAAAGTCGGGATCCACAATTCTAACCCAAAAGCTTAAGCTGATAGGTAGGGCTTCACCCTTCAATATATGCAAGTGATACTCATCTTTATTTTCCGATGTGGGAACTCCATGATAAAATTTGGGCTTTGATACCATGATAAAATTTGGGATGTGTATGAACAACTGGATTGGATAATAAGATACTTGGGCTGAACCACATTAAAAGATTGAATCCAATCGATTAGTTAGTTTAACTCAAGAGCTTATATACTGGATTATTTTACTCTTGGACTTCCGATGTGGGATGCACTCTAACACTCTCCCTCAAGTAGACAACCGGGTCATTTTGAATCTAACCGGTTGACCACTTGCAAATGAACTCCCATTCCCTTAATATTTTTTTGAGCGCCAACACCTAAAGGACCACGAGCCGCTGGGTATGGACTTCCAGACGAGCAATCGTGTTAAACGGGCCACATGCCGTTGGATACATACTCCATACGGACAACTGGGCTAAAGACTAACGGGCCGCTAGAAATGAACGTCTAGATGGACACCTTGACAAACGAGGTGGGCCAAAACCTACTCTGATACCATGATAGAATTTAGGACGGGTATGGACAATTCAATTGAGTAATAAGACACTTGGGTTGAACCACATTAAAAGATTGAATCCAATCGATTAGTTAGTTCAACTCAAGAACTTATATACCGATTATTTTTCTCACACTTTTCCGATGTGGGATACTCTTAACACTCCCCCTCAAGTGGACAACCGGGCCATTTTGAATCTAACCGGTTGACCACTTGCAAATGAACTCTCATTCCCTTGACTTTCTTTTTTTGAGCGCCAACACCTAAAGGACCATGAGCCGCTGAGTATGGACTTCCAGACGAGCAATCGTGTTAAACGGGCCACATGCCGTTGGATACATACTCCATACGGACAACTGGGCTAAAGACTAACGGGCCGCTAGGAATGAACGTCTAGATGGACACCTTGACAAACGAGGTGGGCCAAAACCTGCTTTGATACCATGATAGAATTTGGGACGGGTATGGACAATTCAATTGGGTAATAAGACACTTGGGTTGAACCACATTAAAAGATTGAATCCAATCGATTAGTTAGTTCAACTCAAGAACTTATATACCGATTATTTTTCTCACACTTTTCCGATGTGGGATACTCTTAACACTCCCCCTCAAGTGGACAACCGGGCCATTTTGAATCTAACCGGTTGACCACTTGCAAATGAACTCTCATTCCCTTGACTTTCTTTTTTTGAGCGCCAACACCTAAAGGACCACGAGCCGCTGAGTATGGACTTCCAGACGAGCAATCGTGTTAAACGGGCCACATGCCGTTGGATACATACTCCATACGGACAACTGGGCTAAAGACTAACGGGCCGCTAGGAATGAACGTCTAGATGGACACCTTGACAAACGAGGTGGGCCAAAACCTGCTTTGATACCATGATAGAATTTGGGACGGGTATGGACAATTCAATTGGGTAATAAGACACTTGGGTTGAACCACATTAAAAGATTGAATCCAATCGATTAGTTAGTTCAACTCAAGAACTTATATACCGATTATTTTTCTCACACTTTTCCGATGTGGAATACTCTTAACAGAAGCTGTGCTTTTGTCCGGCCATCTTTCCGTCGGTGGAAGGAAAAAAAAGGTGAATTTCAAGAGTCAAATAAAGGGACTCAAAGAGAGAAGTGGCCAAATTATACCGAACATATGTTCTGGCCTTCAACTGTTAATGCCTCCTAGATCTTTCGTAGCCACCTTCATTGCGGCTACCAGGTCCACCTTCGTCGTGGCTGCTGGAGTAACAGTGGTACAAAAAAACCCAGAGAGATCACTCTCTGTTCGCCGCTGCCGTCGTGGGTTGTGGCCACCACTGCCGCCGGTTGATGGAACCACCACACCAAATCATGAAACCGCACCCCGTTGATGTGTCTGCCCCTGTCGCCGCTGGAGGCGATCATTGGAATCTGGTATTGCCGTCGTAGTGGGGGTCAGTTGTGGCTAGAATCCACAGAGGCTGCACACAGAGTTTGCCACTGCGGGAATTCATCCCTGCCACTTCGCTCGGGGCTAACAGGCAATGACCAAGAAACACGCCATTGCCACTACCAGAGGTTCATGGTCGTTGACGTTACCACGATTGAGTTCACCATCGTTGCTATTCATCGTGTCCGATCGGGATATGATCGCTGCCGCTTCACTCTCGAGACAACTTTGCCGATGTCACCCACTGGCCACTACCATCACTGGAGGATAATCCATCTAGATCTACCACTGTCGCATATGTCCACCACCACGTTATTGAAGTCTGCCACCAACGCTACTGAGGTCTGGCCATCGTGACAACTGTTTAAAAAAAAAACTTCCAGATCTGTTCGCCACTGAGGTTATCCATTTTCGCCGCTGAAGCGGATCACTGCTGCTGAAGAAGTCTGTCACCACCGTCGCCATTGGATCTGCCGTCATCGCCTGCACGCCAGAGGTCGGTGGTCATCCGTGGTGCCGCCGAGGTCCGTTGTAGCCAAAATCTTCCACTACCAAAATCTGATCTCTTGAACATCAGATCCGCCGCCACCGCCACTGTTGCGGCCGTTGCAGTTTTGGACCGCTGCAATGATGCGGTATCCAAGTCACTGAAACCACCGCGGGAGCCAGCCACAAGCCATTTCTAGATGGAGACGAGGTTTACCGACATCATACTGGTTCTCGGATGTGTCAACTATGCCGTCATCATTGCAGCAATCGTGGACTCTCAGGTCGCCGTCTCTGACCATCCACCGTGGAAGGACTGAGCTTCGTAGCTGCGGCCTCTTATATATATGCAACCACCGACGTTACCGGATGTGATTCCGCCTTAGATCATGGTAATTGCGGCTGAAATTCCTCTCATTTAATCTGCTCCTAGCGAATCTGCCATCCCAGTTATAAAAATCCACCACCGTCAATAGCTCTGGAGCGCACAACAGCTGCTTCCCTTTGGATTCCAGCTTGGGTCTCCCGTCCAAAAAGACAAGACAAAAGAGAGAATGATGTATGTGCCATGGGCTTCACACTTTTTGATGAAATGGGATACAGCTGTGTACTCTGTAAATACTACATCACCATTATTTTTTGGAGCATATGGGTAGAAGTGGGACCCATTTCTATCCTTGATCAGTGGAGCACTTCATGGGAAAAACTCCAAATGCTTACATATCAGAATCTTTGTACGGAGTATATGCAAAGAAGAGACTGGCCAAAGTGAAAGAGGACAACAACTACAAAAAAGAAGATAAAATGAGATGTGGAAGATGGGATGGCAAATTGGAGTAATAATGAGAATGGTGGGGGCCATTGATTCCATTATATGGAATAATTAAAAGGCTCCTCGAGAAAATTCGAGGGAGTTTCACAATTTCACATGTTATTTGGCCCCACAAGTCCACTTAAAATCTCAAAGATATTGCTTTGGTGGAATTGCGTACGGGATGCGTGTATCTTGGGAGATTTGTCTTGATGAAGACAGGAAGACTGAGACACAGGCCCGGACCTGGAATGTTGGTTACTACACCGGTCTTGCTCAGTATTAAATAAAAAATAATAAACCCGGAAGAGGGGCCCGGAAGAGGGTATGCAGAGGGCTGTACCTGGAAGAAGGTTCGAACCGTACTTACACGGGCCCATGAGGTTTGACCGGTATCGGGGAATCAGCCGAGACTGGCAAACTGATTGGGGAATAAAAGATGCCCATTAAAAGAAATAGAAGAGGGATCGTCCACCGTGGCACATCCTATTTCCCCCTTCTCAGGGAAGACTTGAACGGGGGGTGAGCTAAGGCCTTCCCGGGATAGTAAATATCAAAGGGCCATTAAAAGACTTAATCACCCGGAAGAAGGGGCCCTGGAAGAAGGGTGCATTTTGGGCCTTGGAGAGGGCTCGAAACCATCCGACATGGTTAATTCTCCAATGTTGACATGGCCCGGCCAGCAGCATTATCTTATTGGAAGACTGAGACACAGGCCTGGCCTGGCACGCTGGTTACTACACCGGTCTTGCTCAGTATAATAAAGAAAATATGTGACCCAATCGAACTGGTACACTGGTCTCACACCAGTCTTACACATATTTTCTAATAAGCCTGAGCCCAATCGAATTGGGTACACCGATTGCACATCGGTTTCAGCAAAAAAGTGAGCAAACTCATATCGGGGACGCCCGATTCATTTAAGCCCTCAATCTGAGGCACTTTGATCGAAGATGGTCTCCGCGAGACATGAAGATATTTACATCAGTCAACCGGGCTAACACTGATCTTCAACAAAGCTACCGCATCGGATTCAATTCTTATTAACTAAGGTCATTGTCATCGGTATACTAATTTCGTCACGCATCGTTTGCTTGACTCGTATTAACACCGACCTCGACGAAATAACTTTTCGAAGCATCGTTGCTTTATCGAACTGACATCGCTCTCGTTACGATAATTATTCGCACGAATCTTAATCATCTAACACTGAGCTCCTCGGTAAAAATAATAATTTTTTGAGCACGACATAGGCTGGTAAAAAAAATGTTGTACAAATTATTTTTTGCAGGAAAAAACTTACGATTCAAGAAATTAGAGAATTAATGAAGACTCGGAGGACTAGCAATAATATCTACCGGTCAAGAATTCAAGGTACGAAGACTGAAGATCACACTCGGAGAACTTGTTTACTTTTTTAAGTTGATGATTCTCACAACTCAAAAAAGTGGAGGACTTCTTGATGGGAAATAATACGTGGATCGGCCCACATTTTCCAATTATTTACGAAGAACAGTTAAACCGGGTCTGTTTAATAAAATAGAGGAATAAGAGAATATTCTTCCGTAGATGCTCTCACCCTCTCCTATAAAAGGGAGGGTTGCCCTAATTGTTGAGGGAGGGCAAAAAATCACACTCTCCCCTGCCATTTACTATTTCTCACTCTAGATAGCATATTTTTCTTCTTCTTCAAGAGCTTCTAGCTCCACCATTAATGGCTTCTAAGCCTAAATCATGTGCCGTGTATACACCCCCGATATTAATAAAAATCCTCCGTTGGCAAGGTACCGCCAAAAAAGGCCTGTGGTTTTCTCCCGATTTGGGTTTCCACGTCAAAATCCCCGTGTTTATATTTTGGTGTATTTTTAGACTAGTTTATCGTTTTAGCCGGGCTAAAAACGGTATACCGGTCGATAATTTACACCATCAGGTATCACAAAAATTATGTGGATTTGGAATTGGTAGTGCAAAAATTGAATTGAAATTGGTGAATTCAATTATATGGAATTGAATCCCATGAAATTTTAATTCCAATTTAAGTCCAATTTCATCAATTTCGTGTACCAAACGGATTATAACACAAAATGTTAGTGTATTAATAAAAATTTATATTCTGTATTAACAAAAATTAGTATTACACCAACACAAAATATTTGTGTACACATACAGTGAACAAGTGGAATACAAAAAACCTTAAAGTACAAATAGCTTTATCCTAAATATCCAAGCCATCGTAAAAGAGACAATAAAGGATGTGTTTGGTTGGTTGAAAAGATATGGTTGGATGTGTGAAAAAATTAGAGTAATTTAGAAAATGAAAAAATTATCTGAAATAATCCCACAATTTTATATTTTTTCAAAAATAATTCTACTTTTCTTTGCTACCAAAAACAATTTCATATTTTCGCATGTGTAAGTTTTGGACTACAATTAAAAAACCAACTGTCATTTAACAGAATTTTTTGAAAATCTCTGCTTTTGGAAATAAATGAAAGGTGATATTATTTTAAGCAAATTTACTTTTTAATTTTTTTTAAATTTTAAAATTTATGTTTTTAAAAATCTAACAATATACTCTTATTGTAGATTTCTCTCAGTTTTTTTTTTAAAAAATTAATGATTTACAAGTTTTGTTTTTGTTCCAGTAGAAATATAATATTAGATTATTGAAAATAATTCCGAGTACTCGAGAAATTACAATACAAAAAATTTGCAGTGAGTTATGAAATTATTCAGTTCCGTTTTAGAGAAAAAAGTTTTAAAACATGCTTTTTCTAAAAATTCTGTTAAGTCGCGGTTAGCTTTTTAGCGGCGATCCAAAATACGCACACATTTGAAAAGGTGGAATTATTTCTGTTAACAGGAGATTATTTTTAAAAAAACGCAAAAATGTGGGATTATTTGAGATAATTTTTCCTTTAGAAAAAATTAGAAGAAGTTTTAAGAAGTTTAATTTGCACTAAATAGGACTAAAACATAAATCAATTCTCAATGTAGGACTTAAACTTTTTTATTCCCTAAATAAGACTTAATAATATCTTAGTGGGAGGAACAATGTCCAGTAATGATGGACATTTATTTGAATAATGACTAATTGATAATGACCAAAGATCCTACATTGAGAAATAAAAACATATGGTCATATATTAAGAAAGTTCTTACTCCCTCCGTCCGGATTTCAAGTTCCCACTCTACGCTTTTCTCGGTCCGGATTTCAAGTTCCCACTCTACGCTTTCTAACCCACTTTTCCTAAAATACCCTTCCCCCTTCTTTCTTCTTCCGTTTTCTTTCTCCCTTCATTTTCAATTCCTAATCTCTTATCTCTTTTTCTTTCTTTTTTTCGGATCTGCACTCTTCCATTGTCCACTGGTTTATTTCTTTCTCCTCCTCCTCTTCAATCCCAATTATTTCTCCTCTTCGTTTTGTTTTCTTCTTCTCAAAATCTCCTTAGATTTACTTCTTCTTTCTCTCTCTCGTCTCTTTAGATCTACTTCTTCTTTCTCTCTCTCTCGTCACTTTCTTCTTCTTCTTCTTCTCCCTAGTCAAAATCTTCAATTCACAGTCTCCCCAGATTTACAAGGAACGGCAGGCCTGCGGCAGCGGGGAGGCTGACGGTGGCGGTGGCCCTGCGGCAGAGATGATCGGAGCAAGGGGCGGCAATTGGTGTTGGCGAAGGTAATAGGAGAAAGGTGCGGTGTTGGGTGAGTGAAATTGGCGGAGGTTTTATGATATGAACTCTGTGGTCCCATATTTTTTAAAAATATGCTACGAGGTAGCTTAAACTATCCGAAAACTAACTCTTGAAGGACTTTCCGTCCATCCTTCCGTCATATTCACTTGCTCCGTCATCATTTCATCATCTTCTTTTCAAAAATTACTGTTAGGTACTCCTAATTTTATCGAAAAAACTTTCAGGTCCAATCCTTTTTAAAAAAATACTTTAGGGTACTCTAAAAGATCTTAAACTTACTCAGGAGAGACTTTTTTTTCTTTCTATTATTATTATTATTATTATTATTATTATTATTATTATTATTATTATTATTATTATTATTATTATTATTATTATTATTATTATTATTATCATTACTCACTTCAGCATTGTCTTTCGCAGTTGTCACCGGGTTGTCGCTGGCCACCGTTATTGCTTATTGAGTCACGCTAGATTGACACTGCACACATTCTAATAATAATAGTAATAATAATGAGGAAAAATTATTTCAAACAATCCTAACTTTTTGTGCTCTTTAAAAATTAATTCCACTGTTCACTTTCACCAGAAATAGGATGCGTTTGGAAAACATCTTTTCAGATAGCCTTTTGGCTTCTTTGAATGACTTTGGCTTGTTTGACATATCGAACCGCCAAAAACATTGTTTGGCTAATGACCTTTTCACTTGGCTTTTTTATCGAAAATGCCAAAATCCGAAAAACCAATAGGAGTAGCTTTGAATTAAAAATAAAAGTTAAAAAAATTCAAAAATTAAAAAAATGAAATTTAAATTTTAACTTTTCATAACCGAAATTAAATTTCCCTTAGCGCGATACTTTGAATTATTTCTAGAGCGATACTTGAATTATTTTTCGATAAACTGAAATTATATTTCCCTTAGAGCAGAAAAAAATTATAAATTGTTATATTTTAAGAAAAATTATTTTAAAAACTTAAATTTTAAATATAAAATTAAAAAAATTAAAGTTATCTAAAATAATCTCACATTTCATTTATTTGTGAAAAACATGTATTTTTTAAATATTTCGTTAAGTGACCTTTAGTTGTTTAACCGATGACCCAAATCTTGTACACATGCAGAAAAAGTGATTATATTCGGTGACAGTGAGAAGTGAGATTATTTTAAAAAAAATAAAAAAGTGAGATTGTTTAAGATAATTTTTCTAATAATAATAATAATCATAATAATAATAATATAACAATAATAACAACAATAACAACAACAATAACAACAATAACAACAACAATAACAACAATAATAATAAAATAAGAAAAAAATCCCTCCAGAGTAAGTTTCTAGATATTTTAAGAAATATGGGACCTAAAAATTCTTTCAATAAAAATGTGGGTACCTAACAACCATTTTTGAAAAGAAGATGATGAAAAGATAACGGAGCTAGTGAATATGATGGAGGGATGGACGAGAAGTCTCTCCAGGGTTAGTTTTCGGATATTCTAAGGTACTCAGAACTCCGAAGTATATTTTTGAAAACGATGGGTTTCTAGTGAAAACGAAGTATATTTTTGAAAATGATAGGACCAGAGAGTTCTTATCTCAAAACCGAGAGTACCCAATAACAATATTTTACACTTTGCCTTGTGGAAAGTAAGAGGAAAACAATCATTTAATTGTTATTTTATCTAGAAACACAAAGAGAGATCAAACTTCGATTTATAGTAGCAATACACTCTTTTAAGATATACAAAAACATTAAAGTTACAACTTACAAACCCATAGGACATGCAACTTTTTTCACTACGGTCATGACAGGACACACCTCTTTTCCCCAAAATGGTACTATTTTTGCCAAAGGATTTGCTCGTCAATCTTGCTGAGCTTCACATCATCGAGTCGTTTCCATGTCTTGATTCTCTCAACCACATTCCACGACTTGTCCCCTTTTCCAAGCTCAGCCAGAATGACTCTTGCTCTCCTTGGCCACCCAGCAGCACCATAGCCATGGTATCCAAAACCTCCACCATAGCAAAACCATATGCCCTCCAGATTCCCACAGAAATCGTTTGTGTGATCATGGCCTATGAAAACAGCCTTTACGTCTCCCAGGGAGACGAGCGTCTTCAGGACTCTAGAGTTTACAAATGAACATGCGACATGTTCCCGGTACTGCCCGATAATACCTTTTATGGGGCCTTGTTTCATTTCTGGGATGGGGATGTGGAAGAAGGTCAGTGCAGGGGCAGAATTGGAAAATTCAGATGTTTTGGATCCGGAGTCCTGATTTTGCTCCTGTTATTTCGGGACCTGCTAGGTGTTAATGGTTCCCGGCTAGGGAAATTCCTTCTCATGATAAAGAATATTGTTTGCAGCATCTCAAGAGGAGAGGAATTGGTATAAAGGTCAATTAGCAGTTTAATGAGGCGATAAAGAACACAAATCATACTCGGTAGTAAATGTTTACATGACATAATTATCAACTCATCGCTTAATAAAAAAACTTTATGGGCTCTCCTATTATAGATTTATTACTGCCTGGTCCCTGCTCCCGATAAAAATAGTCCTTTTGGACAAAGGTATAATTTTATACTTTTATTAAGGTGCAACCTTAAACTAATAAAAACCATCAAATACAGCTATATTTCTAGTTTTTTTGTTGATTTAACTAAATTTAGCACATACGTGTTTGGGACACTTTATTTTATTTTATTTTTTTGAAAAGGGACACTTCTTTATTAGAAACATTAACTATTATCAAAATTACTTTCTTTTATTCAAATCAGACTTATTTGTTTGGGACAATAATAAACTTGGAAAAAAGACTATTTTTTAGATTGGGGGGGGCTATCATATTGTTCTTTTGGGCAAAGAATATCAGGTGTCTAAAGTAATGATGAAAGCTTGACCACTTATTTTATGTCATTTCTCATTACATCCTCCTAAATGTTGGGATACATGCATACTACTACGAGTCTACGACAATACTCATTTGTCATTTCTATATTTTACTATATGTTCATATAATTATCAAACAAGGAAACATTTAGTGGTATATCTCGTAAAACATCCCATCTGAAGGGTTAACATTTTTTAGGATGAGTATATTTATTGACATTGATCTATTTCCACGTTGTCTGATTATTGGCAAAACTAAGATTCTCTTTGAGACTAGTTAGCATTGGTAAAGAAACAACTTTAATGGTAACATAATAATCTGTATTTGACAGTGATCTATTTGAGAACATCCCATCTTTAGTGGTATATCTCGTAAATTATCCCATCTGAAGGGTTAACATTTTTTAGGATGAGTATGTTTATTGACATTGATCTATTTCCACATTGTCTAATTATTGGCAAAAACTAAGATTCTCTTTGAAACTAGTTAGCATTGCTAAAGAAACAACTTTTATGGTAACATAATAATCTGTATTTGACAGTGGGAACACATTCAATTTCTCCTGTATGTTGACATTCATATGTACTATGCATATGAAGGTGCAGATGGTAAGGGATATTAACCAGAAAAAGATGTAATAGTAATACATGCATGTAGGTGCATAATTATGGGAACTCTGTGAAGTAGGAGTTGCTATACCTGAAACTCTTTAGAAATACCGTGAAGCCAACGAAGCTGTGACTCTTTAATCCATCCATAAGTTTTAATTCCATGGACTACAGCTCTGTCCCCACTGTCAAGAAAGTAGAGATTAAGGACAGTGCAATTCGCATACTCTGAGCCTGGAGCACCCCGTACTCTCAGATTATAATTCCCAAACCCATCAATATGTGGATGACAATCTTGATTGCCTGCACCATAAGCATATTTAGCTGTAGGAAAAGTTTGTGACAGAGAATAATCCATTAGGGAGATGAAAGACATCAATTCTTCACGATTCATTGTTGATTCCTGATCGTGGTTCCCTAAAACTGCAGCCCATGGAATACGAGAGTTTATAACAGGCGCAAAAGCTCTGAATAGAGATTCAGCTGCATCTGTAGCACTTGTTCCAAATATATTATCTCCTATATGCCAAAAAAAAAGAGAATGGCCAGTTTAGTAAATACTAAAAAGAAGCTTAGAAGAAGCAACATAACACGCGATGTAAATACAAACTATATTGTTGACTTGAACCCAGTGATAAAACGAAGTGAAGGAAACCCATTATTAAAAATATGAACTTATGAAAAGTACTTGTTATATCAAACTGAATGGAAAAAATACCAGAGTACAAAGTACCAAATTTCTAGTGGTGGAGGGAAAACATCAGTAAGTAAGATAAGTATAGTTTGCTTGCCAACATTTTCTTCAAGAAACAACTGCATGTGCTCAAATTACATCTCGTTGACTTTCATATTTTCAAAATTGTGATCCCTAAACATAATCTACATGTCATGTGATATAATTATAAATTAGTGAAATTTGCACTGAATAGGACTAAAACATAAGTCATTTTCCAATGTAGGACTTAAACTTTTTTATTCCCTAAATAGGACTTAATAATGACTAGTGAGAAGAATAATGTCCAAGTGGTGCTGGACATTTAGTTGAATAATGACTAATAGATAATGACCAATGGTCCTACATTGGGAAATAAAAACATATGGTCCTATATTGAGAAAGTCATTATGTTATAAATTATTAGACAACTGACAGAAATGCCATTATGACATCGTTCATCTTTACATCCAATATGATCTACCAAAGCTATGAACAAATTAGTTTAATTTAATGAAAAACCATTCGCATCTGCTAAGTGCCTACTATTAGCATCCGCTACCTAAAAGATCACTTATGGTATCTCCTAGCAACAACAAAAATAAAGAAATAACGAGTACATAAAAGTGAAAGAGATATTAAGTACAGTCTCTTTCAAAGTTTCAAGACAAGATTGTTGTACTTAGAATGCCTTTTAAGTGCTGGAAATCAAAGAACTCTGATTCTTTCTGGGTGCAGGAAGTTGGTGTTTTCCAGGACAGTATTGGAATTCTCAACGTTTGCTGTCTTTCTTGCAAGAAGTCATGAAGTAGTTGGATGCCATATAATGATAACAAATTGGAATTCCACAAAGGCAATAGCAAATTGATAATACATACGAGTAACAGACATTTTCTGCACCTAGCTCTCTCTAATTTCCCCAGAGTACCACCTCTTTTCCTTAATTATCTCGTCCACGACTGACCTAAGATTCTTTCTTAAGGCACAATTACATCGATGCTACCCATTGCTAACATTATGATATTTTAGATATCTTAATCTGAAGGGATATGGTCCTCCCCCACCCCCCCAGACCTCATTTTTGTATTTCTTACTGTTTTTACAATAAACGACAGGTAAGATGTTCCAGGCCCTTCCCCCACAGGTGGTCAAACGCTAGGATAAAAGACATAAAGATTCCTTAATTGATGAAAGTGAAAAGATGCTCTCTAATTCACAAATCAGTTATGCATAATTGTATGAACCTTATATGACTATGTAAACAATAGAATACGAATACGGAATACCAGTAAAAACAACGAAATCAGGCCTCTCGAGTTGAATCATCTTTTCAAGGAACTGAGTGGTGTTGAGATCGGAGCAGTAATCGAATTCATTATCCAGGACATCTCTGCATCGAGTTCCCATACCATTCCCAAAATGCATGTCAGCTACCTGAAAAAAACAAAACCCCCAAAATTCTACAAAATTTTGAAGGAAAAAAAAAGATGAATCGATCCTGAGATCATGTGGACCGAAACAGTAAAATATACCTGAAGGATTTTGAAATTTCCATCAGAGTTGAATCGCAGGGGAAGCGGCGGTAGCTTCTTGACTCTGACATGCTGGTGATTGAGTGTGAGTTTTGGGGATATGATCAGGGCGTGGAAAAGATGAATGGAAGCAATTAATAGGAAGGAGAATGATAGGGTTTGGATCCATGAAGCAGAATGCTCCATATCCGTGTATTGCATTTGTATATATCTATATCTAATAATTTGAGATATTAATAGTTATAATAAAACTTTGTCGTAGAATTAAAGTAATTAATGGTTGGGTAGGTACTATTAATTCATGAACTTAAAAATACAACGCCATCAACTAAAAACATACGGAGTGCATGTTTTTTTTCATACATCACCATATAAATGTACTATTCCTTCCTCTCGATGTATTTGTTCAGTTTGATTTTTTTTTGAATTAAATTAAATTTGATTTTTTCGAGTTAAATTGAATGAACTTTAAATTTCAATTAAATAAACATTATAATGTATTTTAACATAAAAATGACTTTATTAGATTTATCGTATTGAAAATTTTCAAAATTATATGTTAGGATTTGATTTGATATTATTAATATGAATATTATTCAGATATGTCTTGATATGATTATACGGAGTATTATGCATTATGCTATGATTAGTCATCCCGTGATAACCACAAAAGGATCCAAACACATGCATATGTCCAAACATGGAGCAGCTGGCCTGGCCAGCTGCGCATGGCCACCCATAATATCCTGTTGGTTATTTGTTTGGGTTAGAATTCATTGTATAGGCATTAATATACTACGGTATATTTTTTCCGTTTCACAAAATCCTTCTTCTTCTATTTTGTTTTTCACAAAACACTTTCACTTTCTATTAAAAACCACTCGTACCCCTACTTTTTCATATCGTACCTATCATATCATACTTTTTCGATAATAACCAAACTATCACATCTTACTATTTTCCATCACATTAGGGGTAAAATAGGAAACTCAACCAAAATTACATTTTCTTTATTTTTCACCAAAGTCAAAACCTGAATGGTACGGTATTGTGGAACGAAGGGTGTAGAGCAATGGTAAGGGTACACCAAAGGTGTACCCCATTTGTCCCCCACCTCTTTCTCCACTACTCATTTTTATTTATTTAATTTTTTTAGTTTAAAAGTGTAGACAATGTACATTGGAGTTTAAAGTTTGTCCAGTTTAATTCAAAAAAGTCAAATTGGATAAATAGAGAGGAGAAAAGGTACTCCCTCCGTCCTATATTTAACTTCCTGTTTTGACTTGAGCTCATTTTTAAGAAAGAGTAAAAATTCATTTGACTTTCCAAAATTGCCCCTCAACCCTTCTTCTACTTCGCTGCCCCTGATTATTGATGTGAGCTTGCCTAACTCCAACAAAAATCATCCAACCACCACAAGCATATATATCCAACAAATTCAAGCTTTTGGAACAGAATCGATTCATCTGTTCTGAAATAATTTTTTTTTGCATATATATACGCTTCATGTATATCAGTAGATACGAAAGAAGATAATCACACATGAGCCTTAAATCGATCATTGACTCCACCCAATTCAAGAAATTTGGTGTATCAAAAACACACCCAACATTAAAAAGGGGTAAAATCAAAGATCTGAAATACTCCGTAGAAAGAATTAAGTATAAGATGCAATAGAAAAAAATGGATCTGCTCTTCTTAGGCTTTTTAGTGTGATAATCTTAACAACAAAGAATAGATCTGAAAATGAATGGAATCATAAATGCAATTTTATTCTAGAGACAAAGGTGCAGTGCAACGAAAACAAAATCAAAGACAAAAAAATGAAATCTCGTGAAGGGAAAGGAAATTCGAATCGAAAAGGAAAACTGAGATTTGAGATAAGAAAGAGAAGGTCGCTGGGATGAGATTATGAGAAGTAGAAGTTAGAATTAAGAAGAAATTAAAGAAAACGGATGAGGTTGGGGTTAAAGGAGGACGTGAGAATTAGGAAGGAAAAAAGAAAGGATAGGTGAGGGTATTATTGTCATTTGATATAGTAGAAGTTGCCATTTTAAGGGATTAGGTGTTTGCTAGGGTTAGGGTTTACCATCTTCATCTATATATTGAGTTGTAATCCCCTTTAATTAGAATATCATCAATGAAGAACAATAATATTTTCACCCCTAAACCCTAATCTCTCCTCCCTTCTCCTCTCAAATCTCGCCTCCTTCCCTCCTTGACTCTCTCACTTCTTCTCCCAAATTCTTCATCTCCTCCCCCAATTTCTCAATTTCTCTTCTCTATTCGATACGTTACCGTATCAGGCCATCTGGGATGTGGGGTTGCAGAGACTCTCGACATCCTATTGTGATTCGGGGGTCGGCCTCAAAAAAATGAAAAGAAATTCGTTCATTCAAAATTTACATTTTGGATCTTATTTTATTATTTTAGAATACTCATGCTTCAATTGAAAGCAAAAAAAGTTTAAATTTTTACTCCATATTAATATCATTACAGTGGAATTATTTCGACCATGCCATCATATGAATGAGAATGAACCTTCAAGTAGAAACCTTTATAGGTCAAGGGCACATCCTTCTTAAAATTGTCAATTGTTCTTTTGCAAATGGCATTATTTTTTGCAGTGTAATTAGAAATAAGCGAGGATATTAATGATATTTATAGATCAAGCAGAAAAGTACCGAATAAGAATTAAAAAGTTCAATGCAAGTGTTAAAAGGGTATATGTAATACAAACATGGCAAAAAACATGATTCTCTACAATTCATACAACAAATACATAGATAAGAGCATAAGCAATGGACACACAAAACAACTTATCATGTTTGCGATGCATATCTTTTCCCTTGTTTTCTTTTGGCAGTTTCCTTTTTAATAAAACATGGAATTAAATATTGTAGGGTGCGTGTATGGATGATGTGATGTTTGTAACCATGTGAGACAGGGCACAAGGCGGAAACTTCCAAAGGTGGCTGGCTTTGAATCATCACTTATCATCAGTACCAAGATCATTTAATTGATTTGCACCATGGTAGCTAATGATTTCCACACTACTCTGTAGAGTAATCATTTGTAAGTCAGACCTTCTACTTGGATTTTTTTTCTTCTTTTAGGAACATAATAGTGAATAGGGCAGAAAAAACCCAGACTACAACTTCATATCGTGCTTAGGGTTGAAAATGCATATTAATTCCTGAAGTCCCATGTTTGGCGTAGATGTCAATGACTCAATGTCGATGGCCCTCACGGACTTTCATCTTTCCTTTTAAGATGGTCAAATTACAAAAGGAATGTCTTTAAACCAATGTTTTCGTTATATATGGTTTCGTTGGAAGGTATGGATTGGATAGTCCTATCATAGCCTCAAAACTTACTGTCTTGGCATAAACTCTTATGACAATTGTTGATGACACATTGTCTTAAAGCAAATGACCGTTGATGTATCTTTCCCTATGAAAGATATATATTATCATTTATCAATCACACACACAGATATATATATGATAGAATTAGTTAGAAACTAAAATCTAACTACCTTTGTAAACTCTGCAAATCACAGGCTCATAAGCAATGTTTGTCGCAAGAGAAGGTTACTTAGTTTATACTTGACGGATGTACACTTCGCCTTATGTTTTAACCAAAATAATAAAAACAATATTTTGCTCATGTCAAATATTTTTGATTGAATAATCAATTTCACATTTACCACTTTGTGACATAAAAGTGGCATACATTTTTCATGATCACATAAATAGTAAAAATCACATACCTATTGGACCCGACTTTGGGTTCTTGGAAAGTCTATCTGCGATACTCCAACCACCAAGGACATGGCTGCTCGAGGTATCAGATTGGTGTCTCCAACCATGCCGAACGGCTCATTCTGGCACCTTTTTTTTTTGTTTTGAAAACAAGCGATTATCCTAAATGCGAACGAAAGAAGTTGATTTTTAAATGTATATTTTCATTTGTTCATGGATTTATTTCCATCTTCTGATCTGCTAAGCTATAAGTTTAGAGAACCACTACTCTTTAGTGTTTGAAACACTACCAAATACTTTTGTTTTGTACCATTGCAATACTTAAGTCAGAAGATTTAATAGGCTTACTGTCTTATGTTTTTTGGACATGCTAGCTGGACATTTGATGGATATGTTTGTTGTCTAAAAATCCCTGTCTTTATGCCAATTTTACTGTCTTATGTTTTTTGTAAGGGACTTTGCTTTCCACAGTTCTATTTGAGCAGAGTGTTGATTAATGAAGATTGCCATGTTCCAAAAGAATTGCCTTGCAACGCAACGAGTGCACACACCTCGGGCCGTGTGAAGCACGAGGTAAAAAAAAAACTAGTGGTATATTTCATATAATGAAGTTAAATATTTTCTCTTAGGAAGTGGTTTTTTTTGGACTAAATGACGTGCATAGAAGCTCTTATTTAGGCAAAAGCTAACAGGTTCCAAGACGCGGAGGCGTGGAGCTCCTATCAAATTGTAGCCAGGCTATTTTAGCTGAGTTCCGTTATCTCCTCATTTCATCTCCCTTCGTTTCTCATATATTGAGTTAGTAATGATATACTTCCTCCGTTCTCAAAAACACTTCCTCTTTCATTTTTTTCACTTCCAACAAAACACTTCTCCTTTCCATTAAAAAACCACTTTTACCCTTACTTTTTCATACCCTACCTATCACATCATACTTTTTCTCTAATAATAAATCCATCACATTTTACTTTTATCCATCACATCAGGGTCAAAATTGGAAGTCAACTATAATTTTACACTTCCTTATTTTGTTTTATAGTCAAAGTGGGAATGTTTTTTCCAAACGGAGGGAGTATTTTTTTTCTTAAAAAACATCTAATTGTCTTTGTCAAAAATATTTTCTGACTTTTTTTAGAATACGGAATGTGTAATTTTGGTGTTACTTTTTAATTTTGTCCCCACTTTATTGTAGGGTAGGATACAATATGATGAGTAAATTAATAGTCAATATGTATATGATGCAATAAGTTGGTTAATACGTAGTATCTAGTTGGTTAATAAGATTTTAATTGAAAATGTATAGAATTATCTTTTGAGCTCGAAAGAAAAATGAGAATAGAAAAATTTTTCAAAAGGAGAGTTAAAGAAAAGTCCTTAAAAGCAACTTGTCAACAAGTGACAAAAATGGGAGTGTACTTAAGCTTTTGACCTTGTTGTAGAATTGGTAATCTTGCTTGAGTAAATCTTTTAATATGTAAATATGAGTCTACACTGCTATCTGTCGCTGCTACTACACTGTTGTATGTCGCAGTTGTGAAGTAAATGGAGTGTCTTCGAAGCACCGGCTTGGGTCGCCTATCACTGTAGTTAACCACCATCGATTGATGGTGCACCACATTCCCCCATTTTACTATCATCATACTACTCGCTCTGTCCTCAAAACTCATTCCCGGTTCTTTTTCGACTTGTCCCACAAAATCTTTCTCATTTTTATTAAAAAATTACTTGAACCCCTATTAATTATAAATCCACCTATCACATCACACTTTTTTGGAAAAATTACCCAAAATAATCCCAACTTTACCCGGTCTTTCAAAAATAATCCTACTTTTCACTGTGATGCATAATAATCCCAACTTTCCTGAAATTTTCCAGTTTTGGGTCGCCGTTAAGTTTCTAACGGAGGGTTAACGGAAATGCCCATTTTAGGCAACAAAATGAAAGTTAGGATTATTTTTCATGATTTTTCATGATTTTTATTTTTCTAAATTTTTTAAATTACTTTCTACCTCCATCATCATTTCTTTTTCCTTTTTTAAAGATTAGTCTTAGTTTAAAAAATAAAAATAATAGATATAAAAATGAAAAAATGAGAAATGTAACTAAAATGATACAAAAATAATAAAATAAATAAGGTAATCAATGAAAACTAACTTGAAATTGGTAAAAGTAAAATTAAAATATGCGGGTGGGTTTTAATATTTTACGCATTATACAAAGTATTAACATATTACTTCTTATTTTTTAGAAAAAATTATCTACAATAATTCCAACTTTACCGGACGGTTTGTTTTTTTTAAAAAATAAGTTGTACATTAAGACTCCGTATAGTATATAAAATGTTAAAACCCACCACTCCGTATATATTTATTTTATTTCTTACCAGTTTCTGTTTAATTTCTATTGATTGCATTATTTATTTGATTAATTTTGTATGGTTTTAGTTATTTTTTCATTTTCATTATTTTTTATATCTATTTTTTTCTAAGGTAAGAATAATCCTTAAAAAAGAAAAAGAAATGGAGGTTGAAAGTAATTCAAAAATTCAAATAAAAATTTCAAAAAAAATTAAAAAACAAAAATTCATCAAAAATAATCCCAACTTTCATTTTGTTGTCTAAAACAGGCATTTCCATTAACCCTCCGTTAGAAACTTAACGACAACCCAAAACTGGCAAATTTCAATAAAGTTAGGATTATTATGTATCACAGTGAAAGGTGGGATTATTTTTGAAAGACCGGGTAAAGTTGGGATTATTTTGGGTAATTTATCCTACTTTTTTTACTAATAATCTATATATTGTATCCTATTTTTATTCATCACATCAAAGATATTCAAAAGTTAACACAAAAATATCTTTTCTTTAAATTTCTTAAAAATTAAAACGAAATTATCTTTTTAGGACGGAAAAAATATTATATTGTCATCACACTATCAAGATACTTATATCACTCTTATTTTAATTTTTTCTCTTTTTACTCCTAGAATTATTTCTCAACCCATCAATCAAATATTGGGCCACATCTTACCGACTACGAACTACCTTTCTTTTGGTCTTTAGAAAAAAAGTTTGTTTTTGAAGTCCGTTTAAGTTACGGAGAATTAGGGAGATTTCGGGCCTGTTTGGAAATAGCGTTAGAGATTAGTGTTAGCGTTTTGGATAAAATTTTAACGATGCAAATCACTTTGAAAATGCTAACGCTAAACGCTGCCCGTAGATAGTTTTTTCAAAATGCTAACACTAATCGCTAACGTTGTGCCCAAACAGACACTTCATGCTTCCAAAAAAAAGGAGATTTCATAATTTGGAAAGTACTTTCACTTTAATGAGAAACATAACAAAGAGAGAATATAATGTCACTTTTCTAAAATATGGGGAGTATTGGGAGTTTGTTGTTTTTCCAATAATTTGAGTTATTACGATTTGTCTTCTTTCCAAATTAATCTTCTTTATTTTTTTGAGCTATACTATCACAAATTAATCTTCTTTTTGCCTTTTAAATTTTTTTTGTGACTAACCTATTTTCTTTCTCTTATCACCATTTTTAACTACACAATTTTACTTTTCTCTCTCTCTTGCATCGCTCTCAACAATCAGTTTTACTTTCTAAAACTCCGCTCAAATTCAAACAAGGAAGATTAACTTGGGACGAAGGAAGTTTTGTTTCACAAAGCACAAAATGTGAACTAATATAAGACCCTATTTGGCAATAACGTTAGAATTTAGCATTTTAGAAATATTATAATACTTAACGCTAACTTTAGAAGTTAGTGTTTTCAAAATCAGTTTGCACAATTAAATTTTTATTCAAAATACTAAAACTAATTGAAACGTTATTCCCAAGCGAAAGGTATATAATTTCTAAAGCATATACTCCGTAATACTCCGGGATGAGATTTGCCACGCAGATCTAGCTGCTATATGTTGAGAGCAATCATATCTCAGATCTAAATCGATGCGAACAGTGACGATTTCGACTCTCTTGGAGTCGGCGACCAGAGTTCATTTTTTTTGTATGTATTTGTGTTTCCTGTGATGAATCTTCAAATTGGGCACCCTGATTCCAATTATTCGTTTCAACATTCATTTTTCAAGAGACTTTAATTTTGTGCTGTTTAAAGGGCGATAAATCTGATCTGTGATTCAGAATGTGAATTTGGAGGATAAGGGGCATTTTGGGAAAGTCAAGGCAATTTTCACACTTT
This sequence comes from Cuscuta australis, assembly GCA_003260385.1. NCBI lineage: Eukaryota > Viridiplantae > Streptophyta > Magnoliopsida > Solanales > Convolvulaceae > Cuscuta > Cuscuta australis. The sequence continues at coordinate 1,311,946 of NQVE01000195.1, forward strand.
CTTAAAAATCACCTCCGGTCAAACCGGGAAGTTAATAATAGGACGGAGGGAGTAACTTAAACCAAAGTCATGACATATTTAATAATATTGGATTAAAGGTTCCTAAAAAAAGTAAATAAATAAGTAAGTTAAAAAAACTGGAATAAAGGTATTTTGTTTGCCGAAAGCCAGACACAACTGATTAGTAAAGACCTAAAACCTGATTGTTGTGCGTTGTGGAAATAACTTTTTCTTTATGATTCAAGACACTTACACTGCTAAAAATATGAATTAATAATGAAAACCGATTAAAATATATAGATTGATAACTAATGCTACCATAATTGTCTAAAACTTTTCTTTTTTGAAAAAAAAATTCTTTTACTTTAAACGATATTTTTAATAATTCTTTTTATTGTTTTATAAAGTTCGTGAGAAATTTATTCTAGAATACATCAAGTACCTTAATTTCGATATAACTAAAAAGTGCCTTAATTTCACTTTATAAATTATTATTATTACTATAATAATAATAACAATGATCCTTAGTAAATTGCTTTGTCCTCTTTAATTATGAAAGTCTCTCACTTTGGAAGACCATAATTAGGGGACTAATTAAACGCGTTGTGGACTGAACTTGTGGAGTACTTACTTTAATAATTTATTTTATTGGTTCCCTTTTTTTATTTGCCTCTCAGTTTTATAATGCGTGTATAAATGCTTGATGTTAATTTTTAGGTTGACATTAACTAATTAGTTCCACCCCCTGAAACTAATTAAGTATTAGTAATTAATTACGGAGTAAACATTATGGTTTTCGTATATATGTTGATTTTATTTTCTTTTTTAATTATTTCCATATAGAGTTCCTGGCATGTAAGAATGTAGGATCTTATATATACACAACCTTGGTTCATATTGTGATATCATGAAAATACAAGAGAAATATTTTCTCTCAAAATATTATTTTTTTCAAAAATCACCTTGTACTTAAAGTGGAGGCTACCACTCATACTTTGGTTACTCATTGGGACCGAGTGAAAGAAATACAACATATAGCCAAACAACTATCCATGCCAAACTCCTCTACAATCACCAGGTGCTCCAACTTTATAACATCAAGTAGAGCAAACATTTTTTGCGGGCATGAAGCACAAATAAAATAAGAGGTTGAATGCCTGTTTGTTGAATAATAATACAGCGGGAAAAATAAAAATAAGATGATCCGAACTTATAAAACGTTTGGATTTACAACAAAAATAAAACAAAGAAAAAATGGAGTTCTTCGGGAGCTCGAACGGATGCAAGAACACGAACGGACTCTGTGTCAGATGAAAACAGTGGGTCGCCGGAGATGTTTCTGGAAGCGTAGATAAGGAAAACGGAGTCTCCGGAGCTTTCCTTAAGGTAGTATTGCCCGCCTCCCGCACTGACAAATGTGGGCAATCTCCTCCCAGGATAAAACCGCAGCGTGCTAGTTCTAGAGCGGTAGAACAAAGCACCGGCGAACGAGAACGACGGAAGTTATAGCCGGAGAAGATGATCGGAAATGGGAGATAGTCGGAAAGCTTATATAACGCAGAGAGAGAGAGATTTTCGAGTGTGTCCCATCCTTCCCACCGAGCCCTCCTTTTATAGAAGAGGAATTAGACTCCTTGCTAGACCTGTCGTACATTACGAAGAGTGGAGTGACTCTTCAAACGTAAGTGCATGCATGCTTTAACTCCATACACTTCGTTATTAACGTGTACACGCGTGTTTGATTCGATATCGTAAAAAGTTAGCCCCGCCTCGCCCCGACGTGCACGTGTCGTGACAAGCCGGACGAGCAGCGGCACGCGAGGAGTCCTCTTGTTCCTTTCAAAAGCTTAATTAAAAGCCTAAGCTTAAATATGAGAATATGAAAGGTTCCAAAACCGGTGTGGGACAAGGGTTTTTACTCTTCCCTCATATTCAACTTTGAGAATTAATTTCTCATTCACCCGAGCGCCGTTTATGGCGTGTAATATGTCAAGACGTTCGTCTTATTTACGAGATTAAACGTCCATAATTATTTCGAAAAATAATTTTGTAGACCCTACCAAATTTATGTCCAATTTATTTTAAAAATTTCCAACACTGTTGTGACAACTCTCATCCTTTAAAAGATCTGTTGAGCTCGTTACCCTCACAGGTGCATAATAATCATGAGATGCATGTAGGTTCAGGTTTCTATGCTCTAACAATAAATTAAATTCAACTCCTCCCACTTCATTTTTCATGGCATTGGACCCCTCATTAGTTGTTTTCATGGCTTCAGACTCACCATTATTGGGCTATCCAACATGAAATTTATATATATATAGCTTGTTTCCTTGGATCCGTTTGCATCTTCTATTTAGACCAATGCGCATTCATCTTCTATCGGTGTCGTAGGGACCTCACTTAGTGGAAAAAGCGAAGCGGCGTAGATAAGGTTTCATATAGTGCCCATCTTCTTTCATTACCACAAAAACTAGAAAGTAACTGATGGCTTATATCAGATCAGATGCACTTAATTACAACAGATGAAATTTAATTATATATTTAGATCACATCTTTTCAGATCTGATTAATACTGAAAACGTATTTAATTATATATTTAGATCACATCTTTTCAGATCTGATTAATACTGAAAACGTTGAAAAACAATTTAATTATTCTATATGTGATTAAATAATTATCATCAAATAATTATCATCAAACAATAAAATCAAGTTACATGATTTAGTGTCACATATACTTAAATGATATTACAATTATAATATTGTACTCCCCCAGTCATATATGAATTACATTCGGTGATCAACGAACGAACAAAACCTCAGCAGTCTTAAAATGATTTTTTTTAAATTGAAATAGAAATATAAATAAAAAATAAATTTTACAGGATATATATTTAAAATTACATAAAAATTATATAAAACAAGATATGATAATAATATTTTATTTTATCAACTGATCAATAAAAATATGCAAACAAATAAAAGTTGTCGAGGTCAAATCAGATTAGACCATATCAAATTCAATTAAATCAAATTATATCTAATTAAATCAAGCCCAATTATATCAGATCAAACCATATATCGAAGAAAAAATTAGACTGGGCAAATAGAATGCACCCTTACTTCTTACTCCCACCATTTTTAACTATCCGATTCATTTTACGTGCCAAACATTTGACTAATTATATACTCCATATGTTCCAAAAAAGAATTTCGGTTTGACTTGACACAAGTTTAAGAAAATTAAAAATGTATGGTTGAAAGTAATGCAGAAGAGAGAAATTTATGAGCTGCTCAAAGTTTTCTAATATAAAACGAAAGGGTGGGCTTTTTTTAGAAGCCCTAAAAAAGAAATAATGAGTCTTATTTTGGGATGAAGAGAGTAAAAATATATAATGAATTAAAATTTAAAAATTACTCCAAATTATTGGTATCCAAAAAATACTTCTAAAATCCATGTGGTTTCAAAATTAATGTTGCATGCACAAGCACCACTGCAACTACTTTCCATTCACTTTAATTTTTTGTCAATAAAGACATTGTTGCCTATTTTCTAAACTACAAGAGGTATGAGAGCCCAATATCTTATTTTCCAATTGCATTTCTTTTTAAAAATTACTACCTCCGTCTCTGAGTATTTGTCCAGTTTGGACTTTTTTCAGTAAACTATTTTCAACTTTTGACCTATAATTAAACAATATATATTGTATATTAATTAAATAAAATAATATTTAGAAAATATTTGATATAATAAATCTAATTAAACAATTTTTGTAACAATATCTAATATCTTTTTTATTTTATTTTATGTCAATGTTTATCAATTTTGGCTGAAAAAAGTCAAAAGTGGACAAGTACTCAGGGACAGAGGGAGCATTCTTTATAAGTTTTGAAATTTTAAAGAATAAGGGTATTCTTTTAGAACGATGCCCAAGAGATTCTTTTTTTTTAAAAATAAAAAATCATCTTTTTACTTTTAAATTAAAAAAAGAATAACCTTTTTGGGAAATCTAAAAAATTACTTATTTTGGATGCATAAAAAAAATTTATCAGCTCACTACGTGTTTAATTACGTTTTCTTTTATCTATAAGTGTATTTTTGTATTTTTTCATTTCTTTTTTCTTTTCTATTTTTTTATCTTATTTACTTTTCCATTTCCTCATTTTTAAATGTTTCAAAAAGTTTTTTTTAAGAAAAAAATGAAGATGATTTAGTTATTATAGACGAAGTACTCCTATTTTAATTTTTTCATTTCATTAAAAAAATCAAAAGATTTTTATTTAAGAAAAATTATAAAGAACAATTTTAAAATACTTTAAAAATGAACAAAAATTAAGAAATTGGGATATGACCTTGTGATTTGAAAATTAGGCATCAATCCCCTTCTTCTCTAAAAAGATGAACGACAAGTCAGAGGGGTGCATGTGCAACATTTTGAAACCATAGGGAGAATAGAAATAAATTTCAAAAGAGAGAGATTATTTGTACTTATCGTCCCAACCACGAGTGAACTGATTTATCACACCTTTTTAATTTAACTCTTCTTTTAATTAAAAAAAAATAGAATGAAAATGAAAGATTGAAGTAGGAATAAAATGTGGAGAAAACACCAAATAAGAGCTTCATATATTAGTTACCAAAATAAAGCTTACAATGTCAATATATTCGACATATACTATCAAAAAGTATTGTGTATAATAACAATATACAATGTCATAATCTTAAAGTATAAATTTCTATTTTAAAGATAAAAATATGTCACACATATTTTGAAAATAAACTTTATGTTTTATTCAAATTTTGATTGATTTTTTTATTAAAAAACACATTGAGCTACAAGTTAATGAAAGTCGATTGTGAGAAATAAATGGAGGAAGGAAACAGGGTCAATTTCCAATTCTTGAAAATTTATATGGCATGGAGAGCATTACTAGTTGACAAAGTCATAATTCCACGTGGCAGCTATTTAATGGAAGACATTCATGCCCTCACATTTGCATGGAGAAAAATGCTAGGAGTACACCAAAGGTATACCCCATTTATCCCCCATCCCCTCCTCCACCCCATAAATGGGCAAAAAATTTAAAAATAAATAAATAATTAAAAATCAAATAAATATGTGTGGTGGAGAAGAGGGTGGGGGATAAATGGGGTACACCTTTGGTGTACTCCTAGCATTGCTCTTGCATGGATAATGGAAAAGAAAAATGCTAGGGTTACACCAAATGGTGTACCCCATTTGTCCCCGGCCACCCCCTTCTCCACCACATAAATGGGCAAAAACCTTTAAAATAAATACTTAATTAAAAATGAAATAAAAATGTGTGGTAGAGAAGGGGGTGGGGGACAAATGGGGTACACCTTTGGTATACCCCTAGCATTGCTCATTGGAAAAAGACCCATTTCAGAAATAAAAGTTGATTTGTTTCTAATACATGTATATCTTAGGGTTAATAACATGGGTGCCCCTGTGGTTTACAAAAAGGGTGTCAAAGCCCCATCTGTTTTTAAACGTTATTTGTAAAGTCTCTGTGGTTTCTAAACAGAGCACACATGCCTCCCTTACCTATTTTTAAATAAAAAATGACATTTATGCCCTTTGTTTTCCCCAATCTTGATTTTTTCCAATTTCAATTACCTTTATTATACAAATATATAAAATAAAATATACACTTCCTATTTCAAATTTGAATTTTTTATAATGTACTTTTGAAAACAAAAGATTTTTTGGAGAATGTTACAAAAAATGAAAAATAAATATTATGTACAAAGTAAAAAGTAATAATAGTTAAAAAAGGTAATGAAAAGAAATAAAAATATAAAAAATATTGTTTTTCTTTAACTTCATATTTTATTTCATCTTTCTGTTCTTCATTTTTTAAAATCCTTAAAAAATTATTTTAGTTTTAAAAAACAAATAAGTTAGAATTTTTAATTAGAGATACAGAGTGAGTATATCTAATCCAATTTTAATTTTATTTATTTTACTTTTACTTATAATGAAAAAGTGTATTTTATTTCGTTTTTGTAACATTTTCTAAAAAAATTATATTTTTGAAAATTAAATAAAAAAAAATTTTAATTTTAGAAAGAAGGCGTATATTTTATTTTATTTATTTGTATGAAAAAAATGTAAAGAAAAGAGTGAAATTTGAAGATAGAGAAAAACCAAGGATAGAAATATCATTTCATGTGTAAAATAGGCAAGAGGGGGTGTTTGTGCACTATTTCAAAACGACATGGGTTTTACAAATAACTTTTGAAAATAGAGGGGGTTTTGGCGCTCCTTTTGTAAACTACGTGGGGCACCCATGCTATTATCCCGTATATCTTAATTATTTTAATCACTCGTGTCGGCATGGGTATAGTGAGGGGATCCAGTGGAGTCAATTGATACCAGTAGTTTTTTTGAACAGCAATGCTAGGGGTACACCTGTACCCCATTTGTCCACCACCCTTTTCTCTACCACTCATTTTTACCACATTTTTATTTATTTAATTTTTTAAAAATATCTTGCCTATTTTTGTGGTAATGGAGGGAGTATGGGACAAATGGGGTACACCAAGGTGTACCCCTATCTTATTAATCGTACCCCCACCCCTCTCCTTCAGGGCAAATCACCCTTTGAACTCCTTTCTTCAAAACCTCTAGACTTGTCTTTTTTAAGGGTATTTGGGTGTTTATGTTATGTGCGTTTCAACCCTCGTCCGCAAAATAAATTTCAACCCCGTAGTCTTAAATGTATGTTTGTTGGATATCCTACGGGGAGTAAGGGTTGGCGTGTCTATGATCTTGAATCCCATCGGTTTTTCTATACCCGGGACGTTTCGTTTGACGAAACGGTTTTTCCGTATGCATTGTCTTCTAAATCACCCACGCCTTCCACCGAATCCCCTACCCATGCCGATTTCCCGACCACCGCACCCACTGCCGAACCCCGTCCCGTCGTTTCACCAGTGCCTACGGCGTCCCCGTCGTCTTCCGGGCAGTCTTCTCCCCATTCCCATAAAGACGACGAGTCTGACCTGGACAGTCCGCCGTCGCCTGTTCGTCCCACCCGTGATCGGCGACCTCCTGTAAAGGTTGTCCGATTACTACTGTCATACTGCCCGAACGTCTGCTCCCATTGCTCCTCACATTGTCTCGTCTAAATCTTCAGGTACGCGATATCCTATCCACAATTTTGTTCATTATGAGAAATTACATGACAGGTACCGGGGATATTTGCCTGCTGTGACATCGTCTGAGGTTCCAACGTCCTTCAAGCAGGCTATGCAACATGATAATTGGAGGCAGGCTATGCAACAGGAGATTACTGTGTTGGAAAATAATCACACATGGGAGGTTACTGAACTTCCCCCCGATCGGACGGCTCTTGGGTGTTAGTGGGTTTACCGTACCAAGTTTCACTCGAATGGGACAAAGGAGCGTGATAAAGCTCGCTTGGTTGTTTTAGGGAATCATCAGGAGTTTGGTACAGATTACACAGATACTTTTGCTCCAGTAGCAAAGATGGGTACGGTACGTATTTTATTATCTGTTGCTGTTGCACGAGGTTGGGAGATTCATCAGTTGGATGTTAATAATGCATTTTTAGATGGTGATATTATTGAGGAGCTGTATATGCGAATGCCTCCTAGATTTTCTATCCCCAGCAAAGTTTGTCATCTTCGGAAATCTTTATATGAGCTTCGTCAATCTCCACGTAATTGGTTCCATAAACTTAGCACTGCACTTCGTCACTGGGGGTTTAAACAGGCTCATAAGGATCATACTCTGTTTATTCTTCATCAGGGCCTCGATATTCTTACAGTCCTAGTCTATGTTGATGATATTTTGGTTGCAGGCAATAACCATCTTTATGCACTTCTTTTAAATGATATTTGGACAGGTGTTTTCAACTTAAAGATTTGGCCTCCTGTAAATGACCCGACCTGTTTTTAACCTGAAACCCGAACCAAAAATACTGGTTTTGAACAAAGGTTTTGCTGACCGAACCCGAAGTTGACCGGACCCGAAATGACCCGCTAAAAATGGGTTGAACCCGACCTCACCAACCCGCTAATCTAAGATTTTTTCAAAATCATACATTTTAATATGAAATATAGTGTTATAAAAATAAGATTATGATTATATTTCTTTGCTTACAACTCATTCTTTGTGTATAGATTTATAACATCATAACAAATTTTAATGATGTCGCATACTTATCTTACATTTTTTCAAAATTTCTACATATTTAATTTTTTTATTCGTAATATTGACACTAAGTCATAAAACTTACTTAAAATTTCAAAAAAATAAATGAAACTCATAACCCGTTGGGTCAACCCGAACCCGATGACACTGGGTCATGAACATGTAATTATCAACCCGAACCCGAACTTAACCGAACTCGAAGTAACCCAAACCTAAGGTGATCGAACCCGAACCCGACCTGACCGACCGATTTGTCAGGTCTAATTGGGCCCACGTGTAACCTAGCCCGTTATGTAAACTTGTATATATACGGTTTGTGTTAATCAATCAAAGGAGATCAGTTTTCATCATTTTCTACAATACCGTTTGACTATGAGCCTATGTGGAAATAACGTTAGAAATTAACGTAAGCATTTTGAAAAAGATATCTACAAGCAGCGTTTAGCGATAGCGTTTTCAAAGTAATCTGCATCGTTAAAATTTTATCCAAAATGCTGACGTTAATCTCCAACGTTATTTCTAAATAGATCCTATGTTATTTTGATACCGTTTCCAAACTCTTTTCATCAATTATTAGAATGTTTGACTAAGATTTCTTTTTGTAATTTTATATTGATTAAAAAGATTGGGAGCGCTTCCCGTGAAGCTTGATATTGTCTCCAGACTTTCCAATTTCTAAATCCGTCTATCTGGGAATAACGTTAAAAATTAAAAGGATCTACTGAAGTTGATAATTGAAACCGTAATTTATGAGGCAGCTTAAAGATAAAAATAAAAATTTACTTAAATAACACTAAAACACTAAAACATAATGACTTTTTCTAAATAGCACTACATGTGTTTTTCTTCCCAATGTAGCACTTTTAGTCATTATGCATGAGTCATTATTCAAGTAAATATTTGCCATCACTAGACATTATGACATTATTAAGTGCAATTTAGGGAATAAAACAGATTAAGTTCTATTGAGAAATGACTTAAGGTTTAGTGCTATTTAATGCAAATATTTCAGATAAAAATATGTCACGCATTATTCCTCCTTCTAGACATTATTAAGTGCTGTTTAGTGAATAAAACCGTTTAAGTGCTATTTAGAGAAATGACTTAATTTTTAATGCTAGTTAGCACAAATATTTCTTAATAATATCCTAATTATTTATCTAACGAAGGGTATACAAAGATTTTATCGTACTTTGTAGAACAATTGTGTAACAAACACCAACACAAATACGGATTATTAAATGTCTGCAAGTAATTAGGCAAATATAGTGAATGGGATGAGACGTACTGATATAGTGATATATAGATAGAGAAGAAAGAGAGACGATTAAAACGTTCTATTTCTTGGCCCAGTAGGGAAAGTTGTTCAATCCTCCTAGGGATGGAGAACATGCCTCTTTTTTGCATGGTGATAAATACTACGTACAATAGCCTCTGGTACACATTTAATTATTTGGTCCTTGCTTCCACTTGTCTCCATACAATCATTCACCCCAATAAGAGTAAAACTTTTACAGGGAGATTTTGAAAAATAAATATTGGATGGTTAAAATTATTTATTCACAAAGTTTCCAGACAAGCACATTACGACATATTTGTTCAACCTTTTTTTTTTATCTCTTTTTAAAAACACAATAATCAAAATTAAACTCTCATCGGCATGCATATATACCCGGCAAACATGGGGTTTCCTTATCTAGTCCTTTATTATCAAATATTACTCCGTTAGTCTTTCTTTTATATGTATCTTTCCACAAATAGTCATTTTATATCTTCTATCATGTTGATGTCAATTTGAGAGCTAAAAATGTAAGTTCACAATGATAATATATCTGTTTTGTCATACACAATTCCAAAGGACATGCATCGTTTGTAAATTACAGTCGTTTTCTACCAAAATCTGCAAATGTGGTCTTTCGTCGGAATCCTATCCCACAATCAAAGTCATTATTTTTTATGTTATCCGCGAAACAAGTATCAGAATACATCACTAGACATAGGCTTGACGTAAAATTATACGTTTAGCCTTTAAATTAAGTGAAATTTGCACTAAATAGAATTAAAACATAATGACTTTCCTAATGTAGGACTTAGACTTTTTTATTCCCTAATTAGGACTTAATAATGACCTAGTGGGAGGAATAATGTCCAGTAATGATGGACATTTAGTTGAATAATGACTACATGATAATGACCAAAAGTCCTGCATTGGGAATAAAAACATATGGTCCTATATTGGGAAAAGTCGTTATGTTTTAGTCCTATTTAGATAAATTTCTCTCAAATTAATACCAACATATCAAAATATAAAAAAAGAACATTTGTGGAATAACACCCATAAAAGAAGGACTACGGGAGTAATATTTGTTAATAGAGGACTAAATATAAAAACTACCTTGTTATAAAAGACCAATTATGAAATTACTCTAACAAGATTATAATTATATTCCTTTGCTTACTACGGAGTAGTTTTTTTGTGTATAAATTTATATTTTCATACAAAATTTTAATGATATTACTTAACTATCTTACATTTTTTTCAAAATTTTTACATGTTTAATTTTTTTATTCGCATAATAATAATAATACTCCATTCGTCCCAAAATATTTGTCACATTTGCTTTTTCAGCAGTCGCAGGAACTTTTGTTTATTTCTACGTTTTCATTTGTTATTTGATAAAATAAAATATTCTTGACACCTCTTATTTCGAAGAAGTTTTCATATAATTTTTTGATATGTAAATTTTATTATTTATTTCTATACCAATATGTAAATAAAATGAATTAAAAAACTTGATATTTTATCTCGTGAATACAAGTGTGACAAATATTTAGGGACGGAGATAATAAGAACTCCGTACTCCGTAGTACATTAATAAAAGGACAAAGCTACTTGTACCCCAATTTTTTTGTACCCTACTTTGTACCCCGTAGGTTTGTACCAACATTTTGTGTTGGTATAAAACTAATTTTTGTTAACGCACCAACATTTTGTGTCCAAGTAATTTTTTGTTAACGCACCGTACCAATATTTGTGTCGGTGTAAACTATCAAAATGTTTGAATATAACTGTGGTGTACAAATGAGATACAACTTATGGTGTAAATGTAGATGGCCCATACCCACCATCTACTCTGTATATATGTATGTACATATCCCCCAGCCTACAAGGCTTGCTTTGCTAGTTCTCTTCCGATCCACAATCAAGCAATTCGCGCAGTACACTATGGCAACAGAAAACACCACACATCTCTCTCTCTCTCTCTCCTTAAAATAATTCTCTCTGTTGTGTTGTTGTTGCTCCTCCAACACACAAACAATGTCTCTTCTGTCCTCCGTATCCTTCCCGGCGCTGTATCCCAAGGCGCCGTTTGCCTTGACGGCAGCCCTGCCGCCTATGATTGGGACGCCGGAAAAGGCCAAGCAGGGGCGGCCAATTGGCTTGTTTTCCTCCAAGGATCCGGCTGGTGCTTGAACACCACCGCCCATAGTTCCGTCCAAAGCTGTGGGAACGGGCAAACACATGCAGACATTGGCTCTTCCCACCGCGCATGCATCCTTTGAATTTCTCCCAGCTTCATGTTCTTTCCCCTCACTCCAGTGACACACATTTTTACGACTGGAACCGTGTGGTGGTGAGGTCTTGTGACGGCGGATCATACTCCGGCGACGCCAACAAGCCCGATCCTGTCACTGGCCTTCACTACAGGGGCGCGATGGTATTCCGCGCTGTCGTGGAGGACTTAATGGCGAGGGGGTTGAAAAACGCCCGTAATGTCCTCCTGGCCGGTGGTTCGTCAGGCGGTCTCGGGGTCATGGTGCACTGTGACCGATTCCGGCGCCTCTTCTCGGGGAACACGAGGGTTAAGTGCTACGCCGATAGCTCTCTCTTCCTTCGCGTCAGAGACCCCCGCCGCGCGAAGTTTTTCAACGACGTCCTTGGCAACGTTGTGGGTGTGCAACGTCTGGACAATGTGTTGCCCGGACGGTGCACTTCGAGGCTAGGCGCGACGGCGTGTTTCTTCCCTCAAAACCTGGTGCGGTATATTGAATCGCCGTTCTTCATTTTGAACTCGGCGTTCGACTCGTACCAGGTTAGGAACACGTTTTCGGAGGCCTTGCACGACAATGTCATGCACCACAACGTTAGCCGGAGCGACATGGCACTCCGAGACTTCCGGGGCCAAACAATCGGAGCCCTGCCACCGACAAGTGGCACGAAGGGGTACCTAATAACATCCCTCTTCATGCACAGTCTCGGTACGGTGCAAGGCTTCAAAAGGCCAATGTTTCCTGGGCAAAAGTCAAAGTCTTTTGAGAGTGTGTTGGTCGATTGGTTTTTCGATCGAGCCACCAATGTCCATCTCATAGACCCTGCGAAACAGCCCTTTTATTGAACGCCCCATGGAGTTGAGGAGATGACATCAACTTAAATAAATGAGTTTAATTAGTTGATGTGAATAATGTGTAATTAGCAATGTGTCGTTAACTACTTAATGAATACTCCGTGTTATTTAGCTGCGGGCTGTGTTCTTATTAATTAATTAATCTACTCTTTCCTTAAGAATTATTGTATGATTAAGTTTTTGTTCCCAAACACGTCATGGGGCTCTATATCTAATCTCTCTTGTGGGATTCATTGATATGTTCCTTGTCCTTCATTCTAATCAATAGTAAAAATTTAAACAATGACCATTAATTTTCTCTATAAAAAAAGTACTTTTAAACAATGACCATTAATTTTCTCTAAAAAAAGTACTTATTGTTTTATTGAAGTCTGTATAAATTTACTCCTAAGAGCACATGGAAAAGTCTGACGTAAAAAAAAAGATATCTTGATTTTCTTATTACAGTCAATTAATTACTCTTTCTGTTCTAGTTGTCTACTTCTGACTTTTTTCGATCAAAATTCAAAAAATTTGATTCTAAATTAAATAAAAATGATGCTCTGAAGTATTAGATATTGATACAAAAATAGTTTTATTATATCAAATATGTTTAAAATATTAATTTATCTAATCAATATATAATATATATTTTATGTAATTATAGATAAAAAAATTAAAAATGACAGGTTGAAAAAACTCAAGGACAAATAATTACCATTTCTTTCTTTGGAAAATGCTAGGGTGCTACCATGGGTGCACCCATGCTTCGCACAGACAAACACAGACGATAATTGTCTGTGTCGCACGGACAATTATCGTCTGTGTTTGTCTGTGCGAAGCATGGGTGCACCCATGATAGCATCCATGTGGTGGCACCCTAGCATGGTCCTTCTTTCTTTGAAAATGCTAGGGTGCTACCACATGGGTGCTACCATGGGTGCACCCATGCTTCGCACAGACAAACACAGACGATAATTGTCTGTGTCGCACAGACAATTATCGTCTGTGTTTGTCTGTGCGAAGCATGGGTGCACCCATGATAGCATCAATGTGATGGCACCCTAGCATAGTTCTTCTTTCTTTTAGGTTTTACCCAACTTGCACATTAATGACTTAGCCCAAAATAGATAGGGACACGGGAAGGGAGCAGAAAAAGGTGACAAGGGGAGAAAATAGTCCCATTTAGCAAAGAGGTGTCTAAATCCATATTGGGGCTTATAGACCTGGCAAAAAGTGATCCGACCTGTTTTTGATCCAAAACCTGACCTGAAAACACTGGGTTTTGAACAAAGGTTTTGATGACCGAACCTGAAGTTGACCAAACCCGAAATGACCCGCTAAAACTGGGTCAAACCCGACCGAACCCGAACCCGACCGACCCGCTAAAGTAAGAATTTTTCAAAATTATACACTTTTTTTTACTTGTTTTTATTGTATAAATTTATATTTTCAGACAAAATTTTAATGATATTGCATAATTATCTTACTTTTTTTCCAAAACTTAAATATTTTTAAATTCTTTATATTGAGTTATATATCTAAAAACTACTTTAGAGTTTAAAATAATATAATTATATATATTTAGTACTTTTTTTATATTTTAAATTTATTTATTAGAAAATGTAAGTGTTAATGTGAATTTAAAAATTTAAAAGACATAAGTCATAACCCGTTGGGTTGACCCGAACCCAATGACACTGGGTCATGAACATACACTTCTCAACCCGAACCCGAATTAACTCGAACCCGAAAAAGTTCGAACTTTAAGTGACCGAACCCGAAGCCGACCTGACTGACCGATTTGCCAGCTCTAAGGGCTTTTAATTACTTGCCCGGCTGCCAATGCATTAATTTCTCCATCTTGCTTCATCAACTTTTTCCTCTTTCAATCCTTTCATTATTGTCCTCCCAAAAGAAAGAAAGAAAAAATCCTATCGTTTCCTTGTAGGCTTTGGCTCCATTCCGTTCAACTTATTTTTTCTGATCTGATCTGATTCTAATAAGTTCTGATCTGATCTGGTCTGATCTGATCTGATTTGATTGGATCTGATCTGATCTGATCTGATCTAATCTGATTGGATCTGATCTGATCTGATAGGATCTGATCTGATCTGATTGGATCTGATCTGATCTGATTGGATCTGATCTGATCTGATTGGATCTGATCTGATCTGATTGGATCTGATCTGATCTGATTTGATCTGGTCTGATCTGATTAATTATGATTTAATTTAAAATTTCAAATCAATAATTTAATTTGACTTTATAATAACGTTTGAAAATTGTAATGATAATTAATATTATAATATAATCAATATTTTTTATTTAATGATTATTTTTTAATAAAATAAAAATAGTTAATTCATATATTAGAATAATCATTCATATTATAATGTAAAATAATATTTTTTATTTTATGATAATTTTTTTGTAAAATTAGAATTATACATTAGAATAAATATTTAATTTAGATATACATTTAAAAGTAATTAAATTTAGATAATCAATATATAGAAGAGATAGTATTTTTATTAAAATATCTCATCCTTATAAAAGATCAAAAGTTTAGAAACTCAAATTACAAGTAGCAATAAAAATATATTTTAAAAGTAGAATTAAATTGACATTGTCAATGTATTTTAAAACTAATTTTTCCGACGTCTAATAATTAAGGATTACTTTCTTAGCTTTTTATTTAACCTATTTCTAAAGTTTATTCTTTTTCATTTTTAAGAATAATAATAATAATAATAATAATAATAATAATAATAATAATGAAGATGACGATGATGATGATGATCATAATAATAATAATAATAATAATAATAATAATAATAATAATAATAATAATAATAATAATAATAATAATAATAATAATAATATAATAATAATAATAATAATAATAATATAATAATAATAATAATAATAATTCTTGAAGAGATCTTATTTTAATAAGTCCTGATCTGATCTGATTGGATCTGATCTGATCTGATTCGATCTGATCTAATCTGATCTGGTCTGATCTGATCTGATTTTAATAAGAATAAGAAAAAATAAGAAAAAATAAGTTGGACGGAACGGTCCTTTACCCTTGTTTGGATGCATTTTTAAGAAGGAAAGAAAATAAATATGTAAAATGTGGAAGAATAAAACGGGTACCTCCATTTTTTCTTTCTTTCTTATTTGCTTAGTGTGACTTCTCTCTATTCGTTTCCATTTTAGTGTATGTTGGGTAAATAAAAAAATATTTCATTGTTCAAAAAAAAATGATGTCACAGTTCACTGTTAAATAATTTTATGGTAAATTTGGAAACATAGATTTGGATTTCAAATTTGTATTTGGCTCAAATTTCACGTTTGAAAACTTAAGAATTTTAAATTTTGGACTTGAGTCAAATTATTATCATTTAAAACAAAGTGTTGGAGTTCCCACATCAGAAAATAAAGATGAGTATCACTTGCATATATTGAAGGGTGAAGCCCTACCTATCAGCTTAAGCTTTTGGGTTAGAATTGTGGATCTCGACTTTATGTGCAAGTGATTAATTTTACCCGACTCTCTATCCGTTGTTCTCTGCCCGCCGGAATTTTAACATGGTATCGGAGCAGGTCCGGTCCGGGTTTGATTGTTCCTGGTTGTTTGAATGTGGGTTTAGCAAAAATGAGCTACCTATATGTGGTTTGGGCTGAGTTCGCTAAAAAGAGATTGAGATGTCATTGCCAGTTGTGTGGGCTAGCTATAAGAGATTGAGATGCTAGACCCGTTTGTCCAAGTGCTAACTAGGCCAGGCTAGTTACCACTTACGGAGGAGTGTTGGAGTTCCCACATCGGAAAATAAAGATGAGTATCACTTGCATATATTGAAGGGTTAAGCCCTACCTATCAGCTTAAGCTTTTGGGTTAGAATTGTGGATCCCGACTTTATGTGCAAGTAATTAATTTTACCCGACTCTCTATCTGTTGTTCTCGGCCCGCCGGAATGTTAACACAAAGCTTGATTAGAAATCCATCCACCTTCCCTTGTCATTTGAAATTCAGAATTTCAAATTTTGGAATTGAAATGCATGAATTGAAATGAATTGTTAGTTCCCAAACATTACCTTCAGAATTTTTGTTTATTTTTATATTTTCATCAATTATTTAATTATGTACGGAGTAAATTTTTCTTGTCACCTTGTATTTTAAAGAATCTTTTATATACTTCCTTCGTCCCTAAAAATGTTTCTTGTATTGACTTTTACATGATTTAAATGGAGTATATATATGTTGGTGTTGACTTTCAAAAAACTCATTATATGATGAATAAAAATTATGATGTAGTGAAGATTAATTGTGAATCGATATGATATATTAGATAGGATAAGAATAGGCAGGGATAAAAGTGGATTTTTAATACAAAATAGAAATATTATTTGGAAGGGGTAAAAAATGAAAGGAAAATTTTTATAGACGGAGGGAATAATTCTTTAAATATGAAACTAATTTTTATTTTTGCATTAACATGTGAAAAAGTAAATTGAAAAAATTACCCCAGTAAAATTTCCCCAGTTACCCCAGTAAAATTTTTATAGACGGAGGGAATAGTTCTTTGACCATAAAATACTTTTTTTATAATTCCAAATACTTTTTTTACAACCCGTAGTAAAAAAGTGTCATTGTTTACCTAAAAAGTTAAAATGAGAAGAGTTTTCATGGACGGAGGGAGTATTTCTTACCAATAAAATTTAAAAATAAGTTTATAGTAGACACATAGAATAAAATTTTAGAGAAATATTATAAATTTAGAATGTATTTTAAACTGCGTGAACGGAAGCATTAGTCACAATTATATTTGAATCTACATATTTATTTAGCTCCTTTATGGAGTAGTATTTAATTATGGTAGAGCGTACATAAAAGTCACCATTGCTAGCAAAGTTTAGGGGCAGAAATCGCCCTCTATACCACATGGACAATCGAGAGACGTAGTACTACAACTAGTTTTTATTATATCATCACAAAATGTGCTACACTTTTGTATCAAAATAATATCATCACCACCAAATAGTGCCGAATCTACTTCGTGGCATAATCCATAACACCGACAGTAAGGTTTTGCGTTGCATTCACTTGATACTCCACGTAACAATATTAATTTGAGAACTAGCATTGTGAGCAATAACTTCATCGTGGTCTCATTGTAAGAAATCATAAGTTGCATGCTCTCAAAAACATAATTATGATTCTTTTTTAATAATAATAATAATAACAATAATAATTATAGTAATAATAATAATAATAATAATATTGTATAAGACTAACTTGACCCGGCTTACGTGTTTCTAATCATATTCTACAAAAAATCTTTTTGTAGAAATTTTAGAGGGCCGAGAATAACGGGTAGAGTGTCAGGTAAAAATAAGTAACTAACGACTCGCATATGAAGTCGGGATCCACTATTCTAATCCAAAAGTATAAGCTAATATGTACGATTTCACCCTTCTATATATGTTGGTAGTATTCATATTTATTTTTCGAAGTGGGAACTCCAACACTCTCCATTAAGTGTTAATTTGCGTGACCTAGTTAATGCTTGGATAAACAGATTTAGCATCTCAATCTATTATAGCTGACTCACATAATGGGAGATGGAATCTCAATCTTTTTTTAGCAAACTCAACCTAAACTACAGACGTGTAGCTCTTTTTTTTTTTTGCTAAACCCACGTCCAACAACGAACCTAGACCTGCTCTGATACCATGTAGAAATTTTGGTGAGCCGAGAATAACAGGTATAGTGTCTGGTAAATTAAGTAATTAACAACTTGCATATAAAGGCAGAATTTACAATTCTAACTCAAAAGTTTAAGTTGATAAGTAAGCCTTACCTAAATCTTTATTTTGCAACGTGGAAAATTAACACTTTTAATAATTTAACCAATCTTTTGGTTTTAAAGGTGGTAATTTGAAATCCATTCATAAAGTGACGGAAAAAATTAGGAGACCCGAAAAAAGGGCGAGGGTTGGAGATAGTGCCTTGAATATTTTTGGAAAATAATGTAAAACGTTTAATACTATTTAAATCTCATCTCATTGTTGTGAATAAATATGCAAATTTTATGGTAATGTAAATAAAACATTTTAAGTTTAAAAGTTACACGTTGTACATAAATAAATTACAAAATTTATTCTTTAGACCTTTTTCACAAGTGGAGTTTGGAATGGTGAATTTGGGCATTACATTTTTTCGTGGGGGCATAATGATATTTTTCGAAAAAACTCGAGACTCAGGTTGCGTTTTCATCGGCAAATCCATCCAGATCTGAATTACTCCGTAAATGTTTTAAGGTTGTCGAATATGAAATTATCTGATTTGAATAGATCTGATGTGATCTAATCTAAATAGATATAATCGTATTTGAATTTAAAACATAGTTATACTAAAAATTATTATTATTTGAATTCGAGTTTGAATTCAAATAATAATATGGAGTAATTATTATTAGACTTTTAATTCAAATTATTATTATTATACTTAATATAATAGTTTGTTTAAATAACATAATAAGATTGATATGATCTGAATATCTTTTATCTGATTCGAGTGCATATCGCCAATAAAAATAAGTAGTAGATTTTGATATGATTCGAATGCATATACCCCGAGTAGTACTTTGTCCTTTCGAGTTGAATTTTTGTTTGTGTTAGGAGCCCTAATTTTAATTTTTAAATCAATATAGTTGATTGTAATAATTTTTAAAACCAAAATGCTAAAATTTATAAATTTTAAAAAGTAGATAAAAGTTCTACGAAGTTAAACAAGCAAAGAGGTTACATAGTTATATTATACTCCCCATTATGAAATTCGTAGTGAAAATAACCAAACAAAGTAAATTAGCTTTATGAATAGTACTCTTTGTCCTAAAAAAAATTAACTTGACATTAAGTTTAAGAAAAATAAAAATATATAACTAAAAATGATGCAGAAGAAAGAAAGATTACAAGTTACTCAAAATTTTTCTAAAAAAACAAGTTTTTTTGTCACGTCCCAAAAATAAAATAAAAATATTTTTAGAGAGAGGGAATACATGAGAAAAACCAACTAGAAATATTCTTTTGAGCTCTTAAAAAGTGCACATTCCCATAACCTCTTTATCCTCCTTCCCTCCCCTATGGTTGAC
The DNA here is from genome assembly GCA_003260385.1 of Cuscuta australis. Lineage (NCBI taxonomy): Eukaryota > Viridiplantae > Streptophyta > Magnoliopsida > Solanales > Convolvulaceae > Cuscuta > Cuscuta australis. Next base: position 1,331,698 of record NQVE01000195.1, read on the forward strand.
AAATCAGTATGAAAAAATTAAGAAATAATTATAGAATTAAAACAATAATAATAACAACCTTTGTTTGCAGTTACCCATGGTGGATAAATTGAAAGTGTTTATTCCGAGGATCTTTCAAGAATTTTTTTTGAACAAGATATTTTCTCTAATAATTATTCATATAATCTAATCCGAAAATATTCTATTCATGTATAATATGGGTAATGGGTATGTGTGTGTGTGTACACACACATGCATGCATGCATAGACACATACATATTACATACTTTTTTTGGAACAACGTTTGGTGCCTCTTTACTTTTATAACTTACAAATTTAAATATGCATTAATAATACAATAATAAATTCTTCTCTTAATGTATTTTGTTATAACGTTTAGTGTCTTTTGTTATAAATAGTTCACTTAATTTTTATTGAAAAATTATATTTTTATTTCATTTATTTACTTAAACGGTGGATAAAGGATAAAGGATATTTTATTCTCCCCATTATTATATTTCGTGGATAAACGGTGGATAAAGGATGTTCGTGGATAAACGAGGCACATTTCTAGTTTTTACATATATATTTTGGATGAATAATTAATTGAGTAATTTCTATAAAACAAACGCGTCATGGGGCTCTATATCAAATCTCTCTCGTGGGATTCACTGATACGTTCCTTGTCCTTCATTCTAATCAATAGTAAAAATTTAAACAATGCCCATTAATTTTCTCTAAAAAAGTACTCATTGTTTAATTGAAGTCTGTATAAATTAACTCCTAAATTTAATTGAAAATGGAGCACATGGAAAAGCATGACGTAAAAAAAGATATCTTGATTTTCTTATTACACTCAATTAATTACTCTCTCTGTTCCAGAATAGTTGTCTACTTATGACTTATATATATATATATATATATATATATATATATATATATATATATATATATATATATATATTTGGGGGTGATTCAAGTGAGAATGCACCTTAGTGAAAGAAATAAGAATAAAATCTAGCCTTTGGATCTGATGCATCGTGCGGCTCAGATTGCATCCTTGGCTTGGATCTCAAGGATCTTAGTCTTTACCCCTCTAATTCTGTTGTTTAAATCTACGCTTTTTCGCCTCTCAGAAGGAACTGGAGGAACCCTTTCCCAACATTGTACACATTCTCTTACTTTCATTAAAAGTTCAAGCATTGGTGAAGCCATATTCGTTAGTATGTTATAACAATAACAACAGTAAAAATAATAATAATATAGAGTTTGAAGAAATTAGAATATTTTGAAAAAACTAAAAAGAATTGGAAAAAATCTGGAATGAAGTGGATATAATGAAAATTTAAAGAACTAGGAAAATAGAAAAAAAACTAGATAAAAACTAGAAAAATACTAAAAAAACATGAGGTTAATAATAGACGTAGGTTTTAGAATGGTTATCAAACAAGAGATGTATGTTGTATAATTGTTATCAATAAATTAAGGTTCATTTTTCATCTATACTTTTTTTCTCCCTACTCTTTTAGAATAGTTATCAATCAACAAAGAACAGTCCAACATTGATTGATCGAATGAAAATAATCTCACGTCGCATTTTATGCACAAAAATAATCATAAGTTACGATGTGTTAGACCAAAATAAATTAATTTACAAAAATATTAAAATTTAAGAGTTTAAAGAAACAAAAACAAAAATCATTTGCGGTCCTCAATATACTGCTTTCCTCCTAGAATTAAAGTCTATTTTGACCTTTATAGGTCAACCTATGATATTCTTTGATCAGAAATTATAGAAAACTATTTAATTATTATGTAATTTTGTATATTTAGGTTCATTTTATGATGTAATTTTGAGATTTTTATAACCTTTATTTATTTAAAAGTACATTTAACTTATTGTCAAAGAGTGTTACAGTTTACCAAAAAATGAAAGTAAAGTAATTCTACGACAAATTTATATGATAACCATTAATATCTCAAATTAGATATATAAATGTACAAATCAAAATATGATATTTTATCACATACTCATTATAAATCTAAATTTATAAATCTTTAAATTTGAAATATAAATCAATATATGATATTTTATCACATACTCATTAATTTTTTAAAAAACTATTACTACCCAAACATATACTTCCTTCGTTTGCAAAAAGACTTCCCATTTTGATTTGGGGCAAAAATAAGGAAGTGTTAAATTATAATTAATTTCCAATTTTGTCCCTGATGTGATAGATAAAAGTAAGATGTGATAGATAGATTATTAGAGAAAAAGTATGATGTGATAGATAGGTTATGAAAAAATAAGGCTAACAGTGGTTTTTTAATAGAAAGGAGAAGTGTTTTGTTGGAAGTAGAAAAATGAAAGAGAAAATATTTTTGAGAACAAAGGGAGTACGAAATAAAAATTATATTTTATTTTTCGACATGCAATTAATTTTAAAAATGAATAAGAGAAAAAGATGGAAAAACGGAACAAAAAATAGTATTAATTTGGTGGGGTGTGTCGGGCAAAGCCTTGTTGAGCACTTGTCATGTGCCAACAAACGAGAGATCTAATGTTTATTGGTAATCACGAGATAAAGGTTTAGAAAATCAAAGATTAACTCTTTTTTGCAAGGGAATATGACTATCATTATTTATCCATGATTAATCCTAAAACAATCTTCACATAAAAGAAATAAAAATTAACTTTAAATAGAGTCAATTACACATCAGTCGAGAGACAAAGGGAATAAATAAAATTTACTACTATATAATAAAAATATCAATCTGTACTTGAACAATGATTGGAAAGGGGCCGCGCGAACGCTGACCCCCGCTACCACAAATTCTGACGTAGGCTCCACCACTTGGGTAGACCTTAGGCAGACACTCTTCCAAGGTGCAATGGAAGTCATCAACCTAGGCCATGGGCCTTCATGATCACCCATTGACCCCGTCCAGGTAAGTATGGAGCTCTATGCCTTTTGGCCTTCATTTATACTCTTCTGCTCGCATTGTTGTGTCTTCCACAGCCGGTGTGGGATGGAGGGATTCTTTTTTTATTTTCCATCCACCTCCCTTTTCGTTTAATTTCGTCCACGCGCTGCTTCTCTTTCTTTTCCTTTTTTTTTTTCTTTTTTCATCTCTTTCTATTTCTAATTCTTCCTTCCAACAAGCTACCTACCTCTATAAGTTACAATTCTTTTTTTAGCGACACTTCAAATTCTTCTTTTATACTATATCATCTTTATTATTTTCTAAAATGGCATTACAAAACTTGTGAATATTTTTTGATAATTTTATTATAAGTGTTTTTTTTAAAAACAAAATTACAACACTTGTCAAAATAACACAATGTTTTTTTGGAAATGGAACTTTTATTTTTATAGCTCAATACATTTTTTTGTTGTATTACAACTTTTTCATGAACAACACTTCGAAAATTTTGTTGTTAATTTTCTATTTTTTTTTTGAACAAAATCACCTTCTTCATTCATCACCACCAACAAGTTTACAATCAAACATATCTACTTCTAATTACAGAAACCAAATTAAATACCACATATACTCAGCATTTCCCCCTTCATCTCTTTGTCCAGTAAGTTGATGTTGTTAATTTTCTATTATCCGTATTGTTTTTTAAAAAATGGAACTACCCAACTTGTGATTTTTTTCCGATAATTCAGTACAATGTTTTTCTCCAAAATAGCAATACAAAAGCTATGAAAATAGCACAATTTTTTTTTCTAAAAAACGGAACTATTTAATTTTATAACTAACTACCATTTTTTGTATTGCAATTTTTTTCTCGTGCGATACTCTAAATTATTTTTTGATAATCCAATGTTATATTTTCTCTAGAACATAAAATATGAGTATAATGACAATGTGGTGAAAACTGATTAATATATCAGTGTGATCATTCTACCGTGGAAGATCCGTGGCGGCACTCTAGTTGCTGGTAGCGACGAATGGGAGTATTGCGATGATAGTGTAACAATTACAATGTGATAATTTGGTAAGTGTGGTAGTGTAACAATGACCGTATGAACTCCTATTTTGGTTTTAAAATATTTTTTACTCCAGTTCCTATTGAGAGAATTCTCTCTTTTTAATCACTAATATATTATATTCTAATATAAGGAGGGAAAAAGAAATAAAGGGCATAAATACTGACAATTTGTTCAATGTCTCATTAAGGGTAAGACCTTACAAGGGTTTGATTTTCAAAAATTTTCTACTCTTTTTTATTAGGAAAAGTTAATATTCTAAAATAATGAGAGAAAAAAGAAAAAGGGAATAAAATTTGCCAATTCATTCCCGTAAAAACTTTCAATATTTCATTTTTTCAGATGTTTCAAGAATATTAGAATAATTTTTTTAACTTTCTAATCCATTTTTATTTTATAAAAGTCCAATATAGAATTTTTATGCAATAGAGGTAATTTTTAATATCTATCCGGCATATTCAGATTTCAAAAATAAATAATATAAATTTTATATTATTATTTATCCACGAATTAAATTTTATTAAGACAATTGTAATAATAATTACAATAATAATAATTATAATAATAATATATTGAAATAAACCTAAATAGGCTTTTTAATGTCATTGTTGAAAGAAGTTGGAAGAAGTTGTAAGATACTGAAAAGAGAAGGAAAAAACTCGAAGAATTAAAAGAAACTAGAAGATTTAGATGAATCAGAGAAGGAATTTAAAGAAAACTTGAAGTAGTTGGAAGAAACTCGAATGAGTTGTAGAATGTTGAAAGTTAAAAGTTCGCGATCAAAAGAACAATGCCTAGCAGTTGATTAAAGATGGGAGGAAAAGTCCCTTTTTTCCTTTTAGAACCAGAAAACAAGAGTTTGATGTTGGAAGAAAATAGAACAAATTGAAAGGATCTTGAATTGCTACCACAAATTGAAAAAACTAGAAAAAAACCTAGAGAAAATTGGAAAAACTTGCAAAGAACTTCAACTTTATTTAACTATACATTACATATTATTCTTATTATAATTGTGATTATTGTTATTTTTTTTTCTTATTAGCATGCTATAACAATAACAATAGCAATAACAACAGTAAAAATAATAATAATAATATAATCTGATGAAAGAGTTTGAAGAAATGGAATATTTTGAAAAAAAACTGGAAAGAATTGGAAAAAATCTGGAATGAAGTGGATGAAAATTTAAAGAACTAGAAAAATAGAAAAAAAACTAGATAAAAACTAGAAAAAAAGTAAAAAAACATGAGGTTAAATAGAGACGTATGTTTTAGAATAGTTATCAAACAAGAGATGTACGTTGTATAATTGTTATAAATAAATTAAGGTTCATTTTTCATCTATATTCTCTTCTCCTTACTCTTTTAGAATAGTTATCAATCAATCAAGAAAAGTCCAACATTGATTGATCAAATGAAAATAATCTTATGTCGCATTTTATGCACGAAAAAAATCATAAGTTACGTGCGTCAGACCAAAATAAAATAATTTACAAAAATATTAAAATTTAAGAGTTTAAAGAAACAAAAACAAAAATCATTTGCGGTCCTCAATATACTGCTTTGAGTGCTTTCCTCCTAGAATTAAAGTCTATTTTGACCTTATAGGTCAACCTATGACATTCTTTGATTAGAAATTATAGAAAATATTTAATTATTATGTAATTTTTGTATATTTAGGTTCATTTTATGATGTAATTTTGAGATCTTTATTACCTTTATTTATTTAAAAGTACATTTAACTTATTGTCTAGGAGTGTTACAGTTTACCAAAAAATGAAAATAAAACAATTCTACCACAAATTTATATGATAACCACTAATATCTCAAATTAGATATAGAAATGTACAAATGCAATACAGGAATATGAGATCTTGAAACTAAATTTATAAATCTATAAATTTGAAATATAAATCAAAATACGATATTTTATCATATACTCAGTAAATTTTTTTAAAAACTATTACTACCCAAGCATATACGAAATAAAATATTTTATTTTATTTTTCGACATGCAGTTAATTTTAAAAATGAATAAGAGAAAAGGATGGGAAAATAGAACAAAAAAATAGTATTGATTTGGTGGGGTGTGTCAGCAAAGCCTTGTTGAGCACTTGTCATGTGCCAACAAACTAGAGATCTAATGTTTATTAGTAATCACGAGATAAAAAATTAAAAAAATCAAAGATCAACTCTTTTTTGCAAGGGAATAGGACAATCATTATTTATCCATGATTAATCCTATAAAAAACTTCGCATAAAAGAAAAAAAATAACTTCAAATAAAGTCAATAAATAAAGTTTACTAAAACAATGACTGGAAAGGGGCCGCGCAAACGCTGCCCCCGCTACCACAAATTATGAGGCATAGACCCTTCCAATGTACAATGGAAGTCATCAACCTAGGCCATGGGCCTTCTTGATCACCCATTGACCCCGTCCAGGTAAGTATGGAGCTCGATGCCCCTTGGCCTACATTTATACTCTCCTGCTCGCATTGTTGTGTATTCCACAACCGGTGTGGGATGGAGGGATTCGTTTTTTATTTCCCATCCTCCTCTCTTTTCGTTTAATTTTGTCCACGCGATGCTTCTCTTTCTTTTCCTTATTTATTTTCTTTTTTCATCTCTTTCTATTTCTAATTCTCCCTTCCAACAAGCAACCTACCTCTATAAGTTACACTTATTTCTTTAGCGACACTTCAAATTCTTCTATTATACTTCACTATCATTTTTTTTCTAAAATGGCACTACAAAACTTGTGAATATTTTTTGATAAATCTATTATGAGTGTTTTTTCAAAAACCAAATTACAATGGGAGTATTTTAGAATAGTTTTCAAACAAGAGATGTGCGTTGTATAATTGTTATCAATAAATTAAGGTTCATTTTCATCTATATTCTTTTCTCCCTACTCTTATAGAATAGTTATCAATCAACCAAGAACAGTCCAACAATGATTGATCGAAAGAAAATAATCTCACGTCGCATTTTATGCACAAAAATAATCATAAGTTACGATGTGTCACACCAAAATAAAATAATTTACAAAAATATTAAAATTTAAGAGTTTAAAGAACCAAAAACAAAAATCATTTATGGCCGGTCCTCAATATACTGCTTTGATCAAAAATTAGAGAAAACTATTTAATTATTATGTAATTTTTGTATATTTAGGTTCATTGTATGATGTAAAAGGAAATAAATAAAGTTTAAAGAAAGTTCTTTAAATAAAGTTAATTACACAATAAAGTTCTTTAAATAAAATTAATTACTGTGGGAATAAAAATCTTCGCATAAAAGAAATAAAAAATAACTTTAAATAAAGTCAATTACACATGAGAGTGACAAAGGAAATAAATAAAGTTTACTACTATAACATAAAACTATCAAAAAATACTTGAACAATAATTGGAAAGGGGCCGCACGAACGCAGGCCCCAGCTACCACAAATTATGACGTAGGCTCCACCACTTGGGTAGATCTTAAGCGGACACCCTTCCAAGGTGCAATGGAACTCATCAACCTAGGCCATGGAGCTTCTTGATCACCCATTGACCCCGTCCAAGTAAGTATGAAGCTCTATGCCCCATGGCCTTCATTTATACTCTCCTGCTCGCATTGTTGTGTCTTCCACAACCGGTGTGGGATGGAGGGATTCTTTTTTTATTTCCCATCCTCCTCCCTTTTCGTTTAATTTCGTCCATGCGTTGCTTCTCTTTCTTTTCCTTTTTTATTTTATTTTCTCATCTCTTTCTATTCCTAATTCTTCCTTCCAACAAGCTACCTACCTCTATAAGTTACAGTTCTTTTTTTAGCGACACTTCAAATTCTTCTTTAATACTTCAATATCATTTTTATTTTCTAAAATGGCACTACAAAACTTGTGAATATTTATTGATAATTCTATTATGAGTGTTTTTTCAAAAACAAAATTACAATGGGAGTATTTCAGAATAGTTTTCAACAAGAGATGTGCGTTGTATAATTGTTATCAATAAATTAAGGTTCATTTTTCATCTATATTCTTTTCTCCCTACTCTTATACAATAGTTATCAATCAACCAAGAACAGTCCAACAATGATTGATCGAATGAAAATAATCTCACGTCGCATTTTATGCACAAAAATAATCATAAGTTACGATGTGTCACACCAAAATAAAATAATTTACAAAAGTATTAAAATTTAAGAGTTTAAAGAACCAAAAACAAAAATCATTTGTGGTTGGTCCTCAATATAATGCTTTGATCAGAAATTATAAAAACTATTTAATTATTATGTATTTTTTGTATATTTAGGTTCAATTTACGATGTAAAAGGGAATAAATAAAGTTTAAAGAAAGTTCTTTAAATAAAGTTAATTACACAATAAAGTTCTTTAAATAAAGTTAATTATTATGGGAATAAAAATCTTCGCATAAAAGAAATAAAAAATAACTTTAAATAAAGTCAATTACACATGAGAGTGACAAAAAGAATAAATAAAGTTTACTACTATAACATAAAAATATCAAAAAATACTTGAACGACGATTGGAAAGGGGACGCGCGAACGCAGGCCCCAGCTACCACAAATTATGACGTAGGCTCCACCACTTGGGTAGACCTTAAGCGGACACCCTTCCAAGGTGCAATGGAAGTCATCAACCTAGGCCATGGGCCTTCTTGATCACCCAGTGACCCCGTCCAGGTAAGTATGGAGCTCTATGCCCCATGGCCTTCATTTATACTCTCCTTCTCGCATTGTTGTGTCTTCCACAGCCGGTGTGGGATGGATGGATTCTTTTTTTATTTCCCATCCTCCTCCCTTTTCGTTTAATTTCGTCCACGCGCTGCTTCTCTTTCTTTTCCTTATTTATTTTCTTTTTTTCATCTCTTTCTATTTTTAATTCTCCCTTCTAACAAGCTACCTACCTCTATAAGTTACGGTTCTTTTTTTAGCGACACTTCAAATTCTTCTATCATAATTCACTATCATTTTTATTTTCTAAAATGGCTCTACAAAACTTGTGAATGTTTTTTGATAATTCTATTATGAGTGTTTTTTCAAAAACAAAACTGCAACGGGAGTATTTTAGAATAGTTTTCAACAAGAGATGTGCGTTGTATAATTGTTATCAATAAATTAAGGTTCATTTTTCATCTATATTCTTTTCTCCGTACTCTTATACAATAGTTATCAATCAACCAAGAACAGTCCAACATTGATTGATCGAATGAAAATAATCTCACGTCGCATTTTATGCACAAAAATAATCATAAGTTACGATGTGTCACACCAAAATAAAATAATTTACAAAAATATTAAGATTTAAGAGTTTAAAGAACCAAGAACAAAAATCATTTGTGGTCGGTCCTCAATATACTGCTTTGATCAGAAATTATAGAAAACTATTTAATTATTATGTAACTTTTGTATATTTAGGTTCATTTTATGATGTAAAAGGCAATAAATAAAGTTTAAAGAAAGTTGTTTAAATAAAGTTAATTACACAATAAAGTTCTTTAAATAAAGTTAATTACTATGGGAATAAAAATCTTCGCATAGAAGAAATAAAAAATAACTTTAAATAAAGTCAATTACACATGAGAGTGACAAAGGGAATAAATAAAGTTTACTACTATAACATAAAAATATCAAAAAATACTTGAACAATGATTGGAAAGGGGCCGCGCGAACGCAGGCCCCTGCTACCACAAATTATGACGTAGGCTCCACCACTTGGGTAGACCTTAAGCGGACACCCTTCCAAGGTGCAATGGAAGTCATCAACCTAGGCCATGGGCCTTCTCGATCACCCAGTGACCCCGTCCAGGTAAGTATGGAGCTCTATGCCCCATGGCCTTCATTTATACTCTCCTTCTCGCATTGTTGTGTCTTCCACAGCCGGTGTGGGATGGATGGATTCTTTTTTTATTTCCCATCCTCCTCCCTTTTCGTTTAATTTTGTCCACGCGCTGCTTCTCTTTCTTTTCCTTATTTATTTTCTTTTTTTCATCTCTTTCTACTTCTAATTCTCCCTTCCAACAAGATATCTACCTCTATAAGTTACGGTTCTTTTTTTAGCGACACTTCAAATTCTTCTATCATATTTCACTATCATTTTTATTTTCTAAAATGGCACTACAAAACTTGTGAATATTTATTGATAATTCTATTATGAGTGTTTTTTCAAAAACAAAACTGCAACGGGAGTATTTTAGAATAGTTTTCAACAAGAGATGTGCGTTGTATAATTGTTATCAATAAATTAAAGTTCATTTTTCATCTATATTCTTTTCTCCCTACTCTTATACAATAGTTATCAATCAACCAAGAACAGTCCAACAATGATTGATCGAATGAAAATAATCTCACGTCGCATTTTATGCACAAAAATAATCATAAGTTACGATGTGTCACACCAAAATAAAATAATATACAAAAATATTAAGATTTAAGAGTTTAAAGAACCAAGAACAAAAATCATTTCTGGTCGGTCCACAATATACTGCTTTGATCAGAAATTATAGAAAACTATTTAATTATTATGTAACTTTTGTATATTTAGGTTCATTTTATGATGTAAAAGGGAATAAATAAAGTTTAAAGAAAGTTTTTTAAATAAAGTTGATTACACAATAAAGTTCTTTAAATAAAGTTAATTATTATGGGAATAAAAATCTTCGCATACAAGAAATAAAAAATAACTTTAAATAAAGTCAATTACACATCAGAGTGACAAAGGGAATAAATAAAGTTTACTACTATAACATAAAACTATCAAAAAATACTTGAACGACGATTGGAAAGGGGCCGCGCGAACGCAGGCCCCAGCTACCACAAATTATGACGTAGGCTCCACCACTTGGGTAGATCTTAAGCGGACACCCTTCCAAGGTGCAATGGAACTCATCAACCTAGGCCATGGAGCTTCTTGATCACCCATTGACCCCGTCCAAATAAGTATGAAGCTCTATGCCCCATGGCCTTCATTTATACTCTCCTGCTCGCATTGTTGTGTCTTCCACAACCAGTGTGGGATGGAGGGATTCTTTTTTTATTTCCCATCCTCCTCCCTTTTCGTTTAATTTCGTCCATGCGCTGCTTCTCTTTCTTTTCCTTTTTTATTTTATTTTCTCATCTCTTTCTATTCCTAATTCTTCCTTCCAACAAGCTACCTACCTCTATAAGTTACAGTTCTTTTTTTAGCCACACTTCAAATTCTTCTTTAATACTTCAATATCATTTTTATTTTCTAAAATGACACTACAAAACTTGTGAATATTTTTTGATAATTCTATTATGAGTGTTTTTTCAAAAACAAAATTACAATGGGAGTATTTCAGAATAGTTTTCAACAAGAGATGTGCGTTGTATAATTGTTATCAATAAATTAAGGTTCATTTTTCATCTATATTCTTTTCTCCCTACTCTTATACAATAGTTATCAATCAACCAAGAACAGTCCAACAATGATTGATCGAATGAAAATAATCTCACGTCGCATTTTATGCACAAAAATAATCATAAGTTACGATGTGTCACACCAAAATAAAATAATTTACAAAAGTATTAAAATTTAAGAGTTTAAAGAACCAAGAACAAAAATCATTTGTGGTCGGTCCTCAATATACTGCTTTGATCAGAAATTATAGAAAACTATTTAATTATTATGTAACTTTTTTATATTTAGGTTCATTTTATGATGTAAAAGGGAATAAATAAAGTTTAAATAAAGTTGTTTAAATAAAGTTGATTACACAATAAAGTTCTTTAAATAAAGTTAATTACTATGGGAATAAAAATCTTCGCATAGAAGAAATAAAAAATAACTTTAAATAAAGTCAATTACACATGAGAGTGACAAAGGGAATAAATAAAGTTTACTACTATAACATAAAAATATCAAAAAATACTTGAACAATGATTGGAAAGGGGCCGCGCGAACGCTGGCCCCAGCTACCACAAATTATGACGTAGGCTCCACCACTTGGGTAGACCTTAAGCGGACACCCTTCCAAGGTGCAATGGAAGTCATCAACCTAGGCCATGGGCCTTCTTGATCACCCAGTGACCCCGTCCAGGTAAGTATGGAGCTCTATGCCCCATGGCCTTCATTTATACTCTCCTTCTCGCATTGTTGTGTCTTCCACAGCCGGTGTGGGATGGATGGATTCTTTTTTTATTTCCCATCCTCCTCCCTTTTCGTTTAATTTCGTCCACGCGCTGCTTCTCTTTCTTTTCCTTATTTATTTTCTTTTTTTCATCTCTTTCTATTTTTAATTCTCCCTTCTAACAAACTACCTACCTCTATAAGTTACGGTTCTTTTTTTAGCGACACTTCAAATTCTTCTATCATAATTCACTATCATTTTTATTTTCTAAAATGGCTCTACAAAACTTGTGAATGTTTTTTGATAATTCTATTATGAGTGTTTTTTCAAAAACAAAACTGCAACGGGAGTATTTTAGAATAGTTTTCAACAAGAGATGTGCGTTGTATAATTGTTATCAATAAATTAAGGTTCATTTTTCATCTATATTCTTTTCTCCGTACTCTTATACAATAGTTATCAATCAACCAAGAACAGTCCAACATTGATTGATCTAATGAAAATAATCTCACGTCGCATTTTATGCACAAAAATAATCATAAGTTACGATGTGTCACACCAAAATAAAATAATTTACAAAAATATTAAGATTTAAGAGTTTAAAGAACCAAGAACAAAAATCATTTGTGGTCGGTCCTCAATATACTGCTTTGATCAGAAATTATAGAAAACTATTTAATTATTATGTAACTTTTGTATATTTAGGTTCATTTTATGATGTAAAAGGCAATAAATAAAGTTTAAAGAAAGTTGTTTAAATAAAGTTAATTACACAATAAAGTTCTTTAAATAAAGTTAATTACTATGGGAATAAAAATCTTCGCATAGAAGAAATAAAAAATAACTTTAAATAAAGTCAATTACACATGAGAGTGACAAAGGGAATAAATAAAGTTTACTACTATAACATAAAAATATCAAAAAATACTTGAACAATGATTGGAAAGGGGCCGCGCGAACGCAGGCCCCAGCTACCACAAATTATGACGTAGGCTCCACCACTTGGGTAGACCTTAAGCGGACACCCTTCCAAGGTGCAATGGAAGTCATCAACCTAGGCCATGGGCCTTCTCGATCACCCAGTGACCCCGTCCAGGTAAGTATGGAGCTCTATGCCCCATGGCCTTCATTTATACTCTCCTTCTCGCATTGTTGTGTCTTCCACAGCCGGTGTGGGATGGATGGATTTTTTTTTATTTCCCATCCTCCTCCCTTTTCGTTTAATTTCGTCCACGCGCTGCTTCTCTTTCTTTTCCTTTTTTTACCTTCTTTTTTCATCTCTTTCTATTTCTAATTCTCCCTTCCAACAAGCTACCTACCTCTATTAGTTACGGTTCTTTTTTTAGCGACACTTCAAATTCTTCTATCATAATTCACTATCATTTTTATTTTCTAAAATGGCACTACAAAACTTGTGAATATTTTTTGATAATTCTATTATGAGTGTTTTTTCAAAAGTTGAACAATGAACTTTAATTTATTGATAACAATTATACAACGCACATCTCTTGTTGAAAACTATTCAAAAAATACTTGAACAATGATTGGAAAGGGGCCGTGCGAACGCTGGCCCCAGCTACCACAAATTATGACGTAGGCTCCACCACTTGGGTAGACCTTAAGGGGACACCCTTCCAAGGTGCAATGGAAGTCATCAACCTAGGCCATGGGCCTTCTTGATCACCCATTGACCCCGTCCAGGTAAGTATGGAGCTCTATGCCCCATGGCCTTCATTTATACTCTCCTTCTCGCATTGTTGTGTCTTCCACTGCCGGTGTGGGATGGATGGATTCTTTTTTTATTTCCCATCGTCCTCCCTTTTCGTTTAATTTCGTCCACGCGCTGCTTCTCTTTCTTTTCCTTTTTTATTTTCTTTTTTCATCTCTTTCTATTTCTAATTCTCTTTGCAACAAGCTACCTACCTTATAAGCTACCTACCTCTATAAGTCAAAGTTCTTTTTTTTAGCGACACTTCAAATTCTTCTTTTATACTATACTATCATTTTTATTTTCTAAAATGGTACTACAAAACTTGTGAATATTTTTTGATAATTCTATTATAAGTGCTCTTTTAACAACAAAATTACAACATTTGTGATAAAATTACAATATTTTTTTCTGAAATGGAACTTTTATTTTTATAACTCAATACATTTTTTGTTGTATTACAACTTTTTCATGAACAACACTTCAAAATGTTTGTTAATTTTCTATTATTCGTATTGTTTTTTCAAAAATGGAACTACCCAACTTGTGATTTTTTTCTGATAATTTAGTAAAATGTTTTTCTCAAAAATAGAAATACAAAAGCTGTGAAAATAGAACAATATTTTTTCTAAAAAAGGAACTATTGAATTTTATAACTCACTACCATTTTTTTGTATTGCAATTTTTTTCTCGAGCGATACTCTAAATTATTTTTCGATAATCCAATGTTATGTTTTCTCTAGAACATAAAGTATGAGTATAATGACAATGTGGTGTAAGAGTACGCGTTTGTAATGTGATGAAAACTGATTACAGTTTAATTTATCAGTGTGATCATTCTACCGTGGAAGATCCGTGGCGGCACTCTAGTTGCCGGTAGCGATGAATGGGAGTATTGCGATGATAGTGTAACATTTAGAATGTGATAATGTGGTAAATGTGGTAGTGTAACAACGGCAGTATGAACTCCTATTTTGGTTTTAAAAGATTTTTTACTTCGGTTCCTATTGAGAGAATTCTCTCTTTTTAATTACTAATATATTATATTCTAATATAAGGAGGGGAAAAGAAATAAAGGACATAAATACTGACAATTTATTCAATGTCTCGTTAAGGGCTACAAGGGTTTGATTTCCAAAAAAATTCTACTATTTTTTTATAAGGAAAAGTTAGTATTCTAAAATAATGAGAGAAAAAAGAAAAATGGGAATAATAAAATTTGCCAATTCATTCTCGTAAAAACTTCGAGTATTGCCAATATAGAATTTTTATGCAACAAAGGCAATTTTTAATATTTATCCGACATATTCAGATTTCAAAAATAAATAATATAAATTTTACATAATTATTTATCCACGAATTAAATTTTATTAAGACAGTTATAATAATAATTACAATAATAATTATAATAATAATAATAATATATTGAAATAAACCTAAATAGGCTTTTTTAATGTCATTGTTGAAAGAAGTTGGAAGAAACTGAAAAGAGAAGGAAAAAACTTGAAGAATTAAAAGAAACTAGAAAGAAATAGAAGAAACTGGGAAGGAATTTAATTAAAACTTGAAGTAGTTGGAAGAAACTCGAATGAGTTGTAGAATATTGAAAGTTAAAAGTTTGCGCTCAAAAGAACAGAGCCTAACAATTGATTAAAGATGGGAGGTAAAGTCCCCTTTTCCCTTTTAGAACCAGAAAAATAGAACAAATTGAAAGGATCTTGAATTGCTATAAGAAATTGAAAAAACTAGAAAAAACCTAGAGAAAATTGGAAAAACTTGCAAAGAACTTCAACTTTATTTAACTATACATTACATATTATTCTTATTATAATTGTGATTATTGTTATTATTTTTTTTCTTATTAGTATGTTATAACAATAACAATAGCAAAAACAACAGTAAAAATAATAATAATAATAATAATAATAATAATAATAATAATAATAATATAATCTGATGAAAGAGTTTGAAGAAATTAGAATATTTTGAAAAAACTAGAAAGAATTGGAAAAAATCTGGAATGAAGTGGATGAAAATTTAAAGAACTAGAAAAATAGAAAAAAACTAGATAAAAACTTGAAAAATACTAAAAAAAAACACGAGGTTAAATAGAGACCTATGTGTTTAGAATAGTTATCAAACAAGAGATGTACGTTGTATAATTGTTATCAATAAATTAAGGTTCATTTTTCATCCATATTCTTTTCTCCCTACTCTTTTAGAATAGTTATCAATCAACCAAGAACAGACCAACATTGATTGATCGAATGAAAATAATCTCACGTCGCATTTTATGCACAAAAATAATCATAAGTTATGATGTGTCAGACCAAAATAAAATAATTTCCAAAAAAAATTAAAACTTAATAGTTTAAAGAACCAAAAACAAAAATTATTTGCGGTCCTCAATATACTGCTTTCCTCCTAGAATTAAAGTCTATTTTGACCTTTATAGGTCAACCTATGACATTCTTTGATCAGAAACTATAGAATACTATTTAATTATTATGTAATTTTTGTATATTTAGGTTCATTTGATGATGTAATTTTGAGATTTTTATAACCTTTATTTATTTAAAAGTACATTTAACTTATTGTCAAAGAGTACGGTGTTACAGTTTACCAAAAAATGAAAATAAAGTAATTCTATGACAAATTTATATTTTAACCATTAATATCTCAAATTAGATATAAAAATGTACAAATGCAATACAGGAATATGAGATCTCGAAACTTAATTTATAAATCTATAAATTCGAAATATAAATCAAAATACGATATTTTATTACATACTCATTAATTTTTTTTAAACTATTACTACCCAAGTATATACGAAATAAAATATTATATTTTATTTTTCGACATGCAATTAATTTTAAAAATAAATAAGAGAAAAGGATGGAAAAATGAAACAAAAAATAGTATTGATTTGGTGGGGTGTAACAAGCAAAGCCTTGTTGAGCACTTGTCATGTGCCAACAAACGAGAGATCTAATGTATATTAGTAATCAAGAGATCAAAGTTTAAAAAAATCAAAGATTAACTCTTTTTTGCAAGGGAATATGACTATCATTATTTATCCACGAATAATCCTATACAAATCTTCGTATTAAAGCAATAAAAAATAACTTTAAATAATGTCAATTACACATCAGTCAAGTGACAAATGGAATAAATAACATTTACTACTATAATATAAAAATATCAATGAATACATGTACCATGATTGGAAAGGGGCCGCGCGAACACTGGCCCCCTCTACCACAAATTATGACGTAGGCTCCACCACTTGGGCAGACCTTAGGCGGACACCCTTCCTAAGTGCAGTGGAAGTCATCAACCTAGGCTATGGACCTTCTTGATCTCCCATTGACCCCGTCCAGGTAAGTATCGAGCTCTATGCCCCTAGGCCTTCATTTATATTCTTCTGCTCGCGTTGTTGTTTCTTCCGCAGCCGGTGTGGGATGGAGGGATTCTAAACCAAATGTTTAGAATGTGGGATGGAGGGATTCTAAACCAAATGATTATAAAGGTTTGGTATAGTAAGAAGCTAAACTAAATGGGGAGGCTTATTCTTATAGAACATGTTTTATCATCAATTCCTTTATACATTATGGCTAACCTTGCAAAACAGAATCGGAACCAATTACCCGAACCAAAATATCCGAAATCGAAACCGATATGATCCGAAAAACAACCTGAATCATTATCTGCTCGCATTATTGTTCTCTTCAACTTAGGTCATATTCTCTTCAACTTATTCTTATTGCTTATTATTTTTTCTTATTGGAATCCGTTCAGATCAAATTAGAAACAAATTTAAATATAACTACATTTTTATTAGATCAAAACTTATTCCAATAATATTAGAATCATTCAGATTAGGCGAAGAGAACATATTCCTATTCTTATACCTATTCCTATCTTATTGGATCGCATCTGATTAGAAAAATATAATATATTGTAAGATTAGAAAATATAATATTTAATTAAAAGTGAGGATCTTTACCTATACTATAATTCAATTCACTCAATGATGTTAAAATTGAAAAGAATATTAGTATAAACCTCGTATGGCATGGTGACACATTTTTAGATCAATTATATTACACAATTTAATTAAAAATATCATATCATGTAAATGGTACCTTTTACTCACCGTACCATATTTATTTTGTAATATATTTTTAAACACTTACTATTTTTACACGTTTCCATCTTGTAAATTATATAGAAATCACCTTAAATAGGACTACAACATAGAAAAAAGTACCAAAATAGGACTTTCATGTTTTTTTTTCCCAAAATAGGACTTTGCAATGTGGTAATGTAACTTTGCATTGTGGTAATGTGACAGTGTACATGTGCACATTAGCATACGTTTTTGGTAATGTATATGACTATGTTTGGTAATGTAAGTCCTATTTTGGGAATAAAAACATGGAAGTCCTATTTTGGTATATCTTCAATGTTTTAGTTCTACTTTGTTTTTCTCCCTAAATTATATTATTAATTAATATTACTAACTTGTAGTTTTTTATTTTATTTTCGTATTCCGACACCATTTACTTAATTACTCTACCATATTTATTTTCTTATTTATTTTAGAAAACGTGCCATTTTATTTTTATTTTGTTTTCTAATATATTTCAGAACACTTACCTAATTTATTTTAGGACACTTACTATTTATTTTGTTTTCGTGTTTAAATGGTACCATTTGCTTAGTGTACCGTATTTATTTTCTAATTTTCTAATAAGGACACTTACCATTTTTAAAATGTTTTCATGTTTGTAAATTATACTATTCATATTAAGTTGTAATTTTTTTATTTTATTTTTGTTTTTAAATGGTACCTTTTACTTACCATACTGCATTTATTTTCTAATTTATTTTAGGACACTTACCAATTTTAGATTTATTTTATTTTCTAATTTATTTTAGAACACTTACCATTTATTTTATTTTCGTGTTTAAATGGTACCATTTGCTTACCGTACCGTATTTATTTTCGAATTTTCTAGTTAGAACACTTACCATTTTTAAAATGTTTCTATGCTTGAAATTAAATTATTAATATTAATTTGTATTTTTCATTTTATATTCGTATTAAATTTTACCATTTTCTTATTGTACTATATTTAGTTTCTAATTTATTTTAGAAAACTTACCGTTTTTACATGTCCATGCTTGTAAATTATAATATATTAAATCATTATTTTGTAGTTTTTTAAATAAGTCATTCTAATCTCTCCGGTACTTTCTTAGTTTGTAGTTTTTTATTTTATTTTCGTATTTAAATGGTACCATATTTTATTTCCATACTATAATTCTCTAGTGGTTTGCTACCATTTAATTTTTTAATTTAATTTAAATACTTAAATGGTATAGCATTTAAATATAAATGGAAACATAATTAAAATGGAAGAAAAACATTAAGGCAACATAATTGGTATTGTTAACACTTTCCATATATGAGTCAAACGTATAGACAGGAAAACATTGAGGCAACAATATATAGATTGGGATATAGAAGTAATTTTTGAGCTAAATTGGCTAAAATATGTAATGGGTTGTATTTGGGCTATAATTTTTTACTGTGGCAGTACTTTTTGGAAGTGAAGGAAATTTTATTAGAGTGGAGGCTCGAGTATACTAACCCATAAAATACAGGAATATGTGATCTTGAAACTAAATTTATAAATATAACAATTTTAAATTTAAATCAAAATACGATCTTTTATCACATATTCATTAAATTTAAAAAATAAAAACTATTACTACCCAAGTATATGAGAAATAAAATATTATATTTTATTTTCCGACATGCAATATTAGTTTTAAAAATAAATTGAGAGAAGAGGATGGAAAAACAAAATAAAAAATGGTATTGATTTGGTGGGGTGTGCCGGGCCAAAAACTTATCGAGCACTTATCAGGTGCTAACAAACAAGAGATCTGTTTTTTATTAGTAACATGAGATAAAAGTTTAAAAAAGTCAAAGATTAACTCTTTTTTGTAAGGGAATATGATTATTCCATTATTTATCCATGATTAATCCTATAGCAATCTTCATATAAGATCAATTAAAAATAACTTTAAATAAAGTCAATTACACATCAATGGAGGGACAAAGGGAATAAATAATGTTTATTACAACAACATAAAAATATCAATCAATATTTGAACAATGATTGGATAGGGGCTGTGCGAACGCTGGCCCCACTACCACAAATTATGACATAGGCTCCACCTTTTGGGTAACCTTAGGCGGACACCCTTCCAAAATGCAATTGAAGTCATCAACCTAGGCCATGGGCCTTCTTGATCATTCATTGACCCAGGTAACTATGGAGCTCTATGCCCTTTGGCTTGCATTTATACTCTGGTGCTCGCATTGTTGTTTCTTCCGCAGCCGATATGGGATAGAGGGATTCTCTTTTATTTTTTATCTTTTTCTATATGTAATTCGACACTTGGAATTCTTTTTTGATGCTATATACTATCATTATTATTTTTTAAAATGGTACTACAAATTATGACATAGGCTCCACCTCTTGGGTAGACCTTAGGCAGACACCCTTCCAAAGTGCAATGTAAGTCATCAACCTAGGCCATGGGCCTTCTTGATCATCCATTGACCCAGTCCAGGTAACTATGGAGCTCTCTGCCCCTTGGCCTGCATTTATACTCTGGTGCTCGCATTGTTGTTTCTTCCGCAGCCGATATGGGATAGAGGGATTCTCTTTTATATTTTTCATCTTTTTCTAATTTTCTATATGTAATTCGACACTTGGAATTCTTTTTTGATGCTATATACTATTATTATTATTTTTTTAAAATGGTACTACAGAACTTGTGAATATTTTTAGATAATTCTATATATATTTTTTTGCAAAATAAAAATACAACATTTGTGAAAATTACACAATAATTTTTTTCTGAAATGGAACTTTTATTTTTATAACTCGCTACAATTTTTTTGTATTGCAATTTTTTCATGAACAACAGTCTGAAATGTTTATTGATAATCTTCTATTATCCACATTGTTTTTTTCTAAAATGGAACTACCCAACTTGTGATTTTTTCCGATAATTCAGTACAATTTTTTCCAATAATTCGAAATCAATAACCTTCATAGGTGAGTTTTAGTGTTTATTTTCTTTACAGTTTCTTGAGACTAACCGATAAACTCATCCATAAAGCTTATTGGTTTTGATTTTAAGTTCAACCAAGTAGACTAATAATTGAGAGAGGAACAATCATTTCAATTTTGGATATAGAGCTTCAAACTCAGCGACGAATTTGGAAAAGAGTACGAGAGAAGGAAGGAAGCTTAATTGAGTAGAAAAAGAAGTATGAATATACAATTCTATCCATGTTTTTAACAAAAACGTTAACAAAGGACCATTTGTGAAAAATGATATAATAATTAGGGACTAAATTAGTAATATTTGATATGTAAAGACTAAATATGTAACTGAGAAGCTTTTATGGAAATTACTCAAAAGAAAATGTTCTTAATTTCTATCACAGGTGAAGTAACACCCAACACGAAATGCAATGGCTTGTAAAGAAAAATATCATTAGAGCATCTCCAACCGAGGTGTTAAAAATGAGAAGCTATATGGTATTTTTAGACTATGTACAGTACTTTAGAGGTTAAATTTTTAAAGTGAACTCCAACCACATCTCCTATTTCTCTACCTTATTTTATCGGATCAAGTGTATTTTTTCATATCAAACCTTCACTTTGGAGAAACCAAAGCCAAATCAAGCCTCTTTTTCTGGCAATCTCTTTGATTACCCATTCACATAGGAAAAAAGTAGACGTCGATTTCCCATCTTTTTCCGGTGATCTTGTTGTGCTTCAAATCATGCTAGGTCAAGATCATCAAGAACAAATCTATCCTATTGAAGTCTAGATTTGCTAAGGCCGGCAAGTTTCCGATCAGCTCGTTACAGGAGAGGTAGAAATCCGACGTAGAAGGCCGCCGACAAATTTCCAGAACTCAAGTGACTCTTTCCAGTGGTCCAAGTGGATTTTAGCAAACCTACAGTACCGTCTATTTATGGAGGCTCTAAAACTTAAAATAGATTGTGGTCTAAATTTTGGAAGCTCCGTTGGAGCACCAAAAAGGGTACAGTAGCAGGTATAACTTCTATTCTTTAGACTTTGGCTGATGCGTTGGAGATGGCCTTATAGAGAATTACACAAATTTCTACGTCCTAAAATTACACAAATTCCATCTCACAACTCTCACAATACAACGTGCTTCAATTGTAGTGAAATCTATAGTGGTTCCCATGACATTGATAAATCAATGTCATGGAATGACCCGAAGGTCTTCCGGTGTCCTGTTCGTAAAATTGACGAGTCTTACTTCTCCTAACCTCCCCGGCAAACCCACCCCCTTCGATTGCACCCTCGAAGTTTATTTGACTTTGGAGTCAAAATTTTGACTCCAAAGTCAAATAAACTTAGAAGGTGCAACTGAAGAGAGTGGGGGTAGGTTCAGGTCGAGGCAAGGTGGGGTAGGAACCATCAATTTTTTGAACATACTATCGTAAGTGCCCCGGGTCATGCTATAACATTGCCAGGCACACAATGTCACATCAACCGGGGTGATAACTAATGGGTGTACTCGTAAATATTTGTATAAGTACACCTATTAATAACAAACCATTCCCCAAATGTCTTTCAAAGTCCAACTTCAATCAAGCTCTTAAAAGGCCATTTGTTAAAATGGAACTTTGCTGGTTATGCGTAATGTACGTCACAAATTGCCACAAAAGTTCTGCTTTAGAACCAGGTGAACATTTCTCTAGTCCTAATTAAAGAGATTGATTGCCCTCAAATAGGATTATTGGAAATTGTGTAGGGTAAAACAAACTCTACCGACCTTCACGGGTAATCAGCTGTGAAAACACTTGGCTGGTTGATATGTCCGAAACAGCATCACAGTTATCTGCTGAGCTGGCAGTGGAAATAGCCCTACGCGGCAAGGGAGGGTACCCTACAGAACTTGGGAGACGGGCTTTGCCGTCCTCAGATTCATTCTCTTGAAGCTGAAGCACGTATTCCAAGTTCCACAACACGCTCCCCATTGTTGGCCTGTCAACCCCATAATCTGCCAAGCATTTCTCAGCTGTGTCACCGAATACTTTTAGGGCACTTGGTTTTACCTGACCTCTAAGTTTTGGGTCTATGATCTCATGTAACTGACCCTTTCTCTGCCACTGCAATGCCCATTCACCCAAATTCACATCCTCCCTCTCAAGCAGAGGGTCCACGGCAGGTCTTGCGCAAAGAACTTCAAAAAGCACAACCCCAAACGAATAAACATCTGACTTATCCGTGAGTTGCTGTCTTCGAAAGTATTCTGGGTCAAGGTAACCAAAACTCCCTTTCACACCGGTGCTAACATGGGTCTCATCAAGGCACGGACCAGACCTCGAGAGGCCAAAATCGGCAACTTTTGCGACAAAATTTTGGTCAAGCAGAATGTTTGTTGACTTGATGTCGCGGTGGATAATCCCTTGGGAGAAACCGGTGTGGAGGTAGTGGAGGCCTCTTGCAGCTCCTATGCATATCTCCAGCCTCTGCTTCCAAGAAAGTGGGGGCAATTGACTGCCGTACAAGTGCTTCTTTAGAGCCCCATTCTCCACGTACTCGTACACAAGAATCATTTCAGCCTGCTCTTCGCAATACCCAACAAGTGAGACAAGATGGCAGTGCCGAATTTTGGAAAGGACCGAAATTTCAGTGTGGAACTCAGGGAGGCCTTGCTTGGAACCAGGCACACACCGTTTAACAGCAACCTTTCTGTTGTCTCTAAGAACTCCCTTGTAAACCATGCCAAACCCACCAGTACCAATGATCAGAGTCTTGTCAAAATTACTTGTGGCCAATTGTATGTCTGCAAAATGAATTCTCAGACCGAAAAATCCGTTTGGGCCCATGGGGACAAGGCCCGTCCCTTCCGATAACGTACCAGGAGAGCTTCCTCCATATTGTCTTAGTGGGGTCCACACAGCACTCTCTGTCCGGTTCGCCTTTGGTTTCTTTTTCCTACATTTCGCGAGCAATGCCATAATTATTATCATCAAGGCTACCACCCCACCAATGATGGGAACAACAAAAACCCATATTTTCGTCTTCTTAGCATTCGGAGAGACAACGCCTAGCATCTTCATTATCTCTACTCCATTCAGAATAGCATTCTTCTTCAAAACACTACTAAGATCAGATGGACCTACACTGATTTGTAAAAGCCCACTATTCCCAGGGTTCACCACAAAATCAATATAATATGGTGACGCAAGAACGTGGAACGTAAGTGCAGATAGATCAAGATCTTTATACACCATGACTTCATTGATGTACACGTTGAAGTACAACTGGTTTGGAGCAGAACTAACAATATCACAGAAATGCAACCGAACAAAGTAGTCTACCATAGTTTCCTTAGACCATAGGGGAAAATCCCATGATATATTAAACATGAAATTCGTAGTTGCTTCTTCCCAATCCATCTGTTGTGCAGTCATGTAAACACTATCAGGAGCAATCTCTTTTGTGGCACCACCTCTTTGGTAATTGGGCACATGACTAATCGAAGCAGGTTTAGCTGCAGCCTTGAAGACAAGAAAATCTTCATCCGGAACCCAAGTCCTCCAAAGGGTATCATTGAAAGGTGTTATTTTTGGCCCTCCAACATTAATTCTATACACAGTCTCTAAGGTCTGCAAGGTGACATTCGGATTGAACTCCGTAATCCCATTAGGACTAACCAATTTAATGCCCGGATCAACCATGAGATCGTCCGGAGCCGAAATCACTTCAATCGCACTAACAAACCCAAACCCAAAATCATGGGTTGGGGCAAACGAGATTGTAAGCTCTACCTTGTCAGCCATCAATATGAACTCCTTAACCACATTAGACCCGACACCGAAATTCCTCAACAGCAAAACATCATTAGCAGAAACACTAAAATTTGCATTCTTCAGGTCATAGGTCTCAGAAATGAATGGAGAGAAATGCAAACGCACAAAATGGGTCCCTAATTTCTTGATTTTGAATGAATATGGCGCAGAGACAGCTGTGAAAACTCTAGCTGTACTGTAAAGAAGAGACAAATTGGAACTGGCGCTCACCTGGGTTTTCACTGCAATTGATTTACCTTGGGTTAAGCCTGAATCGCCATGAAAGTTTCGGTTGTCCACTATAGCATCTCTTCCCGATCCACAGTTGATGATGTAATTATCTTGGGGGACGAAAGCTGTGGAAAGGTAAAAGAGAGAAAAAAAGAGAGTGACAGAAGCAAGAATTGTGCTTCTCATGGGTAGTGATCTTTTGGAATGTAGTTTTGTCAGGAAGAAAGGACCGGAGGAAAGAGGATAAGAACTTTCCTCTTCTTGAAAAAGTGGAAATGAAAACCTTTTGCCAGGAAATTTTAGGCACAGCAAAAGTTTCATTTTTTCTGTTCACCGTGTGTATGTGAAGAATAACTATAAAAAAAAGTCATGAATGATGATGGGAAAAATAGTGCATCACAACTGCAAAGTTGAAAATTAATAAGTGCTTGTTTGATTAGTGATTAGTTGATTACTCTTCCCTAAAAAATGTCAAGGTCCTCAACTCATGAATAAAAATTCGAGACGTTCTCATGACATTACCAGGTGTCCCATTCGTAAAATTGACAATTTCTACCTCATTATCCATGGTAAATCCTCTCACCCCGCTCCAACCCAAATATCCCCACATTCCATTCAATTGCACCCACAAGTTAATTTTGACTTTGGAGTCAAATTTTGAGTCCACAATCAAAATTAACTTGTGGAGTGCATTTGAAAAGAGTGGAAGGAAGGGGGGTTTGTTCGGGTCGAGACGGGGTTGGAGGTTTATCGGATACTTGAGAGGGTAGGAACCGTCAAGTTTACGAAAGGGGTACCGGAGCGCCCCGGGTCATCTCATGACATACGGTTCCAATGTCATGGGAACCCTACCAATAAAACTTTAATACTTGTTCCAAAAACAAAAAATTAATGTCAGGTACTCTCAGTTTTGTGATAATAACTTCGAGGTCCCATCATTTTTTAAAATATACTCCAAAACATCTTAAAATTTTCAAAAACTTTCCCCGAGGAGACATTCCGTCAATCTTCCGTCCACACCAATTCCTCCGTCATCTTCTTCCTCTTCCTTTTTCTCATCTTCTTCAAGACTTTGACCTTCTTCTTCTTTTTCTTCTTCTTTTTCTTCTTATTCTTTTCTTTTCTTCTCCTTCTTTTCCTTTTTTATTCCTCTTCTTCCGACCCCTTCTCTCGATTTGTCTCACCCTCTCCTTTTTTTCCTTCCTTTATATAATAATTATTATTATTTTTATTATTATTATTTATTATTATTATTATTATTATTATTACTATTATCAACTTTTTTTGTGAACCATAAGCCGGTGCTATAGAGTAGTTATTATTATTGTTATTATATTTATTTTTATTTATTATTATTATTATTATTATTATCTTTTTTGTGAATCATAAAGCCGGTGCTACAACAAAATTTTCTTCTCAAACTTTGGCCTTGATTTGTGAAAAAATCACTAGGTTCTGATATTTATAAAGACAATACTAATAATAATAATAATAATAATAATAACAAAAAGGTGATGATAATGATAATAATAATAATAATAATAATAATAATAATAATAATAAAATAAGTAAA
Organism: Cuscuta australis; assembly: GCA_003260385.1. NCBI lineage: Eukaryota > Viridiplantae > Streptophyta > Magnoliopsida > Solanales > Convolvulaceae > Cuscuta > Cuscuta australis. The sequence goes on from NQVE01000195.1 coordinate 1,358,216, forward strand.
CAAAGAGAGGGGTGGGGGGCCGCATCAAATCAAAAGAAGGTATCACAAGAAGAGAAAGAAAAAAAAAAGAAAAAAAGAAGGAGAAGGAGAAGAAAAAGAAGAAGAAGAAGAAGAAAGTCGATGGGGAAGAAGATGTGAAAAAGGAAGAAGAAGATGACGGAGTAACGGTAGATTGACAGAATGTCACCCAGAGTAAGTTTTCGGAAATTTTAAGATAACTCAGAGTATATTTTCAAAAATGATGGGACCTAGCTAGGAGTTATTATCACAAATTTGAGGGTACCTGGCAGCAATTTTTTGTTCCAAAAAAGGTGAAATCGCTCATCCCCGTGTACCCCTCACCCCTTGTCCGACGAGAATGTCAAAGGAGCTAAATAATGATGACTCAATCGGTAATAGAAGCTAGGATCAGTGTTCCAATGTCATTAGAACCCCAACGATAAAAATTTAATACTTGTTTCCAAAAAAGGTGAAATCGTTCATCCCCGAGTACCCCTCACCCCTTATCCAAGGAGAATGTCAAAGGAGCTAAATTATGATGACTTAACCGGTAATATAGGCTAAGATCAGTGCTCAGTACACACAAGAAACACCCCTCATTTTTTCAGAGCTGAGGTTGCTCTACACGGCCACTGATGAGGCTTGACCCTTGATATTTTGTTCCAAATTCTATCTCTAAGATCAGTTGAGCTGCTCATGGGGACGCAATAAAAATTTTAAACTTTTACTTAATGAGGAGTATGTTTGTTAAGTTTAACTTTTTATAATAAAATTAGATGAATTTTAACCGTTGGTTAAATAAAAACTGAATTACATATTAGTACAAAAATTATGTTAGTTAGATTTATCTTGTAAAATAAGTTTTAAAAAATAATTTTATTTTATTAATATACTCCGTACAATGTAGTACAAAATATTTATTTAATTGATGGTCAAATTTTGTTTTTGTAAAAAGTCAGTCTTTACAAGAACAGTAAGAGGAAAGGAGTATGTTCTTACTTTGCCTATTTCAATTGGTCACGATAACTGTGCAAAAAAAAATTGTCACCATAAAATAATACTTTCTCCTGCCCAAATTAATTATATATCTAGTTATTATAACGATCTCTAGATAATTTATTTTTGTATGCCTTAATCGTTCATTATTTGATAAAATAAGATATTCTTGTCAACTCTTATTTTGTAAAACTTTTGATATAGTTTTGAATAATGTAATTTGTATCTTTTATTTATATACCAATTTGTAAATACATTTTAAAAAAAATGTGATTTTACACATTTTTTCAAATGAGAAGAATAAAATGATATGAGTGGAGATTGTCACTTCACATTTTCATTTTGTAGATATTTTAATCTAGTTGTTATATCTTTCAATTTTATTTTGTATTTTTATACCGATTTAAAAATAAATGACATTAAAAATAATTACAAAATCTACCTAAATGGTAAATACGGAATATGACATTGGTCTTGTTTGGTAATTGGCATTTCAGCCCATATTTGGTTGTTTGACCATATATGGCAGTTTTGACTAGCCAAAAGTAATGTTGGAACGTGGCTTTTAAGATTGGCTTTTGGATCCAAACGGCTGAAATTTGAAAAGCTAATCAGTGCAGCATTTTCATTGGCATCTTGGAGTAATTTATTTATTTGCCCTTTCATACATCCATACTCCGTATGGTATGACTCAAGAGATTGAAAATATTGTATACTTTTTTTAGTGGAGTTCCACACATATTTAACAAAAAAGAATTATTCATATTATTTTTCATGTTGGACAAAGCAAAAAAACTACACCAATAAATGTAATTCTTAAAATTTTCAACTGCGCAGTCCAGTTTCAAGCACGTTATTTGTTTATATAATTTGGTATTTTTATCAAACTTTAAAAAATTAAACTCATTACAATAACAAATTAATTTTTACATATATGGATATGGGAGGGATGTCTAAAAATGTAATTTTCACTACCAACAGCTGTTTATGAGTAGCTGAATTTGCCAAACAACTTTTCTTTAACAACCAATACAATCTGCCGGTCAAAACTGCTAATTCAAACTGCCAGTCAAATCAGCCAACACAAACAGCCAACAGCCAACCGCTATTTGCTAATCTCCAAACAAGGCCATGAAGAAAACTGGCCATGAAGAAATTGATACAATTTGAGAAGTTGTGGATTTTTAAAATTGAAAAAGAAAACTGGCCCGGCGGGCGGCATTATGCTGGCGCCGCCCGCCAGGAGCGAGCGCAAAGAATTTTAGGTCACCAAGAGTGATATAATTTGATAATAATTGGTCTTATTGAATAATACAAATACATCTCTATATATAAAGATTACATGAGAGAGTTCCAATTAGTAGGAGAACAACTATGATGACAATATAATAAGGAAATACTCTCTCTGTCCTAATTCTTTCTTCCCAGTTTGACTTTTCCCTATTTTTAATTTTTGGCTTTGACTTCAAATTTTACCCTCCTTAAAAAAGATTTTTTGAAATTTTTTTGCAATCATTCAAAATATAGAGTTAGAAGATAATTGGTGTAAATACATGAGGGTATTAATGTCATTTGTCATCTTTTTTTTCTAATAGGAAGGTAGTTTTAAGACGAAAAAAAAGGGAAAGTGGGAAGAAAGTTTTAGCACAAAGGAAGTACAAAAACTAGAATTGAGCCGGCAGAAGCATGTTTGTAAAGATAGCCTATAAAGTAAAGATATATATAGATTTTTGTTGCATGACGAACGAGCTTGATATTATGTTTGGTGAGTTTTTTCTAGTGAGAGTGTTGGTGATTGGAACGAGGCCAAGAAGTTTCTCTTTTTCTCCTTTGGGGCTGTTCTCTGCTTCATATTCTAGATTTCTAGAAAAAATACAGACAAATGTAACTTTCCCATTCTTCGATCACGCACATGATTTTTTGGAAGAGAGAGATAACATATTTTTTTGGAGAGAAAAGAGATAATGGATTTTTTTTAGAGAAAGAGATGTCAGGATAATGGACGACGGCTTTTCGACACGTTCATCGAGATCGGTCGGTGATGGCAGGCTAACATACAGTCAACCACCGTGAACGGATACGATGATGTGCTTGGTCAAAAAAGGAAGGGTCTTGCTTTTGATAACTTTGGCTCTGATACCATGATAGAATTTGATAATAATTATTCTTATTGAGTGATGAAAAATACATTTCTATATATAGGGATTCTCTATATATAGGGATTACATGAGAAGGTTCTAATCATATTAGGAGAACAATTATGTTAACAATACAATAAGGAAATAATAAATAAGGTAAATAAATATAATATACTCCATCCGTCCCAAAAAGATTTACATCTTTCAAAAAAATTGCGTCCCACAATCTCCTACCCATTTCTATTAAAAAACCACTTTTACCCCTTACCTTTTCAAACCCTACCTATCACATCATACCTTTTTCCTAATAATCTACACATCACATCCTACTTTTACCCATCACATCAAGGGTATTTTTGGAAAGTCAACACAAAATTATCTCTCCCTTAATTTCAACTTTAGTCAAAACGTGTAAATCTTTTTGGGACGAAGGAAGTATATTTCTTATTATATCTATTAATCCTAATAGAAATCGTCCTAAATAGGAGTAAAACATAAAAAAGTACTAAAATATGAATTCCATATTTTTATTATCTAAATAACATCCGAAAAAGATATGTTGTCCTCTTATCTTTCCCTTTTCCACGATGTTGAAGTACCTTTGAAAAAATAACAGTCTAGTCTAAAAAATGATCTTAACAAACGAGAGTTTCTACTTTAGAGCACTAGAAACGAGTGTATCACCCCCGCGTCATCGTGTGTTTAACGTTGTTAGGTTGTTAAACACCGGCCCCCTTTGTCATTATTAAGACGTGTTGGGACTGCGCGTGCCCTCACCCCAACCCCGCATTAGTATGATAATGTCCGCTCTGGGCCAAACCCTTACGGATTTGTTTTTGGGCACCTCCCAAAAAGCCTCATACTAATGAGGTTGGGTGAACCTATATATTTTTGGTTCATTTACTCCTACTCATCCGGTGTGGGACTTGGAGGAATCCCAACAAACCTCCCCTCATCCAAAGACCACACAACTTCCGACCTCCCCTCCAGCGGTAATCTCCTTTTTTTTCTCTTTATCTGCTAACCATCTTGCACCCCCGCACACTCTTTGCGGGACACGCCGCCCGACCTCCTGTCGGGAAGACTTTCGACGCAAGGCTCGAACCACAGATCTTTCCTTCGCTGGGCTACACCATTTGATCCGCCAAAAATCATCTTGTACCGCTGTGGCTATAACTTCACGGGACGCGCCGCCCGACCTCCTCTTGTCGGGAAGACTTTCGACACAAGGCACCACTTGCAGATCCTCTTTCTAGGTCTTGGTCCTATTGTTACACTGTCACACCGAGATTTATCCACACTGCACAGTCCGCTTCTCACGCCCGCAAGAACCTGGGCTCTGATACCACATGTTGAGACTGCGTGTGCCCTCACCCCAACCCCGCATTAGTATGATATTGTCCGCTCTGGGCCAAGCCCTCACGGATTTATTTTTGGGCACCTCCCAAAAGGTCTCATAATATGGGGTTGGGTGAACCTATATATTTTTGGTTCATTTACTCCTACTCATCCGGTGTGGGACTTGGAGGAATCCCAACAAGACGTCATCAGTATTTCGATAAACATTTAATGCGAGAAAGGAAGAAGAAGCAGAAGAAGAAGAAGAAGAAGCTATTGGGCTATTTTAAAGAAATTAATTTTTTTTAACTATAAATACCCTCTCAAAATATACACACCCAATCTCTCTACAACTCATACAAAAATTATTCTATATTCTAAATTCTCTCTACACCCCACCTAAAAAATATCCTATACTTTTTAAAAAAATGACACCATCTTATTTGACGAAGAGAGAAGAACTCTCATCTTTCGTTCTTTTTCGGCGAGATGTTACTAGTGGTGGCAATAAGTGCAACAAGAGGAAGCAAAATCCTCAATGCGCTCGACCCGGCATGAGGGTTTAAACTGAGATTGGACGGGTGCACACAAAGTGTTTTCACATTGATGTTTTGTTATTGACAATGTTTGCTTCCGTTTAGGTTTTGATATTGACAAACCATCGGGAACATGGAACAAAATGAAAAGCTTCAAAGTCATTGCAAAAGTTCTTTGAAGGAACAAAAAACACAAGAAAGACATTGACATTTCTAAAGACGGCGACACTGACATTTTGAAGACGTTGTCTAGATCTAAAGACTTCAGTTTTTATTGTAACAAGGTCATTCGATTTCTCTAAGTCATGGCTCAATATAAAATATGTTTTTTCATGCATCAAACTATATTGTTTTCACAAATGGTTTTAAGTTTCCAAAACTCCTGGTCCTTGCCCAACCAAAACCATAACCATTGAATATCAGTGTTCGGTTTTCGGCGTTGGTTATTGGAATTGATTTTACCCAAATGGTTTTTGAGTTTTTTCTCTTTGGTTTTTGCTTCTGCACACATTTAAATAAAAATGTTTAATTTTCAAAAACCATAACCTTTGATTTTCAGTGTTGGTTATTGGTGTTCGGCGCTGGTTATTGGCATTCATTTTAGTCAAATAGTTTTTTAGTATTTATCCTTGGTTTTTGCTTTTGGGTGCATTTAAAGGTTCTCCAAATGCTTGCTTTTCAAAAACCATAACCTTTGATTTTCGGAGTTTGTTATCAGCATTGGTTTTTGGCGTCCGAATCAACCAAGTGGTTTTCGACTTTTTATGATTAATAGCACATATGTATTCAAAATTCATAGACGATTATCTGATGGGTTTATATTGTATAGTTTAAGCACAATGTTAGCTCCATGGTGTTGGCTAATCTTTTGGCAATATTTGTTAGGTGTTTTACTATGTAGAAACCTCTATTTGTTAGGAGAGGTTTATTTTATTTAGAATTCTAGAGTTGCTGTAGTTTTTGAGGTTGACACAGAAGATGCTACAGCACGATGCTGCAACACATTATTCGGGACCAGAGGTCTGAGCACGGGATTTTAAGCTGCAATCTGAATTAGAGACCTATTTGGATTGTGATTACATGATAATAACTCCAGCTGTACATGCTAAGGAATCCCAACTCTTTAGGCTACTTGCGGATCAAGATTAAAGAAGTAGAGTTCAAGCCAACTTCTACTAACCTATTTCTACTAAGATTGTGTTAAGAGAAGCCTATAAATACGCAGCAGGTCCCTGGGAATTACTTGGAGCGATTGAGAGGGAAAACAAAGAATATACGCCGATGTAGAGCATTCCCGTCGCGTCCCGGAGCTTCCCTTGCGTGAAGAAAGATACGATCTACATGAATAAGGAGTCCTACAACGAAAAACAGATCGTGACAACCAGGAGGTGGACAAGATCTTAAGGAGAGGGCTGCCAACACGTTTATCGTCGTGATCTCGGTGGAGATGTGATAGCCGAAGCGGATCTGAACAGAGTTCGGGTTAGAAATCCTAGATTATAAGTTTTGTCATAACAATTCGGAGAAGTGTGTCTCATCATGTTGTTATGTACCGGTGTAACTTGCATCTAGTGATTTAGTGGAGGGCTATTACACGGACGTGGGCCCCGCAGACTAGGAGAATTTGCTCCGAACTGCGTAAACATATCTGGTGTTATTTTTTACGCATTTTATAGTTACAGAATTCTACCGAGTGGGCGCTGTAACACACTCTGCGTCATCTGTTTCTGTGTGTGCTTGTGACAGAAAAGTGTTATAGCACACTGTCCGTCATCTATTACTGTGGCAGTGCTGCAGCGTTTTCTCTACAGCATAGTTGATTGGTTTGTTTGCATAGCTCTTAATTGGTGATTTCCGCTGCACCCCCACGAACCTTCACACAATTGGCTAAAAACAATTCTGTAGTTCAAACACAACAAAACATGTTGAGTTCAAATTAACATAACAAAACAATTCTTTGATCTCTTAGCCTCTAAAGTTTGTATGGGCAAAACTTATAAAACAATAAAAATTAGTATAATATATAATTAAGACACCACAATTTCCAAAACATGAACGTCCCAGAGAAGCCAATCTTCTACCGCCATCTTATGAGTGGAGGTATCGTGAGTAACGGAGTTTCTCCACGGCGGAAGCCCACCGTTGGCTCTCAAGAATCTCCCGCTCCTGTGTCAACCAAATTTTCATTCATTTTAATTACTATTCATATGTGTATATATTCATCAGCTTTAGAAGAAAATCCTATTCATTAGGAGATTTAGCTGAATATGATTAAAATGTAGTTAAGCATTGGATCGAACTTTAAAATCTTAGGTCGTGTTCTGTTCACTGGATCTGATTTGAATAAATTCTCATTTGATTTGATCTGATCTGAATAAAGTTATATTTAAAGTTATTTTTGATCCGATCTGATTCCAATGAGAATAAGTAATTAGTAAAAAATAAGTTGGGGAGAACATGACCTTACTAAACATTTCTTTTAATTAGAATACTTTGTAAACGGTATTAAATTAGAATATAGAAAAGTAGCTGCAATTATAATGTAAATCCTTTACATTCATTCAAAAAAAAAATACTCATCAATCAAATAATAGAGTACAAAGAATAATAACCTTATTGAGTCCTACGACAGTAGAATAAAGGTGAGGTGTACGTGTGACTATACCATGGCCGACCTTGGTGGCCTGCATGAGACAAAAAATGGACTTTGCCCTATTGGATTAAAGTACACTCCCACTGTCTTACAAAATATTTCAACATTCTCATATTATCCGTCCTATAAAACATCTTAATTTCTTCAAAATGGACTAAAATGCCCATCTTTAACCCGACCCCATCAATCATTCAACTGAACATAGTTGATCGTCTACGACTCAGCCACGCTTAATTATTATCAAATTGTATCATTATTAAGTTAAAAGTTAAATGACGAGGTAAAGTTGATGCATGATAACTGAGCACTTAATTAATGCATACCTGGTCTTAAGTTTCACGAGTTTGCCTTCCATAATAGGTTCCCACTCCACGGAGGAATTGAGGGGGTCGGGCAAAGTCTGCAGAACTTTCCGGCCAGTCATGCCAAGCAGGAACGGGTGGTTCGAAGCGGTCAAGTACTTACCATAATAGCTTTTCAGGCGGACGAGGTTGTTGGTATTCTCAGGGTACTCCACCGACCACCGTGCGTTGTCGGCGGCGCCTCTCCTACCTTGGATCACCGACTCTTCGTCCTCGTCCGCAATTAAGTACTTTTTGTGGTGGCTAACCAACCGCACCTTCTTAGCCATGTGGAAGATCTCCATTGCAGGATTTGTTGGTAAAGGTGTCTGCTACATATGCATGATAATTGAGTTTTTTGGAATGGAAAAATATGTCACATTTAATGTTAGAGTATGAAATACACCTCCGATACTGAAAACCTTTCTCTATTCTTTTTTTCATCCGTCCCAAAAAACACTTTTTATTTCTATTAAAAAGTCACTTTTACCCCTTACTTTTTCATACCCTATCTATCACATCATACCTTTTTACTAATAATGTATCCATCAAATTCTACTTTTACCCATCACATCAAAGGACATTTTTGAAAAATTCAATACCAAAATACACTCCCCTTAAATCTCTTCAAAATCAAAACATTCCATGTTTAAAGGGACGGATGGAGTAAGTATGAGACGTATAAGTACCACAAACTAGGTTTTTGAAATGGAAAAAATATGTCATATTTAATGTTAGAGTATGAAATATATCTTAGACGTACAATCACAAACTTAAGCTTTTGGTTAACTTAGTTTTTTGAAATTGTATTAGAGCTCTGATGACCAAGAGATCAGGAGTTCAAATCTCACTGCCACTAAGTTTTAAGAAAATAAAATTTCACGTGTAAGGTTCGAGCAAAAATAAATCTCTCCAGCATATGAGGAGGGTGTTTGAGTATGAAATATATCCTCGGCTTACAACCACAAAGTTAAATTTTTGCTTGAACTGGTTTCTTAACTTATAAAGGGGAAGGTTTCACATTTTGGGACTCTGATACAGATAGTTAATTATAATATTTTAATTAGTTATATTATTATTTAGTAGTTATTTATTACTCCCTCCGTCCCAGAAAAGCTTTCTTCTTTCTTTTTTCATCCGTCCCAAAAAACACTTCTCATTTCTATTAAAAAGTCACTTTTACCCCTTACTTTTTCATACCCTACATATCACATCATACCTTTTAACTAATAATCTATCCATCAAATCATACTTTTACTCATCACATCAAAAGACATTTTTGGATATTCAATACCAAAATACACTCCCCTTAAATCCTTCTCCAAAACCAAAACTCTCATGTTTTCCGGGACGGAGGGAGTATTATTTAGTGATGGTCTAGAGTTTTAGTATGGGCCCGAGCCCATTAAGTCAATTAGGTTATTTGCATTCTTTATATATTGTAACCCTTCGTTATTATTATTATTCAATCAATCAATAATCAAGAATTCTCTTGTTATCTCTTCTCTCTTTTCTCTGGAGTCCGGAAACGCTCGAAATTTTCCATTTGGAGGTTGAAGACGCTTGAAGTTCTCTCTATACTTGTACGTTTAACGTATCAAAGTGCTCTCGTTGAGTGATATCCTCCAAAAAAATCGTCATCACTAGCAGTAAACCAACAAATTTGGCTTGCAGGCCTTGTTCAAACTATATCGCCGCCGCTAGATCGCGTGTTGCCGCCCCACCAATTCCTCTCTGATCCTTAGGCGACGGATAATTCTTCGGCATAGCAAGGGCCTTGCTCAAACTAGATTTCCGCCGCTAGATCGCGTGGTGCCGCCCAGACCGCACGTGGCACTATTCTGCCGTCGTCGTCTCCATAAACTCAGCCATTGCCAAATTGCTTGCCGTTGACCAAATCTGCCTCACAGCCGCACAAAGAGAAAAAAAAGTAAAGCAAAGTGCAAAGCAGCTTATCAAGAGTAGATAGGTGAAGCACCGCCGTCACCGGGAGGATTAAGCAGATCCTAATCAAGAAATTTGCGGCACGCCTTGGGTTTCAGGTTCAATACTTTTCGTCTGATGCATGAGTGCATCAATTAATTTAAAAAAAATACTGCAAAAAGGGAGTTTGCCGGCCGTACCCATATTTTCAGAGTAATTGCCTTGGATTTTTTGTTGCCACCTCTTCATTTTGCCATTGTTTTGTAAAAAAATCACCCAAGACAAAAGTTGGAAATACGCAACATTGAGGAGTGCCACCATGACCCATACAGCATCCACGAGCATAGATCTCTGCCCCCAGGTTCGTGATCTTGGCCAGGTGTTCGTGCAGGTGCAAAAAGTAATGGAATATCGATTCGATCGGCTAGATGCCGCGTTGTCGAAAATTCAAACCCACTTGGCAGAGTCTTTCGTCAGTAGCATTAACGAAGTCACCCATACACCCAAGCTGGAAATACCCAAGAGTGATGGCTCTGAACCCGTGCGTTGGTTGCATTTGGTAAAAGAATACTTTGCATATTATGAAACCCCCTCAAAGGATCGTTTGCAATATGTGACATCGATGTTGGAAGGGGCCGCTGCAGATTTGTTCTGTTGCCGTATGAATTACGGGCTCATTAATGATTGGGATGATTTTGTGCACAAGTTCAAAATTCGATTTGATCCTTTTCATTACGTCTTTATGGAGAAGATACCCGAAGAGGCCCAAGACATAGTTATTCAGGCAGAGGAAGGAGTAGTTGCGCACCCAACACTTGTTGTCATGGACAAAGGTGGATCTCAGAAATTGAGTGCTGGAGCACACGTTGAGGATGACATATACAGTGGGTCTGATGCCATGGGGGAAGAGGGGGATACGTACCCCTGGTGGCGAGGGTGAAGCGAACTAAAGCTCGAGTGTACTCCTTGTACTGGAGATGTCGCAAAGGGCCAAACATTGAGATGTGTCATCGACCCAAATAGCCAACACCCTCTTTCTTTATTTTGGTCTCACACAATCATGATGTCTCACCACCCCCTTATCATCAAGCCGGAGAATCAAGATTTGAAGGGAGCTGCTAGACATGTTATTTTTGGGCGTCACCCATATTTCCCGCACCGCGCCCCAAAAGTCAAGCCGGGTAAAGATTGGTCAACAAGTGAACATCTTCTTTTGTTCATCACTTTCTCAACTATCCAAAAACATGAGTGGAAACCTCCACCTTGAGGACAAAGTGGTTTTCTAAGAGAGTGGGAATGATACGGATAGTTAATTATAATATTTTAATTAGTTATATTATTACTTAGCAGTTATTTATTAGTATTATTTAGTGATGGTCTAGGGTTTAAGTATGGGCCCGAGCCCATTAGGTCAATTAGGTTATTTGCATTCTTTATATATTGTAACCCTTCGTTATTATTATTCAATTAATCAATAATCAAGAATTCTCTTATTATCTCATCTCTCTTTTCTATGGAGTCCAGAAATGCTCGAAGTTTTCTATTTGGAGCTTGAAGACGCTCGAAGTTCTTCTCTATCCTTGTACGTTTAACATATCAGACTCTAGAATAATAGTGCAAGCAATGCAACAATATCAAGAAATACAAAATGCATAATATAATATTTAGTTTAAACAATAATACTCCAATATTTAAAACCCCATCACTTTGCCCATAATATACTCCAAGTTAAGGTTTCACCCAAAATGCCAACGCCACTTGTCGGTCATGGCCGCTAATCAAAATCTTGAATCATGTTCATCCAAATGGAAGGTCGAGGTTTAGACTCGTGTGATGGCAAATTCTTTGCGTTTCAATAGTTTGACAAATGTATGTTAAACAGATACTCCATCCGTCCCTAAATAAACTTTCCCTTTCGTTTTTTCTTTGTCCCCAAATAAACTTCTCTTTTTCCTTAAAAAACCTCTTTTACATACCCTACCTATCACATCATATCTTTTTACTAATAATCTACATATCACATCTTACTCTACCTATCACATCATATCTTTTTACTAATAATCTACATATCACATCTTACTTTTACACATCACATCAAGGGTATTTTTGGAAAATCAACACAAAAATATCTCTCCTTTAAATCCTCAAAAAGTCAAAAAGGGAAATTTATTTAGAGACGGAAGTAGTACTACATTTTAACAAAATTATTAGTGATAAAGTAACTTGACAATCAATTTCCAAAGAGAATTGAATCTTAGTCACTGCTAGACTCTACCATGACACGGATTGCAGCTTAGGATATTTAATTATTTATTTATAAGTTACTATTTACTTATTAGCTAGAATTTATCATTAAATTTATATATTGTAATCTAATTTTATTAAGTGAGTGGAATATAAGCTCTTAGCTTCGAGAGGTTCTTTTCGATTCTTTACCTATACCCATTTATTGAATCAACAATGCCAGGGTTAGAATTAGGATTTCTTTACACTATAAATAGAGATGCACCTCTCACGTTAATTATCAGAAATAATATCAAATTCTCAATCTTTTCTTCTCTTCTCGGAAGCTTAGAAACGCTTGAAATTTTCCATGTTTCTCCTCTCTTTCTTTTGGAGTCTGAAGATGCTCAAAGTTCTTTAATTTCCAATCCGATACGATGTTCGTCACATACCATAACTATTATTCAGAGATCAAATTAATTTTTCTTTTGTTACATATTTTGATATGGAGTATATTATTTGATAAGAATATAAAATCATATAGTCATGTACTCATGTCACCCATTATTATGCAAATCTTTTGATGTACTTTGTAATTTTTAAAAGAGTAAAATTTTAAAAATGGTCCTTTAGTTTAAAACGAAGATTTTCCATATTTCGTCTTTTATTGTCAAATATTACACTCGTGACATGGTTTTATGGGTACCTTTTTCCGAATAGACCTTTTTTTAACCTTTTGCCAAGTTGGTATTAAATTGAGAAGTAAAATTATAATTCCAAAATGGTCATATATATCTTTCTAGTCATAGCCAATGCCAGAGGTCAATGTTGATGTGTCGTTTATAAACTAGAGTCGCTATTTACTAGAATCATAGTCTACAGATGTTGTATTGGTCAATACCCCTAAAAGAAAGATCACAATTGTAATATTTAATATTTAAGAACTAAATATGGAAAACTCTTTGTTATAAAGAACTAATGATAGATATTATTCTTTTGAAAACATATAATAAATCTTACCAAGCACTTTAAGTTTTACATCAATATTTAAATTAAATAAAATGATCTAAAAATAACACTCTCTACATCCTTAAATAATTACATGGAAGCCAAAACGTAATAAGGTAAAATCTCAAATTTTTTAAATTCAATTTATTTCAAAAATTGTATAAAAAATAATAAAAACAAGTTGCAAATACACACACACACACACACACACACATATATATATATACATACATACATACATACATACATACATACATACATACATACATACATACATACACACACACACACATATATAGACACACCCATATAGACACACACATACTCGGTATTCAGTATTGGTAGCACAGAAAAGGTTTTATACTCTAATGTCTGTCCCCACGTGCAGGCGAGATTTAGTTTTGCTCGAGTGTTGCATATGAGAATTAATTTTTAAAAATTGAGTGGCGTTGAGGTTTTGAACTCGTGGCCCCTAATTGAGCAAGACTTTGATACTATGTTAATAAAACAACTCAATCAAAATTAAAGCTCAAATCAAACTTGTTGTGGGCCATGAAAGATTTTATACTCTAACTAGATCCGATCACGGGGTTGAGTACTTGGCCCGTCCGCAAAATATATAGCATGATTGGGCTTGATACTTTAGGTTACATGCCAAACTCAACTTGGGCTTTATAAACATAGGCCCACAAACTTTGGGGTCGGGCTTGAGTTTTATGATCAAGCCCGAATGAATAATTATTACTCCCTCTGTCTAAAAAAAATTCTTGTTTGACTTGACACGAAAATTAAAAAAATTAAAGTATAAAGACTTTTTATGTTTTCTTTTGATGTGATAAAATAAATTGAATAGTGTAGATAAAAAGTGGGAGTATAATGTCACACTCATTAAAATGTTGTTGCCAAAATAGCTAATGGAAAAAAAATGGACGACCCAAATAGGAAATAGAGAAAGAAATTAATGGATAGAGAAAGTATTATTTCTATTGCTATAATTATAATAAAATGATAATAATAGCAACGGCAACTGCATTAATCAAATCAATAAATTATTATTACTATATTACTGTATAATACTCCCTCCGTTCCACAAAATTCTTCCTCTTTCGTTTTTTTGCTTTCCACAAAACACTTCCACTTTCTATTAAAAAACTATTTTTACCCCTACTTTTTCATACCCTACCTATCACATCATACTTTTTCACTAATAGCCCAACTATCACATCTTACTTTTTCCATCACATCAGGGGCAAAATTGGAAAGTCAACCAAAATTACACTTTCCTTATTTTCCCCAAAGTCAAAACCGGAAGGGTTTTGTGGAACGGAGAGAGTATGTCAGTGTGATTAGTCAATCATCGACGATCCACGGCACTCTGGTGCTTGTGATAGTGTGGTGTTGTTAGTATGTCAGTTGCAATGCGACAATGTAGTGAATGTGAGAGTGTGAACTTTTATTTTAGTCTTAACAAATTATGGCCCGCTCCTAGGGGACGAAAATTTGTCTAGTTTAATAATTAAAAAAACAATATTATATGAATACTCTCGACAGGAGACATGATCTTATTTTGGGAGGAGGGAGCTAGTAGCCCAAACATACAAACGCACCTTAGATATCCCGGGAGAAGAAGTTGAGGGTGCGGAACTCGGGGAACCCAAATTGAGGCCGGAAAGTTGACTGGAGATGGAAGAGAAGCTAGATGCCGCCGACAAACAATCCGTCGGTGTCCCGTTTTCCGGCGCCTCATCGACGGCATCCACGTTCCACAAAATCCAATTGTTGGTTGAAGTTGTTTGAGGTAGTACATTGTCATGCGTTATTGAGTTCCTCCACGGCGGCACTCCGCCGTTGGCCCTCAAAAAAGTTCCGCCGTATGCCCGCAATTTTATCTACATGAATTTTTAATACCGATTCAGTACGTGTATGAATGAGTTACTTTATAAATTTCTAAGAATTTGTAATCAAAATTTAACATAATTTGACTAAAGCGATAATATTTTTGGGAGGGAGAGGTTATTTTATTTATAAAGATTAATTTGAGTAAAAACGAAATAGAAAGACCAATTTGAGTAAGGGATCACTAATAAATGAGAAGTAAAAAAAAACTGATGTTAATTAATTAGATATAGACCTGATGAAACCCGCCATCTTTGAAAGGGTGCCACTCAATGCGCAAATCTTTGATGTTTTCCGGGAGGGAAAGGGTGACCTTGTTTCCGGTGACGCCGAGGAAAAGGGGTTCGTCGGAGGCGGTAAGGTAGCGGCCGGCCTGGCAGCTCTTGAGGCGAACGGCGTTGCCGTTGCCCTCCACCGCCTCCACGCTCCACCTGGAGTTCCTCGACGCGCCGCCTGTCCTGCTCTGTCGGGTTTGCCGTCCATCCTCGTCCGCCACTAAGTACTTGTTCAGGTGGCTCCTCAGCCGCACCACCTTGGCATTGTGAAACATCTCCATAGCCATTATATGTGTTATTTGATCGAGCTAAGAAGATACTGTATCGAAGCTAAGACTGGACTGGTGATCGACTACGCCGATGAACTTAAATATGAAAGCAAGAATTTATAAAGAGAAGGGGGGATTTGTTTGATGGTTACCGTTCTTTACAAGTCGTCTCGGTTGAGTAAATGCTACGGCGGTGCTAGATGGTTTTCATTCTATACTCTTTTTATTTTGACTTTGAGCCAAAATAAAAAAAGTATAATTTTAGTCGACTTTTTAATTTTGTCATTAATGTGATGGGTAGAAGTAAGATGTGATAGTTTGATTATTAGTAAAAAAGTATGATGTGATAGATATGGTATGAAAAAATAAGGATAAAAGTAATTTTTTAATCAAAACTAGAATTGTTTTAAGAAATTGGAAAAAAATGAAAAGGGAAGAGTTTTATGAAACGGAGAGAGAATGTCTTTACAAGTCGTATCCGTTGAGTAAATGCTACGGTGCTCAATCGTCTTCATTCTATATATCTTTTCCTCATCTTCATTTTTCCACTCCTCTCAAAATACTCCCTCCCCTTATTAGAGCATCAGCAGCGGCAATTCATCCATTTACCACCCCTTGCCACATCGCATGAAAAGCCAATCTTACTGACGTGGAAATATCATTCTTCCGCGGTCAGCTAGTCTTGTCTTGCGTGATGCACTTTCAGCCTATTTTTTCTTTTGTGTGTTTTGCTTTTATATATTTTTGAGAAGAATTCCTCAAAAAAAGGAAAAAAAGAAAGAAAATGTTTTCTAGAAGGAAGTAGAACTACTTTTTACTCTCTTATTCCCTTATAAGCGTTGAACTCTCTCAGATTGGCCAAGATTAGACCAAAAAAAGCTAACATGTTACTAAAAATGTGATTTTGCTTCTATTATTTGAACAATGACCAGTAGACAATAACCAATGATATTACATTGGGATAATTACTATGTTTAGTACTATTTAAGTAAATTACACTTTATATTTTAAAAGGAAAAAAATCAAGTAAATTCGTCTGATCTAGAATATAACATTCTAAACTCGGGGTGTTGTAGTCAATCAAAGGAACTTGTAAGGATTTCTACTATTTATACACATAAAAATTTGTAAATAAGTTTGGAATGAAAAATTTGTGTATTATAGATACGTACATGAATAAATTAACATAGCCCAATTAGATCCAGTGTCACTGAATGATTTTGAATCCCTATGTCACCTCAATTGCACCTTTAGGTCCCATTTGTACATGGAATTCAAACTATGGAATTGGAATTGGAGACTTCAATTCCAATTCTGGTGTTTGGTAGCACAAAAATTATGTAGATTTGAAATTGATAGTGCAGAAAATGAATTGAAATTGACAGAATTCAATTCTATGGAATTGAATCCCATGGAATTTCAATTCCAATTCCACCAATTCCTTATACCAAACGGACCCTTAAAAAAATTACAATATCTAACCGTGAACAAACACCGAGGGGGGAGGAGGGGGAAGGGTAACTTACACTAACTCTATTTTCAAAAAAGCCACCATAAGTAATCAAAGGAATGAATAGATCAGGGAAGTAAATACCTTTCAGTACCCTTGAAACGAAGCCAGATCAAAGTCCTTTGACGTAGTGTCTTTTTAGTTAATCTAAGATGAAGAAAGTAGAGTTGGGCACATGCCAGGAAGTGAGTTTAGGCCTCTACCCCTAAGGCTAAGCTAAACACAAAATCATACATTATACTTTCAAGAAAATGATTCGATATGAGATATTAAAAACACAATTCATTCCAACAATGATGAAAAAGTCAGGGCGGTCTTTTCTAAGCAAAAGCTCTTCAAACTCATTGAGATATCTACGGTTGGCGCGCAGTGCCCTGCAATTCACTTGCCTACCCCGTGACTAAATGCAGTAGCAGAAGAGTGCAAAGTCGAGGCCACCTTTTCATCAGCTGGATGATGATAATAATTATGATGCGATCTCGGGTCATATTCCTGCTGCGCATGTGGTGTTGGTGTTTGAGAATCATGCGCAAGAGGAGGATATCTTGGAGTGGAGGCAGACACCCCATTTGTATTTGGCTTCTTGTTGGGATTCAATTGTCTACCCTGTGATTCAGCATATCTCTTTTTATTGAGACTAATATTGTAAGTCTTTGAGCATTCCAGTTGAGCAATCCTTCTTTGGAGTGGATCTAGTGGGTACTCCTCTTCAAGACCGTAATCTTGAATACACTCAACTATACCCTTCAGGGCTGCAAGTTCTTGAGCATTTGCATTGGTCTGTGCATTAAAAGAAAGGAAATGTTAAGGATATGAATTGAAACAGATTCCCTAAGGTCATCTTTCCTTTTGCTTTTCTTTCTGCCATTCGTGCTTGTATGTCTCATCAAAACTTATTTTGGAGCTTATTTAATCTGATGAAAAAGCATGAAAAGAAATATCTAGGTGTACATGATCTTTTGATATTCTATATTCTAAATAAGATCAGATTTAAGAACTAATAACCATGCACATAACTGGGCAAGCCTACTGCAGTTCACGGTGACAAAGCGTAAAGTATCCATATCAGCTAATTAATCATCACAATTAACAAAGCGTCTAACAGTACCTTCTTAAAATGCTATTTTCTCTAATAAAATGACAGCAATGTTTGATCCCCCTAATGAAACACAGTATTTGAGACAATGTAAACCTGCCTTATCAGTAGTATGGCATCAAATTCGGTGTGTTTGCTTGTGGGTTATGAAAAGTGCTTTTCAGCGATTTTCGTGTTTGGTACTTTGGCATTGGCTTTAAGTGCTTAAATAATCACTTTTCTAACCTTCAAAAGCCAAAAGCAAAAAACTGGTTTTTACTCGACTAAATTTTTCTATATTACTTGGTTTACACTTAACAATTTTTCTTCACTAACATTCTTGCCTATGTTATGCCGTTTGCTCATAAATTAAGCACTTAAGTAGTTTTTGTTTGCGTAGACTCAAAAACTGATGAGCATAAAATTATTAACTTTATCATACAAACACAAAGCACATTCACTCTTACTTCAATAATCATTTATTTATCCTACAAAAGCAAAAGGAAAATTTTAATTCTTTTAAAACTACCCATTGTCAATCTAGAAATAATTTCAATTATAACTTAGGATACTAAGGCTATGTTCTTTTTGCCTTAAGTCTGGTAATTGGAGTTTGGAAAACGGAGACATGTAACTAGATTCTAAAAACTGATAACTGAAAAACTTGTAATTGGAACTTGGTAACTGGAACTTAGATTAAATACACTATTAAACCAAGGAAAATTTTAGGATCGATTTGGATTTCGGAAGGTGCTCAAGCAATAACCAGTTTTTTGCTAAAATTGTCTTTGGTTTAATAGCATATTTAATAGTATACATTCTCTTGCGTTTGGCAATAAAAGAAAATGTAATTCAGCTGATAATGTCCTTCGGTAAATGGAAATCAAGCCTTCATTAGCAGAAAATGACTTCCGCTTTTCTCATCTGGAAGTCTTTTTCTCCAGCTCTGTTCATCATCTTTTCTCTTCTCTCGCTTTGCCCAATACACCAATCACGACACCAGTTCAATTGGGACACCAACGGTTCTCCAATCATAAAAATTGACCGTTCCTACCCCCCTTATAACCCATCCCGTAAACCCCCCACCCCAGCCCCTGCACTCACCCCCCTCAATCCCCAATTTGGCAAAATGTTCTGCCAAATTTGGGATTAAGGGACGGGAGAGGGATGGGGTGTGCAGGGTGAGGGCACAAGGGGAGAACTGGGGTGGAGGGTTGGGGGTAGGAACCAAGGGCACAGCCGCATTGAGCCCTACGGGGTCCCAGGACCCCACGGGCAATTTTCTGATAAAATCTTCATCAGACCCACAGACCCAACTAATTTCTTCTTATCTCGTTTCTTCTCATCACATATTTCTTTTATCTTTTTTTTGGCTGCCTGTGTTTTTCTTTGAATCTTTTGGGTTGCTGGTGTTTTTCATTTTTTATTCACAGATTCTCAATTCCATCTCTTAGATCGCTAGTGTGTTTGGCATATTATGTACAAATTCAATTTTTATTTTGTTCTCCATTTTGATTTTGATTTCTTTCTGTTGCATGAAGGCAGAGATAGATTTGAGGTTGAAGAAGAGATTTGGGTTTGAAGATGAATGGCAAGTGCGCGTTTTAACGATTGAAGAGGAAGGACAGGGGCGGGTTACAAGGGGGAAGAAAATACGGATACAAGAAAATTGAAAGGGAAAATATGGAAAATCAATTACTTGTTCATCCTACATTAAAATCTGTGCCGATTCAAACTGAGAAGATTCAAAGTGGACGGAGGGAGTGTCTTTTTCTTTCACATGGTATCAAAGTCAAATCAACTCTAGCGTGATTGGTATTTTTCCATGGTAAGAAGACCCTTTTCCTATGAGCGCTTTCTTTGCAGTGGTATAAAAATCAGAACCAACCATCAGACTCGTGTCTTAATGGTGCCTCTTCATCGAAATGCCACACCTAAACATGAACAAATTACGTAAGCCTGTTCAGCTCGCCCAAATTGACGAATGTGGACAGCAATAACTGCCCAATGTTTGATATTACTCGAGAAAGTTGAATCAGATTAAAGAGGCATTTAGGTGCATGCCTCGTACTGAGAAGTACACTACCAGTGAAAAGCAAACGAGATTGGTTCCCCCGTCCTGCAAGTCTGCAACATGCTAACTATGCTTAAACATGAATACATCATGTTGTTGATAGTCAAAGATAGACTACAAACTAAATGCAGGCTTTGTAGGTTTCTGGAGATTGATCAGAAAAGCATCCTTCATGTGTAATGAAGAAGAGGACTGCTCATATCTCTTCTGCAGCTTTCCCTTCACAAAAGATATTTAAAGAAAATTGCTATCTGGACAAGATATGATTTCACTAGTAGCTACCTTAAAGATATGGAGACCAGAGTTATGAATAAGAAAATGAATATTTTAAAGATTGATATCTGGTCCGATCCAAACCCTAAATTATTTCGATGAAGACTGAAATAACCAATTTCACAAATTGAGTACTTTGCCTCTCCCAGATCCCTAATTTTCTCTATCAATTCCCACTCTTCCCACTTCCTCATTTCTTCCTCGCCGTCTAGACTAACTCACCACATATCTACATTCTAAAATGGAGGTTCACTCTATTTTCTCCACCAACTTGACAATCCAATCCCTCACCATGACCAACAATGTCTTTGTGTTCCTTCGTCTTCCATCCTGTCTCTGAAGGCAGATAGCATCCGGCTATGCATGATCGCACTAAGGTTTTCACTTTTCTATGTGACTATTAGGAATAATGGATATATTAGGAAATAGAATGTTATTATTTATTACCTTCTTCATTATGTTATTTCCTTATTGTATTCTTACTATAGTTCTTCTCCTACTATGAATAAAACTCTCTCCTGTAATCCCTATATATAGGGATGCATCTTTCATCATTCAATAAGAGCAATTGTTATCAAACTGTATCATGGTATCGGAGCTAAGGTCTAGCCCTTCCTTTTCTGACCGAACACATCGTCGGTCTTTGTTCATGGCGGTCGACCGTCACACAGCATGGCGTCACTGACCGATCTCGACGAGCATGCCTAAGAGCTGCCGTCCATTATCCCTTTTTTTCTCTCCAAAAAAAATCTATTCTCTCTTTTTCTCTGCAAAAAAAATCCAATATCTCTCTCGTCCGAAAAATAATGTGCATGATTGAAAAACGGAAAAAAATGCATTTGTGTTTTCTTCTAGAGCCCGAGAGCATGGAAAGCAATAGAGAAGCAGAGAACGGCCCAAAAGGAGGAAAAAAACTCCTCGCCCTCGCTCCAATCGCCAACACTCTCACCAAGAAAAAGAACTCAATAAACGTAATCTCAAATTCGTTCGTCATGCAACAAAAATCTAGCTCTCTACTTCTCACAAATTGCTTTCGCCAGCTCAATTCTAGTACTTGTGTTCCAAGCTGCTCCTCGTTACCGATGATCGGCTTGCGGGGATATTAGGAATAACAAATATATTAGGAAATAGAATGTTATTATTTATTACCTTCCTTATTATGTTATTTCCTTATTGCATTCTTTCTATAGTTATTCTCCTACTATGATTAGAACTCTCCTATAATCCCTATATATATAGGGATGTATCCTTCATCATCAATAAGAGCAATTATTATCAAATTGTATCAGTGACAATGCACGACATCTCTGATTTTCCATTCTCCATCTTTGACATCTCTAGGCTCTGTCCATTGGTCTTTTAAGTCCAACATCTTTGATTCGATTCTTCTATAATAACAATATTTTTAAAGTTTTGCATACTAATTGCTACCTTTCACTTAGATATACTTAGATTTTTTTAAGAGAAACCCACATATTCGGTACAAATTGGTTGGGTCTAATATGTTATATGTTTCGGTCCGGTTTGATCTAAAACCGAATACATATAGGTCCGATCTTCGGCCTACATATTTTTTCATTTTGGTTTTCGTTCTGGTCCGATTAAGTTTGGTTTTGGACCGATGAATAATTCTAGTTGCATGTAGTTCAATTGAATTAGCAATTTCTTTACATAACCACCATCACTTCCCTAGTTTTTGAAAAATTCAACAAATGGTTTATCAAATCTTTCACCTCTCGATTATGAGTTTAGTAATCTTAGAAAACATGTAAGCTTTTTTCGAAGAGACACGATAAAAACTAAAAAGCTCCATTTCTATTTGATTCAGCACATTGATGTGTGAAGTCCATAAATGTTTTTCTACTTTGTAATCATTATTGATAATTGTTTTCAATATACTTAGTAATATTTAATCAAAGAAGAATATGAGTTATATTGAATTTTTTCAAAGTTTTTGTGCCAAAATTAAAACTTAACTTTTTATACCATTAAAATTACGCAATGATGCCAGTACATGGCCTCAAAAGGGGTACTTCATCAATCCACCTATGTTAACACTTAACACACCTACCAAAATGAAGTAGTTTAACGAAGATGCCATACTAAGTGATATCTCATTAAAAACATGTTGTCTTGTGTTTTCAATAATGATGTTCCATATTTTGTCTTATTCTCTAACAAAGAGCTATTCTTTTACCACCTCAAGTATTTGCGTATTTGTTTCATTCAAGACACCACACCAGAACAACCCAAAATGGCTGCAACAAAGATAGATTACCGGCCTATAAAGTATTAATTCTATACTAATACGCTTATACACAAAAGTAAAATACTCTTAAGTTTAAACCAAAACATGCAAAAAGTGCAATGTTTATAATTTGCAACGATGTCTTAGGATTTAGCCTTTGTTTCCTTGTGTTCTATGTGTATAATACGGTACTCCCTGTGTGTATAATAGAGTACTCCCTCAGTATATAATCAAATAAAAGCCTGTTAAATTAGCGTCTACTAATTTTGATGGTCAGAATTGTGTGTGCACCACAGCCCCAGTATCGAACACAAATAAGATAGCATACATCTTCCTAAAACCTGGCAAATGATGAGAATCTCTCACACTATGTCGACAATACTTTCAAGCTAGTTGCGTTTGTGAATAGTCACATAATAAGACATAAGGTCTGCACTTACCCTATGCTCCCCAAATACCACGTGTGGGATCACCCTAGGTTTTGTGGTTTATGTTTTCATTTTCAGGTATGCAACATGTTTATGCAGATGAATAATTAAAACAAACCCAAATGTAGGAACACAACTACCTCTGCATTCCCTGAGCTAGCACCTTTCCCTTGTAAACTCCTTCTGAGGTCCTTTAAGTGTGCCTTTAAAATGGGAGCAATTGGAAAACTTTCAGTAAGCTGAAATGCATGTATAAAATGGGCGGCATCAATTTCCTTCCCTCTATTGATCAATGCTTGGACTACACCTGCAAGAAAACAAAATGGCAGTGAAGTAAAAAACAGGATATGAGAAGAGTGAAGTGTGAGTTTGAGCAACGCAAGTATAATAGCAACATTAAGACAATCCTCTCCTAAAGAAACAGATACTTAAAAGGTCTCAGATTGCGTGGTGTACAAGGAAGTTCAGAATAGATAGTCAATCCTCTTCACACCATCAGGTCAGTTAAAGAACACCAACCTGAAATTCTGTGTGTTAAGCCAAGAGAACGGCAGAGCTCAGGCCCTGGCCTTTTGTGAGCACCTGCAAGAACAAGCTTGCAGAGTTCCTCTTCATCAAACTCTGAAGAAATTCTAAAAGTTGCAAGAAGCTGCAAAAATGCCTCAGTTTCCAATGAATTCTCACTGGCAGAACAAATGGCAGCATTAGCCATTTTAGGCTTCCATTCATCAGCAATGGATTTGGCCTGCTGCATAATTTCAGGGGACAGTGTGCAATCAGAGCCTTGATCAGCCATTGCCAAATATGTGGCCATGGCTTTTATGCACACAAGGCAGGAGCGACGAATGTCCTGAATGATATCGGTTTTTTTCTCACCATTTTCACTAGGCTCATCAGGTGGGTAGAAGCCCTCTAGTGAAGCCAGCACCAAACAGCCTGGTTCAGCTGCACATTGAAGTGCAAGGGCTAGTTCACTACAAATCAAAGTTATGTTTTTTTGGTTCTCCATAATAAAATTCAGAAGCCCTTTTGCATCCATCTGTTCACAGATTTGCATAAGTTCTGGTCGAGGCTTAACAACTCCAGCTTTTTCCCCAGTTCCATGAGACGATTTAACTTCAGATCCAGAATGAAATACATTTGAGTCACCAAGAGAGCTGCTTACCTGGCTGTCTTCACTGTCCCCAGCATCCACATGCTCAAAAGGTGTCAGTTTATGGTTTTCACATGCTTCAGCTATGGCAGAGGCAGCGGCATCTTTCAGTTTTTGTATACGATCCAACATATCTTGCTCCTTTCTAACAACATCTGCCTCCTGTGAACTAATCAGATCTTGAGAAACAGATTCTTGTTCGCAGAAGGCCTTCTCTCTAATGTCTAAGTCCAGGTACTTGCGTAGCATCATTGCCTCAAGTTGCCTGAAGTGCTCCAGAATTTCCATTAACTGAGCTTTGTTTATGCTAGCATCTTCATGAGACTCCAGCTCCGACAATGCCTTGCTCAACTGTTCAATCAGCAAAGGTACAGCATCCATTAAAGCAGCAACATCTGTCTCAGCCATGGCCACTATAATAGCTGCATAAGATGAGGGAAATGTATGAAAAGAATACATCAGATGAACTTATAAGTTAAAACTTAAAAGAACAATATATCTTCAGGATGACAGTTTAACACTATACAACAACAACCCAGTTGGATCCCACGAGAGTAGGGTCTAGGGGTGTATGCAGACATTACCCCTACTCAAAAGTAGAGAGGTTGTTTCTAAGAGACCCCCGGCTTAAGTAACACAGATAACACAAGAACACAAAAGATGCATAAAGCAGAGATAGGGAAGATGTATTCTGTTAGTTCCAAATTTCATAGAGGACCTTTGAATTTTAGACCTCCAACGAAGAAGGGGAAACCACCTCTCTCCTATAATTTATATTTTTGACACTTTCAGGCACCCACAATTCTGACACTTTCATGCACCTTTAAATTGTAGCTTTCTAGATTTTGGATCAAATAAGAATCATGCACCATGATAGACATGAGAATGCACATGATCCATTGCAAAATAAGATGAAGGGCTACTTAAAAATTAAAAAAATTAGAATAAAATTGAAAAACATGGTGGTATTCTGCCATCGCGAAATATGAACTACTTTCAACACAAATTTGCATTGCAATGAACAAAAAATGTACAATTCTCATTTCTGACAGTGAGAGCCATTATCATCATAATCACACCATATATAAATGTGTGTATGTGTATGTATATGTGTGTGTGTGTGTGCGCACGCGCGCGTGTCTTATAAAAAAAGGAAATATTCAGCTCACAACATTGAAGTAAACTTCATTTTTTGGGACAGATTGAGTATATAAACATGCGCAGCTCAGCTTACTTTTAAATTAAAAATTATGTATATGAAGATGCAATATACTCCCTCGATCAGTAACCAGGTGAACTCTGCTTCAAATAAGAAGTCTCTAGAGTCTAGGGTCTTTTAACAAACACCTTCACTTCCCTGTTAGAGTAGATCCCTCAAGGGCCCTCAATAGTTTTAGGGTTTTCCGTATCAAGATTGATCCACTACAGACCTAACTAAAGTCATAAAAAGCCTAGAAATTGCATTGGGGCATCCCGTGAAGAACAAAGAAGACAAGGAATGTAATTTTTGCAGATGAATTGAAGATTGGGAGAAAGACCAAAGTAAGACTAAACCATTGAAAATATACCGAAATAAGACTTCCATGTTTTTATTCCCAAAATAGGACTTAAAATGCATTTACATTACCAAACATGGTCATGTACATTACCAAAAAGTATAGTAATGTGCACATGTACAGTGCCACATTACAACCACATTACCAAAGTGTGAAGTCCTATTTCGGAGTAAAAAACATGAAAGTCCTATTTTGGTACTTTTCTCTATGTTTTAGTCCAATTTAGGGTGATTTCTATTGAATATTTGAAGTTTCCAACAACAACAACAACAACCCAGTAGAATCCAACTAAAGTAGGGCATGGGTAAGTTTCCTTAGGGTGCCTTAGTGCCCAAACTGAATTTATTTTAAGTTC
Organism: Cuscuta australis; assembly: GCA_003260385.1. Lineage (NCBI taxonomy): Eukaryota > Viridiplantae > Streptophyta > Magnoliopsida > Solanales > Convolvulaceae > Cuscuta > Cuscuta australis. Next base: position 1,384,484 of record NQVE01000195.1, read on the forward strand.
ACCTTATAGCTTTTGTGGGAATTAAGCGTGAATTTAGTTTTTAAATAGGAAAATTATGTTTCCTACACGAAGACATCAAGGGCAATTAAAAACCCCACAAATTAAAAAAATATGAATTTTGAAAATTAGACTTTCTTTTAATTAAATGCTCAGCTATGATTGCATTAATATACTCTTATTCAACTTCGTAACTCGAAAATTAATCAATTTGAAAACTGTCATATAAAAACCACAAATAAAAACCAAATGACGGAGAAGTGAAAACAAAAAGCAACACATCGCATCTGGGAGTCAGCAATACAGGGCCTAAATAACATATTGCAATTATAGTGAGTGTACCAGGAAGATGGAAGACCGGCGGCTGAAGAAAGATGAGCGACCGGCGACGCTATCAGCGGCGAAACGAAATCGAACAATTTCTCTCGCTTCTTCGTACGCGTTGTTTTGCGCCACTTACGACTCAGGGAGTCAGGGGTGTTAGGACTTAGGGCGATGAAAAAGGGGTCCGGTCCGGGTGGAAGAAGTGACCCGGTCTTATACTAATCTGGTGGTCTAGGAGGTGGCAACAGGTTCAACCGGATTGCTTTCATGTTGGATTTTTTCGGTCTGGATATCTTTCAGATATATGTTATCATCGGTTTGGTTAGGTTCGGATCGATTTAATTTTGGTTCGGATTTGATTCGGTTCTATACATTTTTCAGTTCGGTTCAGTTTCGAATCGATTCAGATACGGTTCGTTAAAAACTTGTTCGGATACAATTTGAATAGGATATACTTCGGTTTCGGATCTAGTTCGGTTTGGATATATTTTGGTTTCGGATCAAATATATTTTGGATATATACTATTTTCTAATTAAAACTCAATTATCCATGTTTCTTTTTATGTTTTATCACATTTATCAATCTATCATTTATTCAATACCTCATATTATTTTATATTTTTTCAAATTATACTATCTTTACCCTAAATAATCTTTCCTTTTTGACTTTTTAGTCATATTTTACAAATTTGGACTACAGATTATGAAAAAATATATATTTAATTATGATATAAATTTAATATAATTAAACTGATTTTAAAACTTAGTTTTGATGTATCAAATTTTTCTCACATCTACTAATGTATTTATGTTTATAAATAAAAAAATAAAAGATAAATTCAAATAGTGTTATGTTCCATTTCAATACAATTTGGTAAAAATTGAGTAAAATTGGGTGAAATTAAGTGAATTTTTTTCAATCGGGTGCAAAATTTATAAATTATTTGAGTGTATTTGGTTGAAATTAGATAAAATTAAATTTAATAGAGTCGAATATAATTAATTTTACACCTAAATGTAATGGCGTAGATCAAATTTGAAAATGACAGCACTAAATGATGCCCTAGAGAGTTTTTTCAAAATGCTAACACTAACATCTGATATTATTGACTAATATTGAGTGAATTTGTTTGAAACTAATCAAATTAACTCTCAAATCAATAAAATTTATTGTAATTGCATGAAATTAGGATAAAATCTAGTTATCCCATACAATTCATCATATAATCCTTTTGTCCCAAAAATAATATCACACTTCACTATTTAAAATTACAGAAATTTATTTTGTTTGTGCGTTATCATTTATTATTTGATAAAATAAACTATTGTTCTTGTAACATCTTATTTTCTAAAATTTTTGACGTATTTTTTTTAAATTTGTAGACATTTTTTATTTTTATACCAATCTTTAAATAAAATAAATTTTAAAAACTTAAAATTTTTGCTTTGTTTTGTGTTATGTAGCATTCTTTCTACGATGGAGAGTTTTTTCTTCAAAATAAGATTGTTTTAATTAGATTTAGTAACTTAAGACTAAAATTAGTAATGTATTTTATCAATTTTTTTATGCTTAAAATTTCCCCCATTTCTTTTCACTTTCCTTACTTAATCTTATCAATTTTCTTATGCTATCATTCATCTCATTTTTCAATTTTCATTCACCTTCAACTCTTAGATCTAATTTTTTTTCAATTGATGTTTCACCTTGTTTTTCAAATATTTTCACCTTATTCTTAAAAACCAGGCATTACAAATAGTATTTTTGTATAAAATAATCAATGAAACAAATAAACAAAAACTATGTAATTTTTGAATAGTGAAGTGTAGGCCGAATGGTTAGAGTTGATTAATGTCTGATATGATGTGACATATACTCAAAAATGTGTTTGAGTTTAGTGTAAATGGTTTGAGATGGACTTATTCCATTTGTTGCCCATTTTCTATTTTAAATCCTCTATCTTTGAGGAGGTGTTGGGTCAACAACTAACTTTGCTCTTTGTGTATCATCAAGTTTTTTTGTAAACATGAAGAAATTGATGGAAATTTTACGCAGTGCTCATTTACTAATTAGATCCATTGTGAATGTATGCTGCCAAACAAGTGTGTTTTTGATAATATACATTAATTAATATGTTTGTGATTATCCAGCGTCATGTTTATCCATATACGTTACAATATTTAACATTTTTGTCTCAGCAAATATTGCATAGTGACACGTACTGTGGCATTGCGGCATGAAAAATACATCTTTTTTTAATGGATCGAATCATTGCAAATTTCTTATAAAATGATGAATTTTGGTTTTTTTTTGGGATAAAACATGATAGGTTCTTTTCATATCTTTTACTTAGGCAAGGTTCCCATGACATTGGGAACCAATGTCATGGGATAACCCGGGGGTGCTCCGGTACCCCGTTCGTAAAATTGACAGTTCCTACCCCCTAACCCCCCTGGTAGACCCCCCACCCCGCCCTGACCCGAACGCACCCCCCACCCCCTTCAATTGCACCCTACAATGTCATGGGAACCAAGGTGCTTTTACTTTATTTTGGTCTTTCTCCATGTAAATAAGTTTAGTTTAAAACGTATTCTTCTGTGCTTATAAGCTAACTTACAAACTGTTTATAAGTCAAAAAAATTAATATGTTCTACTCCCTCCGTCCTCCCACTAGGTCACTATTAAGTCCTATTTAGGGAATAAAAAAGTTTAAGTCGTACATTAGGAAAGTCATTATGTTTTAGTCCTATTTAGTACAAATTTTACAAGAAGAAAAAATAAGGAGGGAATAAAAATATCCTCTCTTTTCCATCATTTTTTTCCCTCTCAAAATAGAGAAAAAGTTTAAATAGTAGCTCAATCCATTGAATTTGTTTCTTTCCATTCTTTCTATTTTTTAGGAGGGAAAATAAATTTGTTTTCCTCCACCCTATTACATCCAAATGATCAAATGAGAGAAAATAAACTCCATTAAAATATTCTCACCTTTTATTTTTTCTTTATTTTCTTTCCTCCATCTAATATATGGAGTGACAATTATATAAACAAAAATGCTAGGGGTACACCATTTGGGGTACCCCATTTGTACCCCCTTCCATCTCCACCACACAAAACAAGATAGAAAAAAAAAATTAAAAATAAAAAAATAAATGAAGGGTTAGGATGCATGGTGTACAAAATGGGGTACCCCTATCATTCCTCTTATATAAATCGCCCCATTGTCACCCAGACTCGGTAGTCCATGTCGTACGCAACTAAAAGATTACTTTAAAAAAAGTTATCGAGAATTACCGGTATTGTCAAAAAGAAAAAAGTTGTGCTAGTAACTTTTACAGGTAAATTTAACGTATGGTACGCCAACTTTGACGTTTATTTCATTTCGGTATACCAACTTTGTTTTCTTTCAGAAAAGTACTCTAACTTAACACTTTCTTTCACCGATGGTATTTTAGCCGGTTTCCAGGTTAAAAGCCGGTCGCCTATCCTACGTGGATGCCTATTTGGCGCACCCAATCCTACGTGGATGCATCTCTTCTTTTTTTTACAATATTCATCATTTTTAATATATAACTTATATAAATTAATGCAAATAGTTTTTTATTAATAAGAATAGATAAATAATTATAAATAAAATAGGGCTTCACGTCAGCACCATCGGCCGTCTTCACGCTGTGCACTGCCACGGAGTCCTCCCGGACGTCGAGTGTGATCTCGACGTAGGCGTCGTCGTTAGAGGGCTTCGCCGCCGACGGGCTCCCCAACTCCGCCGACGGGCTCCCCAATTTTCTTTCAAAAAAGAAGAAGAGAGAAGAATTTGAAGGAGTCAAGTATCAGATCTCATCAGCGGCAGATTTCTTCTTCTTTTGGGTGGACTTCTTCCTCAGCAGTGGCAGATCTCAACAGCCGTAGGTTTCTTCTTCCTCAAATTTTTTTGAATTTCATTTGTTTTAATCTTTTTATTGTTTATTGTTTCAATTTCCTTAATTTTAATCTTTTTATTTTTTCCTCAATTTTTTTCAATTTCATTTGTTTTAATTCTAAACCCTTCTTTAATGTAATCAATTTTGATTTTTTTAATTTCAATTTTATTTTTTAATTCCAATAATTAATATTTAATTAATTTTAATCTTTTTATTTTTTCCTCAATTTTTTTCAATTTCATTTGTTTTAATTCTAAACCCTTCTTTAATGTAATCAATTTTGATTTTTTTTAATTTCAATTTTATTTTTTAATTCCAATAATTAATATTTAATTAATTTTAATCTTTTTATTTTTTCCTCAATTTTTTTCAATTTCATTTGTTTTAATTCTAAACCCTTCTTTAATGTAATCAATTTTGAAATTTTTTAATTTCAATTTTATTTTTCAATTCCAATAATTAATATTTAATTAATTTTAATCTTTTTATTTTTTCCTCAATTTTTTTTCAATTTCATTTGTTTTAATTCTAAACCCTTCTTTAATGTAATCAATTTTGAATTTTTTTAATTTCAATTTTATTTTTTAATTCCAATATTTAATATTTAATTATTTTAATCTTTTTATTTTTTCCTCAATTTTTTTTTCAATTTTATTTGTTTTAATTCTAAACCCTTTTTTAATGTAATCAATATTGAATTTTTTTATTTCAATTTTATTTTTTAATTCCAATATTTAATATTTAATTATTTTTAATCTTTTTATTTATTTTTGTTAATTTTGAATTTATAATTTTATTTTATTTATAATTATTTATCTATTTTTATTAATAAAAAACTATTTGCATTAGTTTATATAAGTTTTATATTAAAAATGATGAATATTGTAAAAAAAAGAAGAGTAGGCATCCACGTAGGATTGGGTGCGCCAAGTAGGCATCCACGTAGGATAGGCGACCGGCTTTTAACTTGGAAACCGGCTAAAATACCATCGGTGAAAGAAAGTATTAAGTTGGAGTACTTTTTTGAAAGAAAACAAAGTTGGTATACCGAAGTGAAATAAACGTCAAAGTTGTTGTACCATACGTGAAATTTACCCTAACTTTTACTTCATCCGTTTCACAAAATCCTTTCCCTTTTGTTTTTTTGAATTCCCTAAAACACTTCCACTTTCTATTAAAAAACCACTTTTACCCTTACTTTTTCATACCCTATCTATCACATCATACTTTTTCTCTAATAACCAAACTATCACATTTTACTTTTACCCATCACATCAGAGACAAAATTGGAAAGTCAACCAAAATTATACTTTCCTTATTTTTGCCAAAAGTCAAAAGTGGAAGGGTTTAAAGGAAGGGAGGGGTACACAATTTTCTTAGAAAAAAAGATTCACCCTTGTCGATGGAAGACCTTTTTTTTGTATAGCTGGAAATGTATTAGTCCTAAATTTATTATCCTATTACAAATTACAAGATCTAAGAGAATTTGTTTTTAAAATTAATTTGTTTAAATAATAATATAAATTTTGATATCAAACTTCTATATTAAAATCTACATGGAATACTCTATAAAGTGAGATGTGGCATGACTATCTATGTTAACAAATGATTATCAAAAACGAGTAAAGAAAAAAATTTGTTGACCGGTTATAAGTGGAGTAAGATTTTAAATTCAAAACTAATGTAGTATTAACCATAAATTATTGTCACTAATAATGAAAATTTGGATAAAAACATTACGAAGGAGACAACTTTTGAATAAAAATACTTTAAAATTTATGATCAAGAATAAGTTTTACTCCGTCTCTCTCGCTCTCTCTCTCTCTATAAAAACGTTGCCGTGCCAAAGACGAATTAGACGAGTGATTATCGGCAGCTCCTTTGACCGTGCCAAAAGCGAAAGCCACACAAAAATAAGAATCATGTAATGTTATGAAATTTGCATTAAATAAAACTAAAACATAAGTCATTTTTTAGTGTAAGATTTAAATTTTTTAATTCTTGAAGTAGTTAATAATGGCCGTGTTTGGAAAACAGCATTTGGGATAGCGTTTGACATCTTTGACTGACTTTGATTTTTTTGACCAAGCGAATCGCCAAAACCATTGTTTAGCTAATGGCTTTTTCACTTGGCATTTTGATCCGAAAAGCCAAAATCTGAAATGCCAAGGTGAGTAGCATTTGGACATGGCGGTTAGGAAAAATATTTTTTTTTAAATCATTTTTGTTGAAAGATATTTTATAATATATGTAAAAAATAAAAATAAAAGTTAAAAAAATTAAATACGAAAAAATAAAATGAAATTAAAAAAAATTATATTTATAATTCATTAAAAAATTTATACTTATAATTTATTATGAATGAAATGAAATTAAAATTTAATATTTCATATAGTAAATATTTAATTTTTACATGTAAAAAAATGAAAAATAAATATCATGTCTACACACACACACACACATATATATAATTTTTTATTTAATTTTTTTAATTTAAAAAAATATATTTATGATATGATATTTAAAAAAATTGTAAAATAAAATATACCATAAATGGAGGGATGTCCTTTTATGTAATTTTATTTACAAACAGCTAACTATAAATAGCTAAAGTTGCCAAACACTTAAAATTTAACTGCTAACAGAAACAGCCAGTCAAAACAGCTAACTCAATCAGTCATTCAAATCAGCTAACATAAACAGCCAACAGCCAACAGCCAACTGCTAGTATCCAAACAAGGCCAATATCTAATGGGAGGAATAATGTCCAGTGATGGTAGACATTTATTTGAATAATATCTAGTGCGGCCAAATGCTTTTGGAAAATAACAAGAATTCAATTGTAAAATTTTAATCTCAATGTTATTTGGCAAATATATGAATATGACGACCAATTGTTTCATAAACAAAATACATTATGACGACAATTACAAAAATTAATAATCCGAAATAAATAATTACTCCCTTCGTTCCATAAAATCCTTCTCATTTTGTTTTTTTCCCAATTCTCCAAAACACTCTCACTTTTTATTAAAAAAACTACTTTTACATCTACTTTTTCATACCCTTCCTCTCAAATCATACTTTTTCACTAATAACCAAACTATCACATTTTACTTTTACCCATCACATCAGGAGTAAAATTTGAAAATCAACCAAAATTATACTCCCTCGGTCCCACTGTGTTTGTCCACTTACCTTTTGGCACACCATCCAATGCACTTCTTTAATCCATTTTATCTTGTAATTTGAATATTAAAAAATTATAAAAATTATATATTAATAAGGAAAAATTATCTCAAATAATCTCACCTTTTCGCGCTCTTTCAAAAATAATCCCACTTTTCACTGTCAACGGAAATAATCCCACCTTTTCGCATGTGTGCGAGTTTTGGGTCACCGTTAAAAAACTAACGGCCACTTAACGGAAGTTTTTGAAAATGCCTGTTTTTTGCAAATAAATGAAAGGTGAGATTATTTTAGAAAAATTTGCTTTTAACTTTTTCAGTTTTGAATTTAAAATTAATATTTTTTAAAAATATAACAATATACTCTTGTTAGAGATTTGTCTAACGATTAACAAATTTTGTAGTGATTTATAAAATTTATGGGTTCCGTTTCGGAGAAAAAAATATTGTGTCATTTTCATAACTTTTGAATTACTCCCTCCGTCACGTGAAACATGGGAGTTTTGGTTTTTAGGAGGGATTTAAGGGGAGTGTATTTTGGTATTGAATTTCCAAAAATGTCCTTTGATATGATAGGTAAAAGTATGATTTGATGGATAGATTATTAGTAAAAAGATATGATGTGATAGTTAGGGTATGAAAAAGTAAAGGGTAAAAGTGAATTTTTAATGGAAATGAGAAGTGTTTTGTGGGACAGATAAAAAAAGAAAGGAGAAAGGTTTTATGGGACGGAGGGAGTACTATTTTGGGGAAAAATTTGTATTGAATTATTAAAAAAATCACAAATTGGGTAGTTCCATTTTAGAAAGAAAATTTTATTGCAATATAAGGTTATCAATAAAAATTTTAGAGTGTTCATGGAAAAATTGCAATACATCAGAAAATGTTGTGAGTTATAAAAATAAAAGTTCTATTTTAGAGAAAAAAATTGTTGTGTTATTTTCACAACTATTGTAATGTTGTTTCACAAAAAATATTTATATAGAACTATCGAAAAATATTCATAAGTTTTGTAGTGCCATTTTTTTAAGAAATAATAATAATGTAGTATCAAAAAATAATTTGAAGCGCAGCTCAAGAAAAATACAGTAAATGCAACTTACAAAAAAATGTACTTCCTCCGTGATCAAAAACACTTCCTCTTTCATTTTTTTTCCTTCCAACAAAATACTTCCACTTTCTATTAAAAAACTACTTTTACCCTTACTTTTTCATGCCCTACCTATCACATCATACTTTATCTCTAATAATCTATCCATCACATCTTACTTTTACCTATCACATCAAGGGCAAAATTGGAAGTCAACTACAATTTAATACTTCCTTATTTTTACACAAAGTCAAAAGAGGAACACTTTTTCCAAACGGAGGGAGTAGTTAGGTATGAAGTTAATAAATTAGCTCTATTGTGTAGCATAATTTATTTTCTAATTATTACCATATTATTGGTTATTGAAAAAAACAATTAGTTTCACTCTAAAAACACTTAAATTTGGTATTATTTCCAAAAAAATAAAATAAAAATACATTTAAAGAAATTAAAAAACGAAAAAGGGAGAATTTACCTAAAATAATCCCACCTTTCATTTATTTGCGAAAAACGGGCATTTTTCAAAATTTCCGTTAAGTGACCGTTAGTTTTTTAACGGTGACCCAAAACTCGCACACATGCGAAAAGTTGGGATTATTTTCGGTGACAGTGAAAAGTGGGATTATTTTTGAAAGAGCGCGAAAAGGTGGAATTATTTGAGATAATTTTTCCTATTAATAATCTATATGTTAAGACGAATCAAACAAGATCGCAAATGACTATTTTTAGGCTTACACATTAAGAGAATTTGATGAGTCAAAGTGCTTAGATGAACAGTTCTAAAAGTCAAATGTGGACAAAGACAATGGGACGGAGGTAGTACTTTCCTTATTTTTGTCCAAAGTCAAAATGGGAAGGATTTAAAGGAAGAGCAATATTTTGTACTCCCTCCATTCTTAAAAACACTTCAACTCCTATTTCATTTTTACACGTAAAATCTCATCTTTCTTTAAATGATTTTAATAATAAATTTATACAGAAATAACAAGTAAAACTTACATATTTAAAAATTACATAAAAAATTCTACAAAACAAGTTGTGACAAGAATATTTTATTTTGTTAGATGACTAATGAAAAACACACGCAAATAAAAGTTATTGTGATGTCTTGAGACTTTAATAGTAAATAGGATGGCTTTAAAGAAAGGGAGGGAATGGTTGTTTATAATTCAATTACTCTTCTAATTCAAACGCAACAAAATTTAATCTAGCTTCTATCAAGTCTTCCAGCATTCGGAACTCATTTGGTATATTCATAAACATCTTAACTGCATTCAAAACTTGATAGCAGAAGATCTAGTGCACTTTGGAATCAAGGTCGTGTGTGGATTTCTTTTACATTGGGCTTTGAGTTCGCACAACGTGTAACGTAATTACATTAGTCAAATGATCTTTTTTCAACCTCTTAGACACTAAACTTGTTGACATGCTCATTCCTTTGTTCGTCATCTCCTCATCCATAGCTATCGCCGCTTCATCATATTGCTTCACGCCATCTCGCACTGCTCTATCTCGAATTTTTTTCGAAACGAAGGAGAACGCCACAACCAATGCAAACCCGTCTTAATTTTTTTGAAATGAGGGAGTATAATTTAATTAGTTAGAATAAAGGACTCTTTTCCCATGTTGTCTTAGACCCTTGATTCATCAAGACTGGCCCTGGAGAGAAGAACTCATGCAAATACTATAAATTACTCCCTCTGTCTTAAAATGTTCTTCCCGTTTCTATTTACGAGGTCTTAAAATGTTCTTCCCGTTTCTATTTACGAGGTTTGACCGACTTTATTTTTCAATTCCATTTATTTGATTGTAAAATTAAAAAATAAAATTTATATATTCAAAAACTACATCAAAAGTTCTAAAAAAAGATGTGACACGACTATTTTTTTTATGAAATAACTAAACAAAATATGTAAAGAAAGTAATTAAAGTTTGACAGTGTAAATAGTAATTGAGAAGAATATTCTAAGACGACGAAGAGAGTAGTAATTTAAGTAAAACTCTAATTAACTTAACACATACTAACAATTATTCCAAACAAATATCACATGAGAAGAGCTGAAGAATTAAATAGGAAATGCTTAGAGTACATATACTAGAAGTAAAAAATTGTGGAGGCAATAAATTTAGATGAGAATGGGTTTATGACGAAGAGCGTGAAGCATAGTAGGAATAAAGCCAGGCGGAGCCCGAGTGAAGGAAGCAAAGGCATAATCCTCCCATGATTAACCTCAATTTGTCGCTTAAATAAATCACTACCCCTCCAACGAACAGACAAATCCTGCACACAGATACATATGAATATACATTAAGTGCATGAGTCTCAATAAAATCTTAACCTGTTTCCATAAATAATATAGTAATGTTTTAGCGTTTGATTTTCACTAAATTAAAAAATGTGCTAAGAAAATACAGAGCATGCATTAAGAATTTGTTTGGATATAATGTACGCATTGTACTTCAGCCATATATTCACTAAATTACTATAATAGAAATAAAATGCATTTAAAAAATAGAAATAAAATAGGTAATGCAATTTTTAAAAAAAGAAAATTGTAAAGTGTTTTATGGGATGCATGCATGGATAGATTATTTGGGATGCATGGTAGATAGGGATATACACGAGTACGTGTGGATAATTTGATCTCCAAAATTACCAAAAATAATTTTAAAGAATACAATTTGATATTTGGAATAGTATAATAACTAAATAATCACACACCATGTGAGAATGAACCAAAATAATAAATCCCAGCTGCACCTCCGTTTACTGAATTGAATACTGTATGCATAAATTGAAACAGCCACTTGAGCAATCACAAGACAGCAGATTCCCGATATTGACAGCACCTGCATGCATGCACGCATAGATATATAAATAAATAAATACTTCACCTAAAAAAATACTCCCTAAATAAATAAATACTCTCTATATTAAAAAAAATTACTCCCTCTGTCCCAAAATATTTGCCACATTTCCTTTTTCAATAATCACAGAAATTTTTATTTATTTGTATGTTTTTAATCTTTTCATTGATTGTTTGATATAATAAAATATTTTTGACACCTCTTATTTCAAAAAAAATTTCATGTAGTTTTTAAATATGTAAATTTCATTTTTTATTTCTATACCAATATTTAAATAAAATGCATTAAAAAAAACTTTATATTTTACCTCATTTATTTTTTTGAAATGTGGTAAACATTTAGGGAGGTAGGGAGTATTTAACACTCACTTTTTATTGGTCTTAAATATTACTTCCACTTTCCATCAAATATGTTTCCCCCCTAATCATTAGCCCACATATCAAATCATATTTATCCACTATTAATCTACTAGTATTTGAACCCGTGCCGTGCACGGGTGGAACGAAATTTTTTATCGATTCTAAATAAAATTTAATGCAATATTTTTTCAAAAATAAAGAAAATATACTTCTCGCATGATATTTAATATCATAGAAAAACCAAAGTGGAATAAATAATATTTGAAGGATTGATTGTGTACAACACAAAAAAAAATTAATACCAAATTTTCTGAAAGACTTCAGGGTATACAAAAGATATGTTCATTGTTCTTATTATTATTTAAATTATAAATTTTAAATTTTACCATTTTCTTTTTGTTAAGGAAAATAATTTGAGTATCATTTATTTTTTTAAATAAATTTCAACCACATGTTTTTTTAAATTTTTTTCATTAATTATTAAGTTATTTTTTTAATTTTTGGAAAAGTCAAATTATTATTCGGTTTTTTATTTTTTAATATAAATAAGGTATGTGTTATACTAAAAAAATACATTATTTTTCCATTCATATTTTTGTTACATTTTAATATACATAGAATACATTTATATTTTCAAAAAGATTTTTTAAAGAAAATAGTGTTTGGGTATGATATATTTTTGGTTTAAAATAAACATCAGAGTATTTTTTTTACATCAATATTATGGTCGTTTATTTTTTTGGTGAATTCAAGTTGCTAGTAGCTAGGTTTTTCAATAGTGTAGAAGCATTTAAAAAATAATGTTAACCTCAAAGATGTTAATATTTGAGGTGTGCATGAATACGTTTTATCATTTTTTTTCTTTTTAATAAAAATAAGCAATATGCTATGTAATAAACATTGCATTGGAGATCGTATATAATTTTTTTGCCTTTTAACCTTCGTGGTATAAACATGTATATGAAAATTATTTAAACCTTTTTATCAATTAATATTTTAAAGGCCATCAATTTAATCGACATCAATTTCTTACTCTGTATATAATATTTTTTAACTTTTAGTCAGTTATTACATGGCGTTGACATGTTAAAGTTTTGCCAAATAGACTTGCCAAATGTCGAATTGCTGTAAATCGGAGTCTCCTTTAGTATACTAAAGGATTATTTAATTTAAATATTTTCCAATAATGAAGTAAAATATAAAAGTCTTTAAATGGGATTATGCTGATAAATCTGTGTTTAACAAATACGAAATTCAATTTTCATAAAATAAGTGTTTTTGTTAACTAATTCTTTAAATATTACTTGCTCACATGTCATGCTGACATGTCAAAAAAATTGACTAATAAGCGGGCCACATGTCACAATCCTAGATACTCAACTCTCAAATTTTATATATAAAGATTTACTTTAGTCCTACTAATATATCCCTTCTTGGTATACATTTGTTTGTTTTGATTTTTTTAAGATAAGTTCCTTGTTTAAATACTCCGTATCAAAATATATCCCTTCTTAAAATAAGTGTTTTTGTTAACTAATTCTTTAAATATTACTTGCTGACATGACATGCTGACATGTCAAAAAAGTTGTCTAATAAGCGTTTCACATGTCACAATCCTAGAAACCTAAATCTCAAATTTTATATATAAAGATTTATCATATCTTATATGAGTATACAATAGAGTAAGAACAAAACAAAATTGAAGACTAATATCTACCAAAAATGACACATGATTTTGACCCAGTAGCTCAAATCTTAACATGATTATTCACATTCAATTCAAAAGAACTATCTTTTTCTTGAAGTAAAACATATTCCGTAATTCTCTAACCATAACTAAATTTCACACGGTTAATCAATCAAGTTAATGTATTATATACGTTAAGTTCTTTAACTCTAAAAAAATCACAAATATTCCTTCAAGTCACGATAGCATTGCATATGTAGTTAGTCCTTCCGTTAGCTTTGACGTTAATCCCTCTATTGTTTTCTATTTTCCATTATAAATACATGGGACCTCAAGAATTCTCTTTTTTCATACAATTAAATCATATAATAGGACTAAAACATAAGTCATTTTCCAATGTAGGACTTAAACTTTTTTATTCTCTAAATAGGACTTAATAATGTCTTATGGTAGGAATAATGTTCAGTGATGGTGGATGTTTACTTGAATAATGATTAATGGATAATGACAAATGATCCTACATTGAAAAATATAAAAATATGATCATATATTGAAAAAGTCATTACGTTTTAGTCATATTTATTCGGTAAATTACTCATTCATCATGCTTAAGTGAAACATGTTGAAGGGAATAATGTTTCTTGGAAGTAATTTTATATATATATATATATATATATATATATATATATATATATATATATATATATATATATATATATATATATATATATAGTGTGTGTGTGTGTGTGTGTTATGTGTGTAATGAGTATTTACCTGAGAAGACGACGATACTGCGCCTGCAACAATTACTAAAACTGCAGCCAAACCATCCAACGCAATGCATACTCCTACACGTTTATCCATTTTAGCGTGAGGATGGATTGTTTGGCAATAGACAAGTATATGTCTAAATAATGTTCAACAAGTACGTACTCACTTTATTTCTTTTTAACTTTCTCGTTTGCTTTTGAAATCTAATGTTTGACTAACAATTTCTTTTAAACACTATTAGCAAAAATTTAATAAAAATAATATAATAAAAATATTTTTCGATACAAATTATTAAATATAATTTTTTTTATTTTTATTTATTGAATATTTTTATATATAGTTAGCCAAATGTTTGGAATGCAAAATGAAACAAATAATTATAAAGGAATGGAGGGAGTGATTTAGTTAAGAATGATATATATATATATATATATATATATATATATATATATATATATATATATATATATATATATATATATATATATATATATATATATATATATATATATATATATAGACACACACACATAAATACACATACATACATACATATATACATACATACAATTAAAAAACCACTTTTAACCCTTACTTTTTCACCCTACCTTTTTTCTAATAATCTACACATCACATCTTACTTTTACCCATCATATCAAGGGTATTTTAGGAAAGTCAACACAAAATTATCCCTCCCTTAATTTCAACTTTATTCAAAACGTGTAAATCTTTTTGGTACGAAGGTAGTACAATATAACATATGTTTATGAAATACATACTCTCACAACTTGCTAAAGCGTGAGTCCATGCTTTCCGTGGGGTCCGAAGTTGGCTAATTTTCAATATAAAATCTTGGAGTAGTCTTTCTACCACACAAGTCTAAGGAATCAATATTTTATGGTCATTGGTTAGTATTTAAAGGTAGATATTTCGTACTCCTTCCGTCCCACTATCTTTGTCCACTTATCTTTTGGCACATCATTCAATGCACTTCTTTAATCTATTTTATCTTGTAATTTGTATATTAAAAAATTATAGAAATTATATATTAATAATCTATATGTTAAGACAAATCAAACAAGATCACACGTGACTATATTTAGGCTTACACATTGAGAGAATTTGATGAGTCAAAGTGTTTAGATGAACAGTTCCAAAAGTCAAAAGTGGACAAAGACAGTGGGACGGAAGTAGTATCTTAGAAAATGATTTTACTAAGACGGGCTTCCTCTCTCTCTCAAAATTATACGGTGTATCGCTTTATTTCAAACAATGTGCAAATATCATCTTTTTTTTATAATAGTTTGTATTTATAAATTGATATAAAATTAAAAGGTACAGCTATAAATAAATATTTTGCATAGGTCATTTTATAATAACTGATGAGATGATTACTTTAGAACGAATGAAATAAATATTTAATTAATTTCTTTAAAAAGGTTACCGGAAAGAACCGTTACTCTCAACAAAGAAAAACGTTGTGCTATAATTAACCTTTACACAATTTTCTTAACAAAAAAGATGCACCCCATGTCAATAAAGATTTTAGTACACCTTGAGATATACTCCCTCCGTCCCATGAAACCTTTCTTCTTTCTTTTTTTATCTTTCCCACAAAACACTTCTCATTTCTATTAAAAAATCACTTTTACCTCTTACTTTTTCATACCCTAACTATCACATCATACTTTTTACTAATAATCTATCCATCAAATCATACTTATACCCATCACATCAAAGGACATTTTTGGAAATTCAATACCAAAATACACTCCCCTTAAATCCCTCCTAAAAAGCAAAAGTCTCATGTTTCATGGGACGGAGGGAGTATATGTGTATTTATCTTCTTTTTTTTAAAGTTCGAGTGTCTTTATCTTTAATTTAGATAAATAAAATTGATAGAAATCGAGCCCAACTCGTGTTCTACACACGGCTACTTTCAATTGAAGGGGCTAAGGTTGTGTTCCGTACGCCTGATTTGATTTATTCTGATCTGGAATTTTGAAGTTTTGATTTGATTGAGTCTAATTTGATCTGATCTGATCAAATTGGGTCTGATATATTCTGATTAGATCTGATCTGATTCGGTCTAATCTAATCTGATTGAATCTCATCTAATTTGATCGGATTGAATCTCATCTAATCTGATTGGATCTGATTTTATCTAATTATATATGGTGTAAATAAATTTTAATTTGATTTAAATTAAACTTAAAATTATTACCAAATCTAATAGTTTTAAAAGATTGCAATTCATATATACACAAAAAAAAGTAAAATAAGAAAATCAGCTAATCATTGATATATTTAAACTTTTTTTAAAATATTAAACCTCTTTTCAATATCAATACTTTTTAAATTTTTGTGAAAACTAAATAATCGATATTAAAATAACCAAATATTAGAAAATGTGGATGCTACTCTACAAAAATATCACATTCTATATGAATATTACATAATACTATATTTCATGTTGCAAATTAAAGATCATATAAAATCTTAAACACTAATATTCCATTCACATCTATCAATTTTGTCATAAACTCACCCTTGTATATATTATATCATCTTAAAGTTTAAAAGTAAGTCATTATAAGCATAAAATATTTATGCTTTTGAAAACTAAGTTTTGTATAATTATTTTATAAACAAGTATTTTAAAACAACCTTTTTTAAAGTGTGAAAAATACAACTTTATAAGCTTTAACATTTCTTTCATGCATTATTCCTACAAGCTGAGCAATTATTAAAAATAAAAGTTTGTAGTTGAAATATATTAATAATAATATTATTATTATTAATATTATTAATAGTATTTACAAATTGATATAAATTTAAAAATACAAATTATATTTTTCATAACTATAACAAAAGTTCTATAAAAGAAGACGAAACAAAAATATTTTATTCTATCAAGTAATAAATAAAAATGCATAAATAAATAAAAGCTCTGCAAAGGTCAAAATGGTAACTGATGAGATGATTATTTTAGAACGAATGTAATAAATGTTAAATTACTTTCTTCAAAAATGTTACCGAAAAGAACCGGTACTGCCAAAAAGAAAAAATGGTAACTTATAGTGATGAAATGATTCTTTTAGAACGAATGTAATACGGAGTAAATGTTAAATTACTTTCTTTAAAAATGTTACCGAAAAGAACAGGGATTTGTCAAAAAGAAAAAAGTGCTGCTAATAATACAACAGTAAATTTTACACAATTTTCTTAACAAAAAAGATCCCCCCATGTCAATAGAAGATTTTTAGTACAGCGGGAGATATATATGTGTGTTTATCTTGTTCTTCTTTTTTTTCAAGTGAATTTATCTTTAGTTTATTAGATAAAAAAAATAAAAATCTTAAAAAAATGGGCAAAAACTTTAAAAAAAAGAAAAATCTTTTTTTTAAAATTTTTATTTATTTAATTTTTTTAAAGTTTTTGTCCATTTATGTGGTGAAAGAGGGGATGGGGGACAAATGAAGTACAACAAAGGTGTACCCCTAGCATTGCTATAAAAAAATGATAGAAATCGAGCCCAAGACATGATTGGTATGCAGGCACTCCGACCCGCGGCCCAATTCGTGTTTTACACGGCTACAATCAAGTGAAGGGGCTAGAATTTCAAAATCAGATTAAATGAGATCAAATCCATTCAGATCAAATCAGATCAGTTTCGATTTATTCAGATTAATTTCGATAAATCACATTCATTCAGATCAGATCAGAAAAGTATTTAAAAAATTAGTAATTTTAAAAATAATAATAATAATTACAATAATAAAAATAGTAATTGTATTATCATTATTAATTAATAATAATAATATTAAAAATAACATTAATTTATTAGCATCGTACTTAATAATAACACTTATAGTTATAAATAATAATGACTAAAATAATAATAATCATTATTTTTTTTGAATTATAATATTTAATAATAAAGATGATAAAATTAAAGTTAATAATGATACTTATTTGTAAATAAAATGATAATAATAATAATTAACTTTAATTAATTATAATGATAATAGACTTTAAAAATAATTATTCTTTTAAAACTATAGTTAATATTGGAGCACAAAAATAGGAGACCCGATCTTATAATAGACAATTCTTTTGAGGTTCTAAAACCCACATTCATTTTATGGACCGTAGAATTTAAGTAATGTGAATGAATTGGGTTCTTTGAAAAAATCTCTATATTGGCCCATAAAAAGTGAGAGAATGACCACATTTTATATGTGGACCTTAGATTTATCGAATCACAACTTTAATGTATACATAGACCCACTCCATAAAGAGAGAATGAATTTTGATCCTCATGACGATATATCTTGAACTCATATTTTAAAGATGTGTAGAATGTTGTATGGTTTGATCTATTCATTCCAAACAAATCTACAAAGTCAATTTGGGAGACTTCAAAACTATGTTTGGTTCAAAAAAATTGATAGGGAAAGGAAAAGAAAATGAAAAGAAAACTATTTTCTTATTGGGTTAGAGAGGAAAGGGAAAGAAAAATTGAAGGAATAGAAAATGAAACGGCAAAATGTACTAAGGGAAGGGAAACCAAATTCCTCTCATTCTGGTGAGGAAGTTGAGGGAAAATTATTTTCTTTTCTTTTCCTTTCAAATAACTTAAAAGAAAAGTAATGGTGCTTATTTCGTTGGTGGTAAAACAAGTCACAAGGCTATAGCTAACCGTTTCTTTAGTAGATTTGATAATAACAAGCCTAGAAATGTTAAACATAACCCTCAAGCAAATGTTGTCAAGCATGATGATATCATCGTTGTTGATAATTGTGATGAGTGTATAGTGGACACAAGAGCTTCCCACCATTCATATGCTAATAAGGAGATGTTTGTTGAGTTTGTTGAATCCGCAGAAATTAAGAAAATGTTTATGGGAAGCTTGAAGAATTTGTATAATATTAAACTTGACTATACAAGAGATCCACCTCTCCTTATATATACAAAGGAAGGATATAAAAAAGGTAACAATAATAAAAGGAATCTTATACAAGGAAGGAAACTACCAAATATAAATAATATTAAATATGTAAATACTTAACATACTTCTGACTATGTAGGCGATGAGCGAACCCCAAGATTATGCCAAAAATCTGTGTAGAGAAGTGATGGTAATCCTTTCATGAAGATATTTGCAAACTGGGAGGAAGACGGGACGTAGAGGAAACGCACGTGAACGAGT
Source organism: Cuscuta australis (assembly GCA_003260385.1). Taxonomy (NCBI): domain Eukaryota; kingdom Viridiplantae; phylum Streptophyta; class Magnoliopsida; order Solanales; family Convolvulaceae; genus Cuscuta; species Cuscuta australis. The sequence continues at coordinate 1,403,898 of NQVE01000195.1, forward strand.
GCCACTTTGTCCCGAACAAAGTGAATATCAACCTCTACAGGTTTGGTGTGCTCGTGCTGAACCCGGTTGGAAGATAAGTAGACAATGTTGATGTTGTAGCGGAAGACAATGGTGGCTCAGCGTAGGGGCTGATGTAGCTCAAGGAGTATATTTTGTATGCAACTGGTTTCGACAACGGTATTTGCAATAGTCCGGTATTCTGCTTTGGCACTAGATCTTGATGTCGTGGATACATTGATCACAAACACCTTATTTATACAAAAATAACTCTAACCTAATCACAAGCCCACTAACAGGCCCAATAATATCAAAATCTAATTACATCCGCTAACACTCCCCCTCAAGTTGAGCATGAGATTAACGAATGCACAACTTGAACAATAATAAAACATAAGCTAGAAAAAAAACAAACCATGATAACCAATTCGGACTAAATTTGATTTGCTGCGACAACAACGGACGAAGGTGCCTGACCAAGCATCGAACAACCAAGAAATGATGACGAATGACTCCCACATGGGACGACTAACAAACGGACAAGATTTGCCGGACAGAGTTGCAACTACGCGACCAACCCCAAAACAAATATGCCGGAGCGAGATGCGACTATGCGACCAACCTCACAAACAAATATGCGGGATTGAGGCGCGACTATGCGACCAACCTCACAAACAAACATGCCGAACATACGGCTAGTTGCAACAACATGAGCAACCAAAAAATGATGTCATCAACAACGTCATCAAAGATGTCTCAGTCTAACATGAGAAACTTATTCCGTGCGAGGAGCAAAACAAAACCAATCATGTTCAAAACTTTTTTTTAATGGGCATAAATAAAAAATCCAAATCTCCAATGAAAGGCAAGTTGATTAATGTGTTAAACTTGATCTATCGGCATCACCTGTTTGTTGACTTGCTCACTTTTGGCAAACATAAACTTAGAAACCACCAAAACAAATACGGTTGGGTACTTGAACACAACTTTGCTCCACTGAATCACGACATAGAGATCAATAGTCGGAACTACTGATGTTTGGCAGATTTTTGTGAAAGAACAGATTTGGACAGCGGCTCCAAACAAGAACTGATCCAGCGAACGGCGGCTACAAATAGGGACTGGCGGGCAATAGATCTTGGCGGCCATAGATAATGATGGAAGATGGTGATGTCGGACGGGAACCAAGGGTGACTATTGGATCACAATTACGCCGATCATGTTGTGACAAGAATAAGATCTGATGGTAATGCCGCCGTCACCAGATAAACTGCAGGCGACGGCGGCAGCGAAAGCGGCAAACTAGAGGAAACTGAGGTTTAGGTTTTTCCAAGATTTGGCTCTGATACCATGTAGAAATATAATTAGAACTGAACTTGATGAATACATCGATCACAAACACCTTATTTATACAAAAATAACTCTAACCTAATCACAAGCCCACTAACAGGCCCAATAATATCAAAACCTAATTACATCCGCTAACATGGCATGCCAACTTCATGACCAAGAGACAAGATTATCACCCTAAAAAACATAGTAACTTGAGGTGGACCGCCGTGTGACTAGACATGCAACCCAATCAGCATCTAAACAAGCCTGAAGGGAGTCAGTGAAAGAGCGGGAAAGGGTGATTTCGTGAGTGACAGTGCCATGAAGATGCTAGAGGACCCGCTTCAGGGTTGTGAGATATGTGCTTCGTGGTGAGTGGAAAGGAAGGCAGAGCGGCTAGACTATATTTTTGAGATCAGGCCGCGTGAATAAGAGTTACTTCAGGGCGCCAGCGATGGGCCGGTAGAGAGATAGATAAGCAACAAGTTCACCAAAATCGATGGCCAACTTACCTTTGGTGTCGACAGGCAAGGAGACATGCTTGCAGAAAAGCATTCTCGCTCGTTCCATGATTTCATGACCAAAATGTGTTTGATGTAGGGAGAGATCCCCTTTGGTGTGTTAGACATTAAGCACCGAGTGAACTGAAAAAGTAAGGGATCAGAAGAGGTAGTAAGAACGATATTATCCACATAGAGAATGAGGTAGGCCATATCAGTCCCTTGTGTGTAGATAAAAAGAGAGGTGTCTATCTTGCAGCCGTGAAATCTGATCTGCTGAAGGAATCCTTCAAATCGCTGAAACCAAGAGTGGGGTGCCTATTTTATCCCATACAAGGCTTTCTTAAGCTTGCAAACATATAATGAGGACGGAAGGGATCTTGGAACCTAGATGGTTGGCTGGCATAAACAGTTTCTTGCAGGTGCCGATAGAGAAAAGCACTCTTGACGTCCAACTGATGTATAGGCCAGCCCAGAGATAGGGCCAAACCGATCACAATACAAAGTGTGGCCAGTTTGATAACGAGACCGAACATCTGACCATATACAATGCCAAAATGCTCGTTGAATCTATAACGCCTTGAATACCGACTTAGTAGTTAGCCGTTATTTTTAGAAAAATAAGTATCATATTTTATTTTATTTTGTGACTAAAAATAAAAACTACTCCCTCCGTCCACCTAAGATCTTCCCATTGCGCGTTACGAGGCTTGACCGACTTTATTTTCAATTTAATTTAATTGATTATAGGAGTAAAATTATAAAATAAAATTTATATAGTAATAAACTACATGAAAAGTTCTACAAAACTAGAGGTGACAAGACTATATTATTTTACGAAATGACTAGTAAAAATAAGCAAACAAAGTGAGTGAAGTTTGACCCTGTGAATAGTGTCCGGAAAGATCTATAGTGGACAGAGGGAGTATTTATCAAAGTCAATCTTTTAATTCAAAATTTTACTGATTGGGTACATCCTGTGAAAAGGTGACCAACAGTGTGTAGTTTGTTAAGTTTAGAATTGCGTGTAATAAGTTATGACAAAGTAGTTGTTAGATTTCAATATTTAAATATAAATATTTTATTAATATAATAATATATATAATTTCCTAAAATTAAAAGTCCTAATACTACTTGCATTACACAAACAGACCGAACCCCCAATACATATATTACATAATATGACACGTACATTCCATACACCACACGAGAACGGAAAGAACGGAGCTGCACGGGGTGTGCTCTATCAAGGAGTATTGCTGCATGAGAATAGAAGTAGAAGCCATAGCATCCGGGCCAAGTTCTAATAAGTGCAACATGGAGGAAGGCCCACGCCGCTTGCTTCCTTCGTTTGACTCGTCTAATAGTCAAGGTGAGTTCGCGGGCTTGTTCTATTTTTAGAATTCATAAATAGTGTTAATTTATATATGCAATCAATCATAGATTTGTTTGCGTGATTTATTTGATTAGATGAAGGCCAGGTATGTTTCTTACTTAAAATCCTATGTTTTGTGTGCTAGTAGTCCCCATAAAGATTAAATATTATTAGTTGTTGAAATTGATATTGAACACTGAACTCTGGTTGCATTTTATCATAGAGATGGTAGGTACCTAGAGCCAGGCGGTAGGTGACCACTGTCACAGGCTGTCTTCAGCGTTCAATGTCCTGGACGGTACCAAAATACCGTTAGGCGGTACCGAGGTATCGTACTAGTAGCTGAATGCATTTTGTTGCTTGTTTTTTGTTGTGACCAAGTCATGGATTGATGCCGGGACCTTATGTGTTGTATGACGGTAGGTGGAAGGTATTTACACTTGACACTAGACCGCTAATTGTTAAGCTTATAAACTGTACTATAATCATGTATAAATTTTGTAATATAAAACTATGAACTTAAATATGGATATGCTACCTAGCTAAATTGTAGGTAAACCGAAAAAGAGAGTAAGAATATAGTTAAGAGTTGTCGGTAATGTGATGAGCTTGCATGCAGGCATAATCAGTTGGAGAATGATCTCGTATTTATAAGGAATGCAATCCCCATCCCAATCCAATTTGGAATATGTCTTTTAAAGTTTAGGATTTAAATCAAATCTCATTCCTACTTTAATTGCACAATTTCGGCCCTATCCTTATTGGCAGCTTTCAATTTATTTTGTCAACTTTAATTATCAAATAATTAACACAATAAATATCCTAACTTGTTTATATATATATATATATATATATATATATATATATATATATATATATATATATATATATATATATATATATATATATATATATATATATATATATATCCAAACCAATAATATTTTGACAAACTTAAAAATCATTAAAATTTCCAATTATATATATTTTACAATATTGTATCATATGCAATATGTACAAATATTTTACTTTACTCATTAACAATATTCTACACTTGATTTGCAACATACCATCAAAGGGTTTTTTCCTTTCATTATTGCACGAAAAATTTTGTTTCTCTGATTGTTGCTCCCGCCATGACTTTTGCTCTCTACAAATTATGACGTGGTTCCAGAATGCAAGTGCCTATGACGATAGGGAAGTACCGTGCAACGATATTTCACTATCGTCTGACTGTTAGAGGTTAAAATTCAAATTTTAACTACCTTTGACCAATCTCAATATTCCTTAAACGATCATCAACGCTCACTAATCTTTCTCAAGTATAAATAGAGTCGTAATCCTTCACTTTAAAAAAGAAACCAAGCTCTCAAACGCTATATTTCATACTCAAAGTGTGTTCATCTTTTTGTTCTTCATTCTTATTATTTTAGCTATTTCAAGATCTTTTTTACTTTCCCACATCTTATGACACTTTTCATAATTTTCATGAAGTCAAAATAATACGGAGTACATTAAACAGTTTTTGCTTATTGCTTAGTGCTGATACACCGTTTTAACTTATAAACTGCTTATAAATCAAACATTCTTTCATAGAAGCAAAATGACTTACTCCCTCCGTCCCCCTGTATTTGTCCACTTTCATATTTGCACACCATCCAATGCACTTCTTTAATCCATTTTATCTTGTAATTTGTATATTAAAAAATTTTAAAAATTATATATTAATAATCTATATGTTAAGAGAAATCCAACAAGATCACACATGACTATATTTAGGCTTACACATTGAGAGAATTTGATGAGTCAAACTGCTTAGATGAACAGTTCCAAAAGTCAAATGTGGACAAATACAAGGGGACGGAGAGAGTAAATGATAGATAAGTCACTTGAAAAATATTCATAAATGGTGAGAGACAATTGTGTTAATAATCTGGTCAAATTGGAGAAACGAAAAAATTGACTTAAAAATAAAGAGCTACGACCTACTTATTTTTCTTACTTATAAGTCAACTTATAAGTACACAGAAACATGTTATCAGCAAATTCATAAGTAAAAAACTACTTATAAGCAGTTTTGACCAGCTTATAAACATAGAAAAATATTCACTAAGTTACCAAGTCCCCTAAAGAGTACAGGAATATAAAAATGGAGAGATATACCATAGAAAAAAGGACTAAAGGAGTACAATATATTCACTCAGAGCTCAACTTAAACACTAGAATACTGATACAATCACTGCTCTGTGGTACAGCAGAATCAGACTCAATTTGGAACTATTAATCACTAATATATATAAGGAAACTAATACAAATAATATTTATTATTTCTACTCTTTTCTCCCAAAGAAGTTTAGTTTTGGAAAAAAAAAACAAAATGACTCTTACATAGGAACGACCCCGAGCACTGTATAAAACACATCAATCTGACCAGATGAAAATTAATATCACAGAACTACCAGTAGAAAACCATATTTTGGCATTTATCGCATCACTGATTCTTTAACAAAGGAACGCCCACCGGCTCTGCAATAATCAAAATTGAAATGGGGGAAAAATCTTTAAGGTTGTCAACAAAGGAACACATCAAGAGCCTATATATAAGATGTGGTAAACGATTTCAAATTCAACTTACGAATACTTCAAATGAATGTTCATGAACCTAGCATTTTCTTTGCTTTGTGACAATTCTAAACAGCCTTCAATAACTTGATCTTGCTCCACGTCAATTGGATCATAGAAGTATATCAATGTCTGCAAACATTAGTAAGCATGTTAAATATGTTTTTTCCCCACATTCGAGCACCTCGAATTAGATTTGCCACCAAGTGGTAAATCTCATGATCATGGAATATGAACAAGCTATTATCTAGGTCAGTTTACTTGTGCTAATATTCAAGCGGTAATCCCATACATACAATCCAAACCAGTAGAATGTTGTTTATCTAATATATATAGTACTGACCGTGTACGTGTACTTGCCAAACACCAATACTACCAAACCAAGCATAAGGGAAATCAAGATTGCAGGGGATGGTCAAAAATTGGCATGCAGTTTTATCCCACCAGTTAGAGTTTGTTTTCTTCAACTTATTCTTTTTACTTATTACTTATTACTCATTGGAATCAGATCAAAAACATCTTTAATTCCTTTACATATAACTACAAACAGATCAGATCAAAACTTAATCGACTTAATCAAATCAGATCAGAACCAATCAGATAAGTTGAAAAGAACAAGCCCTTAGCATTGCATCATACGTACCAAAAGAATAAATGTTCAGTTATATGTTTGTATATAACGGTCCACATACATAGCATAAGTTAACAAGTGCTTAAGAAATGACAAAGCACCTGTTGCCAATGTGTTGGGGTGTCCTCCGGTGCTGTAGACAGCACGAGGGAATCACTGGGATTCACACGCTTCTTTCTCTGTTTTCCATCAATGTTGTTACCATTTGAATGCTCGATGAATGAAGGTGTATCAATATTAGATGGAAATGTTGCAGGACCACTGAATTCCACATCAAACCAGAAAGCAAACCCATGAAATGGTGCTGGATAAAACAAAACAAAAATGGTCAGCATGGAAAAGGAAAAAATATAGTAGGCGGAAACAGAACTTCGAAAGAATAAATAAGCAAGAAGTCAATCCTAAGTTGGTATGACTCATGAAAGCATTGCAACTATACCTCGCATCATTGACTGGAATCTGAAACTCGTTTTAACATGTTCTAACTCATGAATAGTCACAGTATAGCAGTCTAAATGCTTTACCTGGCATGAAGGAATTAAAGCAAAGTGAATTCATAAAATCATCTCCAATAGACTCTTGAATTGAGATAAACAGTCAATCACTAAAAACTGTCTCCGACAACTTCTCAGAGTGGATTTTCACTCTCTAAGTTTGGAACGTGAAACAAGTCGTTTAATATAAATTGCACTAAATTCAATGAGCTTTGGAAAGACATTCTATATATATATAAGTGAAATTAAATGCATTGACTTCTCTTCTCTTTTTTATTAAAGAGAGAAATTTAAAGAGAAAACATAAGATGCATGTTGGAAGAATTTAAAAAATTACTCTTGATATTTAAAGATATACGGCGAATACTATTTTGTGAAATGTGATATTCAGATATTTAAAATGCTATTCTCTGGTGGTCCTTACATGATGGCAATAAAGAGTTTGATTAGCCTTTGGGTAGCCCACTAATGTAGCAACTGTATGTCATTATAGAGCGGCATAAAATTTTAAAAAAAAAGATCTATAACAATAACAACAGTATCTTTCCTCGACTGACTTTACATACGGATACATAAACAGACCCACTGTAGTCCAAGCAATGAGGTGAGGGTAACATGTACAAAGACCTTACATCCACCTGTACGAGGTGGAGAGGCTGTTTCGAATAGACCATCAGCTCAAATGGATAAAATCAAAATAAATTGAAGAGTAAATTCGATAATTGGTCCTTTAAATCAAAGGCTTTTCCATATTTAGTCTTTATAACAAAATATTATGTTCGTGGTCCTTTGCTTATGGGTACACTTCCACGAATAGTTCTCCTTTTTACCACTCATCATGTTGGTGTTAAATTTAGGGTTAAAAGTGTAATTTCACATGGTCCTACATCCTTCTTGCCAAAGCCAATACCAAAGGTTACTGATGTGTCATTTGTCCGCTGGAATCGCTTCCCACCGCAACCATAGTCCACAGTTGTCGTTGATGGTCGGAATCCATGTCCACAACCATAGTCAGTAATGATGTATTGTCCGTCAAGCCCACACAAGAATACATGGCCGAATCTAGGGTCAATATAAAATTACACTTTTAGATCTGAATCTAGCATCAACATGACAGAAAGTCAAACAAAGGATAATTTGTGGAAAAGTAACCATAAAAAAGGGACCACAAACGTAAGATTTGTAGATAGAGGACATAAATATGGAAAACCCCATAGTTTTAAAGGATCAATTATAGAATTTCCTCTAAGTTGAAACAAAAGAAAATAGACTCAAAAAAAATAAAATAAAATAACACAAAACAAATGTACAAAAAAGAGAAAAAATAGCTAGTACACAGAATGAACATTTATGTGTTCCCTACAAAACACTTAAGCGACGAGAATGAGTTGAAAGGACTAAACCCCATCTCCCAAACCAGAGCGAAAAAAACTAAAGTACCCATCCATCCTCTTTGCATGGCTTAACCATCACGCAACCTTGCTTCCATCATCATCTTATCCACCACACAGACTGCAGAATAACTTTGTTAGTAATCATATCTTGTGTCATATGACCACACATCTATCTTAGCATTTCACATCTCCACCAGCTTCATCTTTTGGACGTGGGCATATTTAACTGGCCAACATAAGTATACTGAGCATACAGATATTGGAGACGTATTGGCCTATATTCCCACCAATGTTATCCCCATTTTTAAAACTGGACTACTTGGGATGGTGTTAGCCTTCAAATAAATGGGGTCATCCCTATTAGCAAAACTTCTTTTTTTAGGGCAGAAGAGCCTTGGCTTTGCTGGGCAGTAGTTGTTTGGTGGGCTTCTTTGTCCATCTCATTATGGAGTGGGAAGGAGTTGGGAAATGATGATGGCCTCCGGCTCAAGATCAGGCTGGAGTGGATCTTGAATGGAACGATGAATAAATCCATCAAACCCAAGGGAGCTGGAGGATGAGGCAGGGACGTTGGCTTTGGAGTTTGGGCACAACCCGCCCTCGGCCGTCAAGCCTCTAATCGCTTCTCCTGTTGGTTGAGCAACTTTTACCTCCAACCTAAATATCAAGGCATCAAGCAGAATCGATTCATGGATCTCTGAGGCTTATGGAGAAGAGGATTCATCCTCTTTGGTCTCACACCCCAACCCCGAAAGTGTAAAGTTTATTTTGGGGCGGACGAAAAAGTAAAGTACGAAGTTTATCTTGGTCTCACACCCCAACCCCAAAAGTAGGAGGCATATTTTTCAATTCTAAAATGATTGTTAAGATATATATTTGTGTGTGTGTGTGGGTCGGTGTGTGGGTGTGTACACACACACACACGCCCTCCCAGTAACTTTTGTTGATTTACATGTTTTCATTGATCATTTGATAAAGTAAAATATTCTTGTCATCTCTTATTTTGTAAAACCTTAGATGTAGTTTTAAAATTTGTAGGCTGTACTTTTTAATTTCTAAACCAATTTGAAAATAAAACATAGGTAGTATACTAGTATTTAAAAGTCACGGGATTTTGCACGTTATTCAAAACGGGCAATCCATTTAGGCACAGAGGCTGTGTGTGGCTGTGTGTGTATAAAACATAAAATTAATGTACATTTGATGTATAACAAAATCAATTTTTATACAAATGATTGCATTTCAATAATTTAAATCATGCCCTTTAACCCTTAAATTTACCACAATCATTTATACTTTGAAATTGCATTTCAATTTAATATTATATTTTTAAATTTAAAAAATAAATTTCCATTTTTCAAAACTACATCAAAAAGTTACGGAGTATATGTTTATGTTCTTCTAACAAATGATTAGAGTAAATAAGTAAACAAAGAATAAATTGTTTGACTTTGTGAATAGTAAAAGTGAAGTTTATTTAGGGACTGAGGGAGTTCTATTCACAAAATACAAAGATAGCATAAAAAATATCGCATTATATGTAATATCTCAACTATTGACTTACTATTGTCTAATATATAAAAAAAGGTTTAACAAAAAACTCCTTTCATTTAACTAAAATTGAAAATATGAAACTATAATAGGAGCCTCTTAGCTCCACCTAGGACTTTGCGCCGTCTAGGCTAAAATCATGGTGGTTGGGTCTCTCACTACTTTTGCAGAATGAATAAAAGTGATGAAAATTGAAAAGAAAAACACAAAAAAGTATGAACTTAAATCGTATGGAGTAAAATTCAAAATTAAAATTCTTCAGTGGATAAATTCCCTCACAATTTCTAAGGTTATAAATCTCAACAACAACAACCTAGTAGAATCCCACGGAGGTAGGGTTAAAGGTTATAAATCTCAGAGCTATATATTTTTTCATATTCACTCTAATGGGCGAATGCTTTACTAGTTACTACAATTTCTTAATGTTTGGAAAAATAAATTCTTAAAACAAAACAAACTTAGAACACATAAAAGAATTGCCTGTTTGACTGGACCAAGACTCACCACGTGGGGCCATGTCAAGACATTTTCACCATTTATTGTTTCCACAGACGGCTCTTCAAATGCACATTGCTTTGCTAATGGCATTATAGCAGACACTGCAAAAAAAACATAAAGAAAACTAAATTTAAAAAGGTCAAGGGAATAACATATCCAAGCATATTATCAGCACCACCCAGGTGAAGATAAATTCTTCCATAAAAAAGAAAAGAACATTAATCAAGACGTGCTCTATTGAGTGGGGACAGAGCTCAACGCATTCTCAAAGGAGTCAAAGGAACATATTGCAAATGAATCTTACTGCATATACTCACTGTCTATCCCGTACACATTGCGCCAAAAGTCTATGCTTGCACTATATCTATCTGGATTTGTTACTGGTGCCATATATAACTGCAGAGAGAACAAATGAAAAATAATTTGTTAAACATTTCTTGAAAGGGTGGTTTTATAAGCATCAAAGAATATGTGAGAAGAACCATAAGAACATAAGACTCAAACTTTATAACCATGAATGTTAAGATAATGTGTCAAACCATTTAAAGCAACATTAAATCTAGTATAATCCCAAATTTGTTGGGGTATGGGGGGTCAACATGTATGTAGCCTTACCTCCATACTAAAAGGAGAGGTTCCTATTAGACCCTTGATGCATTGCTGCATTTTTTTCCCAAAACTTCATAAAAAGTAAGAAGCCAAGGAAGTTTAATGTGATGTGCCATTTTGATTGTGCCCATTATTTAAATGAAGCAAAAACATTTTCAATAATGACTCGTTTAGATCCATTGGAAATGGCCCATGACAAACCATTTAATGAACAAATTCAATTTAAGAAAAGCGAAGTGGTGCCCACTGGCATCCCACCACTGAGAAGGGCATAATGTACAAAACTACTTGTTCTTAAATAACTTATTTATCTATTGATAAGCAAAAGAGAAGTTGTAAAATAAAATAATTGCTCTTTCATGTACGATTGTAGCGGTGGGTTCCACTGCTTATTGTTTTTAAATTTTATTACTCCGTAGTAAGCAAGGCAAGAAGTTCTCTACTGTGCTAGAAAACATTATGTTCGCTACAACTTGCATAATGAGGGAACGATTATAAAGTTATACTGAGGACTGATGGAGATAATATAAAGAATATTTGAAGAAAAAGTAGAGGAAAAAGATTTTGCAGAGCAACGACGAAGGAGAACACATTCATCTCGCGGTTTGGGTATAGGGTATCTGTTTAGCATTTTAGCCTCAAATTGTTCAATATCCAGCATACTTGAGGTGTAAGCATGACAATAGGTAGGTGTACACCCACACCCAGACCCCATTCATTACATTTTATTGGGTTGTTTAATGTTGTTGGTGTAAGCAAGCATGCAATCATCATCATTCATTGGCACCTTTATCCCAACAATGTCGGGCCGGCAGCATGAAATAAGTGTCAATCAAAAAGTAATTGGTATGTAATAAAACTCAAATATTTTGTGAAGGGTGAGTATTAGTCATATCCCATTTTATTTGTCCTCCACTCCTACTTTCCTGTTTAGTTCATCCCAAAGTAATGTTAACTTTCTAAAATCTAAACACCATGTCGCCACTAATGTGTAAGTTTTCTCAATTCACCGCATGGCTTAACCTTTTTTAAATAATTTATTTGAAGGACACTTTTGGTAAGTGCGTTGTGTTTTGCTTGTTTGCATTAAAAACCATGCTAAAAGCAAATGTCCCCTATAATTTTTGAAGATATAGAAGTAAGCAAGTAACAACTCAAGTCCTATAGGCATAGCTAAATGCAATCATAGCTAATAGCAAAAGATTGTCATGTTCACAAGTCCAGACCGCCATGCTTAGCATATGCACTTTACAATGACATGTAAAATGATGATAGTCGAAAAAATGTTTCATGCTTTCTCAAAAATACTTCTCGTTAAAAGTATCATTAACAATGTTAACTGTGAAACTGAAAGCAATTACTCCCTCCGTGCCAAAAAGAACATCCCAATTCACTATTCAAAATCACGGGAACTTTTGTTTATTTGTGCGCTTTCATTGATTATTTGACAAAATAATATATTCTTGTCACCTCTTGTTTTGTAGAAATCTTGACGTATTTTTTAAATGTATAAGTTTTATTTTTTATTTACATACCAATCTTTGAATAAAATGATTTGAAAAACTTAAAATTTCACTTCGTTTTGCGTAATGTGATGTTCTTTTTCTTTTTGGGATGGAGGGAGTACAGTAAATACTATGACTCGTGGATTGGTGATTCAATAAACAAATTTTTTAATAGTCTAGTGATCAAGATGTGGAAATAAGTTCTTACATATCAAAAAATAATTTTTTTAAACATGGCATTAGCCATTATATATGAAGTGTTTGCAACCATTTTTTCTGGTGTTTGGCTTATTTAAACACTTTTTGGAGTTTTAGTGTTTGGTAGTACTTTAAAGTGCTTAAATAATCAATTTTTTGAGTTACAAGCCAAAAGTAGGTTGGTACCTACTTAAAGTTGTGCTTATTGCTTATTTGAACAGCTTTCCACTTTCGTCCCAACCATTTTTATACCCTACTATTTAGCCTTGTCTTTTACTCATACAATAAAAAATATTCAGTTTTGGTTTTTAAACGCTCAAAAGAATTTACGCAGGAAATTATACTTCATCATACAAACATTACACACTTATACTTAAACAATCACTTACCCCTCAAAAACAAAAGCAAATTTTTTAAACACTCCCATAATTGTAGGATATCCAGATTGGCAGATGGGGAAAATAATGAGAAAAGTATGAAAAAAGAGTACCGTTGCGCTCGATGGAAGAATAAGACCACCTGGTTTCAGCCATCTGTCTCTAGCGGTTATGACACTGCCCAGCATGCTCTAAAGAGAAGAGAAGCAAAACCACCATTTGATACACTATAAATACAGTGTTGCAATCAATAGAGATATGACAGAACAAAGTGTAGAGCTAATAGAGAACATATTGCACGATAGTCTCCACGTGTTTGTAAAAGCACCTCATAAAGAAGCATGTATCCCATCCACTCTGAAACTATAACATCAACCTCTTCATCTATCTCAACATCCTGCAATAAACTTAGCATAGAATAGATAAACCCATATAATTTAACGTGGCTAAATTAACAGAATCAAGCTAATCAAACAGAAATGGTCCAAGTATCCATCCGGATGCACAAATTAGAGAATATTGTTAAGGAAAATGTTTGATGTCATTGGTCTCCCATCTGTACACCAAAAAGCATTTAAGAAACACTAAAAATATGGCAATATTTGAGAATTTAAATTTCATGAAACTTGACTCATCCCTTTCTCAATATATACAACATTTTAGCTTGGAGTACAACATTCTTAGGACTCCGATAACTAAACCTTTTGAAAAGCATTAAGCCTGTGTTGAGACCTCAGGCAATTGATACCATAAACATGCATTCTTAAATAACTAGAGCACCCCATGCAAATAATTGGATTAAGGTGCACGATGGTGATGATATGAAGTAATACATTTTTGCATTAATAAATGTGTGTGTGTGTGTGTGTGTATCGATAAGTCTAAAATGACACAGTGCTACTGGTGTCATTTGCTTACACCAGTTCGTTTGGGGTACCTACGGTGCTCCGTTTATAAAAATGACGGTTCCTACCCCCCTAACCCTCCCCCAAAACTCCCCACCCCAGCCCCCCTCCCGCCTCCCTCCCTACCCTGCCAGGGTAGGGAGGGGGGCTGGGGGTGGGGGCAAGGGTGGGGCTAGGGTGGGGGTTTTAGGGGAGGGTTAGGGGGTAGAAACCGTCATTTTTACAAACGGAGCACCGTAGGTACTCCAAACGAATTGGTGTAAGCAACTGGTGTATAAGTAACTGATGTCATTTTACACGCTCCCTATATATATATATATATATATATATATATATATATATATATATATATATATATATATATATATATATACGGAGTGTATATATATATATATACATATATATATACATATATATATATATACATATATATATATATATATATTGGTAATATTGTACTGATTGACGAGAAACAAGAGGGACTCAATGACAACTTTGAATGTTGCTTCAATGGCCTCATGACAGAATCTGAATCGAAAGTCAAGATTGATTCTCGCCCGGTGCCAAAGAGAGATTTTGATATCTTGGCTCGGGGGGTGGGGGGGGGGGGGGGGGGGGTGTTGTCCATCGTATATGAGTGGCTTGGTCAAAGTGGAAAGCTTGCTTTAGGGGTCCTAGGTGACAAGGAGATTTCAACAAAGATGAAGGGGAAGTTCTATCGGTCTGTGGTTAGACCAACCATGATTCATGGAGCAGAGTGTTGGCCTGTTAAAAACCCCATGTTCTTCAACTACATGCAGCAGAAATGTGAATGCTGTGGTGGATGTGTGGGCATACAAGGTTGGATAAGATCCGGAATGAGGTTAACAAAGGACAAGTGAGAGTGGCACTTGTGGAGGATAAGTTGCGGGAAGCCAGAAAGAAGTGGTTTTGGCATGTCAAGCGACATAGTGTTGAGGCTCTGGTGTGAAGGTGTGAGAGGATTACGATAGTTGGCAAGGATGGAGAAAGGGGAAGACCTAATAAGAATTGGAAAGAGGTGATTAGACAAGATCTAGAATTTTCTTGCCCTAACCGAGAATATGACTGGGTCTAGAGAACTAAGACTAGAATAATTGGTTGCTCTTTAGGGAATAAGTGCTTTTCTTTACATTGTGTGCTTTATATGATTGGTGCTCTATTCTTTCATTCCTTCGTTTTTTCCTTGCGTTTTTTTCTACCCTTAGCTTGCTCTTTTTATTTGGGCTTTGTGTTTTTTGTTGTGCTTGAGCTAGGGTCTCTTTGAAAGAGCCTCTCTACTTTCGAGTAGAGGCAAGGTTTGCGTACACACACCCTCCCCAAATCCTACTTTTGTGGGATCATAGTGGGTTGTTGTAGTTATTGTTGTAAATGTGTGCATATATACTCTATTACTCTAACTTTAAAATAGTTGCACATTTCTTATTTATCTTTGAGCAATGTTTTTAAAACCGGACCGGACCGGCCGGTCAGACCGCAACCTGGACACGAATCTATTCCAGTTCAATATTTAAACCCATTTTTTGTTGACCTGCCCAAACCCGTTGGACCTTACAACCTGTGTGACCTGGGTCCTATGTAGCACTGAAACGGAGACGGGGACGGAGACGAAACGAAACGGACACGCCGAAACGGCTATTTTGAAAAAACAAAGAGACGAAATGCCGGGAAAACGCGAAATTTATATATATAAAGTTTATATATATATATATATATATATATGACATTTTTAACTGTATTTTTAGAGATGAACCAACATACTAATTTTCAAAAAGTAAATTTGGAAGAAAAAGTATATGAATTTCACAAAAAAATAGTCCTTAGTAGTCCAAATATGAATCGTATCTTTGAAATTTTCCAATCTAGAAGTCACTTAGACCAGCGGCGTAAGCTTCTCCCTTTGTCGGCGAGAAGCTTATTTGGAGAGAAGTCTTCTCCCTTTGTCGGCGAGTAGATGGCGACAGTTCATCGAACCAGCTGCGTAAGCTTCTTCGAGGGCTGTGGTCGATTGCTGTTGGGTGAATATGAGATAACGGCATAACATAGAGGAGTGATGGGGATTTAGGGCCACATAATACTTTCTATAATTTGAGTAAGTTCCAAAACTTTTAAAATTTATAGAAGAACCCCATTTTTTAAAAAAGAGGTGTCCATGCCGTTTCCCAAAAGAGACACACGTCTCCCAGCCGTGTCTTAAGCGTTTTTTTCCTTTTTTTAATTTAAATTACAGAAACGCCACGTGGAGTTTCCAAGACGTCTCCTGGCATGTCCGTGGCATGTCGGCGTGTCCAAGGTGTCCGAAACAGGTACGGCAGCCTATATGGAGTTTCCGTGCAACATAGCCTGGGTCGGCCCAACAAAAGAAAAGGCGAACCCTTGACTTCCCTACATCAACACTGTCATATAGCCAAATGAGCTATTCTCCTTCTTGCTACTAAGTGCAAGCATAAACGTTAAATATACATCTCAATACATGAAAAAACCCAAAAACCTTAATTAAGGATTGCACTTTTTTGGCATGTTTGCATTTGTATCTTATCTACTTAACAAATTGAGCATTTAAAATAGTTCGAAAAAATTGTGCATGATTTATTTTGTGTTTCAAAATAAATATAAATTCTTATTTTTAAAGATTAACTAATACTCCCTCCGTCCCTAAATAGATTACAAATTGCGGATTACGAAAAACATTTCCTACTTTTTGAAATCATTTTATTTACAAATTAGTATACCAATAAGATATAAAAATTACATATTAAAAAACTACATCAAAAGTTCTACACAGCAAGAGATGACAAGAATATTTTATTTTATCAAATACTTAATTAAATCGCGTAAACAAACAAAAGTTATCGAGAGGAGAGAGAAAATAATTGTAATCTATTTTGGGACGGAGGGAGTATTTGTTATTTATAATGCAACATTTTTTTATTTTTCAATCATTTAAATCAACTAAATGTACATTTTAAAATGTCAAGAGTATATAAGAACACATTATCTAGTATGTACATTATTGAAAGTATGAGTATTGCCTTATTATTTAAGTATTTATTAGATATTCATTAATAACTTTTAATAATAATAAAAATAATAGAATAAAAAATAGAAAGTGCGAAATAGTATATGGACAATTATATTAAAAACTAGATAGAGAAGTAACAAAACACAAATTAAAATACTTTTATAACTAAAAAAATTCTAATAATATAATATAAAATATTATTTTTTTAATTATCATGGACTGGGTCGTTGACCCCTGGGTTTACCAGTTCAACCAACCCTTGACCAACTCCCTTGTCCGTATCGACATCCGGTCCGGTTTTCAGAACATTGTCTTTAAGTTGTGTCGTACTTTTTTAGACAAAATCATTTACAAATGGCCAATGCTTCATGTTGGGTTTCAGATTCCCATGTTACATATAACACAATAGTTTCACTAATCGTTTCAAAGTATAACATTCAACAACATGATTAATACATACCTCAATCCGTCCATGAAGCACAATGATTGTGTTAGATAAGTTATTGGCTTTCACAACCTCATTTGCCTGATTAATTATCCAAAAGAACATAAAAATGGGGTGATGGTATGTTACATCTACAAGATATTTATTTATTTAATTCTAACAAACTTCTTGATACAACTAAAAAAGAGAATAAATGTAACTCTCAACTAAATAACGGGATATGAGCTTGCAAGATAACAGAATTAATACACTCATACATTCAGCTAAGCTACAAGTTTGTTAAATAATATGAATACACTCATAAAGCCAAACAAGTGATAGATACCTCAACTAGAATTGTAGGGATAAATATGGAGTAGAACTATGTACACTTGTAACTTTTATATCTACACTAGGTACTCACTAAAAAATCAACAACAACAACAACCCAGTTAAATCCCACAAGAGTAGGGTCTGGGGAGGGTGTGTGTACGCAGACCTTGCCCCTACTCGAAAGTAGAGAGGCTGTTTCCAAAGAGACCCCCGGCTCAACATCGAAAGTTGCAGTGTTTGACTAACTGCTACTTCATTAATTAAAGAAGCGCGGATAGTTTAGAGATCCATTTTGATTTATTCCATCACACCCCAAAGCCAAAAATGGTGAAATTTTGACTCCATCGGAGATGATGGAAAAACTCACTAAAAAATCAATAGATCAAAATTAGATATATTTATAAAATTAACCAATAATTGTGTTGAGCCTAAGTTGAAATAAACCGACTTATTCGGCTAAAATGGATTTTACTAAATGTGTTTCCTTTAAAAAAAATTGACGCGTTCTGTAATTGAAGAGAAATAAGCCTTCCTAAACAGGATCTTAATGTGAAAAGCCAATATTATAGTGATAACTCAAATTTGGGCTAGCAATGGTACCAAACATACATTAAATTGCTTTTAACTTACTCTGTATTGTTTAGCTGAAACGGATTTTGCTAAATGCTTTTCCATTGATTTAATTCAACACATTCTGTAATTTAAGCCATATAAGCCTTGCCAAACGATCTCTTAAGGTGAAAAAAGTTGATACTAGGGTGTTACTTCAAATTTGGGTTACCAACAGTCCCATGGTATGTTGTCAAGTTTAGTCTCTAGCTATGGGCCTATGACCTTTATTATTTACATATACACATATTATATGTATTCAGAAGTGGAAACAAATGTTACAACTAGTGGGTAACGAACAAAGACTTCCCCTAATATGGTTGGGCTACATTGGAAGACGGGGTTAGGCAGCATTCCCTATCTCACACGCACCAAATATGACTTAAGTATGTGCATAAGGTGTTGTATAGTGAGCTAGGAAGGTAAATGACAGTTGTGATAGTTGTGTGGGAATGAGTTGTTAAGTGTACATATCCTAATATAATAGGTCACAAAGATACGCATGTATAACGCTCACTAATACTTTGGATACATGAAAGAAAATGTACCTGAACTGCTATATCACTGGCATCTACTGCATATACCTGTGTGGCAAACA
The DNA here is from genome assembly GCA_003260385.1 of Cuscuta australis. Classification (NCBI taxonomy): domain Eukaryota; kingdom Viridiplantae; phylum Streptophyta; class Magnoliopsida; order Solanales; family Convolvulaceae; genus Cuscuta; species Cuscuta australis. The sequence continues at coordinate 1,422,890 of NQVE01000195.1, forward strand.
ATTGTTGATAAATAAGTATTTAAGTGGACAAGGAAGCAATATATTTAATTTGTATAAATATTGCTCTACAGAACGACAGCCCCCCCCCCCCCCCCCACTTAAACAAATGTCTGGTATGGACAGATGTTCACGACAAGATAGTATAATTAAACATTTCCAACACCTAGGGCTCAATTCTATTCACAACAGAGGCTACTTGTGTCAAGAACAGAAACAGGCTCTAACCCGCCCTATTTCATGAGCAGAGAGATGATTCAAGAACACATCTTTCTTGCATTCTTATCGTAGATCTGGAACGAGAGGGTGTGTTTAAATATTTTAAAGAAAGTTTGGAGATTTCAATTATTTAACGGCAAAGTTTAAGAACCTTGAAGAATGGGGAGATGGAGTCTGCAAGTGAGAATGGGATCTGGGAGCAAGGGTTGAAATCTGAGAATTTGCTTAGGTTGTAAGGATAAACAAGTCATTTAACACCAAAAAAATTACCAAATAGGGAAACAGGTAGAAATTTTTTGGGCGGACAAAAAAGGAAACTGGGAAGAAATTTTCCAGACGAAGGGAGTATTTAACAACTTCAAAAAAAGAGGGTTTCTATTACGAGTTTACGACTGCATGGAAACTTGAGGAATAAAGGCCATGACTAAATATTTAAGAAAAACATTTAATGGACAATCACATAAAACAGTATTGTTAGTTTGGAGGGGAGATGAGAGAAATGTGAGGCAGCTCCACGCAGCAGCAAGTCCTGAACAGAAGAGCCCACGGGTAGTTGTTTTTATTTTTTGCTTGTACGTTTTGCCGTTTTCCACTGACACATGAGCCAAAAACCATACATTTTCCCTACAGCAGATTTTTTCTCAATGCAATCCGTCTTTGATGAATTATTAATTGCCTGTTTGGCGAGAGACTTTCACTATAAAGCATAAGAAGCAAGGTTCCCCGAGATTTCAAAGTCCATTTTAAGTAAGTGTGGACTAGAAACCATTGGATAAGAAAGTGGTGGGTAGATCATACACTTCAAAGTAGTAGATTGACCATAATAGGACTCAAAGTCGCAGCTATTGTGAAGAAACAAGGGTGTGTCCAGCGATCACGAGTTTTGGGATGGAAGCTTTAGGGCGAAATCATATCTTCTTACCTTGACTAATTTCTTTAATCATTTGTTAAAAAAGAGTACATGAGAAATGTTTTAGGCTGATTTAGCTAAAATAGCCATTCTTTGACAATGTTTTAGCTCTCAATAAAAAAACTAAAAATGGACTAAAATCAAAATAGCACATTACACTTCACTTTCTTCTTGCTTTCTATGAAGTGTTGGCCAGTAAATGCATCAATGCATTAAGGATCTAAGGAAAACAATTTCTCTATTTTTACAAGGTAAAGTTGTATACATCTTGACCCCAAACCCCAATAAAATTGGGATTATATTGGGCTTGTTTTTGTTGTAAACTGGTCGAACCTTCTCTTGTTTAATAGAACTTTTAATGTAGTTTTTTAATAAATAAATTTTAGTTTATAGTTTTACACTAATATTCCAATAAATTGAATTGAAAATGTCTTCACTCAAACATCGCAAAACTGAAATAAGACTAATATTCCAATAAATTGAATTGCAACATCTTTTTTACCAGGTCTTCAGTCTGTGTTGAATAAAAGTTAGAGCAAACAACCCTAAGAGCATATATAAGCACATTGCTTTGATGCAGTCATGCAGAAAATCGTGTATGGACTACTTATCCAATTGATAGATTGAAGATTCATCCAAATAGCAACACAAGAATTATTTAAAAGTTTTTAAAAGTAACTACACAAAGTCTTACCCGTCTAGCACCAGCTTGAGCGCAAAATATAGAGAGAATACCTGTGCCACATCCAACATCAACCACAACCTGGAAATCATTAAATCCAATAGCATAAGAAAAAGATTCAATTATATGGGGAAAAGATATATCTTAAACTCTTTTAAACAAGTAAATGAAATCAAATGCATGGAAATTCCATGCTTGGAGAAACAGTCGCAGTCATACTCGACTGCACTGATTATAAGTTTCAAAAAATAAATCTCACCTAATTTTATGCTTTTTTTTTCTGAAGCCTGATTGTATGATTAAATAGAAAAAGTGAGTTCATTAGCATAGAAAGTGAACACTTAGAACTTCTTACTTTTCCGGCAATGTGATTCTGGTGCTGAAAAATAGCATTCCGATAACCATCTGTACGAGCGCGGTCCTGTGTAATTCAATGTAAGTACGCATACAGTCTCACAAAGATATTACCCATACAAAAACACACACATACACACTCTTGTCAACTTATTGGCTTTACTCATTATATTTTTCTTTTTGAAGGGTCATTTCTTTGTAAACTTTGGGTTTGCTTAAAAACACCAATTTTGTGTTGCATCTTGGCTCGAAGAGGCCAATCGATAAAATAAGCAATATCCATTACTAGAAAAGGGAAAAGAATAGCTAAAAATATACATATTCAATCGCCACAAAATCAAAATTAATTTTACAAAGTAGGGAATTTAAGACCCAGAAAATTACAACTCGCATTGGGGAAGTACATCCAGAAAATGACCACTGCGTATTTTACAACTACACTGGATTTGGACACAGATAGAGAGCAGATACAGCCTCACCTTTATCATCTCCTCGTGAATTCCAACATGAGCATAGGAGTGAAAGTAGGCCTTGTCGAATTCGGTACAAGGAGGGGTAGGCCTTTCTACTTCATCTTGCTGCTGGTGTTGCGAATGAGAAACCCTAGCCCCACTCTCGACATTGCCATTTCCATGGGTGCGTACTCTGCCGCGGCTGAGCCTTCTTCTCCCACGGCGGCCTGCAGCGAGGCTGCTGCCATCTCCATCGTAGTGGTAGCCATTGCTAGAGCCGGAACTAGACGATCGGAACATTTGCTTGTTCCAGCAACTGCCTCCTCTTCTCAGTCAACACGGAGGTCAGCCGGGAGACCACAGTTCTGAACTAGACTTTGCAGGGTTTAAGATCCACCCTGACGACAATACAACAAGAGATCGATGTTTGGCTCAAAAAATGAATTAGATGTGTCAAGAAATTAAAAAAAGTTAGAAGAAAATGAAATGAGTTTAAAAAATTGAAAAAGTTAGATAATATTGAAAAAATAAAGTTAAAAAATTCATTCAATTAAATATTTATCCAAATAAATATGTAGTAAAACTAATTTTAGATTTAAAAATTTTTTTTGCTTGTGTTCACACCAAGGAGTTTATTCCGCCGCGACACAGCAGTCCTCCGTTACTTTCCACGGGCCAAGACTTTTATTGTCGTTAACCTAAAAAGACACAGCGGCCGACTATCGCTCGCCCAGTAGCTCTAACTCTTTGAAAACAGCCTTGTTTTGTGTAATTATTTTAATATGATGATAAGTGATTAAGGATGGTAATTGGGTAATATGATAGAAACTTAACAGATTACTTTGGGGTTAAGTGATTAAGGTTGAGAGTTTAGATGTAGGTAATTTAGGTGTTGAGTATGTACGTACATAAGGTCCTAGAACCGTTAGGCTTCCGGGGATCACTCAATCTATGTATTTGAAACCAAAAAAATATTTATATCTAGACTGGGAAAGGCCATGGGCCAATTTCTGAACTTGAGCATTTTTTCTCAACTCAGCATTTTTCTTAATTAATGAGTATCATCTCAATAAGTAATTCATCTTAAAGACTAATTTAAGAAAATGAATAGTGTGAAATGATGTGGATTAAAGAGTGGCATCATCGTTCGAGTACTTATATCATACATTCGGATGTGCGGTGTTTCCGTACATCCACACGAATACTTATTTTCGAATAACTAAACACCTATTTTTTAGTAACATCATACACATTCTCCAATAATTGAATACTCACTTTCAAAGATAATTCGAGTTTTAGAAAAATATAAGTATCAATTACTTCAAAATGAATATTTAGGCCGCGTTTCGTTTAAATTATTTTTTCTGCTTATTACTTATTCTTATTAAGATCAGATTAGATCCCATCAGATCAAATCAAATCAGACCAGATCAGATCAAATCCAATCAGATCAGACCAGATCTATACTATTATTACTATTATTATTATTAACATTATTATTAGTATTATTGTTGCTATTACTATTCTGATTATAACTATTTTTACTATTGTTGTTATTATATTACTATTATTATTATTGTTATTAATATTAATAATATTAATACTGTTACTATTACCATTACTATTATTATTACTATTACTATTGTATTTATTCTTACTATTGTTATTATTACTATTACAATTATTATTTTTATTACTATTATTATTATTTATATTATTATTATTACTATTATTATTATATATATGACTATTACTATTGTTATTATTATGACTATAATTATTATTACTATTGTTACTATCATTATTACCATTATTATTATTTTTAATATTATTATTACTACTACTATTATTATTATTACTATTATTATTATTACTATTATTATTATTAATAGTATTATTATTATAGTTATTATTATTTCTGCTATTCTTATTACTATTTCTACTACTATTATTATTTCTATTAAATTGTTATTATCATTATTATCATTATAGTTATTATTAGTATTACTATTCTTATTACTAGGAGTACTATTATTATTATTACTATTTTTAGTACTATTATAACTATTAATCATTCCTTAAATAGATTACAATTTTTTTTCTTCCTCTCGATAACTTTTGTTTATTTACGCGATTTCAATAAACATTTGATAAAATAGAATATTCTTGTCACTTCTTGTTTTGTAGAACTTTTGACGTAGTTTTTTAATATGTAACTTTTATGTCTTATTGATATATCAATTTGTAAATAAAATGATTTCAAAAAGTAGAATTTTTTTTATATCAGATCAGATTATGGAATTGGATTAGATCAGATTCAATTTTTTCTCGTTTCTTTTAGTATTCCCGTACCTTCTAATTTTTTCCAAATTCTTCTAAGATCTAGCTCTTTTTTTCTAGTCCTAGACTAAAGAACAAGATCTAAATTCTAAACCCACCAAGGTTTAAATGACATTGAACATTGATGTCATGGGATGACCCAAGGACGCTCCGATGCACCGTTCGTAAAATTGACGATTCCTACTCCCGGTAAATCCCTCGATAAACCCCCACCCGGCCCCGACCCGAACACAACCTCCCACCTCATTCAATTACACCCCACAAGTTGATTTTGCTTTGGAGTCAACTCCAAAGCAAAATCAACTTCTGGGGTGCAATTGAATGGGGCGGGGGGTTGTGTTGACTCCAAAGCAAAATCAACTTGTGGGGTGCAACTGAATGGGGCGAGGGGTTATGTTCGGGTCGGGGCCGGGTAGGGGTTTACCGGAAGTAGGAATCGTCAATTTTACGAACGGGGCACCCGAGCTTCCCCGGATCCCATCACATCAAGATTCAATTCATTTGAACCTGCCCTTCTAAACCACACCCCCTGCCACTGCGGCATGCTTTTCAAACGCCGCTGCCGCCGCCTCCATTCTGTGGATTCCGGTTGCAGTCGCTCCCTGTTCATCTGATTCAACTCCGTTCATCCGATTCGCGTGTTCATCCTCATCTCCGATCGAAGCTGCTAGGTTTTTCTCCTCATCACGAATCGACGCAGCTGTCTCCATTCTCATTTGACGCAGCCTCTATTGTCGCCATCACCGTTCACGATCGCCTTGCGCTTCGTTTCAGCAGCCGACCCAAAGATATCTACAGCCGTACCATATAAGTTGGGCGTCATCATTTCCCAATTACCGTGTTCCCAGCAAACCCACCTGAAAATTGAAATACGGGAAATATGAGCAGGGAGAAGACAACAAAAGCCGTCGACGAGGTAGAAGAGCTGCTGCAAGCCGCCGCAGACGAAACCCTCCTCCAGCTCAGCGTCGATGCACACACTACCCGAGGATCATCCACCCAATCCATCGCCCCTGATCTTGACAGACGCTTTCAAGCCCTAAAAACCCGACCGAAGAGCTCAGCGATCCCTAATAAACATCCAAATACGTCTGCTCCAACGGCATCGCCAGCCACTGATAATGTCAATTGCCACAGAACAGTTGGTGATGGTGGCGATGAGAATGATCTATTTGCTAGGTTTGCTGCGCTCAAGAGCTCCCTCCCTTCTTATTCTTCCTCCGCTGGAAGTGGTTGCAACCCCGGGTTGGGAAGGGTAGAATTGGAGAATGTCGAAGACCTGGATGAGGACGATCAAGTTGAGAAGCTGATCAAGTGGGCTGTTGATGCCGCGAGGCTTGATCCTTCTCCTCCTTCTGATACAGATTATGAAGACGATGATGATAACTCTGATAGCCATAGCGAAGATGAAGATAATGACGGCACCAAAAGGCAGCAGAAACGGAAATGATCATGAAATGTATGTCTATAAGTTTACTTTGAATTGAAATCTGCTATTATGTATCTGTGTGGATTTTAATTGATTTTATAGTTCACGTACTCACTTCATTTTGCATTATTCCAATGTATTTTATGGCTCCAAATGCATTATACTTCATGCTCCAAAAAGAATCCAGGAGTTTATTGAACTTTGTATGTGAGGGTTTGCAGATGTCATTTATAGCCTAAGGCGCAAGGTGCAAAAAAGCACTCGCCTGACTTATGTTTCTATGTGAGTTTTGATTGATTTAATTTTGTATTCAATTCATTGCGGATTATCTTTAATTGCATTTTACGGATACTACGGTATGAGTTTATTTTAATTCTAGTAGTAATTTTTATTGCCTGTTAGCGGTGGTTGTGATTGAGGCATTGCACATTCTTTTTCATTGGTTTTGGTCTTTTTGAAAGCAGGAACCTTCAGCCCTTCTAAACTGCATATAATTTGTTAGAGGACATGATATACTTCATGCTAAAAAATAAAATAATCTTATGGAAAAAAGGAATCCAGGACTTAATTAAACTTTGTATACGGGGGTCAGGGATAATTAAATTGGATAGAGTGGTGCTATTCAAGGCTGTGAAAATCATGATCTGCCTTGTAGAATCACACAATCCTATGGCTTATTTGCCTCCACGCGATCTGGATTGCTCCTTCAGTTGGAAAGTTCTCGCCTAGGATCGGTGAGTTGCCCACTAAAATGGTCAGATTGCAGACCGTTACAATCTTTCAGAGCTGATTCAAGAAACTTTAAATTGTCAGGTTGCCTGTTATTTTACGCAAAAAATTAAATTTGAAAAAGACTGAAAGTGTTGCACCTTTTACAACTCCTGTGGCGCTCCAAAGCTTAAAAACTGCTGAATGTTTCCAATTTTCCCACCTTACAAATTGACAATAGCTTCACTGATGTTTCTAAACTTATCTGTGTCTACCCCTTCTAGGTTCTGAGGACCTCGGGTTTTGAAATTAGTCCGCGTTGGCGCTCCTATGAGTTCACTCTTTTGTGTCTACCCCTTCTCTATTATTATACTTCGTATCTTTTAGCGTACACCAACCTCTGTAGTCTTCTTCGTATTTATTTTGAACTCCTATAGTTGTTTTTATTTGGATGTTATGAACTTATGACTAATATAATAATTTATTTGGATGTAATGAATATGATTTCTAGCTCTTTATCTTGAAATTAAGCTGTTATACGTGTGCATGTTACCAATTTTATATATTAGCTGCTACGCTAGGTCCCCTTAACCCTCACCAATTCTAGCTAGGATCTTGACTTTAACAGCTTTGGTGCTATTTGTTAAAGTAAATAAATCCACACTTCAATTGCCTTCAAGTATTTTGACAGTAAGCGAGGCACGTAATCTTGGAGTTGTTCAAGATTATGAAAGAAATGGAATGGCTCCATTTTGGAGTTCTAATTTACTGAGCAATTTGCATATTTTTTGCAAGTCTTCTCCAACTTCTTTGTATAAAAAATAACGACCTTTTTTCTTTCCTAAATATCTTTTTTTTAAAATGCCCTTATAAGCAATCTCACATCAGAATCGCTGCGTGAAGCTGAATTGAGATGGTTTGTATATGTTCTGAAATGAAGCATGGATTTTCCTGTGAGGAAGCACGAGAGGCATCCGTCAGGGGACGTTAAGAGGGATAGAGGTCGACTTATGAAGAGTTGGAAAGAGGTTATTAGTCATGACTTACATTTTCATGGTCTAACCAACGGTGTGACCTAAGATAGGAGTGTGTGGATGTCTAGGATAGGGGTGGTAGGATAGGCTCTTGGGTTAGTGATCTAACCAACGGTGTGACCTTAGTTTGTTCCTCGTAATTAGCCAAGAATCCCATATGCTTCAAGACATGAATTGGTTGGGACTTCAAGACGTTTCTCAGACTTATCTTGTGGGGCTATTTAAGGACAACTCCATGCTATTCATGCCATCAAAGTATCATGCCCAAGGGGGCAAATCACAGTATTTCTTGGCATTTTATCTTCATTGAATCATTATACATTGATATGTTTGGCAGTATGCAGCAAATTTGTCACATTTGCCATTGCAATTTCGACTGGCATTGTATTAAGGGCCACTCTGGCATCATGTCACTGCAACGACAATAGTGACTGACCTTGGTGGTGTCGGTGGCAACAACAACGTAGATGGCGGCAGCACCTAGTGGCGATGGTAGCGAGAGATTGTGGCGGTGGCGTGATGATGACAATGATGACGGCGGCGATAGGGACATCAATATAAATTTTGTGTGGCAGTAGATGTTGTCATTCTGTTGTCATTTTTTTGAAATTATGTCTTTATTTGGATGGGCATGGATGCCCTTCCACTCAAAATTTGACATGTGGATTGATATCAATATTCAATTAAGCTGCCATGTGGAGTAAGAGTAACCGAGTAACTAAAGTTTTGTGTCACTAATTTTCTAAATTTTCTAAAATTACAAATTCGCCAATATCCTCCTTTGGCTTTCTTTTACGAAGTGCTTCTCTTTGACTCCTAAATTTATTAAACGGTTCTTTCATCAATTATTGGTAAAATTTGTTTTCAAATTAAATAAAAATAATATTAAATATTGATACAAAAATAGTTTTATTAAATTTATTATATAAATATTTTTAACATATTACTTTATCTAATTAGTATACAATATATATTTATTTGATTATAGGTCAAAGGTTATAATTTTTTCCATAATTTTTCTCTTCTGGGTGTATTAAAATGTTTGGTTGAAATTATTTTTAATAGATTTTATATGAAAAATGGTGTGGAATTAGAAAATAAAACTTATAACTCCACTAATATTGCACATAAATTTTTGACGTTATGTCTTTTTTACCCACACTATTCTCAATTGAATGAATTGTGTTGTATTACTATGAGTATTATACTTTAGAAGGAATTGAAACACGTTTTAATTTCAAATTATACTAGTCCACTGTTTTCCTTTAATTTTAAATTTAACAAGTTTATGTTTATGTTTTGTTTCTTGTTAATTTAATTCTATAAGTGCTCTTTTATAACTAGATGGTTTTCATATTTAGTTCATGTTTATCAAATATTATTGTGATTCTTCTTTTATATGTACCTTTTCATTAATAGTTTTTTTTACCTTTTGCCCTGTTGGTGTTAAACTAGAGCTAAAAGTTAATTTCACATCGACTTTATGTGTAGTGACATATTTTGATGTTGACTTGACACACAATGTGTACAACAATAGCGACTAATTATGAACTAGGATTCTGATTAAAGATAACATCCGTAGACTGTAGTTATAGTAAACAATGATTCTAGTTGGCAAAAAAGACATCATGAGTGAATTCTGGCATTGACTATGACAAGAATGATACAGAGTATATGATCATTGTGAAATTATATTTTTAGCCTTCAATTTAACACCAACCTAATACAAGATCAAAAAAAGAATATCCGTGGTAAGAAATCCAAAAAAGGACCACAAACATAATATTTGATAATAGAAGACTAAATATGGAAAATCTTCTGCTAGAAAGGATTAATTATAAATTTTACCCTTTTGTGTTATACTATAAAAAAGGTAAAAGAAAAAAATTAAAACCAAAAAATGGTTTGGAAAAAAAAGAAAAAACAAAAACAAAAATAACAAAAAAAGGTTTGGCCGAAGAAATTTCAACAAAAAAAATTGAAAAATTAAAATAAAAGTAAAAATTGAATTAATTTATTTATTTTAATTTTAAAGGATGGAATTTAATAATTAAAATAGATAAATATAAAAATAATAATTGCATGATCACTACCGCTAGTGCCAGTGGAGTGTGACATATGTTAATTGAGTAAAAGAATTAGTGTTGAATTAACACGATTTAACTCTGTATTAGTGGAGTGGAGTGATTAAAAAATAGGAGTAAAAGATGTGGGACACTTTGTACTTTGTACTTATGGAAGGGAGGTAATATGGGCCAATTCACAATTTTAGAAAATTAGAGTGACACCGAGCAATTGTTGAACTACATGAGAGCATAATTGATATTAGTCCATGTGTTGAATTTTGATTGGAGGGGCATGCATGCCCATAGATTTTAAAAGGCACGGAAGAAAAACCCTTAATAGAAAATTGTGGCGGCGGCAATTGTTATAAAACGGAGGAGTGGATGACACAATTCAAGAAAATCGACTAGTGATGCTTTTAACGGGAACAATGGTGATGCTTTTAATGAAGAAGCTAGCTGAGATTTAGGCTGAGGAAGTAGCAGTGTGGTGGCTTGTGGTTTGATCAATATGAGGAGAATCCAAATTAGTTGAGAACTTCAACCATTTCTTCTTTTGAAACATTCCATTCTGTGTTACCCGAACCAATGAATTAGCAAATCCGATTGCTACTTTTTTTGAAGAATCGGATCGCTACTAATTTGGTACTCACGTACCCAATATTTTAAAACATTTAAAATAATACATCCGATCATATACATTTAAAATAAATATAAGTTATTCTTAGTAAACAAATCAAACGTTGCGGAAGCCTTTAAAATAATTCTTGCAATTTAAATAAAATAAAGTTAAAGAGTAATTAATTCAAATTCAAACAGCTTTGGATCATCCACTTCGCATGGCATCACTGACCACTGGACTATTCATCAATTCATTGATTCCTATCTGTGCGCAGTCAAACACAAAAAAACTACACAACTCTAAATAGTGCAATTAATATTTTGTTGGATAGCTATTCATAAAATCTACCCAACGACTTCAATATTGAATATATATTTGACTTTTTGACATACTTATATTTTATTCATTTTCTTTATTATCTTTTCGGTCTTGGGACGGTCAAATCCCGGTGATTTGTAACTCGGATGCATGCGCGAATACGCCGTTGAACTCGACTCCTCGAGTCCTACCATTCGAGTAGAAATTTGACCATAATAAGATTACTTTAAAAATAACTTATTTTTAGTACTGTCATTTATCTATTTTATTTAATTTAACAAAAACTAAAATTATGATTTAATTCACAAAAAAATCGAAGGGAATGCTTGTTTAAAATAAAAATAATAAAATTTGAAGTAATATTTTTGAAATGAAGTAATAGAAGAAATAAAAGTTTCGTGATAATTGAATCGAATATTAAATTCGTATTTATAGATGATAAAAAAATCAAAATATTTTCGAATTAAAAATATAAAAACGGTGACTATTGGAAAATTAAAAAAAAAAATCAATTTGAATGCTACAAGGGAAATGGGGGGAGAAAGAGGCTTATGAACAAAAAAAATTGCTCTCAACCAATAAAAAAACTTTTCTCTCCAAAAACATATTCCCCTCCCAATTACACGCCCTCACTTTCTCCAGTCTTCTTTAACCATTCTCCATTGTCACATAAACTATTCTCCTTCTTATTCTCCCCATTAGTGATGCTCTAACGAACAAATTCTATCATTTGGCATCGAATTATTACATCCAACTTATCCATTGTAAATTATGTACTGTAAATTATTAATACACTTCCTCCACAGTCCACACTATACAAAACTTGCTAGAGCAACTCCAATGACAATATGTATATTAGAAAGGTATATATCTCATTTACCTTTCTAAAAAATAAAAATTACCTTCTTAAAAAGTGAACAACTCCAATGGAAGTGGAAGGAGGGTAAATTTAAAAAAAGGTAAACATGAAAATGAAATTTGTTTGTATTTAAATGATGGATATGTATTTAAAAATATAAAATTGATTATTTATTATATATTATTAATAAAAATTTAATATCAATACAGAATTTTAACCTAAATTATCTTGTGGTTGCTTCCGCCACTTACAATTGACTCCCTCTTTCTTTTTACCTCCTCATGTTGATGGGAGTAAGTATATTTACTCCTCCAAAATTGATGAGGGTATTATAACTTATCATATACCTCTCCCATTAGAAATGATTTTTTTATTAAAAAAAGGGTAAATTTGGTAGTTAGAACCCTTTGCCTTCTCTTATACCTTTCCCATTGGAGTTGCTGCTATACGTCCCGAAAAACATTCATACTTTATTTACTTTTAAAGTATGCTCAAACCATGAAACTTTTTCTTCAACCTGCTGCGCTACTTGCACACCACGAGTGTACACCACTGTTTTGCCAGGCACACAGTAGCACTAACACTATGTTTGGTTCAAGGATTTTGAAAGGAAAAAGAAAAGAAAATGACGTGGAAAACGACTTTTCATGTTTGGTTAGGGAGGAAAAGAAAAGAAAAGAAAAGTAGAAGGAAAAGAAAACAATAAGTTAAAATAAGTTAAGAAGAGAAAAAACATGATTCCTTTCATTTTGGTGAGGAAAAGGAGAGAAATCATTTTCTTTTCCTTTCCTTCCTTATTCCTTGAACCAAACGTAATGTAAATGTCACTACAAACACTATCAATTACACTAGCATTTTGTGCTCGCGTGCAAAGTACTGGTGTACAAAATGGGATATAGTTGACGGGGGTACAAATAGCATTATTCATTATGCACATTTCTGAACCACCTCAAGGATTTTCAAAAAAAAATTTAAAACAGGATCATGATTTAAAATTAAACTGTAACAGAATAAATTTTCTTGAACAATATGTCAAATGCTCTGCTAAATATCAACTCAAACAGACAAGAGAAAAATGAAAATTTATTAATGAATTTACAAATTGAATTCCTATGAAATTAAATAGGCCCCAGCAATGACCTGCAAATTTCAAATCACTCATCTACCCCATCAAAGATTTTAATCTTCCCTATATTTTTTTCCTCTAAACAACCAAAACATGGGAAATGAACAAACAGCAGAGGGATGATTTCAGTGGCACATACTCCATAATAATTAATGACTACCAAAATTACCCGTAGCAGGCAGATATATCTTGCTGAGGGTGCAGCACTCCGGGGATGCTAAACCACACTTTTCTACTTCAATAAATATCATAAGCGTGGCCGAGTAATGGAGACTTACAATCCTGAAAATATAAACCAAAGCCGTCAACATTATTAAAAAACTAAAACATCATACGTGAACAACTTGTCTTTTTAATGCACTTTATCCCACCTTTAGACATTCTTTGGTTGGGCTGGAAGTAAAACTAAATGGGCAATTATCCATTTACCAGTTTGCTTGAAGAAAAGAATTGGACATAATTCAATGAGAGTATATAAAGTAGCAAGACAACCTTTTTTACAATGAAGTTACTCTGACAGAACTTGAGAAAATGGATATATTTCGTTGAATTCCTTCTCGGGTGAAAAGGAAATGAGAATAAGAATTTGTGTTGTGTTGAAGTTGATGTATTCAAGTGTTAACATTGTTTCTAATGTATGTAAAAAGAATATCAGACTAAAAACAAGTTGATAAGCTTAATCCATTTTCAGAATAATGGAATAAGCTGCTTCTAAATTAAACTGTCTCCCAACCCTAACCACTTCAAGAAGTTCTGCAAACAGCTTAAAGCTCATCCTTCTTAAACTAAAAACAAACACCTTTTAAACCACCTCTCAGGGTCCGTTTGGTACACAGAATTGACGGAATTGGAATTGAATTGGAAGTTGAAATTCTATGGAATTGATTTGGATGGAATTGAATTCTCTAATTCCAATTCATTCTACCAATTCCAAATCCACATATTTTTGAGCTACCAAACAGCAGAATTGGAATTGTTGTCCCCAATTCCAATTCTATAGTTTGAATTCCATGTACGAAATAGAGCCTCAACTCATTTCACAGTATGTGTACCTCTATGTCATTAGAGTAGAAATTATTGAAAACATTGGTATAAAGAATTCAAGCTCATACTCACATATAGATGTAAACTAACGGAATTCATCATGGTACTCTTCGTAGTCATCATCTTCATCTTCATTGAAAATTGCGCTATAGAATACATATGGGTTGTCAATCATCTCGGACAAAGTCAGACGCCCATCTTTGTCAGAGTCAGCCTGTAGACATTGTGTGTACATAAATTGAGACAAAAATCTTCGGCACATTGTTTGCAGTATATGTGAGATCAGAAAGCACATAGAGAATATGTACATATTACGCAAAAGACGATCAGGATTGCAAGGTAAAAACAAAATAAAGTTGAAATAGAAGTAGAGAGCCTTTTTATAAGGCTTTTGGCATGAATTACTAGGAAAGGATATGCCATCTAAAAATCATGTTACAAGATAGATGCTCCCTTCTCCTTTCTCTTTCTTCAAAAGATTTCTTTGACTTCTATGAAACAGCTTTGTTTGTTTTCTGGAAGAAAAAACGGCTTTTTTCAAGGTTTGCCTGAACTTTTATGGAAATTGAATGCACCCAGTTTTGTGTATGATATATTTATTCTACTATTAATGTATTAAACAAACATTTTTACATAAAACTAGTTTTTTTCCACACAAAAACTTCCCAAGCAAGTTATTCCTGCAATCAAACAAAGCAACAAATGTCCTTTTTAACATAGACAGTGAAAATGGATGGTGACAAGAATGCTTTGAAATAGGAGTATCTGTTATTGCAACAAGAAAAAGTATCAAAATGCAGAAACAGCAACACAATTTTTTAAAAAAAATTGGGCAACTCTTCTAAGTATCTAATATGAAAACTTTGTACAGAGCGATAACCCACATGTAACACTGAATGATTCTCTTTCACAGAGCATGTAGGCTAATATGATAAGTAACACTGAAAGATTTACAGAACATGTTTTGGTCATCAAGTAAAAGCTTCTAATTTTTACTATACAAACAATAAGTGCTACATCTTCCATGAGTTGAAATATTGCAGGAAATTGACACATAAAATATGCTGCAAATTCAGAGGATATTATATGGAAGACTGATGAGCACCACTATGTATAGTCCATCCATATTGAGCATATAATATGATTACATACATGTGAAACTTTGTACAACAGCTAAAAATATTATAGCAAATTTGTCATCCTATTTTATTAAGACAATATGTTCCCAGAAGGCCAGAACTAATCTGCAAAACATTGCTAAGGAATTGAACATTAACATGAGTTTTGTGCGCGCAAATAAGGGGGCAGTTAGAGAAAAAGTGAATGCTTTCAACATTTTGAAAAAGAAGACTTCAAGGAAATATAAAACAATTTAAGAAAGGCAAGTGAAGCAGTAATGAGAAGTCAAATGTTTATAGAGATTTGTGTGACGAAGTGGACTAGGAGATGGGAACAAAGATATCTATGAGATGGCTCAGAGGGAGAATGGATGGTGAAACAATACTTTGATGGATTATTTAAGGTAGAGTCAGAAATCTCACTTACTCGTGTCTTTGAGAGTTTGCCAAGGACATGACCCTAGATAAGAGCATGAGGTGATCTGGGATTGAAGTCTTAAGGAGTTAAGGCAGGCTATGATAGTGGTGTTTCTCTGTGTGTAAAGTTTTTGAGATTTAATGCTTGGTCTACCTTTATCTATTGTGTTTTGTTGTCTCTGCTTTAATTTTTTCTGTGTTTGTACTTAACTTTGTCTTTTATGCTTGGGCTGGGGTCTTTCGAAATGAGTTTCTCTACCATTTGAGGTAGTAGTAAGGTTTGCACACACCCGCCCAAACCCCGTCCCCATTTCTGGGATTTTACTTAATTCTTGTTGTTGTTCATGTGAACTACCCCAGTGGTTGGGGATAAGTGTTTGTTTATTGATTATTTATGTATCTGACTAATATGAGTGCAATTCCTGAAATGCATAGCCCAATGTATTAGGTGCACAAAACAACAATTGGTAAATAATTGACACTCATCAAATCATGAAGACCTTTTAGTTCAAAATAGATCTGACAAACAGGTCATTTGAGTTGGTTACACGTTAGGTGAGGTTCGGATCAGGTGATATATGGATTGACAAATTCAAGTTTGGTTTGGGCAACATTCGGGTCAATATTTTTTTGAGGTTGATTTCAATTAAAATTGAGTTAGGTCATGTTAGGGTGAAGTTTAGTCGTGTCTGTTTGCGTTTGGGTCGGGTCAATGTCTGTTTGGGTAGGTTTGGGCTAAAACTTTGGGTCAACTCTGAGTCGAGTAAAAGTTTCATTGGGTTAAACTCTGATGAGGTTATTTTGGGTTAAATTTGAGTCGGGTATGTGCAAAATTGGGTGTGGTTAAATTTAAATTCGGGTATTATTGGGTTGGATTAGAACTCAGATCTGTTTTTTAGGTTCGATGATGTGAATTGAAGCATACATTGGATAAACTATTCATTTCAATTCAATGGTCATGAGAACCAATGAAAACAAATGTTTAATTCTTTCTACTGTTATCATCACAATTTACAAATGTGTGATTATTTTTATCCAAGTCTATATTTAGTTTAAAAGGCGAACAAACTAATTTAGACAAATTTGGATCGTTACTTAAATATGTCATACAAGTATACAACTCAATTGAACACGTCATATGATCTATAAATCCACTTGGTCATGAATTAGTTTACATCTTGATGCACGAATAGTTTCTTCCATAGATATTGTCCATTAGTTTCACATTAGTCCATGAAATTTCTACTTCGTACAGTTTAAAAGAATTAAACTCTGTAAATGTACTTGTAGTTTTATTCTTGTTGGGTTAGACTTGGTTCAGGTCAAACTTAAATTTAGGTTGGTTCAGGTTTGGGTCATTTCTGTTTGCGCTGTCATCAGTTTTAGGTTGGATTTGCTTCGGTTTGGTTTATTTTAGGTTCATTTTTAAATTGGGTCAATTAGGTCTTGAGTCACTTTTGATTTGGTTCTGGGTCACTTCGGTTCATGTTTGGGTTTCAATGGAGATTCACATTCAACTCAACTAAATTTCAAGTGTTTGTTTGCACTCAATTAAAAATATTGATATAAGAAATATCACCTTTAAGACAAAAGATCTTTTCAGTTGTCCACAAACAAGTTAAACAACTACCTGTTGTATGATGTAATCGGCTTGTTGCTTAGCATAGTAACGCTCTGATGGATGAAGCTTTCCAATTATAGGTAGTAATTCCACATCAGACAGATATCTACAATGTGGATAGGGCAAACGTATTTGTTCATTATATTAATATTAGATAAATCATTTTTTTAAAAAAGCTCTTAAAGTAGGGTATAAAGGTGATCACCCATCGCCATCTTTATCAAGTTCATCAAACAACTTTTTTGCAGGAGTGCTTTCTGACTCTTCAGAATGGTGTGAAGTATTGTGACCATCCTCATCATAGTTCCTTACTAAGTCAAAAAGCCCATGGAAAAATTCATTGAAGTTAACTTTTCCATCTTTGTCACTGTCTCTCTCCCTGAAATTAATGCATGCAAAAGAAACATATCTCCGTAAATAGAAAACAAGAATATGTAGAAATTACACAAAAAATTGCGAAAATACAAGCTTTGTTTGGCAATCAGCTGCTTTTTTGCATTAGTGCTAAGTGGTTTACATTAGCTCTTTGGCATTTATATTGATATATGCATTAGTTAAAATTTGTTTAGAGCAATTAAAGAAAGAGAAATATTTTAGTAACTAGCCAGTGCTTGAGAGAAGGAGATGATGGCTGGTATGCTTGTAAGATACAAAGAGTAACAAATGTAAAGTTACTTTAGCTTATTTTATGGGCTCCTAACGAAACACTGAAATAATTGTTCACATGGTCAAACAGCTATTTCAGAATGAAAATGCTAAAAGTTCACCAAAAGGCTATGTACCAAACATGGTCATACATTAAAACAAGCTCATTCAACTGGCAAAAACTTGAGCAGGTCGTTTCAAGTTGTTACCAATAACACATTTTCCCACAAATAGTAACACTGTTGAGTTAACCGCGACTATTGTTCAAGTACTGGAAAGACAATTTAGGTTTAAAAGTGTTTTAATTTAAAACTCATAAAGTTTATCCAATTACATGTAGTCCACTCTTTTACTATAAGATAATAAGGGCATTGTATTACACTAGAAATTATCAATTTATTAAGTAAAATTTATACCAATGAAAACAGGTTTGCTATTTAAGATGGAATTAGAAACTCTAGAGTTGGTCTAAATTTAATCAAAATCTGCATTTTGGCCTACGGTTCCTGATTAACAGTAGCAGTGCTGTGTATTGTCAATTCGACACATCTCTGATCATTTTTTGAGCAAAACATCCATATCAATGCTCTTGAACTCTCATGACCTTGAGCATAAAGTCCTAATGCCAAAAACTGTCACCCCCCCAAACTTCCTCCGGCCATTAAGTTTTAATGAGTTTTTCTCAATTTCTTTATGAAGAACAATGGTTATTGGTGATTTAGTTTCAAATAGACATGTTAGGCTACGAAGTACAAACCACGTAAACCAAAAGATCCATGTTCATAAATGACCTAAAATTATCAAGATCGGCATGGGTGGTTAAATTGCATATTATAGAGCAAGGTGTAGAAAACTGTTCGAATATGGAGGGTTTTCAAACTAAGCCAGAATAAGATTTTCAAAAGAGATGTGATACCCAATTGTGTAGTTTACTATGGAAAACAATTTCACAAGAATCAATACTACAAATTATCATCCCTACAACACTTCTTTCTTCACATGGAACCAACCATGATTCTATACAGAAACAAGATCATTCATTTTCATGGAGTAGTTTGTTGCAAAGTAAATGTTTAACGTAACAAGATCATGGATGCAAATGGAGACTTGTATAGAAATAATACAAGTATAGATGATTCATGATAGGATATAAAATCTCATGCCTACTGACTGGTCAACAACTTGAGTATTTGGTGGTGGCTATTATTTCTAAAGCTCAAGTTAGGATATGAAATTGTCAAAAACAGAATACATAGTACTTTGAGTGAACAGTGCCATGAAAGCCTTTAAACGCATCCATCCCATGTGTCCTACTACAAAAAGGCAATCACAAACCAACAGTTCATGAACTCCAATCTCGTGGTGGTTGTGATATAGACAGTGGTAATTATGGAAAATGGCAGGCAAAGGTAGAGGACTAGAGGTATGTCATGTTTGTGTGATTTTAAACAAGACTTCGGCATGCACACATATACTGTTGGCACTTACATAGAAACCCCACTACATAAAATTATGTCCAATGTCACATACTACCTCCGTCCCGGAGTATTTGTCCGGTTTTGACTTTTTTCAGTCAACCGTTTTCAACCTTTGACTTATAATTAATACTCCGGGGTTTGGAGGTCTACGGTCTAAATGCACTCTCTACCATGCACTCTCTCTATCTGAGGAGTTTCTAAAACTTATGGGTTTGGTCTAACTAGTGTTAACATTGATACTACACATCTGCTACCATTTTTTTGTCCAAGTCAAACCAATGATGGACTGTTAAATTGCATTTGTATGCCAATAAAATTAAAGATCCATTAGAACAAGTTAGATTAAGTCAAAATGAAAGTTAACTTATGTTCAAGTCCAGCCTCTAGTTCAGCCATCTAAACAACAACAAACATGGAAGTCAAAATGAAAGTTAACTTATGTTCAAGTCCAGCCCCTAGTTCAACCATCCAAACAACAACAAACACAGAATAGGTTTAGGTCAGTTAAATTGAAGTTTCAAGTTCAAGCTTCCATATTTGGTTAAACTAATTAGCTTCAAACAAATTTCATATGCTACAGCTAGAAGGAGAGGTTAAAGTAAGAAATGTCTATACCAAAACTTAGAAACCCTAGAGTTCAATCATTAGTTTTAGGACAATCGTTTCTCTATACAACCATTTAACCATTTTATTAAACTCTAGAAATTATCAAGTTTCAAATAAAGTATATGTCAGTAAAATTAGTATTGATTTTCAACAATTCATATTTCCTATGTGTATAGATGTATAATGAGGGTATTCGTCTATGCTTCTGCTTTTGGAAAAGTAATAATTTTAAAAATAGGATCCAAAAGCATATTTGAGTTTGGCTTTTTCTTCTGCTTTTCTACATACGGAGTACATATCTTTATTAGAGAGAATCAATTACCAAAAGCATTGTCAAACACAAATGGCTTTTATTTAACTCAGAAGCTAAGAATCAATCACCAAAGGGAATGTCAAACACCCTCAATGAGTCAATGTATTGAAGAACTTTCATTTCGATAACTAAAGAAAATTCATTTGTTGAGTGAAAATTTCAAAAAGAAAATGATAGAGATGAGGTTTGCTTTAAATAAATATCGCACCTAATCTCTTCCTTGCACAACCATAGTAGTAGCTTTGGGCTGGTGGTGTCCGCAGGGTGTAGAAAGCTACAATATCACAACAATTAAAATTATTGCACAGGCAGTAAGCAAAAGCAATAAGTAAGCAGAAGAAATAAGTATGAATGTGCTTGAGATTTAACTGCTTAAAATAAGTAAAAAGCAGGCACATACTTCCTTTTAGTTTATAGAGTTTAAACTGCTTAAAATAAGCAGTAAGCAAATTTTTTAAGTTCGTTTATCAAAAACCAAAATTGTAAAAGCCGCTTAAATAAGCAATAAGCAGACTTTTATGTTTTCTGAAACACTTGCACTATAAAATAAAAATCGCTTACCGTATCCATTCCCGTATTCTGCCACTCCTTCAAGTAAAATATGGTTTAAAGTAGAAACTTACTCATTGAATTCAATGACATTCAATAGACCATCACCATCCGTATCTGATGCATTAAAGTGCTCTTCTTTCCACCAGCCCATTTCATACCCGACTGAATTGCTTTCTGGTGTATGACACATTTTCAAAATAAGTTAACAGTGATATATAACATCATAATTACTATAGGAGCAAAGTAAAAATGGTAGTGTTGTGTCATCAAAGCTGATCAAGCAATATTCATCCTACTTTTTTAAACACAAAACCCCAACAATTAGCGGAAAATATAAACAGCATTACCCACTTTTCATGCAAAAATGAGAGGATATGACCAATGTGAAAATTTTGGAAAACAAATAACCAATAAAATAAATTAACTAGAAGTTCAGTGCCAGGAAAAGAGGCAAGAGAAAATTTTGAATGGCCTTTGCGTACCTTAATATGGTTATTATTAATATGCTCTAATCTTCAAGAGTTGCATACTCACAAGTCACGTGCAATGACTTTGTATTATCATTCACAACTGACTACCATTAATCTAAAATGGAGCAAAAACATTGGAATTTTGGTAGGAGATTGCTGTTACTAGATTGTAGTTTTTATATTTGCTTGTATGGAGGTCTGGTTGGGCCGGCATCCTTTTATTTTGTTGTTGGTGTTCTCAATTCCATTGTAAGAAAAAAAGCACTTTTTATCCACTCCCAGCACATGCATTGACTTATACAATGGAGAGCAAAGAAAGATTTTTTAAAGGACATATACCAGTATTAAGTTTAAAAAGCTTCCTCTTGACCAATATCTCGCTTATGCTACTAGATTTGTACTATTTCAAATTATCTTATGGCCTGTTCGGTATCTTAAAATTGGATTTAAAATTCATATTTGACCCAAATTACATGTTTGGAATCCAAAAAAATTGGATTTGGATTTGGACCGAATTCCTCGAATTCCCAACAAAGCTCCATTACAAATCCATACGCTCCCCCTTGTAAGTTCAAATCCAAGAATTCAAATTTCAGAATTGAAATCCAAGAATTCAAATTTCAGAACTGAAATCCAAGAATTCAAATGAATTCTTAGCAAATTCAAAAGAACATCTACCCCAAAAAAATCCTGCTCAATAATGGATTACAGAACATCTTCCCAAAAACAATCAGACATCTAAGAAAAGAAAACAAACAAATGTTGTGGTAAAGAGCCTTCCTTTTGAAAGAATTGACTGGATTGATCAGTTGAAATAACTGAACTCACCTAATTTCTGCACCCAAGAGGGCGGTTCGTACTCGGAGAACGATACGTACCCATCGCGATTCTTGTCATGAACCTCCATCTCCCTCTCGGTCCTGTGCAGCACCTCCTTCCTGCTTTGCTCCGTGTTCCACTCAGTCAACTCGTGCTCACTCACGAACCCATCCCGCGGATCAACATCGATCTTCGGGAACAGCAGGACGAGCCGATTCGTCACATTGAACTTCTCCTCATCGTTGAGATAATCCTCGGCGTCCATGAAGTCCTCCCACTCCGGCTGCCCTTCCTCGCCGGGGGCATGTTCCACATGAGTCTTCAGCTCCGGGTGGTGAGACTCTATGTACATCTTCTCCCATTCCTTGTCCTCTCGCTTGCGCTCGATGTCGGCCACGAGCGGGTCAAAGGGGATGCGATGGTGGCCGCCGCCGTCGGCGGTGGGCGGAGAGAAGGTGAAGTTGGAGCGGAGCTTGAGGCGACGGTGGCGGTGTGCCTTGTTGCCCTTCTTGGGAGAATGGGAGACGAGGAGCAGGAGGAGGACGGCGATTGTGATGTAGATGATGACCGAAGCTTTACCCATCTCCCAATCTACACATCTACTGCGAATGTTGGATGCAAGTAAAAAGATGGAGATTTATACCTACGTACCTCTAATTATAATTCTCAAATTAAGGCTGGGTTCACTTCAATTTATTTTGATAAGTTCTGATCTGATTGGATCTGATCTGATCTAGTCTGATTAAATCTGAATTGATCTAATCTAATCTGATTAATTATGATTTGATTTAAAATTAAAATCAATAATTTGATTTGACTTTATAATAACGTTTGAAAATTGTAATGATAATTCATATTATAATATAATCATTTTTTTGATTTATGATTATTTTTTAATACAATAAAATTAATTAATTCATATATTAGAATAATTATTCATATTATAATGTAATAATATTTTTTATTTTATGATTATTTTTTTGTGAAATTAAAAGAGATATTATTTTTAATAAAATATCTCATCCTTATAAAAGATCAAAACTTTAGAAACTCAAATGACAAGTAGCAATAAAAATGTATTTTAAAAGTACAATTAGATTAACATTGTCAATGTATTTTAAAAATAATTTTTCTGACATCTAATAATTAAGGAATACTTTCTCAGTTTTTTCTATTTAACTTGTTTCTAAAATTTATTCTTTTTCATTTTTAAGAATAAGAATGATAATAATGATGATGATGATGATGATGATAATAATAATAATTCTTGATGGGATCTGATCTGATTTGATCTGGTATGATCTGAGGATCTGATCTGATTGGATCTGATCTGATCAGTTTCGATCTGGTCTGATCTGATTTTAATAAGAATAAGAAAAATAAGTTGAACGGAACGGGGCCTAAGTCATAGCACATGGGAGACAAAGGACTTACGTTCAAACATTATGATCCATTTTAGCGAGAATTCAAATGTCTTTTAGTCATAACACATATTTGTTCTTGATAAAAAAAAGTTCAGAAATTCATCATAGCACATATTTGTTCTTGATCAAAAAAGTTTGAGTTTTATCCGATTGATTTTGGAGTGTACGCCTAACTAATCAATCTGTAAGTGTTAGCACCGCTCTCAAACAAATTCGTGTCATTTACGTATTTCCTCAACACAAAATTGATATTAAAATGTTTAAAAAAAGTAATATAAAGTGTGGGTTACATACATATTATTACTCCTTACTATACACACTATTAGAATCTAAAGTAGCAAGACATAAGAAAAATAAAAGAAACAAACATTAAAATATACTATATAAATTATTCTACAAAATATAAAATTTCAAAAGTATAGCATTCATTTCAACGTCTATTATTTTTTCTAACATTTTTCAACTCATTCTTATTTCTTTAAACTCATTTTAATTTCTTAGAACTCCTTGAGTTTCTTGCAACACTTCGTAGTTTTTTTTTTTCAATTCTTTCAAATTTCTTACCACTTCTCCTTGTTTCCTTTAATTCTTTACTGTTTTTCTTACTTTTTTCTATTTGAATTTCTAATTTTTTCTAACACCCAACCATGTTTCTTATATGAGCTTGGTGTCTTCATCAAATATGATTGGATCTGATCTATATTTGTTAAGGTCTGGTCCGATTTGATATGAGATAACTATTGTCTTTAAAATAAGAGCTTCATATTTTCATCCTAAAGTAGGAGTTTGCATTCTTACAATGTGACGGTGTATATTGGTATTCTAAATTATTTTTTTGGTATTATATATTAATATCATTAGCATTGTAACTATTATTTTAGAAATAAAAATATAGAGCTTCTATGTTTATACTTTCTCTATGTTTTTACTTTTAGTTTATTGTTTTCTTCTAAAATGGAATTTTTAGTGTTATTAGCTCGATTACAATGTAGTATTACGCATATAAATATAGATTGTGCTTAATTTAAAGGGTTAAATATATTTTAGCCCGTAAAATAGACAATTTTTTATTTTTGGCCTTTGTAATTTTTTTATCCTTACAAAATTTTTTAGTTTGAAAATAGTTATTAGTACTTATTAGCTAAGGTAATACATTCATCCCATACTCAACTTTTAGTCTTGCATTCAAACTTGTGTCTCATATGATTCACATGTCCTACATTGTATTCTTATTCGTATTGCATTGCCAAACTTTTTGAGAATACTATAATATAATAAAGAGTAAATTTCATAAATAGTCCATAGTTATAGACATTTTTCTATATATAGTCCCTATTTATCTCTTACAATCGTAGTCTCTACTTCTTTAGTTCTTTTCCACGACTAATTCTCCGTCACTCATACTATTATCTACATGTTCAATGTAGGGTTGAAACGGTAATTTTCCGCATTCATCTCTCGATTAAATTACCCCTCCCCTCCTCAGATCAGCAATCCCTTAGAACCCGTAATCATAGAATTTGTCTTCATTGCAAAATCACAGAGCACCAAAGTTACTGTCTTCGTCACAAATGACAATCTGAATGATGCACCCTAACCATGCAAAAAAAGGCATATATGAGGGGGACGGGTGAGGTCTTTAATTGAGAGGTAGAGATGAAAAATTACTTTTTTAATATCATATTTAACAGGTAGACAACAACATGAATGACGAAAAAATGAACATGGAAAGGAACTAAAGAAAAGGAGATTACATTGATAATATTTGATAAGTAAGGACTAAGGGGCTGTTTGGTAACTTTTGAATGGGTAAGTGCTGAACCAGTAAGAGGTCTGAACCATTAAGTGCTGAACCAGTAAGAGGTCTAAACCATTAAGAGCTAGTATATTGTTTAACTATTCAGAGGCAAATGTCTGATCAATTCAGATAAGAGCTCTTAACCATTCAGACTCTGTATAATACTTAACCATTCAGAGGCAAATCTCTTAACCATTCAGACATCTGAACCATTAAGAGGCTGAAACAAACAGTCTGAACCATTAAGTGCTGAATCATTCAGACATCTGAACCATTAAGAGGCGGAAACAAACAGCCCCTAAATATGAAAAATCATGTATTAATAAGGATCATCTATGTAATTTACTTTATAATAAAATTTAGAAATTGGAGTATAGTTTGAGGGAAAACATAATTTAGTGTATGAAAATTGTGTGGGAGATTATTAGGAATTGAAAAACCATGAGATTGCTTGATTATAAAAATAAATGTGTTATGTTCATTAATTTAATAATAATTATGTTTAAAAACCATTTTCAAAATAAAAAAGTTTGTAAGAATTATTTAAACAAAGAAAAGAATGAGATCTGAAGATTTTTAAACAAAAAAAGTTTATTCAAAATATAATTCCGAATACTATGATAAATTAGGTAGAATATATTTTGGAAAAGAATGAGATCTGAAGATTTTTATCACAAAACCCAGGATATCCCATAGTAATTTTGTGTATTTTATATGAATTAAAAAACATACATAGAACCAGTAATGCAAAGCAAGGTGCTAAACCAGTTTAGCGATGAAATGAGGACCTATATGAAATTCCCTTCTTTCGATCGTTACTTCTCAGTTTTCACGTTTTCTTCCAAGCTCTGCGTTCGGACCTGGATGATCTTTCTCCTCTCTGTTACCTTTATCTCTTATTCTCTCCCGACCTGTAACGGTTTCTCCTTCTCCTTCTTCTCCTTCTTCTTCTTCTTCTTAATACCGATCAGCAGGCTGAAAATGTTTTGATAAATCACAGATTTTTGATAGAAGTACAAGGATTTTGGAAACCATGGTGGCCTCGACTTCCCCGGACTTGTTGAAGAATACGCCATCTAATATAAGGAGGCTAGCAGATGAGATTGAGCAGTGCGAGGGTAGGAAGAAGTACCTTGCTCAGACAGCAAGTCCATCCGACGGCGGTGATGTCAGGTGGTACTTCTGCAAGGTTTCTTTAGCATTAAATGGTTAGTTCTTGCCCAATTTTGAGTGTTCAGTAAGATTGCATTGTTGAAATTCTAATTTGAGTTTTTTAGGGTCAATGGTTTTTGTTTGTTAGGTTCAGATATGAAGGTTTTGCATGCTATTGATTATGTAATGGAAACATTCATGTTAATACTCCAAGAAATCAAAATAATCTCTGGTGCTCAAGGAATTTACCTTTTTTATTTTTAAAGAATAATTGTCTAAGATTACAAATTGATCACACATACTCATAAAAAATGGAGGAACCGTGTAAAATGAAAATTTTCATGAAGTATTATTGTAAAGATATTTGAACTCTCGGAGTATAGGCTATAGTTATTTGATCTTGAGGTATTCTTTTAAAATATCAAATTTCAGGGAGTATTGATATGAATTTTTCTATTGTAATTTCGTGGACCTTTTACTTTTTAGATTTAGGTTTCCGAAAACTTAATGAGATGATCTAAAGAGAAACCTGAGGTGCATGTCTAACCATTGGAGTTTTAGCCCCATAATGTTTCTGTATTCTAACAAAACAAAAAGTAAATATTGGAGAAAAGGAAAGGATATTTAATAATGTTAAGCCATGAAATGCTTTCTTCAAATTTTCATAAATGTGCGCGTGTTTTTTAAACAACTCGGAGAGATTCATTCCTCAGACATAATAAGGCTAAAAAAAATCTTTTCCTGGACAAACTTACATCCATCATTTGTTAGCAGAACATGCTGCTGCTGTTCCTCGCACACCAATAGTTGGGCACGGTGATTATTTTAGATTTGGCATGAGAGATTCTCTAGCTATTGAAGCTTCATTTTTGCAGGTACTTTCATGTAATTGTACACTCTTATTTCTCAAAAGAATGCTATTTTGCTGGTCAGCTTTCCGTGATGCATTTATCAATAATTTTATACATTGGGAAACATATCACATAAAAGTCAAGTGAGAATAATGTGAGAAGGAACACCTTGCGCAATAAGCTTTTCCCAAGGGATAGTTGACCTGAAGTAATGGATATTCATTAAATTTCAATACAGAGCGAAGAAGAGTTGCTGTCTTCATGGTGGAGAGAGTATGCAGAGTGTAGTGAAGGCCCAAGCAAACAGCCTAGTAAACTAAGTTCAATGTTAATCGAATCTTTTCTCGAGAACTCTGAGTCGACAAAACTATATGCAACAGAAGAAGAGAGAGTGGGTGTTCCAGTAAAGGGTGGTTTGTATGAGGTAATCGACCTGCTTGCTACCTTTGGAGACTTGTTTAATTGCAATCTGCGCCCGATTTTATGATAGTATCAATTTGAATATACGGATTAGTGCAGGGTTGTTTTGAAGATATGAGCAGAGAGAAATAGTTGATCTGCCCTATTATTTTCAAATTGACCATTTTTATTCAATTTCTAATGTTTGACATAGGTCTATGGATGCTCTAATTGTAAAGAATGACTACATGCCTGTTTTAGGTTTTTCATGACTGAGGAGTAGACAACAAATATCAATATGCATTATAGGAAATGACTTGCAAGTTGGCATGATTAACAGACATGGAAAACTCTTGCAGAAATACATCACTCCCACCAATAACCTAGTAACTCTCCGCAAGTAGAAATCTAACTCATATTGGCCAATTTAACTAGATTGGAAGGTTGGTAATATATCTACCCAAATCCCAATAAGCAGGAAAGCATGTCCCAACTCGCTGAAAAAAACTTTAGCAAAGATAAGCTCTTTAGCTCTTTGCCTGTTGTGTCTACTCTCTCTTTAGCAACTTTCATGTGTAATGATTCATAGTAGCTCACTGTAATGGAATGATCTATTATGAAGGAGTAAGGTTCTAGCATTATAAATGGGCCACCAACATTAATAATCCACCAATATATTTACACTGCAAACGGTATTTGATCCCTTAGCCATGCATTGTAAATCTGCAAGCTAAGGTAATCCTTGATTAAATACGCAGAATATAATCTTTGATTAATCATATTTTGTACAATATAAATCAAAAACCCTTAATCTTAATTTTGACTATCAGTTGAGTTATTGAAACAACCTCTCCACCTTCGAGTAGGGGCAAGGTCTGAATACACACTCCTTCCCCATCCCCAGTCCCTACTCTCGTGAGATCCAACCGGGTTGTTGTTATTGTGAGTTGAGTTATTGTTGGTGTATGTTTGGCGTAATCCAATTAGAACAAAAAGTAGGAAATTTGCTTCATTGTTCTTTTGGAAGTCCAACGTGAAACCTTCTTTTAGAGTACAATTATAACTCTTGTTGAGTAACTTAATTATTACTAGGATATTTTTTATCTTTTCTCTTGAAGTGATGCATTAAGTTCTATGATAGTCTTCTAGATCTAAAACCTATCATCTCACCTCCAAACCAATGTAAAATGGTATAAATAAACACCAGAAAATTTATAAATATTAATGGTGTGCTACTGCAGGTAGATTTGGCAAACAGACACTGTTTTCCTGTGTACTGGAATGGAGAAAACCGGCGTGTATTGAGAGGTCATTGGTTTGCGTGTAAGGGAGGTCTTGATTGGCTTCCGCTCCGGGAAGATTTTGCTGAGCAATTGGAGTATGCATACCGCTGTAAGGTATGTTTGTAGGAATGTAGTCTTTGATGTTTTCACTTGATACTGTACAAATTAGTATATTCAGATGGCATTGATTGATAGTTTGGAAATGCATACTTCAATGTTATTCATTACAATTATTTGAACACTTATACCTAAGCATGTTGTAATTGTTACTCGAAACTAGCATAACAATTATTTACAAGTATATTTTTATTGGAACTGGCCTAAGGATGCCACACACACCTCACTGTTTGAGATTGCGCGCACTTGAATGCTGTCTCATTGCAATTATTTAGAAATTATTCCCAAGCATGCTATTGAAAAAGGTTGTAACCAAGGCCCAACCTAAGCCTGCCAAAATTATAGTAACATAGACAAAAATCTAAAAAATAGAATAAATAAGAGAAGAAATTATAGGCTCATGTAAAAAGTGCAATAAAAGAAGTAACCTCTGCGTAGAAGTGAGTAAAAATAATTAGTTCTAATAAGTTATTCACACCTACATTTAATTCATTAACACCACACAAAACAACGACTTGGACTTGATTCCATTTTTGTTTACATCAAACACTTTTGCTTTTCAACAACAAACCGAGTAAATTCCCACAAAAAGTAGGGCCTGGGACTCTGGGGAGGGTGCGTACGCAGACCTTACCCCTACTGTGGAGTCAAACACTTTTGCTTTAGGTTTTAAAATCTATTTCATTCTTTCCAGGTTTCAGAACTCATTCTATTCCAACCCTATTTTGGTCTTGGCTAAAGTAAGTTGGCAAAATGTAGAGTTAAGGAGAAGGTGGGTTCTTCTTGGAAAAACTAAGTGGAAAAAATGTAGAGTTAGGGAAAGCAACAACACACTCATTTCCCAATGAGATCAGAGTGGAAAAATGAAGAGTTTCAAAAAAAGGAAAAATTTTGGGTTATTTTGGTCTTGGCTAAAGTAAGTTGGCAAAATGTAGAGTTAAGGAGAAGGTGGGTTCTTCTTGGAAAAACTAAGTGGAAAAAATGTAGAGTTAGGGAAAGCAACAACACACTCATTTCCCAATGAGATCAGAGTGGAAAAATGAAGAGTTTCAAAAAAAGGAAAAATTTTGGGGTGGAAGAATTCCTCCTTTCCAACTGTTAATCTTTATAAGAGATTCTACTTTAATATGTTAGGTACTCTGTATCCTTTTCGAAATTTGGGTGGAATGGTTGACCGCTTAAAATAACCACCGCTCAATGGCCCCCTACCCAAGCACATTCAAATAATGCAGAGCCTGAGTTTTATCCTTCTGCTGATGTTTTTATGCTAATATAGTTAATATAGACTCTTTCTGTAATTTTTTTCTTCTTTATGCATTATGTTGGCAATTTATAAGATTGATGAATTTTGGTTGCATGCAAATAGGTTTGGCACCGCAGAAGCTTTCAACCATCTGGACTCTATGCGGCTCGAGTTGATCTTCAAGGCTTTTCTCCAGTATGTCATAATTGTCATTCATGGAGTATCTAACCATGTTTGATAGCTTTATGTGATTGATATGTTCTATGTGTGAAGGGATTACATGCCCTCTTTACAGGAGAAGATGATACATGGGAAGGGTGGCTGAATTTTGATGCATCTGGTTTATCAAGCATTTTTCGTTTTGGAGGGAAAAACATCAAGTTAAGACGTGGATATGCCCCATCACAGTCTATGAAACCCACCCAAGTTGTTCCCTTTATCTCTACCTTTGATGAAATATATGTGTACTCTCAAATACTTCTCATAGTCTCATCTTGATTATACATTTCAAAATTGTTTTCCTTCGGCTTAGGCATTGTAGATATTTTCTTCATCCAACTATAATTTTTCATATTTTTTAAATCTTAGTCAATCCCATAATAATGTTCACTTTTCTAATTGTTTTTTCCCAATATGCTCTCTTTTGGACCTTTTAGCTATTTACAACCAATGTAAAGGGGGATGGGGCTCTATTTGAGTTATAACAATGTTAAGTAAAGTACATTTTGTTTGTTTCTTGCAAGATTGTGCCAAATGCAAATGTCTCTTATTCGGCTATTTCCAAATGAGGAAGTACATTGCATGAAAATAATAAATGGATTTGAATGTGTTCAAGGAAATGAAATATAATATGCTCAAGGTCCAATTACAAATGGTACCTATATTTATTCCTAAGAAACATATATTTTATTTATATATATTTACTCTCATCATTTGAATAAATTAAGG
Organism: Cuscuta australis; assembly: GCA_003260385.1. Lineage (NCBI taxonomy): Eukaryota > Viridiplantae > Streptophyta > Magnoliopsida > Solanales > Convolvulaceae > Cuscuta > Cuscuta australis. The sequence goes on from NQVE01000195.1 coordinate 1,454,301, forward strand.
TTAGAAACAAGATTCGGATAGTAGATTAAAGATGAAAGTTATTTATTGGAGGTAAGAACATTTACACATCTCTTTTTCATCCAAAACTTTGAAGTCTTCTATAGAAGGTAAAAGCTGTACACTCTTATTCTTTAACTTTTTTTGTTTTCGTTTTTTGGTATTGGCCCTTTTTTTAGTGCCTTCACTAATTAATCTAGGTTCCCAATCCAAGTGAATCCATATTTCTTTTCTTTAGCATGTCACTTATGGTTGGATAATTTTTTATTAAATGCAATTACGATCTTAACAGTTATGAGTTTTATATCTGGTGCATTGAGTTGACTTTGTAACACCAAAATGGATGGCTATGCTTTTGCACGTATGAAACTGCAAAATCATTCTCATCTCAACTCTATTTGTTGCTCTTAGGATGAGTTACGTCAGAAGAGGGAGGAGGAAATGGATGATTATTGTTCACAGGTATGGTTGAGTGAATATTATGTGCTAATAGGTCTCATGTCATTCATCATAAGTTCAATTGCGAAAGATCATGTACTGTACAGTCTAGAAAAAATTATGAGGGCTATATATATTTTTGCTCAACATTACTTAACATGACATAAATATAAAAGTTCACATAGTATTTAACTAATACATTCACCAATGAGTGTTCCAGTTGGAATATCATGGAACATGTTCATTGCAACTTTTTTTCCTTCAAATTCTCGTCACTTATCATTTCAGTGCTAGATAGGGGAACATGTAAAAGGTGTTCTCCAAAGGACGGAAGATAGGTACATTGGATTCTATTTTGCATTTTGGAAAAGAAGAGGTCAAATTCGGTTTTGCTATCGAACTATCTAATTTACCAGAAAACAGAATTCCAAGGGTTGACATACTCTCCTGTTTCCATAGCTTTTTGTAGTCTTTCCTGACATCTTACCATATCATATTTTTAATTAATAGAGCACGTAGTGCACTGTTTCAATGAAGACCGTAGTTTAATATTAACTACTTTACATCTTCCTGTTGTTGCTTAGCAATTACAGTGTGAGAGTCAATGAATCTGTCTCATAGTTTATGCAAATGTCTTGCACTTTACACATTTTAAAGATGATTGTGATTATGACTGAACATAAATTGAGTTTGCTTCAAAAGCGCACAATCTAATGAATAGTTTTATTGTAGGTACCAGTTCGTCATTTAGTATTTATGGTGCATGGGATTGGGCAGAGGCTGGAGAAATCTAACCTTGTGGATGATGTTGGAGATTTCCGTCATGTTACAGCAAGCCTTGCTGAAAGGCACTTAAGTTTATACCAACTTAGCAAACAACGAGTCATCTATATTCCATGTCAAGTAAACTTCCTTTTCATATTTTTTTATTGTTCTTGTTTCGTATGCTGTTCGTCACTATATCCTCTGATTTTACTTTCATAGATATTAGAATATCACTTATTGATACTTTTTCCTAATCTTTTTTTTGAACAAATGCACACAATTTTTATTCACCACATCAACTAAAACGAGTACAAATCAAGCAACCACAGCAAGGCTAAACAAGCATCCCTAGCTTAGCCACACCTTTTTTAACTTAGCATTAATATAAACTCTAACATGATCCCTAATCCAAACACTACATTCGTCAGGGGGTATAATATTATTCTGCTTAATTTTGGAGTTACGAGCATGCCATATCGCATAGCATACTGCTGCAAATCCAGCTTCTACCGTTTGTCTTTGCAGCCTTCCCTTGATCATCTTGACTTCCTCCAGCATTTCTTCATTAGTTTTCGCCCTCCATTGGTGTTGCAACCACTTGCCAACAATACTCTGGACACATTTTGTATAAGCACACTCATAGAATAAATGCTGCTGATCTTCAATCCCACTTTCACACAACACACAGGTTGTGTCCATCTCCATATATTTGTTCAATCTGTCTTTCGTAGGTACTCTGTTTTTCCAACACAACCATTGGAAGAATTGATGTTTAGGAATAGAGAGCTTATTCCATACCGTTTGATATGCCCTAAACATACTGCAATCCCCCATGAGCCAATCATACCCTTTCTGACTAGAATAATCCCCATTACACCCCATTCCAGCAAATAGGTTTCTATTATTCAAAATCTTCCTCAAATAGTAGCATATACCTGCCTTTGGTTGTAGGTTCCATATGGTATCACACTTCAGGTACCTATTATGGATCCATTTAACCCACAAAATATCTTTCTTGCTTGCAATATCCCAAAGTAGTCCTTGGTTGCATGCCTGATTCCAGTAGACAAGGTTTTTGAAGCCTAATCCCCCAGCCATTTTGGGTTTGCATACCTCTTCCCAACACACAGATGGGGTCCTTTTATACTCTGCATTTGATCCCCATAAGAAGTTCCTGCAAATAGCCTGTATTTTATGCATCACTTTATTGGGTATAACAAATAGCTTACACCAAAATGAGATCACTCCCATTAAAACCGTATTGATTAACTTGCATCTCCCTGCATAGGAGAGATGCTTGGTCGCCCAGCTTGTTAATCAGTCCTTCACATTCCCTTTCAGATATTCTGCTAGCCGTAATGGGACCCCCTAAATATCTGAAAGGCAGATTTCCTCTCTCCATTTTAGCCTCCCTTAAAATGCCATCAGCCACTTGATCAGTAACCCCACCTAGCACTATCTGAGATTTGGAATAATTCACCTCCAATCCAGTGACTTCCTTGAAGTGGTTTAGGCAAGAGATAATGGTTTTAACTGATCCCGTATCAGCTTTACAAGCTATAATCAAGTCATCCGCAAAAGCTAAACTTATAATATTGAGACTCTTGCACATAGGGTGATATTTAAATACATTATTATTAGCATAATATGTAAGGGCTCTTGTCAAATACTCCATAACCAAGGTGAACAGCAGGGGTGATATTGGATCCCCCTGTCTAATCCCTTTACCTCCTTTGAAGAAGCCAACATTTTCCCCATTGAGCATCAAGGAATAAGAGGTGTGTGAAATGCAATAATATATCCACTCAATATACTGCTCAGGAAACTTTAAAGCCCACATAATATCCTTTATGGCTTTCCAGCTTATAGAGTCATAAGCCTTCTTGAGATCAATCTTCATTAAGCATCTAGGTGAGATGTTCTTCTGGTTATATCCCTTAGCAAGCTCTTGGCACAGGAGTACGTTATGCACAAGCAGCCTTCCCTCCATAAATGCTCCTTGGTTGAGACTAACCACACTTGACAGTACCATCTTTAATCTGTTGCAAAGGATCTTTGACATAACTTTGTAAAGTACATTACAACATGAAATTGGTCTGAAATCTGCAGGTGTTCTAGGGGTATCCACCTTGGGAATTAAGACCAGATTAGTGGCATTAAGTTGCTTAGGGAACTCCCCATTTATGAAGAACTCTTTCACAGCATTACACACCAATGTCCCCACAATATTCCAATTCCTTTTATAAAACCCACTATTAAATCCATCCGGGCCTGGGCTTTTGGTATTGGGAATTGAGAATAATGCCTCTTTTATCTGGTCGTTAGAGACCGGATCCACCAGCTGAAGTTGTTGAGAAACATCCAGACAAGGTCCTATTTTAATGATATCGACCTGAATAGGTTCTGTCCAAGTTCTATGCCCTTGCAATTTCTGAAAATAATCAATCATAACCTCTGCTACCTTACTTCTGCCCTCAACCTTCTCCCCTCTTTCATTGATGATTGAAGTTATCTGGTTGAGGATAGTCCTCTTCTTAGTCCAGGCAAAAAACAGTTTTGAGCCTTGGTCACCCTCACAAATCCAGTTCTGTTTAGCTTGTTGCACTCTCATCATATGTGAAGCTTTATTTTTGAAAATAAGCTCCTGTAGACATTGCTTCTCCCTTTCCAGCAGACTTGTATTATTAGTATCCCCCTTCAATTTGCTTTGAATGTCAAAAAGTTCCTCTCTAAGAAGATCACACTGCTGGTGGATGAGATGGAACTTTTTGTTAATCTGTTTAAGAGGATATTTAAGCTCCTTCTGTTTCCTTATCACCTGATACATGAGCCTCCCTGATATATCTTTATTCCATACTGCTTGGAGGGTAGATTTAAAATCATTGTCTAGCTCCCACATATCACAATATTTAAATCCCACATTCCTTCTGTCTTGCTTATGGGTCCTAAACTTTTTCCTAATCTTGCTTTAACATTATGTGATTTTTTTCTGATTTTTATTCATCTGGAGTGGGAGGAGGGGAAAGTGCCACATGATGCTTATGTAGGCAAAATTCAAACTCTCACAAGATACATAATCATTTATTTAAGGAAAAATTCACCTGAGTATTCTAATAAACGGGCAATTTTACGTTAATACTCCGAAATCCATTAATCGATGCCACTTCTCCAAAATGACTCAATTTTACACGTTACTCCGGGCTGCCAACTAATCACATGGCATTTTGAATGCTGAATGGGAAATTATCAAGTAAGAGTTTGCCACTAATTAAAAAATAAAGAAAATACCTTAATTGCGTTATAACTAGACCGCTGCCCTACTTGCTTAAAACAGAAAAATTGAAATGAGTGCATAATTTAATCAAATAAATTCTGAAAGTGTTTCAGACAAAAAATGACAAAAATATTAAAGGATTTTGGAGTCAATATTTTATAATCAAATTTATATTTGTTGATAGGTCTGGAAGAAATAAAACCAACATTATATCTTTTGAAAGGATTTGAGTAATGGATTTAAAGTTATGGTCATTTTAGAAGTATAAAAAAAGTGAAAAGTTATGATCATTTTAGAACTTATCTGGTTAGACAATTATTTTTAAAAATAAAATGAGAAAAATGAATCAAAGAAAACACATTTGAAAAGAAGAGATTGTACTTCGTATATACTCCCTCCGTGCCACTTGTTTCTCTACCCTTGTAATCTTTATTTGTCCCATTTGATTATTTACCCTTCCTTTATTCCTTTCACTTTATATGAGATCAAACCAATACCCACCCTCAAATTTAAACCACCCCACTTTTTTCCTTTTACTTTATACCCACACCACCACTTTTTAATCATTATTCTCTTTTACTTTTTGGTCGCATCAAGGGTCATTATTTTTCTCCTTAAATACCGTGAAATTTTCTTTGTCAAGAACCAAGTGGGACGGAGGGAGTAATATCAAACTTCAATCCGTTTGTTTATAATTTCATTTTTATCATTTTGTTTTGTCAAATACTCCGTACTTGTCAAACCAGTTCAGTTTTACTTTTCACTTAATGATCATAAATTTAAATTCGTAACTCAAATCCTTTCATAAGATAGTACGTTGGATTTATCTCTTTGAGGCCTATCAAGTGTATATAAGTTTGATTATAAAATATTAACTGCAAAGTACTCTAATATTTTATCTAGACAATATTCACGTTTTATATAATTTAAATATAAAAACACTTCAATTTTTTAGTTTTAAATAGGTTGGGTGGGAGGTCTAGTTATAACACATTTAGGGTATTTTCTTTATTTTTTAAATTAGTTGTCAACTCATGCTCAATAATTGTCGATTCATCATTTAAAATGCCATGTATTTAGCTTAGTTGGCAGCCCAGAGCAACGGTGTAAAATCGAGTAATTTCTTGGAGCAGTGGCATCAATACTTGTATTTCGAAGTAGTAACGCAAAATTGCTCATTTCTTGGAGTATTTTTGTGAATTTTTCCTATATGTAATCATATTTCTTTTACTTTGTGTCCATCGCCAATGGTGCTAAAAGTAGTCATTATTGACAATGCTATAGCTCAGGGTAAAAAATAGTCTAAATCATATTGGCACATAGAACATCACTTTCTTTTTACTTTCTATGAAATTTTGGGTAGTACATGCAGCATTGCATCAAAAGCCTAAAGAAAACAGAGGTAAGGTTGCATGCATCTTTACCAGTCAAATCCCAATGGAGTAAGGATAATACTGGGTTTTGTTGTATATTTCTTTAGTGGATCCGTGTTGTATATTTCTTGTTTTTGTATATTTCTTTTACAGTGTTGTATATTTCTTGTAATTGTTTATTTCTTTTACTGCATTGGCATCATTGCTGGATCTGTCATCTGTTTATCTCTTTTGAAATGTTATTTCCTTATCTCTGTATTGCCCACTTCATTTTTGAGCATTGCAGTGGAGAAAAGGCTTAAAACTAAGTAGTGAGGGTGCAGTGGAAAAGTGCACATTAGATGGCGTCCGTGGGTTTCGTACAATGTTGAGTGCAACAGTACACGATGTATTATACTATATGAGCCCCATATACTGCCAGGCTATCATTGACTCGGTATTAAGTTCTGGTCTTTGATATTCTCTCCTTAAAATTTGTCAATTTTTAATCACTTTTATTTTATTTTTTCTTTGTTATTGTTGTAGATTCCGACATCTCTTAATATGGCCAATTTGGTCCTTCATATCTTTGAACCTTTTAGCATTTACTAATTTGTTCTCATTATGTGAACTAAGATACTATATCAACTACTTGGATCATGTTCCAGGATGTGCATGTTGATTTTAGAATATCAACTTTGTAAGAAGACATGACTATATCATCTATGATCTATCTCAACCCATCTCTGTGCTATGATATTTTTCATGAATGTGAAAAATAAACCTATGCCAATGATGCTCCTGGAATTTTTTTCTCATTATCTCTTCTGAAGAAGGCTGTGAAATGAAGGCCACATTGCATGAGTGCCATGAAAGTGAAACTGTTTCTCTCTCTTTTGAATTTATAATGTTAACCAATTCTTGAATATTAATTGATACTCTAAATTTCATGAAACTGACCTCAACATAGTTAGGATTAAGGTGGTCATGATGAAGTGAACTAAATTGCTACTGGCACAATTGCTGTGTTGCTGTAAAATATTTGGATTGCTGTGACATCTGTTGCTAATTTTTATGCCTTCTCAGGTTTCCAACCAATTAAATAGGTTGTATTTAAAGTTCATCAAGAGGAATCCTGGCTACGATGGAAAGGTATATGCAGGTGGAACATAAATATTTTTTGCTTTCTGTTATGAACACATTAGTGAACGTAGAAGAAGATATTCATCCTTCTCCTGGAAGGAGGAGAGAGCAGTTTGCTACTAACTTTTTTAATTTGAGCCCACTGCTAAATGGAGTTAAACGAATTCAAAAATGCTTTACTTTCGGGCACATAACAGACTAAATCAAAATGTCACATCAAACTTCTCTTGCTTTTTTAACTTTCTATCATGTTTTGGGAAGTAAATGCAACAATGCATCTTGGGTCTAACAGAAACAACCCTAGACCCCAATGGAGTTGGGATTACACTGGTTGTTGTTGACTTCAACCATTCATGATTTTATAGTGATTGTGTAAGTCTAAATAGGCAAAGCCTTACAACCGACCTACCATAATTATACTAGGAAACATGATTCCTTATTTATCAATATTAACTAAAATAGAATATGACTACTAATAGTCTAATAGGAGACTTATGATAAATCCCTTCAGGAAGATTAACTAAATTAGAATAAGACTACTATTAGGAAACTAATAATAATAATAATAATAATAATAATAATAATAATAATAATAATAATAATAATAATAATAATAATAATAATAATGTTGATGATAACAACAACAGCAAGAGCAAGAGCAAGAGCAAGAGCAAGAGCAAGAGCAAGTGCAAGAGCAAGAACAAGAACAAGAACAACATCAACATCAACATCATCATCAACAACATCATCAACAACATCAACATCAACAACAACAACAACAACAACAACAACAATAATAATCATAATAATAATAATAATAACAACACAAACAACGATGACAACAACAAGAATAATATTAATGCTCTTATCACTTTCATATCATAGGGACTCTTTGGCAGTTTATGTTTGAAGCATATTCCTGCTATTCTCTTGTTGTAGGTTTCCATTTATGGTCATTCACTTGGGAGTGTTCTATCATATGATATTTTGTGCCACCAAAAGATATTGTCGTCTCCATTTCCTATGGAGTGGATGTACAAGGAAGAAAATGAGAAGAAACCGTCATGGCACAACACAAGCATAGTATCTCTGGAACAGAATGCTGCGTCATTGAATGATGATTGTCTTTCTAGTGGCAGAAGCAAGCACATTGTGAATATTCTTAACAATGATAATGCCAATGTAGATCAATGTTCTTCAGAACTAGTGGAAGATAGTTCTGAATTCATTTGTCATTCAATCACTCCACTTGCATTGTCAGAGTCAGATGAAGCTGATGTCAGCAATTTTAGTAACAAGCTACCTAGTGATGGGATTGATTTAGGCTCCATTGAACGAGGCACGACTTGTGATGCTCAGTTAGCAGAATGCAGAGTTACTGGGTCTGATCTATCAAAAATTGGAGGCACAGAAAGTGATAAAGAAAAAACAATCAGATCACTGAGGGAAGAGGTTCTGAGACAAAATTAATATTATATCAGTTTTCTTAAATGGCCTCTGCACTTATTTGCAGAATTTATGTCAAATAGCATTTTCATTGTATCAGATTGATTTGCTAACAGCCAAAATCAGAGAATTAGAATGTCAGCGTGTTCTCCAAGGTACATGTGTAGTTGATTTCATTCATATCATACCTACATCTATCTTCTGTTCTGCAAAAGAATATTTTGTTTATGTTGCTGTGTGTGTTGCTTTCTCATTCTGTGCATAAAACACACAGGGAATGATGAGAGCAAAACAGATAAAATGAATCCATATACACCTGCAAATGCAAATGTGTTGTCAGAGCGATGTGATTTACATAAGAATTTTACTCCTCACATAAAATACACGAAGTTGGCATTCAAGGTAATTTTGAAGTTGTAGGTCTAGATAATTTTACAAATCAACCAAGTTGTTTCAATTTGCAGTTAGTTACAAATAGTAGTTTTGCAATGCTATAGGGTAATTCTTTATGTTTACTTGATTGCATATCTAACAGCTGCATACCACGAAGTATAAGTTTTGAATATTTATTTATATACCCTCATACATGTGTTCTTGTTTTTTTTTTTGTATATGTTGCTTTCTAAATTCTAATCTATTTCTGATTTTTGAGACTAGGTTGATACATTTTTTGCCGTCGGTTCCCCTCTTGGAGTTTTTCTCTCTCTCCGCAATGTTCGCATTGGAATTGGTAATTCCCTCAAATAATTCACATTGAATAGATTTGCATGTATGTGTGGGTGCTTCATGTTAGTTGTGGTGGATGACGGACACATCCCTTTTTTTCTCCTCTACCATACACACGTGAGAGAGAGAGAGAGAGTGAGAGTGAGATTAAAATTTGTTCATAATATAAATAAATATGGCGTGCCACATATTCTTTTTTTTTAGTAGGAAAATAAGTAAGTGTAAATATTATTTTAAAACCGCCTGAAAAAGAAAGTGTAGTTTATTTAGAATTGGGATGTAGGAATTATATTTTAAGGACACGTGGTGACTTAATTTTTTTAAATGTTTTGTTTTGTGGTAGCACTTTGTTTTCTTAAAATAGTTTGCGTTGTACTCCTTCATTTGTCCTGTTTGACATTTTTGAGTCAAACTCGATGAACTCTAATCATCAATCAAAAAAATTGTATTCCATATTAATATAAAAACACTTTGAAATATTATTTCATTGTATTAATATGCAATATAATTTTTACTTAATTGATAGTAAAACTAGTTTGAGACCCTACTCTCGTGGGATCCAACTGGGTTTTTGTTGTTGATAGTAAAACTAGCTTGATTGAAAAAATTCAAACTGCCCGAATATATTGTGACGTAGATAAAATGTAAGTAGCTCATGCTGAAATGGTTTCGTCAATTTTGACTTAGTTGGACTAAGATATGTGAGACAAGTCCGACAACTATCTCTAGCATTGTTAAAGAGTATCCCACATCGGAACTTAAAGAGAAAATAGATCGGTATATAAGCTCTTGAGTTGAACTAAGTAATCATTTGGATTCAATCTTTTAATGGGGTTCAACCCAAGTGTCTTATTGCCAATCCAGGAACCCATTCCTCATCCTAAATTCTTTCATGGTATCGGAGCCTGTTTTAGCCCACCTCATTTGCTAAGGTGTCCGTCTAGAAGTTAATTTCTAGCAGCCCATTTGTCTTTAGCCCAGTTGTTCGTATGGAAAACAGCTTGTGGCCCATATATGCTGTTTGTTTGTCTGGAAGTCCATGCCCAGCTATTCGTGGTCCTTTATGTGTTGGCACTTTCTATCCTTTCATTTCATGGGGAGGAGGAGTCCATTTGCAAGTGGTCAACCGGTTAGATTCAAAATGACCCTATTGTCTACTTGAGGGGGAGTGTTAAAGAGTATCCCACATCGGAACTTAAAGAGAAAATAAATCGGTATATAAGCTCTTGAGTTGAACTAAGTAACCAATTGGATTCAATCTTTAAATGGGGTTCAGCCCAAGTGTCTTATTGCCAATCCAGTAACCCTTTCCCCATCCTAAATTCTTTCAAGCATATTCATGTTAACTATTTACTAGAGTATATTAACGCTTGTTTTAAAGTGTTTTTTTATTATTTACTCTCTTTTATATGAATTTGTATGCAAGTGTCTACTCCTGTTTTATATGGTATATTCTTATGCTTCATGTTAGGATTCTATGTTGCATGATTTTGTTTGCTCCGTAGACTCAAATTTTAACTACTGTTTTTAAAATTCTTTATGGGGTTTCTAGGCCAAGGGCAAACTTATTGGGAAGAAGAAAATATTAATGAAGAGATGCCAGCTTGTAGACAAATGTTCAACATATTTCACCCTTTTGATCCTGTGGCATATAGGTTTGGCTTGGATATTTTTTGGTATGTGCGTGAAATCTTTAACACTGAAAAGCAAATAACCTGGAGCAATGCTTGTATTTAATCCAGAATAGAACCACTTGTTTGTAAAGAATATGTGAACAAACGACCAATCATTATTCCTTACCATAGAGGTGGGAAGCGACTTCATATTCAATTTCAGGTTAGTGTCACAGATTATTTTCCTTCTCTCCTTTGTTATTCCCTTCTCACACACTGTCAACAGGAATTTACTGAAGGAGTGGCTTCAAGATCACATGCTCTTTTGAATCATATAAGCTCTGCAGGGGTGAGAAAAATTTGAATTTCATTCACTATTAATTCAGTACTTCCTAGCTATTTCATCGTTTGCACAGCTCAACAGTACATATTAGTAAGCTCAACTGGGTTACTTGCAATAAATACTGAATGAACTTTGCTCGATATAAAAGAAATAGTTTTTAGGATAATGAGGAGGGGTTCTGCTTTCAAATGAACACAATTTCCTGGTAAAGAGTATGATATTCATGTTGTGTAAAAGGCAGGGGGGAAATTCTAAATGAGTGAGGAAAAGATGTAAATTCATAATTGTTGGTTACTTGGATTCAGCAGACCTATTGGTTGAGTATAGTACACCTTATCTAGCATAAAATCATCACATACTTAGTACCCCTCCAGCATGTAAAAGCATCATGCACACACAACATGCCACAAATACATAATCCACATAGGGAAATGATGCAAGAAAGTGGGTCAATAAAGGGGGCAACAGCCAAGATAATATCACTATCCTCAGTTCGCAGGAATCGCAGCGCAATGCAACTCAGCTCCCCACATATGCTTAAATAATGATGTAAAATTAACTATACTTTTGGTGTCTTGATTGAATGTGGTGCAATCTATTGCCAATTCTGTTAGTCCAGGTAAATTTTTTGAGTTCGATTGCTGTAGTCGTGCATATCTTGCATTCTCTCTGTCCCACACTCCCACTATTTTCGGGACATGAGGGAGTGGCACAAGATTTAAGAAAAGTAGGATTATGGGGTTGATATTTATCTTAAAAAGCAAGAAAATGTAAGATAAATTGGGAGTGAATGTGAGCCACACCAATATGACCACTCAGACCTCGATGGAGTTGGTATTGTATTGGGATGTTGTTTAGTTGGCATTTCAAGGTTGAGAGCTTTTAAGTAATTGAATAGTATATCTGCCACCTCTGTTTTAGCTGATCCCATGAAATGCAATCATTACTTGTACCCTCCAGCCTAGTGTTCCACCAATACCCGGACACCATTGATTCCGTCTCCTTGAGTTTATTGCGATTAACTTAACTAGCTTTTGCTATGCTTTACCTTCCATCCGTTCATTTATCTCTGTATAATGTCCTTAATAATTTCAAAACCCTCCTCTAAATAAGCCCTACAACTTATGCTAGTCCGACCCCTCTGTGTTATTCTTCCTCATTGACTTTTTAAACTTTAGATACAATTTCAGGTGTTTCATTGCTCACTTTCTTACTGAGAACAGTTGCAGGTGTCTCGTACTTCCCTCGTTCCGTAATTTTGTTCCTTCTTTTCTATTTGGGGTTTTCCAAAATTTTGTTCCAATTGCTTTCTTAGAAAATATTTTGTGGTACATATTGTTTCTCTCAGTCTCTCCTTTTAAAAAATTAAACCATACAACTTTCATTTTATTAAAAAGTGTGCCAAGTCAAATTAGGATCTAAATTGTGGGATAAAGGGAGCAATTAATTTCTAGGACCGAGACCATAGAAACCTTTGTAACAGTTTTGTGAATACATTTATTTCTTAATGAAATAAATGCTAATGTTTTTTGCTAATTGAATTAATATTTCCTTCCACGGTGTTTAGTTAGCGGACAATGTTTTTATTTCTTAAAAGCTTCATTGTTTTATGAAGTATTACATGGGGGAAAGCCAGAAAGGATGTTTTTTTTGTCAGTTGGACTGGACATGTGTGAAACCTACAATAGAGTTGAGTGGATTTTCATTGAAAAGATTTTGCTTAACTTTGTGCTCCTTAAGTAGGTTAAGGTGCTCAAACTCTGTGAATCAAGAGAAATTACTGACGAGGAAGGTGACTGGAGCCTTGATTCTGTGCCCTTTCTGTTTATTTGTAATTAGTCCTTTCAAAACATCCAGATCTCTCCCCTGTTCTATTATTCTTTGCTTTTGTTGAATGGAAAATTTTCTTGCAGAAGGAACTCATGAAGCTGAACTGAATAGAGATAGGTCATATGGCTCAATAATGATGGAGAAATTGACTGGAAGTGAAGATGGTCAAATCGATCATGTTTTGCAAGTATGCATTTAGTATTCATACAAACTATCTGCAAATTTTTAATACATTTCTGAACTAATTGTTATTTGAGATTCCCGTTGTTTCTGTCAACATTGATGTTGATGCTTCTATGAAAATAGCCTGAATTTTACTGATCTAATGTAAAATTACCTGTTATGACATTCTTGCTTGCTGTGTTATATCGAGTTTCACAACGGTTTCATATTGCTCTTATATGGTCACCATTTAATGATTGTGTAAAACTGAAATACACCTAGAATTTTTTTGTTCCTTCTAAATCTTCTCAATCTCGCTACTTTTGGTTGATTCTTTGTATCTTGGCAGTAAGTAAGTTAGCACATGAGGATTGGAATTTTTAAAGCCTTTGTTTTATTGACTGTGAATAGTTTCTCTTTTCTGTGTCCGAAGCAAAGTTGTAACACATTGTTCATATATTAGCCACAGATGAAATAAGTGAAAAAAATGAGTATATTGAACTATTAATTTATTAGGGATTTTTATCGTGAATTTTACTCCAGGTTTCAAATTGATACTACAAAACTCATACTACAAGAATAAACAAGGAAGTCCATGCTTCAAACCATTACAATTCTTTGCTATTATTTACTTTTTTTGCTAAGAGGTGTCATGTCTGATCAAACAAATCTAAAAAACCGTAAAAATGTGTGTGTGTGTGTGTGTGTGTGTGTGTGTGTGTGTGTGTGTATTCTGGATTGGACTAATGTTATCTATGGCTATGGTTGATTAATTTTTAAAACAAAGCTCAATGCAAAACAGATTTACTGTCTCAGCCGAAACAGAGGATGCTAACCTGAAACAGTGAAAATGAGGATGCATTTATTATATCTTTAGTTATTAGCATGCATTTGCATCTACAGCTGCTCGCCTTTTTTTAAGTTGTCTCCGTAATATGCAATTCTTGTATGGTTTCTTAAATTTGATGTGATTAACCTTTGTTTGCAACCCAGGACAAAACATTTCGCCATCCTTACATATCTGCCATTGGATCACATACGTAAGTACCAATGTGCAATTTTACGGTTTTTCAAAAAGCAGAATACTCAAAGTGATGAATGTGGTTATGGAGGAAGAGATTACTATGATCATGTCCTTATGAAGTTTGCTTTCAAGGGATTATTTCATCTGTGAAATATTATTGCAGAAATTACTGGAGAGATCCTGACACTGCACTTTTCATCCTAAAACATTTATACCGGGACATTCCAGATGATCATTCACCAGCTGAGTCTCACGATAGCGACTCAAAACATGGGAGCGATGAAGGTTACAGGTACGATCCAAACGAAGAGGATGCTTATGAAGAAGAAACTCCCTTAACTTTTGCGGACAAAGTCTTTTTGGACAAATTTAAACGTAGAGCACGGATCATTCAACCCTGATCTTCAGTTATCGTTCCCAAGATCATTTGACAGATAGAAAAGAAAATATGAAAAGGTTCCACGAGGAAAACTTTGAAGTAATTCGTGGTTGATGTGTCCATCTCAAAGTGATACTTGTATGTTCTATAGATTGTAAAAATTATTTATATTGTCCAAAATATGAAACATACAAGTGTGAAAAGGAATTTACAATCTGCAGGGATTATTCCCCTTGTAAATAATTATGGACAAAACCCACGAGTACGTTATACAGGGTGAAACATAATGTCAGTCAAAAAAACCAAGATCTTTTTAATTTGAAGATAATTGTACTCATTATACTATTGAGAAACATTGTTCAATAATTTGAATTGTATAATACTAGCATAAGTTTAATCATTAAAGAGTTGCAAAAAATTATGTTCGGTATAATTGTAGTATTAAGAAACAAGGTCGCAGAGAACATTTAAATGATTTAAATTAAATGAATTATGTATCATTTCATACAAGATTATTTTTACATTTTCAAAGAACATTTTCAGTAGCTTATATTTTGTTATGATTATACACAAAGTTAAGACAAAACATTGTTATTTATGAGATTTTTTTTACCAAGTCATTATTCACTTATGATTAATTTTATATAATTGTTTCGCGAGCTATAGTAAAAGTAGGGTTCAGTGTATTATTTTAAGTGTCTTTGAAAATTTTTATAACATCACAAAAAATGTTGTATACCTCAAATTTTTTGAAATCTTTAAATTTATAAAAGACTTTGACATTTAAGTTCCATGAGTATTGTACGGAGTAATATGTATGGAGTAAGTTTTAATTTTTTTAACTCTATACCATTTTTCATATAAAATGATTTGAAAATAAATTCAGTCAAACATTGTAAACCGAAAGTCCAAAACATGCACTATAAATTGGGACGGAGGAAGTATCTCTTATCATTGTTTCGGATTTTAGGGTTGATGTTTTATTTTGTTTTATATTTAAAAAAGACATGACATGAGTAGGGGTGGACACGGTACGGTTCCGGGACGGTTCCGGTTCCGGTACCGCCACCCCGAGTAACCGGATAGTATACCGTGCCGGCCGGTACCGGTTCCGGTTCCCGGACCGGCCGGTTTCGCCCCCCCCCCCCCCCCCTATTTTTTTTTAATTTTTAAATTATAAAAAATTGCAATTGTAAAATTGCAATTGTTTAAAAATTGCAATTGTTCAAGGAAAGAATGCAATTGTTTCGCCCCCCACCTTTTTTTTTTTTTTAACTTTTTTGCATTTCAAATAAAAAAAAAAAAAAAAAATTATACCGGTACCGCCGGTACCGGTACCAAAAAATAGGTACCGGAACCGGTACCGAAAGTGGCGGTACCGGTAACGGTTCCCGGAACCGGTGACACGGCGACCTTGCCGGTGACGGTGGCGGGTACCGGCGGTACCGTTGCCGGTGACGGTACCGTACCGGTACCGTGTCCACCCCTAGACATGAGTTAATATGTTAGTTCACCAAAATTTCTCACCCCGATGTTGCAAGGCAAGAAAATATTAAAAAAAATACTCTCTACGATCATAAAAATCTTTCTTATTTTGACTCTTTTTTATCAAATTATAACTCTTTGACCATAAATTAAACACAATTTAAATTGATAAGTGATATAAATATTTGATATATCAAAATTATATCTAAGATGAATCTAATTATATTGAATTGATATTATCATTAAATATATTTTTCTCATAATTTGTGGTTAAAAAGTGTTATTGTTAGATCAAAAGAAGTCAAAACAGGAAATGTTTTAAGACCGGAGGAGTACAAAATAGAGTAAATTTCATAATTGGTTCTTTACAACATGAGGGTTTCCACATTTAATCATTTATTATCAAATATTACTCTCGTAATCCTTCTTTTATGGTGCCTTTTCACAAATGGCCATTTTTATCTTATCTCATGTTGGTGTTAATTTGAAGGCTAAAAGTATTATTTGGCATGAATCTTATGTCTAGTACGTATATTGGTGAGACGAATAACAAAAAATAACGACTATGATTGTGAGTTAGGATTCCGACGGAAGATCACATTTGTAGATATGCTTGTAGTAGAAAGTGATTGTACTACACAAATGAGGCATTAAAAACGGACTTTAGAATCGTGTATGACAAGAAAAATATATTATGATTGTAAAATTATACTTTTAGTCTTCAAATTAATACAAACATGATAGAAGATCAAAAAACGACTATTTGTAGTAAGATACCCATGAAAGAACCATCAAGGTAACATTTTATAATAGAAGACTAAATGAGGAAACTCTTTGTTATAAAGGACCAAAATAACATATGATCGAAATAACCTCTTGTTATGAAAAAGAAAAGACATCGGATAATTAAATTTTAATTTGAAAATAACATATATGCAAAGTAAATGTGAAATTGAAATATATCTAAACCAAATATATCCGAAATAGATATTGATCTGTATCGATTGATAGTTGATACGAACCACATCTCAAGTGACCCGAAATCGAAAAATGTATGAATGCGACTTAAAGCTGAATTGAAATTAAATCTTATCAATCTGGACCAATTATCACATGTATCTGAAAAATATTCAAATTGAATTATTTAAAACGGGAGTCAAAACTATTTGTACCCAAGAATTTGTATCTCATTTTGTACATTGCAGAAATGCACTAACGTTTTATGTTCATTTAATGCTAATTTTTATTAACGTACTAATACTTTATGACAGTGCAAATTTTTGTTTAGACACTAACACTTTGTATCAGTGTAAATCATTAAAATGTTGGTGCATATCTATAGTATATACAAATGAATTACTCCGTAGAATTTTGGGATATACTCCATTTTTTTTCCTCCTCTCTTTGGACGATATGAAAATACTCCGTATATAATACCCGGAGTACGTAGTAAAAAGTTGATTGAGAACTGAGCCTTGTGACATTAAAGTGAGGGTTCTGTGCTACCCTATAACCTAGCGGCACATCAAAAAGAGCGGAGGGAGGAGAAGACTCCGCCGTAGTAGGGAGAAGGTAGATTTTCAGATCAATTAACAATTACTCGGGAGAAGGTAGATTTTCAGTTCGCCGATGTAACCCGTGGTACGTATGAGTTTCAGATCAATTAACAATTACTCGGGCGGGTATTGAATCTTATGCTGAATTGTATTTTTGTTTGTTTATTTTATCAATTCAAGGTTTAAATCGCATCCTTCTTAACGGAAACATTGCATAATCAACGAACCATTAGATCTAACCTCAAAAAATATCCCAAAAAATAAAAAATAATGTTTGTCAACAATGTTGATGTTAGGGTTTAAAATTAGTGTTTTGAAAACACTGTCTAATGATTAACGCTAGCCTTTAGGACCCGTTCATTTGCTGATTTTTGATGGTTTGATAATACATAGGTTTTGCTGAGTTTTATCTTTATACTATATACTCCCTCCGTCCCAAAAAGAATGGGACGGTTTGACTTTTTGGGAAATTAAGAGAGGGATATTTTGGTATTGACTTTCCAAAAATACCCTTGAAGTGATGGGTAAAAGTAGGATGTGATGGGTAGATTATTAGAAAAAAAGTATGATGTGATTGGTAGGGTATGAAAAAATAAGGGGTAAAAGTGGTTTTTAATAGAAATGTAACAGACTTTACGGGACACAGTTTTTTCTAAACGTAACAAACTTTTTGGGACGGAGGGAGTAATAAAGATTCATTTTAAAAAATATACTACGTAAGATTTTACACATTGTTTGAACAACCTAAATGAATTTGGGATAGAGTTATACTTTGTATAAATAAAAAATATCTTCTAATTTTAATACAAAATAGAAAGTACTAAAGTTTATATGAACAATCGCATTGAAAACTAGATTGAGAAGAAAAATATACTAATTGAAATACCTTTATTAAATAAAAATATTATATTTGTATAGTATAAAATATTCTTCTTTTAAATATATTGACTTGGTCGTTGACCCAATACGACTAGTTCGATCATTTAGCCTTTGACCATGCAACTCGTCCGGTTTGATTTTAAGAACATTGCTTAATTCAATCTTATCTCTTTTCTTACAAGCGTAATGGGGAGTAGGGGAGTGCATTATTCGGTCCAGACCTAGATCGACCTAAAATCGTGTCAAAATCAGACTAGACCGGTCTGGACCGGTCCCTTTCCAATCCGGTCTTCGGTCTTCACCTTTTCCTCATTCGGTCTTTGGGCTGGTCAATTTTTTAAAAAATATTTTTTCTATGTTATATTATAATATATTTTTAATTTTTTTCTTATACTTAAAATTAGTATAACTTTATTACCAAAATTTATTTCACATGTAAAGTTTTAATTTTTTTAACAATGTTTGGTAAAAATCTAGTCTAATTCAAAATAATAAATAAGATCTTATAATATGGGAAGTGCGAAAACAATAAACAATACTTTTATGTTAACATTCAATGTATTGGCAAAATTCACAAGAATACTCCCAGGTTTTACGTAAATACTCCCAAATTTGTTTATTTACATAGTTTTGAACAAAGTGCAAATTTGTTTATTTACATAGTTACTCCCACATTTGTCTATTATTTACGTCGTTACTCCGGAATTGCTTCATCATCAGTGTTCCTCGGGTGCGTCTTTTTAAACGGGGATCTTCATCTTTTTTTATTGAATTCAAATTAAATTAATATGATCAGACTTGATATTAAACATTAAAAATATTTAGGAAGTTTGAAATCTGAATTTTTTTTAAAAAGTGATGGAAATAAGGGTAATGATTAGGCTTACTAAGACGCGAGAAAGTCGATGGAGAGAATAAGTTGAGGTGAATTTGGTATATTAGAGTGGAAAAAAATACATGTCTGCTTTTTAACTGCTCACTTAGTGCAAAAAAACGCATCCAAGTAACACTAATGATCACTACCAAATTTGGGGGTAATGATGTAAATGAAAGAAAAATGTGGGAGTAATGATGTAAATAAAAAAATTTGGGAGTATTTATGTAAAATTTGTAATTTCTGGGAGCATTGTTGTCAATTTTGCCTAATGTATTTTAAATTTATGCATCAATACTATAACTTAAGTTTGTACTTTATTAATAATGAAACTCTAATAAACTAAAATTAGCATTAAAAAAATTTCAAACAAAAACTGTATAAAAATATCTATTTCTCAAAATAAACTGAACACAAAAAAAAGAACATTATGAAAAAAGTAAAAACACAATAAGAAGAAGAATATATGCTCTCTATGTAAAACAAAAATTACAAAAAGGTTTCCTATAAAACAGATAAAGGATATATTTATTTAAAATTTGTTAAAAAGTTTTAAATAATGGTGTTTGAGAGTATTTTGTGTATGTTACACATTAAAAGTTTATAGTAATTGTTGAAATATTGGAATAATAATATTGCTCATTGAATTATGAAGTACATGTATTGAATTATGAAGGACATGATAGAGTATATATAGGAGAGATTTCTAACACAACTAGGAATAGAGAATGGAAACTAACTAAAATACAATATCTACCACAAATAGTATTAGGAAGCTGACTAATAATAAAACACTACCACAACCAATACTACCACAAGTCCACAAGTAATACTATTATGATTGTCTAACATCCTCCCTCAAGCTGAACTCTGGCTGAAGCAAGAGGAAGCTTGAAGACTAGCTAGAAACTGGAAACTTTGAGAGGAGAGAAGTCTAATGACGTGCGCCAGTAGTTGCTGACATTGTTAGAAAAGAGAGAAGTCTGACGTGTGCCGGTGGCTGCTGACGTCGTTAGAAAAGAGAGAAGTCTGACGTGCGCCGGTGGCTGCTGACGTCATTGGAGAAGAGAGAAGTCTGACGTGCGCTGGTAGTTGCTGACGTCTTTAAAGAAGAGAGAAAGGGTTGACGTGCGCTTGTAGCTGCTGACGTCGAAGAAGAACAGAGATTGCTATTGGAGGTGTCTGTTTGATTGAAGATCCTTGACATTCTTTGTCTTTTTCTTGGATCCGGGAAATGTCCTATTTCTTTCTTGAAGGGGTGTAGAGGTATTCTTTCCTCTTTCACTACTTTTTTTCTTGGCTTTGCTTTTGTGTTGTTTTTTTGGATTTTTATTGGTTCAACAATAGAGAAAAAGAAGGGAGGTTGATGATTAGAATGAGTTATTTGAGAGAGAAAAAAGGAGATTAAGAATTGGTGATGAAGAAAAGATCAAGGTCTGAGAATCTTTGATAGTGAATTGTAGAGAAACAACTATCATTTTTTTTCTTGATTTTGAGAAGATAGGAAGATGAGTTGAGAAATTTTTTGAGGAATTGCCAATCTTTAAAATTGAAGGAAAAACATCGGTCCGACAGGCGGCTAATGGTGGCACCGCCCGGCAGAAGCGAGCGCAGAGATTTTTAGGTCACCAAGAACGGTGGCTCTGATACCATGTTGAAATATTAGAATAATAATATTGCTCATTGAATTATAAAGTACATGATAAATTATATATAGGAGAGACTCCTAACACAACTTAGAATAGAGAATAAAAACTAACTAAAATACAATATCTACTACAAATAGTATTAGAAAGCTGACTAATAATAAAACACTACCACAACCAATACTACGACAAGTCCACAAGTAATACTATTATGCTTGTCTAACAGTAATATTTTTGTGCAATTGGATACCACTCCGTGTCTCCGTATAATTAAATAAAAATATAAAATATAAAATAAAGAAAAATAATAATATTTATTCGGTTTGGTCCCGATCCGTCTTTATCTTATTCGGTCTGGTCCTCGATGAAACATTTTTTGTTCGATACCGATCCGGTTTAGGTTTGACTCGATGAACACTCCTAATGGAGGGTAGGGGGTCTGGCCGCATGGGCTAGGGGCTAAGGCCTGAGGGAGCAGGGGGTAAACAATTATTAAAATAAAATGAAAAAGTAAAAGTCATATCACAAATTTAATAAAAAATACTTTGTATTGCACTTGTCTCTAAAACATATGTTAGGTACAATTATAAAGTTAATATAAAATATCAAAATGTTAAATAAATTTAATTTTCAATATTTCCATTTTTAATTTTGTAATATTTTACATTTATATTTCTTTGTTGATTGAGATAACATTAGATTATTCATGTTGATTTTTCATTTAGTTAAGATTAATAAAAAAAATAGTAAATGAGTTAGTGGCATGCAAATTAAATGATTTAAGTTCAAGAAGTAATAATGAGTATGAGTCACAAAAATATTACTCCATCTGTCTAGTAATTTTTTTTCTCTAATTTTTTAAATAATGTGTAATTTTAATATTATTTTTGAATTGCGCCATTACATTATTGCAATGTATGATAAGCACTTTTGTTTCATGATTGAGATAACACTAGACTATTTATGTTAATCTTTCATTTAGTTAAGATTAATAAAAATACAAATCCTTTTCCACTATTTTTACGCATGCGTCAGTGGCATGCAAATTAAAAAAAAATAATGAGTATGAGTAACAAAACTATAACTCCCTCCACTCTCATAGAACTTTTTGTCTATGAAAAAAGGGGAAAATTTAAATAATGTGTAATTTTAATGTTATTTTTCCATTCTACCCTTATGTTATTGTAGGGTCTGATAAGATGTGATGATTGATTAAGAATAGTAATATATATGAAAGTAGAAAATTTGAAACAAAGCAAATTTAAGAGAATTGAAATAAATGGGGTAAATTCCACGAATAGTATACAAACTTTGAATGTAATTTTATTTTGGTATACAAACTTTAAATCATCTAAAAGATATAGAATCCGACAACTTTCTATCACCGGTGGTCTAATAACCAATCATGGTCACTTGGGACCAAATTACAAATTTGAAAATATAGAATTTCTTATTTTGACACCATTTCTTTCTGTTTTTACTCCCCCCTCCCTCCCTCTTCCAAGCTTTGCTCTTTCTCCGTGTCATCATCTTCATCACCATTAAACTTCCATAGGCTTCCACAAATATTATTAATTATACTTTGCCATCTTTCTCTACTTGAATCATAATATCATATCAATGGATCGAAATACTTTATGAAATTCGTCAGCTGAATTCCTGTTGGTGAAGCAGAGATGAAAGAGAAAAACAGAACATAATTTGTCACTGTTAATTACAATTTAATTTTAATTTTGTTATTGGACCTCAGATCTCTGCTCTCCAATTATAACGACGATCAAGATAGAAGAACTATAGTGGCATCGGGAAGAAGAAGATGAGGAGGGTGGGGGCTAAAAGAAAAAAAGAGAAAAAGAAATGGGGTTAAAATAAAAAAATTGTTTAAAAAATTTGCAGTTTGGGCCTAATTAACCCGATGGTAACCTGGGAATCGACTATTAGACCACCGTTTAAAGAAAGTTATGTGTTCGTGCATCTTTGTGAGATGATTTTAAGTTCTTATACCAAAATGAAATTACGATCAAAGTTCTTATATACTCAAATAAATGAAGTATAAATTATTTAATAATTATATGAAATTTTAGAAAATATAGTATTGATTTCAAATCTTTTTATTGTTTTCCAACATTTTCCATCTCCTCTCTTTTTGCTCCATTTTCTTGCAATTTATTTCTAACTTCTTTCAGTATGTTTAACTTCTAACTTCTTCAGTATCTTCGAACTTTTTCGATTTTTTTTTACAACTATTCCAATTTCTTCACCTCTAATTTTAACAACATTAATTTTTGAAATTTCAATCTAAAAAAACATACTCTTAAATAGACCTAGCAATCGGATCAATCAGTTCGGCTCAAGTTTAGATCTTTTCGACTTGGGCCTCTTTCGGATATATGTTATAATCGGTTTGGGTCGGCTCGGTTCGGGTAAGTTCGGTTCCGGGTTTATTTCAGTTTGACTGGTTTTTGGTTTCAGTTCAATTTTGATTTGGGTTTGTATCAAATCAGGTTTATATCGATTCGGGTTTGTATCGTTTCGGGTTTATATCAGTTCGGGTTTATATCAATTTGGGTTTGTATCGATTCACGTTTATATCGAATCAGGTTTGTATCGGTTCTGGTATATTTTAAATATATACTAAAAAAGTTCATTTGATAAATGAAATATCAATGAATTTGATCAATTTCGGGTCTAATCAATTTTGGATCTGAGTTGGGTCTGATCACATTCGGTTCAGTTTTGATTAGGATCATTTCGGGTGTTTGGTTCTATTTCTGCTCTTCAGTTTTCGAGTTAATTCAGGTTCAGTTCCAAGTTATTCGGTTCGGGTTATTGGGTCCGAGTCAGTTTTGCCAGGTCTACTCTCTTAATGCATCAAAAAGTTCTTTAAACTAGAGATTATAAGTTTAGTAAGTTAGAAGAATACTTGGTATTGCTTAGCATCAACTTTTCTTTTTCTATTTTGGATGTTTTAAACGAAAGGCACACTCATTTTTTTTTAAGATAACAAAACTTCATTAATGCATAAAAAACGGGTAGCACACAGGTCTATATGTACTTAAACAAAACGTTGGTTCTTTGCCCACGTAACAAGAGTATGATAAATCAAGACCTTACTTACACTTGAAAGAAATAAGACCAAGACCTTACTTACACTTGGGTAAGAAGAGAGTATCGCATTCCCCTCACAACGAAGAAAAAGAAATACCTAAAGTAGAACAAAAAAAACTTGACCAAGACCTTACTTACAACACTTGCCAATTATAGAACCGAAATACGACCAAAGAAGAGCTCTACACTTTTTAACATCATTAGCAACTTACTCGCAGTCAACATAGAAATCTACACACTGAACCTCCAACATCAGATAATGCTTCGGAGCACACAATAGCTTCCACCATCAGTGAGTTCAAAGGGTAGTGATATACCTACGGAAGGCAGATATCCACCCATATTTCATTGTTGAGGTAGACCATCCACATCCTTGTACTCATTTCATATTGAACAAACATGTGGACTTGATAAAGAAAGAAGTTATCTCCAACAAAAATGGCCTCAAGTTTTGGACGGGCCGCCAATAGCGTTGATAATTCCTCATAAAATGCATCGGCCCTAACGAACCTCCACTTTTTTTAGGTGTCCCGGAACATTTTCAACTACAAATAATAATTACATATTGTTAACTTAGCTAACAACACATTAAAATTTAAATCTTATTTTAATAATTATCATATTGGAGAAAATAATGGAAATCTTACATGCTTCTTGGCGATCTTTGTTGGTTGGCATGTTAAGCTGGCTGTGAACGCGATGTCTCAGTCTCAAGTAATCATAAAGACACGTCTCTTGTAGGCAACCGTGCTTATACCGCATATCTTTTATCAAAGACACCCAGGCCCTTGTTAATTTGTAAAGATCTGATGGATCAATAGAACCTAAATCTATCTGCTCATTTTGAAGGGGATAAGTTGACTCTGGGATTGCCCATACGCCTTGTACTACCCAATTGTCATCATCAATGTGCCAGTGGTAATGTTTGACACTAGTCCTTTCCATTCTTTCTTTTAAGCCAAAATACTTTTGCAGACTAAAAAAAATAAGATTTAATTACCACCGGCACATTGATTAAAAGAAAGAATGATAGGGACTAGCATCAAACATTACCACCGGCACATTGATGATGACGATTGGGTAGTACATAGCGTATGGGCGATCCCAAAGTCGACTTATCCCCTTCAAAATGAGGAGATAGATTTAGGTTCTATTGATCCATCACATCTTTACGAATTAACAAGGGCTCGAGTGTCTTTGATAAAAGATGTGTGGTATAAGCACGGTTGCCTACAAGAGATGTGTCTTTATGATTACTTGAGACTAGGACACCGCGTTTACAGCCAGCTTAACATGCCAACCAACAAAGATCGCCAAGAAGCATGTAAGATTTCCATTATTTTCTCCAATATGATAATTATTAAAATAAGATTTAAATTTTAATGTATTGTTAACTAGGTTAACAATTTGTAATTATTATTTGTAGTTGAAAATGTTCCGGGACACTTAAAAAAGATGGAGGTTCGTTAGGGCCGATGCATTTTATGAGGAATTATCAATGCTATTAGTGGCCCGTCCAAAATTTGAGGCAATTTTTGTTGGAGATAACTTCTTTCTCTATCAAGTCCACATGTTTGTTCAATATGAAATGAGTACAAGGATGTGGATGGTCTACCTCAACAATGGAATATGGCTGGATATCTGTCTTCCGTAGATATATATCACTACCCTTTGGACTCACTGATGGTGGAAGCTATGGTATGATGCGAAGCATTATCTGACATTGGAGGTTCAGTGTGGAGATTTCTATGTTGACTGCGAGTAAGTTGCTAATGATGTTAAAAAGTGTAGAGCTCCTCTTTTGTCGTATTTCGGTTCTTTAATTGGCAAGTGTTGTAAGTAAGGTCTTGGTCAAGTTTTTTTTGTTCTACTTTAGGTATTTCTTTTTCTTCGTTGCGAGGGGAATGTGATACTCTTTTCTTACCCAAGTGTAAGTAAGATCTTGGTCTTATTTCTTTCAAGTGTAAGTAAGGTCTTGATTTATCATATTCTTGTTACGTGGGCAAAGAACCAACGTTTTGTTTAAGTACCTATACACCTGTGTGCTACCCGTTTTTTATGCATTAATGAAGTTTTGTTATCCTAAAAAAGAATCGGTGTGAGTGTCACTTAAAACATCTAAAAGGAAAAATAGAAAATGTGAGACTAAACAATACAAGTATTCTTCTAAGTTACTAAACTTATAATCTCTAGTTTAAAGAACTCCTTTTTTATGCATTAAGAGTAGACTTGGCAAAACTGACTCAGACCCGATAACTCGAAACCTGAACCGAATAACTTGGAACTGAACCCGAATTGAGCTGAAAACTGAAGAACCGAAATAGTACCAAACACTCGAAATGATCCAAATCAAAACTGAACCAAATGAGATCAGATCCGAAATCGATTAGACCTGAAATTTATCAAATTCATTGATATTTTATTTATCAAATGAATTTTTTTAGTATATATTTAAATTATACCAGAAACGATACAAACCTGAATCGATATAAACTCGATAAACTCTATCTGATACAAACTCGAACCAAAACCAAAAAACTAGTTAAACTGAAATAAACTTGAAACCGAACTGACCTGAACCAAACCGATTATAACATATATCCGAAAGAGGCCCGAATCGAAAAGATCCAAACTGGAACCGAACCGATTGACCCGATTGTCAGGTCTATTTAAGAGTATGTTCTTTTAGATTGAAATTTCAAAGTTGAATGTTATTAAAACTAGAAAAGTTGGAAGAAATTGGAATAGTTGTAAAAAAATGAGGTGCACAAAAATTGAGGTCAGATGTGACTCCCAATAGGTGATAGGCATGCCTTCGATTAGTTTATGCGACAAGCATCCTAGAACTTAGCATTCCCATTTTCATAAATAAAAAAGTTAAGCACGGAGGTCCTCGAGCAAAGATATGAGGGTTGCATGATCACAAATCATTGTTTTCAACAGTGGAGTAGCTTAATCTTATAAATGCTCACGTCAACACTTATAATCAAATCCTAATTTGTATGCTCAAGGTAGTACTGTTCTATCTCTCTCTCTCTCTCGTGTTTTATACATTGAACTACATCCACTCAGCCAGAACTCTTTGTTTTGGTTACTCATGTTGGACTCAGGTGATTTTTCTTAACATCAATTTCTTTAATAAAAATGGTTTAGGAAGAATAAATATTTTCAATGAACAAATATTATTCAAAATGAGAAAATATATGAAAATGTCTTGAGATAGATGATGAATCTTTTACACTATGTTTGGTTCAAAGATTAGGAAGGAAAAGAAAAGAAAATGATCTTCTCTCCTTTTCTTCACCAAAATGGGTGGAATTTGATTTTTCCTCCACTCGATACATTTTGCCTTCTCATTTTCTTTTCTTTTCACTTTTCCTTTCTTTTCCTCTCTAACCAAATAAGAAAAACTGTTTCCCCTGGTTCATTTTCTTTTCTTTTCTTTTTCCCTTTCAAATTCTTTGAACCAAACGCAGTGTTACTGTTGTTTGTTTCGAGAGAAAATAGAAAGAAAATGGGTGAGAAAAAAACACAACCCAATGTGTTAAGAAAGAAGGGGAGGGAAGAGAAAGATTAATCGCCCGCACGGGAAAAAATCTTTTGTGATGAAAATCATACACAAAGAGCAATAGAACATGACCTTGTAAATTATTATAAATAATCTCACCTTTTGACGGCCTTCCAAAACTCATCTTTTCAAGTTGTGCATTTTGGGTCACCATTACATTCTCACCTTTCATAAAGTTGTGCAAAACAATCCTAGCATCTATTTAATTGCATATAATAATTTCACTTTTAACTTTTTAGGTTTTTGTCTCGATCCATATTTATTGATGTAAAATTTATAAAAATAAAATTGAACGTAGTTACACCTTTTGCATGATGGGTTTTTGGTAGACCACAAAAAGATAAAATACTTTTTTATTTTAATTAAAAATGATAAAATCAATAAAATATCAAATAAACTTATTTTAACTTCATTACTTAACTAGTTTCTTTTGTAGTTTATTGATTTTAGAGTTAAAACTACTTCCTCCGTCCCTTAAAGGGAGAAATATTCTTGTGTAGACTTTTCAAAAATATCTTTGATGTGATATGGTTAAAAGTAGAATGTGATGGATAGATTATTAATAAAAAAGTATGATGTGATAGGTAATCTAAGAATTAGGAAGGGTAGAAATGTTTTTTAATAGAAATGGAAAAAACTTTGTGAGACAAAAAGAAAAGAGGAGTTTATGGGACATAGGATGTAGTTTATTTTGATTTATTGATTTTAACTAAAATAAATAGTAACCCACCTTTTTGTGGTCTACTAGAAAAAATCACGCCAAAACTATAGTGGAGCTCATTTTAAATTATTTCTACATTTCTCATCATTTCAAGAAAAATTGGTCTTCATTAATAAAATTTTCGATAGTGATGCACTTACACATAACTTTAAAAAAAGTTATATAAAAAATGGGATCATATTACATAATTCAATATAAGGTGGGATTATTTTGAGCCAATAATAAAATAAAAGAATTTCCAACTCATCATTACATTAACTTTTCCACCAAGAGGGTAACAGTGACCTAAAATGTGCAACAACTTGAAAGTTGAGATTATTAACATAACATTGAAAAATGGGATTGTTTTTGGAAAATTCCCGAAAGGTTGGATTATTTCAGATAATTTCTCCTTTTTCTTATCACTTTCTCTTCATTTTCTATCTTTCCATACAAGGGAGAAAATGAACTTTTTCTTTCATTTTCTATTCTCTTCATTTTCTTTCCTCTTTTCTTTTCTACCATTTTTTGCCTCATCCAAACAAGAAATTAATATACAAAAGGAAAAGCATAACTATATAGAGGCCATATTTTAATTTGACAAATATATATGTTTATGTACCACAAGAACAACCCAATACCGCCGAACATCTTGTGTTGGATCAATCGAATCATCAGGAACCTAAAAGACATGACACATATAGAAGCTTGAATAAGTTTATATAATTAACATAATTCTGTAGCAAAATACGCAAACAATTATGATCTTGAGCATAATAATATTAAATAAATTATGGAAATTATTTTATTTTTATCATTGAAGCTGGAGAATGGAAGCTGACCAAAGGCTCCTGAATCATTATAAGAAAACACAAACTCTAACACTATATGTGCAAAAAAAAATTCAAATTTTTATGAAATGATAGATTTTGTCAAGCTGGTATTGAAATTGGTGAAAGTGAAAGTTCTACCTAGTTTAGATTTGGCATTCTTCAAGAACTACGAAGATAGTCTAGTCGGGAAACATAATAGAGCTTCTTTTATAGTTCTCCACCTCCAAAGACACTACATTTAAATGTAGTAGTTGAAAGGATGAACCAAACTTTGATAGAGAGAACAAGATGCTTACTCTCTCAATCAAGTTGCATAAATCTTTTTGGGGTAAAGCTCTACTTACAACAACGTATATGTTGAATCACTCACCGTGTGTCCCTCTTCAATGTAAGGCTCTAGAGAAGCTATGAAAGTATTTGGGTGCAAAGGTTTCATTCATGTTCCAAAGGGCGAAAGACAAGATTGATATCTAAACACGACCATGTGTGTTTATTAGCTTTGACAAAGATGAATTTGGTTGTAAGTTATATGATCCGTGCACAAATTGTTGATTGGGAGCTGAGATGTTGTCAATCATTGTTGAAAACCAAACTATCAAGAATATCAACACAAGAGAGTGGGAAGTTCTTACTCCTACAGATGATTCAACATGTTTTAGAATGACTATTTTTTTACAAAAATAACAACTCAACTTGAAGATGAAGTTCATGATGACCATTTGCAAAATAGAGATCATGTATATGTTCCCTATGAAGATGAACCAAAAGAAGAGGATGTTGATGGTGGTCGCCCTCATCTATGAACGAGGTGAGAGTCTTCAACACCCTTCAGCTTATCAGTATGTTGATCACACTCATCCACCAACGCCGAGAGTGTTCCATATCTTTTAGACATTCTCCCTTTGTCCCTAAATAATCTTCTCATTTTGACTTTACATGGAGTTTACGAAAGGTAAAATTGTGTGGTTGAGTTTTGTGAAGAGGAGAGAGAATGAATGTGAAACATAAAATGATATTCTTTATTTAAAAAGAAATGGGAAAATTAATAAGACATCCGAAAAAAGAAAGTGGGAAGATTTAAACCAGACTGGAACAAAATTATTCAAGTCTTTAACGTTAGACTTGGGACCAGTCTTGAATCAAATTGGTCTAGCTAATAATTGGTTTTTTCAGTTAGGTTTGACTCTGTGGTCCGACCGGGGTTTCTTGCATCCCTAACTCAGACCAACAAAAGGTGATGATAAGTCCTCGAACCGTGAGAGGAAGTAGAAATAAAAGTATTGCCAACAAAATTATTACTCATTTTGCCAAAGCAGAAGTTATCCTAAAAGAAAAATGAGAGAAGTGTCTGCCCACTATCTCTAATAGTAGAAATTGTAAACTTATACCTAATATGTGTAGTAGCAGAAAAAGAAATAAAAGTATTGAGCGCAAAAGTTTTAGGGGAACTTTTCTTAAACTTATACCTCATCTGTCCTTCTCTTCTCAGTGTCCCTCTTTAGTGTATCATCATCTTCGCTCTCACCTTTTGCAACAGTCAAGCTATTTTTCTCTGTGGGTTCAGTTTTTTGCTGTAAAAGCAGTAAGACATTTTCAAATTATTGACCAGCATAATGCACATATTTATAACAGGTAAAAGTCAAGTTATTCTAGTCTTCAACCTCTAGACTTGAGACCGGTCCAGAATTAAACCAGTGTGGCTAATAATTGGATGATAAATCCTCAAACCGTGAGAGGAAGGAGACATAAGAGTATTGCCAATAAAATTATTGCTCATTTTGCCAAAGAAAATGTTTTCCCAAAATAAAAATGAGAGAAGTGTGTGCCCACTCTCTGTAATAGTAGAAATTGTAAACTTATACCTAGTATATGTAATAGTAGAAAAAGAAGTAGAAGTATCGAGCTCAAAAGTTTTAGGGGAACTATGCTGAATTGTTGGTGCTCTATGTTGTTCTACCTTTCTCTTCACATTAGTATCTAGGAAGCATATCTCATTCATCATTCTCTTCTCAGCATCACTCTTTACTGTATCATCATCTTCGCTCTCACCTTTTGCAACAGTCAAATGAATTTTTCTCTGTGTGTTCAGTTTTGTCCCGCAAAAACAGTCAGAACATTTTCAAATTATTAGCCAGCATAATGCACATATTCATAATATGTAAAAGTCAAATTATTCTAGTCTTCAACCTTTAGACTTGAGACCGGTCCAGAATTAAACCGGTCTAGCTAATAATTGGTTTCTTAACTTTCTTTTTTCAGTTTATTTCGATTGTGGTCCGACTCGGGTTTCGCGCATCCCTAATTTAGACAAAAAAAAAGTGATGATAAATCCTCCAACCGTGAGAGGAAGGAGAAATAAAAGTATTGTAAACAAAATTATTACTCATTTTGCTAAAACAAATGTTTTCCTTAAGGCAAATTCTATGGTGGACCCATTGACATACATATGAGCAAAATTAATGTGAGAAGGTCAACCAAATTGATATGCACCCAAGGTGCACCAAAGAAGCACCCTTTCCTAAAAGAAAAATGAGAAACATGTGTGCCGATTATCTGTAATAGTAGAAATTGTAAACTTATACCTTATATATGTAATAGTAGAAAAGGAAATAAAAGTATGGAGCACAAAAGTTTTAGGTGAACTACGCTAAATTGTTGGTTCTCTACGTTGCTCTATGTTTCCCTTCCCATTAGTATCTAGGAAGCATACCGTATTCCTTGTCATCTCCTCAGCATTGCTCTTTATTGTATCATCATCTTCGCTCTCAGCTTGTGCAACGATCAAGTTATATTTCTCTGGGGGTTCATTTTTGTCCTGTGAAAACAGTAACATATTCCAATTATTCACCAGCATAATGCACCCTATAATAGGTAAAAGTCAATTGGTTCCATTCAATTAGTTTGGACCAATGAACCGATGCGATACTTGTGCCTTATCTTTACTTGATTTTGCCTTGGATTTCTTCTTTTGCTTCTTCTTTTGTTTCTTCTTTTGCTTCAGCATCTGCAAAATATTTATATACCACAATCAAAATGACAAATCATACTAATATTCAACTTTTTATACCATTTTGAAAATCATTAAAATGATTTAGAACATTCGTTCCCTCTTAATAGACTTTTCTTTTTTTTTGAACAGATGCACATAAATTTTTATTCACCATCTCAACAGTCATCAAACATCCAAAATACAGAAACACAATAGCTAATACAGGGCTAATGCACTCGAGGAACTCAACACAAAACCATACTCCTAAGCTTGTAGTTTACATAAGTTTTCAACTGAAACTTAATCCACTCTTTGCTTTCTCCAGTTGAGATACTCCTCTTTTGCTTAATTTTGTGGTTGGGAGCCTTCCAAACTGCGTAGCAAATGGCTGCAAAACCAGCCATTATTATTTGTCTGTGTTTCCTCCCTTTAATGCGTTTGATTTCTTCCTTCATTTCTTCATCATTGGTAGCCTTCCATCTAAACTGTAGCCATTGTCCAATCTCTTCCATAATATCCCTAGTGTAAGGACATGTATAGAAGAGATGATTTTTGTCTTCTTCACCATTAGAACATAGTACACAGTTAGTGTCTATGTCCATGAACTTATTCAGTCTGACTTTGGTGCTGATCCTGTTCTTCCATCCTAGCCAGCTCAGAAACTGATGTTTTGGAGCTGTTAGCTTGTTCCATACTATATGGTATGCTTGGAATTCAGTGCTGACACCCATTAGCCACTCATATCCCTTTTGAACTTCATAATTCCCCATTACATTCATGTCTACAAACATCCTTCTATTCAGGAGAGTTTTCCTCAAATAGTAACACATTCCAGGTTTAACTTTGATGTCCCATATTGTAGTTCCTCTTAGATACCTATTGTGTATCCATTTGACCCATAGTACGTCCTTTTTATTTGCAAAATCCCATAGGAGACTCTGGCTACAAGCATAGTTCCACATCACTAGATTTTTGATTCCCAAACCCCCTTCCTTCTTAGGCCTGCATACATCTTCCCAGGATAGGATACAGCTGGAACTCTAGTGTAATCAGCTTTGGAGCTCCAAACAAAATTTCTACACAAGTTCTGAATCTTCTGCATCACTTTGTTGGGTATGATGAAAAGCCTACACCAAAAAGAGATGATCCCTAGCAATACAGAATTGATTAGTTTACATCTCCCTGCGTAGGACAGATGTTTGGTAGCCCATACTGTTATTCTTGCAGTCAATTTTTGGACTAAGGCTTCACATTCCCTCTCAGTAATTCTACTAGCTATTATAGGTCCTCCTAGATATTTGAAAGGGAGTTCTCCTCTGCTCATTTTTGCTAGCCTCAGAAATTCCCTAGCCTCTTGTTCACTGACACCCCCCAAGACCATTTGAGATTTATTGTAATTCACTTCCAGCCCAGTAACATTCTTGAAATGTTCCAAACTACTGAGAATCATTTTGATTGAATCCATATCAGCCTTACAAGCCACAATGAGGTCATCAGCAAAAGCCAGATTTATAATGTTCAGTCCTTTGCATATTGGATGGTACTTAAACTTATTTTTACCACATAGTAGGTAAAAGTTCTAGTTAAGTATTCCATAACCAGTGTAAATAGAAGGGGGGATAAGGGA
Source organism: Cuscuta australis (assembly GCA_003260385.1). NCBI lineage: Eukaryota > Viridiplantae > Streptophyta > Magnoliopsida > Solanales > Convolvulaceae > Cuscuta > Cuscuta australis. The sequence continues at coordinate 1,488,058 of NQVE01000195.1, forward strand.
TTACCTTGTCTAATGCCTTTGCCACCCTTAAAGTAGCCAAAACTTTCACCATTGATCAGCAGTGTATAAGCTGTACTAGAGATGCAGAATTGTACCCACTTAACATATTGTGAGGAGAATTTCATTGCCTCCATAATGTCTCTGATGGCCTTCCAGCTAATTGAGTCATAAGCCTTCTTAAGATCAATCTTCATTAAGCATCTGGGTGAAGTGGCTTTCCTATTGTATCCCTTTGCAAGTTCCTAGCATAATAGTACATTGTGTATCAACAATCTACCCTTCACAAATTCCCCTTGATTGAGATTCACTACATATGGAAGGATCTTCTTCAATTTGTGACTAAGGATTTTTTAAATAACCTTATAAATGGCATTACAACAGGCTATTGGTCTGAATTCATTGGGTGAATTTGGGTTCTCCACTTTAGGGATCAGGACAATATTGGTTGCATTTTTCTTAATAAAATTGAGAAGTACAATCTACACTTTTATAAAATATACAAGATTTATATGGACATTCTCGCATAACTTTCTATTTTTATCGCTAAAAGAATATTGAAAATACTTATCTCAACAATAAACAAATCTTCATTTGCCTTGTATGAAAAATCCACAATGTACTTTGCTTGAATGCCTTTGTAATTCTGGTATTTGACCCCACAAGTGAAGCATTCTCCAACAAATACATAGATGCTAAACTACACCTCCATGATCAATGTGGACGTTGAAATTATGCACACCATCTTCTGCGACAATATACATGGTACAATCAAATCTATGATAGTTCTCTTACATCTGTATCCATGGTGAATACTCATTCACAACTAATTAAATATTCATTTCGTATGTTTCATTATTTTAGTTGTGCACCCGTTTTGTCGAAATAACTCTCAGGTCCTATTTTTAAAAAGACAACAGAGGTCCTTACATTTTGTTGTAATGACTGGAGGGGATATTCCACCCAATATTTCATCCATAAACGTTAATAAATGTATTTTTTTCTATTTTTTCTAAATGTTTTAATGTAATAAATCTTAGGTCTCTCATTTTTATATTTCTTTGTTTTCCTTTTTTTGTTACTCTTTTCTAAAGTGTTATTTTATAAATTCTTCTATAAAATCGTATAAAAATTCAAAATTGTTTGTATTATATTAAAATAAATAAATTAAAAAACTTTTCAAAAAAGAAAAAACCGAGTAATGGCAAAATAGGAAAAAACGGTAATGGACAAATAGGAAAAAATACATTTATTAACAATTATGAATGAAATATTGGATGAAATGTCCCCTCCCAGTCATTATAACAAAATATAAGGACCTCACTTGTCTTCTTGAAAATAGAGGGACCTGAGAGTTATTTCGACAAAACTCGTGTCACCCTAAAAAATTACTGGAAGGTGACATTAGTTTTGTGATAAAGACTCCAAGGTCCTCTTACTTTTCAAAAGTACTCAATACTCATTGAATTGAATTGTAAAGACCTAGAGGGGACATTCCGATGTCAACATCTGATCTGATTTACTTGAACAAGTATATTATCTATTTATACCCTTAACAAAAATTATATATATAACTAGAGAGAGTAAGTGACTGGGCAAGAAGCTCCTGTGGTCTCCGATTGTAGGAGTACAAGCTGATACCTCCATGGTATTCTCTACCGATGAAAGCCACCAATTGGTGATCGGAAGGTCCTTTGATTGAAACTCGGGTTCTAGATCTTTGAATCGGCACTAACACCGTTCAAGTTCTATAGATGCAAATCAATTTGTGATCAGAGAGTTTTGGCCATCGTGACTAGAAATCGTAACCAGAGAAATCTGGCAGTCCGTCGAGATGCGGCATAGGCACTCGAGGATGTGAGCTTTTGACTAATCAGCCATTTGTGCAAATCAAACACATGTTCTTTTTTAGGATGAAGGGATGGACGAAGGAAGATCCGTGATAATCCAACTTAGAAGATTACGTGATGGCTGCAAATATAAACAAAATTGCCTGAATGTGGAACAGTAGTTGCAGCACCTCTACCGCAAATGAGAACGAAATTGCTGGAAACCAGAACAAAGCAAAGAACTTAAAAAATATTGATCTATTTGGGTTGTGTGACTAGGTCTACTCCATCTGTCTCAGGGATGGAGGATCGCCGTGACGAGCAGTCCTCGGCGTCACAGGCGGAGATAATCTCTCACGTCTTAGGACCTACAGAACTTGAGCTCCGACATGCAGTGCACGAAGTTGTCACACCAAGGTCTTCATGAAGAAGGGGCAAAGTTGAAGCCAATGGCACATGGAACTCCGGTGAGAGAAGAATGCTATGGAGCGGCACAATGACCCACCCCATAGCCTTGGTCAAAGCAGAATGACTAGGACGGCATCTAGTTCCCAAAGTCGGGATCTATTATTCAGCAACTCAGCATACACAGATCTTGTTCCCAAACCCAAGATCTTAGGCTTTGGTGTTTCTTGGTAATAAGAATTGATGAACAGACGAAAAAGCTTAAACAAAGGTGTAACACCCGCATTCCGTGGACCCGGTTCACCCGCGACCCAACGGACCGGTAGGGTTACATGGGCAGTCCGAGAACCGTCCGTAACGTAAAACATTAATTTGTATTTATTATGAAAAACGGTTGGGTTTAATTGGTGAAATAAATGCTAGAGAGTTATACCCAAAACATGTGTGAAATAAATGCAGAGTAAATATGGAAGTAAATAATTAAGTCCAGTCCAAAATAAGTAAAACGACAATGGTGGGTTCAAGCCCAAGAGATTAATTAATTAAGTAAATATAATATTAAACTCGTCCGCGCCGTCCATCCTCCCACCATCACTGCCCTCTAGGGTTAGCACCTGCACCGTCATGTCTACCTGCGTGTAGCAAAAACAACTACACGTTCAGCAAAAGATGAGGAGTGAATCTAACAAAAGAACATAAAGTGATAACCCATATGATTACATACATATTGATACCTGTAATTATTGTACGGAAAAACCACATGTTTACTAACTGTTCAAACTGCACTTGGTGGGGTATTATTTCGCATAACAAAATGATATACAATCACATTGAATGTTGATGTGATGAGAAACATACATGATGATGACTTGATGCATGACTTAAACTATCAGGGACACCCCTGGCTTAGTCTCACTTGACAGGATCACCCCTGCACTCCGGTTATCTTACCGGAAACGGTAATGAGTCGGGCTCAACGTAAACGTCGCAAGTGGACTAGCAAAACCGGGTAGTAGTCGTAACCTGACTACTATGTACGTACACAAGGCCCACTTGATGAAAACCCGTTGGATCCCGAAGGTTCCTGGACGGGCCCACTGTAGTAGGCGCACGAAAGCCTGACCTCCCTACAGCGGTATGCACATGATGAAAAACCTAGGACATGCGTCTAGAATGAACATGATGAATGCTTGATATATTTACCTTTGGTCAACGCCAAGAATATATCAATTAAATAACATTTATAATGAAAATTAACATTTCATACAAAAATACAAACCAATTCTGGGTCAATGTGGTCAACGGGGCTTGTTCTACAAACTGCCTGAAGTTCTGCCCGAAGAACGGTCGACCGTACCCTAACGACGGTCGACTGTGGGCTACGGTCTGGGTCTGGGTCACCAACGGTCGACCGTACCCATTCTGACCATGGTGACCGTCAGAATGGCCGAGGGAACGGTCCACCGTCTGTAGCGGCTGTCGACTGCTCGAAGACAGTCCTCAGTCTTTCGTTTCGTTTTAATCCATTTTGAAAACTTAACACCTTGATTCTTTTTAGAACAATAGTACAAACATTGATGAATATATTCCTAGTGATTCCTAGGCCAATATATATAAGTTTTACATAGTGAATGTTTTGATTGCTAACCTACGAACATGCATAGATTCTACGTAGGTTGCGCATGATATTCCTTTGAATATAACGGCATAAATTATAACTGAATGTTCTAGAATTAGAGGGGACAACTACTCACCTCTAAACGCAGGGATTGACGGAACGATGGAACGGGATGAACGGACGGACGCCTAACGAACAAACGAACAAGCGAACGGCCTGCTTCACATGTGCACTTCCTTCTCTTCCTCCTCCGCGTCTTCTTGCCGGTATTCCCCTTGGTGAGCTGCTGTGTGGGCGAACCAGGGAAAGGATAGGAAGAGAGAGTGAGGGAGTTATGGTTTGGGGGTTACAAGGTGCTAAGGAAATGAAGGGGAAGAAGGATTATATTGAATGTGGGAATAATGGGGATTAAATGAGAAATGAAAGAGGTGTGTGTGTGAGGTGGCGTGAGAATTGAAGTGAGAGTTATCTCCCTAAATTCTATTCCGTTATGTAAAATCTGACCTGAACGGTACGCGGTTTCTCCCCCGAATGGGTCCGAATTGAGATCTGTTTGCGTTTCTGTAATCAGACAGTCAAAACAAATTTAATGATATGACCAAATAATTTTTCTAAGAACTTTTATTTTCCCCAACTCCGGTTTGGACAGTAATTAATTAATTAAATTAATCAATTCTATTAGATCGGGTTGCAGGTAGGGGTATATACAAATCAAATAAAATGTATTCGATTCGTGATTCGTATTCAAAAAGGATGATTCGTATTCGCTATATTCGAATTCGAATCCGAATACAAATCGTATTTTAGATTCGAATTATTTTCGAATCCGAATACAAATATTATTATATTCGATTCGTTTATTATTCAAATTATTCGAATATTATAATTTATAAATAAATTTATATATATTCTAATATATTAAATATTTGTGTACATTTTTTAACATATTTTAACATATTAAATTTTTGTGTACATATAAATTTATATATATTCGAATATTATAATTTATAAATAAATTTTTATATATTCTAACATATTTTTACTACTTTTTTACTACATTTTACATTATTATAAAATAATAGTTTAATGTCTTTAAGAAATCTGTTTTAAAAAAAAAACATTTCTAATATTTTCGAATTCGAATATTCGAATACGAATTCAAATACGTCAAATATCTATCGAATCGAATACGAATGTTTTTTAAATTTGAATTATATACGAATCCGAATTCGAATAAATATCACTTTAATCGAATACGAATCGAATAGTGATATATTTGCTTCGATTCGTATACACCCCTAGTTGCAGGGCGTTACAAAAGGAAAATACAAATTGGAGTTATTAATAAAAATAAGAAAATGATAAAGAGTAGCTTGATATGTTCAAATGCTCTCAACGAGAGCACTATTGATGGAAAATTGGGTCTAAGGTAGCTAGACCAAGACTCCATTATTGTAGGAGAAGAGGAATGTGTGATGTAAAAGAAAAAACGGAGAAGGGTGTTGTATTGAAGAAGAAGAAGAAGAATAGTGTGTGTGTGTATTATGAATGACCCTCCCCCTCTTCAAATAGGATATATGAGTAGGGGAATTAGGGTTAGGGTTTAGGCCCAACTCATATATAAAAACTAATGGGTTAGCCTAACAGACTGGGTTACCCCAAATAATCAATCAATACATGACTAACGAATTGGTGAAATAGATTGGACCATCCAAACCGATTCTTTTTTGGAGACATGATGCATGTTTTGCTCATATATATAATGTCTTATCATAAAAGAATCATGCACACATAATTAAAATTTGAATCAAGTTTATAAATAAACTTACTATACTCCCTTCGTCCCAAAAACTCCTTGACGTTTCAAAAAAATGGTATTCCACAATTACCTTTTCATTTCAATTTAAAAATCACTTTTACTCATTACTTTTTTCATACCCTACATATTACATCATACATTTTTACCAATAATCTAACATCATATCCTACTTTTACCCATCACATCAATGGTATTCTCGAAAAATCAATAAAAAATTATCACTCTCTTATTTTACTACTTTAGTCAATATGTCTCTCTCTTTATGGGACAGAGGGAGTAAAATGAAGAAACATAAAAAAGGAATAGATTATTTTTTATAGTAAAGGCCCTACTGACATGAGTCCAATAAATAATTGGGCCGGCGTGGGTAATATATACGGAGTATACTCTTAACCGAGCTGTCCGTGTTACAATGTGTATATACCCCGTAAAAAAAAGAAAAAGAAATTAAGGTAGGGGAGAGAGGGGTCTGGTTAGGGTTATTTGGGTTCTGAATCCAAGTGAAAAAGGATGGAGGTGGAGGTGCGATGGAGTGATGAAAATCCGTTAGCTACGAATGATGGTTGTGGAAAGTGGATTTATCAACATAAGGCGCTGCGTCGCCGCCGATCGACGCCAAAGAAAGCTTTATCAGGTTATTAATTTAAACCATCATAGATCAATCATGGGGTAACTGTTTATGAGTTCAATCAATCTCATTAAATTTTATAGAGTATGATTTAATTTTTCTGTGTAGGTCCGGCGAGGAAGCTGGATGCATTCTTTCCAAATGTATCAAGGTCTCGACAGCAATGGCTCAAAAATTTCTTTCTTTATGCCTGCTCCGGGTGGGAATCAGGAGGGGACTCTCCCCCACCCTCTCCAACTGAAAATGATGATCTAAACGATTATCTTGATGCCGAACGCCCCTTTTATCGGCACCCCTTCCCACATGCACCCACTATTGCGGTAGGAGAACAACTGAATGTTTCAGATCTGCTAGGGAATAATCTCTTGAGTTTCAACACCAGTAGCCAAAATATTCCCAGTATTCAGCCCAACCAATTCAGAAGTTATGTGGGTTTGCATGATCCAAAAATGGGTGCGGACAGGGGTATTAATAGTATACATATGTCTAAATTGAGCATTTGTACACCGGGCAAGCGTAATCCTGATGTTCAACCCCCTGGAGCCAGAATTTGTGTCAATGATATTGTTAAAAGTAATACTGTTATGGCCTGTTCCTCAAGCACAACACCAGACAAAGAGAATGTTAATGTGGAAAGCACCCTAAACCTAAAGGGTAAATATGTTATTATTTGTTGCGTGTTTGCGCCTTCTACATGGGACTCTGAGGATGGAACCATGGTCTATCACACAGCTTTAGCTTCTCATGAGATTGCTAAAAGAGATGATATTGTGCTGGTGGTGGTGCCAATGATGAGGAAGGGTTTCACTCATCACTGCTCTGCCTATCAACAATTCTTGTCGGGCTTTTCCTGCCTCGCTGTCCCTTTTGTTGACTCCTATCGGCGCGAGTACATTTGCTCAGCCCTCCGTTTTGATGGTGAGCTTATAGTTTTGGTTCTAGATCCATCTCAGAAGGTTATATACCATGGCCCGCCCTTCATGTTTCTTTGGTATGGAGTAGCTGAAATTGATTGCTTTCACTTTACTCCGGGGAGAGGGGATATTTGTTTACGCCCTGATACAGATCGGCAGGATCTCTCCCTCAATGAGCTTTTGGGCCTTAGTGACACTGATGTTCTCTACAACATTGAATCTCTCACCGGCGGCAGGTTGAAGGAGGATGGTTGTATTACTATTTCAGAACTTAAACGCAAGCTTGTGGGGCTTTATGTGTGCTCTGCGGCTACAAGTTTAAGAAGGCTTCAGGAGGTCTACAAGGAATGTAAGGAGAAAGGGTATGACCTTGAGATTGTGGTGGTGTGCTTTCCCTTCGATGGGCAGGTGCCCCCAGAGTTCCAAGAGAAGTTAATCATTGATGCTCTTGCACGTTTTAAGCTGCTAGGCTGGTGGTATTTCCCCTTCGACAACACCGTGTGCCATAGGCTAAGGAGAATGTGTGAAATTGACAGCGGCAAGGAAAGTCTTTTCATAGTGGATCCTATTAAATAGTGTGTTGATGCCTATGGAATGCCAATCATCTGTGACTTTGGCATCGGCGGTTATCCCTTCACCATGGGGGAGTTGATCAACAATGGACTTCAAAGGGTAAGGGGACTGAGACTGAACTCGTTACTTCCTTCGACACATGTTTTTCGCAAGCTTGATTCTGGCTCCATTGATAAGGTTCCTGTGGCACAAGTGCTTAAGGGCAAGATTGTTGTTCTTTATATATACTCAGAGGCGAGTGAATGTTTTGTTGATAAATTGGCTGCGTGGTATAAAAACAATATCAAGGGAAAGCATTCAAACGTCGTCGTGGTTACTTGTACCGTAGATGGTGAGGAGACTAGTGATGAATACTTCATTGATATGGGGTGGTTGGTATGCCCAAACCCAATCAGGGGATGCTCTACAACTCTTGGAATTCTCCATACTTACCATGGGGTAGACGACATACTTGTTGCATTTGATGGGGATGGTCGGATTCAATCTGTGGATACTTTTCGGCTTTTGGAATCTCGGGGCCCACCTTTCCATGGGAATCTACGCGAGGAGATTGGTAAGATGTTATTTAACACTGGGTTTAGTCGCCCGCTAAGGTTTGATTGCCTTTGTATGCATCCGTGAAACGTAACTATTAGTTCCAAAATAAGATTCCACCTATTGGAATCCCTGTGTGTGTGTAAGTTTTTTACATTTGTATGCTTCTTTGGGATTCATGTTGGTTTTTCAATTTGCATTCTTAATTCTAATCACTGTCTAGCTAGCTTAAATAGTTGGTCTGTTTTGTCTATGATCATCCCTACAAGGTTCAAGTTCACCAACTTTCCCTTTGTGGACTGGTTCAAAATGCCCACAGTTCATTAAAAAGTACTCCGTAGAAATCTATATTTACAAATGTTAAGTTCGTGTCATTTTTTATTTGCAAGTTCTGACTAGCATTTCTCTCCCCCTGTACTATGAGGCCATGGGGCAGAGGTGCATAACGGTATTGTGCTTAGATTCCACTCCGAATAGCACAAGGTTTTAGCGGAACATATCTTATTCTCTGTTGCTTAATTGACATCCCATTTTTATTTATCTCCAACCTTTTCATCCCTTCTTTTCTCTTTTTTGAGGGGAAGGAGTACCACTTTTGGAGACATTCTTTTCATCTTTTTCTTTTTAGGTTCATCTCCAAGAAAAGAAAATGTTATACTCCCTTCGATTCTGTGACGTGGTTTGACCAACTTTATTTTAAATTGATTTTCTTTGATTGTATGTGTAAAATTATAAAATAAAACTTTGTATTTAAAATCTAGATTAAAAAAGTTTTACAAAAAACACTTGACATGACCACTGCGTGTTATGCTGTTTGATCAACTTTATTTTGAATCCGATTTATTTGATTGTATGTGTTAAATTATATATTTAAAAATTAGATAAAATTTTACAAAAAAATGTGATAGGATTATATTATATCATGAAATGAATAGTGAAAATAATCAATCAAAGCGAACAAAGTTTGGTCATGTCAATAGTGTATGAGAAGAACCAACTTCGATGGAAGGAATATTTTTTTAAAAATATGATTCACAAAATTTCTCTCTTTTAAAAGTTTTCAATCTTATTACTTGGTTTATTTTTAATATATTTTAACTAAACTTTGTAAAAGTTAGAAATTGAAGATTTTTATAGTATAAAGTACTGAATATACTATTCTCTCCGTCACTTAAAGAGTTTCTTATACTCTTTTCTTCCATCTAAGATCTTCCATTACGCGTTACGAGGCTTGATCGACTTTATTTTCAATTCAATTTAATTGATTGCAGGAGTAAAATTTTAAAATAAAATTTATATAGTAATAAACTAAATGAAAAGTTCTACAAAACTAGAGGTGACAAGACTATATTATTTTACGAAATGACTAGTAAAAATGAGCAAACAAAGTGAGTGAAGTTTGACTCTGTGAATAGTATCTGGAAAGATCTATGGTGGATAGAAGGAGTATTATTTTATCATCATTCTCAAAATAATTTTCCCACTTCTATTATTTTTGTTACAAGTATGAATTATACAGTTTATAGAATTAGATAACGCTCCATTCATCCCACTATTTGCCATATTTGTATTGTTCACATCTTATTTCTTCTTAATTTTCGTGCTGATTACTACCTCATGTCCCAAACAAAGTGAGACTAAGGGAATATGATTGATTTAATTAGGTAATTTAATTGTCGAGACATATTTATATTCAAGTTTTGATGTTCTTTTCTTTGATGTTTATGTTGAACTAAGTATCCATACCAGGAAAGTTGGAATCCTATCGATCAAGACTATGATTCACACCCCTGATAGATATGTTGGAATAGTAACATCACATGCAATGCATAAAAATTCTTCAAAAAGAAAAAAAAACAATATCAAAGCTACGAGTAAGGCTAAAGATTTGTGTTATCGACGTCTTAAAATCCGCATATTTTTTATGAACTCGTAGTTGAATCTTCTCGTATATTTTTTTATGAACTCGTAATTAGATCTTTAATTTTTAATTTTACAAGGCTGAATAGATTTAATCATTTCAGGACCTAAGATCCATATAATAAAGATTCATTTTTTAATATGTTTGTGTTAAGCTTTAATTTACTTTATATGGATGTAAAATTTTAAAAAATAAAGTTGGCATACTTAAAACCTCATAAAAATTCATATAAAACAAGATGCGATTTGCGCCTGCCATAGATTTTTTAAAATGTCTTTTGCTTGTCCTAGAAAAATATTCTCATTACCTTTTTGAATATTTAAAATAGTATGACTATTCTCACTTAGTTTACATATTATACCTCACGCATCTCATTTTATATTAATTCACCAACTTTCATTAAGGTATTTTAGTAGACTTTTACATTTTTCCAACTCTTCTTGAAAGCCACCAAAAGTCATTTGGAAATATCTAGTGGCCGATGGGAGTAATGTCAACAAAATTCTTTCTTAATGAATATTTTTGGCTAAAATCAATGACATGATTTTGATGTCATTACCAATTATTTTTATCACTAACGTTGTATTCTCCTGCAACATCATCAACACCTGCAATTGAACTGTAGATCACGTGTTCGATTTTCGGGTCATTTGGAGTTTGGCATAATGTTATTCGGTTCGAGTAATCGCATCCGTCTCCAAGCAGTTTTCTTGCCTTGAAATTCAAACATCAAGTTTTTGATAGATACCCAAATCAACTCAGCCTAGCCTTGAAATGCTGCTGTTCCTCTTTCCCCACCATTTCTTCTTCATTTTGTCGCTAATAAGCACCTCGTCGTTCCCCAGCTTATGCAAAATAACCTTTGTTTCCCTTAGCCTTGTCCCGTAGTCCTTCTTCCAGGCCTCAAATAGCTGTTTCAACCGTCTAAGCTCGCGTTCGGGGTTGACATTGTTAGCCTCAACCTGGCCTGATTTCACTTCCACTAAGAACCTGGCATCGTCCCCAAACACTTGGCTCCTTTGCTCAAACTCTTCAGCCAAACGGCCTATCACGCTTAGGCCAGCACTCATAGGCCTCACTTGTACTCCACCATTGCTGTCCCAAGTTGATCCTCTACTGTCTTCGTTTCCACTCACGGATGCATCAGAGTTCCTTGCAGAGTTGTCCAGAGAAAGGGTGTTTTTGGCTATGGAGAGGCTGGACTGTAGGGACCTCATCTGTTTTTGCCACACCTCTTCCATGGACTTCATTTTCAACTCGTACTCTGACCAGCGGTTTTCGTACTGCTGGAGCCGCTGCTGGAGTATGTCATTCTCCTCTTCTTTTTCTCTGAGTGCAGCTTCGGCTTTCAGAACACGGAGCTGTAACTCGCCTAGAAATGAGGACTTCACTGGTACCTCTTCACACTCATTATTACCCTGTTTAGAAAGCCAAGAAGAGATCTCAAATTTTGAAACTAAAACCAGCAATGGTTACAAGAAAACCCAGATGTTATTTTTGGCTTCCATTGCCAATGAGGCTTAAAGAGTCATTATTGACACCTTAAAAATGGGCTAAATCACAATGACACATTAAACTTGTGTGTTGTACTTCCTCTAGAGTTTTGGATAATATGGTCCGTAATTCATCTACTTTTCATTCAGATAAGTAAGATGTACTTCACTATATCAATAAAACACAGAGACGAATCATTTGAGAGCCCAGCAGATCAGCATAGAACAACAACTTTTCAAATGCAAGGGGAAAAGAAACTTAAATTCCACAACTACCTTCTTGTCTCCAGCCTGTAGCAGCAGCCCTGTATCAGCAGAACATCTTCTGACAAGGCACCCGCGCACAGCTGGAAATTTAAAAATATAAGAAATAACTCGAATATATATATCTTAATTGTTACAAAATGTAAATATACAAGTCAATTCTAATAATTGTATATGTGTCTGCAACGATACATATCTTCATGGTTTCATGTTCAAGCATGTTTTTATTTATTCATCTCACGATATAACAAAAGGAGTAGACCCAAGCCAACCTATATGGAATGTGTTCGTCTAGATGGATCATTGAATTGTGGATTTGGATACAAATTAACAGGTATAATCTTGAAATACAAATTACCTGATTGTATGATGATTGATGCCCTTTGGACATTTCTGTATGCCCTCCTGCGAATTCGCTCCTTTATCTGTTTCTGTATGCAAACAGCGGCTTCGTAACCCTGTAGTGAGATTGCATATTCTCTTCTAGTTTTCTCACCTCGAACAACTGTGCAGAAGATGTTGCGAAATATTAGGTCCTTATCCACCAAAATAAAGTTTCAACATGTTCTGAATACATGTAGAATCGCTCTACTAATATTCACGCGCATGTGCATGCAAATTGTCAAGAAACCAACTCAACCAAAAGTTGAAACTTATGGTTGTGGTCCGGGAAAGGTTTTTATACTCTAACACACACCCCCTCACAGGCATGTCCACTTTAAGCCTTGCTGGGAAACAAGACTCTGATACCATGTCAATGAACCAACTCAACCAAAAGTTCAAGGCTGGAAGCTTGTGGCCCAAGAAAGGTTTTTATACTCTAACACAAACGTACATGACTGAAGAGTTGTGATTCCTCTCTTCAAGTGTTTCAGGTAATCACGAGCTTGATGACCTCTAAAGCAGCTTTGAACACGTAAGATACCGTGGAGGGTGCGATTTCTTGTATCTTCAAGCACCCCAACCTAAAACGCAGCGATCCAAGGGGATGTTGATAAAATGGAATAGCAAAAACTTTCGTGTGTCATCAAACAAGATAGGTTTCACTACTTAGCTCACCTGCCCAGTTCGGAAGAACAGTTTGGTATATCCAACCTGATACATATCAGGCAGAATTTTGAACTGATGGAGTATGGAAACCGAGACGCTGAGTGGATCTTGTGATGCAGCATGTTCCAGTAGAAGAAATCCGTATCTGAAAGGATTGTAATAAAAATATTAATAACCAAAACCTCGTACTCCATCTATTCCTTTTTATCTGTCTAGGTTGACCAATTTATGCAGTTAAAGAAAAGGTTTTGGAAATGAAAAATTAATCAAAACTTTTGTACTTTGTCTAAAATGTCCTCACTAAATAGCTTCTCACATTCATATTTGTCTTGGGGAAAGGGTAATATTCATTGATTAAGATAGTTGGGAAAAAGTAGTCAATGTGCATAGTTTTTATAAATACAGAGCTGGGAAATTGGTTCATCTTCAGACTATTATCTATCAAACGTACCTTCTAGCAAACTTTTGATGGGACACTCTGGTAGGGTACCCTGACCTAGATATTCGAACTACTTCTAAGACACCGCAACAACGTAGCTGCTGCAATACGAGTCCTTGATCAAACCCCCCAGGAGATTGGGAGCTGTTAGGCTTTATGCAACGTATGAAATGTGGTGTTGTGCTCTCCAGGCGTTGCATTAATTGGAATAATTGACCCTATAAGAAAAAGTTCAAGCAAAAAATTGAATGCAATACTAACTGTATCTCTCTCTGCAAGATCCCTACAAACTTTAACTAAAAGGAAGAGTTTATTTGCGCTGTTAATGAATTTGGAATTAAGATACGATGATTACACTAATTATTTATGCACCTATGATCTAAACACTTTGTAGAATCTAAGGGTCTATGGTTATTTTCACACAACTGAATACTAAGCAGTAAGCAATACTTGAAAGAGCCAATCTTAAGAAATCAATGACATGTTTGGTTACAATGTTCTCCTTTCCTCCACTAATTTACTTCCCATATTGACTTTACATCATATTTAGGAGAAAGTAAATATTGCTTCGACTTTCCCCTTTTGCCCTTTAATATTTATAGAAAGTGGATGAACTAAAAGTTTAAAATGAATAGAGGAGATGTGATAGACAATGATAAAGGAAAAATAAGGGAGAAAGCAAATCCAAAAATACATTCCATCAGATCACAAAAGTTAAATGGGGCATAGTGGGTGATGGGTGGGTAATGCTCAACAGGGGTAGAAATGTCTTTTTAGGATAAAAGATTTGCCAAAAAAGAAACTGGACAAAATTTTGGATGGACGAAAAAGGAAATGGGGAAGAAAATTTATGGAAGGAGGGAGTAATATTACCTTAAACTTTGTAGCAACACTTAATTTCTGAGAATCTGCTCCCCCTGATTTGTACAAGGGGCCTATGACAGGCTTCTCACTCTGAGTTGACATAATGGATGCAAATATCTGTGGTAGGCTGTACTTGCAAGAAGCCAGTAGTTGAATGGAATCCAAGTGGAGTAAATCACGGTTCTTCTCAAGAAAGCCGCATGCATCATAGGTTACCTGGCAAAGAGGAAAGCAGAAGTTTCAGATTGAAGAAGAAAACAGAAAGATATAATACTAAAAGTTTTATCAAGTAGTTCTGATATTCTCCAAAAAAAAAAAAATACAATGACATGCATACCTCGCCTGCATAGTGGCATACAGTAAAAGACTTCTCGCGGTCACCTTTGAAGCAAGGATTAGAACTCAAATGCTTCTTGAGTTTATTGGCAAAGGTCATGTCTGTGCCATTTGGGAAGGTGGACTCCTCGTCTAAAAGGGTTAACAATCCAAGGGGTTTCTGTCAAATGTCCATAGGAACAAAAGAAAGTTACAAGAGACGAACTGCATACCACACATTTCATTACACAACTTATATGAATCACATCTAACAAAAAACATGAGAAGTTCTCTCATTACAATCTATGGGGTGGCTCCCATGACATTGGTTATTGACCTGGGCCTCCTACGGTGCTCCATTCAAAAAATTGATGGTTTCTACCCCCTGCCCGCTGCCCCTTGCCCCGGGGGTTGAGGGGCAAGGGGCGGTATTACCTGCTGTATTAATTTGCATATTACTAATTTATTTGAACTCCCTCCAATTCTCTATCCCAAACTATAAGGGCATTTTACTCCTTTAATGACAACAACCCATTAGAACCCCACATTGTTTTTAATGAAAACAAGTAGAATGAAATGCATTTTCAAAAAGTGTGCCTCATGTGGCCAACTGCGTCACAAATCATTTCAGAATGTCAAGTAAAATTGATGTTTTCCCATAATATTGATCTAAGTAAAATTCCAAAAATATTGCTCATACTAAAAAAAAGAAAATAGGAATTGGTTTATTCAATGCAGAAATGGGAATGGACTAAGTTATATGAGATTGTTTATAAAACATGAATATTGGTGACAATGTTATTCTAATAGCTCAATTCTGTAATGAAAAAAATCAGCCAATATATGCTTTGACCCCCCCCCCCCCCCACCACCACACCACACACATTATTTTCAACAAACAATGTGAATAAATTTTCAACTAACACTATGTTTGGTTCAAGGAATTTGGAAGGAAAAGAAAAGAAAATGATTTTCTCTCATTTTTCTCACCAAAGTAGGAGGAATTTGATTTTTCGTCATCTTAGTACAATTTGTCTTCTTATTTTCTCTTTCTTCCACTTTTCTTTTCTTTTCTCTTTCAAATTCCTCGAACCAAACATAGTGTAAGTGATTTTGTACCTTCTCAAATAGATTTAGGCAATCCTTGTTGTCATCAAAATCAACTTTCGTCCAATCAATTCCATCTTGGATGTATTCCTGGAAAAAAAATCATATCTTAGTGTACAGATGGTATGACTAATGGAGTATGTAAAAGAGTAGACCAAAGTTCCTCGAACTCGTATTGGAATGCAAAGACGTTTGAACTCTTATAAGTGTAATAAGAACTTGTTACTTTTTAGTACATGATACCACTTTTATCATAGTTCTCACTTCTCACAGGTTTGACTTTTACTATGCTAAACAACTCTAGATTTCCCTTCATGTCATGTGCTCTCACATGCTTCAATAAAACTAAATGAATCAGCACGTTTTATTCTTATGCCACAATGAGCCAAATTGAGTACCATATACCAAAGTTAGTGAAATCCAAAGACTGACAATCTGACATGCAAGGTATGATCACTCAAGATAATCTAAAGGGGTCCAACACATATAGAAGCATACTGAACTGCAAAATCGAATAAGTTCTTGCATTTAGTACCCATATAATACATTCTGATTGACTGTTCAGGATTGGTTTAGAACCAAAATGTCAACAAAAACAAATTAGAGAACTGAGTATACTTTATGGCTTATGCAAATGCAAAGGGTCGAGTTCGTCAATTCAGATCCTGTGAAATAAGATTAATAAAACGGGCCCACAAATGGAGGGAGTAGAAACTCTAATGTTGGTTTGAGCTTAGATTAATGATAGCCAAAAGCTTCTCCAAAGCATTTGGTGTTGGCTTTTAATCCCATTTCCCTCGCTTCTCCCATTGATGTACTCCACACAAGTAGATTAATATAGTTTTCACCATATCTTGAAGAAAAGTAAATAGATAGGAGCCGCTCGCCTGATGTAGATTATAGATAAGGACATACTCCCTCCATTCCATTTTTACTGTCTATTAACACTTTCTTGATACATTGAAAAATGGATGAATTTTGACTTGAAGCATGTCTTCATTCATTCATCCTTCAGTGTATCAAAAAAGTGAAAATGAGAATGCTATTGGACATTAGTGTCAGACTTGAATGGAGCTATAATAATATAAGATAAATGGGAGTCACCTCTTGCTCCAACTTGAATAAGTGGCGGTTAAAGTGCTGCTGCAATCTTTCATTAGCATAATTGATACAGAACTGCTCAAAGCTATTCCTCTGCAATGGAAAGGCAAGTGAAGTGTAATGGCGGGACAGACAATAAATAACCGAAATAAATAATCAAACAGGGCATACCTCAAATGATTCAAAACCATAAATATCGAGGATGCTAATAGATATTCCAGTAAGTTGTTTTCCAACTGCAAGTGACTTGTTTATTTTTTCAACCAACCAGTCAAATAAGCAAGAATAAATTGATTTTGACAATGCATCTCTTGTGTCAATAGCCTGAATTGATGAAAACATAAGGTTCAATAAGTAATTAGTCTCCCAGTACATATAATGTCTAAAAGAGTTCCAACTTTCAATTTCCCACAAAAAAAAACTAATTAGAATGTAACTCTATCCATGCCTGAGATAAAGTCAGCTTTTGAATTATGTTATCTTTTCCAACTCGCATAGTTCGTGTTGATAAAGCTACTTTTAATGCCTCAAGCTCACACCCCAGTAATTTTGCAACGGTTGACAGACCTGGAAAAAAATAGAGCATAAAAGTTAAAATCGAATTTTCAAAGTACATAAAAAAGCTACTTTTCTATACCTGCATTAAAATGATTTCATCTGCAGTTATGAAATAAAACATTGGCTCAAACATAACTGATACTATAGAAGTGTTTTGCACTTTTGATAAGCCCATGAAGTTCTTCTCGCAACTCATGACTCTTAAACCTCTAAAAAAATGTTACCTTCATCGTCAACAGGTTCAACATGGTTCTCACTGTCGATAACTGTAAAGGAAACATTCCCAAGCCACAATACTGCCGCTAGCATTGAGAATACACTCTCCTGGTCCTCTTTGCTAACATGGACAACATCTAAAGCTTCCTAAAACATAAATAGAAAGTTTAGCCTCTGGATATAAACTTTTCATTCCCATGGAAAAAACATGGAAATACATTGCGGCAAAAGTTTACAATAGACTAAGAAATTTACTGTGACAAACTGAAATTGTTCGGCATCATCAACCCCAGAAATTGAGTAGCAATTGCTTTGTCTCAAATAATTATAATCATCTACATGCTTCAAATTTAACTTTTCTGCAGAAACAGAGAAGAATGAAAAGTGAAGGAATTCATGCATATTCAACCAAAAATATAGGTACATGGTTGTAGAGTAGAGAAGAAAACGCTCTAACTATGATTGGCTATTTCTGTTAGACCCTTGATGCATTGCTGCATTTATAAGAAGCAAGGAATTTAATGTGCCATCTTAAATTGGTCTATTATTCACGCCAAGCTAAAAAAATTGTCCAATGACTCTTTTAGCTCCATTTGCAACGGACGAATCAATGTTCCACAAAGCATATGAAAATTATGGTGACCAAAAACTATCTGCTGGGGAAAAGGAGGGGTAAAATTGGATGGGAAAAATTATCATTAGGGTATTGTTTCTTGCATTGTTTAAAGAAGAGAGGTCCATGATTCATATATGCACAGACTACTGAGACAATACAAAAAAAGAACTTGTGGAGAGGTAACAAAAGATTTGCACGTTAAGTTTGCACCAAGGACCAACACTAAGAGTCTAAGGTCATTCTTATTTGCAGCCATTATGATGAGTTAACTTGAATATACAAGATAGGGTCCTTTGACGTATGGGATACCACAGACCTGGCAAACTAGACCCAGAACCGATTTGCTAAACCGAATAGCCCGAAACCGAATCTAAAATGGCCTGATAACTAAAGACCTGATCTAGAACCAAAAATCCAAGATGACCCGATTTAAACCAGAATCGAACTATATGTGTTCAAACCCAGATTAAATCGGGAACATATTAGACCTGGACCCAAAACTGGTCGTTTGGCTGAACTAAAGGAGCACAAGTTACAATGTGATTGAAATATACCATTGAGATTGAAGCGACGATTTAATAAGACTGTCTTTATTAGAAAAAGTTGGATCTTGGGAAAGATAAAGAAGATAAATGTGGCTGGATCTTGGGATTTCTGTATCAAGACTCTTCCTTCTTTCTTGTATTTCTTTCACATTTATATTCTATAGTCCTCCATCCCATAATTTTCTTCCATTATACTTTTTCAGTCTCCAGAGCACTATTTTGACCATTAATATCTTTATGTATATTTAAACATATACTATAAAAATATGATATTTCAAAACTGTGTTCCAAAATGAACCTATTTATAATAAATTTACATCAAAACCCAATATAATTTTTCCTTGACTTATCACCATGCATCTTTAATTCTTATAGTCCCCCCTTCCCCCCTAAAACCCCTAACCTGAGGAGTGCATGGACTGTTCAGGTGTATAACCATGCTACAAATTACACAGCCTAAACCAACGTACGTAATAACAATTGATAAACGCTTACTAATCAAATATGTTACACACTTCTGTCGACACACTCACAACACTTTTGACAGACATAAGTAATGTTTGGTTTTCAAGTTACGCAGTGAACATCCCATTAAAAGAATATGATTGGTGAGATTCGTACCTCTTAGTGCAGGTGGAGCTCCTGAACAGAGATTATAAAAGATATGATAGGACCTTTCCCCCTGGGCGCACTGAACAACTCTCGACTGCAAGCAAAAACTTAATGAAGATCATATGAGAAACAGAAAAATGAATGGATATTGAGACACATATAATAGAAATATACCTTCTCCAGTAGAACTTTGATGGTTAAGGGCCGAATTGCAGGGCAGACACGGAGAAAAAGAAATTGAATATTAATGTTGGTGTTAGTCTTCATTGAAAGTAAATAGCATGCACAATTATACATCAAAAAATGCTAAACAAGATGCTTACAAGTTTGGATATTTGCACCAGAGATCTTTCCAGTCTTACTAAAATGTATTTCGATCAGTTTTCCCTGTCAATATGTTTCTTAATTATCATACTCTAGAAATAGGACATCAGAACTTGCACAAATTATCATTAGCTTCCATTATTTTTATACGAGAAAAGGGATTTATAAATGAATATCAACTTAAACTTACAAATCGACTTGAGTTATCATTTCTAAGCGTTTTTGCATTACCAAAGGCCTCCAATATGGGATTTGTTTTCAGTATTTCATACTCAATTCCACTGCCACCTCCAAGTGCAGCCAAGTATTGCATTGCAATCTTTGCTGTTTCGGTCTTGCCTGCTCCACTTTCTCCACTGGATACAAAAGTACAATTGTCCAAAACAAAATGTAAGTATATTAATAGCATTTGCAATATGCAGTAAAATAATACACCCTCCGCCCCAAAAAAACTTCCTGCATAAACTTCCATCACATAATTCTGCTTTTTCTTAAATTCTGTGAAAAAGTAAAAGAACTTTTTTTAGGGACGGAGGGAGTATTTTAAGTATTCATTGTGTCGTTAAAGAACAAAATCAATATTAGTTCCACTTTTGTGAACATTTAACCTTGACTTTAGAGAATAGTTATCACTCTTATAAGACTAACATAATAGTACTAATAACTAAGATAATTTAAAATCCGAACCTTATAATAATAGACTGGTTTACTTCATCTGCAATAAGGAGAAGATGATGTGTCAGATTTCTCTAAAACTAATCACTGAGGAAGTCCTTGAAAATTTAATTACTCTAATATGATTTTCAGCAAAGCTACTATGTAGCCGTAGAGTACCTCGAATCATCTCCTTCATTGCTGTATCAGTGATAGCATAGACATGTGGGCTCTCAGAGGATTTACGCTTATATGCTTCAATGTAATTGTTTCCATACAGCGGAACATTCTTAAAGGGATTAATTGCCACAAGAACAGGTCCAGCTTTTGACTGGAAATAGATTATTCTATGAGCCAAACATGCTTTTCACAAGCAAAACTAAAAGAAAAATCCCAAATAGGGGCTTACATATATCATATCTCTACTGTACCGATATTGGAGATTGTACAAAACTGATGGCTCATTCAGATAAATTAGTTGCATTAGATCATCCACCCCATTAAGTATACCCGGGTTTGCAGGTAGCAGATGTTCAGATTTTACTTTTTGTACCTGGAATAAAGGTAGAACAATATAAAGAAAGAGAGTATGAATTGAACTAATTGCTTTAGATGTAACATTATCTACAAAAACTCACTTGTCGATTAGAGAATGATATGACTGACTCAGTTTCGGTGGTGGATAAGTTTGATACCAACTCCCAGCTTCCATCAGGAGATTGTAACCACGAATGGACCTTTTAAAAAGAACAACTTCAATAAATAGGTGATACAATCAGAAAAATAATGTGCAAAGGTGATCACAAATGCAGATGGATAAATTATCAGCTCTTATGCAAATATCATTACAAATAAACAATATCAATAAAAGGCCATTTCACCACACAAAAAGCCGGAGACGAAGTTAATTCTCCAAATTTGCAACATGATATAAGAAAATTGTTTCATTATTTGATTGGTACAAGAGACAATAAACTACTGGGAAGTAATAAAAATGCTCAATGACAGCAGAGAGCAAGACATCTTTATATAGAGAACACAAAAGATAGCATATGTAGTGGCCATTCATCAAAGTTCAACATTGGGATAGACGATAGAAGTACAAATAAATTGCATCCAGAGATGAATCATGATAGAATTTAGGATGGGGAAAGGGTTACTGGATTGAGCCACAAGACACTTGGGTTGAACTACATTAAAAGATTGAATCCAATCGATTACTTAGTTCAACTCAAGAGCTTATATACCGATTACTTTTCTCTTCAACTTCCGATGTGGAATACTTTAACAAATCAGATACATAATCTGGACTGGAAATATACCTAGACTACATATCAAAGCGCATTACATTTTACAAGTAGATATATATGTGGCCTTGCAGTAAAGCATGCATCAGACAAGATGCTTTAATTAGATACCACTCTGAAAATCGAAGTGTCACCGCTTTTGTAAGGAATGCACTTTTTTATAAAGTTTCCTACAAAGTCTTGAACCATGTAAAATGGTTTATGTCCTACAGTTCCATTGCCTAGTTTTCCTTGTTCAATCAATACAACAGTTGTACAAAATAAAATGCTTCGTTTATTATCAAATACTCCCTCCGTCCCAAACTAGTTGTCCACTTCTTATTTCATTTGTCCAAAATTAGCTGTCAACTTCCATATTCAATAGAGAAAATATGTTGAGTAGTCTAAATATCCTAAACATAGGTAATGAACATTGTTGAGATGAGTGAGTAATAAACTCATTTGAAGGATTAATTTGGTATTTTAAACTCATTTCTTTAAAAAAGAGATTTTTAAGGAAGTGGACAAGTAATTCCGGAGGGAGAAAGTAATAATCAATTGCACAGGCGGAGATCATTGAATAAAAATACATGACATATAATTACATAGAATTGATTGAAAAAAGATGGTGGAATGAAAGTACATGAGTAATCACTATACCAATTTTCACCTTTAGCACTTAAAAATGTATAGATGAATTCTCGTGTAGAATTATTTTCATATATTAGCCAAAAAAATTAAAGAGACTTTCCATGAGGGAAATCAGAACATAGATGGAGAAAACACAAAACATTATCTCATCACATAGTTTACATGGAAAAACACATGATAATCAATTCATAGAGCCTAGTATATCCTGCTAATCTATGAATAAAAATGTCCATACCAGAAGTTTTGCAGTTCTGCGTAATTAATATAATAGAAAGATTTGAGACTTGAGAGTAGCATAATCTCTAAGAATAAGCCAAATATTCATCACTTTAGAGAGATCTCTATAGTCCATACTTTCTCTATTTATCCACCTGAAGAATCATGTACTGGAATCTTTTTTTGTGAAACAGCCGTTGTTCCTCAAAGGACAAAATCTTGTGTTTCACTTTTGCACTGTACATGTTCTTCAAGATTCTATGACCGCAAATACAGAAGCTATCTAACAGTTTCATTCAATCAATTATATAAAGCATGAAGTATTAGGTACAAAAATATCATATCGTGGCCTCAAACTGCATCGGGTGACTATATACTACTAATAGTAACATGACGAACAAGAAACATGACGAAAACCGACTAAACGGTAGATAGATAAATTGAATATTAAGAGGTTACCTTCTTGGATGCTAACTTGGTATCAATCCAGTGTGACTCAATGCCACTTGGGGCAACAGATGGTGAAGGGATTACAGTCACATTCAGACCATCATCAATTGAAGGATGGCTTTCCTCTGCAGAAAAGCTAAAACTTCTGTAAGGAGATTCATCACTAGAAATGCCATCAACCCCAGTGCTGAATTCCAGGTTATCTGCAACCACAGCTGATGTCATCCTATAACTTTTTTTATTCATCACATTTCTCTAAGGACCCAGATTTCACAAATCTAACATCCAGTGGCACAGCTCTGGAACTGAAGAGATATGGCAAAGAACTTCTCAACTGAATGCTAGAACTTCAACTAGATTCTTCAATACGATCAGGCACTAATAATTGGATCAAAAAGCTGAAATCTTTTCACCTCTTTTGATGGGAAAAAAGTGAATTGAACTTTTTACAAGGCCCCACAATGGATAGGAGCATACCATACACAAATAGCTTGCTATACAGAAACCACCAACAGGAAGAGGCCCCAGAGCAGTGGCTCCCCTAGCTGATCAACCATACCATTAGCCACACCAAAAGCAAAACCACTCAAACTTCGACTTAAAACTATACTATTGTCAGAAAATCTTAAACATTCAGATTCTTCTAGAAGTCCAAGAAATCTGGGAAAAAGAAAAGTAATGACACTCTAAGAATGAAACTCCAACCCGGGCTTTCGATCTTCGATTAGCTTGAGTAAAGCATACCCAGAACTTCAATCTCTTTGGATCCGCAAATATGATCAAAATGGGTTCCAAAACATGCATTTACTTTTGACCAACAATAGCTCAACGGGGATTTAGTGAAAAAGAATGCACAGCCTGGGTAGAACCCTACTACCCAGTCCTGCGCAATGCTAGAGAGAGGGAGAACTTGGAAGAAAGCACAAGAAAGTTCACAAAGATGAGATTTTGCACTTCTGCTTTGCTAGTGCAGTAGACATACATACTGCTATGGCGATCTTTTTCTTCTTCTTTTTTATTTTTATAATGTTTCTTTATTTTTATGTCTGTTCAAGCTTTAAAAAAACGTTTTAGTGGGAAATGCAAATACCGCTGTGCTGCATATGACTCTGTATGTGTTTTTGCCAAATTTTAAAATTCAAACTCCAACCGAATTCAGAAACGGTACGGAGCCTACTTACTACTCCAATGCTCCCGAGTCCGTACTATTTTCTAATATTCCTGGCCCCGTAAGAGATTGAACCAAAGGACCCTTCGGACCCAATGTTCTTAAAATTGGGCCAAAGGCGACCTCGGACGGATCACATTTAGGGATAGCAATTCAACTCAAATCCAACGGTAATCAATCTAATCAAACACTACAAATATTCCAACCCAAATTGAGAATTCAAAAATCCAAACCTGATCCGAAAATTTCAAATCCGAATCTGACACAGTCGGGTCATGTTCGAGTTCGATATTTTACCCGACTTGAACCCAATTATTTAAGACTAACAAAATCTTATGTATCCCTCTACATAGTACTGCATATAATATAATATATTACATACACTCTCGCATTTCACCACTTCTCGTTTTTTCCAACACTTAGCCGCATATGTCTTTCTTGCTCACATCTCGCTACTCCTTTACCGATTGTTTATTTACCTTGTTTATCTTCTTAATCATGACCTTTTGTATAACTTTTTTTTATTTTTTCTCTACAGGTACTGCATTTAATGTAATATATTTTCTCATTTTTGTATATGCAAATGTAGCAATTTAATTTGTCAAAATTATGGTCCGATTTGAGTCAAATGTTTTGTTAATATAAAAGTGTGGTTTAAAATTCATTATTGGTTAAATTTTGGTTTCGAGTTTAAAAGTTGGGCACGGGTTTGCGTTCTGGATTTAAAAGTTGGGACGGATTCAGGTAAAGTACTACCTCATTCGAACCCGACTCGCTGTCATCCCTAATCAGGTTATTCTGGTCTAGTTCAACAATAAAACCAATGTTCTAAAATTAGATTATAAATAAAATCAAAAAACTAAGTGGGTCAAATTAGATTATAAATAAAATCAAAAAACCAATGTTCTAAAATGCCTACTACCTGAAATCAATTCATATTCTTTCTTATCAACTCAATCAATTTGTTATTCTGTGCAATCAAACTCAAACTTTTCAAAATTAGAAAACTTCCAATACCAATTATTAAAGTTTATTTACATGTCAATCTTTGTAAATACGACACGAGAATAAATTGAACTCTTTTAGAGGTAAATTTATTACCACTAAAATTCAATCGTCAACTATTACCACTAAATTTATTACCACCCTTCACAGATTTGATGTGAAACCCTACCCTAGTTCCCTGGTGTGGGTCAACGATGTTGGGCCAGTTAGGATTATACTGGAGAATATAACCCTCATGGAGCAACCAATGCGCTTTATTTAGGACAACTTTTGAAATAACCGTGGGGATTTCCCTAACATTATAGGAGCGAGATTAGGAATTGGAACACCCTCGGGAACCGGTCCCTCCTGGTATAGAGACGAAGAATAAGATGAAGAAGAGGAAGAAGAAGACGAGATGGAATCCTCGGATACAGATGCATACGAGGTGGATGAAATGTTTTGCTATCCTCAGAAGACATAACCGGTAATGGAAAGTGATGAAGAATCGGAAACTTACTTGGAAGTTAGAAGACTCGAAGGGCTGAGGAAGAATTTGATTAGGAAGAATTCAAAAGCAGATTTCTGAAAAGTGAACTGAAGAAGGCAGGAGAAGCCTTTATATAGGCGAGGAGGCGGAGGATAGCGCGATGCGTGATAGGTAGAGGAAGTGACGCGTCAGCCGGCACACGCGTGGCACATGGGAAGGTGAAACGACAGGTAGAGCACAATGATGGCGTACGGGAAGAGCGTGACATGTGTCGAAATGTTGATTTTTGAAATTCAAATTCAAAAATCTAGACGGGAAAAGTTTAAAATTCAAATTTCAAGCACCCGATTCCAATTTGTCACTTCCCTCCCTTGATAAATTTACAAGGCCGAGAAGGGGGGGCTTAGGCCCCGTTCCGTTCAACTTATTTTTTCTTATTCTTATTAAAATCAGATCAGATCAGATCGAATCAAATCAGATCAGATCGAATCAGATCAGATCAGATCCAATCATATCAGATCAGATCCAATCAGATCAGATCATATTAGAGCCGATCAGATCAGGACTTATTAAAATCAGATCCCATCAAGAATTATTATTATTATTATTATTATTATATTATTATTATTATTATTATCATCATCATCATTATTGTTATTGTTATTATTGTTCTTAAAAATTAAAAAGAATAAACTTTAGAAACAAGTTAAATAGAAAAGTGAGAAAGTAATCCTTAATTATTAGACGTCAGAAAAATTAGTTTTAAAATACATTGACAATGTTAATATAATTTTACTTTTAAAATATATTTTTATTGCTACTTGTAACTTGAGTTTCTAAAGTTTTGATCTTTTATAAGGATGAGATATTTTAATAAAAATACTATCTCTTCTATATATTGATTATCTAAATTTAATTACTTTTTAGTTTTTATTGTATATATAAATTAAATATTAATTCTAATGTATATATGAAGTAATTATTAAAATATTAAATTAATATTCTAATTTCAGAAAAAAATAATCATAAAATAAAACATATTATTATATTATAATATGAATGATTATTCTAATATATGAATTAACTAATTTTATTTTATTAAAAAATAATCATTAAATAAAAAATATTCATTATACTATAATATGAATTATCATTACAATTTTCAAACGTTATTATAAAGTCAAGTCAAATTATTGATTTTAATTTTAAATCAAATCATAATTAATCAAATCAGATCAGACCATATTAGATCAGATCCAATCAGATTAGATCAGATCCAATCAGATCAGACGAGATCAGATCCAATCAGATCAGACCAAATCAGATCCAATCAGATTAGATTAGATTAGCCATATCAGATCAGAACTTATTAAAATCAGATCAGATCAGAAAAAATAAGTTGAACGGAACGGAGCCTTATTGATGGGTGTATTCCACCCACGACCCGGTCCAAATATGGGTCCGCAGAAGCTGACCGTTCAGATTCAAACGAGTGATGCAAGTTTTGTCGAAATAACTCTCAGGTTTCTTTAGTTTCAACAAATAGATGTCCTTACATTTTATTGTAATGATTGAGAGGGGACATTTCATCACATACTCCATCCATAAGCATTGCATTAATAAATGCATTTTTTTCCTATTTTGCCATTACCAGTTTATGATAAAAACTTTTAGGTCCCTCACTTTAGTCTATTTGTTTAATTTCTCTTTTTGTCTCTCCTTTTCACTTTATTTCCTTTTTCATAAATATTTTTTAAAAAGAGTTTCTTTCTAGAAAATAGTTTCAAAATTTTAAATTTTGCATGATATAAAAATAAATGAAATAAGGACATTATCAAAAAAGAAAATTAGATCTCTTTTTTAATATTCCATACAAAGTATTAAAAAAAGAATCTTGATGAGTTTCTAAAGAATTTGTTTTGTTATTTTTCAATTTTTTAATTTTACTCAGTTTTTTCTTTTTTAGAAGGTTTTTTATTTCATTTATTTTTATATCATACAAACAATTTTGAATTTTCATTCGATTTTATAGAAGAAATTCTAAAAAACACTTTAAAAAGAGTAACAAAAAAAGAAAAAAAAAGAAATAAAAAAAGGAGCAAACTCAGAGTTATTACCATAAAATATTAAGATAAAAATAAGAAAAATACATTTATTAACATTTATGAATGAAATTGGATGGAATGTCACATCCCAGTCATTACAACAAAATGTAAGGACCCACGTTATCTTCCTAAAAATAGAGAGACCTGCAAGTTATTTCGATAAAACTCACGTCACCCGTGAGTAGTTTTCTATACGTTTTAATACTATTTAGTACGGAGTACAAATTTCACAATGTATATCATATCTGTCACACACACAGAATACTTATTTATACACTCAGATATAACAAAAATGCTAGGGGTATACCAAAGGCAAAAAAATTCAAAAAAAATAAGTAAATAAAAATCAAATAAAAATGTGTATCCCTAGCATTACTCGAGATATAATGTCACTAACAAATGTTAGTGATTTGGTATACTCCTTACAAACCCCAAAGAGTTATTGGGTGGGCCTCACGCCCTCACATGTACTAAACGCCATTTGTGGTTCACAACACTTTGTTTGGTAATGAATTGTTAACCCCTTATCATCTCCTTGAAATCTCTTCCCTTCCTCACCATGATGAGAGAAGAGATGAGGAGAGAAAAGATGATGACAGTCATTAGCCTTACTACTACTTACTCGGTGAAGAAGATGATGAGCTGTGCGTGAGAGGCGTTGTACAAAGGATTGGCCCCCACCACCCATGTGCCATCCCTCCTGTCTCCACCAGCTCCTGCCGCTCAATCATTAGCCCTCTGTTCCCCCCCACCATCTTTTTCTTCCTCCTCCTCCTCCCAATCCTCCCCCATCCGCCATTTTCTCCTTCGCTTCCGGCTGTGTTTTTCTTCCGTTTCCGGCCTAAATGTCGACGACCTCCGTGGACTGCAACGGAACCCTAATCGACCCACACCACCACCAGCAACAGCAGCAGCAGCAGCAGGTGGGTTCCGGTAATGGGTCTTTAGTTGTCAAGAAGCCGCCGGCTAAGGACCGGCATAGCAAGGTCGACGGCCGCGGGAGGCGAATTAGGATGCCGATCGTTTGCGCCGCTAGGGTTTTCCAGCTTACCCGCGAGCTTGGCCACAAGTCCGACGGCCAGACGATTGAGTGGCTCCTCCGCCAGGCGGAGCCGTCGATTATTGCCGCCACCGGTACCGGGACGATCCCCGCTAGCTTCTCCACGATTTCTCCGTCTTCCAGGAGCTCTTCCTCTCTCGGGACGTCTCTATTGGCTTCGTTCGACCAGAAGCCTGTCGCTCCGGCGCCGTTCCTTCTCGGGAAGCGGCTGCGGGTCGAGGAGGACGGCCTGGACGACGGCGGTAGAGGGAACAAAGACGAGGTCTCGGCCGCCGCAACCGTCGTCGGCCCCGCCGCCGGATTTTGGGCGTTCCCGGGCAGGCCGGACTTCGGGCAGGTCTGGAGCTTCGCTGCCCCTCACGAGATGGTGGTGCCGTCGCAGGCGGCGGCCGTATTGAATTCCCAGGCGACTCGATTTGTCCAGCAGCAATTAGGGGAAGCGTCGGCGGCTAGGGTTGGGAACTACTTGCCCATTGCACAAGGGCACCTTAATTTGCTAGCCTCCCTCTCCGGCGCTCCCTCCTCCGGCCGGAGAGACGACGACGACGGCCATTGAAGCTTCTTTCCGGGGAGCTGATGATGCTAGTACCATTAATGTTTGTTTCTTTTTTTGTGTGTGTGCCTTTTCTTAGGCCATGTTAGAATGACTCCAATTTTGACACCACACATAACAATCAATCTATAAATTTGTTTGCAGAGATGATTATCATCCGTCTTATCTCTGCGAAGCATGAGTAAACTCACGATAACACCCACCCTAGTATGACTCAATTCAGTATGTCAAGTGTCCTACAAATTTACATACGGTTGTCATCGGTGGTGTCAAAATTTGTGTTATTCTAGCACTTTTGTTTGTTTTAGTTTTTGCTATTGTTTGTTGTTTTTGTAGATGGACAAACTGGGTTTTAGTCTTTTTTAGGTTTAGGTTTTCCATTGAGTGATGGCATTGATACTGATTAGGGTTTTTTCTTCTTCTTTGAATTGGATGAATTGCTGCTGTTAGAAATTGAGGGGAATTTTGCTTCTTTATCAGTGCTTAAAAAAGTGCTAAATTTTCCCAGGTAGGTTTTGGACCAACAAAGAAATGGTGGGGCTGGAAAGTTTCCTGTTTCCACCACAATCTGCACAATGTGATCTAAATAAAAATTCTTGTTTGCTTCACTCAAATAGATACACCCAATTCTAAGTATACATCACCTTCTCTCAGACACACATGGGATAATGGGATATCCTCATATCCCTAGCAAAATCCATTTTGAATCAGTCAAATTATATAATTTTTGAGTTAATAATGTATATTAATCTTGAAAATAATATTTTTAAAATAGTACTCTCTTTCGTCCTTAGCTGATCTTTTCAGTCACTATTTACATGGTTAAACTTTGATCATTCTTTTTATATCTATTTTCATTAGTTATTTAATAAAATAATGTAGTCATGTCACCTCTTGTTTTGTAAAATTTTGGATGTTTTAAAATACTTTGTATATAATTTTTAATTTTTAATTTTACACATATAATCACTTAAATTGAATTGAAAATAATTTCAATCAAATAAATCGAATGGACAAGATCATTCTATGATGGATGGAGTAATGTTAAACTTTAATATTGTGGCCAACTAGGGCCTAGATGTCTCATAATAATATTTCGTTTGCACCAATTAACATGTCATACTATTTTTTGTAATCTATTAACAAGCTCATAAAAAACATCTTTTATATTTGTATTGACCACATGAACTACCCGAGTCGTTTAATAATATCTTAAGTTGTCTCTGTTTTTGGGTGGTTTGGAGTTTGGCCAAGAGGCCTTTTTTTGGCTTGTGACCGGAGTGAGCAGAATAAAGAATAAAGTACTCCCTCCGTCCTAAAACTTTCTTCTCGTTGCGCAAAACGAAGAAAAATCCCAAATTTTTTCAATCTATTTTATTTAAATATTGGTATAGAAATAAAAAATAAAACATACATATTTAAAAACTACATCAAAAGTTCAACAAAACAAGTAGTGATAAGAATATTTTATTTTATCATATAGGCCATGAAAAAATACACATAAATATAAATTTCCGTGAATTTGAAATAGTGCTCTGGAAAGAAAGTTTAGGACGGTTGAAAGTTCAAACGAACCTATTTCAAATGTTTATCATTTCCGAAAATATAGATATGAGAAATTGTTAATGCACCCCACCTTTAACCCCACTATACACCTTAGAGTAGTGGAAATACATTTAGGCACTCTTTGGTTGGAGGTAGGGCGAGGTAAAGTGAGTGTATTTTTACACTTTACCTCTTAGGACCATGTTATAAACATTTTGACGGTTTACACCGACACAAATGTTGGTGCGTTAACAAAAATTTACACGGACACAAAGTATTGGTGTGTTAACAAAAATTAGTTTTACACCAACACAAAATGTTGGTGCAAAACTGCGGGTACAAATTGGGGTAGAAAAGGTTGGGGTAGAAGTAGCTTTATCCTCTACCTCTTAATAGTGTTTTTTCTCGTGACAGTCGATTTGGCGAACAACCTAGGTAATTATTTCCTCTTTTCGCTGCTGCCCTCTTCCTCTTCTTTTTCGGAATAGAAGATCGAAAGCAGTAGGCGTTCTCCGCTGCCTTGTCTGCGCAGATCTTCATCTACGACGCAGGCCTTCAGTTCCTTGCTCCGCTCTCGCAGATCTCCCCAGGCCTTCAAACCCTATTGATTGTCGACGGCTTTCTTGGGTACGGTCTCAATTAGCCCTTTCAACTTTTTTCACATTTTTTTGTGGTTTCTTTTTTTGTTGTTTTTTTAATCATTGAAATATCATGCTTTGATTTTTTTCCTGGTTTTTTTAAATGTTTTTTTCGGTTTTGATTTTCATTTTTTGGGGTTTTTTTTGTTGTTTCCCCTTTTTTTGTTTTATTTTTTGTGAAGTTTTTGTTTTTTTGAGTAAAAAAAAACAAGGGCATATAAATAATTTTATTATTCTAGCTACCTCACATTACCCAATAAATATTCAAACACAATCTTTCAATTTATTATTTTACTTTATCTACCTTCAATTACCTACCTAATAAAACTTAACCTACCTCCAACCAAACATACCCTTAACGCCGGGGGCGTTTAACACCGCTGCCCTATGGGCATCACGGGCATGCGTCAAAAGTTTAACGCAAACTCCCCCCTCTCCAACGGCTAATTTAGCCGTTACAATTTTAAAAAAAGAATTCTTTAATTTTTTTTTTATAAATATCAAACTCAATCTTCACTTTTGCACATCTTTCTTTTCTTCAATCTCCAATTCTCAAACTTCTTCATATCTTTAATTTCTTCAATTTCTGTTAACATGAATCCCTTTGGAGCCGGTTTTTCTCCGACAATCTCGAGCCAAACGAGTACGCCATGTGGATCTTCCAATAATATGGGAGTAATCTAAGATTGTTCAAAACGCAAACATCGGTGAACCTCGATGAGGCGGAGTCGGTTCTAGAGACTCAACCGGAACCATCGACAACTAATATTTCTTACAATTTAAAAGGAAAAAAAAGAAAATTATATGATTATTAACTTCCCCGCGCCCCCACCTAAAATAAATTACCGTCAGCCGCTGCCTAACACGCTATATTGCCATCACCGTCACATTATCGTCATACCCGTCACACTGTTATAATCACAACCATACTGCCACACTGTAATTCTATCATCACACTGCTTCCACCTCTGTCACAATGTTACTGTTACATTGTCATTACACTACGACAAATACAACCACACTGCCACCCCTATCACACCACTAGACACTGTTATCACACTTCCACAACTACAACCACGTACACTAACACCGTCGCCGTCACAGTGCCACCACAACCACATTGTCACTGCCAGTCTTGCATTATCATCAATTTCTAAACATTTCCAAAAGATACAAACTTTTTTGAAGAACTTCTGACATAGTTTTAAAATATTTAATTTTTTTTTTATATTTATGTCAATTTTTAAATAAAATAAATATAAAAAACTTAAAACTTCATTTCATTTTGTATAATATGGAAAACATTTTGGGACGGAAGTATTATATGACTTGGAGTTGGAAAATGACTTTTTTGTGTATGAAAAATGACAATATTTTTTTTATCCTTAAAAACATTGATTAAGATAACATGTATGAGTATAATAATAATAATAATAATAATAATAATAATAATAATAATAATAATATATTATAAGAATAAGAATTACTGAATTAGAAAGAGAATGATATAAAAAATAAACTTAAATAAATTTTTAATTTTTAATTTTTTTAGGTTTTCCAATTCCATCTAATTTCTTTCAATTTTTTCCAATTTCTTTTAGGCCCCGTTTGGTACATGGAATTCAAAGTATGGAATTGGAATTGAGGGCTTCAATTCTAATTCTGGTGTTTGGTAGCACAAAAATTATGTGGATTTGGAATTGATAGTGTAAAAAATGAATTGGAATTGACAGAATTCAATTCTATGGAATTGAATCCCATGGAATCTCAATTCCAATTCCGTCAATTTCGTATACCAAACGGACCCTTAATGTTTTCTAATTCCTATCATTTTTTCGAATTTCTTTTAATTCACATTTAATTTTTTTTAGTAAAAAAGAACGGCCCCGAGTAGTGAGAGTGAGTAGCGAGAAATTGAACGCAAAAATGGCAAAATGGCATCAATCTCAACTTCTTTTAACATTCTCCGCCGCCCCTCTCCTGAGTCTCCGCCGCCCCACGCAGAGAATCCCTGCGGCAGAGCGGCCTGCTTCTCTCCCGTGTCTCCGATAACGTTGCCGAAGGCGTCCAACTTCGTTCGATAGATTCCGGCTCAACAGGAGTATTTCCGACAACGTCGCCGAAGACCTCCTGTTGCCGGCTCAACAGGAGTATTTCTGTGAGCGTTATGATGCTTCATGTACACAGTTCCTCCGGAATCGTCCGAGAACAAGAGAATCGGCACAACCGTACTCAAGCAAGCCTCCGCCTCTGCTCTCAGCCGTATGAATATGAACCCCAGCAAGTATTTTTTCGTTCTTCCTTCCATTCTTTGAATTTTAGAAGGTTATATTTGCAAGCTCACGCATCTAAGTTCACCTCACTACGAGAAAACCAACCCCTTCTCAAAATTGGAAGTAACACAACTATCAAGTTTGATAGCGGAGTTAGGGTTTTTGCTAGGGTTAAGCTTCGGTGTTGTTCAAAGGCTTTAGGTTCTCGTTTGAAAACCACCATGAATGGTAAAAGGAAAGGGCATGCAGGTGTATTGCCAATTATTTTGCTGTCTTTGGCCACTGAGAGTGAGGCGGAGAAGATACTTGATTCGTATTGCGGCCAACTTAGTGCTAAGGAGTTAACTGTGATTCTCACGGAACAGAGTAGTTGGGAGAAGGTAATTAGGGTGTTCGAGTGGATGAAATTGCAGAAAGATTATGTGCCTAATGTGATACACTACAATGTTGTGCTACGCACCCTGGGCAGAGCTAGAAAATGGGATGAGTTGAGACTCTGCTGGACTGAGATGGCGAAAGATGGGGTTTTGCCAACAAATAACACATACGGAATGCTTGTTGATGTGTATGGAAAAGCAGGTCTTACAAAGGAAGCACTTCTGTGGATTAAGCATATGAAGGTGAGAGGAATTTTTCCCGATGAGGTTACAATGAGCACGGTGGTTAAAGTTTTGAAGGATGCTGGAGAGTATGAACGGGCAGATAGGTTTTATAAAGAGTGGTGCACTGGGAAGATCACTTTTAATGATCTTGATTTGGATTCTATTTGTGAGACGAATACAATTTCTAGTTCAGAGCCCTTAAGTTTGAAGCAATTTTTATTGACTGAGCTTTTCAGGACAGGAGCCAGGAGCCCATCTAGGGCTGTGGAATTTTCAGAAGCAGAGGGATCTCTCAGGAAACCTCGACTTGCATCAACGTATAGTACCCTGATTGATATGTATGGAAAGGCAGGCCGTTTACAAGATGCCGTGGATGTGTTCGCAGAAATGTTAAAGTCTGGAGTGACATTGGATACTTTTACTTTCAACACCATGATCTTTATTTGTGGAAATCATGGTAATTTGGGCGAAGCTGAAGCTTTGCGCTATAAGATGGAGGAAAGAGGGATATCTCCAGATGTAAAAACATTCAATATCTTTATCTCTCTGTATGCCAATGCAGGGAACACAGACATAGCTCTTCAGTACTACAAAAGGATTAGGGAGTTTGGCCTTTTCCCTGATGATGCATCTCGTAGATCCATCCTTTTTATACTATGCAAAAAACGAATGGTGCATGAAGTTGAGGCTGTGCTTAAAGAAATTGAGAGTTTAGGCATGCATGTTGATGAGGGGTGTCTTCCAGTTGTTACAGAACTGTATGTTAGTGAAGGACTGATGGAGCAAGCAAAGATCTTACTTGAAAAGTCTCAATTGACTGGTGGTCTGTCATCAAAGACTTACGCTGCCATCATGGATGTGTATGCAAATCGGGGACTCTGGGCTGAAGCTGAGGATGTTTTCTCCTGTGAGAGGGATATGTTCAGGCAGAGGAGAACAGTGTTGGAGTATAATGTCATGTTCAAAGCTTATGGGAAAGCAAAGCTCTATGATAAAGCCTTTTCCCTCTTCAAGGGAATGAAAAGTCAAGGGACATGGCCTGATGAATGCACTTATAACTCTATGATTCAGATGTTTTCCGGAGGTGACTTAGTGGACCAAGCAAAGAAACTTTTAACTGAAATGCAAGATGTTGGATTTAAACCATCATGTCTGACGTACTCTGCATTAATTGCTAGTTTTGTCCGTGTGAGTAAACTTTGTGATGCTGCTGATGTTTTTCAAGAAATGCTTAAAACTGGAGTAAAACCAAATGAGGTAGTGTATGGATCTTTAATTGATGGGTTTGCTGAAGCTGGTCACTTTGAAGAAGCCATGAACTATTTCCGTATGATGGAGGATTCTGGGGTATCAGCTAATCAGATAATCTTAACTTCCATGATTAAGGCATATAGTAAGCTTGGTTCAGTAGAAGGAGCAAAACATTTATATGACAAGATGAAGAACACGGGCACAGGTCCCGACATTATTGCATCTAATAGTATGCTCAATATGTATGCAACGTTAGGAATGATATCTCAAGCAAAATTGATATTTCGTGATTTGCGTCAGAAAGGGAGGGCAGATGAGGTAACTTTTGCTACTATTATGTATGCGTACATGAACATGGGTATGCTAAGTGAAGCCATTGGCATTGCAGAGGAGATAAAACAGTCAGGATTTCTGAGGGATTGCATGACATTTAACCTGGTGATGGCATGCTATTGCTCAAATGGCAAACTTGTTGAGTGTGGTGAGCTGTTGCATGAAATGGTAGACATGAAGCTTCTACCAAACAAATCAACATTTAGAATATTATTCACCATATTACGCAAGGGAGATTTTCCAGCTGAAGCAATCAGACAGCTTAAGTCATCATATATAGAAGGGAAAGATCACGGAAGCGATGCTGTGATAACCTCTGTATTTTCTATGCTGGGTTTGCATGCATATGCACTTGAATCATGTGAGATCTTCATAAAACCAACAATGGGGCTTCATTCCTTTGTCTACAATGTTGCAATATATGCTTATGGAGTATCAGGGGATACAGATAAGGCCCTCAACATCTTCATGAAAATGATTGATGTGGGTCTGAAACCAGATGTTTTTACATATCTTGGCCTTGTAGTTTGTTATGGAAAAGCTCGCTCAGTTCAAGGCATAGAGCGGATATATATGCGACTAAAATGTGGAGACATCAAGCATGATGAATCATTGTACAATGCCATCATAGATGCCTATAAAGATGCCGGCAGAGGCGATCTCGCTTATTTGGTTAGACAACAGATGAGGCTTGCTAAAACAGAAGGTGATTTTGATGAAGAACAGTACCCTAACTCTGAAACTGAGGATTCTTTTGATGAAGATGAGTGCCTTTACTCTAAAAGTTAGCAATGACATTCTTGGAACAATACTAGCAGGTCATCAACTCCTTATCCAGAATTTAGAATGATAGATGTTGAAATTTTCTGCCTTCAAGATTTTCAGTTGGATATGAGGATATAATCTGCTTGTGTTTTGTTACTGTATAGATCTTCGTTAAGTAGAAGATGAGCATATGATCACTTTTCCTCAATTGGTCAACATTTGTAGTTGTACGTTGTACATTTTATTTTACTGATTTTCACGGTATATGTAGGCAGTTACACTTATTTTCTTTTTACTGTTATTTCTTGAGTGACACCTGAAAGATCTGAATTTTTGTTAATTCTATTTGGCACGTGTCCTGACATGTTACTATACTTCATTCTTTCCCTTCTCTCTTTCAGATTAACATCATCTCTTTCTCACACAGAAACCTCAGATTTTCAACCTTTGTTTTTCTGGTCAATTGAAGCATCTGAGTAATTATTAAGCTTTGAACTTTTTGAAGAAATTTCTCTCCTACCAGATTTAAAAATAAACCATAATTCATTAGACCATGATACTTCAGTTTTCACTCCTTTTACATCTGAAGTTCAAGAAACAAATAGTGGGCTGCACAAAATATTGAGCCTGGAGCATGTGATTTTACAAAGAATGTGAAGGCACCCCTTTCCCCCTTTTCAATGTGTTATTCAGAAGGGGTGTGGGCAGTGATTAATCAAGCAATTGTGTATTTAATTATCAGGTTATCAAGAGGAAGGTACTAGGTTGAGGTATATTATTTGTAAATGGACTTTGCCTCTGTGACGTTCCTCCTCTAGTTCTCTTCCCTCAGCTCCAATCATGAATGCCTAATGGTGTTTGCTGTTTTTTGTTTTTTCAGACCAAGATATGAATTCCTTGATGGCCAAATGACGATGCTCGCCAAAGGTGATAAAAATTCTATGCAAATATGAGTTATGGCTTACGGCTTTGGACCATGGCTGCTGATTAGCTAATGAAGAAAACATAGATGAACCAGATCAAAGAAAAATTAGAGAGGGAAGGGGGGAACTGTACTATGACTAATATCCCCTGGCAGAACAGGTGAACTATAAAAAAGGACAACTTTAATTTGTTGGTGCTGACTAAACAAAAGATAACTTTAGTTTGTTGGTGTCAACTTTAAAACTTATACTAGCTCAGTCTCTACTTCTAGGTTTTATTGGTTGGTTATTGCTATAGTCTCACCAATTCTACAACAGACTTTGATCAAAACTTTGAGGGTTGCCATTGGATGTGTTCAGGATCGGAACTGAATCCATACATTGAAATTTTTTCAAACTTAGTTTGACTTGGATTCATGTTTAGTTTGTCTCAATGGGTTAGATAAAGTTCATAATCACCTGTATTGAATAAAAATGTCCACGTTTTCCTCATAAATTTAATGATTAAACTTTTGCGGGTACATATCTTCCAGATAATTCGCCCCTTATATGATTGGGAAGCATGTTGACCTAGGGCGTGTTTGTATTTCTGCAGATTGGCCCTCGAAGAGCGAAAGAAAGCAGCTTTTGACCTTCATTATTTTTGGTGTTTTGAGCTAGAACGCTACAAAACAAACAGAGGAATCTGTAAGTATTTTGTGGAATTTCAAACTCACCCCAATTTGCACATGGAGTTACAATGTTATTCCTCTTTTTTTTATAGCTACTAATATCATATTTCTACAAAGTAAAAGCATCAACCATTTTCTGATTGTGTGCAGTTCTGGCTTGTTATCAGACCTTGGTCCAAGTGTGGTTTGTTAGTTTCTTTGGAGCACACTTTAGCCACCACTAACAAAGCAACCATGCAAGACACTAATGGTAGAAGAGGCCTAAGTCTCATGTCCATACTATGTCTCGGTTTACAATTTGAACATCTGTGCAACGACACATTTGTCCATCAGTCAAACTACATCCAAAAGATGTTAGTACATTTAATATGGACAAAGAACATTCGTTGAGTATACCTATGGTTGTCCGATTGTTAGATATATATAAAGATCCTTATCTCCCCCAAGAAGAGAGTGATGAAGTAATTGGCCCAGAAGTGCCATATATATTAAGCGCGACCTGTTTACTCATGTATCTTGTAAATAATATAAGACCTGATATTGCATACTCAGTACTCCTATTAGCAAGATTCCGTTCAAACCCAACACGTAGACATTATAACAAAATAAATCAGATATTTCAATATATTTGTAGGAGATGAGACTTAGGCATCTTCTACCAGAAAGATGAAAACCCCAACTACTAGTGTATGTTGATGCATGATATTTATAGATCCACACAATGCATGTTCTCAAACGGGTTACGTGTTCATATACGGTGGTTCAACAATTTCTTGGAAGTCGGTTAAAAGTGCACGTGGTTGAGATCGATGATTGATCATATACGAGGAGCATGTAGTTTTGATGAAATCAAGAAGAATCCTACAATTATATATGAAAATAGCGCAACATGCATAGCTCAGATTAGGGAAGGCTTCATCCAGGGAGATAGAAGCATATCTCATCAAAGTTTTTCTCAACTTATGACCTGTAAGAAGAGGGAGAGATTGGTGTCCTTCAAGTCAAACCAAGCGAATAATGTGGCACACCTTTTTACTAAGGGGGTGTATCCAATTTAGACTTTAAAAGATTATGTTGAATTTTTTTGTAATATATGGATTATGTAAAACTCATAGATTGCTTGAATTCTATATTGATACGTGTAGATTTTACAGTATTTGACTATTGAATTGCTTAGATTTTAAAAACTTCCTAAATTTTGGTTTCTCTATGGATGAACATCACAACCCTTGTTCTCTACCTACTGCTGCCATCCCAAACAAACCAAAATACCTGCCAGATCAATGAGGCAAAACCTATCTCTCCACTTCTGATGTGCCGGT
Source organism: Cuscuta australis (assembly GCA_003260385.1). Lineage (NCBI taxonomy): Eukaryota > Viridiplantae > Streptophyta > Magnoliopsida > Solanales > Convolvulaceae > Cuscuta > Cuscuta australis. The sequence continues at coordinate 1,527,740 of NQVE01000195.1, forward strand.
CTCAAAAAAACGTTACCCAACCAGATTTTATCTAAGCCCGATTTGTCACCCCGCCGATTCAATATTGTAGCACTAGTAATAGTGGGCAGATGACTTAATAAAATAAAAAGAGCAGATATCTGACGAAGAGACTGGTGAGATTTGGAACTTGGATTTGTATTTATAAGCCAGGCATGAAAATCCATCAAAATCTTTTAAAATCTATCAATTTTTTTAAAACAATCATATTTAGAAGGATTTTTTTAATATCAGAATTGAATACATTCAGATTTTAAATAACTTTTTAAAATCTGAGTTGAATACATCCATATTTTAAATGACTTTTTAAAATATGAATTGAATGCCTACAAATTTTCAAAATCCAAAAAAATTCATCAGAGTTGTGATTGAATACACACCCCTAACTCTATGCTTATAAAGAAGATTGGACTTCGTAGACTAAAAGATATAAATTAGTTTCGAGGGGGGGGGGGATACATGTTGTTGTTATTATTATTATTATTGTTGTTGTTGTTGTTGTTGTTATTGTTATTGTTGTTGTTGTTGTTGTTGTTGTTATTGTTATTGTTATTGTTATTGTTATTGTTATTGTTATTGTTATTGTTATTGTTATTGTTATTGTTATTGTTATTGTTATTGTTATTGTTATTGTTATTGTTATTGTTATTGTTATTGTTATTGTTATTGTTATTGTTATTGTTATTGTTATTATTGCAACCTATGATTGTTATCAACTTGTAAGAAGAAATAGATAGAATCAGGGAAGAACATGTCTAGTCGTTAAAAGGATAGCGCCACCATCCCCAGCTTATTATTATTATTATTATTATTATTATTATTATTATTATTATTATTATTATTATTATTATTATTATTATTGATGGGAACCTAGCCCATCGAGATATTATAAGTGATTTGGGCCTTGGCCCAAGTTAGGACCCATACCTTAAAAGGAGGATCCGGCCCAAAAATAGTATAATGGGCCGGTAATAGGATCCGTCCAACTAAAGAGGCAAAGGAAGAGGACCCCTACAAGTAAATTAGGGTACGTCGTCTATTGAGAGGGACAGACGATTATTCCTTGGACAGAATGGACAGAGAATATCGGTCGGACGGACAAATTTGTCCCCAAGTGAATGGCCTTAAGCCGAGGAAGATATTTCTGGGAAAGATGAGGATTGCCCAAACAATTTCCCAACCACCGCGGATATATTGATAAAATGGTGGCTGGAAAAGCTCCTATAAAAGGAGAAGGAATTTAGACAGTAGAGATAACTTGTAACAGAGAGAGAGACTTGAGTAATAAAAGAATTTTTCGGCGGTCCTATACAGAAAGGGCCCCCGGTTTGAGTTAATCCATTCTGTGTTGTGCATTTATTCACAATCCATTTCTCTTTCCTTTTTACTTTCTCACTGATATAAGGCCCAGATACTATTATTTGGATCTGGACTGATCAACACATCTAGGGGAAAATATTAGGCACCCATCAATTATTATTATTATTATTATTATTATTATTATTATTATTATTATTATTATTATTATTATTATTATTATGAGATAATAATAATGTCATATTTGAAGGTATTGATCATGACATAACCGTGTGGAGCCATAATTTGTCTGAACCAAAATTTTGGTTTCCACACCAGCCATAAGGTATCATACAACTAGGATTCGAAAGCAGTGCATCTGACAACTATACACATAAATTTCAAAATTTTTGTTTTAAATTTAGGAGAAAAAATGTAGCATAAAGATTTATATTCATATTTTTAAAATAAACTTATTACGTAAGATGTAGAAAAATGTACTCCTTCTGTTCCGGAGTATTTGTCCACTTTTGACTTTTTTTAGTCAATATTGGAAAACTTTGACCCCGAATTAGATAAAAATGATATTAGATATTGACACAAAAATAATGTTATGAGATTTATTATATAAAATACTTTTAAAATATTATTTTATCTAATTAATATAAAATATATATTTTAATTTATTATAGGTCAAAGGTTGAAAACAGTTGACTGAAAAAAATCAAAACTGGACAAATATTCTAGTACGAATATTTTGTAGAATAAAGATGTATATTCATTTTTTAATATTAATTTGAATTGAATTTAGATGAGATCAATTCAAATGAAATCAAAACTAATAAGATCCATTCAAATCCTATCAAAACTTTAAAAAAGTGGGTCAGATTAGACCGAACGCACCCCTAAATTTATTAAGTTATCTCAATTTTTTTTAAAAAGTGGTAGGTTCCGTAAAAACCCTATTTATCCTAATCCCGTCTTCTCCAACAACGAGATTTGATTTCAAAGCAAAAAAAGAGAGAGAAGGAAAGATGTCGTACTTGCTGCCCCATCTTCACTCCGGTTGGGCCGTCGATCAAGCCATCCTCGCAGAGGAGGAGCGCCTCGTCCTCATCCGCTTCGGCCACGACTGGGACGAGACCTGTATGCAGGTATCTTTTCCATCGTTAGCAAATCGAATTCCAATTCATTTCTCTCTTTACCATTCTGTTTGTCCTAAAATTACAATCTGGTTTAATGGGGGAATTGCGTGAATCAGTACTGCCTTAATATCTGAACTTAATTTCTGTAAATTGTAACACGAAAGAACCTATTTTTAATTAAGTGAGATTTTTATTTTTAAAATTTGTTTAGAGGTCCTCTAAAAAAAGTTGTTTAGAGGAGAGACTAAATAGAATCAATTTTAACCATACACACTTTTAGGGAAAGTGGAATGATTTTCTTGGGACAGCCTGAAAAGAGAGAACATGATTATGGGGTGGGAGAGTATTCAATAGTAATTTGTAAAATATGTATGGTTGGAATGTGTAATACTGTAATTCTATATGGACTTTATATGGGTGGATTTAGTATCATTGATCCTCTGTAAGAGCTGGAATTAATATTGTGTTCAAAAGTTTTGACATTTTATTAGAACCTTGTAGCAGTATATTAACTTATTAAACTCCTACTCTAACTTGCACGGAAATGGGGACGGGTACTCATCCAGGTTGTGGCCAGAAACGGGGAAACACTAACTTTTCCATATGTTACAAAGGATTGGGATGTTAGGATGTCCCCACTTACCCAAACGAGAAGTTTCGGTGATGGGAAGCGGAAATTATTTGAGGAATCTGTGCAACATACTAACATATGTTTTACTAGTAATGTCTTTCCATGACTTTTCTCTGCATACAATAAGATATTCTATTCCGAATTTAGTGAGTTACATGTGTGTCTATTATTTGATTTGATGAGTGGGATTCTTGATGGAACTATGTAAGTGCTTCATAAACTTGTATCATATATTTGTTCTGTTTAGTTCACTTAGCTTGATGTCTAGCATTTTTTCCTGTTTGAGCATTTGGTTTTGTTTGGTATTACAGGAAGTCCTACTTATACTACTTTTCTTTTCTTTGATTTCTCATGGTATAAAGATGCAAACTATAGGGATGCATACAAAGATTAAATACTACTCTATGTTCTCTCTATATTCCTCCCTTTGTAGTTTGTACAAAACATGTCGCTAGTGACTAGTGCATCAATTCTTGCACTTAATGTTATTGTTGAGAATAAGGCTACTGCAATATAAAAACAATCAAGTCTCAGTCCCAATTATTAGCAACGAATACATGACCTAATAGAAAGTCTGCCCAAGTTCCTTATGCTCCACCCTTTTTTTTGTAGGAAAAAACTACTGTGTATAAAAATTGCTATGCACACAAATATCTGTACAAGTTAGACAAACTCATGTTATTTTGTGACTGTTTACATTTATTTCCTACCCATGGTTTGGTGAATCCGTAATATGAGCAAAACTCTTTCTATTGAGCAAGAAAAAGGTTTCCTACTTTGCAGTATATTCTATAGAGTAAGATCCTCTGCTCAAGTGGATGGACCAGTGCTAGGGATTCCAAAGTGAATGCTCACCAGGGTTCAACTACCCATGGAAGCAAGGGGAGGGTTTTCTCAAGGGATTTTAGTTAAACAAATGCAAAAGTGTTAGCTTGGTTTGTTAAATCTCGTGTTTTAATGTTAACAAACAATATACTGCGTATGAGCTAAAGTTTGTTGGAGTGTTTTAGGTATAAGAAAATTCATTAAGAATCGGTTCTCAAGAAGAAGGTTGAAACACCAAACTAGCGAAGAAAATAGGTAGAACCAAATGTAAGAATGTGGTTTTATATTCCTATCTTCACAAGCTCAATTTGCACTCACAAATATGCTTAAAACTATCCTATAAACTTTTCAAATGTCCAAAAGATTACACAAACACAAGGATTTGGGCCAAAATAGAAAAACTAGAATTGTGTCTCGGGACCTCACTACTGTCACCAAGGACCTCACTGCGGTGTCACGATCGTGAGCCGGTACCTAACTACCAACCGGGACCACTACCCACTAGAGTGATTTCACCTATGACGGTACCTTCCACTACCGTGTATACTGTGTAGCGGTAGCTACTACTGTGTGACAGTACCTACAGCTATTGGACCCGTTAGGATAATTTTCAAAATACTGATTTTGCGTTTAATTATGTTTAATGCCTCCAAAACCTTTCAAACCAAGCTCTAAAGTTCACAAACGATCATAATCATTATTCAACTATAAATAGGACCTTAATCCTTTATTTTTAATAATCAACCCAAGCTCTGAGACTTCATACTCCCTCCGTCCCAGAGTATTTGTCCACTTTCATTTTTACACACCATCCAATGCACTTCTTTAATCCATTTTATCTTGTAATTTGTATATTAAAAAATTATAGAAATTATATATTAATAATCTATATGTTAAGACAAATCAAACAAGATCACACATGACTATATTTAGGCTTAGAGAGAATTTGATGAGTCAAAGTGCTTAGATGAACAGTTCCAAAAGTCAAATGTGGACAAAAACTGGGGGACGGAGGGAATATTTGATATTTTAAGTGTGTTCATCTTATTGTTCTTAAACCTATGTATTTGTAGGTTCTAAAAAAACAGGATTGCTAGGACATTGAGTCTTTTGTTATTCCTCCCACTTTGCTGCTCTTTCCTCAAACTTGGTGAATATTATGTTTTAATCTATTGAATGTTACACCGACTGTAGTTAATTTGGTTTTCTATGTTATATGTATGTCATTATTGTTGTCATTATTTATTATTATTATTTTGCACAAAGAAACACAACTTCATTGCCAACACTCATTAAGGTTTACAAGCAAATCAAACTCAAAACCAGCCAAACCCACCTATTACAAACCTTTCTTATAGACTAAGTATAGATATAATTGTAAACATAAGTACAAGCTTCTTCCACACTATATCGCCCATAGTGTATCACCTTATTCCTTGCTCTCCATATACTATAACAGCAAGCTGCCCAAATAGCCATATTTTTTCTTCTCTGATTCTTCCCTTTAATCTTTTGTACACTACCTTCCAGTGCCTCCATGCTCCCCATCTGCAATGGCATATTGAACCTGGAAAGAACATCAAGGTACACTTTCTTTGTAAATGGGCATTGCCAAAATAGATGCTTCTCAGTTTCCACTTCTTTCCCACATAGAGAGCAACTCATATCAATTGCTATAGACCTCCCCAATCTATCTTTAGTTTGTAACCTTCCCCTCAAAAGCAGCCATATCATAAACTACATTTTGGGGGGGGGGGGGGGGGAGATTGTTCCAGGCCCATTCTCTCCATTTCAGTTTTTTTCTCCCCCTGAAGCCATGCATATCCTTCTCTAGCATTGTAACCATTAGCAGCAGGCATATCCCTAAACAATTTCCTTACTTTGATCATTTCCCTCCAATAGTGACAGGAATCTATTCTTGGGATATAACTCCAGAAATCTGCACCTTTAATGTATGTATTATGTATCCATTTCACCCATAGAACATCCTTCTTGCCAGCAATGTCCCAATTAAGCTTCATTATAATAGCTCTATTCCACTTGTGAACATTTTTAATGCCCAATCCTCCATATTTCTTCTCCTTACAAATGTCCTCCGAGTTGACTAGTGGGGTTCTGCTGTATTCTTGAGTTCCTCCCCACAGAAAATTTCTACAGATGGACCTAATTCTCTTCACAACCATCTTAGGTAGAATGAATATTCTTGACCAAAAGGATATGACTCCCATCAGAACTGAATTAATGGTTCTAATTCTACCACTATAAGAAAAGTGTCTAGAACCCCAAGCATTAATTCTACTAGTTAACTTATGAACTAGCGTATCACAATCATTCACCTTTAGCCTAGGAGTAGTAATAGGACTACCAAAATAGGTAAAAGGCAAGCTCGCCAACTTCATTTTAGTTGGTCTAAGCAGCTCTCCTTGTTTCTATTGGTTCACACCTCCAAACACAATATGGGATTTATTATTGTCAATGCTCAAGCCCAGTGGAGAGGTGAAATTCTTCTAAAACCCTCATAATGCATGTGATAGGTTTTTCATCAGTTTTGCTAACAACAATTAAATCATCAGCAAGGCATAGATTAACTGTCTTCAGATTACCACACATAGGGTGAAAAAGAAACTTATCCCTTTGAACTACCACTTGAAAGCTTCTAGTCAAATATTCCATCACCAAAACAAATAACAAAGCAGATATGGGATCTCCCTGACTCCATTGAAGTAACCTATGAAGTGACCATGCTGACCTCCATTAATATTAGTTGTGTATGTTGGAGTAGTAATGCAAAACATAACCCAAGTAATAAACAATTCAGGAAAGTTGAGACTGTGCAGAATACCTCTAACAGCTTCCCTTACAGAATCATAAGCCTTTTGGATGTCCAAATTCATCATGCATCTTGGAGAAATACCTTTCCTGTTGTACCCTTTAGCAATCTCCTGGCACGTAAGAACATTAAGGATGAGTTCCCTCCCTTGTTCAAAAGCCCCTTGATTAACATCCACAATATGTGGGAGAACCTCCTTCAATCTCTCATACAGATAAGCTTAGAAATATAGATAGTGTCACAACAAGCAATTGGCCTATAATCAGCAGGGCTCTATGGATCTGACACCTTAGGTATAATAGTCAAACAAGTAGGCATTAATCTGACTTTATAGATAGTGTTACAACAGTCATTATTATCATTATTATTATTACTATCATTATTTGAATGTTTTCAGATGGATGAAGTGTTGGCTTCAGTTGCGGAGACGATAAAGAATTTCGCGGTGATATACCTGGTGGATATCACCAAAGTGCCCGACTTCAACACAATGTATGAGTTGTATGACCCCTCTACGGTGATGTTCTTCTTCAGAAACAAGCACATCATGATCGATCTCGGCACCGGGAACAACAACAAGATCAACTGGGCAATGAAGGACAAGCAGGAGTTCATCGACATTGTTGAGACGGTTTATCGCGGTGCGCGAAAGGGCCGCGGTCTTGTCATTGCTCCCAAAGATTACTCTACCAAGTACCGTTACTGAGTATTTATGTCTTTGCTTGCATACATATATGAACCCTAAAATTACTCTGTTTCCCTTTGTACTGAAAATTATCTTTCCACTTTTCTTTTTTCATGGCGTCCTAAAATTATTATCTTTAACTTAAACGATGAAGTATATGTTTAATGTTACTTTGGCTTTGTTACTCAAAAATGCTTTCCTTTCTAATCTCTTTTTAAGTTTCATCTTCCCCTCTGCCCTAAATCTTCTTCTTTCTGCTTATCAACATTGCCCCTTCCATACTCCATCCGTCCCTAAAAGAAGTACCTTCTTTGACAAACGTGCAAAATTTCGTATTTTTTAAAATAATTTTATTTGCAAATTGGTATAAAAATAAAATTATGTATTAAAAGACTATATCAAAATGTCTGCAAACATGCTGGATTTCTACTCGCCTAATACAGCCACTGCCTGTTAATTCAACTATTTAATGACCAATTTGTGCATGAAATAATTTCTGAATACTTATGATGTTCACAAATCCCAATATAAACAATATATACGTAGTAAAAAAATAATCAAGATAACAAATCATTATTAATAAATTAATACAATAAGATGGGTATTTTGGGTAGTTTGTTGACTTTGAGGGTAATAATTGAATAGAACACAACGCTCAGTAAACACATCATATTCATGTTGTTTTGTTAATTAAATGAACATGAGAAATCCTTGTTTTTTATTAAACGAAAAGATCTCGAACAAATAAGAACAATGGCAAAATGGATTTTCAGCCAACATTTAGTTGTTTTGACCATAATGGCTTATTTGACTAGTTAATCGGCATGCCCGTTCCTAAGATTTCTTAGGCTCGAGGAGAAGAAAAGTAAGTCTTATCAAAAATTACTAGCTAAAAGTTAAAATACTTTTTTGATTAAAATTAAAATGAAATAAATATAATAATAAATGTTTGTGAATAAAGAAAAAATCTAAATAAAAAAAATTAAAGTGCCCCAAGTGACATTAGTTGAGAATTGTGTTGGTAATTTGACATTTTAATGTATGAAGATAGTATTAGTAGTAATCTTGTATAATACTCCGTAGTTTTCTATCTTCAACTATGAAGAAGTATGAGTTCAAAATATTTTTTGGACTTGAAAATTTATTTCTAAATTACTCATAATACTATGCATAAAATATTTGAGGCATCTTAAATTTAGGATTCTCGGAAACGTCGACCCGCCCTGACCTTTGTGACATCCCTGAGGTCCAGCCCTGTTAATCGGCTAAAATAGGAAACAAATGAGGTAAAGGTTTTTTTATCAACTAAAAACGTCAAAATTCGTTTGAATATATAGGTAGCCCTACTTGATCTACAAAATTGTTCTAAATACTTATATTCCGTTATAAATAAATGAATATAGACATAAGTACGCCTATATTCAATTCATTTATCTTTCGATGTATCAAAAATGGATTATTAGATACTCTATAGTTAATATAGAATGGAGAGTGTATTCCGTAAAACATGCTTAATTACAATTAGACTCCGTTATTTGGTACACGAAACAATGGAATTGGAATTAGAGACAACAATTTCAAATTTTGTTTTTTGGTAACACAAAAATATGTGAATTTGGAATTGATAGTGTCAAAAATGAATTGTAATGGGAGAATTCAATTCTATGTAATTCAATTCTATGAAAATTCAATTTTCAATTCAATTCCAATTCCGTCCTGCATATATCAAATGAACCATTAGACATTTTAATATCTCGTTATAAAGTTGAAAAATCTTTTTTTTAAACAGTCCTTTTTTATTCGAAGAGCATTTTTAATTGGCTTTTCTAAAAAAATATACTCCGTACTTAATTATAATTAGACTGCTGAGCGTAGCATTTTTAACTGACTTTTTTTTTTAATTTCCCTATTGTCTTGTAACATTTTTTTGTTTTTGTTTTCATTTTCATAATATGTAATCTTGATTTATTTCCATTCACTTATTCTTTGATTATGATGGTGCATGACAAAAGGTATGTTTGAGAATAGCGTAAGAAATTAGCCTTAGCATTTAAGATAAAAAATTAACTGTTACTTTGAAAAACTAACGCTAAACACTGCCCGTAGATAGCATTTTCAAAATGCTAACGCTAATCTCTACCGCTATTCCCAAACAGACCCAAAATACCCAGAGTGATTAGGTCAAAATATAATGATTCAACCCAACCAATTAATGTTCATTGTTTGTGATCTTGATTTAATTCCCACTTTTAAAGTGGAATCAAAATATAATGATTCAACCCAACCAATTAATACGTAGTATGAGGTTTTTCTTTTTTACCAAAATGAAAAACAGTGCAATTGCGTTAAAAAACGAGAAATCACAAGAAAATAAGTGGCACTAGCCTTTTATGCACAAGCATTTGGTAATTAAACGTATAACTTCCAATTTCCAAATGAACAATCAGTTTTAAGCATAACAAAAACTCATTACCAGGTAAAAGGAAGTTGCAAATGAATTCCAGTCTCATTCAACATATAGGAAAAATGGGACCAGTTCAAGCCCTGCCATCCCATTCTTCATAAAACTCTTCAAGAAAATCCTCAATAAATTTGTGCCTTCTTTCGGCCCTCTGTTTTCCCGCCTGCCAATAGAGTCCAAGTCAGAACCAATATATGAAACAAAGGGCAAAAAGGGTCAGAACGATTTATCAGGTGCAGTTTGGGAACCTGGGTTTTCATCAAGTCCTTCAACTTGAGAAGTTTCTCGTGAAAGTGATTAATAGTCGTCTGCTCCTCTTTGTTCATGTATTTTTCCTTGGACAGATCTGACCTCGGAAGAATTTTAGGATCATGAAGAACTCTGTGCCTACTTCCGCCGAATGTAAAACATCTAGCGATTCCTGAATGTTGATACTTATAAGTTAACAAACAAAAACATACGGATTATCGCATATACTTCCAAAATTCTTACATAATTGACTATTAACAAAATGACATTTCTTCATAAATAACTATCAATTTAGAAACCTGATGCAAAAAAAAAGAGAGTGAAATGAATTTTTAACCCACTTCTCCCTTAGCAATCTATGTGATTGGTGTACTTTGGGAAGAGAAATCTTATTAATATAACCTTTTATTTTTGTACCTAAATGCATAGATTTTTAGTCACTAATACTAAATTAAACATTAAATGAATATTACACGAGCTAAAAATAATTAGATATTCAACAAAAAATTTTAATAGGTATCATCTTTTTATTTTTGTACCTAAAAAATAAAATGAGTAAAGGCTCATAAAAGGTATAAATTGCAATTGAAGGTCAATTACTTTACCTATGGCACCAATTGCATCAAGACGGTCTGCATCTTGCACAACCCCAAATTCCAGCGAAGAAATACCATTTGCATGGCCTTCAACTTCTTCTTTAAACCCTGAAAATGAATGCTTATACTTCTCTGTCCCAAAATGGAGGTCACATTATTCTTTGGTCAAACTACATCTCCAGTCAACTTAAATTTTGTAATATATTTTAAACTATGTTTTCGAAATACGTAGTAAATGTTTTCTCCTGGCCGGTTTAGAACACACTCAAGAAAGAAAGATGCAATATCACAACCACAGCTACCAACATCGTTGATCAGTGTAAATGTGATTTCTTTACAACAAAACAAACAGCTACCCAACTTCATTTGAATGGCAAATTAGAGATGAATGTCAGTGCCAATGTGCTATTAAGACATGAAGATATTTGCAACAAACAGTAAATCACTTTAACCATATGCCCATATATAGCATCTTACCCATTCCCTTTATGATCCTCAAAATATTTGTCCTCGTGTTATCTTCTATCCCTTCATTTTCAAGGAATTCCTCAACAATTTTTGCTTCGGATGGGTCCCTAGATCATAATAAGGGTGAAAACTGAAAGCTAATAATGGGAAGCATATGGGAGATAGAGTTAACGACAAATAAAAGGAGAACCAATATAGAAGTTAATTCCTTGTGCATGCATAAATGAAATCTCATATCCTTTATGCTCCATCGATAAATGCAGAAGTTAATTTGCAATTTTAGGCTCTCTATGCCCACTTGTTCTAATTATAGACTAAACTTTATATGCAATGCATATCAAACCTGTGTGCTTGTCATTGAAGCTTATACTTACAGTCAATAGTGATAATGGAAAATACCAACCTAACATATTTGTAGTCACCTGCATATGAGCATGCCGTAGAAAGGAATTCCATTAGTTTAAGTAATAACTGTCACTTCTGGGAAGAGAACAAATTCAAATGATGTGGGAGATAAGTGATAGATAAATTGTTTCCTACAACAAACATATTTTTTAAAGTAAATTGGTATGTTTACATGAACAAGAAAAGGTTTTGATACCTATATCATGCAGCAGAGCAGCTAGTTCCACCTGTCAAAAAGATACATTTAGTAACACGTGTTCTCAACAACTAATATATCAGCCTCAACAGAGAGTAACAATATTTAACTTGATTGAATTTTATTTTTGCTAAGCATCAAGCACCCCTCACTACCCGCAAACAATTCAAAAAAAAATCGGGCATCAATTGTTTTTTAAAAAATACATTCGGTAATTATTACATTATTTACATATTGGCAAATGAGCCCAAATTTTATCAACAAAACAAATTCAACAGCCCTATAGGTATTAGGTGTCATAAGTGGGGTCTAGGGAGGGTGGATCATGAATGTACCACAGCATATGCCTGCCTATAAAGATAGGTTGTTTGCAAAAGACCCACATCTCAAGAAAACACACAAAAAGATTAGATCAATCAAAATTTCAGTGAATCAAACACTTATTATGAAATTATGGTTTTAGCATATTGCTTCGTGAAAATCAGTTCACTCAAACTCAATGTCGAAGCCTTATAAGTAGGAATCAGTACTCCAATAATTGTTCAAAAAATTAAGGCAATATCTGATTCCAGCATTCTCCAAGATTCATCCTTGTACTAAACCTAGATTGCCAACACAATGCAGGGCACCAAGTCAGCCTTTTAACATGAATTTGCAACTAAAAATTTAACAAAAGAGTAGTTTTGAGCTCAATCTCATCATCATAAAGTAAAAGCACACTCTCACCAACCACCTTCCTAAAGTAAAAGTATCCACTGGGCACTGCAATTGATTATTGACTCCAAAACAAGTGCAAAGTCAACAACAACAACAACCCAGTTAAATCCCACAAGAGTAGGGTCTGGGGAGGGTGTGTGTACGCAGACCTTACCCCTACTCGAAAGTAGAGAGGCTGTTTCCAGAGAGAGCCCCGGCTCAATGTCGAAAGTTACATTGCTTGACTAACTGCTACTTCATAAATTAAAGAAGTGCAGACAGTTTAAAGATCCATTTTGATTTATTCTATCACACCCCAAAACAAGTGCAAAGTCATGTTTACAAAAGTGAAGTTAGGGCTAAATTAAGGCTTATTCTCCGAAAGTTGATTCAGGGGGAATTAATGTAAGGAGAGATCATGTAATTTCTCACTCAAACTACAACTAGTGAATTGAAAAAATGTGAAACACTACTAGACAGAAACACAAAAGCAGCTGTAAACATAAAAGCATTCAAGATCATAAAGAGAAACACGCGAAGAGAAGTAAATTTACACATACAATAAACATGGAATCAGGAGAAGAAGAGAGGCCTTCTTCGAGGGCGAGAGACAGAGCTAGGTCTCGAACTCTGAAGGCATGTGCCGCATCGTGAGATGCATCGTTCCCCTTCATGGCTCTCTGCACCAACTCCTCTGCCTTCTGGATAACCTCTTTCTGGACCATCGTCGTCTTCCTCGCCGCTCTCGTGTCGATCGGGAAGACCTGCTGATTCTCTGCAAAAAGATTCAATCATATCGTGAAGGCGGAGAAACTTCTTATTTATTTTCTTAATCCTCCTTTTTAAAACTCTTCCTTTTTTATTTTTTTTTGTTTCTCTAAAAATACTTCTCCTTCCTATTAAAAAACTACTTTTATCCCTACTTTTTCATACCCTATCTATCATATCATACTTTTTCACTATCAATTAAACTATCACATCTTACTTTTACACATCACATCAAGGGCAAAATTGGAAAGTCAACTACAATTTAACACTTCCTTATTTTTCAAAGTCAAAAGAGGAACCGTTTTGAGAAACGGAGGGAGTACTATGTTTTGACTAGTGTTCGATCCAACAAAATTTTTTCCATTTTAAAAACTTCTTCAATATAATATTTTTACAGCTTGGTTCTCGTGACATTAAAACCAATGTCATGGGATGATCCTGAGTGCTTCGATGCTCCGTTCGTAAAATTAAATGTTCCTACGCTCTTAACCTTTTCAAGAAACCCTTCCACCCCGCCCCGGCCCAACACGCCTCTCACCCCTTTCAATTGCACCTCCCAAGTTAATTTTGACTTTAGAGTCAAATTTTGACTTTAAAGTTAAAATTAACTTGGGGATGCAATTGAAGGGATGGGGCGTGTTCGGGTCGGGACGGCGTGGGGAATTTATCGGGGGGTGCAATTAACTTTAGGGTCAATGTATTATAAAGTTTATACATTGACCAAGAATATGAGACTGCATTCATCTATCTCTTACACAAACAGGGACACACAAGTTTTTGTGATTGGATAATCAAAATCCAGGATGGAAAGCTAGGTTAGGCGATTGATGAAGTTAGTGATGTTAAGGATATGACACTGTTAACAACAACTTTTGAAGTAGTGAAATGATAAATGAATTTGTCATATCTCCCAAATCCTACACGCCCTGCTGATTATCAAAGCTTTTGCAGGAGGTGAATGATGTGATGATATTGAGTATATACGGCCGGGACTCATTTACGATGCCATATAAACTACCACCACCATTAATAACATTTGCAAGACTTCCCAACTCCTAATACAGTAATACCAAATCAAGAACCATTGGCGGCTAAACAGCAATATTGGTGAATCAATGGTTGTTATGAAACATTTAAGAAAAGGGTAATTAACTCTAGAATAGCCGGCGGATCCTTCATGAAAATAAGATGGACGGATCAGATTAGCCATCGGTTGGGCGGGAAACTTTTATTTTTTATTTTACCGAAAATATGCTTGATTTCTTTTGCTTTTGTATATGATATAGATAAAATATGGGGTGCATATGGAGTATGGTTGAGATACAATGGAATACAATTTTCTTCAATCCTGATTTTATACACTTTTTGGTGTACCCTTATCATTGAATATAGGCAACACAACAAACTCCTTCTATATAATGCTAGGGATTACTCCGTATTTTGGAAGACTTTGTGATACACAATATTTTTGGTGTGTTCAAATTTCCAAGGATTCTATTGTCACTTGCAAAATATAAAACTATTAGGATCGGTCTTCTTTGAAACTTCAAGGATAATATTGGTTCAGATGATTTCAAATTTTCGAATATTTGATTTCATTCTAAAATCAAAGATTGTCCTATCACCATCAACACTTAAACTATGACAAAAAAGTTGTCATCTAATTTTAAACGATATTTATCAACAATAAATGAAGACCATATGAAGATATACGACGAGATAATGGAAGTCGTGACAACTAAAAGAGAAGGTTTTGTATGGTTACGGGAGAACTAGAAAAATATTCATTTGGAAATCATTATCTACTTCTCTAAGACCAAATAGTAAGATTATTTTAAATGTTCCATCCATTGGCAATGCAACATTGTTATTGCATGGTGGAAGGACATCACTCGAGATTCTCTAACCCTTTGGTCTAACTCATGGCTTGGTGTGCACCATCAAACAAAGGAGCCCAAAGCATAATAATTATTCTTGCAAGCAAGTCTGATTATATGAGATGAAGCATGTATGGTGAATAGATTTGCTTTTGAGGCACTGGATCACATAATGAGAGATATCACGGGGTTATCTAATAGTTACTCCAAAAATAAATCATTCGGGGAGAACATAGTTGTACTCAGAGGTGACTTGCGCCAGATCCTTCCATTTTTACTCAAAACTTCAAGAGAGGAAACTGTAGGAGCTACGATCAATTCCTCAAAATTGTGACCGTATTATAAAGACCAAGAATATGAGACTGCATTCATCTCTCTCTTACACAAACAGGGACACACAAGTTTTTGTGAATGGATAATCAAAATTCAGGATGGAAAGCTAGGTTAGGCGATTGATGAAGTTAGTGATGTTGAGATTGCCCTGATTCTTGATTCTTCACACAAGTTCTCCTATCAAGAGCATATAGTACCGGACTTCACTTATCCGAACATGTTAGAGAATATGGATAATTATTTCTTTTTTAAGGATATGACACTGTTAACAACAACTTTTGAAGTAGTTGAAATGATAAATGAATTTGTCATATCTTCCATTTTCGTGATGAAAAGGAGTGCTTAAGTTTTGTTTCTTCATGCCAATCAGATGTATGTATTAATGGTGATTGGATAATCGTTGAATCTTTGAGTGAATCAGATGTTTGGAAATTTCAAACAACAAAATAATTTTGAAAAACACGATACGGGCTATGCTATTGAGGAACATTAACCAATCATCTATATTGTGCAATGAGACAAGATTAGTCATTGGAGAGCTACAAAATAACATTATCAGTATAATTGTGGTTTTGGGAACTTGAGCTCGGGAAAAAGTTTATATATATCTAGGATGAATTTGGTACCATGTGATCCAAGACTACGCTTGAAGTTCCACAAATGATAATTTTTAATAGTTTTATGTTTTGCTATGACCACTAACAAAAGTCAAGGTCAAAGATTGTCATTTGTTGAATTATTTTTAATCAAGCCACTTTTCACTAATAATGACATTGTTTCACGAGTGAAAGCAAAGATAGAGTTAAAAAGATTAGTTCTAAATGATAATGAAAACCCTTGCAATTATACAAAAAATGTTGGGTATCCTATAGTCTTTAGAAAAATATGGATCTAAAAAAGACTTTGATGTGTTTGCTTTTGAACTTAGATACAATAATTTAGAATGTATATGAGAATGTGCGAAGCACGGGGTTAACACTAGTATTATACTAGTGATTAAAGCTTAGTTTTTAGGATTGTGACCTATTTTTTAAGGGTTAGAAATTAAATCAATACTTTTTCATATTTCATTAACATACAAAATCCCGAAAAAATCAGGGAGAAACAGCATGCAAACTGATAAATAATTAAGGAGTAATTATTTTGAGAAAAATCATTGATTTGTTAAAAACTGATTTCGTTCATAGATGTCTAAATTAATACCAGTACAAACCAAATCTTGAATGTGTCTAACATTACAACTGCAACAATAAAAAAAGTAAAGAGGTAATTAATGTAATGATGAATGAAATTTAATTAATTCAAAATCTAGAAGCGAAGCACGCCGACGTAAGGTTTGACGGCGGAGCCCAAATAGAATCTGCCGTTATGCTCCTCCACCTCACTCACGGAGCTCAAACGGTCGCTGCCGTAGCCGTCCAGAAACTGCAGAATTCGACCGTCTTCCGCAAACTTGATCCCGATCGAATCTCTAACGGCGACGCCGCCGGCGGCAAGCGTCTCGTCCCTCAGCTCCGACCTCCCGCTGTTCAGCGCCACCCAAAATTCCCCCCTCCCGTTCCTTTTCACGTTATCCGGAGCGCGTATCAGCTGGGCGAACAACTCCGGCGGCGCCAAACCGCCGCCGCCGCCGCCGAGGCGAAACTTGTACAGCCTCCGCGTCCCGCCTTCCGCCACCACGAGGAAAGACCCGTCTCTGCTAAGGGCGATTCCGTTGGGGAAAGCCAGTCCCCTGTACAAAACCCTCACGCGCTTGTCCCGCGCGTGGTAGGCCAACACCCTCCCGGTTCTCTCTCCTCTGTTGAACGACTTGAGATATTCGCGGCGCTGGAAAACCGCGCTGCTGTCGGTGAAGTACACGGTTCCGGTTCTCTCGTCGATGTCCAAGCCGTTCGTGAGCCGGAACGGGACCCCCTCCGCCGA
This sequence comes from Cuscuta australis, assembly GCA_003260385.1. Taxonomy (NCBI): domain Eukaryota; kingdom Viridiplantae; phylum Streptophyta; class Magnoliopsida; order Solanales; family Convolvulaceae; genus Cuscuta; species Cuscuta australis. The sequence continues at coordinate 1,545,142 of NQVE01000195.1, forward strand.
GCCGGCGAGATGCTCCGCGACGCCGCCGGCGGGCCCCACCCTCAGGAGGCCGAAGTAGGCGTCGGCGATGTAGAGATCGCAGGTGGCGCGGTCGAACTTGAGGCCCAGCGGCCGGCCGCAGAGAGGTTCAGAGTTGGGGTCGGTGGTTCGGTCGCAGAGAGCTCGGTTCCGGTTTGGGAGAGGGATGGAGAACTCGGACCAGCCGCGGGACCGGCCGTTCCACTTGAGGACCCTGCCGTCGGAGACGCCGACGTAGGGCCCGGCGCCGTTGCAGTCGAATGCGATGCTCTCTGGGCCGAGGCCGCCGGGGAGAGGTATCTCGCCGTATCTCCGACTAGGATTTGGACCGTCGCCAGCCGCGCCGGGGAGGAGAAACAAGAGGGAAAAGAGAAACATAGAGCGGAACAGCAACAACAACAAGGCCGCCATAGTCTTCTTCTTCATCATGATCGCACTGTGATTAATTAGTAACTGATCGTTTAATTCGCAAGAAATTGGAGTTTGTTTGTTTGTTTAATTTGAAGATCTCTTGTAATTAAAAAAAATGTGTAGGTATATATAGGCTAGGGCCATGTTAATCCTACCACTCCTTGGACTCCCACTTTCGTAGTTTCGTCCTGCCCAAGTTAATTAATTACTTCTCCTAATTATTTTTGTGCAAATTAAACCACTAATCCTACATTCCTACTAAGTCCCCCCACTCCCGAGTATTATTTGAAACTCTAGAGTACTTTGTCCAATCTACAAATGGATAAAACATCAAAAAAAAAATGAATGATGTATTCTTAAAATGTGTTTACTTTTGTTCATATTTATTGGAATTTATCATGAAAGTGACAATAATTACTCCCTAATAAAGAATGAAGAGTGTATCCTCTTTTCGTTCCCTAACAGGTTTTAATCACTCCCTCCGTCTCCCTGTATTTGTCCACATTTGACTTTTGGAAATGTTCATCTAAGTACTTTGACTCATCAAATTCTCTCAATGTGTAAGCCTAAATATAGTCATGTGTGATCTTGTTTGATTTGTCTTAACATATAGATTATTAATATATAATTTTTATAATTTTTTAATATACAAATTACAAGATAAAATGGATTAAAGAAGTGCATTGGATGGTGTGTAAAAATGAAAGTGGACAAATACAAGGGGACGGAAGGAGTATGATCTTTGACAGTTACGAAAGTAACGTTTTGCCTAATAATAAAAATCATACACACACACACACACACACACCCACACACACACAGATACACACACACACACACACACACACACACACACACACTAATATTTTAACCCGTGGGATGCACGGGTTGAACGAAGTTTTTGTCACTTCTCCAAATTATTTTCAATGTAATATTTTTAAATGATTCTATGAAAGTATATATAATGAATTCTTTAACACTATAGACATTATATTAAAATCAAAGTAAAATAAATCATTTAGCATTTAATGTTTGGGAACAAAAATTCTCATATATAAATTTAAAAGAGAACACCTCAAAGTCTTTTTTTTAAATCTATTTATGTGGAAAGACTTTAGACTTTAGCATTTAATATTTGGGAATGAAACTTCTCATAAAGAACATTTTTCAATTTTAATTCTAGTTTGAATCATAATATAAGAGTAATAGTTTAATAATAATAATAATAATTTTTCATTCTACTAAATACGAAGTTTATTTTTGTTATTAGATATGGTATCTTTTTAAAATAAAAGTTGTAGCTTCAATACTAATTCACACTTATTAAAATTTATATAGACGTTTGTTCTTGAAAATAAATAAAAGAGAATAATAGTGAATAATTTTAAAGTTTATACTCTCTATAAAGGTTTTTAAGTACTTGGTCCGTCTCTGAGTGTTTGTCCACTTTTGACTTTTGGAACTGTTTATCCAAGCACCTCGACTCATTAAATTCTCTCAATGTGTAAGCCTAAAAATAGTCATGAGTGATCTTGTTTGATTCGTCTTAACATATAGATTATTAATATATAATTTTTATAATTTTTTAATATACAAATTACAAGATAAAATGGATTAAAGAAGTGCATTAGATGGTGTGCAAAATGAAAGTGGACAAACACTCAGGGACGGAGGGAGTAAAATTTATAAAAGCAACTTTTTAAAACAATAAATTAACTATGTAGATTAAAAAAATCATGAAATTCATATTGGTATAATCTTTAGAAAATAGAAGATTTTATAAAAAATGAACGGTCACTCAATGTATTAACAATAAAATTTATTTTAATTAATGAAAATTAAAAGAAGAGGCAACAAAGTTTTATAATTAAAATTAAAACTAAAATATACTCCGAGTTTATTATTTTGTTTTAACTATTTAATATAACTTTATTTTTAATAAAGTTAAAAAAAATAAATTTATAAATTTTGTGATCACTTTATATGTGACTCTAACAACTCTTTTAATTAATTACTCATTAATTTCTGGAGCACAAAATGCTTGAGGAAGATATGAGAAGGAATTGATTGGACTTGATGATTGGGCCAGGCCCAATACAGCCTCACCCTGTCCGTTTTTGTAAGACAACCCCAGCCGAACTTTTTCTCTTCTCAGCGCCGCAGCAATACACGTGAGAGAGCGGCGATTTGGTGATTAATTCCAAGAGTTCGATCGAAAGCAGCTTCAGTCAGCAGAAAACGGAATTGAATTGTAGATCGCCAAAGGGGTATAATCCCTATGGGGTCTTTGAATCTTCGATTCAAACCCCTGTTCCTTTTCTTTTTCTTCCTTCATTTTCTATGTTCATTGAGCTAGATGAACAATTTTGTTCTCAATTATGTGTAATTTGTGTCCCAGGAGTTCAGATATGTGCAATTTTTTCTTCAGTCTATTTTGGATGGGATTTATCAGAGATTATGGAGTCGTTTCAATATAAGAAAACTGAGTATTATTTTGTGTTATTCCGCCGTGTGTTTTCAGAAATTCAAATGTGAGATTAGGAGTTCTGCTTTTCTGTTTTGAACCCTTTTTTTTGCTGCCCGTTGAAGTTTTTCAAAAGTCATGCCATGAATATGATTAAGTTTTCATATGATTCTCGTTAGTATGTGTCCAGAAAATGTTTTTTTTTGTTTTGAAACTAAAAAAGCAGTTCAGTTTGTTTAAGAGCTCAATTTGGATATTCTGAATAGCATTCAAGATTTATTTTGAGTTTTAGGCTCAAAGGCTGCTGTCTATTTCAAATTAATGGTGTTTATAAACTGCTTTCAATGTTTAATAACTAATATGGGCTTCATTTAGAATGTCCACCAAAACTGAATTGAAATTGACAATTTAAGAATCCAATGGTATAGTTGTTGTAATGGCTCAAAACATAAGTATCATCTATTTGGTACTTAGCTGGCACAAATTGTTTTTTTTAAAATAGGGCTTTTATACTTATTTGGTTAAATAATTCAAGTTTTATATGATGTTTTTCGAAGATCTCAAGGAACTAACCTTAATTAAACTTGTGGGGCTGGTGCATTGGTTGCTAAGGGTAGTAGGGTTTAGAGTTAGGGCTGAACCTAAAATGGGCTAATATGAACTAGAAAATAGGGAAGGACTGCTGGTGAACCCCTTTAGTTTTTTAACCCATGATTCAAATGATGGTTTGGTTGATGATTCTGAAAGTTTACACCATAAGTTTAGATTTTGGACAGCAGTTTTCTATTAATACTTTCTTTAACAGTTTAAGTTAAGCTATTTGTTGTTCATATTAGGGGTGAGCAATTTAACCGAACCGACCGTTTAACCAATACAATTTAACCGAACCGACCGCTATTTTAAATTCGGTTTCGGTTTTCGGTTTTAATGTAAAAAATTTTCGGGTAATTCGGTTATCGGTTTCAGTTTTGGGCAATGTTAACCGAAACCGACCGAATAACCGAGCCCATAATGTGTATTAATTATTAAACATCTTTAAACCTGGATCAAATCTTTTTGTTATAGCCCACATAAAAAGCCCAATACCCAGCCCTCCTTCTCCCAACCCAATTCCCAACCCGTCTCCCAAGTCCCAAGTCGGCACTCGGCAAAAATCCCAAATCCCAACCCTACTGTGTCGTTCTCGCCTTCTTGGTCCTCAGCAATCGGCAATCACCATCTCCCATTCTCCCGGTTCCTGCGTTCTCAAACCCACGCCATTCACGCCAAGATCTAATTGGCAATCGCCATCTCTGTTCCGGCGTCACCAATCGACAATCACCAGGTTTGTTCATTCTTTTTTGTTGCTAATTATTATTCTTTTAGATGCATTACTACCCAAGGGCCATGGCCGACGATCATCACAGCTCATTGCCGCATCAGTATGGAGCTTGTCGTCATCCCCATTCCCGAGCAGCAGCAGCAACAATCCCAAGGAGCTGTTAATATTATACGAAGTAGTCTTTAATTTGTTAGATGGTGATTGATTTAAGTGTGTAATTTGAGGAAAAAAACCCAGCCATGTTTGATCCATGTTTTATGTTTAAGCCTTTTATGTTTGTGGACAGATTTTTTTGCTATTACTTAAAAATTTTGAGAAATGCTTCATATATGCAGCAGTAGGCAGAAGGTTTTTAGATTGAAAAATTCAGTTTTTTCAAACCGACCGAACCCGATCGGTTTTTACTCGGTTCGGTTTGTTCGGTTCTCGCTTTAATTCGGTTCGGTTCGGTTGGTTATTTTGAGTACTTTAATTTTCGGTTTTTTCGGTTTTGGGCCGAAACCGGTCGAACCGAACCGATGTTCACCCCTAGTTTATATCTTAAATTAAAGTGCTATGTTTTCTTGTGCCTATAGAATCCTTATGTTTCTTAAGTCCACATCTAACATAAACATAGTAATTTGTTTACCGGTTAAAGAAACATAAGCATTATAATTTCTGAAATTTGTGTGTTCCTTTATATTTTCTAGTTTTTTCCCATTTATTAGAAGCATCCTTCTTTTAGCTAAATTGCTTATAGTACATGTATTCATATTATTATTCCCATGTAAAACTCCTGTCCTCCCTATATTGTTTTTAAAAGTGTGGTATAATTTGCTTGTTTTTTTCAAAATTTTCATTTAATTCGTATTTGAAACGCATCCAGTGTGGTACCTTCTTAAGAATGTCAACCTTGCTTTTTACTTATCTAATGATTCTTGACAAGTTGGAATGGTCAAAGTTGGTTAACAATCCCCATTTAAGACTCTCCTCTTGTAGGAGGTCTTGAGTTCGAGTCACCTCAATAAGAAACTGTTTTTGGGACAGAGTGAGTGCAGTATAATTATAATTTTATTGATGATCAAAGTTTATCCAATTTGACTAAAAAAAGTAAAATTGGACAAATACTCTGCGATGGAGGTAGTATGTAATTTATTTTCAATATTTTCTATTATTTTAAGAACTCTGTTTCTGGTAGCTTTTTATCTTAATATGTTTTTATTACCCGTTCTATATTTTGATTATTTGTATCTTTCATGAAACAAGTAACCACCTTTTTATTGTAATTTGTTATTTTATAGATTGATCTGTAGATGCTCCTCATTTTTTGTGCTGTTTCCATTCATGCAGAGGAAGGATCAGATCAGGCCATAAGATATGGTGCAGTATAACTTTAAGAAGATCACCATTGTTCCCAATGGGAAGGATTTTGTGGATATCATTCTCTCTCGCACGCAGAGGCAGACACCCACTGTTGTTCACAAGGGCTATGCAATATCCCGCATCCGTCAGTTTTATATGCGCAAAGTTAAATATACACAAACGAATTTCCATGAAAAGCTTTCCACCATCATCACTGAGTTCCCCAGGCTTGATGATATCCATCCTTTCTATGGGGACCTGCTCCATGTCCTCTATAACAAAGACCATTACAAGCTTGCCCTTGGCCAAATAAACACCGCAAGGAATCTGATTTCTAAAATTGCAAAGGATTACTTGAAGATGTTGAAGTATGGTGATTCACTGTACCGTTGCAAGTCTTTGAAGATTGCTGCTCTGGGACGCATGTGTACTGTGCTAAAGCGAATCACACCCAGTCTAGCTTATCTTGAGCAGATCAGGCAGCACATGTCGAGATTGCCTTCGATTGATCCAAACACAAGGACACTCTTGATTTGTGGGTACCCAAATGTTGGCAAGAGCTCTTTCATTAACAAGATCACAAGAGCAGATGTGGATGTGCAACCATATGCTTTCACCACGAAGTCCTTGTTTGTGGGTCACACTGACTACAAGTACCTGAGGTATCAAGTCATTGACACTCCAGGAATATTGGACAGGCCCTTTGAAGATCGTAATATCATTGAAATGTGCAGTATTACGGCTTTGGCTCATCTGAGAGCTGCCATTTTGTTTTTCATCGACATTTCTGGATCTTGCGGTTACACTATTGAACAGCAAGCTGCTTTGTTCCACAGCATAAAGTCCCTCTTCTTGAACAAACCCTTGGTCATAGTTTGCAACAAAACTGATTTGCAGCCTTTGGATGGGATATCTGAGGAAGACAAGAGGTTGGTCATGCAGATGAAGGAAGAAGCTATGAAGACTGTGATCGGACAAGGCGGGGAGCCCACAGATGATCAAGGAGTGCTTTTGACTATGAGCGCTTTGACCGAAGAAGGCGTGATTTCGGTGAAGAATGCTGCTTGTGAGAGGCTGTTGAACCAAAGGGTTGAGGTCAAGATGAAATCAAAGAAGCTAAACGACTGCCTAAACCGTTTCCATGTTGCGATCCCAAAACCTCGTGACCAGAAAGAAAGGCCTCCGTGTATACCCAAGTCAGTGCTGGAAGCCAGAGCAAGGGAAGCAGAGGAAGTTGCAGAGAAAGAGAAGAGAAAGCTTGAAAGGGATCTTGAGGCTGAGAATGGAGGTGCAGGTGTGTACTCTGCTAAACTGAGCAAGCACTACATCTTGGCTGACGAGTCCTGGAAGGATGATATAATGCCAGAGATTCTTGATGGACACAATGTGTATGACTTCATTGATCCTGATCTCCTGCAAAGGCTGGAGGAATTGGAGAAAGAAGAAGGGCTTCTGCAAGAGCAAGAAGAAGGTGATGGTGATTTCGAGATGGATGGTGGGCCCGAGCTGACACCCGAAGAAAAAGCTGCATTGGCTGAGATCAGGAGAAAGAAGAGTGTGCTGATCCAACAACATCGGATTAAGAAGAGTACTGCAGAGAGTAGACCAGTAGTGCCAAGGAAATTCGACAAGGACAAAAAGTTCACCACAGAGAGAATGGGAAGGCAGTTGTCTAACCTTGGACTTGATCCTACCCTTGCAGTCAACAGGGCTCGCAGTCAATCAAGGGGCCGAAAAAGGGAACGGTCCGTTGTTGGGAAAGATGACTCAATGGATGTGGATGGTGATGAGGAGACTCCCAAGAAGAAGTTGAGGGTGTCATCTAGATCTAGGTCTAGGTCAAAGTCCAGGCCTCCAGGTGAAGTGGTTCCTGGGGAGGGCTTCAAAGACTCTGAACAGAAGCGTAAGGCCATTATTTTGGCTAAGAAATCTTCAAAGAAGAGGAACAAGGATGCTCGCCGCGGAGAAGCTGATCGCACCATTCCTAATCTGAGACCAAAGCACTTGTTTTCTGGAAAGCGTTCTATCGGGAAAACACAAAGGCGTTAAGGTACATGGCTCTACTGTTTTACCCTGCTTTTGACACCATTGTTAACACCAAAGTCAAACACACACATAATGAGTGTCTATGTTTGTCGAGTCATGCTAGAAACCCACCACGGTTGACACCACCATTGACAACACTCTGATTCCCTGTGAATTTGTTTCAGAGACGATTATCATCTGTGTGTGTACAAATTCACCGATGGTGTCATCTATGGTGTTACCCTGGCATTTTCTATGTTTGTCTGTGTCACAAGTGGGGTTCCCCTAGTATTGCTCTGATTTTTTGCGTCTTTTTTCTTCACTTATAATTGGTAGTATGCTACTGAGTATTATATATACTGCGATAATTAACCTGTTCTTACAATTTGTTATCTTACAGGTTATGAGGTTTGAACGAAGTTTTGCAAAGTTTAAACGAATCGGTGTATGGATTTCTTTTTATTTAAATTATTTCGCGTTGGCTATGAGACTTATTCAATGCTACTTTGTTATATTTCAGTTTCAGATACTTACTATGATCATTCCGGGTGTAATTTTGATGGATTGGGTTTTTGTTCTTTTAGCTCACTCTGCTGCTTTGTCTGTCATCAACAATGTATTCGATTTGACATTAAATAGTTTTGATTTAATACATTTTTATGACATTAAAAGGTTTTGATTTAATACATTTTTATAATATTTGTGTTCAAATATACTCTCTATCCCAGTTTAGGTCATGTTCTCTTCACCTGATTTGAATGGTTCTGTTTTGATTGAAATAAGTTTTAATCTTGGTTTGATCAGATCGGAATTAGTTATATTTAAAATTATTTCTGATCTGATTTGAACTGATTTAATTCTAATAAAAAAAGTGATAAAAATAAGTTAAAGCATTCCATGTAGGAGACGGATTAAGGTGTTGCAACTACTACAACCAAAAATAAATAGTCAAATGTATCTGCTCAAACATTTATTTTTTCATATTGAAAATCGTTTTTGTTATTTGTTTTTGTTATTTTGGTAATGAATATAATCAATTCAGAATTATTCATCATTCAAATTTATACAGAAGTCAATTTGTAATTTACAACAATCAGTCAATCACACGGTAGTGCTACGGCATGGTGTACTCCGGGAATGAACATTACTTTGTCTTATTTGTCGGTTCAAGACTTCAAGGTTCTATAGTAGTACGAGTATCATTTTTTGTTACACTTTGCACCATATGGGAAGTGCAAAAAATTCAACACACACACAAAAAACCACATATATATCGTCATATGAGAACAAATGAATATATATTACACTATAATAAGATCAATAATATTAAAAATTTAATACATGCACACTAAAGTTCTGTTTGATATACATAATTCAACCCATGAAATTGTAATTAGAAATAATAATTTAAATTTTGCTTTTTGGTAGCACAAAAATATATGGATTTGGAATTAGTAGTGCCACAAACGAATTGGAGTTGGAGAACTCAATTCTATCAAAATCAAATCCATAGAATTTCAATTTCCAATTTAATTTCTATTCTGTAAATTCCGTGTACCCAACGAGGCCTAAAAACATAACTATTCTCGTATGGGAAGTCACATGTTCAACTCCCCATATGAGAAGTCACATGTATGATCTCCAATAAGGCTAATGACTCTATATGGTTAGAGCATCTCCAATGTGTAGTGTAAAAGTTGGTAGTGCAAATTTTATTTTACACTATCAATAGTATTTTATACTTCTACTTTTTTATACTTACTCCAACAATTTTTTGTACTCCCTTCGTCTCCGAAAACCTTTTTCTTTTTTTTCATCCGTCCCAAAAAATAGATCTTATTTCTATATAAAAGTCACTTTTACTCCTTATTTTTTCATGCCCTACTTATCACATCATACTTTTTTACTAATAATCTATCCATCAAATCCTATTTTTACCTTTTACATAAAAGATTTTTTTTTTAAAATTAATACCAAAATACACTTTCCTTAAATATCTTAAAAATCAATAACTCTCATGTTTTTAGGACCGGAGAGAGTATAATATACTCCCTAATACGTTTTTATTCTTTTCCTTATCTACAATCAACTTGTAAAAATACACGTTGCCAATTGCATTTTACCCTATATTGTATTTTAGCATTTGTTTACACTCTCCCTTGGAATGTCAAAAAATCAATCATAAAGTGTATTTTTTTGTAAATTTTATCATATAGCCTATATGATGGAGTTGCTCTTAAAGCAATTCCAGCGGATTGTGTATATTGTAAAATAGTATATCCATTATGCACTATCATGTTTATTTTTTGTCACCCAAGGGATTGTGTAAATGTAAGGCTAAAATGCACTATAGTGTAAAAATCCATTCTCACCCCCTATTTATACACTTTGATGTAGATAGTGTAAAACAATTAAAAAATTATGGAGCAGTCTTTTTTCATTTTGATGCAGCCAACTGTAATTTCATTTTGATCTGCAACTTCGGATTTAATTTGTAGATTTGTTTTTTCGTAGATTACAATTTAAATGATGAATTAAATATTAGATATTATAAAAATATATTATATAGAAGATATGATTGAAGTAAGTCTAAAAAAGTAAAAGTGTAAAACATTATTGACAATGTAAAATAACATTTACACTACCACTTTTTTCACTATGGGTTAGAGTTGCTCTTATTGGATTGAGAGTGTTTAATAAAAATACTACGGAGTACATTATAATGGGTGTTTGATATGCCTACTCTTATTATGACTAAATTCACTCTAACATCCAATATTCTTTCTGTGTTTTTAAAGACAAAATTATCCATTTACACATAAATGAAGTGGATATAGATATGGATATAGCTAACGCCCCATTGAGCAGCAATTTTTTTACAGTTGTTAGTGTTAAAAAAGAAGTCCCCATATTTCACTTATCTGTGCTACGATGAAGTGCTGAAATTCAAACCAACGCACCTCCCAGGTCCGAGGGTTTACACAATTACGCCGGAGCTAGGTACGAGGTTGAAGCTTGATGAGGGTGAACTGGAGCAATTGGTGATCTGCAAGCACCGATATACATATGGAGGAAGGTTTAAGGATCAAAGTGGTGTTCGAGGACGAGGGCATCCTCAATGCCTCCCAGAAATCAGAGGGTCTGGACAGAAGCTGGCTTCTCATCAACCCTAAGCATCACCGAATCATATCTGACCTCTCTTCTTATCTTCTCCACAACTTCCAACTGCATAGTTCCTGCTCCCATGGCCTCCTCCTATCGGTACATTATTCTCGCCATTTTCATGGGCTACCGTGCCTTAATTTTCCCCAATCTGACTGATGGAGATGATTTTTGTTACTTTTATTGATTATCTGGAAATGCAGGCTAATATGTTTTTCGATTATGTGCCTGTTTGGCAACAGTTTGAGTGTTTAGCTTTAATGTTTTGAAAAAGCTATATCTAATGGCAGCATTCAACTCTGTTGTTTTCAAATTTACTCAACACCATTGATAAGCGCCGTTCCCAAACAAAGCCATGTGCTTATTTTTTTCTTACATTGGCTCCACACTTTTTTTATCAACAAAACAACCCAACTCTGTTGGGGTGTAGGGGTCAAGATGTGCAGTCGTAAACCCTTGATGCATTGCTGCATTTTCTATCCAAAACTTCATAAAAAGTTTAATGTGTCCTTTTTATTCAGTTTATCATCTAACTAAAGCTAACACATTGTTAACATGGGCTCTTTTGAATTTATGGTAAAATGTAGAAGGAAAAAACAGTAAATATTTGAGAATGTGTTAATGGGGCTGCTAGTGAGTGACGATGAAGAGAAGTTCATAAAAATGTCTGGATTTGGGAATGTTTAATACTCCCTCCGTCCGGGTTTAAGAGAAGATATATCTCACTTTTTGAAATCATTTTATTTACAAATCAGTATATTGATAAGAAATAAAAATTACTCCCTCCGTCCCACAAAAAAGTTCCCATTTTGATGTATTTTTGGTCAAACAGTTACACGCTTTGACCATAAATTAAATATAATCTAAATAAAGAAATGCTAAAAAAATTTGAGATATCAAAACTAGATCCTAAGATGAATCCAATTATATTAAATTTATTTTATAATTCAATATACCTTTCTCACAATTTGTAGTCAAAGCGTGTAAATACTTGACTAAATACTATTCAAAATGGGAACTTTTTTGTGGGACAGAGGGAGTACATATTAAAAAACTACGTCAAAAGTTTTACAAAACAAGAGGTGACAAGAATATTTTATTTTATCAAATACTTAATGAAATCGCGTAGACAAACAAAAGTCATCGAGAGGAGAGAGAAAAAAATTTGTAATCAAATTGGGACGGAGGGAGTAGATTTTACTGATTCTGAAATTAAATTTAAATTGCATTTGTTTTGTTCTTAATTGCATGCAGATGGATGGATTTGTCTTACCGCCTTTTGAGTCAACTTGTTTGTTCAAAGATAAAGATGTGATCAGGTAATTTTTGATGCTTTTATAGTAATTTTGTGTGAACTGTGTGGTCTCTAACATAGCCTCTTTATTATGTTAGTGTGAAGAAGAAGGGCGGCTCATTGGCTATTCAATGTGATGCATCTAATTGTGTGGATGATTTCCAAATTGTTGAGAAAGTAACTGCAAAAACCAAACTGGAGGCTATGGCTCTACCACATGAGGTATTTGACATTGAAACTGGAGGCTATGAGGTGCATGAATCTGAAAAGGGGGGGAGAGACCAGGTGGATGATTGTGACTCATATGATGGAGTTCCAGTCTCCAAGAAAAGAAAGTCATCAGGGAAGCTTCACAGCCCAAAGTATGAACCATATTCTCCATGTCAGAATTCATTTTGTTATGTTTTTCTTTTCTTTCTCAATTATGCCTCCTGTATAGTTGGAACTAATGAAAATTAATGATCTTTGTGAATACAGAAAGAAGAAAAAGTGTCATCAAGTTGCAGGGGGGTGTAACATGGATGATCAACCAGAGCTAACCAAGGAATCTAAACAAAATCTGACAGCCAAGAAAAGTAGTAAAAATCAACAAAAAGTATGTGGACCACGCGGGATGAATAAGGCTGAAAGTAATAGAGAAACTGTTGAAATGAGTGAAAACAATTTCACTATGCCTGACATTACTAAGTATGTGTTGTCGCTCGTTAGCCTAAATCTTATGTGGACTTATGTGTTTGATCCTTGTTTAAATTGTGATTTTATTTGTTTTCCCACCATCTTATTGTATTTTTTTATTCATATTGACACCACGTTTTTGAAACATTTCCCCAATTTGATTCTTGCATTGATTTTAAATTGCAAAGGAAAAAAGAGGCAACTCATATATACAGCTCTTACTTTATTGTTTCTTGTTAACTCCCCAAGAACCCAACCCTGTCCCTCCTATGTTGCTTATATTCTTGAAATAATCTTGTGATATCCAAGTGCACGCTGGCATACAGTAATTGTTTCTTTGTTACCTTAGAAATGATCAGATTCTTGAATCTGGGAAAGATCATTTCGCTGTCACAGGAAAGCCAGAGGAAAGAAAAAAGGTATTTCTAATCAGATCTTAAGATTTTATTGAAGCTAATCTTTTGAGACCTTTTGCTTTTTCAGTTTTTGTTACATATTTTGGAATATGTTATTCTCTGAAGCATTTAACTCTCTCTCTATTTGTTTTCAAGATACTGTATGGAAAACTGTATTTGCAATAGCTCACCACACATTAAATACTTTGAATTGTTGTTATGTAGCTTGTATAAGGGAATTTAAGGGTAACTTGTCTTCAAATGACATTCATAAGTACATTTTAGGAGCATCATATTTTCCATTGAAGTGTGTTTTTCTCTCTCCAATCATTAGTATCTCTTAATGTGATTTTATCTCAACCTTGTTTTAAATTGTTATTGCTCGTGAAAGTGTATACTTGATTTCATCAGGGCCCTAGCAGGAGTTCGAGGCGACAATACACCAAGAGGCGGTTGATTCGGCAAATGATTAAAATTCTAAAAGAAAATGACAACTCTCAATTAGAGGTACTTGTTCGCATAATAATACACAAACAATGGACTTCACTTTCAAGAAATTGTTCTCAACATCTGCTCTTGATTGTATAGAGCAATTCGAAGGGGATGCAATCTGTTAAAGAAGGGGCTGCTAGGCTACAAAAAGGGCCTGTAAGTGATTGAATATGCACAAAGTTTCCCTTTATGGTGGACATGGACCTTTGGCAACTTATAGCCTGGACCATTATCTCATAACCTGAATTTGCAGCGGAAATGGAAGAAGGAACGAGATAGTGATCAAAGACAAAAGAATGTAAGCCAACAACAATGATGTTTCAGTAAAATGCAAATGCATAAAGCTTTTGTTTCTATTACATACTATCTGGTAAGTTAAAGCTCATTTCATGAATATCTAGAAATCTTGGGCACCGAGGCGAGCCGGAGCTGAAATAGAAGAAACCCCTGGTCAACCCAAGGGACTCGTGAGTATTACAATTCAATATAAAATTTGTTACGTAGTTCCCATATACATGAGCAAACTTGTCACACCATTTTTTTCAGTTATATTGGAAGGGGTTGCTTTGCAAGGATATGGCTAAAGACATAAGCAACCATGCACATGCAAGTTCCAAAAGTCTCTCATGTGATGAGCCTGTTAAGAATAGTAATATCAATGGTGAGGCTGTTCCTGTTGGAGTAAGGCCAGAACATATATGCTCTGAGCTTTCTGGGATAGGTCTCTCTCTCTCTCTCTCTCTCTCTCTACGTTTACAGTTCAGTTAGGCTGATATGCATTATCTTTGTTGCTCTCTAGCATGTACTTGTTTAGAGGTATGAGTATTATCTATTCCTGTAGCATCACTAGCATGACCTGGTCTGTTTTTGGAATCAATGTATATACTCCCTCCATCCCGATGAGTTTGTCCACTTTTTTTTTTGGGTTGTCCCAATGAGTTTGACCACTTCCCTTATTTGACAAATTACTAAAGATAAGCTTACTATTTTACCCTTACTACTTTATATTTACTACACCCAACCTAGGTAACCAACCCTTCATTTAGTACAAAAAGATAGAGGCATGTTCGTAACTTTTTTTTTTTTTTGCTTTTCCTTAGTCTATCAGTGAATATATAGTATGCTGTAACATAGAGAATCTAACACAAGATTTTTTCGGGTTGGTTCAGAACAAGCTGTAGCACAGAATCAAGATAAAGGGGTAAGATATTTTTGTTTTTTGATCTGATTCTTGAGTAAAACATTGATTTTGCATGCAATACTCCATCGTACTCAGTTGAGCTAAAACATTAAAAAAATACATGTTCTATTTTTTGCGGTTAGTAACTAGTCACCGCTAAGCCCATATCTTTTTACACTAGTCTTGGAAGTGCTTACCGAGCATATCCAAGAACCCGTATCATGGTGTATGCTTTTTGCCGATGACATCATCTTTATGGGCGAATCATGAGAGGATTTAAATGGGAAGTTGGATTCGTGGAGACAGGTTTTGGAGTTGCATGGCTTGCGTACTAGCTGCATTAAAACAGAGTATATGGAGTGCATGTTTAGCAATAGAATTTGAAATACTAGCATTGAAGTGAAAGTTGGAGAAAATACTATACCATAAGTGAAGAGATTTAAGTATCTTGGGTGTATCACTCAAGACAATGGAGAAATAGAGGATAATGTAAACCACTTGATTCAAGCAGGTTGGTCAGAATGGCGGAATGCTTTGGGCTTTATATGTGACAAAAAAATATCTTTCGAACTCAAGGGAAAGTTTTGCCGTACCGCAATTAGACTAGCTATGTTGTATGGAACAGAGTGTTGTGTTGGGTAGCAAAGGGCGAACATGAACACAAGGTTAGTGTGACCGAAATGAAGATGCTTTGATGGATGAGCGGTCATAAACGTATGGATAAAATAAGGAATGAAGATATGAGTGCTAAAATTGGAGTGACACCTATAATAGAGAAGATGGTGGAAGCCCGTCTAAGGTAGTTTGGACATGTAGAGAGAAGACCCATAGAGCATCAGGTGAGAATGGTTGATCAAATGGTGATTAAACATGTGGCTAGAGGAAGAGGTAGATCTAAGAAGACTTGGCACGAAGTGGTCAAAGTGGACCTTCGCATGAATGATCTCGCTGCAGATATGGTTCTTGATAGGGTACAATGTGGGATAAGGCTTGGTTGTTGTTAACTTATTATTATGCCACTAATTTTTACAAAATTCTGTTAGCTGAGTTTGTTAGTAATACTCATTGTTTTATTTTTTCCTAGAGAGAAATACTAAAATTATTATTTTCTATCAAGTTTCGTGAATGATGCTGAATTCCAAGTTTTGCTTCAGGATAAATTTGCTGTGAATGGCTTAAGCCCAAAAAAGGATCAGAAACTAAGCAAAAAGATTTCTCAAGGAATTGAAATTAATGAGCCCCATAATGAATCCTCTGAACTGTCAAGTGCTGAAATTTTAACACATGGTCAACCCAAAGGACTTGTGAGTAATACAATTCAATATAAAATTTATCACGTAGTTCCCCATTTACATGAGCTAACTTGTCACACTGTTTTTTCAGTTATATTGGAAGGGGTTGCTTGGCAAGGATATGGCTAAAGACAGCAACCATGCACATGCAAGTTCCAAAAGTATCTCCTGTGATGAGCCTGTTAAGAATAATAATATTAATGGTCAAGCTGTTCCTGTTGAAGTAAGGCCAGAACATGTATGCTCTGAGCTTTCAGGGAAAGGTCTTGTGTTCTCTCTCTCTCTCTCTCTCTCTCTCTCAGTTTACAGTTTACACAGATAGGCTGATATGCATTATCTTTGTTGCTCTCTTGCATTTACTGGTTTAGAGGCATGAGCACTATCTATTACTGTAGCATGACCTGGTCTGTTTTTGGAATGAATGAAGAATGTATATACTCCCTCCGTCCCGATAAGTTTGTCCACTTTTCCTTTTTGGTTTGTCCCAATGTGTTTGTCCACTTCCCTTATCTTACAAATAACTAAAGATCATCTTACTATTTTACACTTGCTCCTTTACAATTATTACACCCAACTATGTAACCAAACCTTCATTTAGTACAAAAAGATAGAGGTGTGTTTTTAACTTTCTCTTTTCTTTATGCTTTTCCCCAGTCTCTGTGTAAAAAGCAAACTGGACGAACTCATCGGGTATATAGTATGCTGTATCATAGAGAATCTAACACAAGAATTTTCTGGTTGGTGCAGAACAAGCTGTAACACAGAATCAAGATAAAGGGGTAAGATATTTTTGTTTTTTGATATGCTTCTTGAGTAGAACATTGATTTTTCGTGTAGTACTCCATCCTACTCAATTGAGCTAAAACATAAAAAAAACTGTTCTTCTATTATTTTCAATTAGTAACTTATTATGATGCCACCAATTTTTACTCCCTACGCCCCAAAAATCTTGTCACAGTTACTATTCCGGCCTCTCGATAACTTTAGTTTTTTCGCATGTTTTTATTGACCGTTTGATAAAATAAAATATTCTTGTCACATCTTGTTTTGCAGAACTTTTGATATAGCTTTGAATGGTGTAATTTGTTTTATTTATATCTATACCAATTTGTAAATAAAATAATTTTAAAAACGATGGGATTTCGCATGTTTGAAGAGAGACATAATTTTTGGGATGGAGGAAGTACAAATTTTTTTCTGAGTTTGTTAGTAATACTTCGAATCGTTTCATTTTTTCCTTGAGATAAATATAAAATCTATTATTTTCCTCTCAAGTTTTGTGAATGATGCTGAATTTCAAATTATGCTTCAGGAAAATTTTGTTGTGAATGGCATAAGCCCAAAAAAGGATCAGAAACAAAGCAACAAGATTTCTCAAGGAATTGAAAACAATGAGCCTCATAATGACTCCTCTGAAATGTCAAGTGCTGAAATTTTTACACATGGTAATGGATCTATTGACTTTGCTAAGCTTCCATCCCTCTATGATACACCAAAGGTTAGTCCGAGTGTATTACTGGATTCTAATTTCTGCCTTTTGTTCATGATGAATTTCCTGCCTTTAACATTTTCCTGGAGGCTTAAAGAAAACGCAATCAATGCTGTGCAACATTCCATACATAGCCTTCTAGCACTGCATATTCTTTAACTTTTACAATCAGCAGTATTATTGTGCATCAAACGATATTCTCTTTGTTGTAGGATGGTGATGTTATTGCATACCGGCTGCTTGAGTTATCGTCCAACTGGACTGCTGACCTTTCCTCTCACCATGTATTTCATCGCAATATACTTTTGTATTTTGATTAGTGGTCCCAAGAAAGTGTTTCAACATTCCCTTTTACTGAAGGTTGGCAGAGTGTCGTCATTCAATTCTGAAACAAGTAGAGTGTCATTGATGCCTGTTGCTGGATATCCGTTTTGTTCTAATAAGCCGCGCGAAGGTGCATGCACAATGCTACCTAGTAATTGTCTTCACAAAGAGGATGGATCAGTTGAGGTAACCCCCTCTCCATATCATTGGTATAACTTTCCCATTCTGTGCAGCTTCTAAACTAAGAACTGTTAATGCAGATAGATTTGTCTTCCCTCGTTGATGTTCGTGCTCTAAAACCCACCATGTTTCACTCTTCAAAAGAAGATTCTGCTCGTGCCAGTGATGGTCTCACCAGCAACACACCAGAACATTCAATTGGCAACAATCATAAGTCAATACCTTATGTTCAAGGTACTAGTTTCATTTTCTAAAGTGAAATGTGTATGAGAATTACAGCTGTACATCGTTGAGAGTTTCCCAAAAAAAGTAAAGTTCCGCTCGTTGCTTATTTTAAGAAGCTTTTACAATTTGGTGTTTGGTCATGGGAAAATTAGCTTGAGTAAACTCATTTCTGAATCCACTCAAACCTCATTAGTCAGAAAGCAAATAGCTACCCACATATTGCTTTTACTTATTGGTATTGGACTTTTTTTTTAAAACACTCGCAGCCAAAAGCGAGTAGATACCAAATTAAGGGGGCGTTTGGTTCATGCTGAGGAAAGGGAAAGGAAATAGGAAAGGGAATCAGGGGGGAAGGGAATGATTACCCCTGAATTACTCTGTCTGTTTGGTCTTGGTCCAGTACAGGAAAGGGAATAGAATTCTCTTTGTTCGTGTTTGGTTCAAAATAGGGGAATCAAATTTTTTTACACAGCTATGATTAATTTGTTAAAAATAATACTTATTTATTTTATCAAACATACAATTAAACAAAATTCACACATCACAACATACTTTCAAGATGATAGGTCTATTTCAAAAAACATTACTTGTCTAAAACTTCAAAAACACAACAATGCCAACAATACAAGGACAAAAAAACAATTGTCATGAACAAGATAATATCGTCCAAAAGAAAGACACCAACACAAGCACTTATGGCCTTCCTCCTCGACTTTCACCTAGAAGACCTTTGACATACCTCGTTCTCAAAGCACTAGAGCACTTGAAGAAAAGTGTGAGCTTATGAGGTTGGGCTAAAAGAACTTTTGCTGCTGCCAACACTTCATCAGTAGTAATGCCTTCTAAGGCAACCAGTTCATCCAATACTTTGTCACTCATCTTCGCAAGCTCCATCTCTCGGTCGTGGACCTCCGTCTCTCGATCTTCAGCTCTTTTCATGGCATTCGCCATTGCAGAAAGATGAACATTCATATTATCCGCAAAGTTTTCAAACTTGATAAATTCAGAAGTTCGTGATCCCTTAGCGATATCAACACTCTTTCTTCCTCTTTTCATGTTTTGCTCTATTTTCACCTTCTTTAAAGGAGGGGCGGAAGATCCATCAGCAGCAACATCCTCATCACTAGATTCGAGGCTAAGTGGTACAGTAGCTTCTTTCTCCAAGTTCTCAACGGCTTCAAGAAAGCCCTCGGCAGACTTTCCAGTAGCATAGTCCTTCCCATAAATACTCTCCATTTCATTCAGGTAAGGAAATGGGACACCATACAAATTCCTACAATTTGGATGAGTCTAAAAACAATATATTAGGTTAATGTTTACCCTATAAAATCGTGGACTTCAAAGATAATACTACAAAAAAAGAAGATAACAAACGTACCTTACAATACTCATCATACATTGATTTTTCAATAGCAATTGTATGCTTTTCATCATCCCGTTTGAATTCACTTGTTCCCAACGTTTGCAGTATAGCTCTATACTTTTTAACAAGTATTTTCAACCTCGAATCAATGTGGGGAGTAGCTTTCAACCCACATCCAGGAATGGCCTTGCTTATCAGCTCTTCCAATTTGGACATATATCCATTTCTGAAACCATTCTCACACTTCCAATGACTATCAGTAGCCATTTCATACAAAGCAACAATGAGAGCTTTATCTTCCTCCGGAGTCCAATAGCGTTTGTTCCGACCCCTTCCGCCTGTACTCGCATTGCCTCGCATTGCCCTCCTCCATCATACTACTCAAGACAACATAACATACATAGTCACACAAAGACTTTTTAAGAAAGAAGAAGCATATCCTATTTTTGTCTAATCTAAGAAACACAAGTAAGCAAAAATCATAGAATGATATTTTGTCATAAAATATGTAGTAATTTCGAATCGCAGGGGAAAAACTAAAGCATTAAAGAATGTGTACGAAAGAGCTTGAGTCATTCAATGGTTAAACTTTGCTGATAAAAAAAGTTGACATAATAAAAAAGATCCAGTGCTGTGAAACCGAAGACTAGTAAAAGTATCAATAATTATAAAAATTGAGATTTTTGGGGCATGACAGTTTTTTACTACACTCATCGTGTTGTATTGAAGCATTAAGAACTCCAGATTTTCATTACATAAATGGATTTTAGCACATAAAGGGCAAAAAATCATCTATTTCTCCGATGAGCAGTTAACCGAATGGAAAAAATAAAACACAGAAAAATCGCTGGGGGGGGAATCGTAGGAGGGATAATCGCAGAGGTGGAGGGAACGGAGCTGGAGAGGGGGAATAAACTGAGATGGAAGGGAGAGGGAGAAGATACCTGGCTGCGTCGGATGGAGTTGCTGCGGCGCATGGAGTTGCAGGCTTGCAGCGGCGAGGAAGAAACGGAGAGGCGAAGAGGAAAATGGAAGGGTTGGGGAAGGGGCGGTTAGAATAAGGAATGGGAAACACGGACATAGAGAGGGGAGTGGAAAAAGCCTTTTGAGGGTAATCAAAAACCTAAAAATGGAGAAAGGGAATGATTTTTTTTTTTTTTTAAAACAAACCACAACAAAGGGAATCAGGGAATCCCATTCCGTTTCCTGATTCCCTTACCCCCGAACCAAACGCCCCCTAATTGATTTTGGGTGCAACAACAACACACCCCGCAAACCTATTCCTTTTGGAGAATTTTATTACAACTCCCATTATATTCTGCACTCAAATTGTTGTTGATGTTTGCCAGAAAACATGGATGTAAACCACGAAAACGAAATGCCTGGTGATGGCAAAGGTATGATTCCACCATCAACTTTACCAATATTTCTGGGTCATTCCTTGCCTATGAAGATGTTATTTAAAAGTTAATGTTTTCTCTCCATCAATAGAAAGTGGCGTGAACCTGTGGGAGCAACTCAGTTCGGCTTTATCCACCAAGAAAGAGCAACTTTCACAGCAAAGTAGTTGGGGTAAGGTTAGTCCGAGCAAGAGTTTTTGCTCCTATGAAGCTTCCAAGGTTTGCGGGTTTCGGCGTAGACAAAATTTCTCCAGATGGAAAAACAAGAGATGATCAGATGAATTGGAATATTGTGTAAAGCGTGGTTATGTTTGTATGCATCTCAAGAATGTTTGCGCTTTGTTAGGAACTTAGTTGGTAATAGAACTGCATTTTGCAAATTTTTAAGAAAAACCAATGAGATCGTCGTGCATCTTATTGAGTTCGTTTGTTCGATCTTCTATGAAACTCATCTTCAAAAGTAGATTTCTTCTGCATGCCAAATAGGGCAACATTTCTTGTCCCTTTTTTTGGCTCAACTTGTGGGGTACAATTGACGGGGGTAGGGGGTGTTCGGGTCGGGCAGGGTGGAGGGTTTATCGGGGGGATTTGGGGGGGTAGGAACTGTTAATTTTACAAACGGGGCACCGGAGCGCCCCGGGTCATCCCATGACATTGAATTCCAATGTCATGGGAACCCCACCCTAAAATCAAATAGAGTAATCAGAAATTCTCAAAAACCTTTTTTGCTCATTTCGTGACAAAACATTCATTTACCTAAAATTATGGAGATTGACAACCGATATGCCTCATCCCTCCTATAATGAATTACATTTTTTTACTATTCAAAAATCACATGAGTTTTTGTTTATTTTGTGTTTTCATCGATTATTTGATGAAACGAAATATTCTTGTTACTTATTTTGTAGAATTTTTTATGTACTTTTAGAAATGTAAGTTTAATTTTTTATTTCTTTAACAATCTTTAAATAAAACAAATTGAAAAAATTTAAGTTATTTTATTTTTGCGTAAAGTGTAATTCTTTAGGGACGAAGGGAGTAGTATCCTACCATGTCATCTCCTTGTGGCTATAAATTTAATCTCGACAAGTTTGGGAATTAGAATTTCGATTTCAAATCTAGATATGACTCAAATTTCATGTTTGAGAAATCTTAAAATTTTAGATTTGGATTTGAGACATTTTCTAATTCAGTACAGCGTTCAATTACAAATTCATGTCTTCTTTTGTCATTTTAAATTCAAAATTTCAAATTATGGAATTAAAATGCAAGAATTTAAATGCAATACTAGTTCCAAACGTTATCTTAAATTCCTCACAGATCTTCAGAGTCTCAATCTCAATAAAAAAATCCTTTGATATCAAATACTTTGTACAATTTTGAGCATACAATTTCACAATTTTACAATTTTAATAATCATGACAAGTCAAAAGAGAATTACTCTTTTTTAGGGAAAGCAAACAATTACTTGATTCTCTTCAATCAACTAACTTTTATAAAGCTAATTGACGACTAATTCTAGTAAGCAGAATAAACCAAATGAAAATTAAAACCAATGAGTCCTAAGTGAAGTGAGATTGGTGTGTTAAACAATGAAGTTAATAAGTAAGAATGAACGTGAGCCACGTGAATGTTACTAAATGCGGAGTATGGCACGAGAAAATAGATAGACGAACAAATAAAAATTAAAAAGGGACAAAAATAGAGGGAATATAGAATATCACATGATGTTTTTTGGTTCATCAATGTCAACTGAAATATGAAATAGTATTCCTTGTGCATTTCCTTTATAACAAAACTAATACAAAATCGTATTCCCAATTCTATTCTTTATCCATTCTGTTCATCCCTCTATTGTTTAAACTTTTAAGAGAGAATATGGTCAGATGACTAAAATTCAAATCCGTTAAGAATGGAGAACGCGACGCAGTATATTTGGATTTGATAGCAAGGTACCTGCCTACATTCAACAAGAGACCTATAGTTAGGGAGAAAAGAAGCAGAATCCCTCTATGGCTTTTGCTTTGTGCCTTTGGATTCTGCTGACCAGATTGGAGGAATGATTTTATGTTGTTTCATGGGCTTTTCTTCCTCTCTCTGTGAATCTTCTTTGTTGACGTCCTCGCCATCAAGAATGTCCTTCGAGAATGCATTGGGATTTGTCTTTATACAATTCTGGAGATCCACAAAGGGATGAACACAGTCTGAGCCCTGTAATAGAAAAAAATGCCCGTTAGATTTTATCAGAAGCACGATTTGATAGGCTTTTTGTTAGTTCCATGGTGTTGGCTAATCTTTTGGCAAAATAGAATCCCATATTTGTTAGGTATTTTACTAGGTAGAAACCTCTATTTGTTAGGAGAGGTTTATTTTGTTTAGACTTCTAGAGTTGCTGCAGTTTTCGAGGTTGACACAGAAGATGCTACAACACGATGCTGAAACACACTGTTTGGGATCAGAGATCTGAGCACGGGATTTTAAGCTGCAATCTGAATTAGAGACCTATTGGGATTGTGATTACATGATAATAACTCCAGCTGTACTTGTGAAGGAATCCCAACTCTTTAGGCTACTTGTGGATCAAGATTAAGGAAGTAGAGTTCAAGCCAACTTCTACTATCCTATTCCTACTAGGATTGTGTTAAGAGGAGTCTATAAAAACGCAGCTGGTCCCTGGGAATTACTTGGAGCGATTGAGAGGGAAAACAAAGAATATACGCTGATGTAGAGCATTCCCATCGCGTCCCGGAGCTTCCCATGCGTGAAGAAGGTTACGATCTACATGAAGGAGGAGATCTTCAACGCCAAACAAGATCGTGACAACCAGGAGATGAACCAGAGCTTAAGGATAGGGCTGCCAACACGTTTGTCTTCGTGATCTCGGTGGAGATGTGATAGCCGAAGCGGATCTGAACAGAGTTCGGGTTAGAAATCCTAGATTAGAAGTTTTGTCATAGCAATTCGGAGAAGGGTGTCTCATCATGTTGTTATGTACCGGTGTAACTTGCATCTAGTGATTTAGTGGAGGGCTATTACACGGACGTGGGCCCCGCAGACTAGGAGAATTTGCTCCGAACTGCGTAAACATATCTGGTGTTATTTTTTACGCTTTTTATAGTTACAGCATCCTGTCCAGTAGACGCTGTAACGTCCTCTGCGTCATCTGCTTCTGTGTGTGTGCCTGTGACAGAGAAGTGTTGTAGCACACTGTCTGTCATCTATTACTGTGACAGTGCTACAGCGTCTTCTCTGCAGCACAGTTGGTTGATTTGTTTGCATAGTTCTTAATTGGTGATTTCCGCTGCGCCCCCACGAACTTTCACTTTTAGCTGAATGGGAACAAGACTACTGTATATGCACGGCAAGTTTGATTACAGACCCTACTTGGGGCTACTTCTGTGGGGCTTTACTATTGGTGAAATTGATCAAGATGTTAATAATAGAATTCAAGTCAGATGGTGTAAGTGGAGGAAAGCTACTAGGGTCATTTGTGATTTAAAAAAATCCACGAGCTAAATAGGAGGTTTTACAGTACAGCTATAAGACCAGCAATTCTCTAAGGTAGTAACTGTTGGGCTTTACAAGGATGAGATGAGCATAAAATAAGGGTTGTTGAGATGATAATGTTAAGATGGATGCGTGGCCATCTTAAGAATGGGTTGGAATGGCACCTGTAGAAGAGAAGATGGTAGAATATCAACTGAGATGGCACAGACATGTTTCAACGAAGGCCACTTAGCATTCCATTGAGAAGGGTTGATCAAACAAAATAGTCTGTTTTCAAGAACCCTCTGGGAACTCATAGAGCATGACCTTGTACTTATAATAATGTATCAAAAGATTTTGTTTTCAAATTTCAATGTAGAAAAATGGCATCATTTAAGCCATGTGGCTGATTCCACGTAGTGGGATTTAAGGCTCAGTTGTTACTAAAAGTGTTGGACTGAACTATACGATTGAAAAGAGTCAAAAACAACAGACATTTAGTATTAACTTTGAATCTGATAATCAATTGTGATGAGCTGGCAGATGATATAGACCTAGAAAAGGTTTCCTTAAAGAGGAAGTCGAAAGGGATCAACAACAATATAACTTGACTGAAAGCTTTGACCCAATTACCTTTTCTTCAGCTGTGCTTTTAAGAAAGCAGAGGAAAGCATTTGAGAACTGTGTACCACAGGGGCCACTCCGTAGGTGAGCAATGCAAGGACATTCCAGGGCTTTCTCTGCCTTCTTTTCAAGAGACTAAACATACAGCCAAAGCAGTATTAGTAAACAAGTAATTGAAATTTAAATTAATGGTAAATATCACTTTTTTCTTCTAAGTGTGGCCCCTCAATTATCTTAAATAGTGAAAAACTCGGACTCTACATCACTTGTTTTAGAATTGTTTAAAATTTGTGTTCAAAATGTGGTTTTTATGGGAACTAAATATTTTTTAATTCATGTACAGCCATAGCAATCATGTTTGATGAGTGGACATGACTATAAAAACTATAGCCACAATATGAGCAATGGTAATGATGGGTCTAAAATTTATTCTCTGTAATCATTCAAATGAAGGTCACAAAATGAGCAATGGTATCTTGCAAAAAACTATCATTATGATGTTTTCCCATGAACTGACGGTGCTCGCTAATTTAAAACAAGTATGCCCTCCATTATATCCCATGCGAAAATGGCACAAGTTTTAAGAGTAGGTTGAATACTGGCTTGAAAATGTTACTAGTCGGGGAAATTACTGTAGTACGGAGTATTTAACAAGACATAAAGTGGAATTTGTGGGTAGCTGAAGAGTGAAAACGTCTTTTCAATGGTCTAAACTTTTTAAAGAATGTAATGGGAGGATAACTTCAGGACATCCTAATAACGCAAGTATGGAGTAGTAGACATTAAATTTCATATCTTTGTTTTTAAATCACACATTAAATTTCAGATAATATGATTATGGGGACTTGCCACCAAGAAACATAATGATTGTGCTGGTGACAAGAGGCAATGAATTCGATACCACTAAAAAGAATTGAACGGCCTCTTTTGCATATATTAAAAAACAAAGATTACATGCTCTAAAGTGAAACAATTGAGAAAGCCAAATATATAATTGTATCTAAGAAGTACCAAGCAAGTTCATATATATTAAAGACAACCAACCTCATTATCATCATCTGCACCATATGCTGCAGCTTCTGCAAGAACAAAAAGAAAAAGAAGGGATGTGATTGCTTTAAGGAGCCTCGAGGTTTATCATGGAAAACGATGGGCAAATACTCCCTCCATCCCAAAAGAAGATTCGTCATTTCCCTTTTGGGATGTCCCGAAAAGACTCTTCTTTCCCTTTTTAGATAACTTTAGAGCAGGGGTGAGGTGTGTATACAGTATACACACACCTCTCCCATGCCCTACTCTCATGGGATCCAATTGGGTTGTTGTTGTAGTAATCTTTCTCTCTCCTCTACATTACTTTCAACTACTAAATTTTACTTTTACTAAATTCCATGTCAAACCCAATTAAGAGTCTCTTTTGGGATGGAGGGAGTATCAAAAAGTTCCACACACAAAAAAATGAATCTCAAACAAGCAATTTTCATGATTACTCAATATTCAGAACAGTGTTTTACTCCGTAGAATGATAGTCTATTAAAAATTTAGAACCAACATGGCTATTCCCAATTAATTCAACTAGTAGTGTACACCAGTATTTCCACATTGAGGTTACCAAATCACATTAAAGAAGGGTGCAAAAATGACCCTGATGTTTAGTTGTATAGAGAAAAGGTCGAAGAAGAATCCTAATGTTTTGATGTAGTTGGAGATATGTCCCTAAAGCCCATGCCATATAGCCTATAACGTCTTCCTCCAAAATTTGCCCAGGTTGTGTCGGGTCTCATCTGAGGATCAAAATTTGGGCAGTGAGGTTCCCCATTCAATCCCTTATGCGAACTCTGATAGGGGGATCTCCCACACACAACATACATGTTTTAATTAGAGAAAACATAACACTTCATTGTCACAAATCTTTTAAAAATTGATTCCTAAACAACTAAAAAAACATAAACATGTTAAATTATAATCCTATATAGGTTCACCATCTTCATTTCTTTCATCCAAATTGGTGACCTCCAACAGCAAGGTCGAATATGATCTAGCCATGGCTGACAACCTCGTGAATCTGCTCCAGCAATGTCAAGCCTGCTCCAACATGGACCACCTCCTCCAGTACAGATAAAAAATGCTCCATGCATGGTCGACCACCTCTCGAGATGATCAGTGGATCTGCTCCACTCGCAAAACCAAATGAAATAACATGTCTCTGAGGCACACCTCAGCTCCGCCTCACTTTATGAGCATAAGACGCAAATGTGCACCTAGGCACTTGCCTCCGCTTCTTTCCTATTGATGTTTCAGCCTCTTTTGGGAGCTTATTATTAATCCTAGGGGAGTAGGGATAGTGTCTTCCTGCATATCCATTCATTGAGACATTTCACTTGGCACCAGAAGCTTGCTAAACGGTCTTCGAGGTTTTGTACCCAATAAAATTGTGGAGAGATAGTTCATCTGATAGAAATCTCAACCATCAGAAGATGATAGTAAGGAAGAATATGACTTTCTTGAGCAATAAGCAACATTTCACCATGAGGACAAGTCGGCTTTCCAGGGAGGGAGTATTGATAAAACTCATAGTAATCCACTATTTTTCAGCGATGTCGAAATAGGAAAACAGCTGTTTTCATAATTATTGAGTCAACAGAGTTGGGACTATGTTGGTTTTGTTGTTGTTGAACCAACTTCCTTTGGTTAGTTTATTTACTTCAGTAGTTACTTCCATTGCAACTCCACTGTCCGCTTAGAGTCTAAGTCAGTTACGAAACTGTCTATGTGTCTGCCAGTTATTTCCATTGTACTTTATTTCAATAAAAATCTCATGCCTGGTTGGGTTAAGGAAAAAGTAGAAACAATCTTTTAACATCTGGAATTTATCTTTGGCTTCTTATTCTAGTAACATTGAGATGCTGTGAACATGAGTAAGAACTAAGAAGTGAGCTGATTGCATTAATATCAAATATTATCCAGTAACTCATTTAAGAGTTATCACACAATCATAGTACTTGTGCTACCAGGCCACAAAGGCCAAATCGGCTAATACGGCCTAGTCCACCTTGGGACCAGAGTTGAGTCCTGGCATGTTTCCACATTCAAGAAAAGATATTAAATGATTTAAATCAAATTAAGAGTTTGGCTTCTGCTTTGTGTGGTCGTTGTCTTAATCTGTTTGGCATGTCAACTTCTTTTTCCCCACCACTATTTTGCATATAGATCATCATTTTAGAGAAGCACATATAACTATATAAGGTGCATTAAGTTCAGGTTTTTGTTAAAATCACTTTACCCGCAACTTAATCACTCCCAGACACCCTGTCTATGTACACAATAACACCCCACAGACCGCAATGAAAAACTTCCAAACTTGTCTCTCCTAAAATTTTCTATCAATTGATCCAATGCTTCGCAATGTACCTCCCCTTTCTTCAAACATTCATATTCAGGATACAACAGATTGGAAGAAATGAAACCATCAAAACATCATCAACGTGTCTAGACACTCTAACAAAGGAAAATAAAAATTCGGAACACGTAAAGAGGATGGAGAGAAGGGTACTACGCACCGGCAATCAATGAATCGAGTGACGGCGGCGGCGAGGGTTGGGGTTTGGAATCTGCGGATGTGGCGGTGGGGGATGAAGGAGTGATATGGTTTTGATCCACTGATGCCGAAGCTACATTCCCGCTCTGCACTTGACCCATACTTCGTTCTTCTACTGGCTTGCAAGTTGGAAGATAAATCGCCACAAAATATAAAGTGGGTAATTTTTGTCGTAGGTAATTCCCTAGAACCAAGTCCATAGTCAAATGAACTTTTCACATTCTCAAGATTTGACCATTATTAATATTTATATATAGACATATTTTATGAAAAATATACTCCGTAATATTCTAAAATTATGTTTAGTAAAAAATATAGTGGTATTGCATTTATATCAAAATAAAAATACTCCCTTCGTTCTAAAACTTTTTTTCCCATAGCACTATTCCAACTTTACGAGAATTTATATTTATTTGTGTTTTTTCATGGCCTATATGATAAAATAAAATATTCTTGTCACCACTTGTTTCGTTGAATTTTTGATGTAGTTTTTAAATATGTATGTTTTATTTTTTATTTCTATACCAATATTTAAATAAAATAGATTGAAAAAATTTGGGATTTTTCTTCATTTTGCGCAACGAGAAGAAAGATATAGGACGGAGGAAGTATATAGTTTCCATAAATCAAGATAAATGTTTATAAACCTTACCCAAAAACAGTCTAATGAGAATATCATTTTTGGACAGAGGGAGTACATGAATTTGATTCGATAGAAAAATTTGCAAATATGTTGAAAGTATTAGGATAAAACTATTTGTACCCCAAGTTTTTGTACCTCACTTTGTACCCTGCAGGTTTACACCAACACTTTGTGTTGGTGTAAAATTAATTTTTGTTAATGTAATAATACTTTGTGTCCGTGTAAGTTTTTATTATCGCACCAACTCTTGAGTCGGTGTAAACCATCAAAATGTTTGTGTATAACTGCGGTGTACAAATGGGATACAATTTGTGGTGTAAGTGTAGCATGGTCGAATATTTAATGATGCTACTTTATTCTTCTAAGAGCATGAACAATGACAAGTAAAAAATGGAATGTCACACAGTGATGTGGAGTATTTTAATCAATCAAACCAAGTTCAGTCAGCATGTGGCAAGTGAGTGGAGTGACATTCCTTCCAATGGCAAGTAATTATTTTTGTCAATTTTTACACTTTTTAAATATATTTTAATTATAAAAATTATTTTACTTGTCTTTTTTCATAAAAATAAATGTACTTTTTTTTAACAAATTCTTTTTTTTACAAAAAAATTAAAAAAGTTTTAAAACAAAGAGTTGATGCTATAATAAGAAGATGAGGAAAAAAATTAAATACGGAGTACAATGGAATGATATGGGTCATAGTGGCAGGTTATTATTTTTTAATTTTTAACAATTATACTCCGTATTAAGTATCAGGGAAAAAAGAAAGAATATAAAAATGTAAAATGAAAATAAAATTATTAGAAAAAAGAAAAAGAGAAAAAAACAAACTTGATTTGATGGGTGAGTGGCGACTCGCATGTGCCTTGCTCTCCAGAGAAATGGTATGCCACTCCGCCAAGAAGAAGAAAAATAGTGTGTTAGCAAATGATGTGGCAGGCGAGGCAACAAAATTACTCGCCGTTGTAACTGCTCTAACATGTTTATAAGTCAATGACTATCGTATTTTTATGAAGGTCCGTTTGGTATATAGAATTGGTGGAATTGGAATTGAATTGGATTATAAATTCCATGGGATTCAATTCCATAGAATTGAATTCTGTCAATTTCAATTCATTTTTTGCACTATCAATTCCAAATCCACATAATTTTTGTGCTACCAAACACCAGAATTGGAATTGAAATTTCCAATTCCAATTTCATAGTTTGAATTTCATGTACCAAACGGGACCGAGTGTATTTAGATTGCTACTTGTTTTAAGGACATGGAAATATTTAAATTCACGTGATTTTATTGCTCAGATATAAAAAAATATTGTGAATGTTATCTTTTCATTTCTGCTATTTATGAGATCGTGATTGTGTTGAGTGTTGACCCACGTTTTAAAATTGACAATTTTAAAACTCTTAAGACTTAGGAGGTGTTTGTTTTTTCTGCAGGAAAAGGTCTGCAGTATGCGGACCACTACTGTAGACATCTGCACGAGAAGTGGTGGATCAAAGGTCTGCGGTCTGCAAGAAGAAGACTGTTTGTTTTTAATATCTGTAGACTGCTATATAAATTAGTGGTGGTAGTGTACGGTGGTGGTGTATGGACGATTGTGGTGGTGGTGGAGGGTGGTGGTGAAGGGTGGTGGTGGACGTTGACGGCGGTGGTGGTGGCGGTGGATGGTGGCAGTGGTGGTGGACGACGATGGTGATGGACGATGACGGTGATGGTGGACGTTGACGGCGGTGGTGGTGGACGGTGGCGGTGGTGGTAGACGTTGACGGCGGTGGATGACGGCGGTAGTGGTGGACGTTGACGGCGGTGGTGGTGGACGGTGGTGGTGGCGGTGGTGGTGGACGACGATGGTGATGGACGGTGACGGTGATGGTGGACGGTGGTAGTGGTGGACGGTGGCGGTAGTGGTGGACGACGGTGGTGATGGACGGTGACGATGATGGTAGACGGTGGTGGACGGTGGTAGTGGTGGACGGTGGCGGTGGTGGTGGACGACGGTGGCGGCGATGGTGGACGGTGGTGATGGTGGTGGACGGTGGTGGTGGTGAAGAGAAGTAGAAGAAAAAAATGGAGAAGATGTTAGAAGACATAGGTTAATGTCTTCTCCAAGAAGATGTCAGAAAGACCTTTTTGAGTGAAATGTTTTCCAAAAAACAATCTGCATAGCTCCTCATCTGCGCCCGTCTGCCCGGCGCAGACAAAAGAGGTCAGAAGCTCTTCTGGCCAAAAAACAAACACCCCCTTACTCCCTTCGTCCCTGAGTATTTGTCAATATTTGACTTTTTTCGGTCAAAATTGGTAAACTTTGACTTTAAATTAAATAAAAATGATATTAGATATTGATACAAAAATAATTTTATTAGATTTATCATATCAAATATTTTCAAAAAATTATTTTACCTAACTAATATACAATATATATATATATTATTTAATTATAGGTCAAAGGTTAAAAACTGTTAACCAAAAACAGTCAAAACTGGACAAATACTCAGGAACGGAAATAATATTACTCCCTCTGTCCCAAATTATAATGCCTGTTTACTATTCACAGGGTCAAATTTCATTCACTTTCTTTCTCTATTTTCGTTAGCAATTTGATAAAATAAAATATTATTGTCACTACTAGTTTTGTAGATCTTTTGATGTAGTTTTTTAATATGTAATTTTTATTTTTTAATTCTATACCATTTGTCATATAAAATGGTTTGAAAATAATTTCAATCAAACATCGTAAACCGAAACAGGCGTTATAAATTGGGACGGAGGTAGTAGTATAATTGTTTTTTTTCTTCAAATGAGTTGTTATTATGGAAGAGTTATTAAATGTTAATGAGAAACCTTCACAAAGTACATTTTTATTCAAAAAAATCATATATGGAATTTCATACTCTATATGGACATATGGTAGCCATTGGAGACGATGAAAACCATGTCATTACTTCATCCAAAGTATTTTCAAGATTTCTATTGTTAATATACTTTCCAACAAAGAGGTCATCCATTTCAAAGTTTGGTTAACGACATCTTTTTATATCTAACAATTCGTAAGAGGGTAATGAAAATGTAGAGTTTGATGTGCTTGAATAGTTGAACTTTCAGTCCTCATCATGTCCATGTTCGCAAAACAAGCACTACTGAGGCGAGTTTCAATTAGGGGAGGGGAAAACAAATTAACCGACTATCCAATCTAACTAACTGTCTTACCGTTTTGTTGTTAGCCCACTATCGAATGCAAGAAGTGGGTTACGATATGGATTAGTAACACTTCATAGAATCTACAACCACATAGAGAAGCAGATGTTCTAAAAAATAATTTGACTGAAATATAAAAAAATAAACGTTATGAAATATGTATTTATGTTACATGATAAATACAGGCCAATTTGCGCATTTTCGGAACCGCGAGCATGAAAGGATATGAATCAAACATTATCAGGCCAAAACTCCCTGTAGAAGTCCCTTACTAGTTCAGTCTCTTGCAAGCGCTTCTCCATCTCTAGCATTTTTTTCATCTTTTTGGTAGCAGCTTTTGTTTTCTTTTTCAACTGCAACAGAAATGAGCAAAACAAATTAGTTGGCAGCAAACCAGGCATTGCCTTTACACGCATAAACTAATAAAACATGCAAAAATGAATTCAGAAAAATAATAGATCAATGGGATCAACAATCAGCAATATGATTAACAGAAGGCTGAGATTTTCTCATGGCACCATAACCCAATTCAAAATAAATGGTGTTAATAAAGGGAAGATGCGCATAGAGATCAGTCAATCCGATGACGTAAAACGCACATAAGCTTCAAAGGAAAGCACCATTGAGTTTTTACGAATAGAGAACCATTTAAGTATTCCAGATCTAGCTTATCTCATTGCTTGAGATAGAGTCCCCCCTAGTGAGTATCACGATATATTCAAGGAACCTTCAAGCCAACTGCTAGCCTGAGAGTGCGACCACCCATACTGGTAAAACTTAAAAGTATGAGATCATTGGCATGTCTTTCAGGTTAATAAGCGGGATGACTCACGGCGACTTTCAGTTTTTATCAAGGGTTGATGTGTAAATTGGGTCGGGCAGGTTGGGTTCGAGTACCACTTTGGGTTCGGATTGAAAACTCCTCAACCCTGACCCTGAATATGCGGGACTGAGATGACCTTGAGGGTTGAGAGCCTTTTTATCTCATTTTAATGACTGTTTTGTTTTTAAGTTTAAAAATTATAATATGATCAAAGGTAATGATATTACTTACAATAATATGAAAAATTAAGATTAAAAGGAAGTGTTTTCTCCAATTTAAATATGAAAATCACGCTTTTCGAGAAAAATATATTCTAAAATCATACTCCGTACTATGTTAGCATCATACAACTTATCATATGAATTAACACGAAAATATTTTTCTCAAATATATGGATGGAATTTAACTCTGACTCGTTTCGAGGTCAGCCCAACTGCCAAACCGGGTCAGGTTGGGCTTGATCCAAAATTATCCGGGTCAAATGGGTTTGGGACATTTCGGGTTCAAGTCCAAAAGGTCGCGTTTAAGACCCTAAACTTTCGGGCAAATTCGGGTCGGTTTTTCAGGTTGAGTTTAAGAATTTACAGGTCTACAAGTGTCTCACTCCCGTGGTTGACAGGCATCCCATACCCGTGGGCCATATAAGATCGACTTCTAGAGTTCTAGGTAATGTGTTTTATTGGGAGGTAATCTAATTTCTTGGGACAGTAAGAAAAGGGATGTACTTGCTAGACCAAGAGTTGAAGCATAATACCAAATAATGACCCCACAGAGTGTGAACTCATATGGTTGTATCTACAACATAGTATTTACTACTCCGTAATTACTTAAGGGACTGTGAATGTTTCAAAATAACTCTATGAAATTAATTTATGATAATCAAGTGACGCTACACATTGAAATCATATATTTGATCGGGAGAAAGTTTTATCCAAGGAAGTCTTCATATCATTCCAAATCTAATGACCAATTTCTACGCATCTTCACATGTATACACATGTAATGCAACAAGCTTGGTGCCGATGACTGCTTTTCTCCTTTAGATGGAGGGGTTAGTTATTCACAACTTGTAAAATACTAATCTATTTATACTTGGGGCTTGAGAGTTTTCTTAGTGCATTTCTTTCTCATAGTTAAATGGATCATACCCACTTGAACTCTCTTGTGCTTTAGATCAAACTGCCGTGGATGTTGTTGTTAACGATGATGAAAACAAATGCCACAATAATTATAAGCTGTAAAATGGACTGAAGAATTAGCTTAATACTACGTATTTTAAAAGTTTATAGTAACTTACCTTTTCTTTTTTCCCATCTGCTTCACTAGTTGCATGCTCGCTTGCCTTCTTTGACTTCTTTCCTTTCTCTGCTCCCAGCCCTAGCTTATTCTTCTTTATAAGCGCTTCTACAGGCTCCAGCCTACCCTGTTAGCAGAAATACTATTTAGAAATTCTAATAATATCATCTTTCATTCGGCTGCAGCTATTAGCATGCATATATAGTAAACAATTTTTTGCCTCTATCCCATAGGTTGATGGAAACGGAAAAATTGGAAATGTGATCATTTGACTTTTCCAGAGAAACCACTAGAATGTCTGTCTTTGCATTCAAAGAAAGACCAAATTGTAAAACCGTTTCCAAACACTTTCCATCAAATAAAGAGAGCCTTCTAATTTTACATGCAGTGATAAGAAGATGATATATGTCATATGTATTTCTTTTATGTTTGATCTCATGATTTAGTAAGCATAGACCAGATATGAAAGTAAAATACGTTTACTCAAGTGAAAGTACTTAAGAACCAATGAACCAAGTAAAAAGGATGATCATAAAGTTTTCACACCCCTAGTTTCTGATGTCCCTGGAGTTTATGTAACTAACTACATCTCACAAAGAAGAGGGACTTTGGAAATTGGATTCATAATTGATTGGAAATTTTACAGAATGGCAGAACTTTATTTGCGTATGAGTCTTAAAGAGAGTTGAAGTAAAGAAAGACCATTTTCCAGAAACACGAATAAATATGAGAACCAGCAGGATAACAGAACCAGTAATGACTAATGACCTATCAGAAGTATGCCATCAAACTGTTTGTAAAGGTTGGTATGAGATCCAGCTCCACGTTCTCAAATCATTTGTGACATGGAGCACTTGGCAAGCTGGTGAAGAATTGTTTTGTTATGATCATGCAAGGAGTCAAATTGCCAATGTGGATCCTTATTCCTTATTCCTTAACCTCAACTCCTGAGTTATTCGTTTTAATGGGAATTGCACAAGTTACAGCTTTTGTGCCTTTTTACTCCTATTAATTGGTCCAATGGTCCAACCTGCCGCTCTACACTATTTCCCTAATCGAAAGTCAATACCACCAACTAGGAAGGAGGCAGGGGGGAATCAAACATGTAGAAAATTACACTGATAGAATAGGATATGAAGAAGCTCATGGCAACAGTTTAATACACATTTCAAGAACTTAACTGGGAAAATTCATGGAAAAGACCAGAGGCAAATACTGTCAAGGCCTAGATGCGGAGCACGCACAAGAAAAATCCCAAAATGCCAAAGCATCAAGACGCGACTGCCAAAGCAAAAGTTATTACTTATTTGAATAAAAAATACATTGGATGATAATATGTAAATGAATTTGTAAGAAATGCCTCACAAAATATTTCCACAAAAATTTTTGCTTTTTTTTATTAAATTTGTTATGTTTGATAAAAAACAGTTAAACATTCTTCAAGGAGACCATGAAAAGTCAACTGGACAAAAATATCAGGACTGAGTAAGCATAAGAGCTCCAGGCTATAACATATCGGATGTAAAACATAGAGCGGCTGTTTCTAGATGACCCCTAGTTCCAGGCTATAAACTATGTACAAAAAACAAACAATATAGTTCACCAAATTAACAACACGTTCAAAGGAAATACAAATAAAGATTGAAATATGGAATCTGTTAAGGCTAATTGAAAATCGATTAAGGATAGCTAGAAATATCAATCTAGATGGCAAGCCGGGATATTTCATGTTTGACTCAATCGCTTGAATTACTCCTCCAGAACGCCAATCTGAACATACAAACACACTTAATGGCAAGACTAAATTCCATAAGTACAGCAACTTAACACTCTCTTTTTTATTCAATAAACAGCAAATAGACAGCATAAAGTTTAAAATGTTTCTGAATCACAACATTTGTTACGAATATTTGACTTGTAATCAAGTATATGGGACTCTGCAGTTATAAAAAACTACATGGTAAAATGTATGATTCCCCAAGATATACTGTAGCTTGCAAGTTTCCATTCAAGATAATATTTATCCAAGAACCAATCAGAACATGCTAATGTGCTATGAAAGAATAATAACTGCAGCGCCAGATTTGAACCATGAATGTATTGCAATACAGAAATCCCCAAATTGATGACAATGTTTATAAAAAAAGGCCAAATATCAGCATGAATTTTTAAAATATATACAACACCTGTTCGGCAATCCCGAGTCCTGTCCCTTCTTTCCAACCATGCTTCTTTAGCAACTGAAAAACAAGGATCAACGGTAAGCAAAAAAACTGAAATTTTATACTTTCTTTGCCAAGAAAATTTTTTCTATTGATATCACCCAAATCCACGAGATGGAAAACTCCCCCATTTGGAAGGGTTGTGATATCAAATCAAATCCAAACCAAATTTAGACACCCACAAATGATTCTAATATAGATAGAATAGATATTAGAATTCATATATCTGTTACACGGCTTAAGCCCACCAAACAGACTCTTAGTCAAACCATGAAGGTTTGGGAACGTATCTTTGAATCTAGGTTGAGGAAGATGGGAAGTATTTCCATGAACCAGTTTGGCTTCATGTGAGTTCATTCACCTTTTTAGGGGTGTGATGGAGAAGTATAGGGACAAGAATAGGAGCCTACAAATGGTGTTTATTGATTTGGAGAAGCCGAAAAAGCATATTATAAGTTCCCAAGATCTTGTGGAGGTGCCTTGAGTCTTGAAGGATACGAGTTGTGTACATCCGTGCGATTAAAGATATGTATGTCAGGTGCAAGCCTGCAAGGATGAGGGTGAAGGCTGTTGGGGTGACTTTGACCCTTTCCTAGTAGAGATGGGGCTACACTAGGGGTCTGTCCTTAGTCATTTCATGTTTTCATTAGTGATGGATGTTCTCATACAACACATCCAGGGAGAGGAACCTTGGTGCATGCTATTTGCTAGTGACATCATTCTGATTGGATAGTCTTTTGGTTAAGTGATTGGATAGTCTTGAGAGCCTTAGGTCATATTCGTGGCTAGAATGTGTATTCTTGTCATTGCCCATAACATGTGTTTGGATTGTGGCTCTTGTTCTTAGAGTGAGTAAGTGAACTTCTCTCTCTCATTACTCTTTACTTATACTTCCTTAGCTATTGTTTGGATGGTGAGAATTTAGTGGATAAGAATTGTAAGATGAGAAAACACAAAAATCAATGCAAATTCACTTGTTTGGATAGTGAGAAAATGGAGGGAGGACAGAAAACAAAGCATGAAACTATTCGAAAATTTTTCTCACCATAGATGATGAGAAAATGCGTGAAAGAGTATTTCTTCTATTTTTCCTTATCTTTTCCTATTTTCTCACCATTTCCTTATCAATTTCTATCAATCCAGATACCTAACTTTTTCTCTTCATTTTCTCAACATTTTCTTTCCTCTCATTTTCTCACCTCATCCAAACAAACCATTAATGCTTGCCTGTTTGTTTTAGTGAGATTTCTAGGGAACAACCTCTCTAGTTTCTAATAGGGTAAGGTCATCACACACTCCCCCTCTTTAGACCCTACTTTTGTAGAATTTTAATGGGTTGTTGTTTTTCCGTAGTTATTTTTGAATAAAGAGAAAAGGAGAGTTTATTTTAGGACATCATTCTATAAGTGATTAGTGAAAATAGGAAAAGGAAAAATTCTAGAGATACAAACTCAATGATTAAAAAATACAAAATCTTACTACTTGTGCACATCACCAATAGCCCAAAATGATTTAAGAAATATAAAAATAGAGCCTTAAATACACAAATGACAAGTTTGTGTACTTTGTAACCTTTGATTTTGGACAGAGGGAGCATTTAATTTAAACCTAGAGAGCAAATGGATGCAAATGTAAACGATGAAAGCTTGGAAAAATCATGCCGAAACAGGGGAATTTGAACCACGATCCTAAAGGGACAGAGAGATGCAAACCCGAAAACCAATATTAGAGGAATCGATAGGGGTCGAGATGGATGTATCCATGCCGGAACTCCTGCGGCTATAATGATCATTCATGGTAGAATTGGCACAGTTTTCTTCCATATTCATAGCGAGACGCGCATCCAGCCCTAGAGCCCTCGTAGAGGATCCGCCTTCGTCTCCGTACAACCACCCTGTACAAGTCGGAGCTGATGCGCCACCATAGCAACCCAACCCTGTAGCCGCTGGAGCTGCTGTGTCCTCGTAGCCACCGGAACCCATAGCAGTCAAACTATGGAGGCTTTCGCACTGGTTTCATTAATAACATCTATATTGCGAAGCAGGCGTGGAATTTGTTTTGAACCAATGGAACAATCTGAACATTCTGATTTGAGATGTACCTCGTTTATCCCACTCTCACTCCACTGCCATTCTTATTTAATTTTTATTTATTTAATTTTTTTAAAGTTTTTACTCATTTATGTGGTAGGGGAGGGAGATAAATCTTTAATATGGTAAAAATGAACAGTGTCAAATTCCCGCCCAAAGCTACAGTTAAAATTGAACAGTGGTCTGTCTCATCGTTTGGAGAGAGCATGGGAAGAACAGTACTTCATTGATTAGAGAGATTGTATTGGAGAAGCTAAACCGCTCTTTTATTGGGTTCTCCGCTCATACTTCATTCTCCACCATTAGACCCGTCGAGAAGGAACCATGCTCTCTCTCTTCACAGCTCGCCGGAAACCATGCCCTGGGCTAGGGTTTTGAAATGATTGGATCATGCTAAGACGAAGGTCTCCGCGCGTACAAAAGGAACCGTTCTCTCTTTGCTCCCTGCTTGCCGGAAACTATGCCATGGGCTAGGATTTTGCAGTGATTGGATCTTGCTATGACGAAGGTTGTGGCGAGTCGGGTATGTACACAGCTTTAATTTGAATTTTATTTTGATTTTCCATCCAAAAACAGCAAAGCAGGTAGGGTTTCGACCTGGGCAACAATGGACACTTTCTCTTCGAATAGAACAAGGCAAGATAAGGGGGAGCTTATTTTCTTGCTGCAATTTTTTTCTTGAATTAAATTTTTTATTTCCTCTTCTTAAATATGGATATTGAGAATCGTGGGTATAATATTTTTCTCATAGGGAACACACATCAACTATTGATTGGTTTCCAATTCAATCCATTGTATGCTTCTCAAAACAAGGAGATGGAGTAAATTATATTTTCCTCTCCCGTAGACTCAATGATGAAGAATATGGCGGCTAGATGGATCCCTACTTTTGTTGACACTCAACAGTCTCATGGTATTTTTAGTTAAATGTTATTCTATTTCTTGAAATAATAATTCACTTTTTTAGTTTTTTGGATTCTAATATCATAAATAAAATGATAATTGTACTTTATGAGCTTTTGTTGTTAGGTACGGAGTATTTGAGTTCCTCATCAAATATTGTTGAACACAACCTTTAATTTCTTTAGGAAGGGCCTTGAAAGGCCCATAATAAAAAAATCATGGGTCATATAGTTTCTGATCAATAGACAACATGAAAAAAGTAAGTAGTTCTAATTGTGATGCAGGTGATTTGTCAAATACCAAGCCCCTTCTAAGCATCATGGGTCTAATTTTAATATCTTTTTGATCAGGAGGGACACCATTACTCGCTTCAGAGATTTGCATATCTTCCTTTGTTTAAAAAATTTACTTCATTCTTATGTATTCTATTGCTTCTTTGCAAGGGTCGCAGATGTGCTTGCCAATACCTAATCTAGATGCTATATTGACATGTTTAAAACTAAAACTTTAGTATTAGCTTGAGTTTGATTCCGATGTTGGGATGCTTTGATTGGGGGATGCCTTTTGATTTGCTCTGGTATTTGCTTGCCTTTTATTGTGAATCAAGAAAATTAACTTCAAGAATGTCTATTTTTTTGAAATGAGCTTTGAACATTTGTTTGAAATGAGTTTTTTTATTATTACAGATTTGAGCAGTTTGTTTCAGCTGTAGTTCATTTGAACATTTGTTGAAAATGAGCTTTTTTTATTGTTACATATTTGAGTTCACCATCAAATATTGATACATCTTTAGAAGTTCAAGGAAGAACAAAGCAGCAATTGAAGGTAACATAATAGTTCACCAAACTTTTATCCAAATTGCTATATAAATATAGAGTATTATTACTACAAAGATCTTTCATCTACTTTGTAAATCTTACAAGCTAATACTTTATGGCAGATTTTGGTCTATAATAGTATTGCATATGCCTTTGCCTCTGTCAAGGATACAAGTACCCCTACAATGGTTAGTGTTGCTTTTTATTTTGTCTTTCTTTGGCCTATTATATTTTAAAGTCCAATATATTATATTTTAAAGTCCAATAATAACTTATGAACGTAGCAGATTCTTGGAAATTAAAGCTATATAATGAAATGAAGCCATTAGATTAGTTCATGTGGCCAATGAGTTTTTGACTTCTTCAATAAAAGGGTTTTGGAAATGAAGATATAGCTTGGAAAAGAATTGAGACTCATATGTGCAATTACAATGACACGATATTAGTCCTTAGCATTGTGTATGTATCATTGTGTATGTATGTATATATATGTATATTTAGACATATATGTGTGTGTTGGTAACAACTGTGGGTTCTTTACTTTTCAACAAGGGGTGTTAGGGTCTAACATATTTTAATTTCTGTTTAGATGGTCATTCTTACATGTGATTCGGTTAGTATATTTTAGCACCTTTAGCAGATGAGTTTTGGAGGTGAGCATTATCGAGAATATGGAAGAGGACAAGGCTTTCTAAATCTCTGAGCATCTGTCTTGCTGAATTTTGGATTCTACTTCATGTTAGAATTTTCTTTTTGTGGGGTTTGTAATTTCTATGCATTTAATACTAGATTTTTGAATTTTACTTTTCAAGGATGCCTTGGTAGCACCATATGATTATATCATTTTGCTCTATCACTTTTAGACTTTTTGCCCCCTTTTAATATAACTTTTTTTATTCTAAAGAAGAGAAAAGTTGTTTATATAATAGTTATAGACAATAGTGTTTATTATATTATAGCAAAACAATAAAATAAGTGACTTTATTGATGTATTGTTTTACCGTGTAGCACTTTTAGTTTGCTGCAAACCCCCAAGTCCCACACAACTAAAGGAAAGAGAACAATATTTAATACGTATAACATTTAAATGACACTTTGAAATGGATAGTGATGTACAACTTTCTTTTTACAATAGCATTTTTTTAAAAAAATATTCTATCTAATTTTTACCTTCTCACTTTGATTTTACACTTAAATTAAGGAAAGTAGAAAATATATTCTTTATCTTTTTTTCTATATGTTTATGATCTTATTCTTCAAATTTAGACTTTTTATATTTTATTCTAAATTGTATTTGTATAAGACCAATGAGAATTGTATATTAGGTTAACAATATTTTTGGTTAGTATGAAATAAGAAAATTTTATTTTTAGTTTCTATAAAATATTATTTTATTAAGTTATTTGTGTAAAATCATTTATTTTGCAAACAATGCTTTCACTTTCTTTTAATATAAAAAGATAGGGGAGAAAGATGAATAGTAATTTTCCTCCCAAAATGTTTGGATTCGAGTATAAATATAAGCTAAATTAATTGAAGTATGGGTGATTTGACAACCAACTTTATTGAAAAGAGTGAGCGCATTATGATTTTGCATGGATATGTGCGAATTAAACATCTAATTTTATGGGATGTCGTGATGTCTTGATTCCCTTTGCATTGGGTTGTGTAGAATCTTTTTAGTTTCTAAAAAAGTAGCTAGCATGTTTATTTATGGTATTAAGTTGGATGTGCAACCAACTTTATGGGGTAACGTAAAGACATAATGGCCTTTGTATGGAAGCATGTGTATTGGTGGCTAGGATTTGTTTTTTACATCTGGAACTAATAAATGCCTAAATTTCCCGCCACATTAAATCATACAGTGGTAGGGCAAGAAGGCTAAGTACGCACCCATTTTGAGGCATGAGCATATATAATTATATCGTGTAAAAGCATACACAATCAAAAATTATTAAAATACTAAAATAATAAAGAAAGTGGTAATATACGGAGATAGGAAGTATATGTTTACATAAATTAATTTTTAGGAATAATAATGTATGGGATTTGAAATTTAGGAATAATTAATTTTATTTAAAGTAAAAATATTTATCTTCGGCATGATTAAAACATAAATATTCATAATGGTTTTTTATAGAGAAATTTACCTAAATAGGACTAAAACATAATAACTTTCCCAATATAAGACCATATGTTTTTATTTCTCAATGTAGGACTTTTGGTCATTATCTTGTAGTCATTATTCAAGTAAATGTCCATCATTACTGGACATTATTCTTCCCACTAGGTCATTATTAAGTCCTATTTAGGGAATAAAAAAATTTAAGTCCTACATTGAAAAAGACATTATGTTTTAGTTCTATTTAGTGCAAATTTTACTTTTTTATATACTAAATAGTTAGCGCTTACTTAGGAGTTTACGAGTCTAACATTTATCTTTATACTATATTAACAAAGTAATTAATTTATATATGTTTGTTTTTCACAACATTTAAATATATATTATGATAATTTTTTTGTCCGTGCATCGCACGGGTAGAAACACTAGTAAGGACAAAAGGTGTACTTCTAACATTTTTCTTTTGATTTTTTTTGAAAAGCCAAAATCTAAAAGTTAAAGTTAGTCATTTTTGAACATGGTTGTTAGAATAATTGATTTTTCAATTATTTTTCTTGAAAAATATTTTATAATACATGAAAAAAATAAAAATAAAAGGGAAAAAATTCAAAATTAAAATAATAAAATTTTAAAATTATTTTTTTTTTTAAAAAAAACTGAGAAAATTAAAAGTAAAAAATATTAAAAAATTTTATATTAATAATTTCTTATGAATTAAAAGTTTAATTTTTACATGTAAAAAATGAAAAAAAAACAAATTTTGTGTGTGTATGCTCTGTATATAAAAGAGGCCAAAGTGTTATTGTAAAGCACACCCGCTCTGTGCACGGTGCTTGTTTCAGGCTTTCAGCACAAAAGAAAGAGCTTGTTCTTCTTCTGTGGAGTTCGGCAGTGGGGCGGAGAGACGTACTCACAAGTCATAGACACTTTCGCAACCTCAAATCGACCAAATGGTACAGTTGCCGATCCTTCAGTATGAAGA
The DNA here is from genome assembly GCA_003260385.1 of Cuscuta australis. Taxonomy (NCBI): domain Eukaryota; kingdom Viridiplantae; phylum Streptophyta; class Magnoliopsida; order Solanales; family Convolvulaceae; genus Cuscuta; species Cuscuta australis. The sequence goes on from NQVE01000195.1 coordinate 1,588,999, forward strand.
AAAAATCATGGAGACAATTGAGAAAAATCCAGTCATGGTGCTTATTGGGGAGACGGGATCGGGGAAGAGTACCCAGCTCTCGCAGATGCTTTACCGAAGGGGATACACCAAAACCGGCATGGTTGCCGTCACCCAACCTCGACGGGTTGCCGCTGTTACAGTCTCCAGGTACTCTCCCATCTCCAAAACTGGTTACCTATTTATCAACACATTTCCGTTTGAAATTGTCCTGTTTCTTTCAATTCAGATTATGATAATTATGATTATAGTCAGTATCATTATTGTTTTTGCACCACGGTTCTATCCAAAACCGTGGTTTCTATCCCTAAACCTACAAAAACCCTGCCCCATCCCACCCCGGGCAAGGGTGAGGTGCAGGGGCATGGGTGGGTGTTTTGGAGGGTTTGTGGAGTAGAAACCATCAATCTTACCAACGAAATATCTGGGTCATTCTTGGGCTATTTTTGGCGCGGGTCAAAAGGTCCTTGCTGTTGTTTTTGTTATTATTATTACAGTATTGTTATTACACTTAGGTTATTTTGACACTAGAGGGGTAGTGTTACATTACTCTATAATAGGGGATTGGTGCTCAGTTGGACTCGAAAGTGGTTCCTACTCCCTAAACCTGCACCCCAACCTTTGTCCCCTCCAGTGATGCGGGGTGGGGTGCAGGGCAGAAGGGGTTGGGGTGGGAACCACTTTTGGGTCCAATCAGGGTAGTGCCATAAAATGACACTATCCTCCAGTGTCAAAGTAATTGAGGAATTGCTATTTTTTCACCAAGGAAACTGTTGACAATTGAGAATTCTTTCGATTCATATTCTTAGGGTGTAGCTTTCCATAATTAGCCATGAAGCTTAGGTTTTTACTGGTTCCGTTTCTTTCTTAGAGTTTACCCTCCTATATGTGTGTGGTGTTGGTGGTGGTGGGTGGGTGGGGGGGGGGGTAGGTAAAACAAATATAGATGTCCATATAGCAAGGAACGTAACTACCATGGATAGTCAACTAGCCTACACATAATTGACTTTGGTTTAATATAGTGATTTATGCATTGCACGGATTGTGTATTTTTTAGGCAATATTTGAAATTGAGGTGAATTTAGTAGTCTGATACTATGACGTGGTTATCATTACGCATAAGCTTTATGTGCTTGGGCATATTTAGACATATAGGTGCGTATGAAATATCTACACCCAGTGAAGTTCAAACATAATATCTAAATTAGGTTTCGTTGTAATTCAGTAATTGTGAATAAATAAAATCAGAAGTTTCTTCAAAAGATTGCTAGGTTTTTATGTAATTGATTGCAATACCTGGTAGATTTTGTGAAACTAATAGAGTTTAATGTTCAACATTGTATATTTGTATATCTCCAACATGATTTAAATATTTATTTCACCCACAGACGGGTTGCAGAGGAGCTCAATGTTGAGCTTGGGGAGGAAGTTGGCTATGCTATCCGATTTGAAGATAGGACCTCTGAGAAGACTTTTATCAAGTAATTACTTTCGTTTTTGTTTTTCTAATTACATTAGTTTTGTTTGACCGATAGACTTCATTTGTAATAATTTGAAGCCTTTCGGCAATTACAGATATCTTACAGATGGTGTCCTTTTACGTGAAAGCTTAACAAATCCTGAGCTAAATCAATATTCAGTCATTATTCTGGATGAAGCTCATGAAAGAAGTTTGAATACGTAAGCATTTTAAATCAACCCTTCTATATTACTTATGTTCTGATTTGTTGAAGAATCTATGATACGCTTCATTGACCTTTTCAACCTCTCCATCCTAATAAATACTCCCTCCATCCCAAGTGTTTTGTCCACTTTTCCTTTTTGAGCCATCCCACTATATTTGTCCAGTTTCCTAATATGGTAAACTAAAATTGTCAAATGGACTTTTTTGCCCCTAATCTCGCTAACAACTGTTCAGTGCTCTGTGTACTGTGTATCCAGAATTCTGGATTAACACAACAGCCTCTGTATTTTCTTCCAACGCCATATCTCTCATCTCCCTTTCTCCTTTTATCTTCTTTCATCTTCAAAAAAAACAAAAAAAATGAAAAAACATGACAAAACCAGATAAAGAATACAAGGCGCCCTCCGTCCACCGATGAACACAGGTCTCGTTTTGAAGGTGCTTCTTCAACGATGGCAGTCCTTTCCAGTCTCCAGTAGTGACAATGTCCTCCCTACCTCATCCTCCTGGTGACAGATCTGATAGATTCGATCAATATGCAGGTGGAAATGAGGGTTTTTGTTATTTCTATGTTTTATTCGTTTGCCTAAATTGGAAAAATTATACTCGGAGTAGAATTCATTTTTGATTCATGTGTACACTGACTTTGGTTTGGATTCTCCTTTTGATCTTTTTTTGGAAAAACCGTGTTCGATCTTTGTTGGCTTACAAATCAGAAAAAAGAATGAGTTGTTCTTGTTCTTTATAAATAAGGGCAAATTAGTCTTTTCCTCCCCTTATTGTTTATATTTTGGTATGCGAGCCAAAACGAAAGTGGATTAAAAGACTGGGACGGAGGTACTACATCCAAATTGCTTTTGGCTGTATATTAAGGAAACAAATGGTATTTTGTTTGTTTTCCATTTTTACTTTTTAAAATACTTACAAAAAGTTGCAATATTTCTAACTGCCAAATTAGAAAAATGGTAAATTAGTATAGCTAAATAGTTTCTTGAGTTAAAAAAAGGATAGAGGAACAAAAAGGAATGTGAATCTTACCAAATGGGAGGGAGGGAGTATCGTTATCTACACCACACATGCATGCACACAGTCATATACATGTAGATGCTGCCACCTAGGTGCTAGGCTTTACCTTGGCTGCCAGTATTATGCTCAGCCTGACCCGTCTAAGGACTAGACCCACACTTTCCTAGGGCCCGTGCTTCACTACTACACACACACACATATGTGTGTGTATGTATATAGATTTTGGTTTTGGTGAGAATGAGATCTTAGGATAGAAATGAGAATGCATGTAGTGCTTTAGAATGTGAGATCTAAGGGTCATAAAAATATGAAAAATAAGAAAAAAACAGGAAAAATGTGGTAGCAATTTTATAATTAAATCAAACTTTGTAAAATGCACTACCTGCCTTGTGCTTTGTAAAACGCACCATGGCGAAGCTTTGTGAAATGCACCATGGCGAACAAAAATGCACCATTCTTATCTCAATCACCAAGGTCCATTCTCACACGAACCAGCCTATATATATATATATATATATATATATATATATATATATATATATATATATATATATATATATATATATATATATGGATTGACTCCAGTGATATGACACCTTACGGTGAGATGACATGCTTCGGTCAGATGACACAAAGCTTACCACACTACACTACAAAGCTCACCAATGGACAATGCAAAGCTCACCTGCAAATAAAGCAAAGCTCACCACTTTGAACCCCAAAACTCACTTTTTTTTAATTTTGAAAATTAAAAAATTAATTTAAAATAAAATAGCAACACCGGTCAACGGAGGCAACATGCGGCGGAGCAGCGGCTGCGGCGACCGGCGACGGAGCAGCGGCGGTGGCCGGAGTCCGGAAGCGGCGACCGGAGACAGAGGTGGCGGCCGGTGACCGGAGGAGGCGGTGGCAGGCGGCGGTCAATGCTGGTAGTCAACGGGCAAAGTCTAGTCAGCACCCTTTCCTTTAATTTTATTTTTTCAAAAAAATTCAAAGTGTTGGAAAAATATAGTGAGCTTTGCCTTACAGTTTGGTGAGCTCTGTAGTTGTCTTTGGTGAGCTTTGCAGTGGCCAGTGGTGAGCTTTGCGTCATCTGACCGAAGCATGTCATCTCACCGTAATGTGTCATCTCACTGGAGTCAATCCCATATATATATATATATATATATATATATATATATAATCTGTGGTATTTTATGTATTTCTGTCCACAGGGACATACTCCTGGGATTGATGAGAAGATTGATTAAATTGCGCAGCTCTAACTTGAGAGTGTTGGTCACATCAGCTACTTTGGATGGTGAGAAAGTATCCAAATTTTTTGATGACTGTCCAGTGCTTAATGTTCCTGGACAACTATTTCCAGTTCAAATAGTACACAGTTCAGAGAAACCCAAGAACTATGTGGAGGCTTGTCTTAAAACTGCCATTGGTAAGAACAAAAATTCAACTTTTGTTATTTATTGGTTAAATACTTATTGGGTTCGTGTAATTGTTACTCTATTGCATTAATAGAATAATAGTTGAGAGATGAAGTTTACTATTTAAATAACTCATTAGCCTCATATTTTCTTCCTTTTTTGGTAAATCTATTGTTTGGGATTTAGGGGTACTATTCCCTTGATCCAATAAAAAGTCTTATTTCTAAACACTTTTTTGTCCCAAAAAAGAGTCCAACTTGAAAAAAAGCTGTTTTTTAAATCATATATAGTGTTATTTAATGAAAAGTGTCACAAACACGTTGAATGTGCTAAATTTAGTCAACCAATAAAAAAAATCAAAAGTATATCTATAGTTGATGGTGCCCAATTACATTACTAGTATTATAAGGTTGTACATTTGTGTACATGGACTCTTAATAATATAGAAAGAAACTAAGAAAGATTAACTTTTTTCTCTGGCTAGTGTCTACAATGCCCAATTTGATGGTAATATGATGTTTCCTCTGACGATACAATATCGCTTGTAGATATACATTTAAAAGAACCAGAAGGTGATGTCTTAATATTTATGACTGGACAGGTGAGCTTGCTCTTCAACTACTGCCTTGTCTACTCGATGAATCTATGATGTTTTAATAAACTTTATGTGGCCCGTGATTATATTTCCCATTGATATGATGGGGTGCAATTTGTTCTAGGATGACATAAGCAAGTTGGTGTCTAAGTTGGAGGATAAAATTCGAAGCCTTGAAGAAGGTTCTTGTATGGATGCTATAGTGCTTCCCCTACATGGATCCTTGACACCTGAATTGCAGGCAAGTCTGTCTTCTATAACTCTATAAACTGTTTCCTTTGGTTTTCCATTAAATGACAGGAGTTCAGTGTATCCTTAAGCCAACCTCTAGGATTAGATTTTTTTTATCTTGTTTAGTTTGAATTTTACACTTCCAATTTAAGCACATAATGGACCTCCTCATTCATCTTCCTTAAGTATCAACGTGATTGGTTATGTTGGCTAACAAAATATAAACAATGATTCACTATTTTTAGGCTTTGGGGTATGATGGAATAAAGCAAAATGGCTCTTTAAATTGTCTGCGCTTTTTTCAATAGTAAAGTCGCATTTAGTCAATGAACATTTGATGCGCAATGGGTGGGTGCCTTTGAGGTAATGGTGTAATGTCGTTGTTGTAGCATTGTTCTTAAAGATGTTTGTTTGTAGTTGTCTAACATTAAGCAAAAGTTGAGATGTGTTTATTTCATAAACATGTTGAACATACACATCTGTGTGAGGGTGTACAGGGTGTACATACATACATACACTGGTACACATGCCCAAACATACTTACCCTATAATAAATTAACACTGCCTTCGAGGTGTAACATAGATATTAACCATTTCAAAAGCTGTTACATAAAGAATCAGCTATATCTTTGTTGAGTCCCTTTGTACATATATATGATAGCTGATCCAGCTTGCAGTTATGATGAAGTCATTCCTTACTAAATCTTCTCTTATGAAATGATAGTACACCTAAATAGATTTTGTTCTTTCATTATGAGGCTTATCAATGGCATAGTTGTCATGGTGTATGGCGACAATCATGGCAATGATCCAATTTCCTGTGGGAATGGTGCTAATATGGCGTCGCCAATGGCCATACGACACAATGAATTTAAATAAGTTCTCTATTATTGTTGAGGAAGACTTTGAACTTAACATTGAGGATCCTCTTGATAGTGAAATGAACGAGGATGACATGCCATTACTATGAGATTCCAATGATGCTCAAGAGCCTGATGATTAGATTTTCATAACCCAAATTTTGCATTGGACTTTTTTGATCAAGTTATTTTCAATTGAACTTTTGACCTTTTCTTATGTTGTTTAAATACCAACACTTTCAAATTTTCTGGTTGTGCTTTTATATACAAGAGTATTTATATCTAGTAGTTCGTTATTGTTTGAATTTATGAATATTTGTAAATTTAGTTGATTAGTTTTGTGTCATATGAATATATGATTATGCCATATTTTTGCCATCGCCTTGCTGATGCAGACACAAATTGCAACAAGGCACGAGTATATATTTCAGCATTCTTGCCACCAACACGCTTGCTTTGTGCACAACTTTCATGTTATAAAAGGATGGCATTTTGGCCAACGTGCCATGAACAAATGAAGCCATTAACTTGTAGTGAATTTCTTACAAGTTACAACTTACAATCAGTCATCTAGCCCAATCACCATCTGATTTTTTTTGATGCTGCATGCCCACGATCTCCCCAAGACCCTACTATCGTGGGATCTAACTTGGTTGTTGTTGCATGCCCACGATCCACATGCAAAATCTGTTTCCTAGTGCATTCTTATTCACAGTTCACATGCATTACAAATTCACTATACAGAGTGTTGTTTCCTATGTACCTATTGTAGGTGCCTAGCAGCTATGGTTTAAGGACTTGGTTCTCCTAGACTCTTAGCCTAAATTGAGCCACATTAGCATGCAATGGTTTCCCATTGATCTCCCAGATTCTGACAATCGTCCATTATGTTTCCAGTTTTTTTGGTAATACTCACAAAGTTTGATATTTCATTCACCATTTTTAAATTCTGATTACCACAATCACCCTTGTCTTTAATTTGACCGTTAACAGGACTCCCTTGTGCCACAAAATTTGATTGAACTTAAGTTGTTACAAGGCTCTACTTTGTATGGACATAACTTGAAGAGGGGTTGTATTTGATGTTTAGCTGATGATGGCTTTGCTGTTGGCTGTATACCTTTTGGTTGGTTTCAAAATTATTGTGCATTTCGGTTAAAAACTTGAAGAAAATGTTTGAAGAGATTTTTTTTGAAGAGACTTGTTGCAGTGCTGTTAAGCATAACATATTCTGAGTATGTTTGAATTGTTGACCTCTCTCATAGGCACTAAACTCCACATCACACTTTGTGCTCTCTCAGGAGAGGTCTCCATACTTGCACCCCTGTTTTCATTTTTGCCAAAATTGTAATGGGATACTTCCTCCATTCCTTTGAATTTACTACACTGACTGGTGTAACCACTAACCATATTTTTATACTAATGTATAAAAGTTCTATTATGTAAAATATTTTAAAATTTAGGAAAAATTACCCAAAATAATCCCAACTTTACTCGGTCTTTCAAAAATAGTCACACCTTTCACTGTGATGCATAATAATTCCAACTTTACTGAAATTTGCCAGTTTTGGGTCGCCGTTAAGTTTCTAACGGAAGGATAACGGAAATGCCCGTTTTAGGCAACAAAATGAAAGTTGGGATTATTTTTGATGATTTTTTGTTTTTTAATTTTTTTTGAAATTTTTATTTAAATTTTTTGAATTACTTTCAACCTCCATTTCTTTTTCTTTTTTAAAGATTATTCTTACCTTAGAAAAAAAATAGATATAAAAAATAATGAAAATGAGAAAAATAACTAAAACCATACAAAATTAATCAAATAAATAATGTAATCAATAGAAATTAAACAGAAACTGGTAAGAAATAAAATAAATATATATGGAGTTGTGGGTTTAACATTTTACACACTATATGGAGTCTTAATGTACTACTTATTTTTTAAAAGAACAAGCCGTCCGGTAAAGTTGGAATTATTGTAGATAATTTTTTCTAAAAAATAAGAAGTGATATGTTAATACTTTGTATAATGCCTAAAATATTAAAACCCACCCGTGTATTTTTATTTTACTTTTTCCAATTTCAAGTTAGTTTCCATTGATTACCTTATTTATTTTATTATTTTTGTATCATTTTAGTTACATTTCTCATTTTTTCATTTTTTATATCTATTGTTTTTATTTTTTAAACTAAGACTAATCTTTAAAAAAGGAAAAAGAAATGATGATGGAGGTAGAAAGTAATTTAAAAAATTTAAATGAAAATTTCAAAAAAAATTAAAAAACAAAAATTCATAAAAAATAATCCCAACTTTCATTTTGTTGCCTAAAACGGGTATTTCCGTTAACCCTCCGTTAGAAACTTAACGGAGACCCAAAACTGGCAAATTTCATTAAAGTTGGGATTATTATGCATCACAGTGAAAGGTGGGATTATTTTTGAAAGACCGGGTAAAGTTGGGATTATTTTGAGTAATTTTTCCTAAAATTTATCTTAATGTTTTTCTCAAAATTTCATCTTTCTAGAGTTTTTACTGATACAAAATTAAATATAAAAATTGTCGAAGTGTGTTGACAAACATGAACGTCAAGCTATTGCAACTAAAAAAGAATGTAGATTGATACAACTTGGAGACATCATTGATGTACATCATCTTTGCTGGACTCCAGTGGTGTGATGTATGCCTCAAAGTATCAATTGAGCTACTGATTTAGGGGAGATACTGTGATTTCAAGTTGCATACATTGCATCAACCCTCTCAATTGAGCTACTGGAGTATGCCTCAAAGTCTCAATTGAGCTACAGTGTTTTTACTGATACACAATTAGATATAAAAATTGTTGAAGTCGTGTGTTGACAAACATGAAAGTCAAGCTATTGCAACTAAAAAAGAACGTAAGTTGATACAACTTGGAGACATCATCGGTGTACATCATCTTTGCTGGACTCCAGTGGTGTGATGTATGCCTCAAAGTTTCCCAATATGCCTTCTCATTGAGCTACTGATTTTGGGGAGATACTTGATTTCAAGTTGCATAGATGGCATCAACCCTCTCCCAATTTGCCTTCTCATTCTTCAGTATATCATCTATCTTCCTCTGTAGGTGGTAGGTGGCCAATACTCAATAACACGTCAACCCATAATAATTCATCAGTAGCAGACCAAATTGGACTTTGATTTTTGTTAAGTTTTTCGTTGATGGATATTTTTAAACAGACAAAAGTGGGATGAAATTTCCCAAAGCCAAGAGGCTTAATCCCTATGGTAGTAGGGTGTAAGACCCACCCTACAATGGCATAAGCCCTACTTTCGATCCACTGCACTATAGCCCCCATACCTTTTGTGACAATTGAACTTGATATTACATTGACGCTTCCTAATTGAACTTGGCTGGCCTCGTGGTTTAATCCTTAAAAGGCTTTTTACCTGGTATTATATAGATGCTTTGTGATTTACAAACATTCATTTTATGAATCATCACTCTTATTTTTGGTTGACTATATAGGTTCGAGTTTTCAACCGTCCACCTCCGAACTGCAGGCGGTTTATTGTTGCTACAAATATTGCTGAAACTTCTTTGACCGTTGATGGTGTTGTGTAAGATGGCTTGATTCACTTAAGCTTGAGTAGTGGTTTAACTTGTCATTGTGATATTATGATTTTGCAACTCATATAGATGCTACTGTCTTTTATGGAAAAATCAATAAGCTTCTATTGTGCACCATGTTATTTTGTTTTGTTTGCATCTAAAGCTAGATTTCTAAGTTAGATTTTGTAGGATATCTTGAATTGGTGATTGGTTCATAATGCATTTCTTTAACGTAAAAGTGTAATGCATTTGCCTCCAGAAAGTCCATATTGGTGAGTGCATGCAGTTTTTGTGCAGCTATGTCTATTGCCTAGTAGTTATAATAAGCTGAGGCGCCAAGCACTTCTATTTATTAAAGTTTCTGTGTATTAATTGTGTACTTGTAAAAGATTATCTCAGGACTTCACATCTCCTTCCTTCACTCTATTCAATTTTCACTTGACAATTTGTGCATGAACTCCTCTTTACTTTTTCTGAGTCATATTACCAGATGAGTTATATGATCTGCAATCCTAAAGCCTCACTCATGCATTTCTGATGGACAGTTAACTATTCTCACAGCTACGTTATTGACTCTGGGTATGTGAAGCAACGACAGTACAACCCATCAAGTGGCATGTATTCTCTAGATGTTGTTCAAATTAGCAAGTACGTCATACGTACTGTTTCTAATTGCATGTACTCATGTTAATTACTTTTTTTGGTATATGAGCATATAGTTTGTTTAAGAATGGAGGAAATTGAAAAAACAAGTTTGTGTATTTTCTGTTTATATCATGATTCTTTTTTGTATTGCTTTAAACATGCTGGTTTTAAAACATTCAGAATTTGGTGTTGCATGGTTTGTTGGTCTTGAAGTTTAAGAAAAGCGAGCTCTGGCGGGTGGCAAAAAAGAACCACCTTCCATGGCAGTGGGAATTATGAAGAGATAGAATAGTAGGAAGGAGGATAGTTGTACAATATCTAATGTTCTTGTGTACATAAATGAAGAATGCCATAACAATATATGGGAGAATCTAGCCTATGCTAGTCCTCAATCAAGGAGACTGGCTCCTTGAGACATTGACTTAAGGAGACAAACTCGCTAAAACGAGGGATTCAACAGTAACAGATTAACAACTGTCACATTAATATTTTCAACATTCACATTTCAATACTCCCCCCCCCTCCCGCTCAAGTTGGATCATATAGGATATTAGGATTATTGATCATGTGAACCAACTTGGAAGATGCCAAAAACACTAAAGATCTTCAACACTTCCTAGGTCCTACCCCTTAAGCAAGAACTCCAAGAGTAGCAGGCAGAAAATCCAGAACTAGAGCTGCAGAAAACATTCCCATAGCAAAATACTGGATGGGATATCACATGGCTGCAATGGCACTTTGTGAGGCCTTTGAGAATTTAATCATCATAATGAAAATCACATGGCTTTTCAGCTCTTTGTGAGGCTCATCCTTTTTAAAGTTGGAGGGAATATCACATATCTCTGAAACACTTTGTGAGCTCTGTGAGAAAGACAGATAACTTAGGAGGGAATATCACGTGGTTCTAGACTAAGGAAATTTCATGCGTCTCCTTATAAGACAGTTCAATGGTGAGTTTGTGTCTGAATATCACCTAGCTTCTTATAAGTTATCAAGGCAGCTCAGTGGTGACTTGTAAGACTCCGGAAAGACAAAGTGGAAATGTGGAATATCAAAAGGGCTGCAACAACAATAGATCACCAAATTGATTAATTTGGGACTTTGGGTCAGTGTTGTTGGTAGTCTTGGTACCATACTCCCCTTGAACAACAAACACAGGAAGTTGCTCCATTAGGATTTGCCCAAAATCAAGGTTGATCTAGTAACAAGACTGCCCAGAAAAAATCAGTTAATGAAGCTCAAATGAAACAGCTGATCAATTGAGAACAAAGCGGAGAATTGCTTGAATCAAAGTCAAGATTTTGACTTAAAATCTGAGTGGCCCAAATTCTGATTAAGTCTCAACTTTAAATTATAAAAAAATTTGTCATGTGATATCTGAATTCAAACAGAAAGCTCAAAGTTATGTGTACGGCTCAAAATGCCAAAGTTCACGTTTACTTATCACTCGTTTAGTACAAACTTTTTGACTTTTCAAATGGTTCACTTTATAAAGAGGCAACTATATCTGGAGGCATGCTGCTATGCTGTTGTGAACAGTGCTGTTTATGCAAATTACTTCTAACACAGTAGGCCTGATTCATGAATGATGTGTGTAAAGAACCAAGAACTACACATCACGAATCACGAGATGGTGGGAAACCAAAGAAGCACTCTTTCATTTTCCATATGATGCTCGACAGAAACTGATACCTGCGGCTAAGGCAGCAGCTACACATGGAAGAAGAGAGTTGGTAGGAAGAGAACTCCCTATTGGATTTTATTTCAATACCAAAATAGCTTTGAATTAAGAACCATAATTCTATTTAAAGGACAAGTATTCTAATTAGAATAAGGATGTACTAGCATATTAAATAACATGAAGCTGCCAAATTATAATTTGAAGGCAAGGAATGTAGAATAATTAAATTTCCATAATTCCTGGTAAAGACGGGCTGTACCCCTTACTTATTTTATGTGGCTTGACCCTTGAGTGCATCAATGAACTTCTAGAAAGGAATCCAGAATTAGTATAGAGGCAGTGCAGATGAATTGGTACTGTTAGATCCTTCACTTAAGTTTATTGTACCTTATGGAGTGGAGACAGGTTTAAGTGAAAATATCTTACCCATTTGCTTTTTAATTTTTGAGAACTTCATTTTCAAGATTCCAAAAGAAGAGCCCATTCTGGAGGATGTTTGTGTGACTCGCCGACTCCCGCCGGAGTTGATTCTGATCACTGGTAGTGTCTCATGCGCTGGCGCTTGAAGCAGTAGAAGAGGACAACGGTAGTGCGTGAGGATTACATGCGCTGCTCTGATGGTGGCAAGAATCCTCAGAATGGGTTACAAGAGGGAGAGGATCAAGATGGTGGTAGACATTTTAAGTTTGTATAATCAGAGGGAGAACAGCCTGGAGGTCTAGTCATGACGATTATCCGGCCTGGTGATATATTTGAGAAAAGAACCACTAGAAAGGAGTAGATCATCCTTGCAGATTTATTCACGCTAAGAAGAACATACACACCGGAGATGATGATATTCATACCAGAAATACAGGTGATCACACCAAGGATGATGACAACAACAACATTACCCTAGTGCCTCAAAGGCTTCCGCACATTGCTGGGTAAGGAGGGGAGGGGGGAGGATGTACGCAGCTGGACCCCTATGTTTACAACATTGAGCGTCCAAAGTTGCATTGACTAATGGCTACTTCACTATAAAAGAAGCACACACAATTTAAAGAGCCATTTTGCTTTATTCCTAGTAAATCTTTGGCTCCATCGGAGATCATGACTCATGTGGTATTATGTTAACTTCTGTGAATTGGGCCTAACTCCAACTCAAAAAGATCCTTAAGACGTGGTGGTTTACGAGAGTGTATAAATGAAACTTTGATCTCATAATCCATCAATGTTGGATACTTAACACGCCCCTTGGCCTGAAAAGGTTTGGACAATAAACGGTTAGACCACAAAATGTGTAAAGAACAAACAGGCAGATCCCAAACTGTAGAAAATACAAGTGGTTGGACTCAGGAAAAAGATCAAGAGGTGGTCCCATAACTCATTAAGGTGGGATACATAACGAAAGAAAGAACAATGGATAGAAGGAACGTAGTCATGTATTATCTAATATTACTGTGTATATTATCTCAACAATATATAGAGAGAATCTAGCCTACATTATTCCTCAATGATGGAAACCAGCTCCTTGTATTAAGGAGACTAGCTCATTTAAATAAGGGAGTCAACATTAACAACTCTAATATCTGAACATTTGTGTTGGTTGTAGAGTTATGGAATCCACATCTTGTAGGGGTCTGATAGCTATGAAAGATGCATGTACTTTGCAGCATTATTTTATTGACAATGTTCTAAGAACATTACGGGCTATAGGAGGAGAAAGGAGCAAAGTCTCTGAAGACCACAAAGAGGATGAATGAATGGGTTTTTGTTTAGTCCTCAGTCCTCACCCTAGATCTTTCCTAATTTTGATTCTAATTGTAGTAATTTTATCCCCTTATATATTTAAAAGTATAAAGTCTTCAATACAGACTTGTAAAATATTGTACACTAAATTGGTAATCTAGCATTTAGTAGCCAAGGTCCCTGGATGCATCTTGTTACCTCTCTTTTAAGAGCTCCCAATTTGAAATGCACAATGCAGTATTTTTTACTCCGTAAAACGCAGTGCAAGTGTGCAACTCGATTTGCATTGCCAAATTTTTTAGTGTTTGTGCAAAATAAATCGCATAGTATTTTTATGTAATCCATATTGTATCTTCCATGTCTACCAGAAAAAGCCCTCTACAATTGAACTCTGAAATCTGTGAAATGGGAAAAAGATTAACTCGTCTATGAATGCAGGGAAACAAATATTTTTCTAATGAAGTGTTCTTTGCAACACATTTCTTTCCAAAATCTTACTCTTTGGATTAATAAAGTTACGACTAACATTAGATTTTTAATTTTCTGATTGGAATCCCACAGAGTGCAAGCCAATCAACGTGCAGGTCGAGCTGGCAGAACACGACCTGGAAGGTGCTACCGTCTATATTCTTCTATTATTTACCAGGATGATTTTTTGGATGCTACAGTACCTGAAATACAGAGGTCTTCTCTTGCGGGAGCTGTTCTGTATTTGAAATCTTTAGATCTTCCTGATTTGGACATTCTAAATTTTGATTTCCTTGACCCTCCATCAGGTATGGTTTGCATCTCTTTTCGATGCCCTAACATTCTTTTAATCTGATTCTCATCATTTTATGATAAAATGATGTTGTTGACATAGCTGTGAAAGGGGCATTAGGCTTATGGCATGACACCTTTTCGACTGTAAGGCGATTTGTAACAGATGTCTGCGCGTAGGCACAATTCAACATCTTGTGCGGATGTGGCGGGGGGCAAATTAGGCGCGGGCCTCACTTGCACCCAACTTTATTATTTAAGAAAATTCAGTACAGCCCTTTTAGGGTTAAATGTACAGACCTGTTCTTCAACTTTTAGTATAGCATATCACTCAAAGATCTCTGCACCTCCACTTTTTTAAACCTTCACAAACCTCTCATGTTTGATGATAATGAGGTTGAGGATGAACTGAGAGGATAATATGATGAAGATGAAGTATTCGAGGATGGCGGGGATGATAATTTTGATGATGAAGAGGATGGTGATTTTGATGCTTGATTAGTTATAAATGGAGTAGTTCTTTATGCTAGTATGTTTGAAGTAGGTACTTGGGTAGTTTTGTATAACTTTGGTTTATTTTGAAAATTTGCAGTTGGAGTTAACTTGATACTTTGAACTTTATAAATCACTTGTTCTTTAGGCTTTATTTTTAATGCGGGTGATGTTCTGTGTTTGTATGATTTGTGTTATAAAGAAAAAAAAGTTAAGAGTGAAGAACTGTGAAGCAAAGTTTTTTTAAACCAAGCACAATATTATTAATCAAGCCAACTAAACTCAGTACATGGAAACACCAACACAACTGTAATGCACCAACAAAAACAGCTACCAAAACTACCACCTCTGCCACCACTTATGTGTATTGATGTGAAACATACGTATTAACATGAAACATAATTTTCTTTGCAAAGTTAAGCATTCAAGCTGTTGAAGTTCGAGCCAAGTTACACTTGTAGTGAATTTCTACTTTTGAGTTCAAAGTGTCCTACAATTCGAGTGGAGTTGAAGTTCATTTCAGTTTAAATTTTTTAAATTCAAGTTCAATGTCAAGGTTAAAGGACAAACTAAGTGTTGAAGTCATGTTACATTTTGTCATCCTTGTAATGCATAGCAAGCTTGAAGCATTTCTATATGCTTCAGCTTGATGGGAGTGTTGATGTGTAAGGAACAGTAAGGTGTTGTAAAAAAACAGCAGTAAATTAGCTATTTTATAACTGAAAGCAGTGGTGCATTCATGTTTTACACCATACACAACACATTGTAAGTTTTTAAATTCTATACAAGAGTTTATTGTTATTTGACATCGTGTCGTGAGCTATTTAAGTTAAAGAGTCATATTAATATAATGAGAAGGGGTAATGTTTTTCTAGCATTGCTATTTAACAACTTGTGGGACTTGACCGGGACTGTTGTTGTTGTACTACTCAACAGTTGTATGTGTGATATGGTTCACTTCTGATTTATTGCAGTTGAGTCTTTAGAAGATGCCTTGAGGCAACTATATCTGATTGATGCTATTGATGAGAATGGTGCAATTACCTGTCTTGGAAGAACCATGGCTGGTAAAATCCATACCTGAGTTGAATGCTTGAATTATATGCTATGTATTAGTCTAGTGAAATGTGAAATAAATTCTTTTGGATGATAAGAATTAAAAATCCCTCACAAAGTTCATCGGGTTTGTTGCACTGCTGTTGCTAACACTCATGTTTTTGTGCAGAGCTTCCACTAGAACCTTCTCTGTCGAGGACCTTAATAGAGGCCAATGATTTGGGTTGCTTATCTCAAGCTTTGACAGTTGCTGCTATGCTATCTGCTGAAACAACTTTGCTCCATGGGTCTAGGTAGATTTTGTGGCATTTTTGTACTAGTGGCCTTTTGCCCGATTTGATCCTCAATGATCATCCTGCAATTGTAGGGATGTTAGCATGTTTGGATTGGATGTGACAAATAAGTTGGATTTCAAACGACTTTTTTCCAAAGTGGGTAAAGAATATGTGAAACATACTTGAATGAAAATATATTATTAGCCACAACTCTGCAATAATGCATGCTAGTGGGACTGGTCAGATGATGACTTTACAACTGGATATATTGAAACAATGAGATAATGTGTTGCTTAATGAGTCAAGTTGACCAAAAACCTTAGTACTGTATCACATTTGGACACTGGCCATCTTCTCTTTGGTTGTCTTGATCAAAGTTAGAATTTTGCTGAGATATGCTGTGGTGATTATGAGTTCTTTCACCATTTCATATGAGTGTTTGGTCCATATATGTCTCAGATGTTGGCTATACATACTCTTCTTTTCATTTTCTAAGTATTGTGATCAGCAGGAATGCTATTGAAAAGAAGAGGAAACAAACTCCGTCAAACCTTCCTGATGGATGTGGGTGGGGTGATCATTTCCAGCTACTTCAGATTTATGAGCTATGGGATCAAAATGATTACAGCACAGAATGGTGTAATGAAAATAACTTGCAGGTATAAGGCATTAGCTGTTCTTCTCCATTAATTGGCTGAAGTCTTGTAACCTTTTAATAGTTTTTATTGTTGAACTTGCATGGTAGGTAAGGGGAATGATGTTTGTAAAAAATGTAAGGAAACAGCTCACTCAAATAATGCAGAAAATAACCAAAGGTAAACTTTATCTTAACCTAGTTTCAGTCATTTGGTTCTTGATGATTCTATGATTTCTTGTGTGAACGTTTAGATATCACCTTATTGATGCCTCAATATGAAGTATTCCCTCCTTGATTTAATTGTCCACTTTCTTATTTTTGTTTGTTCGGAATTGGTGGTCCATTTTCCGTGTTCAATAAAAGGATTGTGATGGATTGTCTAAAAAAAGACCTGCCCATTGTTGACATAAATGAGTGGCAAACTCGTTCGAAGGATTTGTTTCACATTTTTCTCATTTCTTAAATACCGTAGTATGAGATTTTTTAGGAAGTGGACAACAAAATTTGGACGGAAGAAGTATAATTTTATCTTGGCCCGCTCTATATTTTGAATTCATTCTAAAACCGATGAGTTTAAACTTCATGAACTTGACTTCGGATCTAATCTTCAATTGGTCAAGGATTTTCCCTCCAAAGTATATTTTTATCTTGGTTGAGGATTTTCCCTCCAAACTGAAATGCCTCTCCATTCAGTGCTTTCATTTTCTTCATCTTTGCAACTTTTTCTGTTTGAAGCATATGCACAAATAGGACATTTTCCTCCCCTCATCCCAAATTGTGATATATCTGGTATTGAAAATAGCACATAATGTTAATCACACGTAAAAACAAAGAGTTCTTGTTAGTGTATATTTATTTATATAGCATTATGAAAATGAGAAAGGTGCTCTTCTTATATTTGCTGAAGTATCAAAATTCTCACACGCGCAACATATTACCTTTATTTGTAGAGTCTTTGGTTGGCCAAACAAGTAGAAGGCATAAAGAAACTCAACGAGACTACAAAAATTTGCGGAAAGCTTTGTGTGCAGGCTATGCTAATCAGCTTGCAGAGCGGATGATTCATCATAACGGCTATCGAACTATTGGATTCAAGCCCCAGCTGGTTCAGGTTTGCTTGTAGTTGAATCTCTACTTATTCCATTGTAATACGTGGAGATGCACAAGTATTCTTTTAAACTAGGGATATGTGTCATACGTACTTGTTCTATATGTAACATTTAACCTAATATTATGATTAAACCAGTGCACATGATTTTATATGCTTACTCGGTATTGAAGGGAGATGATGGATCTTTTTATGTCATGCAGGTCCATCCATCTTCAGTCATGAAGGGAGATGATGATGGGATGCTCCCAAATTATGTGGTGTATCACGAGTTAATATCTACAACGCGTCCCTACATGCGCAATGTGTGTGCAGTTGAGATGCCATGGGTCGTTCCCGTCTTGGAAAGACTTGAGAAACTAAATGTCAAAAAACTGAGGTGATTCAAATGACACAAATGCCCCCACTGGTTCCATAAAGGCTAAGACTGTTCATATTTATTTTGATTATTGAGCCTTCTGTTGGTTGTCTTTGCAGTGGTGGCATCCTCCATCAGCAGGAAGAGAGAATCGAAGAAATAAACTCGAATTTAGAGAAGAAAGATGCAGCGGCCCATGAGGTTTCCCCAGAAGAACTTGGCAGCAGGATTGAAGCTGCTAGGGCACGCTTTCTGGCTCGCAAGGCTCAGAAGTAAGCTGGATTTGTGTGAAAATTACACTCCGTACATACATACGTATATACGGATTATTAGCCAAATTCCATGCTGAAGCAAGGCATGATTGTGTTTCTTCAAAAGATTGTCTGGGCAAGCATTGCATTATTAAAGGAGGAGGTGGGAACCCAAATGAGCCATTTTGCTCAAATTCAGTTAGTTTGAGAGAGTTGGTCTTGTTCAAAAAGTTGGAGGATCGTTGAGAATACACAGTACAGACCGGAGAACACTGTTTGTGATGCTCGAGTTATTTTAACCCATATCTTTTGCTCCATTTTCTTATTTGGCAAAAAATTACACCAAAGTGACTAATTTACTCTTCCTTTTTCTTCTTTCTTTTCTGCGGGGAGTACTAATTTTCGAGTAATTGAATATTTATTTTCGAGTAACTATAACTGAAAAATCATATTTCTAAAATTTAGTCATGCTCGAAAATGAGTATTCAGTTACTCGAAAATGAGTATTTAATTACTCGAAAATGAATATTCATGCAGATATACATGAAATATCGTACATGCGAATGTATGGTATAGGCACTCTGGGGTCCCTCCTGGATGTAGTTGCTGCTTTTTTCTTCATGTCTGGTGTCCATTCAAGATGTGGATAGAAATCAGTGGAGGAGCCCCTAAGGGATGTGGTTCATCCTTTTTTTAGAGTTCTTTTGATGCGATTATATCACGCCATCAAATCTGGTTTTAGGATTCGTTTTGTTCAACTTATTTTTCCGAATAAGTAGCATGCTGCCAGGGGAGGGAGGGGACTGAGGTTTCGTAAGGGAGTTAGTAGGAGTAAAAACTATCAATTTTACCAAATGAACATCATAGGTATTCTAAAATGCCTGAGCCATTCTTGAGTTTTTTCTAAGGTCAAAAGAACTTTGTCGATAATAATGTTGTTGTTGTTGTTTAATAGAAATAAAGCAACATGTCGTTTTAAATTATCTGTGCTCCTTTTAATAATGAAGTGGTAGCAAGTCAATGTAATTTTTGAGACTCATCATGGGTCGTCTGGTAAGAGAGTTGTTCTATGTTTTAAACATAAGACCCTAATATTATAAGAGTTACAATGTCAATATATAATACTCCCTCTGTCTAAAAAAGGATAATACTCTTCACTATTCAAAATTTATAGAAGCTTTTGTTCATTTGTGCGTTTTGATTGATTATTTGATAAAATAAAATATTCTTGTCACTTATTATTTTGTAGAAGTTTTGACGTAGTTTTATTTTTTTATTTATATACCAATCTTTAAATATAATGAATTAAAAAATTTGAATTATCACTTCGTTTTGTGTAACATGTGAAAACTTTTAAGAGGAATGCATTACTAAAAAATGTTGTGAAATATCAATATACAATGTCATATCTTCACAATGCAAAGATCCATTTTGGTATTAAACGTATGTCACTCTTATTTTGAATGATTTCTTAAGTTATCTTTTTTATAGAACTTTTGTTGTGCTTCGGTTTGTTTGTTTCTCGTTCTTCTAAAGTTCTTACTCATACTATTGCTAGTAGGAGTGAGTCTTAGTGTGGCTCATGGGAGGTTATTCTTCTAAATTGTATTTTAGATTTGGTTATGCATTTATAATGAAAGTTTTTCTCTTAAAAAAATATGTTGCACTAGTCAAACAAAAATTAGAACCACAAAGACATTATTCATATTGTCCCTTCATTGCATTGGTCTAACTTCCTTTGTTGCACCATTCATTCTTTCTCAACAAATATTATTGTATCTTCCCCACTTGTTTTAAATGGACAAACAAAACGCCCTTTCTCTCCCATTTCCTCCGGAAGAAAAGGAATTGAAAATTGTCAAAGGTATCAAAGGTATTAAGCACTTTCATTCATCTTCTCAATTTCTTCTTCATCATATTGTAATATTTGTTTTTTTCTAGTTATAATTGGAGTTCTCTTAACCCTGAAATAAGAAAGACAAAGAAAGGCTGTATTGCAAGATATTTTTTGCGTCAAACGAATGAAAAACCCATTTTAAAATGTCATATGCTTATATTAGAAAAATCAAATGGTTCGGAAACAAGAACATAAAGTTTAAGAATTCATTAAGGCCATGTGTTATGGCGGGATTGATGTGGAGTGATAAAAAATACTCCCTCCGTCCCAAATTATAATGTCTGTTTACTATTCACAGGGTCAAACTTCATTCACTTTCTTTCTCTATTTTCGTTAGCAATTTGATAAAATTAAATTTTATTGCCACTACTAGTTTTGTAGATCTTTTGATGTAGTTTTTTAATATGTAATTTTTATTTTTTAATTCTATACCATTTGTCATATAAAATGGTTTGAAAATAATTTCAGTCAAACATCCTAAACCGAAACAGGCGTTATAAATTGGAACGGAGTTAGTATGTGTTATGGTGAGTGCGAAAGAATATGGTGAGGTGTGAATGTGTGTTATGAAAGAGAGAGGTGACAGAAGGTGGTGTTATGGAAGAGGGGCCGTCATCGGAAGAGGGGCGACGTCCGATCAGTCATTGGACGACGTGTTATGGAAGAGGGGCGTGACGGAGGGTGGTGGAGCCCCTCCTCACGCCCTATAACACATAACAAAGTAAACACATTATAATTCTTATATGTAACACGTATGTTGACATGAACTTCTCTCCTGACTTGAGTGGTGGCAAGTCCACTCCCCATGATTCATAGGGAAGTTCATCCAAGTTCGAGTCCAGCGGAGTCGGGAACATTGGCTCTTTATGCGTCATTAAGTTAAGAATAGTAGTATGAACATATTCTACATTGTAAGAGAGTCAATAAGATTAAAAAATAAGTATGTTGACATTTATGCATTAATCATCATCATCTTGTATTGCAGTAATTGATTTGGGAGGGCGGAAAATGTCACGGTGTGGGCTGTTAAGGGCATGCGGGGCATCACTCATAGCAATAGCCCATATTTTGTGCACCAGACTACAGCATGTCAGAGGCCCAATAGGGTCCCTGTCGAACAAACTCTTCTCCTTTTCTTCTAATTTCCCCTCCTCCAAACACCTCCACCGCCTGCCGCCGCCACCACGGCGGCGGCAATGGCTCTCGGTCCTCCTGACATTCGCGGACGAATGCATCTTAAAGTCGGAGAGGATTGCGGAGGCGGCGTTTCCCCGATCGGCGCGGCTGTTCGATTCGATCCACGGCCTCGCCGACGGCCTTCCGGCGGTCTTTGAAGACGCGCTGGACAGGTTTCCATTTCAGGATCTGTTGGGCGTGTCTTCGAAGATCGGGTGGCTGAATCTGGTTGTATCGGCGGCGCTCAGCCATTATTGGGGCGGCGGGAGCAGCAGAAGTATGAAAGAGAAGGAGATAAGTGTGGATATGGGGTGGTGCAAGAAGAAGAAGAAGAAATGTGATGATAATGAAGAAGATGAAGACGAAGAAGACGCCTCATTTCC
The DNA here is from genome assembly GCA_003260385.1 of Cuscuta australis. Taxonomy (NCBI): domain Eukaryota; kingdom Viridiplantae; phylum Streptophyta; class Magnoliopsida; order Solanales; family Convolvulaceae; genus Cuscuta; species Cuscuta australis. The sequence continues at coordinate 1,610,870 of NQVE01000195.1, forward strand.
CGCTCTCCAATGCACAAAACGCGCCAAGCAGCCACAAGGCACGGAGGAGAGCCTGCAAGGTGAGCATGCTGCTTTCATTTCCCATGTCTCTCATCCTAATTTCTTACATTAAAAAACTGGTGTACTTTTGATTTTTTTTAGTTAAAATTGTCATGTTTGGACTCTAAATTAAATAAAAATTATACTAGATATTGATACAAAAATAATTTTATAAAATTTATCATATAGAATATTTTCAAAACATTATTTTATCTAATTAATATACAATATATATTTTATTTAAAAGTACAATATATATATTTTTTAGTTAAAATTGTCATGTTGAAAACGGTTAACTGAAAAACTCAAAATTGAATAATTATTTTGAGACGAATGTAGTAATAAAACATGGGTCTTTTTCCAATATAGTAATTTAAAACTTTTTATTTTTTAAATAGTATTTGAATAATGTCCACTGGCAGTAACAATGCTCAGTAACGGTAGACATTTACTTTGAGCAACGTCCAGTGGCGGTGGATATTTACTTGAACAATGTCCATTAGACATTGAACAGTGATTCTAACATATGGTGCTACATTGAAAAACTCACTATATTTTAGTAGTATATAGATAAAATTTTCAAATATTAAATAAAGTAATAGTCATTTTGCCCCTTGTTTTTTCATATCTCTCATCCTAAACTTTCACATTAAAAATCTATCTAAATAAGAGACTAGAAGTCTAAAAGAGAGAATACATATCAAAATACGGAGTAAGACCATGTGTTATATTTCTTAAATAGGAGCGTTGGCATTGGGAGATGCCTGCAATTTAGTTTTGTATGTTGGCATCTCATAGTATTTTTTTTGGCATTATTTGACATTATATGTTATATTTTGGCAAAAAATCATAATTTTCAAGAGCAGCTCACGAAGCTGATAATACAGAAGAAGACGTGTCAGGTGGAGGAAGAGGGACTACTACAAAGTGCACCTATAAGGATGTTCTCACCAAGGGGGTGGTGGTGATAGACGATGAGGAAGAAGAAGAACAAGGCACCGAGGAGTTATTAGATCATTTTGAAATGAAGAAAAAACGTTTTGATCATCCAGAAGAAGAGTGTTTTTCTGAAGGAGACAACAATAATGGGGGAGGAGATTTTGTTTCAGGTGAGAAAAGGGTCAAGAATGGGAAAGGAAAAGGAAAGGGGGAGAAAGACCAAATCTTGCAACTATTTGATTCCAGCTGGAGTCTATAATTAACTCAAGATTCAACAAGTTAACCTTAATTATATATACTAGGTTTCCGATTTGTATCGGACTAATTTAAACATCTCAAACCTCATCACAAGAATTAGGATAAATATGAGATTCTTGTATGTTGTATATTACTCCCTCCGTCCCTCATAGATCTTCTCAATAGCTCTTTTTTTGTGTACAATAGATCTTCTCATTTCATTTTTTAACAATTAAAATACTATAACTATCCTCACTTACTTTATTTATTACACCTCACTGACCTCATTTAATACACTCCACTCATATTTCATTAAGGGTATTATGGTAAACTTTCACCTTTTTTTAATTTTCCTTAAAAACTACCAAAAGTCAAAATGAGAACATCTGGACGGAGGGAGTACTATATAAACTATACAATATTGTACACTATTTTAGATTTAGGCAAGGTCACCCTTTCATCCTCAAAATCGGCCAATGGTTAACCAAAAAAGAGGTAAATTTAGCTTTAATCACAAATTAGCGACAAAGAATGGAGCCTGCACCTGGCAATAGTTGTTTCCCAGTTTAATTGCTAGGAATTAGACTCTCAAGCATCCCTTGCCCTTAAGTATATACAAAGTAGATTTTATGCTTTTTCATTTTTGTACTAAAGTATATAATTTTTTTGTATTATAAACTTTAATGTGTTTTATAGAAATCTTGTTGTGTACAGTACCTAGTAAGGTGTGTATTTTTTGGGATTTCGGACTTCACATGTAAGATTATCAAAACAATAACAATTCAATGTAAGATTATACTACCTCTCTTAGTATTAGTCAAATTTTGACTTTTTCAGTTAACTATTTTCAACCATTAACTTATAATTAAATAAAATATACGGAGTATATTGTATATTAATTAGATAAAATAATATTTTGAAAATATTTGATATAATAAATTCAATAAACTATTTTTTGTATCAATATCTATTTTTATTTAATTTGAAATCAAAGTTTATCAATTTTGACTTAAAAAAAGTCAAAAGTGAACAAATAATATGAGACTATGTTTATCAATTTCGACTTCAGATATTTGAGGGAGTATGTTACTTCCTCCATTTAAATATTATCTTCTAATTTGACCTTATTTTGTCAAAGTTTGTAAACCAGAGCAGAGAAGTTTCTTAGTGCAATCGACTTAAAGAGCTAATGGAAAGTTTTTTTACGAGTATATAAAATGCACAATGTTTGCAGCATAATCTTGAACTGAATTTTCACAATCTCTAAATTACAAAATTGACGAGCACGAAATCCTATACAATCCGGTCGTTTTTTCATTCCCGGAAGATTTGAGTTCGAAATGTCATTTTGTTTCCTTTTCTATGGTGTTCACAAAACTGCTAATGACTTTCAATTACTAGCCCCCTTTGCTTACCGAGGCAGACACAGACGGAGAAGGAGAAGGAGAAGAAGGAGACAGAGCCGCCTCAGGAGATGAGAGAGTTTTGGAATTGACATTGCTGTCCTCAATGTCTTTTCTGGCAGTTCTACTGTCATGAAGTTTCATATTTTTCTTCTTTGGCTTAGAGAACATATAGGCTGCCATTGTAAAAAAAAACATACTTCATGTTATGCATGAACAATGAAATAGAAATTATAGCCAAAGCAGTAAAAATGTGTCAGATTAATGATTCGGAACATAGGAAAAAACAGATATGACAATAATGAATTAGGTATAAATTTATAAAGTTACATAAAAATTTGAGACCATGGGGAAAAATGGCATTTTTCCTTCAAATTATGACACCAGTTTTTCCCTTGATTAAACATATACTCAATGCATTTGGGGATTGAACCTTTTGCAGATCTCTGTTGCAGTTTGTCAAATTAGAAGGCAGTTGGGTTTAATAGCAAATTTCATATCAATTTTCCTTCCACTATAAGTCAACATTCAAAATCTTAAAGAAAGAAATATTTTCAAAAAACAAAAATCTATCGTCTTTTGAAGGAACCATATAGCCCATGTTATTGTTATCTTTACTTCTTTAAATTCTTTACGTGCTTATTAGTTTTAACGTATTGGGGTTTGAATCTGTTGGGGATGTCAAATAGATGAAACATAGGCCAAATAGTAAAGTACTCCATACATGTATCAAATTTTCTTCCGTTGTACGGAGTAACTTGTAAGTATACTTTCAAATGTCAATTTAAATTAGACTATTAGAACAAATAATTATAATGAAAAGTATATACATATAAAGAACAATGTGAGAAATAAAAGCAATTCGAGAGCTAAAATGACTCCAGAAAAAACTACTGAAATTAGTTAAACAATTGTCTAGGCAAAGTACATGTCAAACAGATTATACACATAATTGAAAAGCTAAAATTATTTTGTCAAAGCGAAAAAGAAAGAGACCTAATTTGAGAACCCAAGAATAGTTGATCAAAGAAATAAGATATGAGATTGAACTGACCTGCAAGACCAAGATTAGACACAACAAGAACACGCCAAACCCCCACAAGCCGTTTCATTTTCGATTCCATTTGGAGATATATATATCTGGCCATATTATTAAAGAGCACATAATTCAAAAGTTAAATTTGATGCCGCATATGTCTAAGTGCTTAAAAGTTACAGGTTAATAACATTATTTTCACTGTGCCTGGCTAAAAATTGTTTACTGTTTTTGAACTCTCTAATTTTTTTCAAACACTGTTTTAATGGAGCAATGTAAGCATCAATACAGAGGTTGAATCGTAGAGATAATCTGAGTCATAGACTAATTCCTAACATGTTTTAACAACAATCATCCCAATTTTCTAATGAATGAACAAAAAATAGAACACCAATTTAGAAACCCAATTGAAACTTCAGTACGCAAACAGACAGCATTTCCATGGTTAAACTTTAGGCCAGAACAATTAATTTCTTTTCTTAACTGACCAAACTAGAACTAAGACATTTTCTGAACTACTTTGTACTGGTTTCTTCTTTAATTAATAACACCGGTTCAGGCAATTCTTGAACAGCTGGTTTCTTCATTATTGAAAGTGGTTTCAATATTAATAAAACTGGTTTCTATATTACCTACATTTACTGTTAACAGAATATATGTGGGTTTTACTAACACAGTAACATGGCAAATTGATCTGTTTCTGCACTAACCTGTACGAACATCTTTTAAAACCTCTTTTTTTTAAAAAAATAGTAGTCATGAAGATAACTGAAACCCAAAAAACAAGAGATAGACTACAATGCACTCATATAATGCAAATTTTTAAAATAGATCAAATAAATGCTTTGATTATCAATCACATAAGAAGGTCCATGTGCAACTTAGGTACACATGAGAATTTTCCAGAAAGCAACAATTGCTAGCACCTTAAAACAACAAGAATGACATCAGAAAGCCCAAAATTAAAAATCTCATATTGGAGAAAATACTGCAGCAAATGAATCAACCAATTAACCGAAACATCACAGAAATTTAATGAATTAGCATATTCTGAAATTTCATCAACCCTTACTATACTAGATCCCAGTTGAATAAAAAACTTCCGATGGAGAATAAAATTTGACGAAAAAATAGGCTAACCTTGACCAAAGATTTTATGGAAATCTGTGCCCCCGGGAAAGTGAAAGAAAATCTGACAGGGAGACGCAAAGGGTGAACTCCAAATGGAAAATAGAGGAATGGCCGAATAGGGATTTGGATTTATAAAACTCGACTAGAAATCATCATTTGAGTACTAATTAATTTGACATTATGTGTTGTTATTTTATACCAATTAGTACTCGAATGATGATTTCTAGTCAGGTTTTATAAATCCAAATCCCTATTCAATCATTCCTCCGTTTTCCATTTGAAGTTCACCCTCTCCGTTTTCCCGGTGGCTTAAACTCTTTTGTTTGTTCAAGCTTCAGAAAATAGGCACCTTAGTCTGGTTAAGTTATTTTTGCAAAATCATGGCAGTGAATCAAAAGCAAAGATCAATTAAATCACAGAAGCAGCCTGGGCTAAACCCATTCAGTGCCAACTTGATTACAACCAACTGTTTGGCACTCAAGTCTACCTCCCTTAGCAATGATGTGCTCTCGGGAGGCTAGATTGACATGGAGAGGTTTATAGAGTTCGAATGCCAATAGGCATTTGAACTAAATGATCTATTCCAAATAATATTTATGCCAATCCGAACACACAAAGCCAAAAAAAATTAAGCACATAAATAACAACACTAGCTTTAACACATGCCAATCACTCACAAATAACCTAACCAAACCAAGGGCGATGGTCACTCTTCACTCATTTTCATAATATACAAACAAATTATCAATCGAAATCTGCATAAACAACAATTCAAATGGGATATTGGCACATTCAGTTCGCAAGCACACAAATATGGCAGAATCGCACACACAACACCAAATAGCAACACCCAACCATGATTCAATAGACCAAACACAAACGAAACTAAAATTCACAAAACAATCTCAGATTTCAAGCTGTAAACAAAAGATCTTAGTATAAAACTATTAAATCTAAGGTTTAGAGTTCGTCACCATGGAAGTTCCGCTCTAGATTGAGCTTGGAATCGGCCGTCCTCTCTCCGATGGTGGCGCGAGCGTGTTGAGACTCACAGGATGAAGGCGATAACCGGCAAGAAACCTCTCTCTCGTAGCTGTTCTCGGTGGTCTGTATCCTTAGAAAATTATATTCCCTATAGATTAACTTTTTTTTGCAAAATTTAGTCATATTTTATCACATTTTGTTTTGTAAAATTTTAATGTAATTTTAAATAACGTAATTTAAAATTTTTTTTATGATATGTTAATTTGTAAATAAAATAATTTTTTTAAAAATAAAATTTTATACGTTGTTTAAAAAGAAAGTTAATTATTGGGCGAAAAGAGCATGAAGTAATAGTGTACGGAGTAATTGAAATATACTCGCTCTATCGTATAACTCTCTTTTTAGTTAAAACATAAATCATTTTCCAATGTAAAACTTAAATTTTTTTATTCCTTGAATAATATTTAATAATGTTCAGTGGGAGAAATAATATTCAGTAATGTTGAACATTTTACTTGAATAATGACTAATGAATAATGATCAATACATTGTGAAATAAAACTATATAGTCCTATATTTAATAAAGTCATTATGTTTTAGTCATATTTGGGTAAATTTGCTTTTTTTTATTTAACATTTCACGATCTCTAATAATTTGTATGATATTTTGACCATTAATACTTCTTTTTGTATATATAAACATAGTTTATAAATATATAAATTTTCAAAATTATGTTTCAAAATAAATTTATTGATATTAAATTTATATACAAATACAACTTATATTCTTTTAATTTGTAATCAAAATTTATAAACACTGACCATAAAAGTCAAAATAGTACCCCTTCCGTCTCTAAAAAGATTGTCGTAGTTTGACTTTTTTTGGTCATATTATGGCTATCTTTGACCGCAAATTATAGAAAAAATTTATTTAGTTATAATGTAAATGTAGTAAAATTGAGTTTATAATAAAATATAGTTTTATAATATCAAATTTTAATAATATTTAATTATTTTAAGCTTTATTTAATTCATGGTTAAATGGTGCCACAATTTGACCAAAAAAATCAAATTAAGATAATTTTTTAAGAACAGAGGGGGTATAAGACTTAAAGAAAGTACGAAGTACTCAGATTGTATTTAAAATGGGGTTTGACCCCTCTATTTTAGAAGCATACCCCGTATCAGTGAGGCGTAGCTCAGCGGTTGGCATAGGAGTACTATAAGGAAAAGATCTCGAATTCAAAGCCTAGCGGTTGTGAGGAAAGGCAACCATGCAAAGTATGGAACTTCTGCAAGTATCAGGCGCAAAACTCTACTTTTTTGTCAACTGACTGAAACTATAGCTCAATTTACTTCGTCTCAGTTAACTGTTCGACTGGTGCTGAGAGACACTCAAGATGTGGTGTCATCCTTTTTTTAGATGCATACTCCATAATTCCATATTGCATTTCTAATGAATTGAGTCACAGTCCAAATTGGACATAGCCAAAACTAATTTTATGTGAAAAAATGTCTAAAACTGTCATTTCAAAGATAAAACATATGTCAAGTCTTAAAAGTGTGTAGAAAATTGATAAGTTAATACTATGATGATATTTTAAATGATAAATACTTATAGACTACTAAAATGTGAAGAAAAAAATATAAAATTTAAGAAACTCAACAAACACTCACACTTAACTCTTGGCTTCCCTCAGCCAAGTCGTTAAAAGAACAATGAAAGATGTAATTTCGAAATTGATCAAAGTCCAAATCCTCCCATAATGTACATGTTTCACTCTTCTCTTTTTACCAAAAAACTGTCACTTTGAACACTTCTTTGCCCTCAACCATCCAAAAAATAGTTTATTTTGAAGAGTGATTATTACATGATCTTAAAATTCATATTTAAATTCATATTTTAAATTGGCTTGTATGTGAATATTTTCTTTTTTGCAAAAGACTCATTTCTTTTATGCTACAAAGACTTTAAGGTTCATAAAATAAGAATGATCTTAGGTCCATAGAAAAATTTAATTTTTGAAATGGTATTATCATATATTTTAAAAGAACTAGCTTATACAATTGATTTTTAACAATCCTTTTTGAGAAGATAAATTAAGAGCAAATTATCATAATTAAGATCCTATTGTTTTGAGTTGAAAAAATTAACTTTTAACTTCTTACAGGTTCTTCCAGCAACAATTTAAAAAATTATTTATACATGATTAATATAAAATAACATTATATATGTAAATTAATTACACATCGCCTCAAACACAGACTGATAAATTCTTTTTTAATCCAAAATTAGTATTTTCTTATATATTTTTTTGGCTGATCATTTAATTGAGTAATTTTTTTAACACTTAATATATAAACTTTATTTATGTACACTTAATATATAAATTTTTTTGGTAAATCATTTAATTTATGTAACTTTATTTGGCTGATCATGTATTATCTTAATATATAAATTTTATTTTTTTTAATTGTACACCATTTTTCATATAAAATGATTTAAAAATATTTCAATCAAATGTCGTTAACCAAAACAAGTAATATAAATTGGGACAAATATAGTAAAAGTAAGGAAGCAAAGAACGCACACAACTATAAAAGTAAAGTAAAAGGTTAACTATCTTAAACCAAAGGAGCTAGAGAGACTAGCACAGAGTCTCACAGAGCTAACTAGTTATCAAATCCTAGATCTCTCCAGACATTTCTAAGGTCATACCCTCATTTAGGACTAAATAACCTAGATACATAACCAATTTTAAAACAAAAACATAACATAATTTAAAATTAAAACATAAACTTGACATCGGCCTCAAATTTTTTCCTTCCCCTTCTCGATCCTAACCAGACTTTTTTCCTTTCGCTTTGCTTTGGCCTTGGCTTTTGTCCCTATCCATCAGCCTCGGTAGCTTGTCCTCAAACAATTCATCATTCTCTTCCACCTCGTTTAGATCAATATAGCAATGTCGTCCAACCCTTGACTATGAAAATATAATGTGAAAAAAACATTAGTAGTATAAACTAACAACACATGATGTCAAATTTCTAACATCTTACTATGCCAACACTTAGGAAATAAAACAAAAAAGGTCTTATTTTAATATAAGTTCCTTGTTTTATATACTTGTCTAAGTAGATTTTTTACCACCACCCAAAAAAAAGTACTCCCTCCGTCCAAAAAAAAAAATTCTCACTTTTCTTGTTGGTTCGTCCTAAAACTTTAACTCTCCAAATTGAATACTCGTAGCATATACATAAAATAAGATTGCAGATGTTGTGCAACTGTAAAAGCCATGGACACTCACTCAGCTTTGCTTGACGATATTATTTATGCTGGGAAATCTCGAAAACCACCGCGAATATCCTGCGTGTAAAGAAACAATAAGCCACCATGAGTCAGAGATTCTAGAATCAGTTTTTTTTGTAGGCAATCCAAGAATTCAAGTCTGGAACTGGCAGTTACCAGATTCAATGATCTCATAAAGGTCCATCTCGGACTGGACATCGCTAGGCTTGTCCTGCAATGAGGGAAACTTGTAGTAAGTAATTAACCCAGAATAATCCTACAGATTGGGGTTTGGGAGCAATTGGGAACAGATATCTTTTTTTTACCTGTCTGACAGATGCAAGACTTCTTGCTATGAGGCAATAAACACGGTTGCAAGTGGCTCTATCAAGCCCATAGTTCAGAAGAGCATCTTCTGATGTGTGGTCGAATAACAATGAAGATATGCTTGAAGCCATCATGATAACAGAGAGGTCGTGAGAGTTCTCTGCATCAAAGAAGCCCAAACTTAAAGAGAGTAAACAAAAATATGACTAGTTGGAAATTTCTGTTCTTTTGCTCGAATTAAGTTTTTAAAAAAGAAAAAGACAAGATGCTAATCAAGAAGTCCACAACTGTGGTTGTAATAAGTCATGAACTCAACAATTATATGCTCGAAATAATTTGAACCGACTGGGGAACTTCTAAGAGATTTAGAGCCTACCTGCCCAATATGTCAATGCTTTCAGAAGGTGAACAAAGGACGACACGTCCAATGAAAGTTGTAGCTCCTGCCTCTGTTAAAAAAAAAGCATTGTTACTAATAAGTTGTGTGGCATCCATGGACGAGGGGAAAACTACCTTTGTGAGAAGGTTGAGGACTGTATCACAAGCCAAGAAGATGCCACTACTATCCTCCCTAGTATCGGCATCCTGACTGACCAGTTTTACAAGGCAATCCACAACCTACACAGAACGTATTGATGCAAGAAAACCCCCATAAGTAATGTTACCAAAATAGAACACACAACAATCATAGAAGAAAGGAACATTTGAGCAATAAGATGGAAAAACACAAGATCAAAGGTCCAGCAAATCTAATGCACTAAAAAAGTGGGGAAATGTGAAATTGATCGGTTAAAGAGCTATAGTCACTTACAGCTTTATGTCCTCCCGAAGAAACTAAATGTTTGCATCCTTCAGAATTCATTGTGATTTGACAGAGCAGAGGCATCAAAAAGCAGACAGAGGAAAAGGGGCTGCCAAATTAGGGGGAAAGAGTTCAGCAATATTAACCGCCAGTAAAAAGTACCTGAAAAATACACTCCTAACATAAACATACCTTGGCTCATCTTCGCCTTCCACTGAGAGCATATAAGGTAGAAGCTCTGTCACCTTATCTTTCCATGCAATGGGTGTTTCCGCAAGATAACTATCAAAACAAAGAAAGATGATATTAGACCGACTAATGCTGAGAAGATAAAATGTATTCACAAATTGCTACCACAGGGGTTTATTGAACGCCACAAGACCGCAGTATTTACTCATGTAAGTTGCAGTATCTACCGTAAAAGTTAAAACTACATGTTTAAGAAAGGTAAATGGCCTAAATGATATGATACATTTTAGAAAAACAAAACTAATTGTTCAAGGTCAAAGTATTATTTTTAGAGGCTGTTTTTTTACTGCTTAGTAGGAAGGTAAACTTTAAATCAACTCTAACTTTTCTTCAGCCAGTCACACCTCACAAGTTCACTAGTGCAAAAGTAAATTCAAATTTATTTATTCTCCCTTGTTTCCTTTCTAATCCATTTACCTATTCACAATTGTAATATACATATTGACTAGAGAAGAAGACTGGATTCGGGTCTTCCGAAATTTTTCCACTCAACCAACTGGAAAATGACACTTATGGTAGCCAGGACCATGTTGTGAGCATCAATCACTTGTGAAAAACAATCAGAAAAGAGATCTGAAATTTGTATTCATCCATTAAACATTGATGAGCAAAGAACATGAATGATAAAAAAAAGTGCAGAAATGAAGGTGTGCATTGTGATATACCTCCCAACAACCCGCACAGATGCTAATAGATCGTCTCCTTTCTTTTGACCATGATCCTGCATCAGGCAAGGTTCAAATAAGAGCTGAGCTCATATTTGAACTTAAAAGAAGGAATAAAGCACTTCCTCGATAGAAATATTACCCTAGCATCTTGTAAATACTCCAAAACCAAATTAATTGTCTCATTCAGCCCATTGATGACTTTCATAAAGGTATTATCTTCAATAAGATTTCCTGCAAACCATTTGCATGTAACATTCCAAGTCAATAAAATTCCCCAAATATCATTTACAGTGATGACAAACACAGAATACTGAAACAAGAATTGAATTGTAAGTAGCTCATGCAGGTCATAAAAATCATGCAGAAAACAAAGAAATACATCACTGGAAGTCGAACTTCACTTGAAAGAAATGTCTTAGTAGTTAACTGGCTGAGTCTATTTAAGCCTAGTTATGTTACTCAATAATAGTTCATCCCGCCACCCCCACCAAACTGTTATTAATCAGAAGAGCATGTGCAACACAAAATGCAGATATTGCACTATCATTTCTAGATGAAGCTGAAAAAAATTTTATTTTCTGGAAAGCAAGTCAATAACATGTACCCCAAAGTATATGAGTAAATGAAAACAGTATATGCAAGAATTTCTAAAGTTCAGACATTAACATGCAAAGTAATGGTCAATAGCATGTATAATAGTATCTGGGAATAATATATGAAATGATAAGTTCTAATAAAGATCCCTTTTTATGTGGATAATTACTAACATAACAGCTTGATAAACTTCCAACACTTTTGGGGTAATTAAATACCTCCTTCTTCGCTGATGACTGAAACTAGTTTAATAATCTTTTCAACCAAGGCAAAAGCAACAGCAAGATGTCGACTCTTCAAGAAAATACTTTCAATGGTGGGTGATGTATTATTTGAAGCTTCATATTTGAGGTAAGCAATATCATTCAGCAGAACAGCAATTTCAACACGGGAAGACTCCAAGACTAGTAGAAGACACCTATAGCAAAAAAATACAGTAATACAGTAAAAAAATAAGCATGCAACCACTTAAATTACCTGCCAGCTGGAACTTGTTTAGAGACCCAAATTACCTGTCAGCAGGAACTTGTTCTTGCAACTCAGGCAATTTAACTGGACTAAGCAGCCATCGCTCACTGGTTATTGAAATAGCAAACTCAGCTAAAACTAGGGCATGCAGTTTCTCAGCAGGAGCTACACAGATATGAAAAGGAAGAAGAGCATTAGTGTTTTCATAGACTGTTTTACCAAAATTAATTCTTAATATTAAAAAGCATGTAATTCATTTGCTTCAAGTGGATGATGTAGATCTATCAATGATATGTAATGCTAAACAAACTTTTTTATCATGTACAAGCCAAGAGACATATTGTAAAAATTCTGGTCAACTTTATTTACAATTTATTTCAATGCCTATAAAGGCAAAGGTCTACATCCAGATGAAATTATGGCCTTTATTTCATATTTTCATAGCCACGGGGCTCATGCAAAATGAGTTCAAATTTTGCACTAGAACCAACAAAATGACACCGTTGCAGTTAATTCCAATTCGGCAATTCCAATATTTAAAGCACAAGAACCTCAACTGGAATATCTTCATTTCTCATTTTAGAGGTTCTTATTAGCTTTGGACAAAGCAGGTTACCACCAAGTACTGGTTAAAAGAGTCGGTCATTGAAAGCTGAGGCACTAGGATATGAAAAAGAAAAACTACTCTTCCACATTAATGTGAGGCATACAGTTTACATACCTACCCTGTTCTGTAGGATTGCGACAATACCGATGAACAGATAATCTAACCAATCCTTGGTTGGCAATTGACCAAGTGCCCCCTTGAGTGGTCCCTAGAAATTTTCAAAAGCCTTAATTTCAATTTGAAAGGAAAGATAGTTAGATAACATAAAATATAGAGCACATATCAACAGATTAATGACCACGTGAGAAAGAAGCGAGAACATAAATGTTGTTCTGCAGAAAAGAACACCAATCTGGGCAATAAGGTATCAAATGAGAAAATTTGTATATGCGAAAAATTAGGCAATTCAAGCCTTCACATCCAATAGGAAAAAGATCTTCTTCAAAGTTGGAGGGATCATAAAATGATTAAAAAATAATCCAAAGCATTGAGAATCGTTCTGCAGACTTGATCAATACTTACTGAATAGTCTGATGAGAAAATTGTAGAAAGCAGATGAAGCGCATCAAATTTCAAAGCGCTGTGCAGCATAGCAAATTGTCTCATTAACGCAACCACCTGCAGCCAAACGGATATTTTGCATATATATAAGCCTGAATGGCCCCACCAGAGAATGAAGCCAATAGCACACTCATTTAATCTAATTGTGGACTCACAATTGTTGGCATCTCTACAAGACAAGTGTTCAGAATGACCTCAAGAGACACCTTGCTTAGAACTAATTGTATGAGTTTTGTGGATAGCTCCATCAAATGAGAATCTGCACAAGTGTTACCATCACCTCCATAAATTAACATGCAATACACATCCTTATACTTATAATTTCTTCCGTGGAAAATTTAAGATAAAAATGAATCAAAACAAGTAGGGATAAGATATTGCACTAGATCCACAAACTACTAATTATGGATCATATGATGCAGCAAAGATTGATAAATCAAATTCCACTTGGTTTGCGCACCTACTATGGCTAATGATCAAAAAATTACCATCAGAAAAAGTAGATATTTGGGAAGCTAATACCCTGATTCCTTGGTATTGAAACAGAGTTTTGACCCCGTCTTCATTTGCAGAAGATGTTAAGTACAAAAACTCATAGCAGTCTTCAAGGACAGGTGAAACTGATCTGGCCACAAAGAAAGCAGAAACAAGTAATAAGAAAATGTCTCCCCTAAAAAAAGTAATAAGAAAATGTCAACAGAAAGCGCGAAAGGAAATGCAAATTTGCAACACATCTCCGAGTTATTTGTAACCACTCAATATACTCGTCCATTTATTATAATCTAATAACGCTATAACAGAATACATAGAATATTCTTTAGCCATCTCGTAAAAACTATTTCAAGGCTCAAAACTCACTCTCTAGACATGACCTCCAATATGACAGGAATTCTGGAGACCATCTCTTTTGAAGAAGCAATATCTGGAACACGGCAAAGTGTGGCAAGGACTGCTACAGCCAACCGCAAATACGCGTCGCGATTGTCACTTTCACAGCCACTTGGTCTGTTTTTCATCCCTGACGACAGAGGACCATAAAATCATCAGGTACAAGGAAACCCTTCCAGAACTGTAGAACTTACAACAGACACTTGGGCAATGTACAACAACAACAACAACCCATTTGAATCCCACTACAGTAGGGTGGGGAGGGTGTGTGTACGCAGACCTTGCCCCTACTCGGGAGTAGGGAGGCTGTTTCCAAGAGACCCCCGGCTCAACCTGCACAAAAATATGGAAGGGAACACAGTATAACACGGGTAAAGAGCCAAGTACAAACACTTGGGCAATGTGCAAAAAATAAAACATGAGTAACATCAAACATCTCATATGGTTTATCAATTACAAACTAAAGAAGAATTGAATAAACAAACCCAGCCGCAGGGCTAAATTAAAAGGGCAGCAATTCAAACTAAACGCAATCATCATAAGAGAGACAGAGCCTCGAGAAATTTACCAGTCCTCAGAAGACGATCAAGAAACTGAGACCCAAGAGCTTCGTAAACCCTAAGAATGGAAGCATTGTCATCGCCTTTGCAGAACTTGGTGACCAAAAGCAGACCGGCCAGCCGTTGCTCGTCTCTCTCGCCTTTCAACAAATTCAGGCAAGCTTCAAGCGAGGAGGAAGACTGCTCTTGCTGCGACTGGAAAAACAAGAAACAGGGGTTCCCCCAAACAAAGACATCTTGAATTGCAACAATTTGTAACACCCAAGAAAATAAGCCAACGGGGGGTTGAGAAATTTATCACTGCAATAACAAGAGCGGTTACCATTGGGATTTGAGACAAGGTTTCGGGAGCGCTATGTCCAAAGAGACTTGAGCTGAGGAAGAAATGGTTCTGGTACTCCACTCCTGAAACAAAAGAATTAGACTTCATTGTGCAGGAACTTCATGATGAAATTTTGTCCCTTGCCAACAACAGGGAAGCCTCCCGACGATTCTGAATTTGAAGTACTCATAAGATCAACTTCAAGGCATATGCTAAATTTTGGGAAACTAAAATGCTGTTTTAGCTTCTGTAAAAAATGCTATTTTAACTTCCCAATTTAGCATTCCACTTTTTCACCACTTCTTCGGGCCTGTTTGGGATTAGCGTTAGAGGTTAGCGTTTTGAAAAGGCTATCTACGGACAACTTTAGTGTTAGCGTTTTCCAAGTTAATCTGCACCGTTAAAACTTTATCCAAAACGCTAATGCAGATCAAAAACATTATTCCCAAACGGGCCCTTCATCCATATCATTTATTTTTAATTTTTAAAATATTTTATTACATTAAACTAATTGATTTTATACATATACTTGATTCATATTTTCATTATTTATTAATATTTATGTATGGAGTAAATAATATGATAAAAATATTTTTATTATTAGTATAATATTTCTATTTGAAATTATCTTTATACTCATAGTACATTTTAGAAAAAAAATCCTAGGTAATTGGTTTTGGGATAAGATTTGCTATCCTATTGTTGGTGTTTGCTGCCATGTGGTTGAAGAAGTATAAAATGCTAAACAACAGTAACCATGCGAAGAGGAAGGAGAAGTGTCATAAATGCAAAGCCAAAAAATGAAAAAAAATAGAAGCCGCGCAATACCATTTATAATTGGATGATGAAAAGTCAATTATAGAAGGCCCTTTATTGTTCGGAGTGTCCTTTGGAGCCCTTGTTTTGCAAAAGTAAAGTGCAAATCTTCTATTTTTGGCTTATGGCATTCCCATTAAAATTTCCCTAGTGTTCTAGTCTTTTTTATTACAGCGCAGTGTTCTAGTCTTATACACTAACTTTGTAGGCACATGTCATGGGGAATTAAGAGTTTGTTCCCTTCAACTTATTCTTGTCGGAATCAAATCAGATCACGTCGCAAACAACTCTAAATATAACTGCAATAATATCAGATCTGATTAGAACAAATGAGGTAAGTTGAATAGAACAAGCCCTAAGACTATATTTCTTTGTGGACAAGGTAATAAGCAAATCTCTAATGCCCACTTTTTTTCTTTCAAAAAATAAAAATGATTTTGACATGGGAAAATCCACAAAAAGTAGTGTAGACTTTAGGTCTATCAAAATTCAAAGAAGCACTCAACTTTATAAGGTGTCTTTTATTTCCTAAAATGCTTTCTGACCAAGTTCACAAAAAAAAAAATTGGTTTTGACTCTTAAGAGTAAAAAGTCTAGGTTAATTAGGTTTGGTTTTAGATTAAATAAAATCTTAGTTTTGGAAAAGTCAATAGTTTATTCCTTTCGTTCCAGAAGGTTTGTCCGTTTTCATTTTGGAACACATACCTAGAAGAGGAGAATATGAAGGTGTTAAGGCTTGTCGCGAGCCTAACAAATTAGTATCTAAGTACCAACTAATACTATACTAAATTAAAAGGGTGGCATAGTAGCAATCACTCGCAAGTAAGGTCATTCTTCCACAGGCAAGACTGTTCAATGAACTCACACACATGAAGAATTTGTTTGGAAACGAAGTGAAAATAAAGAAGAGCTAAAGTAAACTAAAGAAGAGATAAAGTAAACTATTTCAGACTCCACAAGATCAACAAAGTAAACTAAATTGGATTTGAAACTTCATTTCAAAAAAGCACCTTGGTTTGGTTTACAGGTTTGCAAAATCATGACACTTTATCATTAGCAAAGTCAGTTTAATTCAAAGAAGCCGTTGGGGCTGATGAACGAAATTCATCCACAAATTCATACAAAGTAGTCTAACTTGAACATAGCCCCAAACACTAAACCCTACCTCTCTTAACAACCCCATGAACTGCCGAGAGATTTAGTTAAGAGAGGAGCATTAAACCTAGAAATATGCTACCCAAAATCCCACTACACTCCCACTAGCGAGAGCATATAATGAAGACAATATTTAAATGGCCAACAGACACAAATCAATGTAACTGATAACAACCTGCTATTTTGGCACTTGGGTCTGCCTCCCCTAGAAATGAAGCACTATCAGGATTTAGACTACCACTATTGTGCAGGGTCATAGAGTTCAAACAGGTATTTAAACTAAATAATTTGTTCCGAATAAGATTCAAACACATCGGAACACACAACTTTTCAAATCAAACACACTGATAGCATTATTACACTTCAAAAGAATCAACATCTACAAATCTCATAAACCTAACTAAGGCACTGCAAATTACTCACTCATGTTCATATTAAGCCAGCGATAATTATTAACCCAAATCTCAACAAATAATAATTCGAAATCAGATAATAGTAAATTCTATTACAAACCAACACAAAAAAGTTATACCAACCAATTCGAGTCCCGTGCCGGAAAATGTTGTTTGCTGCCGTTATTCACCGTTGGCCTGAGACTCGCCAGATTCTCCTCGGCCTCCTCGATGGTCGCGACTCAGTTCCTTGACTCCTGCTGCGTCTGAATGTCAATTGTCGAAGGAGGAATATCGGGAATAACAGCCTTCCTCCTCTGGAATTTTAGAAGAAGAAGAAAGAAGATTCCGGGAGCCAAATGTTGTAGATGAAGGTAAAAATCGAAGGAGGGATCTCAGATCTGTTTCATCTTAGATCTGTTACAGCTCGTACGCCATCTTCAGCTCCACTCCCCACCGCCCCATTAACGATCGGATCTCAGATCTATTTTTGATCTTATCCTTTTCGATCTCCTCAACCGTAGGCACGCCTATCTAATTGCCGGCTGTACCAAAAATTAGGTACAGCCGGCTGTACCAATAATTGAACAGTCTAGCTCGAAACAAATATTATACTCTTCCTGTGGAAGAATGACCTTACTTGCGAGTGATTGCTACTATGCCACCCTTTTAATTTAGTATAGTATTAGTTGGTACTTAGATACTAATTTGTTAGGCTCGCGACAAGCCTTAACGCCTCCATATTCTCCTCTTCTAGGTATGTGTTCCAAAATGAAAACAGACAAACCTTCTGGAACGAAAGGAATAAACTATTGACTTTTCCAAAACTAAGATTTTATTTAATCTAAAACCAAACCTAATTAACCTAGACTTTTTGTGGATTTTCCCATGTCAAAATCATTTTTATTTTTTGAAAGAAAAAAAGTGGGCATTAGAGATTTGCTTATTACCTTGTCCACAAAGAAATATAGTCTTAGGGCTTGTTCTATTCAACTTAACTCATTTGTTCTAATCAGATCTGATATTATTGCAGTTATATTTAGAGTTGTTTGCGACTAACCAAAAAGTGGGCCAAGATAAATAAAATAGCTCAACGAAAGTTAGACTGAGATTGAAAAAGGGGGGATGAAGTGTTCAACTGGTCCACGACACAAATATAAGAAGCTTAAGATGATTGAATCATGGGTTTAACAACAACAAGCAAGTGAATACACATGTGAAGACCATGTCAAGATAATACTCTTTCATCACGATACTCTTTCATTAAATGGAACATTAAAATTTCCTTGCTTCTTACTTTGTGTGAAGTTTTGGGCAATAAATGCAGCAATGCATCTAGGGTGTAACTGCAACAGCCTCTTTATTTTTACTGGGTAAGACTGCATACATCTTGACCCCTAGACCCCAACGGAGTTGGGATTATACTGGCTTGTTGTTGTACGTTTCACGAGCTATCAGTCACTTGTGCAATGAGGCTGAGCCTATTTTTAGGATCCATATGAAGATTTATACTAGAGCTTCCATGGTTCCACTCATTCCTCGCGTCTCCTTGAATTTTCTTTAAAGTGTGTTCTCACGCAAGAGTTACTGGGTAATAGTTTTTCTAAATTCCCTTACATCGGCTTTCAGCCTCATCAAACACACCGACGTGGCTTGAATAAAAGAGACATCTATTAGAAAATAAGAAATCGCCCAAAATTGGAGTAAAACATACGGAGTAGCTCTTATCTTCAAAATAGGAATGACAAATTTTTATTCTCAAAATAGGAGCACTGTGACAATGTAGCACTATATATTGACATTTCACAATTTTTTTAGCATTAGATCTAGACATTATTGGCATTGTAACTCCTATTTTGGTAATTTCTCTATTTTTGCTTCTAGTTTAGTCTTTTTCAATAGAAAATTGGTTCCAGATCCCTCTTCCAACGAGACGAGCAAGGATTGATGGTGCTAAAACAAGCCCCTTGATGTTGGTTGGATCTGACCCAAGGTAGTCTTGAAAGAACTCATACTATTGTCTGCCGAATCCACGAGACTCATCTGCTCTCCCTGCACACTTAGTTATTGCTTCTCATATTTCGAGTGGCTGGAGTAATGATAGGTGCATCAGCAGCGGCAGGTTAGGTTTACTGAAAAGGTCTTTTCTGTTTCTACATCAAGCTTCTCGCGGAAAACTAACACTATGTTTGGTTCAAGGAATTTGAAATGGAAAAGAAAAGAAAATGAGATGGAAAATAGTTTTTCTTGTTTGGATAGAGAGGAAAAGAAAAGAAAAGTAGAAGGAAAATGAAATGAGAAGACAAAATATATTAAGAGGAGAGAAAATCAAATTCCTTCCATTTTGGTGAGGAAAATGAGAGAAAATCATTTTCTTTTCTTTTCCTTCCAAAATCCTTGAACCAAACATAGTGTAAGTTTTTACTGCATCAACCCAAACCTCCATTCAACCACCCTCCCATCAGTCACAACAGATACCCAAGTGATGCACAATCCACTTAAAACACAAGATAAAACAACAAAATGTGAAGGGAGAGCACACGAGTCTCCTGGCCAAGGTGAACAACGTTATGAGTGCTTTCAGGTAAACATTGGATCAGATCCAAGCTATCATGAGGGCTAGCTGCAGCAGGTCCTTGTTAGGTGAGGAGTGAGTGGGCCAGTTTTCTATTAAATGACTTTTTTTGTTCTTGGCCTCTACTATTCATGTCGTGATGGTGTAGTTGATGAGAGTCATTCGCAGGGAGTTAGTTTACTATTCAGAAATTCTGGCATTAAAAAATTTAAAAAAGACCTTTTAAAGTTTAAGGAGACCTGTAGAGGTATGTTCTAGACCTGTGCAAATAATGATCCGGGCCGGATCTGGGCCGGGCTTGATACAAATTATTAGCCCATTTGAATGGGCGGGCTTGGCCCAGCCCGGATTTGATGGGCTAAACTCTTTACCCATACCCGCCCACTTTAGCGGGCCGAACTGCCCACCGGGCCGAACTGCCCGGATAAAACATCAAGTACATTTTTTTACACAAAAAAAATCAAAAAGAAAATACTGAATTCCTTTTCAAATGTTTAAAATAAAATTACCACTCGCCACATTTACATAGAAAACATAATAAAAATATTGTTACATAATTAATAAACCCATCATACAGATTCATTAAAACACTATTGATTTTTGTTTAAGAGAGGTGAGTGATATGAACTATTATACATGAATTAAAGAAAATTTTAAAATTTATAATGTCTAGATAATTAATACGTAGTAATGAATTAAATGTACTAATGAATATGGGCGGGCCTATTGGCCCGGATGGGCTAAAAGTAATTTCCATATCCGCCCAAATACAATTCGGGCTTGGGCCGGCCCGCCCATGTGGGTATTAAAGATTGTCCATATCCGCCCATTTTAAAGGGCGGGCTGGGCGGGCCGGACGGGCCGACCCTTGTTTGCACATGTCTAGTATGTTCGCGAGGATTAAGGACTGAGTGGAACTATGAAGGTTCTAGTGTGAATCTTCATAGGGTCCGCCTCTTTAAACAAGGGAATGAAAGCTTGAAAATCTTCATGAAAGGGTAGAATATCGACATGCTACAATTACCCTCTTTGTTGTTTTCATCTTCACTTGGAAATTGCTACAAATGCCCTCTTTGTTGCTTTCATTTCAACAGTGCTATGTCTATCAACCGACGTATAGTACTATGTATTTCTCTAATCCCGTTTGCTTTCCAATTATCTACCCAAAACTTATTTTTTCAGAATCTAAAACAAATGAAAACTACTGTTTATGGGGTGAGAATTGACATAATCAAGAGTATCAGCTTTTCATAACCAAAGCCAAATGAGACCTTAGTTTTTAGTCTTCTTGTTGTTTTCAATTATTTAAATGTTGAGCAGCAGTTGTGTGGAGTAATGGATTATTGAAAAATACTAATTGTGGCAAAATCAAAATTCAAGCTTTTAAGAATTTTAAAAATGGGAGTGGTAAATCAGCTATGCCTCTCACCATGTAAATTGAACTGAAATGTTCTATTTCCCACTGCACGATCTCCAAGAAAAATTTTATTTTGGCTAAGAAATTTATAATAATCCGATTAAAATGCAGATTTATGAATGCATAACATTAAAACTTAAATGCAAACATTTTACAACAACAATGAAGCTTCATGTCCCAACAAACAACAACAACAACCCAGTTAAATCCCACAAGAGAAGGGTTTGGGGAGGGTGTGTGTACGCAAACCTTACCCCTAGTCCCTACTCGAAAGTAGAGAGACTGTTTCCAAAGAGACCCCCGGCTCAACGTCGAAAGTTGCATTGCTTGACTAATTGCTACTCCATTAGTTAAAGAAGTGCAGACAGTTTAGAGATCCATTTTGAAGCTTCATGTCCCAACAACTAAACAATTAAGCATTTTAAATGCAAGTAACAAAACTATTTTAAAAACATATATTTGAAAGAAAGATATACAAACATAGCAAATACTGATCTGGAATGTGTGTATAATATCTGCAGAGTAGTTAGTGATTCTCATTCTCTATTTGAAATTCAACCCTCTGCAGATTCATTAATTAATGATCAAAAAAATCTACTAAGGTTAGAAGATGGAGTGTAGAAAAAAAATACCTTTGGACCGATATGGATAACAGCGAAGAGAATAGAATAGAAGGGAAGCTGATATATCTGGGCTCAGCCTCATCATGGTTCGCCCTATACCCTACACTCCCGGGGGAAGCCGAGGACCTATGTTTAAGCTATATGATCCATTTTGAAGGCCCTTAAACCCATGATCCTCCTCAATCCCTACAATCCAGAAACAACACCAAACCTTAACCATTCTCCCCCTTCTCCTTTTCATCTTGGCCGAACCCATCTTCCCCAAAACCCTACCTCATTCACCCCTCAAGACCATGTTAAAACACACCCAACAAAACCCCCTTCATAACCCTTAAGTTGGTCGAAAACAAGAAGCCAAAACAAACCCATTTACCCCTTAAAACATCCACCCAACAAGGCCCCCACTAAGTCCCCTAAACCAGACACAAAACATCCATTACTTAACAAAACACACATGGCACAACTTTAACAATTTAACCACCAAATAAACCACCACACCACATGCCAAAACAACACATGCCAATCCCTCCCACTTGCCTCATGGCCTGGCCGAATACAACCCCCCCAAATCAGCCCATCAAAACAACACAAAAACAACCAAAAACCATATTAACTCATGGACCAAATCAACCCCTCTCAGTTTCCCACCCCTAGCCGAACACAACACACCAAAAACCAACACTCATTCACTCCCAAACATTCCACAAACCATGGCCCCATCTTTGTCCCCTAACCACCTAATTAAACAACATAATAAAACGAAGGACCATTGACCACTTAACCACCCTATATTCTCCCATAATAACCACCCTATATACACCTTAATATCCCCCTGACCGAAAATAATCTCCCCAAATGATCAGCCACAACACACCAAATAACCCAACCATTCTCACTACCCATTGTTCCCCAACCTGGCCAAATGAAGTCCCTCCCCAACCACTAAATATTCACATCAATATAGAGCCAAATCAAGTCCCAAATCAGTCACCCTTTGCCCCCTAATATGGCCGAACCAGCCCAGCCTAGAAACACAGCCCACATCCCTTAATATTTCCCCATCAAAAACCACAAACTAATGTCACCCAACACCCCCACAAAATCCCTGATTCATCCCCCATGAAAGGACTCCATATTTGATTATTATTGTCAAAGATTTGTTAAGGAAAGAACTTGGTAGTTTCCCCTTTCTTGCTTGCTTATTTATATCGGCCATTGGCCATTGTTGTAACTCACTTTTGAATCTGAAATTTCCATCAGTAATACACTTATGTGTTTGCTATTTTAAACCCCTAATTCTATATCTTAAGGGTGGTTACCTTAAGTGTGAGTTTTAGGTTCTAGTTATTTAAATAAGTGTGTTATATCTTATTTGAATACTAGATTCAACCCCAAGTTAGGAGAAGAGTGTGTAATATCTCTTAACACCAACTTGGTTTATCCAACACTTATTTCTAGCCATTTCTAATCCCACCATTTCTCTCCTGATCCTCCTTTCTTTTCTCATATTAAAAACCATTAAAAAGAACTCTTTCACACTCCATTCATTTCGCCTCTTGCTTGCCTTCAACATATTATCACATTTCCTCTCCGAAAAACCACAACTCTGTTAAGACCCCTAGTTCGAGATATATCAGAAGCTTGGTGATATTTTAGGAATTCTAGTGGTTATATGGTATATAGAACTACAGTTGAGCTTCATTCAGATATAGCCTGTAAAATGTAAAGTTAGGCTCTATACCTCCTTAACCAGGCTTATACTATTAAAGGACAGCCCAATAAACTTATTTTCTGTCAGATTACACCATTCTATTGTGCTACTACTCTCCACATAGGGATAAAGTATGCGTACAATGAACCTCCTTAGACTTTAATTCACAAGATTTTGCTAGGTTTGTTGTTGTAGCAATATTACACAATTAATTTAATAATTTTAAAATGAACTCATCATGTCTGTACAATACTTTGTATCCATCAAAATAAAATTACAATATATTTGTACACTTAAATATATAATTCTTGATGTAAAAGGTATTTATAGCAAAAATATAATTTTATAGTGAAAAAATGATGCGTACAAAAATTATACGGAGTAGGCAGACCCAGAGATTTTTGGGTATGGAATCCCATTTATGAAAATTTGTATTCACGTAATCCATAAAATTCAAGATCACGTGTAACATGAGATTTCAAAAATCAATTGAAAATCAACAATGCTCTTACACTATGGATACAAAATACATCATACAACTAGTAGCGCTTACTTTTCATATTTTGGAAGTGGTTTATTATAACATCATCGCCAATGGTAGCAAAAATATCTTTCTCTATGAGATAGTCTTACATAAGAAATCCGAGTTAAAACCTTTCTTACGATTCTTTTACCTTACTACCTTTAGACTGCCTCGCTCACAGCCGTTTTTAAGCTTAGAGCCTTAGACTCTAGATTTCGAAGCCACAAATTGATTATAAAAGATAAATAGTCACTTACATTAAGCAGGACTGAGGATTCTAAAGTATTAAGCATAAAGTCTAGAGTTTTAAGTAAAACTGTACAAGGTTTTCGTTCAGAATCGGAATCTAGAGTTCTTGAACTGAAATTGGACCGGTGGGCGGGTTCTTACTTCTTAGGAACTGGACCAGACTGTTAGGGGAAGAGTTCTGTTTCCAGTTCTAGGTTTTGGAAACTGAACCAAGCGATTCTCATTTTGATTCCATTTTCATTTTCCTTTTTTTTGGTTTCAAATACAAATTCCCAATTTATTTAGGGCAATTTACCTAAATAGGACTAAAACATAAGGACTTTTTCAATATAGGATCATATGTTTTTATTTCCCAATGTAGGACCATTGGTCATTATCTATTAGTCATTATTCAACTAAATGCCCAGCATTACTTGGACATTATTCTTCTCACTAGTCATTATTAAGTCCTATTTAGGGAATAAAAAAGTTTAAGTCCTACATTGGAAAATGACTTATGTTTTAGTCTTATTCAGTGCAAATTTCACATTTATTTAAGGTTCAATTCATAATTTCTAAAAACAAAAAATAGTACTACGTACTCTGTATGAAGCAAAATGTATCAGTTTTTCAAAAAGAATAATTAAAATTGAAAAAAAAACCATTAACCAGAACCCATTAAGGTTCCATTCGCATGTTCTAGAGTCAAAATTGAAATCCAAATGAAACCATTAACCGTGTGCATTACTAGTTCTAAGTTTGGAAAAATTTAATCCCACAAAAACAGACCTATATTCACTTGACCTTAAAGTTAGAGTGCTAAATTTAATTGATTTTGTGTTTTCACCGCAAAACCCTAGACTCGCCGCTGTAAAAAAGAGGGTCCTCAGTTTGATACCGACTTACAATGAAGTCTGAACGAAACCAAGCAGAAAAATTGACAATTATCAGTGCATTGAGAAGTGATAACAGCAACGGCTAAAGCGTATATACTCATTCTTCAATACTCAGAGCAAAAGCACTCAACAATAATATAATTAGGTTTTGAAAAAGAGGAACCTGGGAATCGCGAGCCGGAGTCTTGGAGACGGGGGACCTGGAGCGGTAGGGACGGCGGATGCTGGAGGTGGACTGGCGGATTTCTGACGGGGGTCGACGGGGCGAGAAAGAATATCTTAAGCTTTATTTATCACCTTCTACTATTTTCAAACCATTTTATCAAACAAATAGCATTAAAAAACTAGTAGTGACAATAATATTTTATCTGACAAATTACATATTAAAAAACTACATCAAAAGATCTACAAAATTAATAGTGACAATAATATTTTATTTTATTAAATTGCTAACGAAAATAGAGAAAGAAAGTGAATGAAGTTTGACCATATGAATAGTGAACAAACATTATAATTTGGTACGGAGAAAGTATTAAAAGAAATTTTGGGATGAATACCAAAATAAAAATATAATATACAAAAAAAATATCAAAATAGGAGTTGCATATATTTATTGCTAAAATAGGAATTATAAAACTAATAATGTGAACATATAATATCAAAAGATTTAGTAAAATGCTAATATCTAATGTCACATTGTCACAATGCAAACTCTTATATCAAAAATAAAAATATGAAACTCTTATTTCAGAGAGATAAGAGTTATATTTTGCTCCTATTTGAAGTGATTTCTTTACATTAATATCTAGACTAAAAAATTTATCTACATTACTGTTTATAAAAGTATATCAGATTTTTTAACTAAAATGTTTTGAGCAGTTTTTTAACGTGTGAAACTTTTTTAGAGTAAATTCTATAATTGGTTATTTATAACATGAATTTTTTCATATTTAATTCTCTGTTAACAAATATTACGCTATATTGGTCTCATCTTCACATGTCAAAACTACGTGTCTTAGGTGTTTTGGACATGTGGAGAGAAGACTAATAGAACATCCTGTATGAAGGGATTATCAAATACTCCCTCCGGTCCTAAAAACATGAGAGTTATTGATTTTTTTAGATATTTAAGGAAAGTATATTTTAGTATGGAATTTCCAAAAACGTCCTTTGATGTGATTGGTAAAAGTAGGATTTGATGGGTAGATTATTAGTAAAAAGTTATGATGTAGTAGATAGGGTATGAAGCAATAAGGGGTAAAAATGACTTTTTAATAGAAATAAGAAATATATTTTGGGACAAATGAAAAAAGAAAGGAGAAAGATTTTCAGGGGCGGAGAGAGTAGTAAATAGACATGTGGCTAGAGGATGAGATAAACCTAAGAGGACTTGGCAAGCACTGATCAAGGGAGACCTTCGCGTGAATGATCTCGTAGAAGATGTGATAAATGATAGGATAGGACGATATGACGTCGTTTGATCTATGTAGCTAACCCCACCTAGTGGGATGATGTTCTTTCATTGGTTTCTTTCCACGAATAGTCTTTTTTACCCTTTGTCATGTTGGTGTTAAATTGAGGGTTAAAAGTGTAATTTCATAATGCTCATATATCTTTATTGTCGTAGCCAATGTCAGAGGTTGTGATGTTCAAAGTTAAGGTGAAGGTAGCCAAACTTTAGATTGTGATGTCCAAAGTTGAAAATCTTAAGATGGAGAAAGTTAAATCTATCACAAGCTTTCATTGGCCAATAAGAGAGTTGGCGAATGAAGCTAAAAGACTTAGTGGCCCATATACAAAAGAAAAACTTTTGTTGAAAGCTTTACGCTCTCTTCTATAAAAATACTATATGGCCGTCAAAGCTATTAGAAAGTCACATTACTCACATGCAAGATGCCAAGAGCATGTTCCTTGATGAGTTGATGGGAACCCTTGAAACCATTGATTTGGACATGAATGAAGACATAATAAGTAAGAAGCAATGTGTCATTTTTGTTAAAAAACATAATTCAATTAAGATAAATAATCTTGAGGTGGATCATGAATTTTAAGAACATCTACATATGGTAATGATTAATGAAAGATCTAATGAAAAATGGATTGAAAAGAAGTGTAAAAACTCAATTGAAGAAGGGGCAAGTGATTGATATGGAAGAAAATGACGAAGAGAATGCTAAAAAAAACTTGTGACAATCAATGAAGAGGACTCTAATGGTGATATTGATCGAAAAAAATATTTGATATTATTGAAGTAAGTGTGACAATCAATAAAAGGGTCATCTAAGAGAAACAATTTCTCAAGACTAAAAATAATAATCTCAATTATGAGAAAGCAAATCTCTATTGTGCACTTTCTCACTAAGGAGTTAAATAAATACAACTAAACAATATTTGGGTAACAAAGGATAACAAAGGAAATAAAATTTGGGTAAACAAGCTTTCATAAGGATTTGTTTAGAAAACAAACTAAGCAATCAATAAAAATACCTGCATTTTACCAAAAAAACTAACACTAATGATATATCAAGTTTTTATCCTTGAACTCAATATCCTGTATCAAGATGGGAATAGGAAGAGCTCAAAAGGATTGATACTACTACTCATACCAACAAGGTGCATCTTCTTTTCGAGAGCTCATCACCTAAAACTCCAAAGTTATGCGTGGACTTGAACCAATTTTAGGATGGGTGATCCCCTGGGAAGTTTTCCTTGGGCGAGCACGAGTGAGGACAAAGTGCGCGAGAAAGACTTTTATTGGTTTGTGGGGCCAGTCTACAATCCTATGAGCAGACACTTACGGTTAGGGTGGGGGCCGGGGTGTTACAAATGGTATCAGAGCAACCCTGTGACGATGACGGACCAAAAGAGCTTAGGTCACCTAGCGGGGAAGATCTATGGGTTCAAAAAAAAAGGATGCAACGAGAACGTTGCATTCCTAAGTGGGGGTGAATGTAATACCCCGTATCAAGATAGGAATGGGAAGATCCCAAAAGGATTGATAATACTACTCATACCAACAAGGTGCATCTTCTTTTCAAGAGCTCATCACCTAAAAACTCCAAAGTCAAGCGTGCTTGACCTGGAGCAATTTTAGGATGGGTGACCCCCTGGGAAAGACTTGTATTGGTTTGTGGGGCCAGTCTACAATCCTATGAGCAGACACTTACGGCCAGGGTGGGGGTCGGGGTGTTACAACTGCTCTATGGGTTAATACTAGCGTTATGTATATTCTCACTCAGCTTTCAGCTTAGCGTGTAGTCATTGTTGTTTTTACTGCACGCAGGTAGGAACCCGGAGGATAGTGATGTGGCGTGGCATGGATGGCTTAAGTGTTTACTTAATCCTTTGAATTATGTTATTTAATTAATTGGACTTTCCGAATGTTATGTTGGGTTTAAGCTTCTGCAATTTTTTGGATTTACTTTATTACTCCGATGAACTTTTGGATATTCCTAAATTATCATGAATGGATGTTTATTTTAATTAAGGTGGTTTTAAGTAAATCATGCATGTGAACACCAAATTAGTGACAACCCGATCCGTTAACTCGTTGGTTCGAGTTACGCGGGTTGGGGTGTTACACCAAATTCCATCGTCAATATCAATACCAACGAAAATATAGTGACGAAAACCTCGTCATTTCTGTAGTTGTATTGAATTACCTATATGTAGGTGTTTTAACCACCTAGACTTGAAGATGGTAGTGGAGGCGCAGGGGAGCAGGATTTGCAGGAGCGTGTTGATTTAGTTCAATTCAAAACTAACAAAACTATGACGAATGTGTACAATACGCTTACAACGTCGGATTTGATACATTATCATTTATTTTTATCAATGATTATTGAATTTAATATATATTTATTCGTATTTGATATATTTGACTTTTGGCTGAATTGGTTCATAGAGAAACAACCTCACCCTTTTAGTAACATGTAATTTTAGCGACGACTTAGGCGACATATCCAAATTCCGTCGCCATGTGGTTAGAAATTACTAACAGATCGTTAAAACCGTCGCCAAAGCGCGTGATAGAGTTATTCCATTGTTAAAACCGTTGCTATAAGCAACTGCGCATTCCGCCACGAATCCGCAACGGACACAAAATTCCATCGTCAATATCAATACCAACAAATATATAGTGACGAAAACCTCGGTGTCTCCGTAGTCGTACTGAATTACCTACGGAATCTAAGGGTTGGCGATGGAAACTTTTCATCGTGATTCTGTCAGTTTTTTTCTAGTGTACGATATGACAACCAATCCCACCCATATATTTAGATTGATATCTAACTATGGATTATATTGTTAAATGGAGAAACATACTCACCTCAAGAACATGGAAACCGACGATGATAAGAACGATGAGTACATCTCAACAAATGTTCAATGTACAACAACATTACTGACAACTTCGAGCTTCCTCCTTATACTCTTCTCTCCAATATGTTTCGAAGGTTCCTAATTATCGTTTAAAATTGACACCAGCGGATTGGACAAAATAAACTGAAAATGGGAACAAAACTGTCAAACCCGAAAGAAAATAAATTAATCAGAAATAAACTCGAAACAAAAAATGAATGAGAAAACAATAAACTTGAAAACCAAAAAAATATTTTTTTAATTCTTGTTTCAAAAATAAAATTTCTAATTTAATAGAAATTATTTCAATGAAAATGAAATATTACATTTGTGAAGTGAGTGACATGGTAAATAATGTGTCATTTGAGGTAAATGGTGGTGGAGATACTACTAATAGAAATTAGAAAATGAACGTACACACTACAGATATATACCGAAATAAATGAACCAGGCCTAAAAGTTAGAGTGAAACGGAATATAGTCTAAAATTCCTGAATTGAAGCCAATAGCCATTAAAGAAGCTTCACATCACCCCTTTGCCATTATTATCATTCATCATCATCATCGCCAGCCATCATCTTCCTCATTGGTTCGCTCACATTCCTCCTTTCTTCAATTCCAGAGCCCGCAGTGCGCAAAAGAATCAACCAAAACACGAGATCTATCCATCCACTCTGATCTCAGATCTTCCTCAAAATCCAATTTCATGTCTGCATATATAAATTCACACTCGCAGAACGTTGAGGATGTTCGCTTGTGTTGATAATGTGTTCCGCCTGTATCTATCCGATAGACGAACGTAATGTCCCGATTGGGATTGGATTGATTTTTTTCTTCAAGGCTCTTTTGGTCTCGGATCGGGCGTTTTTTTTGATTTTTTTGTTTTTGTTTGGATGAGATGGAGAGAGGTGTCCGATTAAATGGAGAGGATTATTGTTATTATTATTCGAGTGGAGATGGCGGCGTCGGAGTGGCATCCTCCTCCACGGCGTCGCCCCTGCCTCGCGTCGGCGGTGCTGCTGCTGCTGCGGCTACCTGTGACGGGACTCTCGGTGGTGGAGGGATGAATTATATCGAACATCATGTGACCAAATTTGATACCCTCGTTGGCGTAGCTATCAGATACGGGGTTGAGGTATTTCAATGAACTGATTTTCAAATCATCAGCTATGCATTTACTTGCACTTTGTCTACTGGGCATTTGATGTTCAATAATTTATAACAGAGCATACAAAATACAATGATGACTAAGATGATGACAATGGGTTTTGATAGTGAAATCATTTCTTTCTTATACGGTGATAATTGTACATTCAATTTATTCAAACAAGCATTCTTTACCAAAAAAAGAGCAACCCTCAAATGCAAATGAGCATAATTTCGACTAAAATCATTAGAATAAAAAAGAGTATAAACATGAGCATACAAGAAAAAGAAAAAAAAACATGGTGTCATCAATAAAATTAAGAACATTAGAATGTGTGGTATAATTTGCTAGTCTTATGCCAGTTATGCGTATTAAATTCAGGATGTGGAAAGTTTGTAGTTGTAGAGTATTATGGTGGCTTGAAAAGCATGTAGCTCGCTTGATCATGTTTTGCATTTTATTTTTACAAGGAAGAAATGTGAAGTAGCATCTGCTTCACTTAATTATGATCAGCCTAATCATATACAATTACTAAAATGACCATTGCCCAGTTGCTCATTTTTACATTGGACCTTGTCAGGCTCGCTTTGTTATCATGTGCCACGTGATGCTTAATTTTTGTCTTACTACTACCACATTTTTGGCTATATTAGACTGTTTTTTGGGTTGAAGAAATAGACGGAGTGTTGGAAGAAACTAGGAGTTGGAAAACCTAGAAAGATTTAAAAATATTGGGAGTTAAAAAACACTTGAAGGAGTTGGAGAATTTTGGAAAGAGTTGGAAATATTTAAAGAAGTTGAAATAAATATTACTGTGTAGATTTTTAAAATTTCACAATTTTTATTAAAACAACTTATACTCCATTTGTTTCAAATTATTGTCTATTTTTTGTATGTCTTATTTTTGTCTCAACTTATATGTAGTAATATTTGTGTGAACCACACTTCTTACTTTTTCTTATTTTTTAACATCAATAACAATTATACATTTATTTGTTTCTTAGTTTTATGTCACGAACCCATGTCTTTAAATAGTGGGACAAAGTAAGAAATCTTTTTCATTAATGATAATTGAGAGGGAAAATGGCATAAATAATCCAACGTTTGATCAAACAAAAATAATCTCACATCGCACTTTATACACAAAAATAATACAAGTAATGATGTGTCTCACAAAATGATCGGGAGATTAATGGTGTTCATTTATCCTCATTTTTTATGTGGTATGATATACTTTTTTCCGACTACGCAAAAATCATGTAAATAAGTAAAAATAATAAAACAACTACATTATTAAAAAGAAAAGTCACACAATTAAAAATCTAAAAATCTCAATTTTGGATAAAAAGAGTTATCTTTGTGGGTATTTTTGAGTTCCTATATTTGGATGTATGATGTTATTGTACATTTGGATGTATGCTCATTTTGTACATTTATTTTAATAATAATAATAATAATGGTAATAATAATAATAATTGAAATAAGAATAAAATGAAAAATATATGTGGATTATTTTTAAGTCACTTATGGAAGAACTGGAAGAAGTTTGAAGTTGGAACAATTGGGAGGAATTAGAAGAACTAGGAGGAATTGGCAGAAATTGGAAGAAGTTGGAAGAAGTTGGGAGTTAAAAAATGTTGGAAGTTAAGAGTTAGAACCCAAACGAATAGAGCCTTAATATATTTTTATGGAAGTTTTACATTGGAGCTTTTCTTTTTTACATTGGTAATGGATAAATTTACACGACATATCTTAGGGGAGGGGAGGTACCCTGCATGTTTTTTACATATGATATTGTTCTAATTGATGAAATTCGTGAGGGAGTAAATAATTGGTTGGAGGTGCAGTGGCGAACCTTGGAGTCTAAGAATGAGTATATGGAGTGCAACTCCAACAGTGAAGTGAAGATTTGTTCACAACCCATACCCAAAATAATGAGATTGATGGGGATGTCGTCAATTGCACAGAGCAGGCCGGATAAAAGAACGCTTGATTCAACTGTCTTGTGCGACAAGAATAAGCCAATGAAACTGACAAGCAAATTTTATCAAACAGTAGCTAAATGAACTATGTTGTAAGGGGAAGAGTGTTAGTCGGTGAAGAATACACGTGCAGAAGATGCAATCGACAGAGATGCGAGTGCTAAGTTGGATCTGCAGATGTATGACTTATGAGGATGAATAGAGCTTAAAACAAGGAATATCCGTGACAAAGTGGTATGGCATTTGTAGAGAATAAGATGCACATAGTTAGATTGAGATGGTATGAACACATGCTGAGGATGTGCAAGAGGTTAGAGGTGGAAAATTTTAGTAGGGGTACCTGTAATCAAAACAGAGTTTGAGCGAGGTGATTAGATAGATGAGCGTGTTGCTTGTGCATCTCATCGATGACTTGACCCTAGATAAGATCATTCAGAGTTCAAGAATTAAAGTTGTAGGGTAGCTCAAGATAAGAACTCTGTGTGTAGGGCCTTCAAGATTAGTTTGATATAGTGAGGTCTGTGTGCGGTTACCCTTATTGTCTCTCTCTTTTTGGTTTACCTTGTTGAATAGTACTAAATAATGTCTTTTGTGCTTGAACTGGTGAGCTGGGCTCTTTAAGAAACATTCTCTACCTTTTCTAGGTAGGGGTGGTGTCAGTGCACACCCACCCCCAGACCCCATTTGAGATTTTACTGAATAGGTTGTTGTTGTCGTAGAGCATGATAGTGACTAACGACAAGAATGGAAGACGTGTAGGTAGGGGAGGAGGATATTGTTTGGAACAATTGGGTTTTTTCAGGTGATTCAATGTTAAAAATAACATTTAGAGTGGAAGTTGTGTGCATTTTTTGGTACTTTAGAGGTCTTTCATTGCCAGTGGATCTAAAAGAGTTATTCTTGGAAACATTTTAGCTTCGTGTAAATGATTGACTAAATCAAAATGACACATTTTTGAAGCCTTGGGTAGTAAATGTAACAATGCATCTAGTCATCTAGTGTCTAACCGAAACCTCTCTATTTTTTTGTACAGAATTGCATACATCATGACCCCCAAACCCCGACAGAATATGGATTATACCGAGTTTGTTGCTGTACTCGAGAAAACCAACTTTAGTGGCTAATAATTTATCATTACATTGTCTGTTGTGGAATGACAGGTTGCAGATGTGAAGAGGATAAATGGACTAATAACAGATCTTCAAATGTTTGCTCGGAAAACACTTAAGATACCATTACCGGGACGGCATCCTCCATCTCCATGCCTGTCAAATGGTTTTGATGTACAAGGGTATATTCCATTTGTTTTATAAGTTAAACTTGTTTTCCTCAAATTTTCTGCTATTCCATTTTTTCATTTGTTTTTAGTAACCATATAACATCATATGTGCATCTTGTTTTCCCTGTTTTAGTACAACAATTTTCTTTCAGTCCAGACTTTGTTCATCCTGCATGCACTCATCATTGCCATTTTTGCCACCTTGATCCCAACTAGTTTAGGTTGGTGACATTATAGTATTAAACTCATGCAAAAAAAAACATAGTGTCATGTCACAACCTTCTTATGAAGGAATGATGAGATGATCCCCCTCACACAATTCATTTTATCTGTTTCATGTTGGTCATCACCAGTGTTGTTTAATAGTGTCCATGGCCGAATGGCGTAGCAGATTTTGTGCAACCACAATTGTCATTTTATGAAGCATCATCCGCCATGTTGGTGCACATTCGTCATTCATAATCCACCACACGCTATTTATTACAATGGTCATCATCTTTGCCCATAACTATGTAAACTTAATGAACCATACGTGTTTGCCAATTGTTTCTCTATATTATTTCTTATAAAACACTTGTGATGAAGCTTATTTATATGAAACTTTTATAGCTAATTAGTTAATTAGACCACCTGAGGGTATTTATCCATAAGTGTGACAAAATAAGCTAGGTCGCATCTCATTGTTTTGGGCCAGAAGCTAACTTTTGGTCCTTGGGGTGATTTATAAGGAAGATCCAAAAGAGAATTTATTGTATATAGGTTCTCCCAAGTAGATAATTTTCCTTGAAGAAGTTAGCCTCTACTAATTATTCCTGATTTTCTATCTTCACTTTTGGGTTAAAGTCTGTCTTAACTTTGCAAGTCTGTCTTAACTTTGCATGCTTCACATCCATATTTGCTATGTAAAACATGAACTGTTGGCAATACGTTTTATCGACTTTATTGTTAAAGATTAATTTATTAATTTTTGATGGCATGTATTCTGTTTGTTTTTCATGTGAGGGTGAAATTTTATATGGAGTATCATTTACTCTAAATATTAAAATCTTACTGTGTGTCCAAAAAATATTTCTGTTTTAAAATGGTTGTAAATTATTTGTTCTAAATTCCTGGAGTAGAACTTAAAAATGGTTGCTAATTTCAGCAGTCTGTCTCTTAATCTTCTAGACTGTGTAGGATGCATGGTGCCTAACCACAACATTCTTTTGGCAGAGATAGCATTTCAGAGTGGACCCAACCGAACCGCAGACACTCAGACCTGTTCGATACATTTCAGTCACTAAAACTGAAACCTCCCCCCACCCAACGAAAAGTCTCCTCAGCAATGAGCAGCTTACGAGGTTATTACGGCCTTGAACCATCATCAGATCAGAAAGCTGCATCTGAAGGTGTTGAAATGGCCAGGTACGAAAAGGGTAGGTCCCCTTATCTCGACGACAATGACCCCCCATCACCCATCTCCAACCCCGCACTCGGTTTACACCGAAAATGTAAAAGCGTAGCAAATGGATTCATGACAGAGAATGGCCAGTTGGTGGATCATGAATCTAATCAAGAAACTAAAGATAGCGGCTCTAACAGATTGTGTGACAAATCTTTCAGAAGGCGTCAAAAGTCTGAGACTGATTTCTCCCGTACCCAAGAAATGCTGATGAAGGAAGATAACAGCTCTAGTGGTGGATTTACAGGCATTACTCCTAGCAAAGGCTTGGCTCTGAGACCTAATCCAGCCAGCCGTACTGCCTCACTTGCCAATGGTGAATCTTCCATGATAAATCCCATTCCTTTTGTGTTGGGCGATTCACCTATTGCTGACAACAGCAATCTTGACAGAGTTCGAAAGTCTTCCAGCGCATCAAATTTGCAGGACTCAGACAGTAGTAGCAGTAGCAGCACATTGGCGTCCCTGTGGCCAACCTCAAAATGGAGTTTGACAGATTTTCAGGCGCTTTCGACTTCAGCCATCACTAGATCAATCTTTGATGGCCTACCCAAACCGATTAGCGGACGAAGGAACAAAGCTGCACTTGATTAGTGCCATTCCTCCTTTGGCTTACACGGACGCTTCCATCGGTATTATTAGTGTCACAGATACAGAAGTGGGGATATAAATAAGGGCTGTAGGGGTTATATATTTAGATACGGACGTTAAATTTTGGTCAAAGGACATTTCTTATCCCACGTTGCAGATGTACGGGTTAAACTGTTAGTGATTGAACATTTACAGTGTCAGATATTCAGAGTACAGATTTTGGTAAACATTTGCCTCAGATTCGTTCATCCGGAGAGCATCACAGGATATATGTATACTTGGGTGTTTTGTTTTGACAATAGAAGGTGGTATATATTGGAGATATTTAAACCTTTTGGTTTGTGATGGAAATAAAAAGGTGTTATCACCCTTTAAAAACTCAGCTGTTTTGTTTATTTAGTTGCTCATTTGTTCTCTTTGTCTCCTATATTCTGTCTTGTTCTGATATCTAAATGAGTCATTATTGATTATCGATAATGTTCTAATTGTTTATAATTTATAAACTAAATTAAAATGATCCATTGTACCTTGTATTATGGCGGGGTTTGATGGGATGAGGGAAGGTCTGGATTATTTTGACTGGTTAAAATAAACGTGTGCTAAATTTTAATTGATTGAAATTTATTTTTAAAAGTAGGGAGGGTCACACTTCGATAGCTGTGGCGTCTTGAAGAGCAATGCCCATTTATTGAAGATGTGTGATGGAGGGCGGCGTGAGGAGGGGCTTGAACACCCTCTTTAACGCCTCGTAACACATACTCTTACTTTACTTTATATGAAGTCTCTCTCTTCTCTACATTTTATTTAAAGGAGCAAGGCTATGTAGAGCTCCATTTTTTTTATTCCAAAATATGGTTACAATGCCAATGATATTAATATACAGTGGAAAAAATACAGTAAGATATCACTATACTATATTATAAGATTAAGCTATTTGTACCCTAAGATTTGTACCCTAATTTGTATACCGCAAGCGTGCATCTTCATTTTGTGATAGTGTGATGCTAGGGTGATGGTTCACAGAGGCACATAATGTTAGTGCAAATTTTTATTATCGCACTAACATTTTTTGTTAGTGTAACCATCAAAGTATTAATGTATATTTTTGTATAAATTTGGAGTGCACTTTTTGGTGTAATTGTAGCATGGTTGAATATTATAATGAGTTTATTATACCAGCGTCCCCTACGGTTTGGTAAATGTGCACCATTGCTCCCCATGGTTTATAAACTTGCGTAGTTACCTCTAATGGTTCTGATATTGTTACGCCAATGCCCCTTTGGACAAAAATATTCTTTAAATATTAGGTGAATAACTCTGCTACCTCCTATGATTTTGGAAATGGGCACCAAAGCCCCTTTACTTTTTCTTTATTGTTTTTCTTTTCCTTTTTCATAAAGAGAATAAAAGAGTTTGTATGTGAAATAATGATAAATTGTTTTTTCAACCCTACATTTTTAAAAAGTTTTAAAAAATAAAAAAGATTTTGTGTTTGAAATAAAAGATTTAACATATACTCGGTACAACATTTGTCAAATTAAATATTTTTGGTTTTTGTCTAGATTTTTTTATGTTTTTGAATATGTTAGGACCAAAAGAATACTGAGTAACGTCTTTTTAATATATAATTAATTATATACGAATAATATTTTTTGGACCGCAAAGATTTTTTTTTCATGACTTATTTTTCCTATTCTATAAAAGTACTTATTCTTATACTTTTATTATGTTATTTTCTATTCTTGTTTTTTTATTTTAATTTTGATTAAAATAAAAGAAACGGCATAAAATTAATGAACAGAAAATGAGAAATGAGTTTTAGTTAAAAAAATGAGAATATTTTATTGATTTCCGTATCATGAAAATGAATCAATAAAGATCTCTTTTGGACAAAAAATGAAAATGTTTGTTTAAGACAAATGAAGTGTACATGAATTCTTGTTATTTAATTGTTTTTTATTGCAAACAAAAAATTTTATTATTAAAACATTATTAAAAAAATTTTTAAAAAGAAATTTAAAAACATTTATTAAAAAAGTAGTAGAAAAAAATAATAATAAAGAAAAATGAGGGTGTTTGTGCCCATTTTCAAAATCATAGACGATAGTGAAGCTATTCGCATAATGTTTGAAGAATATTTATATGTCAAAAGGGACTTTAGGATAATAATATCAGAAGATAACAACATAAGCTTTGAAGCTATAAGAGATAACGATACTCATTTGGTATATCACATGAGGTCATGTACAATGAATTCATATTATAATATTCGGCAAGGTTCTCATGACATTGCCCGACAATGTCATAAATGACCCAGGGGCGCTCCGGTATCCCGTTCGTAAAATTGACGGTTCGTACCCCTAACCCCCATTTGACTCCAAAGTCAAAATCAACTTGTGGGGTGCAATTAAAGGGGGTGGGAGGGTGTTCGGGTCGGGGCGGGGTGACGGGTTTATCGAGGAAATTAGAGGGTAGGAACTATCAATTTTTCAAACGGGGCACCGGAGCAACCCTGAGTCATCCCACGACATTGTCGGACAATGTCATGGGAACTTAGGTGTATAATATTATAATATTATCAGAATCCAAACCCCAACTCTAATAATGAGAAATTGATTCCTGCTTTCATTTTGAAGCTGATTACTGATGACTGATGAGTTGTCTGAAATTAATTTTCAAAGGGGTTCCCTGCTTCCGGCTAAGCTAAGGATAAAAATAGGGTAGTGAAGGAGGCCGACGCTTACATTGATTCTACATAGGTCTCTGCTTAAGGTAAATCTGCGAGAAGGGAGCTTCCGGCTACGGCGATAGCGCAGTGTCTTGAAGTCGAAGTCGAGGTCGACATCCGGCGAGACCGTTGATTAGGTTCCGATTTCCAAAGGTATGGTGAGTCGCGTTCTAGGGTTTGATACGTTTTGAGTTATACTTTTTGGGCGAGTAGGCGGAGTAGCAATGCTTTTTTGTTCTTATTTTAAAGAAACGACTAAGTAGTCCTTATGGCGAACGCCTGGACGCCCTTTCGTCCTTGTGGCGACGCCTTTCTGCCTCAGGCGAAATCAGGCGAGGCGACCATCCATGGCGGGTTGAGCAGTCCGTCTGGAAGTCGTGACAACTATGGTATCGTACTTCCTGGTCCAAAAATCTTTACATTTGATTTTTCTTGGTCATATTGTATAAACAAAACGTGGAAAAAGTATAATTAGTTACTCTGTATAATTTAGTGTAATTGGGTTCATCTTAAGATGCAATTTTGATGAAGTATATCAAAATTTATACAGTAATATTTATTTATGTATAACTATAGTTATTAATGGTCAAAATGTTGCATTGGCGGCGAAACGTCAAACTGGCACATTGGTGATCGTGAGAAATCAAATATAAAGATGTTCTTTGGACAGATGTAGTATTATGAATATACCTTTATATAGGCCCCAACCACAATCATAATAAGATTCTAATTAATGTAATCCTTTTGTAACTAGTTTAAGGATTAAACTATGCTAACTCTAATCTAAAGGTAAACGATAATACGGATAAAAGAGGCACTGAAATTCTTAGTGTGCTTCACTTCCTAAGGTAGCTGAGTCCCATGAAGGCATCTATATCCAATAGATGGATGAAATTATTGGCAATATATGAAGTTTTGTTAATCTAAATATCATTTGGGAACCAGAATTAAGTCATAGTAATTGGCATAGTTTTGATTGCAGATAAATAGGCTGAGAGTTTCCACAAAGCTATTCCAAGACATCTGTAGTTTGAGTTAGTCTTTGCTGGTCACTAGTCTTTATTCAAACTTGGGTATGTTTATTAATGTTTTCCATTCTCATGTTCTGAAGTCGACTACTTTTTTTGTTGAGCTGGACTATATTTTAATGCTGCTGAATTGTATATGCATTTGGGTTGATCAAGAATAAAAAAAGATGTACTTCTATCTTTTTCTGTATGGTGAAGATCTGATTCCTCGTGTGTGGTAAATTCTACAACACATGTGTTAAATGTTCAGCTGAAATTTGATTACCTAAGTTACTTGTATACGCTAAAGTTTCCGTGGGCAAAATTGCTTCATTACTCATGTGAACTACTGTTTACTATCCACAATTGATTATATTTTCTATCTGTATTCTTTCATTGAGCCACTCAATATTTACATGTCTCTTCCTGTTTTTTCAGGGGTAGTATACAGCAGGTACTTGGCTTTTCCTCCCTGTATGTGTGTCAGTGTCCATTTTTCATAGAGCTTATTCATCATAGTTGAAAATTTTCACAGGCTCTGAATTATTATTTCCTGTTAGGTCAGGTTTTCTAATTGGGTGGTGTGTTTGTAAATATATTGAAAATAGTTTTGTTTTAGCTTTATAATACTCAAATATAAATTAAGTAGTTAACTTTATTGGTAAATCATATAGTATAGTGCGTGTGTTTTAGTCAAGTGCCTTTCCTCTTTTTTTCCAGAAAATTGTTCTGAGAAAGAATAACATGTCTGAAGCCGGAAGAGTGCATCCGGAATGTCGAAATGCATCAAATCCTTATCACGAATGCAGCGAGTATTGCTTCAAAATAATTGCTGAAGCAAAGAAACAAATGAAACAAACAGAACCAGGTAATCATCGTATTTTAATTCCTTAGCTAGTTAACTTTTTTATCTTTAGTGTTTATAATGTGAACTCCATATCACATCAACTGATTATTGATTCATAGTGGTTATGTATTTGTATACGAACTATGAAATTGCATTACAGGATAGCTGGTTGTGTTCTTATGCTTGTCATGACCTTTTGAAGTTGTGGTCTCTCCTCTTCCACTGCATTTATGATTTGATAATTAATTAATTATAGATTGCAGGGAAATTGTTATTATTGGCTGATAGCCCGAGTTTTGCCTTATGGCACTGCCAAGATAGTTGAAAGTTGTAAGGCCAAACTCATGGTGCAAAGCCTAAGGCGCAAAAGAAGCACTAGCCTGACTCATGGAAGGCAAATAATATGAAAATGTTATCTATAGTTCTAGAATTACCAAACATGATATAAATTCAATATAAAATTAATGTATGTGTGCACCAACAATAATATAAGCATGACAATCCTTCACATCCATTATCCACAGTACTAGGCAATGCAAACACAACACATACAGTCATAATTCGAAGTGTCAATTATTCTAACTTCAAAGACTAATGAAATTTACTATAAGAGAGTACCAGTTTAAACTCACAAAAAGTATGTTAACTTCAACAACTGATTGAAAATGAATATAACCGTTTCAACAAATTAGAAAGATAAAGAGAAGAACAAATAGGAGAACAAAGATAGGGGAGAAGAATTTAGACATGAAAGAAATGAAAAAGGGTAATATTTAGAAGATATTTGGACAGGCTGATTTTTAAATGTCTAATCTGAGTTTGGTCTTCGAAAAATAGGTTCCCCGATCTTCGCCTTGAGGACAAGGCGGTTTCTAACCCCGGGGGAGTTGATACGGGTTTGCAGCCATCCCCCCAACCCACGAAGGAACCCACGGCTCAAGTTACGTCGGGTCATTGTACCAAATATTCTCCCAGGTTTAAAAATGGCACATTCCAAATTTACTCTCCCCCTTCCCCCGTCCCACCAAGTTTGGGACATGGGAAGTTGGCACACAACATAAGAAAATGGAATTGTGGTTGATATTGAATATGTAAACTTCACAAAGTTTGAGTAAAGTGAATGGAATTTTGAAGTAACACAAATATACCAAAAATGAAATGAGACAAAGAGAGTGGGGTGGGCAAAAATGTTAAAAAGTGATAAAGATAGTGGGACGGATGGAGCACTATACACCAAAATCTAGCCCTGGCGCATCTTTAGCACTTCGTGCGTTTTGTGTGCCTTGGCTACACATGTGAGAGTCAGATACCCCTACTCCTGGACCTTCTATGTAATAGATTCAGTAATGAATCCAAATTTCATGAATGATAGTAAAAGAATGTAAAGAAGAAGTCGAAGAATGAGAGATGAGAGAATTCAATATTCATTCATAATAAGTGCAATGCATACAACTGAAAGGTGAAAGGAGACAAATACAATAGTCACAATACGAGCTAAAAGCTTTCTAACAGCATTCCTTCTTTCGCATAGCTACCTGGCAGTATGGCACTCTTTATTCATGTAGCTAACTTGTGTTTTACACTTCAATACATGGGGAAGTGTTAAGTACTGTGAGAGTCAGATACCCCTGTGCCTGGACCTTCTATGTAATGGATTCAAGTAATGAATCCAAACTTCATGAATGATAATAAAAGAATGTAAAGAAGTAGAAGAATGACAGATGAGAGAATTTAGAATTCATTTATAATAAGTTCAATACATACAACTGAAAGGTGAAAGGAGACAAATACAATGCTAGATTACAACTTTCTAAAAGCATTCCTTCCTTCCCATAGCTACCTGGCAGTATGGCACTCTTTATTCATGTAGCTAACTTGGGTTTTACACTTCAATACATGGGGCTAAGTATTGGGCTAGAAGCAAGAGGCCCAGTACTTAACATGCTAAAGGCACTGAACCGATATTATGCCTCACCTGATGTGCTCAAGTTCTCAGGCGCTCACTTTGACAACCACGGGTGCTGCAATAGACTCTAGACTGCCATTCTTTGCAAATTTCTATGGTGGCTGGACAAATCTGTCATGCACTCATGCTATTCTGCCATTTAACAACAGTGCTATGGGGTTCTTTATTTTTTTTCCCATGTGGCTAAAACCCACCTCACTGTAGGGAATGTACTTATAAATTTTCTTTGCAGCCATGGGAACAAGGAACTATATAATAGTCTACCAATACATATATTCTTACATCTTAATTAGCAATCAGAAACCCCAGAGTCTCTATAAAATAGATTCTGGACTACTATGTTCTGTACTCTATGTTGCATACAAAGTATATTTATTTTTTCTGCTTTTTATGCATCTCAAGTATATAAACTGTATTGTTGTCCATATTGTGTTAATGTTGTACTATTTCAGTGCTAATGCAACCTGAAGATTGTAGTCATCAAGCCCTCTCAGCTGATGACTCTAATAGGGATCAGAATCCTCTAGTTGGAGAAGAAGTGATCGAAAATCCCTGCAAAGACGTTTCTAATCTTACAGGGAGAGAGAAAAAGCTGTTCGAGTTAAGGTTAAAGATGGTATGATTAGTCACACAATTTGTAATGTGGTTTTGTATGGAGTGTCACAATATGATCTATTTAATTTTAATTATCGTTTTCTATCACCTTGCAGAATATGTTCTATATGATTTTATTTTTATTACTACGTACCTTGCTCAATATGCTCTATAAAATTTGATTACTCCCTCCGTCCTATAAAAATTGTCCTTTGACTTTCATGGAGTTTATGAAAAGTGTTGAAAAGTGATAAGTTTGTGGTTGAATTTTATGCAAAGTAGAGAAGTGTTGTGAACCGTGTGTTACTTTCCTTAATGGAAATGAGACATTTATGTAGGGACAGACGAAAAAAGTGTGGCAAGTATTGCGTGATGGGAGAATTATCATTTTTTTATCACATTGTGCAGAATGAGGCAAGAAAAGCTAATCAAACTGCCATGGTGGCCGAGAAAAGAAAAATGGAAGCACCTGAGGAGTCTAGAGGCATGTCCAAGCAAAAATGGGTTCAGGAAAAGAAGAAGAAAATTGGAAAATTGCTAGAGTCAAATGGTTTGGATATGAGCAAGGCATACATGCTAGACACACAAGAATTTGCAGAGGCAAAGTATAAGAAGTGGGAAAAGGAGCCTGCTCCAGCTGGTTG
This sequence comes from Cuscuta australis, assembly GCA_003260385.1. Taxonomy (NCBI): domain Eukaryota; kingdom Viridiplantae; phylum Streptophyta; class Magnoliopsida; order Solanales; family Convolvulaceae; genus Cuscuta; species Cuscuta australis. Next base: position 1,654,892 of record NQVE01000195.1, read on the forward strand.
GGATGGTATGTTTCACTATGTTCTCTTAATAAGCAGACTTCAATGGCATGCTTTGAAATCTTTGAGCTGTAATGTTATGTGTTTTCCTGCTCAATGCAACACATAAATTTGACTAGTAGGTGAATGCATAATTTATTGGGGTTTGGTTAAGTTACAGTTCGTGGCATTGCACTCACGATTATTTACTAGATGTGTTGATTCCTATCACAATTTTCCCTTCTCACTTGCATGTTTTGTTTGTTGTTTTCCCTGAGGATGTTCCCTTTTTGGCAAGAGTAAATTCCCTAAATGGTACTCAATAATTACGTGTTTTCACAAATCAGTCCCCAAGATGAACTAATTACCGAGATGGTACTCGATAATTGAAAATAATGCTCAATTTAGTCCCCACGACTAACAGTCATCAAAACGGTGTAAGAACGACGTTAAACTTCATACGGAGTACTATTTTTTTCAAAATTGTCCTTTCTTATTGGATGTGTTCTCAAATTGATCCATTTTTGAAGTAAAAATTCATTAAATATGAAAAAACCGAAGCAGAAGTCTTCCCCTTTAATTGGTTTACGATGTTTGAGCGACTTTTAATTGGTTTACGATGTTTGAGCAAAGTCGGAAGACCATTTTTTATGAGTTTTTTTTTCAAATCTAGACTAATTTGAAAAACATCCAATTAGAGATGGCCTTTATGAGTTTATGAGAAGTTAGTACAAGTTTTAATGCCGCCTTGATGACCGTTAATTGGGAAGGCTAAACTAAGCATTATTCTCAATTAACGAGTACCATTTCGGTAATTAGTTCATCTTGGGGACTAATTTGGGAAAACACGTAATTATTGAGTACCATTTTGGGAATTTACTCTTTTGGCAATTAATTCAGAAAAATTTAATTTTTTTGAGAGTTCACTTTTCTGTTTCTCTTGCTTTGTAGTTTTTAATCAGAAAACCCTATACGAAGCATACAAGAAGAGAACAAAAAACATTGAGGTTGACCTTGAAGAGTACAGTAAAATGAAGGAGGCTGATCCAGAGTTTTACAGAGAAGCTTCAAGTCTTCAATATGGGAAGGTACATGTTTTTAACTAAGACATTTAAGGCACGTTTTGTTCGAATGTTTGAATGAGAGTCCAAAACCTAGTCCTTGGGTTGGGCCGTTGGGGTTTGGACTTTTACCAGGATGAAATATTCATTCATAAGAAAATGCAAGGTATACAATAACAAGTCAATGAAATCTCTGGCGGGTGTATGCACACCTTATGAAGATTGCAAGGAATTGAGATGGAAAAAATATACTCCGTATTAGTTTTGGTAGGGATGAAATAGTTGGAAATTAATGGTATTCCATTGCTTGGAATGATAATATGGGAAGTAGTATAGATGCTAAAATGTCCAAATCTAATTCCATTTGGTACAAAAAGGGAATTGATAATTAAAATAAAATGTGATATTCTTGTTTCATTATAAATCTGTTCCAAATCCCACCTTCAATCATTTATCCCATCATTCATACATTTTCATTCCTGTTGATAAAATTCTATGCTCAAAGAAAGTGGAGCCATATCCCAAATTAATGTCAGCATGAAAAGGCTACATATGTTAAATCAGTATATAGTTGTTCCAAATTTCTCACTTTTGCTCACACTCTTGAGCTGAGCAGGCTCCAAAAGTTTCTGACGATAAGATTGAGAGAATGGTGAAGGAGCTGAAGGACAAGGAAGAGAAGCGCAAAGCATTTAGCAGGAGGAGAAGGTACCATGAAGAGAAGGATATCGACTCCATTAATGATCGCAACGAGCATTTCAATAGAAAGATTGAAAGAGCCTTTGGAAAGTACACGCTGGAGATCAAGAACAACTTAGAAAGGGGAACTGCTTTGCCTGACTGAATCGTATCTCACCCGTGGTGGATCTAGAATCGTATCTCACCTGTGGCACTCGGGGTATATACTCGGTTACATGAAATCACTTGAAACATTTTGAATGCATGAAATATTAATGTTTGTGCACTAGGACTTTTTACTGTTATCAACTCTATTATAATGTAATATGTATTTGGGTTTATTTGATCAATTGAATCATTTGTAAAATTCATTAGGACGGAGTATTATCTTTACCATTTTTCTTCGAGTAATGCTAGACTCAAATCACTTGAAATCACTTGAAACATTTTGAATGCATGAAATATTAATGTTTGTGCACTAGGACTTTTTACTGTTATCAACTCTATTATAATGTAATATGTATTTGGGTTTATTTGATCAATTGAATCATTTGTAAAATTCATTAGGACGGAGTATTATCTTTACCATTTTTCTTCGAGTAATGTTATCTTGGACACAAATTACACAAATTTGCTATTTGTGCACTTTCCCAAGTGAATAAAATGATTTTAAATAATTTAAAAATAAAAATTTAAATACACAAATAGTTTGTGAAGTTTGTGTCTAAGATGTTTGTGACTCTAGTATTACTCTTTTCCCTCTCTATTGACTAATTTGGGTACCATTACTCCTAGTGTTTTGTATATAAGCTACCCCTCACCCATTTTTTGAAGGCAAAAACTTTGGTGGACCTAATGTCAACTTTGATTTTGTGGACTTTCTTTTAAATTGTAAGCAATTTGCAATGTTGATGGGCCTTTTCAATAAGTTTTTTCCGCTGACGAAATTATTCACTCATACAGTAATAAACACTATCCCGCCCATCACACAACAAATGTATATTAAAATACTTTGTAACAATTATGTTTATAAAGGAGTATATTTTTATTAGATCTCTCTTTATAACTATTTCAAAACACCATGATTCTTAAAATTAATTTTTATTGTCATAATATGATAATACTCCTTCCGTCCCAAACTATAATGCATGTTCACTATTTACATGTTTAATATTCATTCACTTTCTTTCTCTATTTTCGTTAGCAATTTTAAAGTACTATTGTCACTACTAGTTTTGTACGGAGTAGATCTTTTGATGTAGTATTTTAATATGTCATTTTTATTTTTTAACTATATACCATTTGTCATATAAAATGATTTGAAAATAATTTCAGTCAAACACGTAAACCAAAACATGTTTATGATTTTTCTAAGCGTAAATATGTTATTGTTTAAAGTGAAATTTGCACTAAATAGGACTAAAACATAATGACTTTCCTAATCTAGGACTTAAACTTTTTTATTCTCTAAATAGGACTTATTAATGTCTTCGTGGAAGGAATAATGTCCAGCAATGATAGACATTACTTGAATAATGACTAAAGAATAATGACCAAAGGTCCTACATTCGGAAATAAAAACATATGGTCCTATTTTGGGAAAGTCATTATGTTTTAGTCCTATTTAGGTAAATTACTCTTGTTTAAAAAGGTTATATAAACTTTATTAATTTATTAAAAACAATCCATATATATATATATATATACATACATACATACATACATATATATATATATATATATATATACATATATATATATATATATATACATATATATATATATACATACATATATATATATATATATATATATATATATATATATATATATATATGTATATATATATATATATATATATATATATATATATATATATATATATATATATATATATATATATATATATATATATATATATATATATATATATATATATATATATATATATATATATATATATATATATATATATGTTGGCGACAGAAGAAGGAAGCCAGATCAAAGAAGAAAACTGAATCCCTTTGGGATTCGGTTTAGTATCTTTCCTAGTTTGCTTAGTTCTTGTTATAGTAGGAATAGAAATATGGTAGGAATAAAAGTTAATTAAATGTTTTACTCTCTTCCTATATAAAGGGAGTTAGACCTTTGTAAGCACAAGCCAATTCAATATATAGAATATTTTCTCTCTTATTAATTTCTACATGGTATCGGAGCAAGTTTTGAATTCTTGAGACCTCAAACACGCTTCTTCCCCTTCCGGTGGGCATACAAAATTCAATGCCTACCGGCGGGATATTGTAATTTTTGATTTTCTTTGATTGTTCTCCCTCACTAAAGAATATCATGAACTCCTTCAACGAAAAACATTGCTGTCGAGGAATCCCGCCCAACCATCAATCTTGAAGAAGTTGTCCGAGAAGGATTGTTTTACAGAGACAGACAACTCTTTCCTTAGCAGACAATAAAAAAAGTCGGCGTTCAGGGTGTTCGAAAAGAATGGCGTTCCCCCTGTTTGTTCGAATACGGTGAAGGTTCGAAAAGAATGGCGTTCCTTTACTCGACTAATTATTCGGCGGATTCGAAAAGCTTGGCGTCTCCGTTGAAGAAAAAAAACTGAAGTGTCTAGATGACACTTGGACAACGATGGCAGCGGCTTCCTCAAGCTTTGTTGCTTTGTTCAATCTTTTGATGTCCAAGCTAGGCATGTTGAACTCCCATGCTCCAGCTTGAGGGGGGGTGTTGGCGACAGAAGAAGGAAGCCAGATCAAAGAAGGAAACTGAATCCCTTTGGGATTCGGTTTAGTATCTTTCCTAGTTTGCTTAGTTCTTGTTATAGTAGGAATAGAAATATGGTAGGAATAAGAGAGAAAATATTCTGTATATTGAATTGGCTTGTGCTTACAAAGGTCTAACTCCCTTTATATAGGAAGAGAGTAAAGCATTTAATTAACTTTTATTCCTACCATATTTCTATTCCTACTATAACAAGAACTAAGCAAACTAGGAAAGATACTAAACCGAATCCCAAAGGGATTCAGTTTCCTTCTTTGATCTGGCTTCCTTCTTCTGTCGCCAACAATATATATATATATATATATATATATATATATATATATATATATATATATATATATATATATATATATATATATATATATATATATATATATATATATATATATCCAAGTTATTAAAGGTATCCATCATTTAACTTATTTAATTAGCTCGAATTATTTTAGCTTTGGAATATCTGAAATAAAACAAATGATTCTTTAAAGTTTAAAATGTTTGTGTTTCTTTAAATAGTGATGTACTAGTATTTAGTCAATATAACTTTCAATGTTTATCGTGGTCATTTGAAAGCAGTCACTTTATGTTTTAAGCATGGGGGTTAGATTGGGTGTGTGATGATTACCTATGGTGCTCAAGGTATGTGTCTCTTTGGAAATAACTTTTCTCTTTGTTGCTAGGGGTAAATTTTACGTACACACACTCCCCAGATCTTACTTTTATGGGGTTCAACCCGGTTGATGTAATCGTGCACCATGACTGTGACTCTCCGATCCAAAATGGGAAGTCACAAGTTCGAACGACAGTGAGGGCAGTAATTTTCTATGCTTAATAGACTGGGAAAAAGTTCTCTGATCCGTTTTATCTTTTTTTTGCTTTACCACATATGTTACTTCCTCCCTCCAAAAAGTATGCCACAGTTATTATTTCAGTCTCTTGATAATTTTTGTTTATCTACTCATTTTCGGTGACCATTTGATAAAATAAAACATTCTTTTCACATATTGTTTTGTAGAATTTTTAATATATTTTAAAACGGTGTAATTTATCTTTTTTATTTTTCTACTAATTTGTAAATAAAATAATTTTAAAAGGATAACGTTGTTCAGAATGTAGTAAATAATTTAGGATGAAGGGAGTACGTTGAATTTAACAAACTAAAAAATGAGTTGACACTGGTGGGTGTTGCGCGATTGGCAAAAACAGGGAGCGCCAATGGGGTACATCCGAATTTGGTTTCTGGCAACTGTGTTGAGAGACAACTATGCTAAATATAGGGTATCTGCAACTAACCGGTGCAGATTCCATTCTCAGTCACTAGTCTGAGGTTAAAGTTCAATTTATATCATCTCAGTAATCGTCCGACTAGGTCTGTGGGGGGCTCTGTAAATATCACTTACACGAGTCTCTTTCCTTCTCTTCACATATGATAGTGAACTTTCTGTTGCTCAAGCCAAAGGGGACTTTGAGTATTGACACTTATCAAAGTGGCGATATATCCAATTAATCCATCCAAGTAAGAACTTCAAGTTTTAAAAAAATACTTCTTTTTTAAAGCTAGGATTCAAATTTTGCCCTCCTAATTATTGAAAGAAAAAGGGAAGGAAAGTATGCTCTTCGAACAAAAACATATCTATTGACCCATGCAAGAAAGTACCTTTAGAAAAAGTGAAATTTGCATTAAAATCGTACTAAAATATGCTCTCTCTGTCCCTAAATAAACTTTCCTTTTTGACTTTTTGGGAAACTTAAGGGAGATATTTTAGTGTTGACTTCTTAAAAATATTCTTGATGTGATGTGTAAAAATAAGATATGATATATAAATTATGACTACCTTTGTCCCATTTTATAAAGCTTGTTTCAGTTTACGATATTTGACTACAAACCATTTTATATGACAAATGGTATAAAATTAAAAAATAAAAATTACATATTAAAAAACGACATCAAAAAATCTACAAAACTAGTAGTGACAATAATATTTTATTTTATCAAATTGCTAACGTAAATAGAGAAAGAAAGTGAATAAAATTTGATCCTGTAAATAGTAAACATGCATCATAATTTGGGACGGAGGGAGTAGTAAAAAGGTATAATGTGATAGATAAGGTATGAAAAATTAAGAAATAAAAGAGATTTTTTAAGAGAAAAGAAAAATTTATTTGGGGACAAAGAAAAAACAAAAAAGAAAGTTTATTTTGGAACGGAAGGAGTTTATTTGACGAGTAATACTATGTTGAAAAATAAAAACATATGGTATTACATGTGGAAAGTCACTATATTTTATTACTATTTAGATAAATTTCATTTACAACAACAAGAATGTTAAGTTGAAGATGCAGAAAATTATATACTACATTTATTTCTTTCCAACTTCAGAATTTGGAATCAACCTAAAGGACGTGTTCTTATTTTTAGGTTACATACAAGTGTTTCTACCACTAACTAAAGCCAAAGGGGGTATTAGTATTACACAGAACCTTACACTGGTCTCTACTAATATGAGCAATCCATAACTTTACAAGAACTCGTACCATTCTTCGTCATCTTGGCCATCTCGCCCACATTTAGCCATCTTTTTATGAGATCAAAAACAGTTTCATCACATAGTAGTTCCCGGTGACCTGCCCTCACTCCAACCCTTTCCACTGCCTCAAAATGATCAGCCTGCACAGTTATGGCAGATGCATATTTTTGCTGAGGATTGAATTCCACTCGTGATGATGATGATGATGATGATGTGCTACACTACATCTGTCCCGGTATATATGTCAAGTTTGACTTTTTCCAATCAAACGTGACAAACTTTGATCATCAATTAAATAAAAACTAGCATTGCATATTAATAACATAATGTTTTCTATAATTGTTTTGCAAAAAAAATCAAAAAAATTAAGCATTTCGTTCTATTAATATGCAGTGTAATTTTTATTTAATTGATCATCAAAGTTCATCTAATTTGACATGGGAGAAAGAAGTCAAAGTGGACAAATACATTTTGCAGACTCACGGTGCAATGTTTCATGTGGCTTTGAGTTTAGTACAAGCTTTTAATTGGTAGAGCACTTGATTGGAAGAGGAATGTACCACTAAACTTTATAAATGCAGGCAATATGAAGGAAATAAAAGATAAAGTACCTTTGCCGATTCAGACGGAACAGTTCCATCGCCATCCACGCAATCATAATCAGGCTGTAGCATATTTAAGTAGTCCAAATAAGCAGAGATTCTTGGTTTTAACTTTTACTCAAGTGTTATGTATACACATACTAGCTAAGGCAAGTTACTCAAGTGTTAATTCTATCAAATATTCCTAAACTTTCAGGTTACCATTTACAATTAGTTATGCAATGACAATTAACAAGAGCCGTGGTCAATCTTCTAAACTTTCAGGTTTCATCTTCTAAGTACTATTTCTTCAACAATAGACTACATACATTGCATGTTGCAGAAAGCCTTTCAGTTTAAGGTACCAAACAAAGTCATAATAACATGGATCCTGCTTACCATTGTGTGGCAGATATCCGATAAGTCCTCGATTGGATTTGTTTCTGAGCCATAACTGCAAAAGAGAGAGATGCAACATTGTGCAGACACTTGATGAGAATCCAATGCAGAAGCCTCCGTGGACATATGAGCTTACAGTCATTAAGTGCACACACAAAAGTGTAAATTTGATATTGTGACTTCAAACTGTGTTAGTGTTTGTTAACACATTTGTATACTTGCCCTCTCTGAAAAATAACCCCACACAATTATTTGATGCTTATGTAACTCCTATTTTAATAAACTAAATGGAAAAAATAAAAAAGGGCAAAAAAGGAAACAAATTGTAGAAGGATTTTAAATTTTAATCTCAACAGTAGTATTCCGCAGCAAAAAGCTATGAAACCCTGAACTTTATAGTAACAATATCACAATTTATACATGTATTGATCATCGAACTTGCTCACATTTATTATTTGGATGAGGTACTCAGCTGCAATTTTAGAGGCACTTATTTTATATTTGCATATGAATGGAAAATATGCCATTTGGATATGTTTTTTTTATTAATAAGTCAGTAGTAAGGCCCTCAATAGTATTTAGTATGCATAAAATGTGCCTAATCATAATATTTGCACTCCATATGGGTTTGTCCGTTGGAAGATGTTTATTTGGTCTTAAGATCATACTCCCTCCGTTTCATAAAATGGTTCCTATGTTGACTTTCAGGATACATAAGGAGTGTATACTTGTAGTTGACTTTCCAATTTTACCTTTGATGTGATGGGTAAAAGTAAGATGTGATGGATAGATTTTTAGTGAAAAAGTATGATGTGATAGTTAGAGTAAGAAAAAGTAGAGGTAAAAGTGGTTTTTTTAATAAAATGAAGAAGTACTTTGGGGAAAACAAAAAAATGAAAGAGGAAGTGTTTTAAGAAACGTATGGGTCAAAATGAGGAAAAATGATTAGAATAAAGATGTTGTGCGATGTTGACCCTTAATTTTACATGCTATATCCTAATTTTACATGTAAATCAGTCACATACCAAACATCAAAAGGTGTGTCAAAAGATGTTCCATAGATGTTGTAGAACTCAATTCCCTGGGGTAGTTGAGCGTTGTCAATAATTTTGCGAGTACCAGTGGCCCAATTGAGAATTGAAATGTTGAAAGGTAGAGCAACTGCAACCCCATTATAATCCAGCTGTAACGTGAAATTCAGAAATAAGGTAAGCACTCCAGCTACAAATAGTGCCCATGACATGCAGAATAAATAAGACAAAATTGGTGTAAACAATTATGGATTTACGGGAAAGACTAAAATGATAATTCAAATTAACAAAGTGACTTAATAAAAAGAAAATGTTTCACCATCACCTTAATCCCAAGTATGCAGGTGTTGGTGGTATGAAACTAGTTATCACCAAAAATCATACAACGTCAAAAAACGTTCAACACAATGAAAATTGTCTCAATTAATGTTGGAGTATAATTTAAAGCACATTATTAATCTTGTGAGAATAATCCTGATGTAAATAAAAAGATTTCAGTATCCTGAAAAGTAAGAAGCATCCTTCAGAACTCCATCCAAAAAATTGCACATATGATACTGTGGGTGATCCACGCACAATTAAGGGGCAAATAGTACTTATATCAGTTTTGTCATGACACCTTATCATAGATATTCAATTATTATGTTTGATAGTATTCTATTATGATCCCAACTCTGGGGCCAATTTAAGGAACAGAATGTGAATGAAAGAATAAAAGAAAAGTTAGAAATCATTAAATAAAAAGTTGTTTCTCTTATAGTTACTGCAGTAAGATAAAATACCTGATTCGTCTTCAGTGCTTCTTCAAATAAGGTCACGCTTTCTTTGAGGCTATACGACTCCAGCTCAACCAAAGTCTCCCCATCCTGAGACGTTTTCCGCCACACGTTAATTTCAGGTTTCTTTTTCCACTGGAAGTTGGGGTTCGGCAGCATCTCATAAATGGATGGGCATTCCACTAACTAAGCAAAATATTGAGCTTTAATCAATCTCATTGTACCAAAGGGAAAAATTAAAAAAAATGAAGGAGAACAAGAATTTTGAATTGTAATATTTGCCTAAAGAAGCTTAAAAGATCATAATATTTGAGTTAACAATGCCTACATGTACACCACATCTTGTCGGTTTTATTTTTCAAAACATGAACCACAAAGACAAGTTTCATCTGTTTAGAAACAATATGTGTAAACCAGACAGTAATTCAAATTTTGAAAAAAAAAGGCAAGATTTGTATATGTGGTGTTAGTGTTGTGTACAATGTAGCATTTTGCTATCAAATATAAGTGAGCACCTACATTAAAAAAAAAGCCACAATACAACCATATTTATAAACACCTACATAAACAAAGCAAATTGTGAAATCTTCACCTACATAATCAAAAGCCAACATCCCCAGACATAATTACAAACATTTTCTGAACAAATCACTCTAAGATTACAATTAGCACTAGTACATTAAGAAATTAAAATTTAAAATACAATTAACAACCAAGTAAACCACGCTGCAATAAAAAAACATTATGTATGTAGAGAAACGGTAGACACAGATGTTGAGTTTAGCCATGTACTAATTATTCCAAAAGATGTTGAGGAAAATCATGAATCCAGGCAGTATGCAAGTGTCAAGGTATTAGGTAAACATCATATGCATACTTGCAGTCATTTTTTATGGCAGTTTGATGAGGTAAGTATGAGACATAGATTTTTTTTAAAAAAAAACAAAATGCAACTTCCATTCAAGACATGTTTGTTTTAAATACTTTTAGGCTTTGTTATGCTCACAACTTCTTAACTGAGAAATAGTGATGTCAAAAATGTTTTGAAGGGACAAGCAAAAGTAGCAACTATCATTATAAATTGTACATAACATAGTTACAAAAACATTGAGTGCGATCAGCTGATACCATTATAAATATTGTAAATCCATCCCTAGCAATATTAACTGGAATATGTAAATACTTTTCATAAGAAATAAAAAACAAATTTTGTTGGGTATTGGAAGAAATAACCACCACTCATGAAGGAGTTCAGCATCTCCACGTAAAACATATAAACCTCAAATAAAATAGGGGTACCTATTATTTTAGCATAACTAACCAGTTGATGCATAGTCCACCTAGAAACAAAAAAGAAGCTCTCAAATCCTTCAACAAACTGCACTCCAGTTAACAAAGAATCATTGACACAGCCTGGTGCACCTGTTAGGCATAACTCAGAAATCAAACATTCACATGCAATAAAGATTAAGATGAGTGCACTTATTATCATTAGCTCATTGTGTGAGAGTTATCTTCAGCCATTCTCTCAACTCTCTTGACATGCTCAAGTTATTTGTAGCTCATTGATAATTATATATAAACAAACTTGCTAAATGGTTTCTTCACTGCCTTACCTATTTTCAAGAGCCAGTCAAGCAAATTACCTTGAAAGGGGCAGGCAATAGCAATCCACTTGTTTACATACTTAGTGAATACCTGGAGTAGAATGGTTTGGTCCAATGTCAGAGTTACAGTTCAAAGATATAACAAGTGTAAACAAAAATATCAAGACCAAGACATAGCAATAAGTCCTAGACCAAGCAAAACTAAGAAGACTTTGATTCTATGTATTTCACTATATTATTTCCATTGATCCCAAACCCTACTTTCGTGGGATCCAACTTGGTTGTTGTTGTATTTCCATTGATATGAAGTGTATCCTTCCATGATATATATTTCATTGTACCACTCAGTCCAAAAACAACAACAAGATAGAGCATGCATAGCTTTAAATTTCTTAGACAAAAGAAAGTCTTGCATACATCGGGATAAAATGACATAAAACATGTAACCAGCAATCCCCCCATTGAATGAGAAATTATGTTGATTTTCCTTCCCCCAGTTGCAAGATATGCAGCTTCCAACTTTTCTCTTAAACCATTCATTGCCTGGTCGATCCTGCACCAGCAAACTAAAACAGATTACCAAGTTACACAAACACATTCAATAGAAAAAACATGCAAAGAATGGTGACTCCCCGCTAGTGAACTCAATGTAAAGAAAATGAGGTTAAAAGGTCATGCAACGTTTCAAACTAAGAAATATCCAGAACAAGCAATACCTATTGCTTTGTCGGAAGTCATAGCCATATCCAAACAATGTAGTTCCTTTTTTGTATCCACATCCAACAAGCGTTTCAATCATATCGTGGAAATTGTATGTATTTGACAAACGCATACACTTTACAAACTGGAAATCCAAATTAGAAGGTATAAGACACTTTACAAACAAACTTCAAAGCATGCCAAATGCCGAAGAAAATTGTGCATATATAGGAGAATTGAAATAATAATAATAATAATAATAATAATCAGTAAACATGTTCCACTGTCACAAAAAACATCTCACCCGCTGAGTCCTAATTATGTTCCCCAGCACTATATTGTGGTTAACAACTTCAAAGACATGAGTAAAAAGGCTTGAATATGAAAAATTTTCTTGAAAAAGTCTGAAACTTAAATACTGTGTTTGGCATACAGGTGCCAATTGGAGGAACAGAAGCAGAACAACTACCTCAATGTGAAAAGTGAAAACTTCTTTGCTATGGTTTCTTCTGTCCATAGTTGGTCCAGAGTTTAAAATATTAGAAACAATATTCTAGGTAGTAATACAGTTCCAGGAACCACAGAGTGGTTCAAACTTCATAGACAACCATGGATAGGTATGACACTGTGGTTGTTGTAATATACTTGGCATACTCAATGATGGAAGCTACATGGAAACCTGTTAATGTGACACTGTGACTCAAACTATACTATAAAAACCAAGTCCCGGAACTATACCTACTGCAGAATAATAAGAGTTTACCTGTTTCAAATCTAATACCAAATCCATAAGTGTCAATCCTGTGAAGTTACTCAAGTATCATCCTTCTTTCCCAATCTGGTTCTATTGAATCATGGGTCCTAAATTCAGGTGCCTTATCTCCATTTATTCATTTGAATTTTCTCGCCTTGCTTCCTTTGTCTCTTCCGCCTTATCAGTCAATTTTCTTGCCAATCGGCAATTGCTCACTTATTTGATTATGTTGGCCAAATGAGTTGTGTCCATTGCTAATGAAGCTAAAAGAGTCATTTTGGAAACAGCCTCTCTACTTTTGAGTTTTGAGTAGGGGTAAGGTCTGCGTACACACACCCTCCCCAAATCCTACTCTTGTGGAATTCAACTGGATTGTTGTTGTATTGATAATGTTTTAGCTTCAGATAAATAGTAGACTAAATCAAAATGGCACAATAAACCTCCTTTGTTTCATATTTATATATTGATCCTCTCATTTGCAACAATGCATCAAGGGTCTAAGAATCTCTGTTTGTATGTTTGTTTTTCCCAGTTTGTTTTTTCCAGGAATAAGGTTGTGTACAACTTGACTAATTTAGGGTTATTCAGGTTTTTCATATTGTTGTTACAATCCAAATTACTTGATAATGAAATATAGTACAAAACGTGTTTTCAGCTGAAGTTGCTAACTGAATGAAAATACACTTCAGTTTTCATTTTTATTTGACTTAATAAGTATCACAAAAAATTGTCTTGTCCACTGTCAAACAAAATCTTCTTTCTTTACATATTTTCATCTACCATTTTAAATGAACCAATTTTTAAGATTTTACAGGAATCTGTCATAAAGTCCATTCCAAACTTTGGGCCAACTATTTGTTACAAACTTCCAATGACAAACTTTGTTACAAATGACATCTTCTTGTAATAGCAAGTTCACCCAAAAAAACATATGACCCATAACTGTATGTATAAATAAATTCAGTCACTAAGCTATTTCAACCAAATGCACTGCCCATACCAAAAAAACTCTCAATTCCAACTTGGAAAAAAGGCATCATCCTCCCTCATATCATGGGTTCATACCACAAGTGAGCCAGATATACGCTTAGACTCCTTTTGATGAAAAAATTGTTACCCTGATATGTTAAACCTCTTGTTTTAATGTTTACAAATAAAATTTGAGCTAATTTTGTTCAAGTATCAGGGAATGATTTGGGTACTAAAATAAAAAAAAAATACCAAACTTAAATCTTTTTTAATCTCATGTTAAGTGTTCTTACTTCTCTCCAAATCTTTCCGCATTATATTTTAGCTATTAAGAGCTTTTTGAGAGAAATATCTTTACGAAAAAAGGCGTTGTAAAATCTTAATTGTAAACGGTTTTGGATAGTCATGAAGAAATCCACAACATTTACCTTGGCCCGAATCCTATTGGAAAGGGTTGTTTGTTAAAACTTACTACAGTAAGAATTTCCAAAACCAGTACAAACTCCGTGCACTTAACTTCATGCTTTTATTTCAGCATTTTATTTGCTTCCACTTATTGTCATAGCCCATTCATATTAGTTGCACAGATTAGGAACAAATAAACTGTGAAGAGTAGTGTTGAGGTGCCAGCTGTCAAGGAAAATCAACTCATTTATCCAATATTAACTAGTTTCCTCTTGTCTTGTATCTTGTTATTTTTCCGGTTAGATTGGTAGCTGCTCCTGTGTATATATAGCCTAGTTCTCTCCTTTGTAGGGAAGATTTTTACCTTCTATTACCGAATGCAAGCTTCCATTTCTGTTACATCATTTCTTCATCACATCTTGGTTTCTTGTTGAGCAAGAAGTTTAACATAAACTAAATGGGAAAAATAACTTATGTACACTATTGTGTATAACAATGTATCTATGCATTCAAATTGTGTACACACGACTATCAAAATAATGTCATCAGTTTGTACGCTATGTACATACAACCATGTATTTATGCAAGTACTCTGCTGAAGAGATTTGATTGATTCTTAACTTTACAAATCGGTGAAGTCTTTTCCCATATGTCTTAGCATGTCTTTGCAACAATTATGTACTCTCAATCAAAATGAAGCGGTACCAAAGCAACAAATGCACTTCATAACAGTAAAATAAAACCAATAAGATGTACTCATTCCCTCATGCATCCATAGCCGCTCGTGTAAAAAAAAAGTAAAGGAGAAACTGCATGTATAAATTGAAATACTTACGCTTGAAGGATCCAAAATATCAATTGCATAAAGGCCATAATCATCTTGAGGAACCACAATCTCACAAGTATCATCTAAACATTCTGTATACCCTGAAAAAAATTACTCTATTTAAATATTTATTTTCTACAAGAGAATTTTTTACTTTGTACCACATAATAAACACGGCAGAGTACACTTTTCCTCCTCCCAAAATAAACTTCACACATTTCACACACACACAACAATTGTCTCTTTAGTCACTTCGTCCCATAATAATAAATGTCTTATTTATCTATCCCAAAATATGGTTCTACTTTCTATACTAGACAAACTTTTTGTTGTTTACATCTAGTTGGGGATAATAATGATAATGCATATCAATCAAGAGTCGTGTATAACACTTTCAGATTGAATATTTTGGTTGTTTAATCCAAAATTCAATCGAATAAAACTCAAAAGTAACAAGAACGAGTATGAGATTGTTGTGAGTTTTTGAACAGTTTTTCGACCAAAGGTTTTTGGGAATTTATAGAGTTGCGGAGGAGAAGAAAAGATGTGATCGTGTCTTTTATCTAAGACGTGCGATCCTTCGCGTGAAATATTTGAAGAAATTGGTGCTATCCTTTAAGGAATTTTCCTTTTAAAGAAATTCGGGGAAAAAAATTCAAATGAATTTTTAACATAGCACTTTGCCCAAAATAAAAAAAATTTGAGCTGACCAGGGGCTCTGCCCCTTAGACCCTGCAGGAGCTGCCACCGGCCACCCCTTGAACCCTGCTCGGGGGTGCTGCCCCCGAACCCCCACCAGGGGGCAGCGCCCCCCCTTGGAACTACGTTAAAACATGACTTTTATACTAACAAACTCAACGAAGCATGCACTGCGCACCACAATACTTCTTTAATGATTATTAGGATACCATTGGTCATAGTTTTTTCAATTACTCTAAAACATACGGAGTATAACACATCATTTCTCCAATACCACTTTCAAGTGTTCAACCACTCAATTTTACTTTTTCTAATCTCAGTGTCCGATGTGGAACATTCATACAGGACAGAGGCAGTATCCACATTCCAATTTCACTTTTAGACACTTTTCTTGAACTCAATAAATTTGCAAAAAGTTGTTGTAGTGTAGCTGAATCTAAGATGCATGTAATGGAACTGAGGATAATTACAATAATGGAACTAACATTTCCTCACTATGACTCAAACTTCAAGGAATTTGAAAGAGAAAAAGAAAAGAAAATGGTATGCAAGGCGTACCGGTTTCTGGGTTGTAGACAGACCAGAGCTTCTTCTTGAACTCTAGGTCGGCGAGGAGGATCCGGACCCAGACCCGGGTCTCCCGCCCAGTCTTCTTACTCCTGGAGTTGAGGATAGAACCGCCCACGCCGGACACCAGTAGGATCGGGTCCCGGTCGGCCACTGCGCCGTCGTCCAGACATCGTTGACCCAGAAAGCAGCAGCGGCCGCTGTTCCAAAACATTTTGGTTCGGACTTCGGATACAGGGATGGTCGGCGGTTCAACCGACTTATTAATACGAGTGGACGGGAAAAGCATTCCTAAGACTGCCCTCCCAAGTCAAATGACAAAATGAGTAATCCCATAAGTTCAAAGTAGGGTGCACATGAAATTCCTTATTTAGTTCTTTATTATTAAATATATTATCAAATATTACTCTAGTGGTCTTCTTTTATGGATATCTTTCCACAAATAGTTTTTTTTATCCTCTATCATGTTGGTGTAAATTTAAGGTCTAAAAGTATAATTTCGCAATGATAATATATCTTTTTTATCATACAAAATTCCAAAAGCTGTTCCGTTTCCATCGTTTGTGAATTACAATCGCTTTTTACTACAACTATAGTCTACAAATGTAGTCTTTCGCCGGAATCCTAGCCAACAATCATAGTCATTATTTTTGTGTTATCCAAAAAGTATAATTTCGCAATGATAATATATCTTTTTTATCATACAAAATTCCAAAAGCTGTTCCGTTTCCATTGTTTGTGAATTACAATCGCTTTCTACTACAACTATAGTCTACAAATGTAGTCTTTCGTCGGAATCCTAGCCAACAATCATAGTCATTATTTTTGTGTTATCCGCTTAACCAATATCAGAACACGTCACTAGACATAATGTTGATGTAAAATTATACTTTTAGCCTTTAAATTAATATTAACATGGCAGAAGATCAAAAAAAGGACCATTTGTGGAAAGACATCCTTAAAAAAAGGACTACATGGGTAATATTTGATAATAGAGGACTAAATATGGAAACCCCTCTGTTATAAAGGACTAATTATGGAATTTACACTATGATAAATGAGCTGAGACAAATTGGATTGTTGAAAAAATATTTAGAAGTTAGAATTGACCCTAGCCCAGCTTATTTTAAACGGTTCGAATTTACGGGCGTGCGGATTCCTGAGCTTTTTTATTAAATTAAGAATTTAAAATACATCACAAATAAATTAGCAATATATATGAGAATAGTCAATAGAATAATACACTTTTTGAAATAAACTAATCCATGACATTCATAAACAAAATAAATTTAAATTATAATATTCAACCAATAAAGAACATTCACCAATTTAATTTGTAAAGCGTAGAGCTGTAAATGGATAATCGAAAATTCGATTACCGCCTGCATCCGTATCCGTTTCTACAGAAAATATCTGCACCCGTTAAAAGCGGTTACTATCCATATCCGGTTAAGGATATCCAATTGGTAAACAACGGATTTGGTAATCATACCTCCGATTCGTTTATAATTCACTCCGCATAGACATTCGTTTAAGTAACTATTTATCCGTATATTTGATTCGTTATATGTAATTTTTCCTAATTTTTTATTATTATATTTTTTCTATAGATATCTCAAAGAATAAAACATTTGAATATGCAAAATATATGTATAGACATATAAAAATATGTATCGACACATAAAAAATATGTGTATATGTGTATTGTGTATATCTTTTTACCATATGAAATTGTCGTAGAATATAATAAATTATAAAAAATAAGAAAAATTACTCCGTAACAAATTACAATTGAATAAATAATATTTTTACTTTAATTTAATCGCAAATTAAAGTATTCTTCAATTTAACTTAAAAAATTGGAGACAGATACAGATATATCCGATATTCGGCCGATATCCAATGTAATATATGAGTGTGATCTGTCAATCGTCGGTGATCCACGATGACACTCTAGTTGCCAGCGACGACAGATGATAATGTGGCGGTGACAGTGTGGCAGTTATAATGTGATAATATGGTGAGTGTGGTAGTGTGGTGGTAGTGGTGTAGAAATGACGGAGGAATGAGTAACAAATGGAGGGTTGGATAGAAAATTACCTCAAATAAGTTTTCGAATATTTTAGGGTACCTCATACTATTTTTTTAATACTAGAGATACGTGGCAATCGTTATTACAAAATAGAGGGTACCTACCAACAGTTTTTAAAGTCTAAAATCATGTTAGAGACCTTAGATTTTTGGCCAAATTTTATAAAAAAATTGGCTCAATCAATTCTATTGGATGATTTGTCTAGTTTTAAAAACTATGCTGTTGTTTATGATAATAAAGATAATTGTTGATTTTTGTTGTTGTTGTTGTTGTTGTTGTTATTATTACACTACAAGAATTTGTCTCGTCTGCAACGGAAATCTGCTACAGACTAATTTCCGTAGCAGATCTGCAACGAATCAACGACGGAGTTGAAATCCTTGAAAAAAAAACATAATCTGCGACGGACCCTATTTTTCCGTCGCAAATTAGCGACGAATTATTTGTGGCTGTCGCAAATTTAAGTTGGTCAATTTTTGACCTGATAATCTGCGACGGAGGTATATATCCGTCGCCGATCCGTCGCAGCTACTGAAGTGATAATCGATATTGAAATTTTCCCAGCCATTCGTCTTTCACTTCAACCCTATCCCGTCTCTCTCCCAGTCAGCCGTCCTGCGAACGCCACTCCTCCGCCAGCCTTCAACGCCCTTCCTCGCCACCGACGAACGTTCTCGCCAGCCACGCCAGCCACGCCAGCCCTCCTACCACGCCGTCCCGCCCAGTCCCGCCAGCCATGCCGTCGTCCCCAGCCGGGTCGTCATCTCCAGCCGCTCCACCAGCCTTCGCCCCCCTCCCACCAGCCGTCGCCACCCGTCGTTGACGTCGCTACACGCCAGCCGTTTCTCTTCCCCGCTAGACATCCTCTGCATCTTTGCCGTAGGTATTTTTGTTTAATTTAATTTTTGGTTAAATTGAATTTCTTTGTGTGAAATTGAGTGCATTTTGGTGAACTTTACTTAAATTGTGTGTATATGAGATGAAATTGACATGAAATTGGGTAAAATTTGCATTACTTTTTGGTTAAAATTTTATTTAAAATTGTGTTGGTAAATTTGACATTTATTGTGAATTTAGGTAAACTTTAGTTGAATTTTGTGAAATTTAGTGTATAATATGTTCATATCTATAGTTAAATTAGTGTTGTTAGCCGTCTTTATTGTAGGTATGGTTTGTTGGTATAAATGTCATTGATATTCTTGGCTAAATGATTGTTGTTTGTTGCCTTTCAATTACCAGGCGTTTCTAGAATGAGTCCATTCGAAAATCGTGAGTTGATGTATAAAAAATATGAGAGAGAAGGTGTTGTTAGTCAAGAATGGGTGGACAACGTGGTTGAGTTTGTAGAGTACTGTGAGTCAAGTCCCAATGTAGATAGGTTGGATAACAAGAAAATGCGATGTCCTTGCAAGAAATGTAAGAACATCAAGTTTTGCTCATCAAAGATTATGCTGGAGCACATTTTGCGGTTTAGATTCACACCCAATTACTTTGATTGGGTATGTCACAGGGAGAATCATGGTGACTACGTACCTCCACAACGATGTAAAGTCCCTCGTCAAGCTGATGCCTCAGATGTATCACATGTCCCGGGTAGAGAACAGTTTGTACACATGATTTATGATGCAGTCAGCCCGACTAGGATAAACTCTGTTTTTGAAGAAGAGCCAAATTCGACAGACAAGCACTTCTTCGAAATGTTGAAAGCTGCTGATACAGATCTTTGGCCGGGGAGTTCTAAGATGTCTCAGTTGTCTCCAGTTGCGCGCTTGTTGAATATTAAGTCAGAGCATAATCTATCCGAGCGTTGTTACGACACCATATGGCAATACATCAAAGACATTCTTCCAGAGGACAACTCAATGGTGAATGACTTTTATGAAACTAAAAAGATGATTGGAAGTTTGGGTCTTCCGGTCTAAAAGATTCATTCTTGTGTTCTTGGATGCATGTTATATTGGAGAGATGATGAAAGTCTTACCGAGTGCAAGGTGTGTCATAAGCCACGCTATAAAGACGAGACGTCTAAGATTCCGCACAGACAAATGTTCTACTTTCCGCTTACACCCAGGTTGAAACGCTTGTATATGTCCAAACGTACGGCGGGGGCAATAAGGTGGCATGCCACACATCGACACACAAACCAAGACGAAATGTGTCACTCTTGTGATTCTGAGGCAACAACAACAACAACCCAGGTGAATCCCACAACAGTAGGGTCTGGGGAGGGTGTGTGTACGCAGACCTTGCCCCTACTCGGAAGTAGGGAGGCTATTTCCAAGAGACCCCCGGCTCCACCTGCACAAAAATATGGAAGGGAAAACAGTATAACACAGATAAAGTACCAAGTACAAGCAACACGTACAAGCAATAGCAGAAGATTCCTAACAAATACAACACACCACAAAACAACCTCTACAACACCGAGCTCCTATCGAGCTACTCTAATCCTAGTTTTCCAAAGGTTCCTATCTAGGGCCATATCCTCAGTCAGGTCGAGAAGTCCTAAATCCTGCCTAATC
This sequence comes from Cuscuta australis, assembly GCA_003260385.1. Classification (NCBI taxonomy): domain Eukaryota; kingdom Viridiplantae; phylum Streptophyta; class Magnoliopsida; order Solanales; family Convolvulaceae; genus Cuscuta; species Cuscuta australis. Next base: position 1,675,855 of record NQVE01000195.1, read on the forward strand.
ACCTTCTTCCAATTCTTCCTAGGTCTACCCCTTCCCCTACTTCCCCCGATAACCGTAATCCTCTCGCATCTCCGTACAGGGGCGTCAGCATCCCGCCGTCTCACATGGCCAAACCATCTCAACCTTGTTTCCCGCAACTTATCTTCCACCGGTGCCATGCCTACCTGACGTCGGATAACTTCGTTCGAAATCCTATCCAACCTTGTGATTCTGAGGCATGGAAAAGATTTGACATAGACCATCCTTCTTTTGCTTCAGAAATGCGCAACGTGCGCCTAGAACTATGCACGGACGGGTTCCAACCCTTTGGCCAGTCAGGGTCCCAATATTTATGTTGGCTTGTAATGATTACTCCTTATATGGTGAGTACAACAGTGGGGTATCTATTACAGGAGAATATGGCGAGTACTTTGGGGTATTAGAGGAGATACTTGAAATTGAGTATCCAGCTTTGCCACTTAAACGTTGTGTTTGGTTTAAATGTCGATGGTTTGATCCGAGGTTGAATCAGGGGCACGAATACACAAGAAGTATGGTTTACTTGAGGTGCTTAAGAAGGGAGAGTTTAACCGATATGAGCCTTTTATTTTTGGGTCACAAGCAAACCAGGTTGTGTATCTGGAATACCCTTGCACGCAAAAGACTAAGAGTGATTGGATTGCAGTGTGTCATGTTCACCCTGGAGGTAATTGGATTGAATCAGAAAATACACTAGAATCAGTACACAAGGTGCAACAGGAACCTTTTCAAGTAAATGGGATGACCGAGAGAACCACTGTAACACCCCAACCCGCATGACCCAAACCCGTGAGACAGCGGACCGGTGTGTCACTGAATTGGTATCCGAATTTGCGACATTTTCAAAAAAAATTTAAACAAACGCTCTATCAATACATATAAAAATTCATCGGAGTAATTTAAAATAATGCGGAAGCCTTTTTAAAGTCAAACAACTTGGGATCTTGCCCGAAAACGTAATAAGCATTAAAGTTAATTAAATAAAGCATAATCAACAGATTAAAGAGACAGCCACGCCATCGTACATCTCCTCCTCAATGCCCTCTGGGATCGGCTCTAGGTTCATCTGTCTGTTCACCTACGGACAGCAAAAAGGAAAACAACGCTATCCGCTCAGCATTGACGCTGAGTGGTACTCCATTGTAGCACAAGAATAAACATAATAATTCAACAATTAAGATCGTGCATATGTTTATCCTTTTAATAAAAATCAATTCAACTTTACATTCGGTTCTTTAGACGGTTGACCAACAGTCAACTTATTTTCTTTCTTTTCAAAACGATTTAGGTGTTACGGGTTTCTCATGGACTCTTTGATCACTGGTCTAACCAATTTAGACTTTCACCAAAGTCAAACCACTTAACATTTATTGCCTATGACGGAGATAGCCTCAATCCGTAATACCGAAGATGGCCTCAATTCGGTGGAGGTAGGATCCCTCGGGCGATGGCCTCAAACCCAAGATCGCAGACCCTCGTGCGCACGTCTTAACCTCACTGACCAGGCCCTGCAGCCGCCCGAGCGATGGCCAGTTTCTATGTTCAACACAATAAACCAATTGACCTTATTCACCAATTAGAATTAATTAATTAACTTAACTAATTCATTAAAGTCTTGGATTTAACCATTTGGTTAAACCTACGTCGACAGAATATCCAGTCAAAGTCTAAGTCAAACATGACCTAACCCAAGTCAAAGTCAAACCTGTTCAGTCAATTCACAATCCTCAACAATTCAATTCAAACAATCAATTTAATTCAATTAACCAATTTAGCCAAATTATAGCATAAACACATATAACGATCCAAACCATTAAATCTATTCTGAATGCGAAATCGACCAATCAATCCGGCGTGGAGGTTAATCTGCCGGCCATATCAACTCGGGGCAGCGGCCGGATGCGGCGACGGTGACGGACGCCGGTGACAGTGGCGGAGCGGCAGTTCGACGGCGATGAGCAGCGACTGGCGGCGCTGCAATCGACGGCGGGGAAGGACGCCGGCAGTGGAGGCGACGGACTTCTGGCGAAGGATGGGCAGCGACTGATTACGCCATAGTACCTTTACCAAAGGTACCGTCTTGTTTCTTAACACTTTAGTTTCGCGCGCCAAGATCTTAACTGGTTCTTCTTCGTAAGACAAACTCTCGTCGAGGGTTACAGCATTGGTCGGCAACACATGAGTCGGATCTGAATGGTATCTACGTAGCATGGAGACATGGAAGACGTCGTGAATCCTGTTCAGCTCTGGTGGCAACTCTAGCTTGTAAGCAACAGGTCCTATTCGCTCCAGAATGCGGTAGGGTCCAATGAATCTAGGGCTAAGCTTCCCTTTCTTCCCGAACCGTAGGACCTTCTTCCAAGGTGAAACCTTCAAGAATACCATGTCACCAACATTGTACTCTATGTCTCGTCTCTTCAAGTCTGCATAAGATTTCTGCCTGTCCGAAGCAGTGCGGAGTCGGTCTCTGATCACACGAACCTTTTCCTCGGTTTCCTGCACAATATCTGGTCCCTCGAGCTTACGCTCGCTAAGCTCTGTCCAACAAATCGGGGTTCGGCACTTTCTGCCATAGAGTGCCTCATAAGGAGCCATCTGAATACTCGCCTGATAACTGTTATTATATGCAAACTCCATCAACAGCAAGTAGCGCTCTCAATCTTCTCCAAAGTCGATCACGCAAGCTCGCATCATATCCTCGACAATCTGTATCACCCTCTCAGACTGGCCATCGATCTGAGGATGAAATGTCGTACTAAGGTTCAAAGCTGTGCCAAAAGCCTTCTAAAGTCCTCTCCAGAACTTCGAAGTGAACCGGGGATCTCTATCAGATATGATTGACAGCGGTGCACCGTGCAACCGAACTATCTCTCTAACGTATAAGTCTGCCAATTTGTCCAAGGAAGAGTCACGTCTGACGGGTAGAAAATGAGCGGACTTCGTCAACCTGTCAACAATGACCCAGATGGCGTCATTCTTTCGTGAAGATCGTGGCAATCCGATCACAAAGTCCATAGTGATCCTTTCCCACTTCCATTCCGGAATGGTAGGAGGGTGCAGCAACCCTGTCGGAACCTGGTGCTCAGCCTTGACTTGCTGACAAGTCAAACAGCGCGCAGTGAACTCGGAGATTTCCTTTTTCATAGCTGGCCACCAATAGGATTTCTTCAAATCCTGATACATCTTGTTACTACCCGGGTGCATAGTGTATACGGTTCCGTGAGCCTCGCGTAACAAGCGATCCCTCACTTCACCGCGGGGCACCACTAGGCGTTCACGATAGTACAATACTCCGTCATCGCGAATTGCAAACTCGGGCCTCTTTCTTGCAGGAACTAACTCTCGAGTCTTCTGACAAAACTCATCACCTCTCTGTGTTGTACGGATCTCCTGCTCTAACGGAGACTGAAGCTGTAGCTCGGCTAACGATTTTCTGCTCAAAGCATCGGCCACGATGTTAACCTTGCCCGGGTGATACTCAATGACTAAATCGTAATCCTTGATCAGCTCCAACCATCGGCGTTGTCTAAGATTCAGTTCCTTCTGGGTGAGTAGGTACCTCAAACTCTTGTGATCGGTGAAGATGTGAATCCTCTCTCCAAAGATGTAGTGGCGCCAAATCTTCAAGGCGAACACCACGGCTGCCAACTCTAAATCATGTGTCGGGTAGTTCTCCTCGTGAGTCTTCAACTGTCTCGATGCGTAGGCCACTACCTTACTCAACTGCATCAGTACACAACCTAAGCCGCTATGAGATGCGTCACTGTAAATGGTATACTCGATGCCAGGAGTAGGTTGAATCAAGACTGGTGCCTGGGTCAGGCACTCCTTCAGTTGATCAAAACTGCGCTCACACGCTTCTGTCCACTCAAATTTGATGTCCTTACGCAGTAGCTTGTTCAATGGAGTAGCGATCGAGGCGAAGCCCTTAACAAATCGACGATAGTAACCGGCTAACCCAAGGAAGCTCCTCACCTCACGAACATTCCGCGGATTCTTCCAATCCACTATGGCTGAAATCTTGCTGGGGTCTACCTGGATACTGGTAGCAGAGATAACATGTCCTAAGAATGTCACCTCACTCAACCAGAATTCACACTTAGACAATTTTGCATACAACTTGTGCTCTCTCAACACACTCAGAACCAATTGCAAATGTTTAGCATGCTCCTCCTGAGTCCGTGAATAAACCAAGATGTCATCGATGAACACTACTACGAACTGGTCCAAGTATGGTCGGAACACACTGTTCATAAGTTCCATGAACACTGCCGGGGCATTAGTAAATCCGAAAGGCATGACTGATGCCCATAGCGTGTTCTAAAAGCAGTCTTCGGAATGTCTTCTCTCTTAACGGAAATCTGATGGTATCCAGAACGAAGATCGATCTTTGAGAATACTGTAGCTCCTCTGAGCTGGTCGAACAGGTCGTCGATGCGAGGCAATGGATAACGATTCTTCACTGTGGCTTTGTTCAACTGCCTGTAGTCGATGCAAAGTCTCATGGATCCATCTTTCTTTCGAACAAATAACACTGGTGCTCCCCATGGGGAAACGCTAGGTCGGATGAATCCCTTTTCTAGTAGCTCTTGCAACTGAGCCTTCAACTCCTTCATCTCAGCAGGTGCTATACGATACGGTGTAGCAGATATGGGTTCCGTACCCGGAATGAGATTGATCGAGAACTCTACCTCTCTCGGCGGAGGCAAACCAGGTAGGTCTTCGGGAAAGACATCGGGGAAGTCGCAAACCGTACGAATGTCCTGCTGACGTGGCGATTCTTTTCGCATATCCTGAACGTGACACCGGAACATCTCGCACTTCTTGCGAATCAAGCGCCTCGCGCTCAAGGACGATATGAACTCGGGAGTCTTGGGGAACACCTCCCCGGAGAGTGATACGTCGCTACCGTCCTCGGCTCTCAGCCGTACGGTCCGACAACTGCAGTCGACCACTGCTCTATGCTCGGTGAGCCAATCCATACCAAGGATAATGTCAAACTCCTTGTGTGGTAGCTCTATCAAATCTGCAGGGAATTGCTTCCCTTGCGCGGACAACGGACACCTATGATAAATGTGATGAAGACGCATGTTATGCCCTAGCGGATTCGATACAACGGTAGGTATCTCAAGGTCACTCCTCACAATCGCAGAATTAGCAGGCATGCCAACACAGATATAGGAGAACGTAGAACCCGGATCGATCAAGGCATGCATAACCGAATCAAATAGTACGAACATACCCAAGATAACATCGGGGCTAGGATCCGTGCGCCCATGCATGGCGTAGGTACGCGCTGGTGCCCGACCTGACTGCTGCGGACGTGCTCTCTGCTGATTATTTGCGGCCGTAGACTGCTGACTCCGTGCTGGATGTGATGCAGCAGGCTGATCCGGAGCTCTAGGTAAAACAGGCTCGCTGCTAGGGTTTGTCGGGCAAAGCCTCCTGAAATGCCCTGGCTGACCACAACCCAAACATAAGCCTTGGGCGAGCCAACACTCGCCCGGGTGATGCCTACCACACTGTACACACTGCGGGTGGCTGCTCATTCTGTTCGATTTGCTAGCGGCGGCCGACGGAGACGGCCTCGACTTACTCCTCTTAGGCGGTGGCGCACTCGAAGAACCCTTCTCGTACCTCTTTCCCCCGAATCCAAAACTCTTCCCGCTCGGCCCGGTGCTGGCCGTGGGTCGCGGGTCTTTCGTCGCTCGATCCTCTTTCTTGGTTGCCTGCAGATCGTCCAAGCTCTTTTCCGTCTTCACAATCAAATCATACGCCGCATTAAAATCTATCGTCGTGATCAATGCGGCGTACGGCCTTAAGTCCGGCCGTAGCTTCTTGACGAACTCATTCAAACGATCCTCCAGAGTGGAGACCAGACTCGTCACATACTGGGACAGGTAGTCGAACCTCTGTCTCAGTTCAGGCAGTGACATCCCCTCTTGCTTAAGCGCAACGAACTCATTGCGCCTCTCCTCGCGGTACCGGGTGGGGACGTACTCCTTCGTGAAGGCTCGATCGAAGCGATCCCAGGTCCACGGCTTGGGCGTGTGTGGATCCTGGTCAATGCGCTTCCACCAATCATATGCTCCCTTCCGGAACATCTGTGACGCCAACTCCGAGCGATCAGCATCTGAGACTCTCAAATTCTTGAGTACCCGGTCCATCTGCTCAAGCCAATCCAAAGCAATCTGGGGCTCCCCCATATTGTCTCCTCGGAACTCTTCCGCTCCATTATCCTTCAACATCTTGAAGGTGACGATGCGCGGCTGCGGCTGTGGTGGTGGCGGTGGCTGGAACATGGGCATAAACTGCGCCATGTGCTGTATATAATGGGCCATCATGGCCGGGAACATCTGCTCGTAGGCCACCGACGGTATTGCCAACGGTGGCATCACTGGAGGTGGTACGACTGGCGGTGGTACAGCTGGTGGCTGTCCCGCTGGCTCAGGTGGATTCTGTCGTTGCCCTCCGTCACCCGGAGGCGTGAAACTCAAACCCTCGGTGTTCGCCGTGTGCACGCTCACGTGCTCCGGCTCCGAAACGTATTGACCGTGGGTCGATTCTTGACTCATTCTAAAGTAATAAGGACATTTCCACGATAGATCTTAACATATATCAGATAAAGCTATAAATACTTATTACCTTCCCGGGGCAGAGGAGTTACGTGAGATGCAGATGCGGCTGAATTATTCATTGTATTTTATTTTGAAAGGGTCGAAAGACCGATTTTAAAACCAAATGCTCCGATACCAAAATGTAACACCCCAACCCGCATGACCCAAACCCGTGAGACAGCGGACCGGTGTGTCACTGAATTGGTATCCGAATTTGCGACATTTTCAAAAAAAATTTAAACAAACGCTCTATCAATACATATAAAAATTCATCGGAGTAATTTAAAATAATGCGGAAGCCTTTTTAAAGTCAAACAACTTGGGATCTTGCCCGAAAACGTAATAAGCATTAAAGTTAATTAAATAAAGCATAATCAACAGATTAAAGAGACAGCCACGCCATCGTACATCTCCTCCTCAATGCCCTCTGGGATCGGCTCTAGGTTCATCTGTCTGTTCACCTACGGACAGCAAAAAGGAAAACAACGCTATCCGCTCAGCATTGACGCTGAGTGGTACTCCATTGTAGCACAAGAATAAACATAATAATTCAACAATTAAGATCGTGCATATGTTTATCCTTTTAATAAAAATCAATTCAACTTTACATTCGGTTCTTTAGACGGTTGACCAACAGTCAACTTATTTTCTTTCTTTTCAAAACGATTTAGGTGTTACGGGTTTCTCATGGACTCTTTGATCACTGGTCTAACCAATTTAGACTTTCACCAAAGTCAAACCACTTAACATTTATTGCCTATGACGGAGATAGCCTCAATCCGTAATACCGAAGATGGCCTCAATTCGGTGGAGGTAGGATCCCTCGGGCGATGGCCTCAAACCCAAGATCGCAGACCCTCGTGCGCACGTCTTAACCTCACTGACCAGGCCCTGCAGCCGCCCGAGCGATGGCCAGTTTCTATGTTCAACACAATAAACCAATTGACCTTATTCACCAATTAGAATTAATTAATTAACTTAACTAATTCATTAAAGTCTTGGATTTAACCATTTGGTTAAACCTACGTCGACAGAATATCCAGTCAAAGTCTAAGTCAAACATGACCTAACCCAAGTCAAAGTCAAACCTGTTCAGTCAATTCACAATCCTCAACAATTCAATTCAAACAATCAATTTAATTCAATTAACCAATTTAGCCAAATTATAGCATAAACACATATAACGATCCAAACCATTAAATCTATTCTGAATGCTATTAACTTCATAGTACGGACCTGGATTACGCTGAAATCGAATCGATAGCTCGAACGGAAGGCAAATCGACGAAATCAAACGAACGGGTCAAATCGAGTCAAAATGCGAAATCGACCAATCAATCCGGCGTGGAGGTTAATCTGCCGGCGATATCAACTCGGGGCAGCGGCCGGATGCGGCGACGGTGACGGACGCCGGCGACAGTGGCGGAGCGGCAGTTCGACGGCGATGAGCAGCGACTGGCGGCGCTGCAATCGACGGCGGGGAAGGACGCCGGCAGTGGAGGCGACGGACTTCCGGCGAAGGATGGGCAGCGACTGGCTTCCGACGACGGCGGCTGGAGGTTCGGGCGTCGGTGGCTGGAGGCTCGGGCGACGCTGCAACTCGGCGGCGCTCGTTTCCGGCGAGGGCGAAACAGCGGCGTCCGGCGCTGGCTCACGGCGGTGAACGACGGCGGCTGGAGGCAAAGGAGGCAGCGGCTGGCGGCGATGATGGCTTGGCGACGGCGGCGCTGCAACTCGACGGCAGCGGACGACCGACAAAGAAAACAGCGGCGTTTGGCTGGTGCGGCGGCGAGGCTGGGGAAGGGCGACGCTGGGCAGCGACTGGCGGCGGCGATGAACGGCGACGCCGGCGGCTGCTCCAATTGTACGGCGGTGATGGCGGCGGGCTTCCGGCGGCGAAGAAGAAAGGAGAAGAAGGAGGAAGAAGAAGAAGGAGAAGGAAGAAGAAAAAGAAGAAAAAGGAACGGACGAAACGAAGGATAAGGTTTGAGTGACTGAGGTTTAAGTTTATTTAATGGTCCCATTCCAAAAAGGATTGGGATTCGGACCCAAAATACCTGATTAAATGGTCATAACTTGAGCTCTGTAACTCCGATTCGCGAGCTGTCTGAACCGACGCGATCACAAAAATATTTCCTACGAGATGACATAAAAGTTGGGCTTAAAATCCAAATTATAATTTTAACCCCTTATTGGGCCCAATTCGTAATCAATTGCTCTAACAATTTAATTAATTCTTTTGGGCCAGGTTTCGGGGCGTTACAACCACAATCATGGAAGTGACACAAGAAGATGAACACATTAATCTATCACGAGAGGGAGATGCGAATTTCACTGACGATGATAGTAACGCAAAAGATGAGGATGAAGAACCAATTTTAAACTCTGATGACTCAATAGAAGAAGAACAAGACTCAACAGAGAGCGAGTGAAATAAGAATGAAGAGTAAATGTGTTTCCAAATGTTTCTTATACTGTTAATGACTGATATATGTTTTGCTATGTGAACTTTATTTTGTTTAATGAGCTAAGTATACATTATTTTTATTTTTGTACAGATGGGCGACAATGAGAACCCCCCTCCCCCCACGTCGATTGATTCTGAGGTGTTGGCACGTTTCTGGAGGTCCGTCATTGGTAGATGGAGACCCCCTTCTCGCCAGGGATCGAGCACAGCCACTACATCCACAGGCACTCCCTCTATTACCTCGAGTCCATTCACTGACACGCAGGTGTCCCCCTCCACCCCACGTATTACGCCATCTGGCCCTTGTACGTCAGGTATGGAACTCTTCTCTTAGAGATTAATGTAGTAGAAGTTTCAACGGATAAACAATTAGAGTGATGTTTCATTTATCACAAAACTGAAACTTAATGTCTAAGCTTGTTCATAGTTGTTTTTAATGCATGTATTATTGTGTTAATATCATCTAGGGTGGGGGAGAGTATTGAGGATCAGGAGGATGGAGTTGGCGATGACCATGACTTCGAGGACTGCTTTGGCGAGGGACGCAGTGGCGGGGCGCGTGATGGTGAGGACGAGGTCCACGATAATGTGGACCAACAGGGTGGATATCACGAGGGTCCCGGTCATCACGGTCAGTTCGTGTATGTCAATTCGGATGACGAGTAAGTAATCTACTACATTTGAAGATTATGGTTACATGTTTGTAGGGTTACATGTTTGAAATAAGTAATCTACGTGTATGGTTACATGTTTTAAGTAAGTAATCTAACGATTTTATGCTCACCACTTATACATGTTTGTAGGGTTACAATCACTAGAGTTGGTGCTGCGCTCATCACACCAGCATTCTACGAGAGGACGGACGTGACTGGCTTTTCGTGGGGCAAAGTCTCAAAGACGACGAAGGAGTTCTACTTTCGAGAGTTCAAGGTTTTTTGAAAAAATTATTCTTTAACTTGTTTCGATCACAAGAAAATTAATATATATATATATACACACACACACACACACATATATATATATATGTGTGTGTGTGTGTCTGTGTGAAATACAATCTAAGTTATTGACTTTTCTATGATGTCAATGTAGAAAAATGCTCGAGTGGATCCGTCCATTGATGAGGGCATGCTGAGGAAAGCTTTTCTATGGAAAGCTGCTGAACGGTATGCGAGTTATACGTACAATCAAAGGAACCCAACTTGATTGAAAAAGAAGAAGATGGACCCTCAGCCACTTGAGCAGTTGAAGAAGGTAAATTATAAGTTTGGAGCATATGTTTGGAGCATATGTGTATAAATCGCTATGTAAAAGTAATGTTTATGAAATATACTACTATATGTTTGGGAAGAGGATCCAGAGTTTTTGGAGTTGAGTAAGACGAAGAAGAAGAACGAAGAAAGGGAAAAGAGGATGGTCCTGCTCTTGGGACTTATTGCGGAGGTTCAATTCCATTTTCTGAAAATATGAATCGATTGGTAAGAGATATTTTATAAAATAATAGCTTTGCACTTGTTATTCGGTGGACACTAAATTTAAAATGTAATGGAAATGTTCATTGAAACTTGAAGGCTAAGAAGAAAGGGGCGCGTGTGCAGTTGGATGAGGTTATCATCCACACAAAGACAAAGAAGCATGATGGCAAGACTTGGGTGGATCTAGGACATGCTGAGCTACAGGTACTTTCCACAATTTGCAAAATAGTTTGGGTTCATGCTCATAATGTTGTTGTTTTTGTCTTTAAGATTCTAAAGGGTGATAATGTAGTCGCTTTCTTGTGTAATTTTATTGTTTTGGTTGACGTTATTCTTACTGTTTATGTTATTGTTGATTGTGTTGTTATTATTGTTGTTACATTGATGGTGTTGTTGTTGACATATGATACTATTTTTGTTGTTGCGTTGATGGTGTTGTTGTTGTAGGGTTGACACTACTTTTGTTGTTGAGTTGATGGTGCTGTCATCACTAGCTAGATATTACGTTTCTTATCGATCCATGATAATGTTGTTAAGTTCTTGTGTTGTTATTGTTGTTTTTGTTGTTGTTGTTGTCATATGACACTGTTTTTGTTGTTGCGTTGATGGTGTTGTTGTTGTTGTCATTTGACCATGACTTGTGTTGTTTGATGTTGTTCATGTTGTTATTGCTGTTCTTGACACGCTATTATAGTTACGTTGTTATTGTGTGTTATTAAGTATCATATATTGCAGGCACAATTCTTCGAACTGCGCGAGGAGGCTAGACAAAATGGACTTAAAGTCACCGACAAAGAAATATGGTACTCGCTAGTCGAGGGCCATAACGCAAACCTCGCCGTTCCAGCACTAGTAGCAGCAGCGCGGCGGAGATGGCAGCACTTAAAGAGCAAAACCAAAGGCTGCAGGAACAACTTGATAATCTAACCTCAAACTTGTCGCTGACGATTCAGGAAGAAATAAGGAAGTTATATGGTGGTAATCTTCCTCCATGAGGCGATGACGATGGAATGGGAGGGGCGGGACAACTCGGGATTTGTTGACATCTTTGACATTTGAAACAAGCACTTTAATATTTCGTGTTTTTACAAGATTATGAATTATGTTACATTTGCACGTGAAGGTTTAATTAATCTCGTTTTGAATTATCTATTCCGTATTGAAATTTTGTTTAGAATTATGCGTGTGAAATTTGAATGTGTTGCCCCTGCTACTGCCTATAAACAGAAAAAACAGAAAATGCTGATGCTGTGATCAGGTTGTCTGCGACGGAAATTCTTGTTGCTGCGTTTTGTCGCCTGTCTGCGACGGACATCCCCGTCGCTATTTCCGTCGCAGATCTGCGACGGTTTTAATACTTCTGTCGCAGATTTTTGGGGTGCAAAAGACGAAGGTACCCGTTGCAGGTCCGTGGCAGATCTGCCACGGAATCTTATTTCCGTCGCAGGTTTTGAATCTGCCACAAGTTTTTGCGACGGAAAATATTCGTTGCAGTTCTGTCGCAGATTGCTAATCTGCCACGAAATTTCAAAATCTGCCACGGAAATTGTCTGTTGCAAATTGACACTTTTCTTGTAGTGTTGTTATTATTATTGTTATTATTATTATTATTATTATTATTATTATTATTATTATTATTATTATTATTATTATTATTATTAGTCAAGCCCACATCGTCAAAGCTCGTATGATTGGTTAAAGATTTGGATCCATATGATTTTGTTCGGGCTAACCCAATACAGTATTGAGATCTAGATCCGTTGAAGTGATAATCAAGGTAGGCACTCAATTAGATAAAGAGAGGTGCCCCATATGTGCCTATAGTCCACTCTCATACCCTAAGGCGACCTGACGATAACTTTTAGCGTTAACGTTTTTAGAATTAATCCATATCATTAAAATTTTATCCAAACAGCTAATGCTAATCGAAAACGTTGTTTCCAAACAAGGCCTAATTCATTATCTATGACTCATATATGATTTGGTTCAAATTTGATTCGAGTTGGATTTCATTTGATCTAGTTTGAGTTTCATTTGGTTGAATTTAATTTGATCTGGGTCAATTTTTTTATCTAATTGGAGAATAACTCAAATTGTAAATTAAAATTTAGTTCGTGTCATCTTAATTTTCGGTTACATTATTTTCTCGACTTTTAAGACTCATAATTTTATTTTAAGTGGGATCAGATTTGTTATTTAAAAATCGGGGTGATGGCGCAACTTGTTGTCTATTTTCTTGCCACTTTTTCTATAATTGGTTAAAAGTATTTTAGAGAAAATATAAAATGCAAAAAATACATTATAAGGATAATAATAATAATAATAATAATAATAATAATAATAATAATAATAATAATAATAATAATAATAATAATAATAGATTGTACATTCAATTTTCAAATCATTTCAATTTTGGATTATTTCGTTTAAATGATTAATTTCAAGTGTGTTAAGATTAGTTAGCTTAGACCTTGTTTTGAAATAATGTTTTCGATTAACATTCGTGTTTTGGATAATATTTTAATGATATAGATTAATTTTTAAAAATACTAATGTTAAAGACTACTGTCAAATACTATTTTCAAGACACTAAGGCTCTATTCCGTTCAACTTATTTTTTCTGATCTCATTTTAATAAGTTCTGATCTGATTTGATTGGATCTAATTTGATCTGATTGGATCTGATCTGATTGGATCTGGTCTGATCCGGTCTGATCTGATCCGATCTAATTAATTATGATTTGATTTAAAATTCAAATCAATAATTTGATTTGACTCTATAATAACGTTTGAAAATTGTAATGATAATTCGTATTATAATATAATCAATATTTTTTATTTTATGATTATTTTATAATAAAATAAAATTAGTTAATTCATATATTATAATAATCATTCGTGTTATAATGTAATAATATTTTTTATTTTATGATTATTTTTTTGTGAAAGTAGAACATTAATTTAATATTTTAATAATTACTTCATATATACATTAGAATAAATATTTAGTTTATATATACATTAAAAAGTAATTCAATTTAGATAATCAATATATAGAAGAGATAGTGTTTTTATTAAAATATTTCATCCTTATAAAGGATCAAAACTTTAGAAACTCAAATTACTAGTAGCAATAAAAATATATTTTAAAAGTAGAATGAGATTGACATTGTCAATGTATTTTAAAAATAATTTTTCCGATGTCTAATAATTTAGAATAATTTTCTCACTTTTCTATTTAACTTATTTCTAAAGTTTATTCTTTTTAATTTTTAAGAATAATAATAATGATAATGATAATAGTAATAATAATAATAACAAAAACAAGAATAATAATAATAATAATAATAATTCTTGATGGAATCTGATCTGATCTTGTCTGATCTGATCTGGTCTGGTCTGGTCTGATCTGATTGAGTAATGCTAGAGTCACAAACAAATAGTTCACAAAATTCACAAACTTACCTTTTTAACACTTTCCTAGAAATAAAATGCACTGAAATCATAAAAGATGGTTTAGTTTAAAATCCAGAAAAAGAAAGTTTGTGAAGTTTGTGAACTATATGTTTGTGACTCTAGCATATTTCGATTTGATTTTAATAAGAATAAGAAAAAAAATAAGAAAAAATAAGTTGAACGGAACGGGGCCTAACGCTAACCTCTGACAATGATGTGGAACGGGGCTTGAATCATCATTGGTCCCGTTTGGCATCGGCGTTAGTTATTAGCGTTAGCGTTTTGAAAAAGCTATCCAACGATAGTTTTTAGAGTTAACGTTTTCGGGATTAATTTACACTATTAAAATTTTATCCAAAAACGCTAGTGCTAATCAAAAACACTGTTCCCAAACAGATCGATTGTATTCATGACAAAAAAACAAAAATATGAAAAACAAAAAATCATAATCATCAAACAGAAGAAAACTTCGAAACCATGAGTCTTTTTCTCTTCTGGGGTATGCTGTGCTGTACTTTTTGTCTTAAAAAAATGATTTCAACCCCACTCTTATTATTAATCTTTTTGACTCTATCTCTGACTCTGCATTTCCGGTATTACCTCCATTTCCAATCGACAGATCGCCGGAGATGGCTGCGTCGGCGCCTCCGCCGGCGGCCGCAGAAGAGAAACGGATTGAGGTACTGACATTTCCGATACTTCTGTCCGAACAAATCAAGGACTCGGTCAAGGAGGCAGACGCCTTCAAATTGGAGTGCTTCGAGATCGGCAAACAAGTCGATCGTCTCTCCCAGATGCTACGCTCCGTCGCCCGTCTCTGTACCTCCATATCTGGACCCGTCTATGAGAAGCCGATCCGGAGGATTGTCACGGAGGTTTCGAAAAATCTGGACCGGGCACTAACCCTAGTCCGGAAGTGTAAGCGGCGAAACGTCCTCCGCCGCGTCGTCACCATCGTGTCCGCCGCGGATTTCCGGAAAGTTCTCAGCCTCCTGGAGTCTTCTGTTGCCGATATGAAGTGGCTGCTTACCATATTCGACTGTGACGGCGGCGGTGGAGGTATTGTTTTGTCCCTTCCCCCAATTGCCAGCAACGACCCGATTGTGTCTTGGGTTTGGTCTTACATTTCTTCTTTGCATTTGGGTCAGTTGAATGATAGGATCGAAGCCGCTAATGAATTATCTTCGTTGGCTAAAGATAATGATAGAAACAAGAAAATTATTGTAGAAGAAGGTGGAATTTCACCTTTGTTGAAGCTTTTAAAGGACAGTTCATCTCCGGAAGCTCAAGTGGCTGCTTCAATTGCGCTGTTTAACATTGCAAACGATGAAGAAAGGGTTCGGGCCATTATTGATCAGATGGGGATTCCAATTATCGTTCAAGTGTTGGGAGATTCCCCTATGAGGGTTCAAATTTGGGTGGCGAATTTAGTCGCGAGGATGGCAGAATATAGCCCACTTGCTCAGGAAGAGTTTGCCAGGGAGAATGTGATCAGACCATTGGTGACTTTGATGGCATATGATATCCTCATGGACGATTTGAAATTGAAAGTTGGCAAGCAAAGCATCCACTCCATTGTGCAAATTAACAAGGAAATGGAGAAGAAATCGTTGGGATCCTACAGCTATAAGCACACCCTAGGATCGCCACTGTCGAGGCACTTTTCAGAGGGTAGTAGCCGGGGTGGGAATCACAGGAAAGAGAGAGAAAACGAGAAGCAGGAAGTGAAACTGAAGTTGAAGGTCAGCTGTGCAGAGGCACTGTGGATGCTCGCGAAGGGGAGTATCTCAAACAGCAGAAGGATAACCGAAACTAGAGGGCTACTATGTTTAGCCAAGCTTGTAGAAACAGAGCAAGGGGAATTGCAACTAAACTGCCTGATGACAATAATGGAAATAACTGCTGCTGCGGAATCTGATGCCGAACTTAGAAGGGCCGCTTTCAGGACGAATTCTCCTGCTGCAAAGGCTGTTGTAGACCAGCTGCTGCAGGTGATCAAGGAATCAAACAGTCCGAAAATGCAAGTCTCGGCAATCCGGTCAATTGGCTGTCTTGCCAGAACATTTCCTGCAAGAGAGACGCGGGTAATTGGCCCTCTAGTTGAGCAACTAAGTAACAGGAATCTTGATGTCGCCGCAGAAGCTGCAAATTCACTTGGCAAGTTTGCGTGCAGTAAAAACTTTTTACACGCGGAGCATTCGAAGACGATTGTGGAATTCAACGCAGTCCCCCCTCTCATGAGACTTCTGAGAGGGAATGAACGGTCCCAGTTCCGTGGGTTTGTCCTCCTCTGTTACCTTGCTTCGCACGCTAGCAATAACGATGCTCTGGACCAAGCCCGGGTCCGGACTGCCCTTGAGGGGGCAGACCGCGCGTTATTCATCCAACATCCTGAGCTGAGAGAATTAATGTCGAACGCGACATACCACCTTAATGTTTATCACTCTGGATTGCTTCCTCAGCATCAGTCTTTTTCTCCTTAGTGTAAAGTTGTACTGTACATGGAAATTCATTGTTTCAGAAGACAGTGGGTGGTGTTATGATGGTAGAAGAAGAGGTGCACTTTGCCAATGTACTTTAAGTGTGTCTTTTGATAAACTTGCTAGCTCATGCATATTGTAGTGGAGTGGTTATTTTTTTGTTTTGATTTCTTGTTTTGTGAAGGGAATAAAAAATGGTTCTATTCTGTATTGTTTTTCAGTCGCAAATGTCTATATTTGTGTTTCTCTTCGTTTATTACTTTTTGAATAGCAAACCTTCATCTTGTTCGAATAAATTTCACTGATTCTTGGCTTTCAGGTCTTTGCTTATTTTGTCAATGGATTAAAAAGCATTCATTTTTAAATGCAAAAATAGTGTCAATTCTGTCTGTGGGGATTTTATGGAACAGTATAGTACTTTTGCTTTTTTTAGGTCAGGTATTTCTTACTTTTAGGTCATATTCTCTTAATTTATTCTTATTGCTTGCAGAGCATTACTTTTTCTTATTCCAATCAAATTATACCATGCCAAAATATAGATTTTTGTGTCTAGATTCTACTACCCCAACGGGAAAAATTGTACCCTAAAAATACATAAATTTAATACTATTTTTAATTATAGTTCATCTATCTTACAATCATACCTATTTTATCATAAAAATAAGGATAAAATTAAAAAATCTTATCAAAATTATACTATACTTTTAGGCGAAAACATGATAGCCGTAATCTTAAAATTAGAAGATCTCATGTGTGACAAAACATATTGAAAAAGTGACTTAAAGTGAAAAAGGAAACCAACACTAAAAAGGTGATTAAGAAGAATAAACGATATAAGGTAAATGACACAAGGACTACTACCTATCACCGGCTAGCACTTCTTTATTTTTAAAAGTTATTTGTAAAGTCTTTACGTTTCTAAATAAAGCACACATGCCCCCTTACCCATTTTTTAAAGCAAAAAGGACATTTATGTCTTTTCTTTTCCTCTATCTTGAATTTTTCCAATTTTATTTTTCTTTACTATACAAGTATATAAAATAAAATATATACTTCTCGTCTCAAATTAAAATTTTCCATAATGTTTTGAAAACAAAAGATTCTTTTGGAGAATCTTACAAAAGAAAATGAAAAATAAAATATTAAGTACAAAGTAAGAATAATAATTGAAAAAAGGTAATGAAAAGAAAAAATAAAAAACAATCTTTTTCTTTAACTCTGAATTTTATTTCATCTTTCCGTTCTTCATTTTTTAAAGTCCTGAAGAAGTTATTTTTCTTTTATAAAACAAATAAGTTAGAACTTTTAATTAGAGATAGAGTGAGTATATGTTATCTAATTTTTTATTTTATTTAAATTACTTTTACTTATAATGAAAAAGTGTATTTTATTTCAGTTTTTAATTTTTCATTTTGTTTTGTAACATTTTCTAAAAAAATTATTTTTTGAAAATTAAATAAATGAAAATTTTTAATTTGAGAGAGAGGGCGTATATTTTATTTGAAGATAAAGAAAAACGAAAGGCAGAAATATCCTTTCACGAGTTTTACAAATAACTTTTAAAAGTAGAGGAGGTTTTGACACTCCTTTTGTAAACCATGTGGGGCATCCATGTTATTACCCATACCTATTGCCAAACATAGTTTTGAAATATGTAAATTGTATTTTAAAATTTCATCCCAATTTGAAATATGTAAATTGTATTATGAAAATCCATCCCAATTTGAAATATGTAAATTGTATTATGAAATTTCATCCCAATTGCCTTATAAATGGAATGAAAAATAACTTTAGAGTAAAATATGAAGAAAATACCAAAATAAAAACTCAATGTTTTTAATCCAAAAATATGACTATTGTTATGTGACAATTTGACATAGTTCATTGGTATTACAATGTGTTTTTTAATATTATATATTGACATTATTCGCATTCTAACTCTTATATGTGGAATAAAAAATATGAAGATCATATTTTGATATCTTTCATGTTTTACTTCTAGTTTAGTATTTTTATTGCTTGATAAAATAATAAAAACAACACTAATAATAATAACAACAACAATATTATTCCGTCGCACTGCGTTGTCCGCCCTAGTTTAGTATGTCCATGTCACACAATAATATTATACACATATCGTTTATACACATATCGTTTAGCTATGAACATAATAGTTGTAATACTAATAATAATGATGATAAATATAATAATAATCATCATTATCACATTAAAAATACATTATTTTTAGAGTAATGGTTTGGAAAGTAGAAAGAATTTAAAGAAAATGAGAATATTTGGATAAAATTGGAATAAATTAAAAAAATTGAAAAAACTAGAAGAAAATGGTAAAAACCTAGAAAAAACTAGAAGAAAGTAAAAAGTTAAAAGTTAAAAATTCTAAAAAACAAGCTCTTAGTATGATTGCTTAGTGTGTTGTAATTTTTTTTGTCAACGCCTACGCAAATTTGAAGCAAGGATTATGTGACTTATTTTGGAGGACAATAAGATGACATGATAAGCATGATTTTCACAACGATATTACATTGAGCTTGACCCAAGTTTATCCATTAATATTTAGTTTTGTTTCTATTTTAAAATGTTTCAATAAGGATTAATCTATGAGAGTCGTATTCAATGAATTAGGAGCCCTGTACGACACAGAGAAAATGTATAATTTTATGATAAAAAAGTAAAAAATCTATCAATTAATTTTATTTAATACGTAGTAATAATTAACATTATAATAATAAGTGCAATAAAATGTCAACTCATAGTCTTATAAATTTTTAATAACATACTCTGTACTTTAGTACCTAATCGAAAATTTATGAAAATCTTCCATCATTCTTAAGAGCAAATAGGTTAATTAACTCTTTATAATCTATTAGATTTAGTGATTTAGGACTATATTTTAAAAATAAATTAGGAAATTTTTTATATAAATAAGTACAAACATATATATACCGAAAAAATTGCCCCCCCTTAAAAAATGGGCCCTGACCACCCTGCCCTCCCTTAGAGCAAACTCATGCAATTTGTTAATAAACTATTGACACTTGATGCCTTTTGAGTCCGGGGTGGGGTGTGACAATTATCATAGGCTAATCACATTTTTTTCAACTACTTATTTCACATATTAAAAAAGATATTTTTTATAGAAACGAAAGCTTTATTTTGGGACAAAAATGGAAAACAAGAACCTTATTTTAGAACAAAAGAATATATTGAAAATATATCGAATTTAACTTTTGTTATCTGCAAATAGATAACGTGTTCAAAATAATACTCATCCGTTTATTAATTAACTTTCCGGTTTGATCGGACACACACATTACTGCGTGATAAAAATTGTAATGAATTTTCTAATATACCCTTAACATGCCTACTACTCTTAACATTCCCGGTTTGAAATATCTCATACTCCTTTCTTCCGACAATTGATTACAATGTTTATTATTCAAAATAACAATAACCTTTACAAAGTATTTATTTGTGTATTTTTATTAATTATTTGATAAACTAAAATATTGTCATCATCTCTTATTTTCTAAATTTTTAATGTAATTTTTAAGTACTTAAATTTTATTATTTATTTATATCTCAATCCTCAAATAAAAAGATATGTAAAAAGTTTGAAATTTTTATCCCCTTTGTGCAATTTGTAATCAAATCAAAATGACAAATACCCCGAGTATAAGGGAGAGTAGTAATTTTCCATTAAAAAATCATTTCCAGCAGCACCGAGATCTGGCAAAGTTGCCTAAGGGGCTCGGACTCGTGTCATCTCTCCTAAAATGGCCAAACCAACACCGGAGCAGCAGATCTGATCGCGAATCTAGGCCTCTGTGGCCGTTTGATCTACGATCTCAGCCTTAGTTCAGAATTCAGCAGCCGCCAATGGCCGGAGCGGCGTCGGCATTGTTCCTCTTGGACATCAAGGGCCGGGTACTCGTGTGGCGAGACTATCGCGGCGATGTCTCCGCCTCCCAAGCCGAACGTTTCTTCACCAAGCTGCTCGAGAAAGAGGTTTTTTTCCCCTCATTTTTTGTAGTAATTTTCATATTTCTTCCACTGTTTTTTTCCCTGCTCAATTTTTGTTGTTGATATCATAATGCTTAGTTGTAATGCATTTAGTTCAAAATTCGCGGCCCTAGTGAAGATTGCAAGAGTAATCCACTTGTCTGAAGAGACTCGAGAAATTTGAATAATTCTAGGGCAGATATTAAAACTGGACACTATCAAAGGACATTCATATGGTTATAACCGTATGCCTATTTTGTGTGACATTTGGTGCGCGTGTTCAAGGAGAGAAGAGAGGAGGGTGGGGGATAATGATTTTAATTCTTTCTTGTTTGGTCTGGTGGGAAAAGTTTTTTAATGGCCTGCTATTTTGGTTTAAGAGGAGAGGCCGTTATGCTCTCTGTGTGGAATAGTGAACTTCTAGATCTATCTGGAAGAGTGACGTTCACTGCAAGTGTGTTCATAATATTTTTATGGCATTGTCCAATGGTAGTTTTAGACTACTTTTAGCGAGGAAATCTTGCCCCCCTCCAAAAAACCTCATCTTGAAGGGAACCAAGATTAGAGGGGATGAAGGAGGATGGGAGAGAAAATTTGGCTCCCGTACCATCCAATGTTTCTTTTACCAAATGAGGAAGTGGAATGCATTTCCATCCCCTCTACTTCACCGAATCCCTCCAACCAAACATATAAGGAGGCTAAGTTAGAGGTTACAAGGGCAAAGAATGCAGAATTTGAACGCCTTTATAAGGACATTGAGGAGCAAGGCAGTGAAATGTGTGAAGGGAAGTGATGGCAGTGTTGTTTGAGCCAACTGTGGTGGCTAATCGGTGGGGGGAGTATTTCTGTGGCTTACAGAATGCGGGACGAGATTCGAGGCTAGAACTAGGTGGGCTAGCACAGTCCAAGACACATCGGTATTTTGGGTATTGCCGGCATATTAGTCTGGAGGAGGGGGCCCGGGCCGTCCGCGGGATGAGAAGTGGGAGAGCCTTGGGGCCGGATGAGATTCTAGTGGATTTTTGGAAGTTTGTGGGCTGGGGTGGGTTAGTTTGGTTAACTGAGCTCTTCTATGTTATTTTCAAGACAGCTAGGATGTTGGGCGAGTAAAGGGAGAGTGTGTTGGTCCCTCTATTTAAGGGTAAGGGTGACATTCAGAGTTGCGAGAGTCATGGTTTTAAAAGGCGACCGAGGCGGTCTGCCTCGAGGCGGTGAGGCGGTAAGGCGGTTGCATTTCGCCTCTGAGGCTTAAGCCTCAGTAGGGACACTGAGGCGTACGCCTCACAATGTTGAGGCGGTCCGAGGCGGTCTGAGGCGGTAAGGCGTAACCGAGGCGTAAGCCTCACTTTTAATAAGAATTTCAGCAATTATAAGAGTTACTTTTAAAAGGCTATTGGGCCTCTTTTACAAAAAACTCTTTTGGGCCAATGCATTATAAAGTTTCTTAAGAAAAATTTAATAAACCTAGTAGATAATTATCACTTCTTTCCAAGACTTTTAGCGTCACCTTTCGTCTCTCCATCTTCAACCGTACTTCTCTCCATCTTCAGACTTCAATGGCACAACTTCACTCTTGTGGTAACCGCTAAGGCAATTACTTCATATTTAATAGCTTATCTTCTATTTCTTTCATCTTCTTCTTTCAGCTTTTAATTTTTTCGGTTCCTTCTT
The DNA here is from genome assembly GCA_003260385.1 of Cuscuta australis. NCBI lineage: Eukaryota > Viridiplantae > Streptophyta > Magnoliopsida > Solanales > Convolvulaceae > Cuscuta > Cuscuta australis. The sequence continues at coordinate 1,698,056 of NQVE01000195.1, forward strand.
TTCCAACATCCCTCTCCCTCTTTTAAATTCGGTTCAAACTTCAAAGAATGATGTAACTTTTTTTTGCGTGAACTTTTGTCCATATTTAATATTTATAAGGTTTGGAGATGGATTTGAGACATTTGTGTTTATGTTACTGTGTTTAATCTTTATAATTCTATTTTTTATTTGTGTTTTAAAAATTAAGATAGGGTATCATTTTTTGTAAAATTCAGGAATTATGATTTTATCATTTATTTAACATAAAAATGGATTATGCATTTTGTTTTACCTCGGTGTACATATTTTAGTATTATTTTTTTCATATTGAACTGAGGCTTACGCCTCGTTCCGCCTCGAGGCTTACGCCTCAAGGCATTTTGCTCCACCGCCTCGAGGCTAGTTTTCGCCTTTCAAAACCTTGGCGAGAGTTACGAAGGCATTAAATTGCTTAGCCACACCATGAGGGTTTGGGAGCATATCATTTATTATAGGTTGCGGAAGGGGGTTTGCATTTCTGAGGACTAATTTGGGTTCATGCGTGGCCCATCAACCACTGAGGTCATCATGCAGGGGTTGATGGAAGAATATAGGGCTAGGAAGAAGGATCTTCTTATGGTGTTTATTTACCTCGAGAAGGTGTACGACAGGGTGCCTAGGGAGGTGTTGTGGAGGTGTCTTGAGGTGAGAGGGGTGTCGATCGCATACATTCGTGCAATCAAATGTATGTACAACAGGGCAAGGATTAGGTAAAGATTGTTGGGGGTGACTCTGAGCCTTTCACGGTGGAGGTGGGGTTACATCAGGGATCTACCCTTAGCCCTTTCTTGTTTGCTCTGGTGATGGACGTCTTGATGCTAGGAGTTCAAGGGGAAGTCCCGTGGTGCATGCTTTTTGCTAATGATATTGTGCTCATCGATGATACCTGTGAGGGACTAAACAACAAGTTGGAACTTTGGTGTCGTTCCTTGAAATCTAAAGGATTCAGATTGAGTAGGACCAAGACTTAAGACATGGAATGTCCGTTTTAATGGCCGAAAGATAGAATCACGGGTGGAAGTTAGGAATTATTCTCACCCAATTCCCAAGGCAGACAAGTTTCAGTATCTTGGCTCAATTATCCAGGTGGATGGGGAGTTGGATGGGGATGTTGTGCATCATGTTCGAGCAGCTTGGGCTAAGTGGAGGTTGGCTTTAGGGGTTTTGTGCGACAAGAAGATTTCGAGTAGGATGAAAGGAAAGTTTTACTGGTCCGTAGTGAGGCCGTCTATGCTATATCGTGCAGAGTGTTGGGGAGTTAAGAAAACCCAGGTTTGTCAATTGCATGTGGCTGAGATGCGGATGCTGCGGTGGATGAGTGGAAAGATGAGGATGGATATTCATAACGAAGTTACCCGAAGATGGGTAGGCGTGGCTCCTGTGGAGGATAAGCTACGGGAAGCTAGGTTGAGCTGGTTTGGGCATGTGAGGAGGTGAAGTGTCGACGCCCGTGCAGAGATGCAAGAGACTTACGTTGGCAGGTGGGGGTAAGGGAAGAGGTAGGCTTAGGAGGAATCGGAAGGCGGTGATTAGTCAAGATCTAAGACTTCTTGCTCTCACTGAGGATATGACCTTAGATAGGAGCGTGTGAAGAGTTGTTACTAGGGTAGTCGGGTAGATGTTTTGGACTTTGTGGTTGTTTCTCCAATTGTGTGCTCTGTTTGCTTGTAAGTAGACTTGGCAAAACGGTCGGTCAGGTCGGGTTCGGGTTCGGTATAATCAAGTTCAGTATAATCAAGTTCGGGTTATTTCGGGTTTGGGTCACTTCAAGTTCGGGTCTAAGAGTGCTTGTTCATGACCCAGAGTTATCGGGTTCGGGTTGACCCAACGAGTTAAGAGCCGTATTTAAAAATTAAAAATTTTTCTATTTAGAGATCATGTGATCCGAGCATTATTCAAAACAAAGAACGAAATCATAAAAGTTTGTAGTTCTATTTGCAACATACCAAAAGAGTTTTTCAATATACCCAAAAAAATCACCTTTTTGCAGCATACCAAAAAAATTGCACTAGATTAAAAAAATTGAAGATTCTTTCAACATACCCAAAAATATATATACGCTATAAAAAAATTGAAATTCTTGCATCATACCAAAACAAAAGAAAAGAATTAAAACTTGAGTTACACGTAGGAGCAACTGAAGAGGATGAAATATGATTAAAAATTCCACTATTGTTCTGGTGTCTTCTCACCATTTTGATTGAGTTGACATCTAATATCAACGAACGGTGGAAGAGTGGGAGAACTATATATATATATATATATATATATATATATATATATATATATATATATATATATATATATATATATATATTATGCCTTTTGAGTTTTGAGTAGCCTAATGGGTATATCATATTTTAAATAAATATATAAAACTAAATAACTAATAAAAATAAACAATTAAGTGCATAACCCGTCGGGTCAAACCCGACCCGAAAATTTAACGGGTCTTCAAGTTCGGGTCGCAAAATCAATGTTCAAAACCCGCTAATTTCGGGTCGGGTTTCGGATTAGTAACGGGTCGGGTCAAATTTTGCGAGGTCTACTTGTAGGCTTGATGCCCTTTGGTGATGTGTTTTTGTTATCTTTGCTATTTATGTCTTCTGTGTTCTCATTTTTATCCCTGCTCTTGTGGGATCCAACTAGGTTGTTGTTGTTGTACTTTTGATGTGGTGATGGCCCACCTTCATGTCTAGAACTTTTGGGGGGAACTTCTCATGCATTTGTACTATTCTCAATAACATTTGGACTAGGAAGCACATACTCAACAAAGAAAATTATTAAATTGAAAAAGCAAATTAGTTCTTTGTATCTAAGTTTTGTTTCTGATTTTAATACTTTTAATTGACATAATTGAAGGTTGTGCTGATTTCAAGAACAAAGCTTTATGATCTAATTGAATTCACCATTCAGGAAAATGGGAGCCTAATAGCTCAACATTTAAATGATTTGAAGTACTGTTCTTGAGATAGACATTCTTAATTCTTTGATCTGCATGTGCTTTTGGTTGATATGCTTTCTGCCTCTTCTCCAATTCCTTTCTATTTTGTCATTAATCTGTGTTCTCCCTCGAAATTTATCACTTATAGTTTGATTTGGTTTCAGGGAGATCCTCAAGATCCTGTTGCATACGATAGCGGTGTTACATATATGTTTATCCAGCATAACAATGTGTACCTTATGATTGCGTCAAGGCAGAACTGCAACGCTGCTAGTCTTCTTCTGTTTCTACACCGTGTAGTCGAAGTAACTACTATTGGAGATTGGATATCATATCTAGTTATATATGAATGGTCAATTTAATTTCCTTTTTTTGTTGACCAATGCTCTTGTAATTTTTGATATAGGTGTTCAAGCATTATTTTGAGGAGTTGGAAGAAGAATCTTTGAGAGATAATTTTGTTGTAGTGGTAGGAGGAGTTGTGAATACATTTATCCAGTCTTGTTACATACCCATTTAAAGATTTGATTATAATGGACTACCTGTGGTCCACCTATCTTAATAAAGACTTTATATGGTTGGACTGCTTTTTTCCACAGTATGAGTTACTTGATGAAATCATGGACTTTGGATATCCTCAATTTACTGAAGCCAAAATTCTTAGTGAATTTATCAAGACTGATGCTTATAGGATGGAAGTTACACAAAGGCCTCCAATGGCAGTCACTAATGCAGTATCTTGGCGCAGTGAAGGGATAAATTACAAGAAAAATGAAGTAAGCTTCTTTAGTTTACTTCATCAGTAAGTTTTAAGCCTCTGCTGGACTCAAATGTTTGATGTATCCAGGTATTTTTAGACGTTGTGGAGAGTGTTAACATTCTTGTCAATAGTAATGGACAAATAGTGCGGTCAGATGTTGTTGGTGCCTTAAAGATGAGGACATATTTGAGGTGTGTTTTTCTGCTGAATAAGAATTCTTTGTGTTCTGCTGTTAAAAGCCATACGGAAATAAGTTTTCATGTGTCCTTTATATTTTATTTGAGAAGATAAGTATGACCATGCCTGTGATGCTCATAGTTCATATTGGTGTTCTTTCTACGCCTTTTGACTGTTTTGTTGAAAATGCGAAGCACACCCTAAACAGCACTCATGGAGTCATAGCAGTAGGCATTTGGCATACAAACAACATACACTGCACACAGTCTGGGTTTTGAGTATTCATGAATCTTCTTTAGTAGATTTCGTTGTCATCATCACCATCATCCTCTTACTAAAAAAATGTTGGTGTCAAAGACATTAACCGTAGTGTGAATTAATTGAGTAAAATTATTGAACACGGTAGATTCCAGTAAAAAGAGCATATTGACAAGCATTGCACCCTATTCCCATATGGTTATCTTCTTATGAAGGAATACTGATATAATTTCAAAAACTGTCATACTCATCATCATATGATTTTTCCACTTGGGCAAAATATATCACGAAACAACAACGAGTTGAGATATCTGTTCTAGTCAAGTCTCATCACAAGTTTAAAATTGTAAAAGCAACCTGCACATCATGGAATATGACCAAGTAGTAGTTTCTTTTCTTCCAAAATATTAATTATTGCTGTTTCTACTCATGCAGTGGTATGCCCGAGTGTAAACTTGGCCTGAATGATAGAGTACTACTGGAGGCTCAAGGGCGGTCTACTAAGGGAAAAGCCATTGATTTAGATGACATCAAGTTCCATCAGTATGTATTTAGGTTTATAGCTTAGTTCTATTGTGTAATGCTTTCTTTAACTGAAGTTCTATCAAGGACCATGACATACCTCAGTAGATATATACGGGAGATTGTTATATAGGGGCCACTTGAACCAAAAACCACCACCGTTTAAATCTCGCTTTAGTTGGTTCGTGATTATGAAGGAGTCGGGGGTCTCTTTGGAAACAACCTCTCTACTTTCGAGTAGGGGTAAGGTCTGCGTATACACACCCTCCCCATACCCTACTCTTGTGGGATTCAACTGGGTTGTTGTTGTTGTGTACTTGTGTTTATGAAGGAGTAAGGGAGGGTAAATAAGAGTGTGCTTCCTTTTATCCTTGTATGGGACATTTTTTGTAGGGCAAGGGTGAGGATTAGCTTTACTCCCTTTTACACCTATTTACTCCCTAGTTTAAAAACTCCAAAATGGAGTGTAAGAGAGAGTAAGATCAAACTTCCAAAAAAGGACTCTTCACTTGCTCTTAAGTACTCCTTTTTACCCTCTCTTTTTTCGACGTCGAGCCGGGGGTCTCTTTGGAAACAACCTCTCTACTTTTGAGTAGGGGCAAGGTCTGCGTACACACACTCTCCCCAGACCCTACTCTTGTGGGATTTAACTGGGTTGTTGTTGTTGTTGTCTCATTTCTCTTACCTTCAAACCTACCCTCCATCCAAACAAAGCTTAGTGACAAATCATGTAATTTACTCTTTGGATTAATTTAATCTTAATCCTCCCTTTGTCCCAAATAAATGTTCATTGATGGATTGGGCAAAATGTTTAATAATATAAACATTGTCTCGTTGAAAATTATGCAAATGAGAAAGTTTGTGAGTCACAAATTTTCAATATACTCCCTCTATCCCAAATTAATATTCCCGGTTTGCCCGAGATTAAGAAAGGTTGAGAAAGCTGTTAACTTTACTATAATGCCCTTGAGCAAGTTAAGATCCCGTCCGCAAATAGGAACACTCTTGCAAATTAAAATTCTGCCCTTGCTACCTCCCTCACCATTAGGTGCAAAAGCTTGATCCGTATAATAGCCAGGAACTCCGCCACTGCAGTCTTTGGGAGCTCCACTACAATTGCCGGGAACTTTGTCGCTGCAATAAAAAACTCCACTGCAATTGTTGAGAACTCTGCTGATGCAATTGCATGGAATCCGCTTCTGCAATTGCTGGGATTTCCGGCACTGCAATTGCAAGGAACTCCGCTGCTACAATTACCATGAACTTCGCCGCTGCAGTTTCCAGGAATCTTTCCGCTGCAATTCTCCCTCACTCCCCTTTTGAGTCAAGCTTCATTGACAAATAAAAGCATACAAACAGATGCAGGGAGTGAGGGTCGTGGATGTGATTGAACTTTGCCAGAATCCTCATTGTCAGATGAGATGGATCTTTGCCGTTGCCATCTCTAGAAGAGAAGGTCGTGGAAGAACAAAAGGGGGGTGAGGGAGTCTAAGGCTAATCTTGTTTTTACAATAAAAAAAAGTTTCTTTTTTAAGAAATGAGAACCTTATTTTGGGACAACCTTGAAAGAAAACTGGGAACCTTATTTTGGGACAGAGGGAGTACTAGAAAGAAAGAAAATGCATATATTTTTGGAATTCACCTAGTTCTCTATTCTTCAACACTCATAGTCATCGTCTTCTGGGAATTATAGATGTACGTTCTGCTAATAGTCTTGGTTCTGCAACAAACTTTCCTAATAAATACTCAACAATAGAATAAGTTAATATTTTTACTTAAAAAACCTGTCACCTTCTTCCCTTAGTCTCATGTCTGATATGGATGGAGGTTGGAGGTGCTGAAGCTGAAGACGGTCGCAGAGGGAAAGGGGTTGCTGCTCCAAATGCCAAAATCGGGGATGGCTGGCCTGCGGTTGCTGGGTCTCATAATTCTAGGGGAAACTGGAGGCGACTGGCGAGATGGTTGTGGCGATTCAAGGTTGAGGACTCTAGATGGAGATCTTATTGGCCTAGAAATCATCAGATAATGGAAATGGGCTAGAGATAGAGCCAGAGAAAGGAAATAATGTTCTGTTCAGTACATTGGTTATTACCACTTCATCTTCATCCATCATTCAGACAAGAGCATAGTTATTTTTATTTTAAAGTAGAACTAGCTAGAGCTCATGTGAGTTAATTAGCTTATAGACATATTGTCATGCTTCGATTTAGGTGTTCCTCAAAGAGGTATGATACACAATCGTGGAAAGGGAAGCTTGAGATGAGATAAGAAGAGAAACACGAAAGTAAGGGGAAATGGAATTGAACATATAGGAAAAGAAAAAAAAAGGAATGACACAAGCATTCAACCAAATGCTAACCTAGAAAATGTGAGTTTTGCACAAACGTTTTAAGTTTAGGTAGTGTTCCTAGTAGGACAGCTTATTTTACAGTTTCCTCCATACCTTTATGTTACACCAGTGGAGCTTTATCTTTCACATTTCACATTTAAATGAACTTCGTGACTAATCTCGTTAAAAGCCATTAATTTTTTATTTTATTTATCCACCCTTCTCATTTCTTTATTCATTCTCCTGGCGATTTCTACTTCATGTCCAGATGTGTTAGACTAGCCCGCTTTGAAAATGATCGAACAATATCTTTCATACCTCCAGATGGATCTTTTGATCTCATGACCTACAGGCTAAGTACTCAGGTATGGTATTTGAGGCCTTGTGTTTTTATGTCTTCTTTGTTCAATCATAGATATCTTTGTGTTTACACATAGCTCCCTCCGTTCGAATTTAAGTTGCATGTTGCTGTTTACAATATTTGACTAAAGTTAATTTATTTGATAATTAGTATGGAATTTAAAAATAAACTTTACATATAAAATAACTACTTAAAAAGTTCTACAAAACAAGAGGTGATATGACTATACTATTTTATCAAATGAGCAACAAAAATGGGCAAACAAAGTGGTTAAAGTTTGACCATATAAATAGTGAACATGCAATTTAAATTGGGACTTAGGGAGTAGTAAAATTACAAAAATAGTAGTAAAAATATCGACAGTGTTAAATGGTCTTATTGGTCTTCCGCAAACAGGTTAAGCCTTTGCTATGGGTAGAAGCTCAAGTGGAAAGGCACTCTAGGAGCCGCATAGAATTTATGGTGAAAGCACGGAGCCAATTTAAAGAGCGCAGGTATGCTTATTATATCTAGTATGGGACGCAGTCACGCAGATCCTATAAAGAGCTTCGTAACACCATATTCTACATTCTAGATGGCATCTATAGTAAATACATGGTGCTGTAACAATGTAATTGTTTTGTTTTCAGTACCGCAACAAATGTTGAAATTGAGTTACCTGTACCAATCGATGCTACTAATCCTAATGTCCGCACTTCCATGGGTTCTTCTACTTATGCTCCTGAAAAGGATGCATTGATTTGGAAAATAAAGTCTTTTCCAGGTGGTAAGGTAAGAACATGTATTGATATGTTGCTTCGATGTTAATATTGGCCTGTCTATTTCTTAGCTCAATAAATAACATGCATCTGAAAGTTCTTTGTTTTCCTTCTTAGGAATATATGCTGAGAGCAGAGTTTCGCCTTCCTAGTATTACCTCTGAGGAAGCAGCCCCTGAGAGAAAAGCTCCTATTAGAGTGAAGTTTGAAATACCATATTTTACCGTTTCAGGAATACAGGCAAGCCCTTATTTTGCTAGACTCCAAAAAAATTGCAAAATGGGGGGGGGGGGGGGGGGGTTGTGTGGGGGTGAGGGCTATGTCCTTTGTCAACTCTTTATTGTCAAGACCAATCATTGGTTCAAAGGAAAATGCCCAATGGTACTATTACAATTTGGTTTTACAGTATCATTTTTGTCCCTCAACCTTGTAATGTATCAAAATGGTACTTGAAATCAAAGCGAATGTTATATTTATGATACCAAAGTAAATTATGATCACATTTTTACTGAGTTGATAGCTGGAATGCACAGTCAGATATCACGTTAGGTTAAATGAAACCAATCATGTAGCAATGCCTTTTGCCACATATTGACTTTGACAGTCTTTTGTTTATTGGAAAAAGATGTGCCATAAGTCATTACGTGACAATATTTTCTGTAAAATTCCTTTTGTGGAACCTAATCTGCCATTTATGGTACATTCCCGCTATCAACTCAACAAAATGACTGGAATTCACCTTTTCACAATGTAATGTGACATTCGTAACGAGTGGTGTATCATTGTGATACATCATAGTTGAGGTACTAAAATGGTGGAGTATAAATCAAATAGTAACAGTTCCATATCAGCATTTTATCTTTGAAACAAACTCTTGATATGCAGTTATGCACCTAAGTATATATTTTATACATCCAAGTCCATGAAGCAAGGTTGTGTGTATGGGTTCGGGAAATAAAATTTTATTAATCATAATGATACATATAATCTAATGTACACACACATGGTGAACTTCCAATACATACACCCGAGCTATATTTCTTCCGTGGTTAGAGCACCTAGTGCTCACAAGTCTCTTCCATGCTTATTTTATTAAGGAAAATGTTTTTTGAACATCTTGGCACCAAAGGCAAACTAGACAATTGCTATCTGCACGGAAGTGTTTGTATTTGTCTTTGGTGTCAAAAGTGGTGTCACAACTCAGAAGTGGGGTTCCCCTAGCATTGCCCTTTTATTAATGGTCACAATTTGCACCCTATTTGAAGTTTGCTATATGGCTTTTACTGATATAATTTTGGAATCCTTTCTGTAGGTTCGATACTTGAAGATCATTGAAAAAAGTGGCTACCAGGCTCTTCCTTGGGTGAGATATATCACTATGGCTGGCGAATACGAGTTAAGACTCATGTAAAAACTTCTTCTATATGGTATATTTTTCTTCTCTAAATGTCACCAACCTATTTAAGTTTTTCCAAGGAAATTTCAGTAGCTGTGATGGTTCTGATGAGGCTAAAATATCTTGTCTTGTAAGATTTTTTTTTTCTTTTCATTTTCCACTTTGTGGTGATACCATGAAACAGCTGTTTCAAATGAGTTTCGTTTGCTTGGGTGACCTGCACAGTTTTGCTGGCCTTGGTTTTAGGGCGTGTTTGGCAAACATCATGTAGCAGATATCAATTTGTATTAGCAGTTTTGACTAGGAGTTAACAGCTTTTAGCCTTTTAAAACCATCTCTTTTCCCCAGCATATTCCTCAGAATTATGATTTACCAGACATTTCAGTTAGGATTTTTAGCATATTTTTAGATAGGATCTAAGACTTCTGGCCAATACAATCTTAAAAAATAGCATTTGGAAAACTATGGACTAGTTGGGTAAGTGTTTTGCACTAGGTGGTAGTTTTCCCAGTTGTTGCCCTGTGCTTTTTATGTTCAGTGTTTTCTGTTTGATGTGCTTTTCCTTCGTTAGTATTACTTCCTCCGGTCCTAAAAATTCTTCCTATCTTTGACTTTTTTGTCAAATAGTTACTCTTTGACCACAAATTGTGAGAAAAATAAATTTAATTATAATATAAATTCAATATAATTGGATTCGTCTTAAAATATAGTTTTGATATATCAAATTTTTATACCATTTATTTGTTTGGATTATGTTTAATTAGTGGTCAAAGAGTGTCACAATGTAACAAAAAAAGTCAACACATGAAAGATTCTTAGGATCGGAGGGAGTAGTTCTTTGCCTTTCTTTTGTATTCTGTGTTTTTGCTATTTAATGTCTTTTGTGAGGCTATGCTATTTTGCTATTTGTGTTATTTAAGTCGGGGTCTCTTGGAAACAACTTTCCTACTTTTAAAAAAGTGGAAATGATTGTTCGCATGCACACTCCCTAGACCTTATTCTCGTGGGATCCGACTTCATTCAACTAGGTTGTCATACCATCCAAAAGTGTTTGCGGTCGGAATTGTAAAAGAACATGTTGCTTATCATTATTATGGCGATGAAGAAACATGCACATAATTTTTATGTGCACGAGACTTTTAGGGTCCGTTTGGTATACATGAATTGATAGAATTGAAATTGAAATTCCATGAGATTCAATTCCATAGAATTGAATTCACCAATTCCAATTCATTTTTTGCACTATTAATTCTAAATCCATATAATTTTTGTGTTACCAAACACCATAATGGTATGTTTGGGAACATGGATTTGGATTTCAAATCCGGATTTGGTTTAAATTCCATGTTTGGGAAACTTAATCATTTTGAATTTGTATTTGAATCAAATTTTTTACATTCAAAACAAAGCTTAATTTGAAATCCATGCACCTCTCCTTGTCATTTGAAATTTAGGATTTCAAATTTTGAAATTGAAATGCATGAATTGAAATGAAATGCTAGTTGCCAAACACTATCTAATTGGAATTGAAGTTCTCAATTATAATTTCATAGTTTGAATTCCGTGTACCAAACGGGGCCTTATATCAAAGAAAGTTAAGTTTAAAATCGAATCGGGAGTGACGGGTTTCCCCATCCTTAATTGAAATTTGTTTCAAACCTTACCGTTTTATGAGGCGCCTAAAATTAGGGGTGCAAAGTGCAATCAATGTATCTTTTTCGTTCTGTAAAAAATTTCATTATTTTCTTTTTTGTCTGTCACCAAACAACATAGGAGTAACTGTTTTTTTTAAAGAAAAGAATTAGTGGTGTACAATTTTTCCTCTAAATATCTTCCAATCAGTGTTTTATTTTTTAATTTTGTTTTAAAAAAAAATTTGCAGAAATAAAAAATGAAGTTTTTATGGGACATAGAAAGTACCCGGCATATAACATGGGAGAATTATTTATTTATGACTAAAACATGTGCTATATATAAAAATAAGACTTATAATGCCAAAGAATGTCAAAATATATATAATAAAAAAAAGTAGTGTGAAATGCTAGTATATACTTTATTTTAAATTTTTAATAAAATAATATTTAGAAAATAAAAAACATAGGCCTTATTTTAAAGTTTTAGTCGTATTTAGATAGACTTCTCTGTCTCCCTATTTTTATCCATTTAAAATCTTTCGCACGTCCTATTTTCGTCTCAAATCATATCTGACTATGGAGTATATTGGTATGCTTCACATTCGTATTTTGGGTGCAATTCTTTTTACATTGAGCACTAATTTTACCACTCCTAACCCCCAAAACTCCCACCCCAGCTCCCCTCTCCATTTCACCTTTTTGCTACACAATATTAAGAGAAAAAAATGTCAAATTTTGGTAGTAATATATACAGCTAATTTCACTAAATAAAAAAGAAAAAGCACATGTGATGAATCAACATTTTAGCAACCTTGGTTCTTTTGAAGAAGCATTCTATTTATCACATCCAAAGTTGAGTTACAAAATGAGCCAATACATACAGAGCATTAAACGATGTGTGTGCCCATTCGGGTAGTCTGCGGTCAATGAATCACCCGTACAAACATTCCAATTTTTTTCCCCAACAAATCTAATGGGTCTTCTCTATCTATGAATTGAGAAGGAACCAATCAAAGGGGGGATGCTAAGTTGACACCACCTTCACACACATACCTAAGTTTGACACCACGCATTTCCCAAACCTGCACAGACAAAATTGTCTGTGCATGTCTGTAAAAACACATGGTGTCAAAATCTAGTGTCATTATTTGGGTCACACATACAGACATGACAGGTCATGTGTTTCATAGAGACATGCATGCATGTCTGTGAAACACATGGCGTCAAATTCAAGTGTTACCCTTTCACGCATTGTGTATGCTGGTCTGTGAGTAGGGTGGTGTCACCTTTGGTGTCAGGATAGCATATTTCGTCGATCAAAAGAGGGCAGAGAAAAGAAGAAGAAGAAGAAACACAATTCTAACACAACAACAAATTACTACTACATGATATCTCCATTGACCGTGCTGCTCTTCGGCTTTGCAGAGCTACCTACCTAGAGGCTGGCCTGATCAGGGAGGGTTGGAAGTTTCCTAAAGACGTGCTTCCTGCAGCGCTCAAATATGCTGTCGTATATCACATCAAATTGAACTCCCGCTCTTTCGCGATTCACAATGAAAAGAATGTGATCCCCTTCCACTATCTTATAGTACCTGTATTTTATTAACGTGTGTCTGATCAGTACACAAACCATAATAATTGCATCGAATCAATATGTGCAAGGAGCGAATGGCGTATACTCCCTCCATTCCATATTAACGATCCATTATGACTTTCTTTGTACATTGAAAAATGGATGAATGTAGACATACTTTATGTCCACATTCATTCATTTTTCAATGTAGACAATTATTTTTCATACCAGATGCCTGGTTGCAATGGCTGGCAGTCAGAATCGGCAACAACATTATGACTTGGATGTTCAACGGGCAATCGTGGGTGAGTCATAGATATAGTGTTTAGTGCTCCGTCATTGTCCCACCAGTCCTCATCCCTGTGTACACAATGTAACAAGTAAAAGGAATGTCATAAACTATTTGCATCATTGATTTAAGCCCAGTCACATAACTAGATAGGAGCCGCAGAGGAGCTAAGTGTTTAAGAAAAATGTTTCTCCCAATTCACTTCATATATTGGCAAATGATTGACCATGAGTCCCAAAGTACTCTACTTCTCTATTACAAATATCATCAAAAGGAAATATAGAGGGAGCCTTGGAAAGAACTAGTACACATCCCACATAGCTTTCAAAATTTAGTAAGGCACAACTACTATAAATGATTAATTATAGCTATATTTTAAATAGATTTCTTCATTTAACTAAAACTAACATATTTAAATTGTTGGACACTTTTAATCATAAAAACAGTAAATATCATGAAAACTACTATGCCCATTCTTTTTTAACTAAACATTATGACTTTTGTCTTACATTAATAAGCTGAATGAATATGGACTTTTACAACGTCTATATCCATCCATTTTTTAAAATATCAAGAAAGTCATAATGGTCACTTAAAGTAGAACGGAGATAGTCGTTTTTTCAAAAATGGCTCTTTTTCGGGACAAAAACACGGACTTTTATATGACAAACGCGCACCTGTAACCTTTGTAAGGTGGGGTGACATCAGCAGGATGTCGCCATATGCACATCTGCAGTACTCTGATAAACAGTAGAGGATGTATTCCAAGTAAGCCAGAAGGCACTGTAAACCCCATAAGTTTTTTTGTGCGCTGTGTGGCATAGCTGAAGTAGTATGTGTTGGGAAATGTGTGCAAGTGGCTGTTTAGTCTGATAGCACCCTGGATCGTAAGGTCTGGAAGTATCCAGTCCCCTGAAGCAAACGGGCCCGCATTTCCTAAAAGACAATCGACGAAACCCCAAATGCCACTTTCCTTCCAAGACATGTTGAAATGATCAAACCCAAAATTGTAGTAGGCTTTCAGCCATGGTATGTCAAACCAATCATAAATTATCACTCCAATGCGGCAAAGTTGGAGCAGCGAGATGTGTTTCAAAGATCTCCCATCTTCAGGCCTGTTCACAAATGAAGCTGTATGACAATATGTAAAATGGTTTTCACAAAACCACTTACGCGGTAAAATTTCACAAGCCAAACGGGTTTTAGAAACATAGTAGTTCTATCTTCAAAATGCTATTCAATATGTCAATGTGAAGTATAGTACTCCCTCCCTCCCCATTTAGATTGTGTGTTTCGGTTTACGATGTTTGACGGAACTTATATTCAAGACAATTTATTTGAGAATTGGGATAGAATTAACAAATAAAATTTACGTATCTAAAAACTATACCAAAAGTTCTATGAAACAAGAGGTAATATGACTATATTATTTTATTAAAAGACTAACGAAAATGAAAAAGTGAATGAAGTTTGAGCATGTGATAAACTTTGACCATTAATTAAATAAAATTAATAATAGATATTGATACAAGAATAATTTTATAAAATCTCTTGTAAAAAATTTTCAAAATATTATTTTATCTAATCAAAATACCATGTAATTTTTCTTTAATTCTAGGTCAAAGATTGATCCTCGTTGACTGCTAAAAGTCAAAACTATACAGGAGGGAGTATAAGCCATGTTACACAAAGCAAGACACATAGCAACAAGGTAACAATCAGATACTCACTGCATTCCATCATAATAAGTTCTTGTTGTGCCATTAAAAGCGCCAGATAATGATGTTATGCTTAGCACCCAATTCTCTGAAGTGTTTCCATGCCCCTTGAAGGCCTACGTGCGATTAAAATAACTCTTAGTCATAAGAATAACATGATGTTTTAAGGGCATCCTTGTAGGCCAAGAATTGATCCTATGGAGGCAAACCTTGTCAGCGAGCATTTGCTGCAGAACACGGGCAACTTGTGCTCCAGCTGAATGCCCAACAAGGTGAATTGGATGATCCTCATCCCACTCAGGATAATGTCCTGAAATCCAAAGCGGCCACGAATAAACAAAAAGGCAATAGAGCAATCAGTTGAATGCATTACAAGAGCCAATATATCTCAAAACTCCAACCTTGTTCATAAGTTCTTCCGAATTGAGAATGGCCACACGCCTTGCTGTGCTCTTCCCCATAATCAACCCGACCTCCTTTCAAATAGTAAAACAATTCCCGTGCCCTGCGACCTTAACCCTATCAGAAAGTTGGGAAATAGCACTCACAACACATAACTAAATACCCTAACAAAATCCAGATTGAACTCTCTTTTGTTTTTGGGTGAACTGCGGATATGTTCAAGGAAATGCAGATTGATTTCTTATTTTTAAGGACTTCTGCCTCTCTAGTACCCACCTATCGTACACACTAGTCAACGAGCCCAAATCCGGCACGAGAACCCTTTCATCTTTCTTTTCTGCTCCTGCAAAATAAGACAACCCACCCAATCTCTACAGCAAATTGAAGATCCCAGATTCACCCAAAAACAAAAACTCAAATCAATAATATATAGAAGGTAAATGAAAAATCACAATCCTATAAACATGAAACAAAAAGGAAGGAATCAATATATTACCCCTTTTCCAAAACCAAAGATTCCATGAACCAACACAATGGGAGGCAAATCTGTGACGCTGGAGATCTTGTTTGGCTCTTCTGCCTTCAACCCATTCTCCAGATTGGGCTTGAAGAACCAATCACTCAACCCCAGAGAGAGATCACCGGCCACAGCGGTGCTGAATATATAAAAGCCGTACACCAAATGAACCACAGAGGTTACAAAAAGCTCCGCCAATTGCAGTGATGCAATCCACCATCTTATCATTTTCATCGAAGTTTCGCCAAGGAAAGATATATAATCCCAGAAAGCCTTCTTCTAAAACAGATAAGAAGAAGAAGAAGAAGGCTAGTTGGGATTAAAAAAACAAAACAAAAAACTCTCAATCCGTCAGCAGAAAATGAATTGAAGAAAGGATCCCGACAGAATGAGAAAAAGGCGAGGAATTTGTGACCGCTCTCAATGATCTCAGATTGAGTGGTTTGTTTGCTTCTGCGGATGGTTGTACAGAGGAAGAAGAAGAAGGGGGGGAAAATGCGATCTTTGGAAATGGTTTTCCACAATTTTCTCGTTGCTCAGCATTACGAAACACAACTTGACCAATTGCCAACTACTGCTGTACCTTTTAATTTAATGGATAAACTCCTCTCTTTCCAAAATTGATGACAACGTTTTTCTTGTTTCTTTTGTGCAACTTTTGTTCATTTATGACTTTTTGTTAATTATTTAATAAAATAAAAAGAATAAATTTCATAAAAGGTCCCCAGTTATATGTCGTTTTACATATTTAGTTCTTACATGTAAAATACAGTAATTCAGTCCTCAATTATTATATCATTTTTAACGAATGACCCTTTGTTAACGTTTTTGTTAAGAACATGGATAAAATTGTGTATTCAAACTTCTCTCTCCTCAATTAAGCTTCCCCTCATCCTCTCGTACTTTTTCCCAAACTCGTCGCTAAGTTTGAAACTCTAAATCCAAAACTGAAATAATCATTCCTTTCTCAATTATTAGTTTTCCTAGTGGAATCTAAAATCAAAACCAATAAGCTTTATGGGTGAGTTTTATCAATAAGTCTCAAGAAATTGCAAAGAAAATAAACATTAAAACTCATCCATGAAGGTTACTGGTCAAATTTGGATTCCACCAGTTAGACAAACAATTGAGACAAGAGTGATGATTTCGGTTTTGGGTTCAAAGCTTCAAACTCAGCAACGGGTATGGGAATGGAGTGCGAGGGGAGGGAGGAAGTTTAATTGAGAAGAGAAAGGAGTGTGAATTTACAATTTTATCCACGTTCTTAATGAAAATGTTAACAAAGTACCATTCGTGGAAATGAGTATAATAATTGGAGACTAAATTAGTAATATTTGATATGTAGGGACTAAATATGTAAAACGACCTATAACTGGGGACTTTTTATAGAATTTACTCAAATAAAAATATTTGTTTCATCTATTGTTTTGTAGGACTTTTCATATGATTTGTTATTCGTAAGTTTTAAATTTTTATTTCTATATTATTTTTTAATTAAAATAGTTTCGAAAACTTAGAATTTTACTTTGTAATGCAAAAAATGTAATCTAATTTGGTTCGGAAGAAACTTATATCACATACTGAGTACTTAGAATATAAATGAGAGCCGACTTTTTTTATATGCATTGTTACTCTATCCATTTTATATTATGTTGTACCCGACATCTTTTTTGATATTTTAAATGAATATCATTCTTTTTCTAAAAAATTTAAAATACTATACTCCATTTTGGAATATATTATTTTAAATAAATTAAACTTCAATAAAGTAATGAATAACACTTGGGTATACCAAGTAGTGGTTGTACAGTTGGTAGTGTCGAGTTGTGGTGACATTGATGTCATGAGTTCAAATCTCAGTATCAATTGGGAAACTTTTGGCCTTATTGGCAAACCCCGATCGATCAGGATTAGTTAGAGTTTTTCACAATACCAGTAGTCTAACAAAAAAAATACTTGGGTTTGAATTCGATTTTAGTTATCACGTGTAAGAGTTGTGCTATTATGGTCATAAAGTCCACAAGGGAAGAATAAATATTTTCACATATTTTTCATGAACTCATAATTACGCGGCTTTCTTTTTACAAGGCTTATTACATGTAATCATTTTATGTATTAAGGCCTTAAAGTTATTATGGACCTAAGGACCATTAAAAAATTGTCCATTCATTAAGAATTGCAATGTTGCTTTCAATTGTCCAAGATAGGGGTGGGCACGGATCCGGACGGTCCGGATTTTAGGTTGTCCCACGTCTTGTCCCGTTATATATAAATGGTCCGGAACGGTTCGGATTATAATCTAATCCCGGTTTGTCCCATAAAATTCGGGATCGGTATAAAACGGGACGGATTCGGGTCGTCCTACTTTGTCCTAATTGCAAATATAAGAAGGGGAAGAGGGTGACATTTCATTCAAAAAAAAAGAAACATCTAGCCATCCAACAAAAAACAATGAGTGGAACGGGTCCAAATGAATTTCAAGCTCATGAAGTTAATTTAATTAAATAACTAATTAATTAAAGAATGAATGTATTTGGATTTTGGACTAGAATTAGTATTATATATTAGTATAGTAGATGAAACGGGACAAACTAGACGGATCGGTATAAATTTAAGCTGTCCCGCTCATGTTCCATTTGATATTGGGACGGAACGGGTTCAGGACAAAAAAAATGTGTCCTAATATATCGGTACAATTACAAAACGGATCCAGGATTTTTCGGGACGGTCCAACGGGAACGGATTTCACGCCCACCCCTAGTCCAAGAATAGGTGGTGACTAAACGTGGACTATAGGACACGTTTTTATTATGTGACCTGAATTATCATTTAACTAATTAATTGATCATGACCTTATAAATACCTTATGTATTTAACTGATAATTGTTCGATGGACGTAATTATCCTTACGACCTAATTAGAATTTCTCCTCGAGTATATATATAAAGAGGTCATTAGACAGAGGTTAACATACTAATCTTACGCCTCTCCTCTGCCAGTCTTATTCTTACCTTAGTGATCATAACAATACATCCTAATTGGGAACTCGGTCTACATCAAAATCATGACCTCATCGACAGCTGCGTTCACACAATTATCATGTACATATGATTTAATTGGTGATATATATATTTTATGTTGAAGAATTGATCAACGTGTGATATCAGAGCGTTATGTTGGTTTATCAAATCTATTTAGTTCCCTCAAATTGGAATCAAAATCGAAAAAACAAACATGTGTAATGTGTTTTAACCCTAACGAACATTTCGTTTTAAGAGTCGCATTTTTGATCTGTTGCTGTATTCGTTTTTAGAAAATTGGTATCATAACCTTATATTTTAATGTTATTAGAAACGAAATAAAAATTGGTACTTGAAACTATACTCAAGTTAGGAAAATCCCATTAAAATATTTTTTTCAAGTAAATTCAATAAATGGTTTCCAATTATATGTAATTTTCCAAATTTATTCCCCAATTATACGATATTCCATAAACAGTCTTCAAATTTTGTAAAGTATTCCACAAATAGTCCTTTTCATCAAATATGACAAAATATTTTGAGTAAATTCATTCTCAAAATAATCTTTTCTAGTAAGATTTTTTCCCAAAGTAATCCCAATAAGCAAAAGTTACTAATGTGGTCCTTTAGTGTTTCTTAAATAGTCCTTTATAAAAAAAATGCATATTAAATGACAATTAAATATAAAGTATTTTGATGCTCTTTAAAAAAAATAATTTTAAAGACTTATTCATATTTTAGATAATAAAGAGCATCAAAATATTCTTTATTTAACTCTCATTTAATATGCATTTTTGATAAAGAACTATTTAAGAAACACATCTCAATTATAAAGGAAAACGTTAATAATTTTTGCTTATTGAAGAATACTTTGGAAAAAACATTATTAAAAGGGTTATTTGGAGAATTTACTCAAAATATGTTATCATATTTGGTGAAAAAGACTATTTGTGAAATAGTTTTCAAAAATTTAAGATTTTTATGAAATATCTTATAACTAGAGACCAAATATAGAAAACTACATATAATTGAGAATCATTTATGAAATTTACTCTTTTTTACATATAATTGAGGATAATTTTTAAAATTTACTCTTTTTTTTCTATCTCCTCGAATTGAGATTAGTTTAAAAACCTTAAAAATTTATGTTTTTTCGATTAAAATTCGAGTTATTACAAATTTGATAAATTATTCATGAGTGTTCATCCTTATTTTTGATGAAATCATTTTATTTTGGCATTTGATTTGGAATCCTTTAATATAAAATTTGAGAGTTGATTGTTTAGAATGATGATACGGTCCGGTTCTAGTGACACTGGAGAATGGTGCCACTCGTTTTTTGGGCACCTCCGGTGCTCCGTTCGTAAAATTGACGGTTCCTACCCCTAACCCACCCCATAAACCATCCACCCTACCCCCACCCCAACCCCGTCGTAAGCCCCCACAAAATGTGTTTACGGCGGGGTTGGGGTGGGGGTGCAGGGGTGGGGGGTTTAGGGGGGGTAGGAACCGTCAATTTTATGAACGAAGCACCGAAGGTGCCCAAAAACCCAGTGATACAGCTAGTGGCACCGTTTTCCAGTGTCAATGAACTCCAGACACGACGATATGTGTTTATTTTAGTGCCACATCAGTTTACACGCGTCTTATTAGTAACCATCTTCCATTCACGCCGCTCCCAAGTCCCAAAGAGGAGATTTCCGATTCTCCCTCTTCTTGATTCCCGATCTATCGCCCACAGTCAATCGCATGATCTTCGCGATTTCTCGGATCTATTCAAGGCTACACGAAGTTGCAAATGGTAATTTCTCATATCAGAAGGAAGCTCTCACATTAGGAAATTAGCACTGCTGTCTTTCAAAGGGAACGCTGGATTCGGCCGATTTTTCCCTCAATTAGGTATTCTGGGTCATCGGTTTTCTTTCCTAAATTGATGCTTAATTCTTCTTCTTCCTCAATTCTATCGTGCATCCCATCTTCAATTGATCAATTCTACCTTGATTAGCTGTATGTTCCGTAACTCTTTAATTCATTGATTCAAATTGCAGCCTAGAGGAACCGAAATGTAAGGTTCTTTAAATCTTAATTTACACTTATTACAGAAAATAATTTAATGAGGTAGTTGTAGCTTTATTATTTTTGGTGTTTAGTGTTTCATGACATATTGGACTGGGGTTATATGTTTTATGGCTATTTTGTGTGCCATATGTTCAAGTTCCTTACGATTACATTAGGAGTGTGATTCCTACTATTTAGTGAAGACGTGTAGCTTCTTTGAGTTGTCATTTGTAAAAAAATATATTTATTACATGAGCTACAGGTGGATTTTTTTTACTGAGTCATCGTTCGAGGTGGCTATCTGTAATTAGCATATCAGCGGGCAGCCCTAAAGCCGCTAGGAAAAACAGCCAGACAGTCAAAGTTCTCAACACCCTATATGTGAATCCAGACGATTGATATACTGCGGAGAGCTGGAGCCGAGGTTATAGTGGCTTCAGTGGAGAATGAGCTCCGGGTGGACGCCTTACACGGATTCAAAATATTTCATGGCATTTTGTTTTCATTCATTGGCATTTTCTGGTATCTAATCATACTCTAATGCACAATTGTAATTGGTATAGATGAAACATGAACCCGTTGAGCCTGAGGAAAGAGTGATTGTTGCTGTAAAGCAAGGGAACATGCTAGCCACTGCTTTTCACCCTGAACTAACTGCTGATACTCGGTGGTATATGTCTCCTATTTTTCATTCCTTTTTTATATAAAAAAATCGGGTACGTCTATATGATTATATATGTATTGGCTAAACCCCATCCATGAGAATTTCAATTTCTTGTTATAGGCATAGTTATTTCTTGAAAATGGTGGCTAATGTTGGCGATGAAGGATCTTCCAAAATCATCTCAAGAGTTGAAGGATCCACCGGCTTATATGACCCACGACCAAGAATGGATCTTCCTGTATTTCAGTAGAGGTGTCGTAATGCTCCCCCCCCTAAATGCTCCGTATCATTTATGATTCTTGCAGACATCCAGATTACTGCATTCTTAATACTATAGCAATACAGTAAGTATAAAGATTTATTAAAAAAACGAGCTGAACCTTTAATAAACATTCAAGGTTGCCTATGTACCCTTTTCTTTTAACAAATTTGGGATCAAGCCACACATAGTTCTTAGATTACAAACTGTGTCATATGAATTATTCTAAATATAGAAAACTTCGAGTTCTCTGAACTCCCAAGAACAAGAGAATAAAGAGAGAATCCAAAGAAGAGAGGGGAGGGTTGAGCTGTGGGCAAGTGCAGAGAAAGAGAGAATTAGAGTTTGAATGAATACTTTTATTGATAATCCTTTTAGAAAAAGTTCAAGTCCTAATTATAATTATCTAGGGACCCTATTCGGTTCGACTCTCTTTTTACGATCTGGGAAAGAATCGTAGAAAACCCAGAAAGGGGCTTATAATTCCGCCCGACCCCTAAACTAAATTACAATATTAAAAGAAACCAATATTACACCAACAAATTCCAGAGTTTAGTAATCCTGCCACGCAGGTGGTCGCCGCTGCGGTGAAATTTTTCTCTGCATCTTCTCCGGCAGTCTGCTGGCGTGTCCACTTTGTGTGTTATCTCCCCAGTAGAGTCATCTCGCACTTCAATTACTCTGTCTGCACATCAGTTATTATCTAGCAAATAATAAATCTTGGATTGGGCTTTCTCTTCTTCAACTTTGCCTGTAGCCTTTGCTGGACACCAGCGCAGCTGGGAGGAGGAGATTTGGCTTTCTTTTCTACACCTTCTTTCTGGCCGCCACAGAGCTTCCTCTTTGCCTATAGCCGTTGCTGGACACCACCGCAGCAGGGAGGAGGAGATTTGGCTTTCTTTTCTGCACCTTCTTTCTGGCTGCCACAGAGCTTCCTCTTTGCCGCCGCCGCCACTAAGCAACGATGAGTGTCTTCTTCAACAGCTTTCTTGAACCCTTTTTGTTGTTTTTCATCCTTCTTGGGAGGGGAATCTTTTATCAGGCCACCCAAATCTTGATCTTCCTCTTCATCAGAGTCGTCGGTGGAGGAGGGAAAGGGGTTGTCGGCGAACAATAACTTGACGATTCTGCAGCGGCTCTTCTTCAGATTGTCGGACATGGCGATCTTGATGTGCGTCACGATGTCATCATCTTTGTTAAGGTTGTACACACTCCTGAACACCCTTTCCACATCCATGGCGCTGTTTCTTTGATTTGTTATTGGTGATTAGTACACAGTAGAGAGACTAGTGGAGATCAGAGTGAATTTATTTGGAACTTTTGGAGACGAATTGATAAGCCGAGTGAATATAAATATATACAGTTCTCTTTCTTGAATTGAATTAATGAAGCCTAATAAATTGAATACTTGAGCTTAAAGAAACATTTTCTTGATTGATCCACGTGCACAAAGCCTACAAACTTCAACACTTGATGCTAAAGAAACTTTTAAGAGGATGTTGGCTCGTGCGAGAATGACTAATGAAGAAATTGGAAAGAGTTGGAAATAATGGAAGAATTAAAGTGTTAGAAAATTATTTAATTAAATGATTATCCAGAAATCTATGTAAAATACTCTAATTTTAGTTAAGAAAAAAATTCATCATTGTTCGTGTTGGAAGGATTGGAAAAATAAATGAAGGTGGAAAAAAAGGAAAAAGAAATTAAAAAAAGTTCATGCCCAGCACCTATAATAAATGAAACTAGACGTGGCAAAATTTGACTCGACCCGATATTAATTCGAAACCCGATTCGAAATTAGCAGGGTTTGAATATCGATTTTGCGACCCGAATTCGAAATAACCCGAACCCGAAGACCTGGTAAATTTATGGGTCAGAATGGGTCGGGTCGGGTTTGACCCGACGCGTTATGCACTTTATTAGTTATTTTGTTCTATATATTCATTTAAAATAGAGTAAGTTCCAAATATTGCTAATTTAGTCCCCAAGTATTATATAATTTTTCACGAATGGTCTTTTTTAATATTTTTGTTAAGAACATGGATAAAATTGTATATTCATACTTTTCTGTCTCCCCACTTTGCAGTAACACTACAGTTATTTAACAAAATCAGTTCGAGAACCTTGATTAGCAAAAATCACTTAATGAGGCAGCAAAGTACAAATCAAGTGACACTTTGTTTCTAAAAAATTGAAAATTTAAAGCATTTTGAACATTAAAGCAAATGTCATTCTAAATTGGATTAGGCTGCAGTTTGGTCCAATTTAAGTAGAATCCAGTGAATAATAGTTCTCAAAACACTTTTTTTTATAGTTTAGACTTCAAAGTCAAATTCATTCAACACGAACAACCAAATAAAAAATACAATATTTTTTTAATCAAACACTCTTCTTCTACCTAAAGCTCTTCTTCGATCTCCTTATGATCCGAATCTTTATAGCGGGAGTTCATTGTATTTGTGTTCAATTAGTAGAGGCTTTATTTGTTTCTCTTTTGTTTCCTTTTTGTGCCTTGGTCAAAATGGATAAATGATTTTAGCTTTGTAAATTGGGTACCAAGTGGCCAATTGGGTGAAGTTTGGACATCCCCCAATATTCATTTTAATATTATCTTCATCTACTCCTGTGTTTCAAAATATATCAAGGAAGATAATACTCTAAAATAGTACTCCCTCTCCGTCCCAGAGTATTTGTCCAGTTTGACTTTTTCGAGTCAAATTAGACAAACTTTGAGCTTCAATTTAATAAAAACTGTAAAGTATTTTTAATATAAAAATGACTTTATTGGATTTATCGTATTTAGAACTTTCAAAATTGTATTTCATTATGCTAATATTTAATACAAATTGAGAGTAATTAGAATTCAAAGTTTGTCCAGTTTGACTTGAAAAAGTCAAATTGGACAAATACCCTGAGACGGAGTTAGTAATAAAATATAAATATGCTCAAAGCACACATTTATGTGTAAAATGTAAACAATAATCTAAAATACCAAATATAACAAAATATGATAATTAAAGTATAAAATGCATATAAAATACGGTGGGGTTCTAGTGCCACTGGAGTACGGTGCCACTCCGGTGCCACTGGCATTTTGGGGCACCTCCAGTGCTCCGTTCGCAAAATTGCTAGTTCCTACCCCCCCTAACCCACCCCCTAAACCCCCCACCCTACCCCCGCCCATGCACCCCACCCCAACCCCGCCGTAAGCCCTCCATAAAATGTGTGGCTATTATGCGTTCATTATTAAAATAAGAATTAAGTGAAGGGTAAAGTTTCTTTTTGGACGTTCCAAAATTATGCAAATAACTTTTAGACGGAGGGAGTAATAGAATGTGGTCTGCACTAATAAAGAATGTGGTCTAGAACACAAGATTCATGATTCGGGCTCGAACCCACCCATAATATTTTATATTTATGCTTCTTATGGTTTGTACGCATATGGTACACCCGGTTGTACCTATCTTTGGGGTACAACTGGGTCATAAAACGAAGCTAAGCGCGTGATCGGAAACGAAGAGCACATCGAACTCTAGCTTCGACCTCCAATGATTAGAGAACAATCGCAATCCCCAATCAAAAAGGAAACAAGATAAGAGTGTTGGAGAAGAACCGCGTCAATCAAAGGGAGGCAAACCCAGAGTAGATCAGTTACGTCGTTCGAAGGGAAGTGCACGACAGTGACCTTGGCCCAGCTGTCGATAATGATGAATTGGAGATGGTGACCAAGGTGGATTTGAAAGTGACGATGAAGAAGGCCTCCTCTGTGTTTAAAAGCCAAGGCTCAGAATGAATACTACGGTGCTTTAGAATGAATATAATACTACGTTGTTTGAGAATTAACATCATATTAGTTCAAAATGATATTTTATAAGGAACATTGATAAATATTATAATTATAATGAACATATGTGCGAAAATGAATACTATAGTGATTCAAAATGAACATTTACCAGGTATACCTAGCTCTAGGTGGGGTTGTATAATATTTGTGCTCATGTTTGTGTGATGCTTAGAAGTAATAAATATATCTATATATAGTAGAATGCTAATTATTGGAACTAAAAATTTACACATTAAACTAAAGAAGGTTAATAAATAGTTCTTCTCTCTATTCCATGTTGTCTCTGTTTTTCATTTTCTTTGTGTTGAAATTTGAATGAAAAATGTCTCTTAAAATAATAAAAAAATTATATGAAAAAGATAATACATTTATTTTAAATAAACTTTTCAATACAAATATTATGGCATATATTTTATATTTTAATTAATTGTATACTTTTGTATATTGTTGGTCAAATTAAAGATCAACACACAAAATACAATATAGGTACAAACTAGAAACTCTTTGGTAAGAACATGTCGGGAAAGCTTCGAGAATGCCGTAGATGATTTGGAGTTGTCTCTTCAAGCCCTTTTTTCACATGATAAAGGCACGTTGATGACCCGTCTCAGCGCTGCCGTAGAGAGTGACTGTGCGGACGCTCTGGAAGAGTTTGGTGTTAGGTTTCCGATGCAGAATGTTATGAAACGTTACAACGCCGAGCTTGATAGCGCATTGGCGGTAATTGTTACTCAACATTAAATACAATGAGTTTTTTTTTTAAGGCAAATACAAAAAAAAAAATACAATGAGTTATACAATGAGTTTTTTTTTAAGGCAAATACAATGAGTTATAGTGTAACCTTTTTAGATACATTTATAATGTAGTTTTTAAAGATTGTATATTTATATTGTTTGTGTATGTGTGTGTGTGTGTATATATATATATATATAGACTCAACATTAAATACAATGACTTCTAATGTAACTTTTTAGATACATTTATAATGTAGTTTTTAAAGATCGTATATTTATATTGTTTGTGTATGAATATATATATATATATATATATATATATATACACACACACACACACACAGAGAGAGAGAGACTCTTAAAGTGTTGTAAGAATAACTGTACTACTTGAGTGCTAACATCTTTTTTTAGAAACGGATGTGATTTTATTGATAGATTTTGATAATTGGCAAACAACACAAGATTTTGAATCTAAAGATGATACTATATTCAATGTTGAGTTCAAGGATAAAAACTTGATATACCATTAGTGTTAGTTTTTTTTGAGTAAAATGCGGGTATTTTTATTGATCGCTTAGTTTTTTTCTTCTAAACAAATCCTATTGAAAGCTTGCTTACCTAGATTTCATTTCCTTTGTTATTTTATTGAAATATCCATAGTTCAACAGAAATTACCAATCAGAATAATCTATGCAAACAGAAGGATAATATAGGCTGCTGAGGGGATGCTATAACATTGTTCACAGAAATAGCTGACCAACAAATTGCTATATCATCTTCTCTGTCACATGCACCCGCATAAAAAATAAAGTAAAAGCAGTAAAACATAGGGAGTTGTTTGTGCAGTTCGAAACAAATTCTTCTACATCTTGAGGTGCTTCCTTTTTCCTACAACAAATAAGTCAATTGGATTCACATTGTATTTAAGACATGAGAATCCGAGACCAATCTATCTCCGTGGAATTTGAAATATTCACTTGTCCTTTAATAACATCTAGTCCCACACTTTTTATCCAATTATGAAAGCTCTTGAGTTGACTTAGGTCAGACCTCGGATCAAATTTATGTTCTTCCATTTCTTCAAGCTTCTTTTGTGGTTATGAAAGCTCCTCATTGCGTTTAATCAAATAGTGAATATGCATGTGGCGCAATACTTGATAACAATAACAACAAAGCCGCATCCCACTAGGTAGGGTCAGCTACATGGATCAAACGATGCCATTGTGTCTTATCCTATCATTTATCATATCTTCTGCGAGATCATTCACGCGAAGGTCTCCTTTGATCAGTGCTTGACAATTCCTCTTAGGTTTATCTCATCCTCTAGCCACATGCATATTCACTATTTGATCATCCCTTCTCATAGGATGTTCTATTAGTCGTCTCTCCACATGTCTAAATCACCTAAGACATGTAGTTTTGACGTGTGAAGATGCGACCAATATAGCGTAATATTTGTTAACATAATTTACTCTAAAAAAGTTACACACGTTAAAAAAGTACTCGTAACATTTTAGTTAAAAAATCTTATAAACTTTTATAAACAATTAATGTAGATAAATTTTTAAGTCTAGATATTAATGTAAAGAAATCACTTTAAATAGTTTGCATTGTGGCAGTGTGACATTATATATTATCATTTCACTATATTTTTTGTATTATATATTTATATTATTGACATTGTAACTCCTATTTTAAAAATGTGAAATTTGCACGGAATAGGATTAAAACATAAGTCATTTCCCAATGTAGGACTTAAATTTTTTTATTGAAGAATACTGTTCGAGTAATGCTGGACATTTAGTTGAATAATGACTAATAGATAATGACCAATGGTCCTACATTAGGAAATAAAAATATATGGTCTTATATTGAGAAAGTCATTATGTTTTAATCCTATTTAAGTAAATTATCCTTTAAAAATAAGGAAAAATTATCTCAAATAATCCCATCTTTTCGCGCTCTTTCAAAAATAATCCCACTTTTCACTGTCACCGAAAATAATCCCACCTTTTCGCATGTGTGCGAGTTTTGGGTCACCGTTAAAAAACTAACGGTCACTTAACGGAAATTTTGAAAAATGCCCGTTTTTCGCAAATAAATGAAAGGTGGGATTATTTTAGGTAAATTCTCCCTTTTTCGTTTTTTAATTTCTTTAAATGTATTTTTATTTTATTTTTTTGGAAAAATACCAAATTTAAGTGTTTTTAGAGTGAAACTAATTGTTTTTTTCAATAACCAATAATATGGTAATAATTAGAAAATAAATTACTCTACACAATAGAGCTAATTTATTAACTTCATAACTAACTACTCCTTCCGTTTGGAAAAAGTGTTCCTCTTTTGACTTTGTGTAAAAATAAGGAAGTATTAAATTGTAGTTGACTTCCAATTTTGCTCTTGATGTGATAGGTAAAAGTAAGATGTGATGGATATATTATTAGAGATAAAGTATGATGTGATAGGTAGGGTATGAAAAAGTAAGGGTAAAAGTGGTTTTTTAATAGAAAGTGGAAGTATTTTGTTGGAAGGAAAAAAAATGAAAGAGGAAGTGTTTTTGATAACGGAGGGAGTACATTTTTTTGTAAGTTGCATTTACTATATTTTTCTTGAGCTGCAACTCAAATTATTTTTTGATACTACAATATTATTATTTCTTAAAAAATTGGCACTGCAAAACTTATGAATATTTTTCGATAGTTCTATATAAATATTTTTTTTGAAACAACATTACAATAGTTGTGAAAATAACACAACAATTTTTTTTCTCTAAAATAGAACTTTTATTTTTATAACTCATTACCTTTTCTGATGTATTGCAATTTTTCCATGAACACTCTAAAATTTTTATTGATAATCTTATATTGCAATAAAATTTTCTTTCTAAAATGGAACTACCCAATTTGTGATTTTTTTAATAATTCAATACAAATTTTTCCCCAAAATAGTAATTCAAAAGTTGTGAAAATGACACAATATTTTTTTCTCCGAAACGGAACCCATAAATTTTATAAATCACTACAAAATTTGTTAATCGTTAGACAAATCTCTAACAAGAGTGTATTGTTATATTTTTAAAAAATATTAATTTTAAATTCAAAACTAAAAAAGTAAAAAGTAAATTTTTCTAAAATAATCCCACCTTTCATTTATTTGCAAAAAACAGACATTTTCAAAAACTTCCGTTAAGTGGCCGTTAGTTTTTTTTAACGGTGACCCAAAACTCGTACACATGCGAAAAGATGTTATTATTTCCGTTGGCAGTAGGATTATTTTTGAAAGAGCGCGAAAAGGTGAGATTATTTGAGATAATTTTTTCTAAAAATAAAGATATGAGGATATTTTTTAATTATTTATTTTTATTTTGGTATGTACCACTTGGGATAAGCGTAAGATATTCTTTCTCGCCCGGCCGACTTCCGTCAGAAATCCGCCAGTCCACCTCCAGCCTCCTCCGTCCGCGCCGCTCCAGGTCCTCCGTCTCCAAGACTCCAACTCGCGATTCCAAGGTTTTTTTCAAAGCCTAATTATATTATTGATGAGTCCTTTTGCTCTCAGTATTGAAGAATGAATGAATGTATACGCTTTAGCCGTTGCTGTTATCACTTCTCAATGCACTGATAATTGTCAATTTTTCTGCTTGGTTTCGTTCAGACCTCATTGTAAGTTGGTATCAAACTGAAGACCCCTCTTTTTTACAGCGGTGAGTTTAGGGTTTTGCGGTGAAAAAACAAAATCAATTAAATTTAGTACTTTAACTGAAAGTTCAAGTGAAAATAGGTCAGTTATTGCGGGATTAATTTTTTCCAAACTCAAGCTAGTAATGTACATGGTTAATGGTTTCAGTTGGATTTCAATTTTGACTCTAGAACATGTGAATCGAACCTTAATGGGTTCTGGTTTGACTGTTTTCAATTTTACTTATTCTTTTTGAAAAACTGATACATTTTGCTTCATACTAATTTTTGTTTGTAGATATTATGAATCGAACCTTAAATAAATTGGGAATTTGTATTTAAAACCAAAAAAATGGAAAATGAAAAATGGAATCAAAACGAAAATCGCTTGTTCCAGTTTCCAAAACGGAGAACTGGAAACAGAACTCTTCCCCTAACAGTCTGGTCCAGTTCCTAAGAAGTAAGAACCCGCCCACTGGTCCAATTTCAGTTCCAGAACTCTAGATTCCGATTCCGAACCGAAACCTTGTACAGTTTTACTTAAAACTCTAGACTTTATGCTTAATACTTCAGACTCCTGAGTCCTGACTTAATGTAAGTGACTATTTATTTTTTATTATCAATTTGTGGCTTCGAAATCTGGAGTCTAAGCTTAAAAACGGTTGTGAGCGAGGCAGTCTAAAGATGGTAAGGTAAAAGAATTGTAAGAGAGGTTTTAACTCGGATTTCTAATGTAAGACTCTCATAGAGAAAGATATTTTTACTACCATTGGCGATGATGTTATAATAAACCACTTCCAAAATATGAAAAGTAAGCGCTACTAGTTGTAAGATGTATTTTGTATCCATAGTGTAAGAGCATTGTTGATTTTCAATTGATATTTGAAATTTCATGTTACCCGTAATCTTGTATTTTATGGATTACGTGAATACAAATTTTTATCAATGGGATCCCATGCCCGAAAATCTCTGGGTCCGCCTACTCCGTATAATTTTAGTACGCATCATTTTTTCACTATAAAATTATATTTTTGCTATAAATACCTTTTACATCAAGAATTATATATTTAAGTGTACAAATATATTGTAATTTTATTTTGATGGATACAAAAATTTGTACATACATGATCCGTTCATTTTAAAATTATTAAATTAATTGTGTAATATTGCTACAAGTCTACAACAACAAACCTAGTAAAATCTTGTGAATTAAAGTCTAAGGAGGTTCATTGTACGCATACTTTATCCCTATGTGGAGAGTAGTAGCACAATAGAATGGTGTAAACTGACAGAAAAATACATTTTGTAAAAGTTTATTGGGCTGTCCTTTGAATAGTATAAGCCTGGTTAAGGAGGTATAGAGCCTAACTTTACATTTTACAAGCTATATCTGAATGAAGCCCAATTGTAGTTCTATATACCATATTACCATTAGAATTCCTAAAATATCACCAAGCTTCCCTTCTATTCTCTTCTCTTTGCTGTTCATCCATATCAGTCCAAAGGTATTTTTCTTTTCTACACTCCATCTTCAGTCTTGACTGCTTCAACTTCTAACCTTAGTAGATTTTTTTGATCATTAATTAATGAATCTGCAGAGGGTTGAATTTTAAATAGAGAATGAGAATCACTAACTACTCTGCAGATATTATACACACGTTCCAGATTAGTATTTGCTTTGTTTGTATATCTTTCTTTCAAATATATGTTTTTAAAATAGTTTTGTTACTTGCATTTAAAATGCTTAATTGTTTAGTTGTTGGGACATGAAGCTTCGTTGTTGTTGTAAAATGTTTGCATTTAAGTTTTAATGTTATGTATTCATAAACCCACATTTTTAATCGGATTATTATAAATTTCTTAGCCAAAATAAGATTTTTCTTGGAGATCGTGCAGTGGGAAATTGAACATTTCAGTTCAATTTACCACTCCCATTATTTGAATTCTTAAAAGCTTGAATTTTGATTTTGCCACAATTAGTATTTTTCAATAATCCATTACTCCACACAACTATTGCTCCAACATTTAAATAATTGAAAACAACAAGAAGACTAAAAACTAAGGTCTCATTTGGCTTTGATTATGAAAAGCTGATTCTCTTGATTGTGTCAATTCTCACCCCAGAAACAGTAGTTTTCATTTGTTTTAGATTCTGAAAAAATAACTTTTGGGTTGATAATTGGAAAGCAAACGGGATTAGAGAAATACATAGTACTATACGTCGGTTGATAGACATAGCACTGTTGAAATGAAAGCAAGAAAGAGGGCATTTGTAGCAATTTCCAAGTGAAGATGAAAACAACAAAGAGGGTAATTGTAGCATGTCGATATTCTACCCTTTCATGAAGATTTCCAAGCTTTCATTCCCATGTTTAAAGAGGCGAACCCTATGAAGATTCACACTAGAATCTTCATAGTTCCACTCAGTCCTTAATCCTCACCAACTTACCTCTACAGTTCTCCTTAAACTTTAAAAGGTCTGTTTTAAATTTTTTAATGCCAGAATTTCTGAATAGTAAATATTCTAACTCCCTGCGAATGACTCTCATCAACTACACCGTCACGACATGAATAATAGAGGCCAAGAACAAAAATAGTCATTTAATAGAAAACTGGCCCACTCATCCTTCACCTAACGAGGACCAGCATTGCTGCAGCTAGCCCTCATGATAGCTTGGATCTGATCCAATGTTTACCTGAAGGCACTCATAACGTTGTTCACCTTAGCCAGGAGACTCGTGTGCTCTCCCTTCACATTTTGTTGTTTCATCTTGTGTTTTAAGTGGATCGTGCATCACTTGGGTATCTGTTGTGACAGATGGGAGGGT
The DNA here is from genome assembly GCA_003260385.1 of Cuscuta australis. Classification (NCBI taxonomy): domain Eukaryota; kingdom Viridiplantae; phylum Streptophyta; class Magnoliopsida; order Solanales; family Convolvulaceae; genus Cuscuta; species Cuscuta australis. Next base: position 1,730,797 of record NQVE01000195.1, read on the forward strand.
GGTTGAATGGAGGTTTTGGTTGGGGCAGTAAATACTTAGTTTTCCGCGAGAAGCTCAATGTAGAAACAGAAAAGACCCTTTCAGTAAACCTAACCTGCCGCTGCTGATGCACCTATCATTACTCCAGCCACTCGAAATATGAGAAGCAATAACTATATGTGCAGGGAGAGCACATGAGTCTTGTGGATTCGGCAGACAATAGTATGAGTGCTTTCAATACTACCTTGGGTCAGATCCAACCAACATCAAGGGGCTTGTTTTAGCACCGTCAATCCTTGCTCATCTCGTTGGAAGAGGGATCTGGAACCAATTTTCTATTGAAAAAGACTAAACTGGAAGCAAAAAATAGAGAAATTACCAAAATAGGAGTTACAATGCCAATAATGTCTAGATCTAATGCTAAAAAAATTGTGAAATGTCAATATATAGTGCTACATTGTCACAGTGCTCCTATTTTGAGAATAAAAATTTGTCATTCTTATTTTGAAGATAAGAGCTACTCCGTATGTTTTACTCCAATTTTGGGCGATTTCTTATTTTCTAATAGATGTCTCTTTTATTCAAGCCAAGTCGGTGTGTCTGATGAGGCTGATAGCCGATGGAAGGGAATTTAAAAAAACTATTATCCACTAACTCTCGCATGAGAACACAATTTAAAGAAAATTCAAGGAGACGCGAGGAATGAGTGGAACCATTGAAGCTCTAGTGTAAATCTTCATATGTATCCTAAAAATAGGCTCAGCCTCATTGCACAAGAGACTGATAGCTCGTGAAACTTACAACAACCTAGTATAATCCCAACTCCGTTGGGGTCTGGGGGTCAAGATGTATGCAGTCTTACCCAGTAAAAATAAAGAGGCTGTTGCAGTTACACCCTAGATGCATTGCTGCATTTATTGCCCAAAACTTCACACAAAGTAAGAAGCAAGGAAATTTTAATGTTCCATTTAATGAAAGAGTATCGTGATGAAAGAGTATTAACTTGACATGTCTTCACATGTGTATTCACTTGCTTGTTGTTGTTAAACCCATGATTCAATCATATTAAGCCTCTAATATTTGTGTCTTGGACCAGTTGAACACTTTGCCCCCCCCCCCCCCCCTTTTCAATCTCAATCGAACTTTTGTTGAGCTATTTTTATTTATCTCGGTCCACTTTTTGGTTAGTCCTCTCTTTAACCTCGGTGTGCATTTGGTTGTGAGGCTGCGCAATGAACTGAAATATTTCTGACTTCTATTTGCCTATATCCAAACAGTTCAAATACAATATTTTGAGTAAATTCCATAAATTGCCACTAATTACAGGTGATTTTCCATAACTAGTCCCCAATTATAAATATTACATAAATAGTATCAGTTTTTGAAAACTATTCCTCCATAACTAGTCCTTCAGGGACTATATGTGGGAAAAAAATGTTGTCATATTTGGCCTAAAGGACTATTTATGGAATAGTTTTCAGGAATTGAGGATCATTTATGTAAGATCATAGAATTGGGGTTTCTGCTCGCTAAACACCAATTGCAACCTCATCTATTTCCTCAGCTCTTGCATCGATGGTGGACTCGTGGTGGTCATTAGTGGCGGCAGCTGTGCCAGCTGTACTAGCCGGCCAAGCTTTCAGGATGAAGAAGAGACGTGACGAGGAACAGAGGCTGAAGAGGGCAAGAGGACGGGAAAAGAGCTCGGACGAAATCTTTGTCTGCGAGAGGGTCTGTACCTCAAAGAGGATGCTGAAGAAAGTCGGCACGTTTTCCAAAGACCCGACCCCCGACACTTGCGTCACTGTTTGCGGGGTCTCGGAGCTCGATGCCTGCGCTGATGCGTGCGCCAGAACAGTGTGCGTCAACCAGCACCAAGTGCCCCACTGGAATGACGTCTGCCTCAAGAGGTGCCAGAGCGAGTGCCTCAGGCTCTCAAAGTCCTCCACATTGTCTTGATCAGCCCATTCCTTTCTTTCAGAATTCATTCTGGTGTGAACTGGTAATTAAAGATCCTTCTTCTCTCTTGTTTTGTGGTATGATGATGCATTGTTTTAGTCCTCCCCTATCTAAATTTCATACCATGAGAAAGGGGAGGGGGGTGATCTTAAAAGTTTCATTAAGTAGAAAAATTCACATCAGTATTAGTAGAAATTTGCAACTTGGTGTGAAATTAATATATAAAATTTATATATTTGAAATTATTATTAAAAATTCTACGAAACAAGATGTGATTTTGTTCTACTTTGTATCATTTTATCTTAAAAGGACATCCTCTAATTATATCAATAATTTATTTATGAAACAAGAAGTGATATGATTATATTGTTTTATCACATAACTAACGAAAAATATATAAAAAATGAATAATAATTTACCCTATGAATAAACAGTAAAGAGAAAACTTAAAAGGGCCATTTCCTTCATCTGATGCACCTTTCCTCTAATTTACAAAAAAACCACACTATATGCATTCTTTGTTTTTTTTTTGTTTTTTTGAAGTCCTATATACACTCTTTAAAAATCACACTATCCCTCCAGTTCTAGGGACGTAGGGATAGGTTCAAAAACCTTTAAAATTAGAAAGAAATAAAAAATAACCCAAGGGGTAAAAAAAATTTAACTCAGTGGTCAAAAGATAGGAAATCACCATCCCTGTATTCCACCTTATTGGACTCATCATCACAGATCTTATCAAGCAACTTGTTGACCTGCTTCATCGACGGCCGCGCCTCCGGCCGCTTCTGGAAACACATCCCCGCAATCGTCACGATCTTCAGCACCGTCGCCGCGTCGTAGTAACTCCTCAGCCTCGGATCCATGTTTTCTTCCAACCTTTTCCGGTCCGAAAACCTCTCCATCAGCGCTCCGAGAACGCCCCTCTCTTTGTCCCCGTCTCCGTTGTTGCCGTCGTCCCTCCCCGACGGCAGCAGCGGCTTCCCCATCAGCGTCTCGCACAGGAACGTCCCGAACCCCCACACGTCGTTCTCCTTTGTGGTCGAGTACGATGTGTGGAGCTCCGGGGCCCGCGAGAGCAGCATCTCCTCCGCGTCGGGGCTCGCCTCTGCGGCGAGCTCCGACGCGGTCTTGTACGCGTTGAGCTTCGGGAAGACGAAGTACGCGAGCCGGACGTCGAGCCCGGCGTCGAGGAGCACGGTCTTCGACCCGAACGCCCGGTACATCACGCCGCGCTCGTGGAGGTGCTCCAGGGCGCGGCCCGTCTGGAGGGCGATCTTTATCCTCCGCTCCCACGCCACAGGTTTGTGGCGCGGGTTCGGGGCGATGAGGTGGTCCCGGGCGGACCCGTTTTCGATCAGGTCGAAGACGAGGAAGCAGTGGGCCCGGTGCCGCCGCCTCCCGTCGGGCTCCGCGCAGTACCCGAGGAGCGGGACGAGGTTCGGGTGGGAGAGGGTTTCGAGTTTCTTGATCTCGGAGAGGCATTTGGGGAGGTCGGCGAGGAGGAGGCCGCGGCGGCCGAGGTTTCGGACGACGACGCGGACCGTCTTCTTCGGCTCGTGTCTCCGTTCCGGGTTCGGGTTCGCGGCCCGCCGTCTCCGGAGGGTGCCCTTGTAGGTGTCTTCCCCGATTTTGTTGGTGGCGTTGAATTTGTTGGTGGCTTTTCGGAGCTTCTTGTAGGTGAATTTCTTGAGGGAGGTGGTGGGCAGCGGCGGCATGCGGCGGCGTTCTTCTCTGGCGGGGCTGAAGCACCGCGCCCAATCCATATATGGAAATATAATTTAGGATTATTAAGTAAGAACACGACAACGTTATTGCCTGTTCGATTCCGACCATGTTGGAATGAATATGATAAGATTCGTCGTCGTCTTCTTGGATCTATCCCATCCCTAAAACCATTAAAAAAAAAAAGATTTACAAATTTTTCAAGTTTTATGGGACGTGGAAACTTGGATGGCAATATTTCATTCTATGTATGGATGGGTAGGGAGTGAAAATCACGGGATTAACATAACTTTTTCTATTTATTAGATTTGTCGGGAAAATTTATTTTTTTAAAAGAAAACTATTTTCCATTGTTTGGTACTACTTTCGTTGTCCCTGAGTATTTCTCTAGTTTTGACATTTTTCAATTAATTCTTTTCAATTTTTGACATATAATTAAATAAAATACATAATTTATATTAATTAGATAAAATAATATTTTAAAAATATTTCATATAATAAATCTAATAAACCATTTTTTGTATCAACTTCTAATATCATTTTTATTTAGTTTGAGGTAAACGTTTATAAATTTTGATCGAAAAAGCTCAAAATTTGACAAATACTCAAGAACAGAGACATTAATAATTTTTTTTTTCTAAAAATCCATATTCTATTATTTTGAAACAAAATGCACTTCTCATTAAATCATCCTTGCAGAATGCACTCACAACATTTTACAACTAGACATCACTACTAACACACAGAATCAACACAAACACCTTTCCCTTTCAAGAACACCTCAATATGGTAAATTGCCATTTGGGCATATTTATTTACCATAGGCTCTTCTCCCTATGTCCTCAACAGTCTCCCCCCCAAATGCAAAATCCATATTCTATTATTGTTTGATAGCTAGGAAAGAAATGTTTATATATTTATATTGGTAGTGAATTTGCTTAGTCAATAAAGAACCATCTCTCTCTATTAGGCCATGGGGTGTGCCTTCTCGCTTTCCATTTTCCCCTTCTTCCAACTCAGCGTCACGTCAGTTTTTTTCTTTTTCTTCCATTTTCCGTCTCCTTCATTTCTTCCCCTTTTCTCCTTCACTTTTTACTTTTATTTTATAACACTTATTTTAATTCATATAATTAAACTAAAAACACAAAAAACAATAAAATTTTAGTTCAAACATTTAAAGTTATACATTTAAATTAAATATAAAGTAATAATAATAAAATTGATACATTAAAGTAATTCAGACAGAATAAAAAATATTGGCATACGATTCATATTTCGAATAAAAATGTTAACAAAATTCATATTTAAAAAATAACTTCGAAACCTCATCATCGAAGTAATTGGTGAAGCGAAATTCCACAAATGCTCTAACTTCGACTTAATGATAACGTTTATGAAAAAAGTTTCAGCTTCATCAGAGGAAGACGAAGAAAAAAAAATTCGACAACGAATGTGATGAAGGTGACGACAGAGTTACTCAACTCATATTTTTCACACTTCATATATAGTGAGAATTTTGTAAATTTTGTGAACCTAACGGCTAAGTTTTAAAAAAACATTTCGACCGTTGCCAACGGGAAAAACAAGATGGGCACCATGCCTTTCCTCTTCCCGCGGCGAGGGGGCGGTGTTCCCGCCCGTTTCCTGGTTTCTCCTCCCCTCCCCGCACCGGCACACCCCATGGTCTTACTGGGTGTGGAGGGGTGAGCGGGGGGGGGGGGGGGGTGGGGGCGGGGGTTGGGGACGGAGGTATGGAGAGGGGCGTGGGGTCGTCGGGGACTCAAGGATGGGGATGGGGATCGGGGTCGGCCAGAGGCAAACTAAAAGTTCTTTGGTGAAATTAAAACCCTTCGAAAGTGATGAAAAAAAACTTATAGGAAATTATTTTCTTCTTTGAGGGAATATCTTATAGAAAATCTACCATTTATGTCACCAAACGTCCAAACATACAAAACTATTTTTTCCTACCATTTATGTTACCAAACGTTCGTAGAAAACTAGAATTGAAATTCGGTGGAAAAATATTCTTTTCTCCAACCAAACAGACCCTTAGTGTAAAAATTTGAAAAATAAAATTTATGTACTAGAAGATTACATCAACGCTATGTTTGGTTCAAGGAATTCGGAAGAAAAGAAAAGAAAATTAGTTTCCTTTATTTTCCGCACCAAAATGGAAGGAATTTGATTTTCCTTCCCCTTGTTACATTTTATCTTCTCGTTTTCTTTTCCTTCGACTTTTCTTTTCTATTTCCCCTCTAACCAAATAAGAAAAAATGTTTTCTTTCTCGTTTTCTTTTCCTTTCCCTCTCAAATTCCTTGAACCACACATAGTGCAAATGTTCTACTCCTTGAATCTCAAATTGAATCATTTTTACAATTCAAAAGATCAAATAGTATTATTCACTTCATGAAGAGCATTTATTTATTTATTTTTGTCACCCATATAATAAAATATCATATAGTTATATCGACCCCCTTCTTTTGATAACAAGATGGGTGTCATATTATGTCAATAATCACCTACAGTGATCCGTTCAAATAATGAATGGTTTCTACCTCTCACCCTCCACCCCCTCTCCCACCTAAAGAGGTAGGAACTCTAAATTTTAACCACTATTCTTTCATTATTTCACAACTTTTTTATATCATTTCAATACTTTTCTTAAGTTTGGCAAAGTCAAAGTGACAAATTCATTTTAAGAGGACGGAGAATATTGCTTATTTGAGACATTTACTTTTTTGTACATACTTAAAGCATTCATATTACATTTGCTCATTTGATTTTTTTTTACTAAAAGAATCTTTTTATTTTGTCCCAAGTTAAAAACACTCGATCCGTGAAGTAATAAAAAATAAATTTTAAAAATGAAATTGTAAAAAAATGCATTCTGTCTTCTCTTATGTTGTACTGTCCAACAATAAATTTCTCAATCTGAGCTATTTGTATAAATTTTTTAAATATGAAGTAAATTTTATGTTGTATACTCGCTCTATCCAACAATAATTTCTTTTTTGAATAACATGCAAAATCTCATCTTTTTAAAATTACTTTATTTACAAATTAGTCTACCATAAAAAGTACAAATTACATTATTCAAAATTATGTCAAAAGTTGAACAAAATAAGTTGTGACACGAACATTTTATCTTATTAAATGATTGATGAAATTATGCAAACAAACATAAGTTATCGAGAGGACGCAATAGTAACTGGAAAGTTTACTGTCTGATAGTATAAGTATTAAAGAAAAAATATTTTTAAGCATATCATGCACTATTATGGTTTGAATACAGTTTAAATCCTGACAACTGCGCTAAAATCTACAAAGTAAAAGTATCTCGATAACTCTATTTGTTTACTCCCTCCGTCCCAATTTGTAGTGCTTGTTTCGGTTTACGATTTTTGACTGAAATTATTTTCAAATCATTTTATATGACAAATGGTATAAAATTAAAAAAATAAAAATTACATATTAAAATACTACATCAAAAGATCTATAAAACTAGTGGTGACAATAGTATTTTATTCTATCAAATTACTAACGAAAATAGACAATGAAAGCGAATGAAGTTTGACCTTGTAGATAGTGAACATGCATTATAAACTGGGACGGATGAAGTACATGTTATTAATCATTTCATAAAATAAAATATTCTTGTCTCCTCTAATTCCGTACGAGTAAAACTTTTGATCTAATTTTTAAATGTATAATTTTTTAATACCAATTTGTAAGTAGATTTTTTTAAGTACGGGATTTTACATGTGGATCTAAAGTGATATTTCATTTTGAAATATAGGGGTATCAAAATTACACATTTTTAAGACATGCTTTTTTTTGTCTTTGAAAAGTTTAATGAGACAGAAAAAGTATACAGAGTATTACCTCCGTTTTCTTGAGTATTTCTTCAGTTTTGACTTTTTTTGGTCAACTATTTTCAAAATTTGACCTATAATTAAATAAAATATGTATTGTATATTAGTTAGATAAAATAATAATTGAAAAATATTTGATATAATAAATCTAAAAAAACATTTTTGTATCAATATCTAGTATCATTTTTATTTAACTTGAGGTCAAAGTTTACCAATTTTGACCAAAAAATCAAAAGTGAACAAATACTCAAAGACTGAGGGAGTATACACAAGATCTCTACATGTACAAAAGATAGGACTCTACTTTGTACGGAGTAAATTGAAATCAAATACTATTTTCTTTTTCTATGTAACTATCCATCCGATTCCTTTATTGCTATAATTACAATATAGCATTTGTTCATGTTTTCAAAATCTAGTGATACACAGTGAGCCAATGCTTTTACTTCGATTGAGACTCGAACATGGGTAAGCTTCTATGAATCTTAGAGAATATGCTTCTTACCACTCAAGCCAAGAGAAAAGCTCTCCATCCAGAGTCTTGATAGAGGAGGTTTGTCCTTCAAAAAAAAAGAAAAAGAAAAAATATGATAAAATCAATTGCCTTATCATTTATATACGCTTTAATTGTAAAAAAATTGTAACACGAAAAAGGTTTATATAATAAAAAACTTGAAATTCTTTTTGTAACTCAAATATAATATACTTAAGGGGTGCTGCTCTGGGTCATGGCCGAAGAGTAAAGCAAAGATGTCCAGAGTGACATTCTTGCACTTGAAGCGTGGGCATGTAAATTTCAAAGAGTTTTTCATCTACTTTAAAGCCAAGAAAGACATATATATCCCACTAAATCCTCCATTTCTAAGTCATAAACTCTCTAATCACTTCATGTTTATAAATCTAATTACCATCGGCTTGTCCGGATTTACGTAACAAACCAAGTAACAAAAATAAAGAAAGAAACAACTGCATCCCCCAAATGGCGGAGACACGGATTCTTATTGTGTTCGTTCTTGTTTTCGTGGTGGCAGCAGTTGGCCGTGCTGCTGAGAAGTTGCGCGAAAGGGGAGATGAGTTCAAGGAAAGGTGGGAGATTGAAGAAGATGATGGAGCGGAGCTGTTAGACCTCCCATCACTCACAAATGGTCGCGGGAACAAAATTCTTGTCAATGTGGATAGCTTTGGTGCAGTTGGTGATGGAGTTTCTGATGATACCAAGGTAACGATTCATTTGAAATATGGCCCTATTCGGAACAACGTTATTAATAAGCATTGGCATTTTTGGATAACTTTTTGATAGTGCTGATTAACTTTGAAAACACTAAAATTTAAAAATGTCATTAAATAACTTTTTCAAAGCGATAAAGCTGTTGTTACAGAGCCAATATATTCCCAATGCAATTGGATTCTAGGTGTTCACTTTTATTTTTGTTTTTTCACCGTATGCAAAGTTCTTGTCAAATAAGGAGAATGACCAAAAATACCCCTGAAGCGGATACTAGGCTTGTAACCATCAAAACAGAGGAAAAGCCATCTTCAAGGGCAATTTTGACATTTCATACCGTCTTTAAACTTGAGATGTCTAGTTGCAGCTGCTATTGTAAATGAGCTACCCCAAAAAACAGTATTGCTTTATGAAAAAATTACCAGGCCTTTGCAGATGCATGGACGCAGGCATGTTCTGCAGAAAGATCAGTCCTCCTGGTTCCGTCAAAGCGCAGTTACCTTGTCAGTGCCACACGATTCAAAGGTCCTTGTGCAAGGAACTTGATAGTCCAGGTTGCACCCAAAATCCTCCACTTTCATTTTCCCCACATTATCCAGTAATTAAGTGTCATCTTGTGTAATGAGATCCTGGACAACAGATTGAAGGAACAATTGTGGCGCCGGATGATCCAGAAAATTGGGATCCGAAAAACCCGCGAGTTTGGCTTGTCTTCTCCAACCTGACATCCGTCTCATTCCAAGGAGGAGGAGTTCTCGATGGCTCTGGGAAAAACTGGTGGGATGCCTCCTGCAAAAAGAACAAATCCAATGTAATTTTTCAAATATACAGAAACTTATATGTTTAGTGGGTGTTTCTCTGCGCTTATAAGTTGGTCAAAACTGCTTCTAAGCAGTTTTAACTTATAACTTATAAGTAGTTTTTAACTTATAAGTCAGCTGATGGCCTGATGACATGTTTCTCTGTGTTTATAAGCTGCTTATAAGCCGGAAAAAAATAAGGTCTAACCTGCTTATTTTTAAGCCAATTTTTATGTTTCTTAATTTGATAAGATTATTTACAAAACTATCTTTCACCATTTATGAATATTCTCAAATGACTTATCTATCATTTAAGTCATTTTACTTCCAAGAAAGAATATGTGACTTAAAAGGCTTATAAATTTAAAATTTTTTATCAGCAATAAGGCAATAAAGACAAGCACAGAGAAACACCCCTTTAATTTAGAGTAAATAATCAGTGTTCTTTAATTTTAATAAGTTTTTCTCTCCCTTTCTCAACAGCCTTGCAAAGGAGCACCAACTGTAAGAATACGATTGATCCCTGAACTCATTGAGTTTTTCATAGCATCATTTTAAGATTTTCTTTTCACCATTAAAAGATTTCGATGAACTTAAGTTGAAATTTTAATTGTAGGCTTTGAGTATAGATCAAAGTTCTGGCATAAAGGTAAAGGGTCTTACAATTCAGAACAGCCAACAGATGCACTTCACCGTATCTCGATCAGAATCTGTGGTTGTCACCGGTGTAAAAATTTCTTCCCCGGAAGATAGTCCGAATACCGATGGAATTCATATAACTGAATCGAAAAATATTGTCCTCCAGAGCTGCAAAATAGGAACAGGTCCACAAAATTACTTCTAAAACGAGACGTGTTGCATGCATGTTATGAAGAAAACTTTGAACTGAATCATTTAATTATCTTCTAATTACCGAGTTTTTTTTTCTATATTAACTAGGTGATGATTGTATCTCAATTGTCAATGCCAGCTCAAATATCATGATGAAGAAAATCTATTGTGGACCTGGCCATGGAATCAGGTGTGAATGCAATCAAACATTTAATTTCAATGTTTTTAGCAGTGTCAATGCAATCACATGTCAATATTTTTAAGGACCTTTGCAGAAACTGTATCATATTCCCTCCGTCCCAAAATTAGATAACACTTTGCTATTTATAGGTCAAACTATTTCTTCTTTCCTCGGATATTTTAAAGATATTTCCAATTGTCATGTGATAGAATAAAATAGCCCTGTCACCTCTTACTTTATACTCATCCAAAAAACACTTTACACACTTTCCCTTTTTGAATGACCTAAAAACACTTGCCACTTTTTTTTAGTAATGAACCTGTGAGTTGTGACTCACAAGATCTTTCTTTCATATAAACAAATTCTAATCATAAACTTTTCACTTTTCAACACTTATCTTAAACTCCATAAAAGACAAACTGAGTAAAGTGTTTTGCGGACAAAAGGAGTAGAACTTTTGATTTAGTTTTTTAATATAAAAGCTGTTTTTTTATTTTACACCGATTTCAAATAAATTAAATTGAAACTAACTTTAGTCAAGCGCCGTAAACCGTAAGCATAACTTTTTTTTGGGATGGAGGGAGTAAAAAATGAGTTGAATTTAACAAATTCCAGTGCACCTAAGGGTGGCATAATTTATGCACTACTTGTGATGAGAGTTTTATCTCATGGTATGGATTTCCGTTTGACAGCATTGGAAGCCTTGGGAAGGACAATTCTGTTGGAATAGTAACAAAGGTGGCATTGGATAATGCCCTCCTTCGAGAAACTACCAATGGCCTTCGAATTAAAACATGGCAGGCATTGATTTTCTTCTATTCATAGATTCTATTTCATTTGAAACGAATGTTCAACTCCTTCCTATCCAGTAACAAGAAAAAACTATAGACAAGACACAGCTTAAACAAAACAATATCATTATCAGCACCTTAATCACAACTAGTTTGGGTCAGTGGGCATTAAATCTATAGTTCTAATTAATTGTCTACAATTACTTAAGACTATAATTTCAGACAAAAAAAAAAGCAGAGGGAATGAATTATGCCAGATGCCCTTCTTGTCTTCTTAAGAAGGAACAAGGAGAAGAAAATTCTAAAACCATTGTCTCCATGGATTATTTCCATTCGCATGGAAAATACATGAGACGGAAAAGAGTTGAGATATTTGCTATTGTCATGTCCATTATATGATTGATATTGCAAAACACCCAAAGATGTATGTGAAAATGATGTTTGTTTCCATTAAAATTTGCTGAGAACAAAAGTGTTCCATTATGTCTTATGGCAGGGAGGGTCTGGTTATGTCCACACAATACGTTTCCAAAACGTGATGATGGATGATGTTTCCAACCCCATCATCATTGACCAGTTTTATTGTGATTCTCCGACAACATGCCAAAACCAGGTATACTTCAGACTAAAGCATTTGAAGCAATCATAAAGAGAAGTATAATAGTATGCATACTTAATAATAACATCTATTTTTATGTGGAAGACATCTGCAGTGGAAATAAGTAAAATTGTTTACCAGAACATCAGTGGAATTTCAAAGAGTAAAAATGCAATGAAATTTGCATGTAGCGACAGTGTACCTTGTAGTAACATTGTGTTAAACAACATTAACCTGGAGACCAGAGATGGCACTGCTGAGGTCTACTGCAACTCTGTCACAGGAATTGGCTATGGATATGTACATCCTTCCGCTGAATGCATCAACTTGTCTATGAAGAAAATTAAGCAGGTAACAGAAGCTGAGCTGGCTGAAAAGAATAAAACAAATAACCTTATCCATACTGAGTTATAGCTTCTGAGAAGATATTGTCTGGACCAAACATCTTGTAAGCATATGACTATTTGTTTTTTAGTTTAGCATCGTTTATTTGAATAGTCTTGGATTTTGGGATGCTAAAATTATTTATATATTATGTTTCTTTACAAATTTCAGTTTGTTGTTGTTGTTGTTCATACAATGTGGTCTAGTGGTGTGGATGAATTTCAAATTTTGACTCATGTATGCAGTGATTAAGCTTGTGGGATTCTATTGTGTATGTTGTTTGTTGTAAGCTTTGATTAAGTTCCCCTTTTAACTTTGTCATTCAAACAGTGAATTAGTTTGAAGCAGATTTCAGTTTATATTGGTTTAAGAATGCAAAGGCTTTTAATATTATTCGTTTTATTTTTCTATCTTCGCAAATACTCCTTCCTCCATTTTAACTTTGCACATACCTTTCACGCTTGGAGATTGTAGCTTTGTTGAGAGGGTATCAAGGTAAAAACCTCCTGAGCATAGTCCAGGATATATGTAAACGGTGCCCATGAAATTATAGGGCACCCAAACGTTTTTAATTACATATTCATCTCTTCATCTCATTACTCTGAAGCTATGAGAATTCAACTACCCATTTAACATCTAATAAAAGTTTTTAAACTTTCAAAGTTAGTAAAAGTAATTAAAAAAATCAAAAACAATGATGAATAAATGGGTATGGTTTGGCTGTTCGGGTAGGGGATATCCTAAGGATAGTACACAAATCTAATACAGGTAGCTCATCCTGACTAAACCAAATAAGGTACACAAACTCTATCTAAACGGGTTCTGAGCCTTGGGTGTACAGTTATAAATCACACATTTGCATCCTTCAGTAATGATCTGGCTAATTAAATTTCATTTGAAAATAGTCTTTAACTTAGTTGGCAACAAATTGGGATCATACCATAGTCGGTTAAAAGAGACATATATCCTCTTCCATTTTTCTCTTTTTTCATTCATGTACTAGGGCTCTACTTCTAGTCTTCCACTTGTTTGAGATGCATTTAAAATGCCTTTGGGAATTCTTCCACATTGCTGAAAACAGAGGGGAATATAACAAATTTACAAGCCCATTTTACATAATAAGGTAAGGATTGGCTTGACATAAAAATATTGGATGAAAACACAATAAACTGATCAATAATATGTAAAAATGAAAATTAAGTTATGGTGCATTGAATTTGTTAACTTACCTTAGTCTCTCACGAATTCAAGAATAAAATCATGTTAACCTCTCATTCCCGTGGAATACATTCTACAGTCTCAAATCACCAAATATAATGTCACACAGCCTTTCCTCCTTCGTAAGCTTCCTGTTAGTGTATTTGGCTTCAAAGATTTTCTTTTCCTTCCTGTAAGATTCTAGATCACTAGCTCTTCCATTTTCTTCAAGGCCATTTAATACAACAGAGTAAGTTCCTAAAGAAACATGCACCCTTTGCTCTTTCATCTTTTCAAACATTTCAAGTCCTTTGTCAGCATTTGTAGACAAGAAGTAAGCTCTGATTAGCCCAGTGTAAACAATAGTGCTTTTTTTCTCTTCGTAAGGTAGCAAGCAAAATACCTTCTCAGCATAAACATGGCCATTTGAACAGCCAAGCCTTTGTATTAAAAGAGCACTAAGTTGTGAACCCAAGGTTAATCCCGCGCCTAGCATTGCTTCAACAATCTCAACTACCCTCTGAAAAGAATTTGTTCTGACAAGTACACCCATTAAAGTTAGATAAGTGGTTCTGTCAATGTTTATGCCAAGCTTTTTGCATAAATCAAATGCTAATAAAGCCCCATTTTGCCTTCCACGGTTACAATTTGCCTCAATAATACTCGAGATGATTCCAGAATCTAACGCAGAGCATGTCCCCATCAAATCAGCTATCAAGTGGTCAATGGCAATCAGATTTTGCTTATTCAACAGATACATAACAAGTTTATCTTCTAAACTGAATTCATTATTCTTAATAGTGGAATGAGATTCATGTGTCTGCACTTGATTGCATTGAAATGATGAAATGTGACGATTAACCTGCTTGAGAAGCACACTGCTCTCCCCAGATATATTCAGTGCTTCAAGAGCCTCCTGATACACTGAGTAGCGAAGAACAAGAAAGTTCTCTTTCATGTACTCAAGAATTTTCATTATTGTCCCTGTTTCCTTCGCTTTGCAACATTTTTCAATTAAAATATTACATGTAGCTTTGTCTGGTTTTACCCCTGCATCTTGCATTTTATAAAATATCTCCATAACTTTACCAAACTTTCCTGAAAGTGGCAAAATAGGAAGAAAATAGCCATGTTAACCAAGTGTAGATGATACGATACAGCACCAGAAAGTGTTTCTACAATTGAAAACCAAGCTCAGTCCTCTAAATCTATGAAGATAAGTGATCGGATCTGTAAATGAACCAAAGTTCTTGTGAACCATGGATAAGTTTCTAAACAAAACTCAAACTATCTATAGTTTGGTTTGACTTAATTTAACAAAGCAGAAAATTTTAAGCAGGGCTAAGTATCAACAAGCAGTCATTGTTTTGGCTAGCGAAAGAAGAACTCTCGCCTGTTTTGGCTAAATGCTCCATAAGAACTGTGTATGTGTGGCAATTGGGAGAACAACCAAATCGAAGCATCTCTTTGTACACCTTAGCACCCTCCTTAACAAGGTTGTGGTCAAACAAAACCTTCATGTAAGCCGTGTAGGAAACCACGGTAGGAGAGCGCCCTTTCGCTCTCATCTCCCGCCAACACTTCTTCGCCCCTTCAATATTCCCGCTGTTGGAAAGCCAATGCAGAACGGAGGTATACGTTACCACGTCAATCTTGACACCTTTCTCTTTCATTTGGTTCAAAACGTACATCATCGACGGAATCCTCCCAGCTTCCCCAAACATATCCAGCATGGTCGTGTACGTGTACTGGTCATGCTTAAACCCTCTAATCTTAGCTGCCCAGTTGAAAAACAGCCAGGCCTTCTCCAATGGCGGATGAGTCTTGAGAACCTGATTGACTGTGTATGAATCCCATTTCAAGGAAAGCCCTTCCAGAAGCCCTAGCCCAGATTCCCAAGTTGAGTACCTCAATATATTTGATATCTTCGCAACCAAATCCCTCATGTAAACACTCGCCGTCTCTGATGATTTCTCGGCATGTTTCTTGAACGACTTCCCAGATCGAGTCGGGTTTCGATTAATTCGCCTGTACGGTCTCCTCTGGTTCGAATTTCGAAGAGAGTGCAAGTAATCCGAGAAAATCTTCCTGGGCCCTGAAATGGTGCTGCTTGCTGATGAAATGCGCACAAGAATCGGAAGCTTCTCCATGAATGGGGTCATGGGAAGGTAACATACAGAAATCGCCAAGAAAATCACGGGGAAGCGGCGGATGGCGACTTTGATATCTTTCTGCAAAATTATTGGAAGAATCAAGAGAGGAAGTTACTACTTCCTCTCAGCTCCGATTTCAAAAACGATAGCCCCGTCCCGCCCCCCCTCTAGAACCTAAAATTCAAGCTCATTTCTAAACCTAGTCTTAGACCACAGGCCGTGGTCTCAGTAGTTGCACCGTGATGGCCAGTGGCGCCATGTAGACATCCACGGCCTGGAACCCAGCCCATTAGGCCACGAGGTGTGCCTTCATAGTGGCTCGACCGAGGGAGGATTTATAGATCATCAAATTCCCACAAAATGGAATGAAAAGTGGGTCCATGTAAATGATCGAGACCTAGCAAACAAGAACGCTCCTTGCCTGTATGAGTTTGGAATCCAAAGACAATAGTTGAGTGAACTGTATCTTTTTTGTGTTAGTTGACTTAAGCCGCACCCTTACTACTGGGGTGGAGCTCGGCCTCCGAACCATACGTGTGACGAGTTTTTACCTCCTACAGCTCGGGCCGAAGACCGGGAGAAGATCGAGGAACCTAACAGCTGTCGGTCGAGGCATTCTTACCAAACAAATGTTGTAACTTAGAAAGAGCACCACTTAGTTGTTCGGCCATTCATTGGGTTTGTCCTCTTCTCCTGTTGGTCGAGTAACTTCATACCTCTTTCAAATGAGTTAAACATAGTTCAACGAATTCTCTAGAGACTTCGTACCTCTTTCAAATCACTTTCACTATGTTACGTTCATTTGAAACGAAATGGGTTGAACATAGTTCAACAAATTCTCTAGAGACTTCGTACTTCTTTCAAATGAGTTGAACATAGTTCAACGAATTCTCTAAACCTTTTTTTCTCTTCGTCAATTCACTGTCACGTCAACTTCATCTTTCCCTTTCTCTTCCTTTTCCAGATAAATGTCTTCCCATTTTTCCTTTCAATTTTCACTATTATATTTTAATACTTATTATAATTTAAATAATAAAACTAAAAACATAAAAACAATAAAAGTTTTGAATACTAAAACTAAAACATTTGAACAAAATTAAAACTATTACTAAAGTTCATACTTTAAATAATTGAGACACAATAAAAATATGTTTCCTCCGTCTCCGAGTGTTTGTCTACTTTTGATTTTTTTGTTAAAATTGGTAAACTTTGACCACAAATTAAACAAAATGATATTCGATATTGATACAAAAATAATTTTATTAAATTTATGTTATAATATATTTTCAAAATATTATTAAACAAAATGAAATTCGACTTTATTTACACCCAAGGGTGAAACCCCCACCCTAGGGGTCCCCCACCTTGTATCCTCAGAACTGGTGGGAGAGGTAAATCGCGACATGTGTCTCTACTAGTCATGGTCCAAGACCTTGCATGCTAATCTCACCTTCGAGGGAGTCGAATCCACAAATTGTGCTGAGATTTGAGTTTCCCATACTGCAGACTACCAGCTTGATAAGCCTTAAACCACTCAATTTACAATTGTATTAATGGTTGAACGAGCTGCGTTTATCTATGTGAATATCATTGGCAAAGTTGGAGGCAAGCTTTAGCTAAAGGTAGCTTGTCATACCCCGAAGGTGAAAAAAGTTGAGAACAAAGCGACGAATATGTGTGTCTAGACTCTCTGCATTCAGACTTACTTCAAACTTGTTCATTACCTTTCTTGTTTTGTCTGTCCTTGTCATATCATGCTTGAAGTCATTGACTCCTCACGTAACTATTGGCAAGGACAAGGCTTCGTTGTCCTAGCATATGCCTCGTGGATTACCCGATTCTCACTAGTACTATTGAACATACTAGCTAGGTGCACATCTTAGTACGAACAATATATTTTGATAATGAAAAATGCTTGATTGTCAAGAAACGAAGAAAGATACTAACTTCAATTTGAAAGAGCTACTACAAAGTATTCGAGCCTACGATGATGTAAGTTTATTCTCAGATCAAGTATCAAGACCAGAGACTTTGATGAATTTCTATGTTCCGCATCTTTTAGGTCTTATTACAATTTATGTTAAGGAATATAACATTAGAAATGACTCTAACATGTTCTATCCTTGTTAACCTTTATTGACCTAAAACATTATATTGAGGATGTAACTTGTTTTTAAAGTTAAAAGTGATTATTAGATCGCAAATAATTGAATACTACATTTAGTATTCAATTGCATGTAATTGTTGGAAAAAATTATTTTAGCTAGTATAGCTATTTGTATTCAAATAAAATCCCTAGTACTTGAATACCTAAGATCCTTAAATACTTTAGAATTTTCTGCAAGACCTTTGTATTTAAATACCACATTTTTTTTGAGTAGTATTTAAATACCACATAAGTATTCGAATATCTAAGGATACAAATATCAATTGGAATACTTATAGACTATGCAAAGATTGAAAAAATGAGTGGCTATAGTATTAAAGATAAATAAATAAATATCCATTATATTTATTTATTTATGATCATTTATCTCTTGTTTGTATATATCTCTTTATAGTTGTTGCTCATGTATAATATCCTAGTTAGTCTCTACCTCACACGTCTATCTCCTATTCTTTAGGATCGGCTCAACTGTTTATAGTATATATATATTGTAATCCAATATTGAATGAAGCAAGTTTGATAGTTCTCTTATATGGTATCAAAGCTACAATAGAATTTTTTTCTATTTTCGATCCTCTTCTCTGTGCATTCTTGCGATCGCCTAAGCCTGTGACTCCCACAGCCCCTTCGCCATGACCTATACCCTCACCAAAGATACACCAGTTCTTTCCCTTCATGCAAAGACTCATTTCCCAATCAAGTTGGTTACTACCAATTTTCCGATTTGATAGCGCCAAGTTCGCTCCACGCTCATCAGCCTCGATCTTCTCGGCTATGGTGATGGGACGCTCGCTGCTCCCTCCCCCACAGATTCCACCTACTCCGTTTGGTTTCGTCAGGACCAAACCATTGTTGGTGCACTTCTTGGCAGTTGTACTGACACAATTCAGCCTCTCATCTCCAATGTTTCCACTGCTCATGATGCATGGCTTAATCTCCACTCTAGCTTTGCGAGTGCAAGTCGTGGTCATGTTCTTGCTCTTAAATCTAAACTTGGGAAGAACCCTCGTGGCAATCGGTCTATTAATGACTATCTCCATGAGATGCACTCTATTGCTAACGAGGAAGATCTTGTTGCTCATATTCTCAATCAATTGGGCTCGGAGTATGATTCAATTTCATCTGCGGCGTTGCTTCGTGGCTCCAAACTGCCTTTCACCGAAGTTGGTGATGTGTTGCGTGATTTTGAACGCAAACTTCATCTTGGTGATGATACTGTCTCCTCTTTGGTGGCCACTGCACACGTGACACAGCGGCACTCAACTACAGGCGCTAAGTCCTATCAGGGAAACACAGTTGTGGGGCAGTCCCATCCCTCTTGTCTGCCTGCCTCTTCACGGCAGTCCTACGGCGCGTCCAGACAGTCTCGCCGCACTGATGGATCATCCTGCCAGTTTTGCTCGATCTCTGGCCATGACATCAAAGTATGTCGTAAACTTGCACGTCTTCTCCGGGATAATGGGATGCACTCTGTGGCAAATGCACCGGCTATGTTTCCTGCTCCGGTCATGCATGCCACTGCTGCCAATCCCGCTGGAGTCCATGGCTGGATGTTTGACAGTGGTGCTAGCCATCACACTACTCCTTCCCCTCAGTCCCTTCAGTCCTTCTCCGAATATGGAGGTCCTGATGAGATTCGTCTGGGTAACGGTAAGGGTCTTCCTATTTCTCATATCGGTAGTACTTCCCTCCCTACTCCTTCCGGCTCTCTTGCTCTCACTAATGTTCTATGTGCCCCTAAGCTCACTAAAAATCTCGTCTCTGTTTCTCAATTATGTCAAACTAACCATGTTTCGGTTGAATTTTTTCCTATGTACTTTGTGGTTAAGGATCTGATCACAGGGGCTCCTCTCCTTCGCGGTGAAAATCTTGGTGGGGTTTACTATGCAGGTCCGGTCAGGTCTCCTACACTGCATCACACTACTCTGCATGATTTGCATCACTCTTTTGGACATCCTTCCAATAAGATCATGTCCCATCTTTTGTCTCAATGTAATAAAAAAGTCTCTAAGCATGTTTTTGAGGCTTTTCATTGTTCGTCATGTTCAATAAATAAAAGTCACAAATTGCCCTTTTTTGAGAGTTCCTTGGTTAGCAATGCTCTATTACAACTTGTTTACTCTGATGTATGGTCGTGCAATGATGATTCTTTTGATGGTTATAAATATTATGTTATCTTTGTGGACCATTTTACTAAATATGTGTGATTTTACCCATTGGGTCGAAAATCTGATGTCTCCACTATTTTTCCCATTTACAAGAAAATGGTGGAAAAATACTTCAACACACCTCTGATCTCTTTGTACTCTGACAATGGTGGTGAGTATACGAAACTTAAACCTTTCCTTGCGTCTCATGGGGTGTCTAATTTTACTACCCCACCTCACACACCTGAGCATAATGGTACCTCAGAACGGCGTCATCGCCATATTGTTGAAACGGGTTTACCATTGCTTCACCACGCCTCTATGCCAATTGTCTACTGGCCATATGCGTTTCAAACCACGGTTTACCTTATTAATCGCATGCCTACTCCCTTCTTGCACCTTCAAAGTCCCTACCGTCTCCTTATAACACCCTAACTTGAACAGTGTCGTGGACTATTCCAAATTAGAGAGTTAAGAGGAAATATACTAATTTCTTATAAAAACATCATATAAATGTTTATTAAAAACAGCGGAAACGAGTTTAATACACAATTTGTTTGTAAACATAACGTCATAAAATAAAATACAAACTTTTTATTCAAGCAAATAAATAAACACATAACCGTATTTATCAAAACGGATTTAATTGCCATGTCCTGCACTTCCACTTGTTCCAGCTACATCACCTACGCACAGTAAAAACCAAAAATACTGTACGCTCAGCATATTTGCTGAGTGGTACAAAACAATATAGGACGGAGTCTCGTAAAAATATAATTTTTACAAAGATCAATATCTCACTTTCAAAGAATGAATTTCCATATATGAAACTACATAGATATAAGTTAAATAAAAACTTTATAAAAGATTTTATCAAACCACTGAGATACGAAATATTCAATTTAACGACATACACCCGGGGTCTCCGAATGTAGCCCTGAGAAATAATGCCTTTTCGGCATCATTCTCGCAACCTTGGCCGATGGTTCTGTATACGTATACGATGAGCGGTAATAGGGGTCTCCTACCGTTGCTCCGAAGTACAAGTTTACAATGATCTCAAGTTGTTTAAACTTATGATAATATAAAAGTTTGAATATTATTTCCTATATATCAAATCATTTTTATAAATCAATATTTTATAATAAATCACTTTTAAAAGTGTATAAAATATTAATTTGAAAGTAAAATACTACTTTGTATATATTTTTTAAATAACCTTGAATCATACAAAGAGTGTTTTGTTTTAAAAGATTTTTACAAATATAATAGTTGAACGGGAAGTCCGTGCAATACGATTTTGTACATACCTCGAGTTCGAGAGAGAAAGTGAAACGGACTTGTTGAAGACTAGTAAGGAACCGAGACTTTAGAGGTGTTATGGAGCTTTACCGAAGAACAAAAAAAATAGCAAAAAGTGTCTTAATAACTTGAAGAACACAAAAAAAATGCAGGATTTTCGGGAGAGTTTTCTTACCTTAAACGGGCTCTAAACGAACTCTTGTTGGCTCTAACTTCTTCTAGTCTTTTGGGAAAGGTTTGGTAGTGTATTGGGAGTAAAATAACTTAATATTTTTATGGATATATAGAGTATAAAGAAGAGAAAAGTTGCTGCAATTTTAAGGAGAGAGAATGGAGAAAAATGAATGAGTTTGGGTGGTATTTATAGGTAAAAACTTGTAGAAACAACCAATAAAGATTACCTCAACTTGATCATGATAATTTAGATTATTTTTGGAGGATTCTAACATCATAAAATCAGGATCATATCAAAAAAAATCAAGAGAAGTGTAAAACTCTTCAAATATGTCATCAATATCCATTAAAAATATTTTAGAATATTTGATGATGTTTGGGTTGATATGGAGTAATTTAATGTGTTTAAGTAACTAAAAAGACTCCAAAATAGCTCAGAAATTGATTCTCAAAAAGTCCCAAAAAAAATATTGATTAGGATGTTTGGAAATAAATCTGCAATTTTTTTACGCATGGTTGCTGACTTGCTGTTTTTTTTAAACTGTGTTTGTCGTCTAAGGAGAAAAAAAAATATTCCATACTTGGCCTGAGGTGAGAATCGGACACGGGTGAAGTATTAAACAGCCTACTCCTGTTTCCGGTTCTACCACTTGAGTTCTATTAACATATATGGGTTTTTGTTTTACCAATATCATAAATACGGGGTTGTCCAAATAACCACTTTACCCAAATTTTAATCAAATTGGATTCTACATCAATTAGTACTTCTAAAAATTTGTTCTAACAATATAATTTCTTCTAATAATTTTAAACTAATGGTTTAAAAAAAATATTTCTAAATTATAAAATTGAATCATTAAAGTTTACTAATCATATAA
Organism: Cuscuta australis; assembly: GCA_003260385.1. Taxonomy (NCBI): domain Eukaryota; kingdom Viridiplantae; phylum Streptophyta; class Magnoliopsida; order Solanales; family Convolvulaceae; genus Cuscuta; species Cuscuta australis. Next base: position 1,753,158 of record NQVE01000195.1, read on the forward strand.
TGAATTTTTTTAGGCCCTATTTTGGGATGTTACACTCCTTTTCCAGACTGAGCCTAATTACCTAAAACTCCAACCTTTTGGTTGTTTATGCTACCCTTGGATCCGCCCATATACCACGTCAAAGCTATAACCTAAGTCGGTCCCGTGTGTGTTTGTAGGCTATTCTACCTCCCAGTCAGCATATCAATGCCTTGATCCTGCTACCCACCGCATATATATCTCCCGACACGTCAAATTTGTTCCAAATCACTATCCCTTTTCTGTGAAACCCACTGCCACTTCCACTTCCTCTGTACCCACTGTCTCCTCTGCCCCACCTATACGTTTTCCCGTGTCACAGCCTTCTACTGTCTTTTTTGTCCCTCTCCACAGCCTTCTCAGGTCCCTGCCGCTATTCCCACCACTTCCGCAGACCCTCAACCTGCTGTGTCTCTTCCTTCATTGTGTCCCTGTCGTCAGCGTCGTCCAAACACACGGATTTTTAATCCCGAGTTTGTTACGGGTCCTCCCCAATCTCATGTCACCTCTCGTCATCCTCTTCTAGAGTCTCTCGAACCTAAAACCGTCGCCCAGGCCCTCAAGGACTCTCGGTGGAGGACATCCATGGATGCTGAGTATCAGGCACTACTCAAAAATGAGACGTGGGAGCTGGTACCTCGGGGGACGACGCCTCCAATTGGGTTCAAGTGGATATTCCGTATCAAACGGCACCCTGATGGCTCCATTGATCGGTTTAAAGCTCGTTTGGTGGCCAAAGGTTACTTATAGGAAGCTGGTCGAGACTATTTTGAAACCTTCAGACCGGTTATGCACTACAAGAATTAGACGGAATTGCAACAACAATTTTTGTTGCAATTTTTGTATTATTCCGTTGCTGATGATGATTGCAACAGATTTTCCGTTGCACATTTGCCGTTTGCAAAAACCATTGTTGCAAATTCATTTCTGCAACAGATTTTCCGTTGCATAGCATTGCATCAAAAATTTGCAACAGAAATTATTGTTGCAGAATTTTGCTACAGAAGAATTGCAACGGAAATGTCGTTGCTAATGTTTGCAATGGAAATTTAGTTGCAACATAATGCAACAAAATTTTGCAACTCTTTTTTCCGTTGCAAAATATTGCATCGGAAAAATGCAACAAATTTTCCATTGCTAAGATTTACAACTAAAAATAGCAACATCTTGAGTGCAACGGGCTGTTCCGTTGGAGAAGCTGAAAAGAACCACGGTGTACTACGTGCATGCTCAATTTCATACCAACTTAACTATTAAATGTAGTGGGGATACTCAAACATACTCAAACCCATGTATTCCGCAAAACAAGAATTTCAACATTTTCTATAAAACAAAATAAAACTTCATGTACTTTTCAAACATCTCAATAATAATATCTATTATTGTACATTAAAATTTTAAACTATTAACTAACATATCGGTGCACTTCCATCGCCATCAGCTCTGTCCTCTACGGTGAAAACGATCTCCAAACAATCTCTACTCCACCCTATCCTGTTCTGCACTAACATATATTTCTGCTCCGCACTAACATATATTTCATGTTCATATTTTTCCTTGAAATCATCAGACTCGCGCTATCCTGTGTGTAAATAAACAAAAACATTTTAATTAAAATAAGTCCATGGAATGCATATGCCAATAATTTAAAATGGAGAAAAATAATTACGAGTAATACATAAAAAAACCAGCACAAGAACAAGGAAATCCACTTCCATCCCAAGAAAAAAAAGGAGAGGACTACCTTTCATAATAGGCCAAAACAAGATTACTTTCTGTTTGAAAACTAATTACTACTATCACATTCTACATACACACTTGTATCCTAAAGAAAACTAAACAAGAATTTTATTATCGAACTATCAAAGTTACGGGGCTTAGTAAGACATGCATTATTCAAACTATCAAAGAATCAAACATTAATTATATGATTATATTTACTGTCATAATATATCATCGCCCTAAGTCCAACACCATGCAATATTTTTGAACTTAAATAAAAATACCTTGTGCCACGCTGACATAATATTTTCGTGGGTCTCTATTCTCCTTTGAGTTTGTTTTTGTCTCTTGTTTTCCTTACGTTGCCCATCTACAAACAATTTCAAAAAAAAAACTTATTTATAGTGGTCTAAAAATGTCTCATCAATCAAAATCCTTAAATCATTAATAAAAATGCTTATTAATATATTTTTCAACAAAAGTAAATAAAAAGCAAAAGGGGAAGACCGAACCAATGCCCTCCGAAAATTCAAAGACCAACATCAACCAAACCACGTGTAAAATACCTAACTAACCATTGATAATAATAGTAGATACTTTGACCCTAAAAAGCTCAAGCATATCCAAGGGTGCTCTATGCAATATCAACCATCAATTTGTGTGGACTCTCTAAAGATCAAGCCCAGTAATACAACCAAATCTGCAATAAATTGCCAAAGTAATAAAAAAACTTATTGTCTTCTGATGCTAAGTTAAAACCAAAATGCAGTAAGAAAACCACCAATGCCAATGCACAAAAACTCAGCATTAATTCATACTCACACATCAAGATTTCCTTATTTCAATTCATACTTCGAGAAAATAAGTTTATGAATTTCAGTGGTAAAGGATTTGCTTCAAAACCCACACATCAAACCAAGTAATGCAAACGTACGCATTTCTATTCAAATCAGAGTAGAGAATATCCATCTGGGTCTATTCAAACAACATTTTTGACTAATATAATCGCAAACTCAGATTCAAATCACACAAATAATGGAGAAATCGAACACACAACAGGGCTAGGAAAGCTTAGAACCAAATCCCAATATACCAGACACAAACCAATTGAAAATCACGAATCAATCTCAGATCTTGAACTAGAAACACAATACAATTGAATCAAACTATTAATTTAAGGTTTAGAGTACGTCACCCTTGAAGATCCGTTCAAAATCAAGCTCGTTTGTGCTTGGTTTGGTGCGATTAACCGATGGAAAACTATCCCAGGTCGTGCTTTCTCCGAGTGGTGGGGTGCGTCTCTTGCGACTCGCCGGTAAACGCGGGCGATGGAGGCGTTTAACCGCCGAAGAAACCCTCGCTCTCGCTCTCCTCTCTCTCCGCTGTTTTCTAGCTCTCGTAAAAAGTTACGGTCAAAAAATGAATGAATTTTTTGGTCCCTCTTCCTCCCCTTTATTTTTATCTTAAAACTAGACTCGTACCCGTGCGATGCACGGGCTGTAAAATTAATTATATTTAGTCTTGGTTTGGAATAATAGAAAATGATGCAAACCTTAAAATATTATAAATTTTATTAAAATTTTCCAAAATAAGGTAGTGTACAGTAAGGACCCTTATCGATATGAAGTGTTATAAGTTTTGGAACACTTTTTTATAAACTACACTCGTAGTTTTAATTTGTTGGATGACGAAAGAGTACACTATTATTTTGTACTCATGTTTTTATTCAAATAAATCAGTCATTGAATCTTTTTAATAAGTTTAAATTACATTTTTAGTTTTTTTAAGATTTCAAATTAATTTATTTATTTTTGTTCCATTTTTACTTTCAATTTATTTTTGTCTAATTTGAAAAAAGTAAACTAAATTATACCCCGTAATACTCAGTATGTATTTTATATAATTGTGTATTTGTGTAGATGTGATAATAAATTAATAATTATTTACTTAAATATGTATACAATTAATTTGCAGCCAAACAACTAAAAAAGTCAAATTACTAGAATAATTTACATTCGAATTTATTTAATCGCAATTTAAAATTTACATATGCATCAAAAATAATAACATATAAGTTTGAAATACAATTATTCTGAAATACATGTAGTCAAAATTATAACATTACAAGTAAAAAATATGTAGTAAAATATATTATTTTAGCAACAGAATTAAAGCAACTGATTCGGCCATTGCAATTGTTGAATAAGTTGTTGCGGATAGTCTGCAACAGAAAATTTGTAGCAAATATCTGTTGCAGATCATTCCCAGAAAAAGGCGCCAACCTCCCGCCAAAATTGCAACAGATAATTTTACTTTCCGTTGCAAAAAATTTTGTTGCGAAATAATTCTGTTGCAAACAAAAATTCCGTTGCAATTCTGCAACAGAAATTTGTCTCTTGTAATGTTTCCGTTGCAAATTTGATATTTTCTTGTAGTGATGAAACCGGTCACCATTCGTCTTGTGCTTAGCCTTGCTCTCACCAATAACTGGCCCTTACGCCAATTGGATATTAATAATGCTTTTTTGAATGGTAAATTATCTGAGCAGGTCTTCATGGAGCAACCACCGGGTTATGTTAACCCGGAGTTCCATTCGCATGTGTGCCGTTTGTCTAAGGCTATCTATGGTCTAAAACAGGTTCCCCGGGCGTGGTATGATTCATTATCTTCGTTTTTGCTTGCCACAGGTTTTTGTAAGTCCCGGGCTGATCCCTCTCTCTTCATATATGCCAAAGATCGTGTACTGGCCTATTTCTTAGTCTATGTTGATGACATTGTGGTGACGGGCAACTCTTCTCAGTTTATTGATTCGTTTGTTGTGACACTGTCCAACCGGTTCTCATTTAAAGACTTGGGATCCTTAAGCCATTTTTTGGGTGTTGAGGTTGTGCCAACCCCCACAGGTATGTTTCTCTCTCAGGCTCAATGCATTTCTAATATTCTTGATAACACCGCAATGACTGATGCGAAAGGGAATGCAACACCGATGATGCCTCATCCTTCCACTACGGCTCATGTTGCTGCCTCGTTTCCCGACACTAAGCTTTTTCGCAGGGTGCTTGGTCGGTTGCAGTATCTTTCCCTAACCCAGCCTGATGTTTCATTTGCAGTCAATCCCCTGTCTCAATATATGCATGCTCCGACTACGGCTCATTGGGAGTCTCTCAAGAGGGTCCTCCGTTATCTCAAATCCACTCTCTTTCATGGGTTATTTCTCTCCAGAACAGTTCCCTTACAGTTGTCTGCCTTTTCTGATGCGGATTGGGGGGTGTTACTGATGGAGGTCGCTCTACCACGGGATATGTTCTGTATCTTTGCTCTAATATTATTTCTTGGAAGTCCACGCGCCAAAAAATAGTTTCTCGGTCTTCTACTGAGGTGGAGTACAGGGCTCTTGCCAATGCTGTGGCGGAACTCGCTTGGGTTCAGAATCTCTTGTGTGAGCTTCGTGTTCAGCCCTTGCCTGCACCTCGGCTTTTTTGTGACAACTTGAGTGTTGTTTACGTCTGCAAAAATCCGGTTTTCCACTCCAGGATGAAGCATCTCGCTCTAGATTATTTTTTTGTTCGTGATTTAGTTATCGCGGGCCGTCTTGAGGTTCAGCATATTTCCACTACTCAACAAACCGTGGATATTCTCACAAAGCCTCTCGGTCGCCCTCTTTTTCAAAAGTTCTAATCCAAGATTGGAGTCTCCGACGGATCCTCCATCTTGCGGGGGCGTATTAAAGATAAATAAATAAATATCCATTATATTTATTTATTTATGATCATTTATCTCTTGTTTGTATATATCTCTTTATAGTTGTTGCTCATGTATAATATCCTAGTTAGTCTCTACCTCACACGTCTATCTCCTATTCTTTAGGATCGGCTCAATTGTTTATAGTATATATATATTGTAATCCAATATTGAATGAAGCAAGTTTGATAGTTCTCTTATATATAGATGGTACTTTTATAATTTTGTAATAGAACCAAAGGGGCAAAGGAGAGTGAGTTAGACTCTCGTAGAGAGAATATCATAGATTCTTTAACGCAGAAGAGACTAATGCAGGAAAATGAAAGTTTCAAAATAGTATTTGCACGTAGCATTAATAGTTTAGATAATTTTTAGTGATTCCAATTTTAAAATGATAAACTAAATGCTTAACTTCATGTCAAATAGAGTAGGACATGAATAGCTAATTTCTAAATGATGAGAATTAAGAACTCGAAAAATCCAAAAATATAAAATATTCACTTATAAATATATATTATATTGGGGGACAATAAAAGAAATATAAGAATGAGTCAAGTATTTAAAAATTAGGTTCCTTGTGTTTAGTAACTCTAATAGTATTAATACAATGCATTATCTATCCATACATTCTCAATCTATTAAATCATCCCAAATGATTTGCAGAGTATCCCTTAACTATTACGATCTGTCGATAATTTTTGTTTGTTTACATATTTTCATTAACCATTTAATAAAATTAAATATTTCTAACACCTTTTAATTTATAAAAAAAATTATGTAGCTTTTAAAAATTTAATTTTACTTTTATTTATATACAAATTTATAAATAAAATTATTTTAAAAATCACAAGATTTTACATTTTAAATGGAGAATGCAATTCATTTAAGATGGGAGTGAGTGTTAAGGAGAGTCACCATCATAATGACACACGTTTGAGAGACAAATCATCAAGTGACCCATACATTTCCAAAGATGGCCCAATAATTAAATTAAATCCTTAAATTGTCAATATTTGAAAGCAGCAGTTTCCTAGCAATGCCCTCCCGCAGCTCACACACGACCAACCTCCCTCCCTCCTTTCTTTACCGATGACCCAACCTCATTTATTCTCTAACGCTCCCCCCCCCCCCCCCCCCCCCCTCTTTTATTTATTTATTTATTTCCCCCCTTCTTTCTTTCTCTCCTTATTTCTCCATTCATCAAATTTCAATTTCTTTCCCCCAAAATCGGAAATAAAAAAATGGACGCCATTGCAGCAGAGGATCATCATCATCTTCTTCTTCATCGCATTAAAGGTAAATCAGTTATTGATCAATCAAAAATTTACAATGAAATCCCTCCCGATGAAGAATTGAAACTCGGAGAAGACGGATGTGATGATGAATTTGACGCCGCCGTAGAGGAGGATGAGGATGAGGAGGAGGAGGAGGAATTTTCTTTCGTCTGCGCTGGCGATGGCGGTTCGCCGATCGCAGCGGAGGACGTGTTTGTCAACGGGCAGATCCGGCCGGATTACGCGCTCTTCGGCGGAGGTTATACTCTCGGCGGCGGAGATTCTTCGCAATCTCCGCCGCCGGTGAGGAATCTGTTCGTCCAGACGTCGGAGGCGTCGGGGAGCGAAGCCGGCGGATCGTCGTCGGGGGAAGCGGTGGAGGTGGCGGGTCCGGACGGCTGTAAGAAGAGCAATTCCACCGGATTCTCTAAGTTCTGGAGATTCAGAGATCTGCTCAACCGGAGCAACAGCGACGGGAGGGACGCGTTCGTGTTCCTGAAAAATCCGGCGCCGTCGGCCGGGAAAATAGCGGAGAAACAATCCGATTTCTGCTCTCCGCCGCCGCCGCAGACGGCGAAAAAGACGGGCGAGATTGAAGTCAACGCCGGGAGAACTGTAACGCAGAAGAAGAAGAAGAAGAAGAAGAGTAACAAGGAGTTGTCGGCTCACGAGTGTTACATGAGGAGCAAGCAAAGAGACGGCGAACGCCGGCGGTCGTACTTGCCGTACCGGCCGGAGCTGGTCGGGTTTTTCACTAACGTGAAAGGCGGTTTAACGAAAAACATTCACCCCTTCTAAAAATCAAATTTTATTATTTTTATTCTTTTTGTAATGGAATTATTTATTATTTTTAAAATAGAGACCACCATACTCTCTTTTGTCTACTTTCACCTATTTTAGTTAATTTACTAGCAATTTTTTGGGTACATTAATTTAATCTAGTATCTCTAAGTACGTAGTACAAATATACTCCTTATATTGAACCTTTTCAATTCATACACTTTTTTGTTTATACTACTCTATTTATGCAATTATAGTGTTAAGAGTTTTTTTTAAATACCTCCTCCGCCCACAAATAAACTTTCCATTGCGCGTTACGATGTTTGACTCAAATAGGCCAACAAATAAAGTGAATAAAATTTGATCATGTGAATAGTGAACGAGAAGTTTCTTTGTTGACGGAGAGAGTAGTATATAGTGTTAATACCATGTTATTAGCGCAATTTATATTATACAACTGGGTCTACCCAAAGTGGGTACAACCAGCCAACCTAAAGAGTTTAAAGGCGCATTGCTGCGTTGAGCATGCAGCGAAGAGGAGCAATCACAAACAAGAGAACCCTAGGTGCGACACGACATAAGAGCTGGATTGCTGCAGCATTGCGCGGAAAGCGGCAGAATCCTAGGTGCGAACGGGCGCAATGATTCATGTGCGATTCATGGTGAAGAAGCAGATGTGAAACCCTAGGTTCGGCGACATGGAGCAACGAAGGAGGGGCTGCTAATTCCAGAAGCTTCAACAATTTATTGGGGTGGTATGAATGTTGCATTGATTAAAATGAACACTACGTTATTTGAGAATAAACACTATGTTGTTTCAAAATGAACACTACATTATTCGTAAATGAATATTATCATTGTAATGAATAAAATTGTGAAAATGAACACTACGTTCTTTTAGAATTAGTTCTGGTTGATTCAAAATGAACATTACGTTATCTCAAATGAATACTCTTTTACTCAGAAATGAACACTTATATTTTGTATAAAAATGAGTGCCACTTTACTCTAAAATGAGTACTACTCGGTTTTACCATAATTCTTGTGCAGCCGGTTATACAATATGTTGGGATTTTTGGCATTTTTAATAGACATTAAATGGAACAACTTGGGTATATTTGTCAATAGGTCCACTAACGGTTTTAACCGTTAATTAATGGACGTGTGTTCTCTTAAATGAGATAAATGTTTTGATAATTTATACGCCAAAAATGGTAGAGGGTGAATGAGAAATTGATTCTCAGAGTTAACTCGTCAATAGAAGAATATGGTAAGGATTGCAATTTATGCAATTTTACTAAACCAATCTTCTATTATTAATTTTACGTATTGTTTAAAATTAGTCCATTTTTACGGAGTTAACTGGCCATTAATCTCCAATTATTCGGGACAAATTTTAAACGGAGCGTAGCATAATGGACGTGTTAATGGCTAATTAATCACCATTAACACGTCATTAGTGTGCCACAAATGCCATGGATTAATGGTGTTGGAGTTACATTTTCAAAATTCCCTTGTTATAAAAACAAATCAAGGGAGACTCTCCATCATGGGTGGTTTCATACTTTCATGCGTGAGGAAGAAAAAAAAGGAAAATACTTCCTTGTTTTTTTGGAGAGAGCTCTTGATTTTCTGGCCGAATTTCCGGCAATCCCCTTCAAAGTTTTTTTTTTGGTCGCCAACGTTCCTACGTTGTTCTTGTTCGTTGGTGTGTGTTGGTCCGTACAATCTCCACACACGATAGCGGTTTTATCCTGGGAGGAGAGTGCCCACGTTTTTCCGGTATGGTAGGCGGGCACTACTACCTTAAGGACAGCTCCGGCGACTCCGCTGTCCTTCCACGGTGTCTTATTTGCAGGTTTAGTTCATAAAGACCTCGCTGCATTCTGCCCTATGACATAATGTCCTTGCTGTCCAGTGCATAATGTCCTTGCAGCCCATTGCATAACGTCCTCGTTGTCCAGTGCATAATGTCCTCGTTGTCCAGTGTTTAGTGTCCTCATACAACAAGGATGTTTGAAGATATAGAAATTATTTTCAATTCTGTTTATCTTGTAATATTCTAAATAAGTTATAAATTCAGAATTTTATTTATTTTTTATTTTTCAGGGCCGTTCATCTTCCTCGTTCGTTGTAATCCGTACAAAAATTTTAACACAATATACGTTATATGTACTTTGTAATTAGGAGAACATTCTCCTTGACTTCATTTGTACGAAAACCAGCCAAGATTATAGATTTAAAAATTTATCCAAATGTGAATCTCAACAATACATTGACAAATATGATAATAGAGTCAATAATATTTTAAAAAACATGAGAAATTACATTAAAAAGTGTGATCTTTACTCATTTTTTTTATTTGTAGTACAACCTTTGTTTTTTTTCCAAATAAATGCACATACTTTATTTCTCTCCTAATTTTAGGCATGCCTTTTATTTTCATACCATTTCTTCTCTACAATAATGCATATTTGTTTTCAATTCACATAGATCTCATATTTATTGTCTCTTGTGTGCTCTCAAATTTTAGATTCATTATTGTGACTTAAATTCGAGAATTGTACATGGTTTTTAATGAACTTTTTATGTTATTTTAAACTTTCAATTTGTTAAAGTAGAAATACCGAGTGATGAACAATAATACATGGCTCTATCTAAAATTTTCAATTATTTATGAAGATTAGTCAGATTGAATATATTAAATAAAATGGGGGGAGAATAAAATATTTTTTTAAAGATGCTCTTGCTTCTCCTATTAATAAGAAGAGCCATTTTCATAAGTTGGAGTGATCAATCTCCCTTATCACACTCCCCTACTTACATTTTCTTTCTGTTAGAAGTATGATTCATTGTCTCCCCCAATGATCTTCAACCTCCAATATATCTCTAATCTCCATCATTAACTTTTAAGCCCAAATTATTAAATATGAACAATCTTTGATATTAATAAAACTTCTTCTGTCACCAAAATACTGCTTAAAAAGACTCGTGATATTTCTCTTGATTGAATTTTCGCGTAAGAGTTTGGTTCTTCATATTTTGTGTGTTTTTGTAAGCAAGTTGGTCGTTCTTGCCCGGATAATTTAAACCACCCCGGAGTATATATATATTTTTTTCGGAAATTGAAGCAGAAAGAGTTAATTTGCTTTCTTTTATTGAATTGTTTTACCCGTGTTTTCGTGTTTTTTTAATTACAAAATTATTCCAAAGAAGCTAAATGTGTTTTATTTAGCTAATTCATTGAAAAAGCTTTAAAATTTAAAACCGTGATATGCACATTTCTATTTTTGTTTAGAATGAGACACTTATGGATGGATTCTCTTTTTATGAGACAAGGGAGTACATTTCAGTGTTAAAAATTGTACACCGAAAATATATGTGCGATCGTGTACTTTCTTAATTAAATATATTCTTTAATTTTTTTGTTGAAAAAATTGAATGCAAGAACATGAATTTAAATTCTTTTTTTTATTTATGGCACGAATTTTATTTTTTGTCAATTAAATACACAACTTTTATTTATATATATTTTTATTTTTTCCAATTTAAGGCATACGTACAGTTTATTAAAAATGGATTATAGAAAATGGATTAATCATTTTTACTTAACTTTAGTTTCAAAAAGAAAATAAGAAAAATTCCGTATTCTACTTCATCGAATTAAAATAGCATAAACAGTTCATTAGAACCCACGTGAGATTTTCAAATCTAAGTCACAAGAATGAAACCAAAATTTGGAAGCTCACAAAGGACAATAAATAAGAGGTGTATGTAATTTTAAATAAATATGCGCTACTATTGGAGAGAAAATTTTCTGAGAAATAAACGGTATATTAGGAATATAATAGAGAGATTAGTATGTGATTAGTATATTAATAGTGAATACTGAATCGGGATATGATGTGTTATGGAATAAAAATTAATAGGGATAAAAGTGACTCTTTAATAGACAATAGATTATTTTAGGATGAATGAATAATAAAAGAGAAAAGATTGTTAGGTAGGAAGGAAATAGAAGAGTATCTCCAATTATGATGAAATGGTTTGTTGTATGCAATAATTGAAAAGTCTAGCAAAAAATTTTACTCCATAGAGTTTGTCAATTTTTGACAAGCTTACTAAAAAATTTAAAAAATATTTGCACTAAATAGCATTAAAACTTAAGTCATTTCTCTAAATAACACTTAAATTGTTTTATTCCCGAAATAACACTTCATAATATCCAGTGATGACTAATATTTACTTAAATAATGACTAATAGATAATGACTAAAAGTGCTAGATTGGGAAAAAATACATGTGATGCTATCTAGGAAAAGTTATTATATTTTATTGCTATTTACGTAAATTTTCCAAAATTAAAATAATTTGTTACTAATAAGAAACTTGGAAAAATATAGCAAGTGAAAATAAGAAAAGAATGTTGGCTAGGGGTGAACAAAGACCAAACCGATTCCGATATTTCCCGAAAAAACTGAGAATACTGAACCGAAAAATACCGAACCGATAAAGTACCGAAAAAAACCGAACCATACCGAACCAAACGGTTGGTCCGGTATTTGGGAACAGTACGAGGTTACTTTCCATACCAAAATTCACGAACCGAACATATATACTAATATATTATAAAATAATAATCTTTTTATATTTCTTCATTAAATAAAAAATTATATAGACAATTTAGTTTATTTTCATTGTGTTTAAGTTGCACTTTAATAATAGTTTTTTACTTTTTGTAGATGAGTAGAAGAATATTAACAAATATTTGTAATAATACTTTGTTATCACTCGTTCTCTTTAATTTGTGAAATATAAACTAACTTTCATAAGCATTTCTTGCATTTTATTTTTTCATTTTTAAGTTTTTTATATTTCTTTGGTTAAATGTACATTCGATTTTTCAAAAAAAAATGTTTTGTTACATTTTATGATGTAAATTAGGTACGTATATATTCATCCCGATTCGTATCGATACCAAACCATACCGAATCGATACTTCGGGATCGGTACCCTATCCCGTGTCCCCCTTCCCCTCTCCCACCCGTCAATATCATACCATATAGTCAATACACGCAAAAATAAAGTCACACAATTCATAAACTCTTGTAATTCAAACCAGTTTATTTTTCTAATTTAACAAAAAGATTAAAAAAACATAAAAATATATTTAAAAAAAATTGAAGATCAATTAACAAAAATCAACAAAAAACGAGAAATATTAAAATATATGAGGGCTATGAAATTTGTGAATTTTGTTTGTGCTTTTTTGTTTTTTTTTGACGGTGACATTACTCAAAAGTAATAGCATAGCGTTTAAGCTTGACTATTATATACAAAAGCAAGACCGAGTCCTTATACGTAGTAATAACGAGAGATTTATGGACGAAATTTCAACCAAACCATGACAAGCATAATTCAACAAGTGGGTGACAACTCGGCCCAAATACGAAAAAAAAGAAAACAAAAAGGTAGGAAAATGAACTTTTAAGTTTTAAGAACGAAAACATAATTTTTATTTTCAAAATAGTAATGATGTGTTTTTTTTTTATTTTCAAAATATATTTATTATATTGTGACAATATGACATTGTATATAAATATTTCATAGTACTTTTTGTTATACGGAGTATTTTGTTTTTTATATTTTTATCTTATTATTTATCTTTCTTCCTTTTAAAATTGCGAAACCAAAGTTAGGTGGTAGAAAAAATCTCAGTTCCTACAACAACAGACCCAATAAAATTAGGCAATAAGATTCGGAGAGGGTGTATTTAAGCAAAATTTACCCATATTTAAAGCTAGAGATATTGTTTCAACTTTCAAGCCACGTCTAGCTTAATAAAAAACATAAAGAAAGTAAAAAAACTATTATATCGAAATAAATATAGCACACAAGCACTAACAACGAACTTAGACAAAAAAAACCAACAAAATTATAAATTAGGATCCAAAAATACTTAGTGACTACTCAAATCCTATCTCTCCAAAATTTTTATACTAGGTCATATCCTCGATAAAGTTTTGAAGTTGTAAATCTTCTCTAGTCACATTCGTCCAGCTCTTTCTAGTTCTACCTCTAGCCCTACTCAGGAGTCACGTCTAACACAACAACCCTCTCCCATTTTCTCACTAAACCACTTTACTCCTTCATACGCATCAAACCCTGTATCATATCTCCAACTCCAAGCAGCTTATCTTCTATATGTGTCACTATACCTTTCCTTGAATAACTTCATTCATATTCTCATCTATAGTCGTGTAAACACACATCTACTTTAGCTGCCTTATTATCTCTCTCACTTGAAGCTCCATGAGTCAGTGGTGGATCTAGGAATTTATATAATGGGGGGCACCATTGTAGTAAAGAGTAGCTAGGGGTTCGGGGGTAGCGCCCCTGATTTTTAGTCTCTTCACCTGTTATTTTTTGTGATTGTTCTCTTCAACCTATTTTTATTACTTATTGTTTATTTGTATTAGAATGAAATTAGATCAGATCAACCTAGATACGTAGCAATTTTAAATATTATTACGTTACAATCAGACCAGAAAAAGAAAACAAATTTTAAGTTATCTATTCTATTGCTAACAACCATCATTTTCAATATTGTCAAACATTTTTATTCCAAATATCAAAACCTATACTTTGTATTAATTTTTAATTATCAAAACGCATACCTTATTTCAATGTCATATTCTGTACTATATCAATCCTTCAAAATTTACCAAAGAGACCATAACTCCATAACTCAATAATACTGATAGGGGTGTAAAAGGATATTAATTATATCGGATGTGCCATTACCAAATCCGTATCCGTTTATTTTTTCGGATATCGAATTTGGATACGGATCTTGACGGATACCGAAAATCAAAACCGTATCCGCATCTGTCGGATATCGGTCGGATATCGGATATATCTGTATCCTTTTCTAATTTTTAAAATCAAATTAAACAATACTTTAATTTTCAATTAAACTAAATCAAAATATTATTAAATCAACTATAATTTTTATGGGATAATTATTTTCTTATTTTTTTCTAGTTTATGATATTTTAAGATGATTTCACATACATCATAAAAAGATATACACAGTACATATATACACATATTTTATATGTCTACACATATTTTAATGTGTCTACACATATATTTTGCATATAAAAATGTCTTATATTTTGATATATCAATAAAGAAACAAAATATAAAAATAAAAAATTAGAAAAAATTATATATAACGAATCGGATACACGGATAGACGGTTATTTAATCGAATGTCAATGCAGAGCGGATTATAAACGGATCGGATGTATAATTACCAAATTCGTATCCATTTAAAAATTAGATACGGATAATAACTGCTTTTAACGGATGCAGATACATTCGATATAAACGGATACGAATGCGGGCGGTTACGTGTTTAGAATTTCTAATGATTGGGGGGACCAGGGAGACAGAGACTGAGCGACGGTTTGGGCCCCGCTTACCGTTCCTTAGCTTTACATGTAGAGATGGGCTAAAGTCTTATGAGAGCCCAACAATATAATGTCCAGCGGTAAGGCCCAAATCCAATGAGGCTTGGTTAAGGATCTGAATACTATCCATGATATGAGAACCCGGTAAGACCCTGTAGACGAAGGAGAGAACCAAATGCCAAAATATATCAAAATAATTTTTATTACTCCGTATTATTTTTAATCCCAAAATAAAATGTATAAAGCCCAAAAATATTATAAAATGACAACGGACAATGTCACTTTCGTTATGGATGATAACATAAGAGGCCAAAATAAAACAAAAAAAATAGCAAGTAAAGCAAAATAGGATCTTAATTTATGTTTTTATACATAAAATAGGACATATAATATAAATAATGTTAATATATAATACCAAAAATGTAATGTGTAATGATAATATACAATATCAAATTGTCACAATGTAGTAGTAATATTTTGGGATAAAAATATGTCACTTCCAATTCAAGATACGGGTTATCTTTTGTTCTTATTTCGAAAGATTTCACGTACTTCAAATATTTGAAATTTTGAATGCATATAAAAAAGTCCAAGGCCGACCCAAGAGTGCCCAGCCCAGGTCCATTTTTTAGAGACCCCACATTTTTATCTTTTTAATATATGTATTATATGTTTTTAATTAAAAAATTTAAGAACTTAATTTTTTAAGCTAACAATTAAGATATTTAATTATAATACTACTCGGTATAATTTTGTTATGAGTATTAATATAACATTAATTTTTGTTTTAAATAAATAGTTTATGTAGTTTAATTTGTTAAATCCAAAGTCTATTTTTTTCCGTCTCGTCCAAGGCCATCGTAACCTCGGAGCCAGCTCTATACGAAATATTTCATAATTAACAAAGAGGTACAACGACTAGTTTTTTCCACTCTATCATAATTCTTAATTTAGAATTAAATCGGAACACAATTAAACCCATTTTTTTTGCATTCAAAGACTAAGGGCATTTTTCGGCAACAACTTCATTGTTTAATTTTAACGGTTTAAAAAAATCTAACGAGAATGTTAAATTTTAACATTTTCAAGGTTAATCTCTACGGTTAAAAAATTATTCATTTCTTTCAAAAAAAATTCATTAATTAAAAAGTACCATTGCAAAAATCACAATGTGAGTCCCAATGCACAGACCATTTTCAAGCTCTAAATAATTCAAGCCAAAAAAATTTGCAGTCAGGTCCACATTAATTTCATATTGGCACACCACTACCATAGATGGAAAGTGAAATTGTCCTGAATTTTAATTTACACCAGGAAATTGAATAAGACCCCAAACTCATTAGTTTTAGTTTGCCAAAATGTGCCAAAAAGAGACATTTGATCCCTCCACTCAAAGGGTGTGTGCCTTAAAGAATTTCTTTTATGGAAACCATCCACTTCTAAGTGGACCTCTGAAGTGGACTATTGTGACAGGAAAGTAAAGCATGAGGTTTGGTTTGGGAGATCACAAATGGTTAGAAAAGTTGCAGGTGTAGCAGATGCTCTGCCTATTTGTTTGCATATCCTTAATTAGGGCACATTTCAATTAATTTAGACCATTACATATGGAGCTATGAATGAGGTCATCCTTACTTTGATATGGTTGACTGATAAGAAAGGATGAACACCTCATTCCCAAGGGTTTTCAGCACCGGCAAGACTGTTAGCTGAGAGAAGGTAAGTTGATTCATAGTCTTAGTCACTTGGCGTAAGGGTAGGGTTCCGTGTTTTGTACTTACAGAGACCCCATGTTTTGCATAGTTGTTGTTGGTGATTTTATTGTCATTGACTATTTTGTGCAATCGAATTTACTTAGTCTAGACAAGAATTTGAAATTATGGCACGTAGCCAAGCGCCAATTGGCCAATTGCCCCTTATTGTTTAGTCTAAGTTTAATCATGCTTGGTACTTCTCCGAACTCATGGAAGACAATGAAGCAGACAACAGTGTCTAGGATTGTGCGTTGAGGCAAAGTATCGAGCTATGAGAAATGCTTGTATGGAAATTCTTTGGATGCGCCATATTCTAGGTGCTCTGGGTGTGCCTATTTTATATCATCTACGGTTGTATTGTGATAAGCAGTGTGCCTTATATATTGCACTTAATCGAGTGTTTCACGAACGAGTACGTATGAAACATATTGATGTTATTGTCATATGGTTTGCGAATCTGTTCATCAACACGAGGTGTCCACATGATATATTCCTACCTGTTATCAGCTTAAGGATATTTTTACTAAAGCTTTGTCAAAACCAATATCTGATTTTTTATTGTGCAAATTGGACATATATGATATTCATGTGCCAACTTGAAGGAGAATGTTAGTGGATATTTGCAAATAGCCTAGAGCCTGTAGTATATTCATAGTTTATTGGGCCTGGCGTTAGCCCACGAAATAACCCATAGCAGTAGAACAACGACATGCGATTGTTGTGGACGTTGACGAATCACATAATAGGACTAAAACATAAGTCATTTCCTAATGTAGTATCTAAACTTTTTTATTCTTTAAATAGGACTTAATAATAACTAGTGAGAAGAATAATGTTCAAGTGATGTTGGACATTTAATTGAATAATGAGTAATAGATAATGACTAATGGTCCTATATTGGAAAATAAAAACATATAGTCCTATATTGATAAAGTCATTATGTTTTAGTCCTATTTAGGTAAATTAGCCATTATAAAAAGATGGGGCCGGGAATGTAATATTTTTTATCCGTAATGTATTACTTTTTTATAATTATGTTGTTTAAGTTTTTTTCAATTTGAATATTTTTTATTAGCAATGTACTCTCGTTTGAATATCTTATTTACATTTTAGTTCTTTAAAAAAATCAAATTATCTTTTTTATTTAATTTTCCTAATTTTTTACATTAAAAATGAATATTAAAAAAACAAAAAATAATCATAACACAATAATTTGGTGACCCTCGTACCATACCACACCTAAACAACCATGAGGGTGATGGATACCCTTTCATGCCATTATCATCCCATCACTAGGGGTGCATACAAATCAAATAAAATGTTTTCGATTCGTGATTCGTATTCGAAAAAGATGATTCGTATTCGCTATATTCGAATTCGAATTCGAATACAAATCATATTTTAGATTCGAATTATTTTCAAATTCGAATACAAATATTAATAGATTCGATTCGTTTATTATTCAAATTATTAATATTATAATTTATAAATAAATTTATATATATTCTAATATATTAAATATTTGTGTACATATAAATTTATATATATTCGAATATTATAATTTATAAATAAATTTATATATATTCTAACATATTTTTACTACATTTTAAATTTTTACTACATTTTACATTATTATAAAATAATAATTTAATGTCTTTAAGAAATTTGTTTTAAGAAAAAAATTACTAATATTTTCGAATTCGAATATTCGAATACGAATTCAAATATGTCAAATATATATCGAATCGAATACGAATGTTTTTTAAAATTCGAATTATATACGAATCCGAATTCGAATACATATCACTTTAATCGAATACGAATCGAATAGTGATATATTTGCTTCGATTCGATTCGTATACACCCCTACCCATCACTCCAACCATATCACATCGCCTAAGAACATTCTCAGTGGTTAAAGGAAAAAAAACTCTCACCAATCTCCATCTCATCTTTTTTCTTGTGTGAGAGTTTTTTTTGCTAAGTTCCCAATAATGAGGAAAAAGAAGCAAAAAATACTGACTTCTTCAACCAATCAATTAGACATGGCAAAACAGAACCGGAATCGATTACCCGAACTGAAATATCCGAAACCGAAACCGGAATGACCCGAAAAATGAAGATCCGATCTATAACCGAAAACCCGAAATGATCCGAATCGAACCAAAACTGAACTAAATAATTCATATCCGATTTAAATCCGAAACCGATTAGATCCGAAACCGATAATATCTGAACTGATTAAACCCGAAACCGATTAGATCCGAACCCGATAATACTCGAAACCGATAAAATCCGAAACCGATAATATCTGAACCCGATTAGAACTAAAATCGATAAATTCAGAACTATGTTTGCCTTTCAGTAAGCATATTATATTTTTAAATTTTTACTTTTATTTTATCATTTGAACTAATTACATTACTTGCTCATTCCCTCATAAAATGGATTATCTTCTTGAAAAAAAGTACAAAATTTTATGCCTTAAATTTATTATATGTAGAAATTAAAGATAAGTTATACATATAAATGATAACGCACAAACAAATAAAATTTCCGTAATTTTTAAATAGTGAAATGTAATATTCTTTTAGAGACGAAAGGAATATATGATGAATTGTATAGAATATATAACTAGATTTTATCCCAATTTCATCTCATTACAACAAATTTTATTGATTTTTGAGTTAATTAGATTAGTTTGAAACCAATTCACTCAATACTAGTCAATAAAATTAGATGCTAGTGTTAGCATTTTGAAAAGACTTTCTATCAGCAGCCTTTACTGTTATCATTTTCAAATTTGATCTACACTATTACATTTAGGTGTAAAATTAATTATATTTGATTCTATTAAATTTAATTTTCTCTATTTTCAACCAAATATACTCAATAATTTATAAATTTTGCACTCAATTGAATAAAATTCACTTAATTTCACCCAATTCTACTCAATTTTTACCAAATTGTATTCAAATGGAACATAAGACTATTTGAATTTATATTTTATCCTTTCATTTATATACATAAGTATATTAGTAGATGTGAGAAAAATTTGATATTTCAAAACTAAATTTTAAAATCAATTTAATTATATTAAATCTATATCATAATTAACTATATATGTTTTCATAATTTGTAGTCCAAATTTGTAAAATATGACTAAAAAGTCAAAAAGGGAAGATTATTTAGAATAGAGATAATAAAACTAGAAAAAAATATAAAATAATATGAGGTAATGAAATGATGATAGATTGATAAATGTGATAAAACATAAAAAGAAACACGGATAGTTAAATTTTAATAAGAAAATAATATATATCCAAAATATATTTGATCCGAAACCGAAATGTATCAGAACCGAACTAGACCCGAAACCGAAATATATCCGACTCAAATTGTATCCGAACCGAAATCTATCTAAACCGATTTATAACCAAACCGTATCTGAACCGTCATGAAACCGAACCGAACCGAAAAATGTATAGAACCGAAATCAAATCCGAACCGAAATTTAACCAATTCGAACCAAACTGAACCGGTTATAACATATAACCGAAAGATATCCGAACCGAAAAAATCCAACTAGAAACGGATTTGGTTGATCCGATTGCCACCTCTACAATCAATTGTCAAATGATGAGACCCCATAGCAGGTGAGGAATATATCAAAGTACACAAGTGATAATTATAATTCATGATTGTAAATGGAAGTAATTGTCAATCATCAAGTGATAGTTAATTAGTACGGACTAAATTATGTAAAAAATAAATTTAGTTATAATCTAAATTTGGTAAAATAAATTTAATTCATTTTAAAATATACTTTTGAAATATCAAATTTATATAATACTTAATTATTTTAAACTATAATTAATTCATAGTCAAAGGGTGCTACAGTTTGATCAGAAAAATTAAAGTAGAGTAATCTTTTAGGGACGAAAGGAGTTAATGATATGGGGTGTAAGTAACAATATTATCATTTCCCAAAATGAGTAGGATAGCAAGATCCCTTTCATTAAAAGGGTGCATGCCTTGAAGCATTTCTTTTATAGAAACCATATGTATGTATATATAGCAACATTGACTTCTCCCTGCATGCTCCATGTATGTGGACCTCAAATGCATTGCAACTGCAGGAAACAATAATATATATATATATATATATATATATATATATATATATATATATATATATATATATATATATATATATATATATATATATATATATATATATATGAGCTTTCATTATTGGGTCATCACCACCAAGCTAGCTAGCACAAATGGTTACAAATCTTGCTCGTGTAACATATACTCCACCTATTTCTTTGTAGTTCTAAAAACTCTTTTCTTTCTTTTTTGTCTTATCTCACAATTTTTTTTCTTTTTATTTAAAAATTACTTTTACCCGTAGTAATTCTGAACCAACATATCACACTGCACCGTTTTATACTCATTACTACCTCTGTCTCAGAGTATTTGTCCAATTTTAATTTTTTTCAGTCAACTATTTTTTAACCATTGACCTATAATTAATAAAATATATATTGTATATTAGTTAGATAAAATAATATTTTAAAAATATTTTGCAATAAATCTAATAAAACCTTTTTTTGTATCAATATCTAATGCACACTATTATTTTTATTTAATTTTGCATCAGAGTTTACCAATTTTGACCGAAAAAAGTCAAAGGTGAACAAATACTCCGGGACGGAGGGAGTACATCCTACTTTTAAGTTTTACTCATCACAATAAGGATATTTTTGGAAAGTCAATTAAAAAACTTTCTCTCTTAAATTTCCTAAATATCAAAATGAGAATTTGTTTATGAGACCAAGGAAATATAACCCTAAGTAGTGGACATAATTGGGAAGAGAAGGTCACTTATTTGCATAAACCTATTTTTGAAAGGACTATGCTAGGGTGCCACCACATGGGTACTACTATGGGTGCACCCATGCTTCATACAGACAAACACAGACGATAATTGTCTGTGCGATACAGACAATTATCGTTTGTATTTGTCTGTGTAAAGCATGAGTGTACCCATGGTAGCACCCATGCGGTGGCACCCTAACATTTTCCTTTTTTGAAATATATATGAACATTTTTTTCTTCAAATAACACAAAGGTGAGCGATCACAAAGAATAAACAAACAGGACCAAATTACTAACCTGCTCCGATCCCGAGTATGAGAGGCCGCCGGGCCGGCCGGACTACATATTCACCCGTTCCCGGCTTTCCCCTTCACATTGCCTTGGCTTCAGATGGGCCCACTTCTCAACATGCACGCACGCAATAAATATTACTACCTCCGTTTCTCAAAAGAGTTCCTCTTTTGACTTTGGGGGAAAATAAGGAAGTGTTAAATTGTAGTTGACTTTTCAATTTTGCCCTTGATGTGATGGGTAAAAGTAAGATGTGATAGTTTAGTTGTTAGTGAAAAAGTATGATGTGATAGGTAGGGTATGAAAAAGTAGGGGTAAAAGTGGTTTTTTAATAGAAAGGGGAAGTGTTTTAAGAAAAACAAAAAAAATGAAAGAGGAAGGGTTTTAAGAAACGGAGGGAGTATTTGAGAAAAAAAAATTGGAACGATTTTGAATAATAATTAAGGAAAGTTGTAATAAGAATTTGCTTGGAAGAGATAAGTGTTTTCCACTATATACTTTTTTAAATGAAAGTTAAAATTTGATAAAAATACTTTAAAATGGACGAAAAAGAAAGTGATTTTTTTTGGGGGACGGATAAAATAACATTTGGTGTGTATTGTTCCGGAAAAAATTAAATTGGCAGATTGACTCGTGAATTTCTCAAAAGAATACAATGTTGACAAGTGTTTTTTAATTGTATTTTATTTAGATGAGAAACAAATGGGATGAGGCATGAAAATATAAAGTTTATAGTGCGTGGTATGTCACAATTCACAAAATAAAA
Organism: Cuscuta australis; assembly: GCA_003260385.1. Taxonomy (NCBI): domain Eukaryota; kingdom Viridiplantae; phylum Streptophyta; class Magnoliopsida; order Solanales; family Convolvulaceae; genus Cuscuta; species Cuscuta australis. The sequence goes on from NQVE01000195.1 coordinate 1,775,859, forward strand.
ACATAACATAAATAAATAAATAAATAAATAAATAAATAAATAAATAAATAAAAACTGCATTACGAAGAAGAGGAGGTAAAAATTACGTTTTTGGATGCAGCGCCGAAGGCCTGCTTGTGAGTCAAGAGAGGATTTGATGCTTTCAGTCTCTTTATCTCTTCCCTGCATTGCATGCACATACACCCATTATTAATAATAAAATTCGAAAAATTACGTACTAATAAAATAACATTATTATTAATATAAATTTAAAATTTTATTTTACTAAAAAACATTTTATGCCCATGCATACATTACTGATAAAAAATTAAAAATTTTGAATTAAAAAATAATTAATTAATAATACGAAAAATCAAATGAAATACATCATCATCATCATCATTATTATACATAAGCATTAAATAGAGGTGAATTTACTTGATGAAGCAATTGTACGCTGAGGGTGCTCGTTGTCTCTTCTCTGGAGCTGCCAGTTAATTCATTAAACATCTCAATTAATATTTATTCTTGTAATTAAAAAAAAAATTAATATTCTTGTGATTTTTCTTAGGTACCGTACTCGTATTAACTATTAATACAGTATTTATTTAGGCCTTATTTGAGAATAACATTTTCGGTTAGCGTTAGCGTTTTGGATTAAATTTTAATGGTGTAGACCAATCCCGAGAATGCCAACGAACGCTAAAGGAACGTTGATGCCGGATCACATGACCTTAATTGTTTTTACTCCCTCCGTCCCTAAAAGATTGGTACATATTGACTTTTTGAGAAATTAATGGAGGGATATTTTGGTGTTGATTTTCCAAAAATACCCTTGATGTGATGGGTAAAAGTAGGATGTGGTGGGTAGATTATTAGGAAAAAAGTATGATGTGATAGGTAGGGTATGAAAAAGTAAGGGGTAAAAGTGGTTTTTTAATAGAAATGTAACGGACTTTACGGGACGCAATTTTTTCGAAACGTGTCGGATTTTTTGGGACGGAGGAAGTAGTTAACAAGGAATAAAAAGGATTTATAATTCCACACACACACACACAGGTACGTACGTCTAGTAACAGAAAGAAAAGCTCGTTCTTCTTCTTCTTCCTCTTCCTCAAAAGAAAAGCTCTTTTTCTCCAAACCATTTCTTTTAAAATCTCCTTCACTTTCCTCTTCTTGTTTGGGCTGCTGCTTCAATTTATGCATAAACATAGTAGAAATTAAATTAGATTGCAAACCAATTAATATTGTGATAATAATATACGGAGTATCATTCTTATACTATATGATATGATAGTGTTTTCCAACCGTTTCATACTCCTTCTGTTCCACAAAACCCTTCCGGTTTTGACTTTGGGGAAAAATAAGGAAAGTGAAATTTTGGTTGACTTTCCAATTTTACCCCTGATGTGATGGGAAAAAGTAAGATGTGATAGTTTGGTTATTAGTGAAAAAAGTATGATGTGATAGCTAGGGTATGAAAAAGTAGGGGTAAAAGTGGTTTTTTAATAGAAAGTGGAAGTGTTTTGTGGAAAGCAAAAAAAACGAAAGATGGAGGATTTTGTGGAACGGAAGGAGCATGTAATATACATGACATAAATCAAGGGGGAGGTCGGAAATTATTTAACTGCGGCGGCGGAGGCGGAGAGATGGAAGGAGGGAGGAGGGAGGCTGGTGGCGGTGGTGGAAGAAGATGTTCTCATGGTCATGTTGACGGAGAGAATGGCGGCACAGTGGCCGCACCGCACCGTCACCACCGTGCACAGACTGCTCCCCGGCACATTAACCTGCAGTAAAATTTAAAAAAAAAAAAAAAAAGACCCCCGAAACCTCGTGGTTCAGTTCACACTAAAAAAAATGAATATATATATGATGAAATAAATTAAAGTTCAAAGATGGAATTGCAAAAACAAAAAAAGAAGATCGGAATAAAGAGAGTGCATACAAGTAAAATGGTGGCGCAGTAGCCACATTTGACATAGCATAGCTGGTCCGGCGGCAGATCCATGGGAGCTAAAATTAAGGGTTCTTTATTTCATTATTTGTGTGTTATTTGTATGGTTGGGGTGTGCAGGGGTAGGGTGAAGTTAAAAGGTGTGAACGAAGAGATATTTGTACCCCAACATTTATACCTCAATTTGTACCCTGCAGGTTTGCACTAACATTTTGTGTTGGTGTAACACTAATTTTTGTTAACGCACCGACATTTGTGTCCGTGTAAATTTTTGTTAACGCACCAACACTTGTGTCCGTGTAAATCATCAAAATGTTTGTGCAAAACTGTGGTGTACAAATGGGGTACATTTTTTGGTGTAAGTGTAGCATGGTCCTATTGGGGTAGAGGGGGTAAAGGGTGGTAGCTTAAAAAAAACTACTCCCTAATTTTTATGGACCTACAACAAAATGCGGCATCCATTTAATTTGTATACTAAATAGATACACACACTTAATATTTGTGATTACAAACATTAAGGGGGTGTATTGTTCAATTTAGATTTTAAATAATTTTGATAGATTTTTTAGAGTATAGATTTTGTAAGTTCATTGGATTGTTTAAAGTTTACGCAGAGTTAATTAGATTCTAATGTATTCTATCAAAAGATTTTATAGGATTTACATTTTTCTTTTCTTTTTTCTTCTTTTCTTTTTTCTTTTCTTTTTTCTTTTTCTTTTTCTTTTCTTTTTTCTCCTCCTTCCCCAGGAACCCTAGCCGCGCCGCTTCTTCCATCCCATTTCCTTCTTTCTATGTTTTCTTTCCTTTTTTCTTTTTCTTTTCTTTTCTTTTTCCTCCTCCGTCTTCCTCCCGGCTTTCTTACAGCGAACAAGACGACTTCCTCGGCGATAGGATGACCTCCTCGGCGACGACGACGACGACGACCTCCTCGGCGACGATGGCGACCTCCTCGTCGATAGGATTGCAGCGGCCAACAGCACCCCGGCAGTAGAGCAGCGTGCAGAGCCGAGGAAGGCCTTCCGTCGGGGTTCCGAGCTCCGGCAACTTGGCCGAATGATAGAATTTAGAATGGGGTATGGACAATTGGATTGGGCAATAAGACACTTGGGTTGAACCACATTAAAAGATTGAATCCAATCGATTAGTTAGTTCAACTCAAGAGTTTATATACCGATTATTTTTCTCACACTTTTCCGATGTGGGATACTCTTAACACTTCCCTCAAGTGGACAACCGGGCCATTTTAAATCTAACCGGTTGACCACTTGCAAATGAATTATCATTCCCTTGACTTTTTTTTGAGGACCAACACCTAAAGGACCACGAGCCGCTGGGTATGGACTTCCAGACGAGCAATCGTGTTAAACGGGCTACAGACCGTTGAGTACGTACTCCATACGGACAACTGGGCTAAAGACTAACGGGCCGCTAGGAATGAACGTCTAGACGGACACCTTGACAAACAAGGTGGGCCCAAACCTGCTCCGATACCATGATAAGGAACCAATTTAACCAAAAGCTCAAGCTTGCGGGTGTGGCCCAAGAACAGTTATTTATATTCTTACACGCCCCCTCACGTGCAGGCGTAGTTTTTTTCGAGCCTTGCACGTGAAACCTTAATTTTTTAAAACTGGGTGGTGCTGAGTTTCGAACCCGCGACCTCTTAGTCAACAAGGCTCCGATACCATGTCAAGGAACCCATTCAACCAAAAGCTCAAGCTTGTGGTTGTGACCCAAGAAATGTTTCTTATATTCTAACACGCCCCCTCACGTGCAAGCGTAATCTTTTTTCGAGCCTCGCACATGAAACCTTAATTTTTTTAAAACTGGGTGGGGTTGAGTTCTGAACTCGTGACCTCTTGGTCATCAAGGCTCCGATACCATGATAGAATTTTGGATGGGGGTATGGACAATTGGATTGGGCAATAAGACACTTGTGTTAAACCACATTAAAAGATTGAATCCAATCGATTGGTTAGTTCAACGCAAGAGCTTATATACCGATTATTTTCCTCACACTTTTCCGATGTGGGATACTCTTAACACAGAAGAACAGGGCAGAGACGAGAGAAGATGAAGAACGAGAATAGGAGTAGGCAAAATCCCAGGTCTTTTGATTGGATTTGGAAATTGGATTTGTATTTATACCTAATGCATGCAAATTCATCAAAATCCACAATTTTTAAAATCTTTAAAAATCCATCAATTTTTGAATACCATCATACTTTGAAAGATTTTTTAAAGTTTGAATTGAATACATCCGGATTTTAAATGACTTTTTAAATTCTGAATTGAATACCTACGGATTTTCAGAATCCAAAAAAATCTATCAGAATTCGGATTGAATACACTTCCCTAAGTGTTTATGTTTGCCTGATGTACACATGGGGTACCCCATATTAGTATACCTTTAGATTTATTCATTTTTAATTTAACAAGATCAAAAGTGTACACAAATAGGACCACCTCTATTTTGTTGAGAGTAGATCTTTAGAGTATCTCGAACGCAAAGGGGCAATTAAATGCTTTAATATATCATAAACAAACCTCTCCAACGGAACAATCATATACATAGAGCTGGCAAATCGGTCGGTCAGGTTTGGTCACCTCAAGTTCGGGTTATTTCGGGTTCGGGTCAATTCGGATACGGGTTGAGAAGTGTATGTTCATGACCCATTACCTTCGGGTTCGGGTCGACCCAACGGGTTATGACTTTGGTTTTTAAATTTTTAAATTCACATTAACACTTACATTTTCTATTAAATAAATTTAAAATATTAAAAAAAATCTACAAAATTATTTTGTTTTAAACTCTGAAGTAATTTTTAGATATATAAATCAATATAAGGAATTTAAATATGCTTAAGTTTAGGAAAAAAGTAAGATAATTATGCAATATCATTAAAATTATATCTGAAAATATAGATTTATACACGAAAAACGAGTAGTAAAGTGTATAATTTTTAAAAATTCTTACTTTAGCGGGTCCGTCATGTCGGGTTCGGGTTCGGTCGGGTTTGACCCATTTTTAGCCGGTCATTTCGGGTTCAGTCAACTTCGGGTTCGATCATCAAAACCTTTGTTCAAAACCCAGTGTTTTCACGTCGAGTTTCGGGTCAAAAACATGTCAGGTCACTTTTTGTCAGGTCTACATGTACACTTACTTCATTCATTAAAATGGTTATTATTTTGACTAGTGAAAGAAATAACTCAGATAAAGACTGTATATTTGTAGTTAACTTTTAATTTTTTGCACCAGATGTGATGGTGAAAGTAAGTAAGATCTGATTGGTAGATTATTTGTAGAAAAAATGATAAGATAGGTAGGGTAGGAATTAGTAGGGTAAAAGTGATCTTTTAATAGAAGTGTTTTGGTGAAAAATAAAAAATGAAAAATGAAGTATTTTAGTTTAAAGAGGAGTATAACTTATACGTTGAGAGTGCATTGGTTGAGTATTTTTCGGAGAGAGTGTAGTACATTAGCGATTGGGCCGAGAAAGACGAGTTTCTTTTTTTATTTCTCCTTGGGTGCCGTTCTTGCTTCTTTATCGTATCACATGCTCTCGAAGTCTAAAAGAAACACAAATCTATGCACGCTCATAATTTTTTTTGAAGAGGGAGAGACAGATAAGCCGATAAGGAACTACTACACGACTGTTATGCACGCTCATAATTTTTTTAGAGAGAAAGAGAAGAATAAGGGTCGGTGATGCCATGATATGTGGCAGACCGTCAATGATTAAGATCGACAGTGGCACACGATTGTAAAAAATGGCATAGGTTTTTTAACAAAGAGATCTTAGCTCTGAGTCGGTGATTCGATGATATAATTTGATAAGAACTGATCTCGTTGAATAATAAAGATTCCATCCCTATATGGAGAGATTAGAAGAGAGAATATTAATTATAGTAGAATAAAATTTATAGAAGCAATAAAATAAAGAAAGCAATAAATGATAATTTTTTGTTTCCTATCAATTTAAATAGGCGTGAACATGATATAACCATAGATAGGTACTATTTCATTTTATAGTATTTTTGTCCAGTTTTGACTTTTTACAATCGAAAGTGATAAACTTTGAGCATTAATAAAACAAAATTTATATACAAAAATAATTTTATTAAATTTATTTTGTAAAATGCTTTCAAAATGTGTTTTTATCTAATTAATATACCATGTAATTTTTTATTGAATAATAAGTCAAATATTGATCTCAATAGACTGCGAAACGTCAAAAGTAAACAAATACTATGAGACGGGAATTAGTAAATAAATGATTTAATGAGATTTACATAGCAAATTTCAAAACTTTGATTTTATTAGATTTATATGTGATAGAAATTGAAAGTAATTCGTTAAAAATAAATATGAATCAAAGAAAGTACTCCCTAAATATTGTCGGGCCGGTGCAGTCGGGTCTAAGCCCGACCCTTAACTTTGTTGGTCTTCCTTTTTGAATAACTAGTAGACCGGCCCATTCCAAAAATAATCAAAGTCAGTTCTGTAATTTTACATGTAGGTTTTTGCAGGATGAATCCGGTCCCCGGCCCATGGTCTAGGAACCTTGAGGGAGTATATTTTCGGGGAGTAGAGTATGAGCTTGTTTGGGAGTGATTAACCTCTGGATAAAGCGATATTCACAAAAGCTGAAAGCAAAAGTACCTCATACTTGCTTCTCCAAAACGGTATTCTGTGTATAAAATAGTGGTGGTGAAAAGCAGAAGCTGACATGCCAAACAGAATAAAATCACTTCCACTCCAAGCAGAAGCTAAATTACTAAAAGCAGCGCACTGCCAAACACACTCTATGTATTTTCATAGAACTTGTACCAAATCACTTCTTCCGTCTCCAAAAGGTGTTTCTGTTTCTGAAGCGGAATAGAAATATTTGATAGGATGCCTACAAAATAAAATAAGAACATCTTTTAAAGACGGAAAGACTATTACTTTTAAATGATTCAGTTTTGACTTGTTTATGTATACTTTTTGAAAAATGCAATTGCAAATTGATTTTATCTTTAAAAGAATGTAAATTAAGGCTCTCTTCGTTTGAGTTATAAAAATAGAGTTTGATGTTGTAAGTGTTAAATATTTAAAAATATATTTAATATTATTGTATTATTAATGTTACCATCCTTGTATAGGTTTTCTATTATGTCTCTCCTACCTTAATTAGGATTGAGACTCTTAGTACATATACATGTATTCTTCACACAATTAAATTAATGAAAATAATTCTTCTTCATGGTATCAGAGCCTAACCAAAAATCCTAAAAATCTCCATCTTGTATTTTGGCCTCCTCCCCTCGCCGAACATCCAACGCCGCCGCCGCCCCTGTTAAATATATAAAAATATATTTAATATTAGAGTAAATTCGCAAAATATTCCTTTGTAATAATGTGTTTTTCCAAATCAGTTCTCAATAAGTTTTAATTATCTACATGGTCCTCTATAATTGAGATTTATTCCTAAGATGGTCTTTCGTAAATAATATTACTCAAAGGAAGATTAATTGAGGGTATTTTGGTATTTTTTATTTGCTAAATTTAGAATTAATTCTTAAAATGATCATTTATAAAGACACTACAAAAAAAATGACTTTTTGTGGCACAAAATTTTGCCACAAAATACAAAAAATTACCCACATTAACTATTTGTAGCAATTCTTGAATTTGCCACAAAGTTGCCACAGATACCCCGTTACAAAAAGTATTTGTGGCAAATTTAAATTTGACACAAAAATCATAGATTTTGTGGAAAATTATGATTTGCCACTAATATTACTTTGCCACAAAAGCTCATGTTTAGTGGCAAATTTTAATTGCCACGAATTATTATTTGCCACAAAAAATTATATTTAGTAGCAAATTTATGATGCCACAAATTATACTTTGTTACAAAAATTCATGTCTAGTAGCAAACTTTAATTGCTAGTTGCTACAACTATCACGTATTGTGGCAACAAAATACAAATGAGAATTGAATTGTCGTAAATTAAGTTTGCTAAAAATTATTATTATTATTATATTATTATATTATTATTATTATTATTATACATATTATAATTATTTGTATTGTATTTACATTTAGTGGTATATGTGATGTAAAAAACAATAATAACTAATATAAAATTCTAAATTAAAAGATTTATTGAGTAAAAGTCATATGTTAAGATTAAAAACAAAATATATGCTAACCATAATTCCAAACAATCAAAAGTTGACGATGTTAATATAGTAGGGTTTTGAAATAAAAAAACATATAGTGCTAAACATATTTTTATGACAAAAGTATCCTAAAATCTTCCTCTAATATTCATTTAAGCTCCATCTCTCACTTCTACCTTGATTTACCTTGATTGTAACTCTCAACCAACGAGGAAAATGAATGATATTCTCATATTGAGTATTGATCTGCAAATGAAAAAAAGAAAAGTAAGAAAAAAGATCAATCAATAAATGAACATGTTAAAGTGCAACACTAAACCTTACAAGTCTATAGGAAAGCTCATACACATTGCCCTCTATTTTAGATAGTAATCATATTTCCAGTAACATATGGATATGTCATCTGCTAATTGTTTGACATATCTATATAATAATAGGTCTCTACCTAAAATATTATTTTACTTTTAAATTAATTTTTTTAAAATAGAAATAATTAAAAAAACCGAAATTTAATCTACTAAAAATCAAACCGTGTAACGATTGGTTTTCTTTTTTTAACAAAATCAAACTGAACCGCACCGCCAAAATATGCCTTGCGTTTTGTCTTTGATTTTACATAAAAATCAAACCGTTAAAACCGAAGTCATTCCTACTATGGTATCTAGGGTACCATTTAAGTACCCTCATCTAGTATCCATTGATATGATATACCAAAAAGGACGAGAAAGGCATCAGATGTATTCATCCTTAACTTGGAAATGAAAAATAACCTCAAATTCAGAGATGAGATTAATGCCAACACCTTTAAAATTCAAGGAATAAAAAAAATTCCTGATTAACACTAGAGGAGGGCGACGAAGAATAAACTTACCGATGAGGACAAAGTGAAGATTTTTTTGTCAATAGGACATTTTTAGCTTTCGGAATTCTTACCGCCAATTGGCCTTGGTATCGATCGAATGATAGGGGGCATTCAAAGTGGTGGCGGAGGGTCTCCCACCAGGGTAGATGCGTAGGAAACCACCACCGGTTCCTCCATAGGGCGGAACCCTAGGTCGCAACGGTTTGAACGATGGTGAAAACGAAAATATATACGAGTATACCATAACCTATAGTAAAAAAGTATAGTACGGAGTATATAATTAGTTGAATATGAAGTGTGGTTGATGAGATAGGGCATGTTTGAGAATATTTTTAGAGATTAACATTAGTATTTTGGATAACGGTGCAGATTACTTAAAAAATAATAACGCTAAACGATGCCCGTAGATAATCTTTTCAAAATATTAATGCTATTATTATGAAGCCAAAGAAAGATACACAGTGAAAAAAAGTCAGCTGCATTCACCTTTCTTTTTGTAATCTGGAAACCTAATCGGAAACCCAATCGGAATCTCAGAGTTTTCTCGTCGTCTGGGAAGTTCTCTTGCCAGGGCACGCCACAATCATGGATCTAATTCGTTCGTATGCAGATGATGATGAGATGGAGAGTTCCTCTCCCGATTCATCTCCGGTTCCACTCCCGTCCAAATCCGCCGCCCCGAAAGTCGACGACACCATGCTGGCTCTCACAGTCGCCGGCGGGTCAGCCCGAGCTCTTTCCAAGCCGCTCGATCCGGCTCAGCACTCGGTATCCTATAATCCCACCTACGACCAGCTCTGGGCTCCAATTTACGGCCCCGCGCACCCTTATGCCAAGGACGGCCTCGCGCAGGGCTTGCGCAATCACAAGCTAGGGTTTGTAGAAAACGCTGCTATTGAGTCGTTCGTCTTCGATGAGCAGTACAATACCTTTCTGAAATATGGCTATGCTTTTGACCCGGCCTCGAATAGCTATGTTGGAGATATGGATGCTTTGCAGAAGAATGATGCAATGTCGGTGTATAATATACCGCAGACTGAGCTGAAGAAGAGGAAATTGGAGAAGAAGAATGAGATGGCTGAGAATGAGCAGGCAGAGGATGAAGGGGATACAGATGCCACGGACGTGGATAATCCATCGACCGAGGTGTGGTTGAGGAAGAACCGGAAGAGTCCTTGGTCGGGGAAGAAGGAAGGTATGCAAACCGAGCTGACCGAGGAGCAGAAGAAGTATGCGGAAGAGTATGCAAAGAAGAAGGGCGAGGAGAGGGGTGAAAGGGAAAAGCCTGAGCCTTTGGTTGAGAAGAGTACATTCCATGGTAAGGAGGAAAAGGATTACCAGGGTAGGTCATGGATTGCTCATCCCAAGGATGTGAAGCCTCAGAATGATCATTGTTACATTCCAAAGAGATTGGTGCATACTTGGAGTGGCCACACGAAAGGAGTTTCAGCTATTAGGTTCTTCCCGAATCACGGCCATTTGATTCTGTCTGCTGGGATGGACACAAAAGTGAAGATTTGGGATGTTTTCAATTCAGGCAAGTGCATGAGGACTTACATGGGACACTCCAAGGCTGTGAGAGATATTTGGTTTAGCAATGATGGAACTAAATTTTTATCTGCGAGCTATGATAAAAATATCAAGTATTGGGATACTGAGACAGGAAAAGTGATATCTACTTTCTCCACGGGGAAAATACCTTATGTGGTGAGGCTTAATCCCGATGAGGATAAACAGAATGTTCTTTTGGCGGGTATGAGTGATAAGAAGATAGTACAGTGGGATATGAACACTGGACAGATTACTCAGGAGTATGATCAGCATCTAGGGGCAGTTAATACAATCACTTTTGTGGATGACAATAGAAGGTTTGTGACCTCTAGTGACGATAAATCTCTCCGTGTTTGGGAATTTGGCATTCCTGTTGTTATAAAGTATATTAGTGAACCACATATGCATTCAATGCCATCAATTTCACCACATCCAAATGGGAATTGGCTTGCAGCTCAGAGTTTGGATAATCAAATTCTTATTTATAGCACTAGGGAGAGGTTTCAGCTGAACAAAAAGAAGAGATTTGCTGGACATATTGTTGCTGGGTATGCATGTCAGGTTAATTTCTCACCTGACGGGCGATTTGTCCTGTCAGGAGATGGGGAAGGTAGATGCTGGTTTTGGGATTGGAAGAGTTGCAAAGTCTTTAGAACTCTGAAGTGTCATGATGGCGTGTGCTTTGGTGTTGCATGGCATCCATTGGAGCAAAGCAAAGTTGCTACATGTGGCTGGGATGGCTTGATCAAATACTGGTAAGAATCTTATCCTTGATATAATATAAAGTGGGGTTTTTTGCATAACTAGCTTGTGGTAAGAATCTTATCCTTGATATAATATAAAGTGGGGTTTTTTGCATAACTAGCTTGTGGCATTGGGCAGTAGGAACTAGTTAATAGTTATATAAAATACGTCAAACATAGAAGACTAGATTGATGATGACGATATTGTTGTTGTTGTTTATGCACTCTCTACTTTCTTGTTATATAAGCAAGGATCATAAATCATAAATGACAATCCTGAGAAGTGTACTCTGATATCCCCTTAAGTCCCTAAACATAGTAGTGATCATAATTTTGCATGATTTCTTGCAAACATAGCTGTTAATCATGCTGTCTGCATGCATTTGAGTTGTCTGATTGACTTATAGACCATATAATATTTATACCATTGCAATAGAGTATTACCCTAGGACTTGATGTTAATCTTTCTATGTCCCTTCACTTCCTTGATGGTTTTAGAGAGTGCGCACATTCAGGCATTTAGTAATCAGAAAATTCAGTTAAGTAAAACCATCCTTTTCTCAAAGGGTCTGCTAATTAGTAAACATTTGTTATCCCCCAAAAACAGTAAACCTCTGTGAAATTGTGTGTATGTGCTGGTCGCTTGGTGGGTAGAGACGTAGAGTAAGGGCAGTTGGCTGGGGGTGCAGCACTTATTGCATTTGTGTATTCCCCCCCCCCCCCCGGCTGTGCCTTTATGTACACCACCAACTTGTACACTGCACACACAAATGTTCTTGGTCACACTGAGAGTCTATGGGGCGCATACACAACACGTGTCTCTGAGAATTTGTGTGTGTGTGTGGTGTACAAATAGGTGATGCACAAAAAACTTTTTTCGTCTTGGGGCATAAGATTACATATGTGATATGTCTATGGATAGTAGTCTCATCGGATTAATATGTTTACCAACATCATCTTTGCTTTTGCAGGGACTGAAGTAACAGTGTATGTTCATTTATGAACTCATTGACAGAAAAGAGTTCTCAAAGCTTACATTATGAACTTGTCATTATGATTTTCCAAAGATCTAAGTCGTGGAGCTGTAGATATACCTGAAAGCTTTATGAGCTCAGATAGATATAAAAAACTTGGAAGCTTCAGCCATTGAGCGTCGCAGACGAGATGTACCACATATAACATGCTTTCAGTGGGCGTGAGACGAAATGTACCGAATATAAAATGTTTCGGTTGTTCTCTTTTATAACATGTTTCCCGATTTTTGTAACTATAGATTTGGTTCAGTGTCACTCTGTAATTCTCCCTCAACCAAATCAGATATTTGCTCCCATAATATGCTCTTTGGTCACTCCCAACTTTTCCTCTCCTGGAACAAAAACCTATCTGTTTCCATCATCCCCTTTTAATCCATCTATGAAATTTTCTCCCATTTCTTTTTATGGCAAAAAAGTATTCTGTATGTACTAAATGTCAAATTTTTAGCATGAAATTTGGTATTGGATTATTAAAATTAATATTTACGAGTACTATACACATATTTTAAAAATCGTCATTTTACGTACTGGAATTCCAGTATCATTACTTCTTCCAATCACTTTCTTCATTTTGAAATTTACGCATTAAAATATATCAATTTCGATGCTTCAAATGACTAATGACAAATATCTTCATAATTTCAGAAACAATATGGTAAACAAATTTAAACAAAATATCTCAAATAATCATACCTTTTCACGTTCTTTTAAAAATAATCTCACTTTTTTCACCGAAAATAATTCCATTTTTCTGCACGTGTGTGAGTTTTGGATCGTCGTTAAAAAGTTAATGGCCACTTAACGGAATTTTTGAAAAATGTCTGTTTTTTTGCAAATAAATGAAAGGTGTGATTATTTTAGATAAATTCTTTTTTTTTTTAAATTTCTAACATTAAATTTAAATGTATTTTTAAAATGTTTTTATAAACAATACTCTTTCAAATTTTAAGTGTTTTTAAAGTGAAACTAATGATTTTTTTCAATAATCGATAATCTTGTAATAATTGAACGATAAATTATTTTATATAATAGAGCTAATTTATTTACTTCATAACTCGCTACATTTGTTGTAAGTTGCAATTATTTTTCTTGAGCGACACTTCGAATTGTTTTTTGATACTATACTATTATTATTTTTTACGAGTAAGAGACGTATTGGTACTGCAAATATTTTGTGGGATTTATTTATTATATTTCCAACTAGTATTTTGGAGATTTTATCTTAGTTGTAGATCAAGATTAAAGAAGTATTCAAGACAACTTCTACACGCATATTCCTACTAGGATTGGGTTGGAAGATGCTTATATAAACACAACAAGTCCTTGGGATCTCTTGGAGTGATTGTGAGGAAAAAACACACAGAATAGATGCCGATTTAAGAGCATATTCATCGCGTCCCGGAGTCATCCTTGCGTGAAGAAGTTACAATCTACATGAATAAGAATCCTATAAATATGGCACCTTGGTATGCTTTGAGATACGATAGAAATTTCAGTTTATATGGATTTTCGACGCATTATATTTGCTTACTCAGCTTCAACGTTGAGCGTGTAGTATGTTTTATTTGCTACACGCAGGTAAACAGAAAGAACAATTTGATCCTGGCGGCAGATGGGGCGAGATTGTTGGGATGGATGTGACAAGACTTGGAAATGATTTATTATGATATGACAATATTTAACTTCGCTTCCGCAATATTATTGAATACTCCGTACTATATATATTATGAAAAAATATTATTGTGATAAATGAAAGTCTTTGAAAAGTTTTAAATTTTTACGATTACCAAGTTAATACTTTAGTCTGAAAGGGGTTGCAGACCTGGACGGATTAGGGTGTTACAATTCCTTTTGATCACGAATCTCCAATGGGTCATCCCTAGCAGGGTCAGGAGAATGTTCCGGGAATTAAGTGGTCCTCTGTTGCAGGCGGACCGGTAAAAAAGTTGTGTAGTCGAACGTGAGTGCCACCGAGTCCCGAGAAATGAACAAGTCGAGTTCCTAGGAGGAAGAATCTTTGCCTGAGGATGTGTCCTCATCCATTGGTGATTGCTGACCGTGTTGATCCTTCGAGAGGTCCTCCGTACGATCTCCTTTGAATCCATATTCCACTTAGCCCTGCGAAGAAATGTCGTTCTATCTATGAGTATTACGCTCGGCACATCCGACGGTGCCTCCAAGGATTTGTGTTTATGTCACCCATCATGCCAAGCATGCCCTTCGGTAGCTCGAGACTAGTTATGTTTCGGTCCACTATTACTCTATCCCGGTTTGTTGTTTCCCTTTCACCCCTTCAAGATAGAGTTTTTTAGGGCTCTAAAGATTTCTCCAGGCTAACTTATATATGCACAACACCCAGCGGATCCTAGAGGCCTTCATCATTATATGGCATGAGTCCCTTGTGGATCCCGCCCTTGATCTTTTCCACTGGTTCTTCAAGGTCCAGCCTTACCCGCAACATGGTTTCTTAAGCTTCCGGGTGCAAGATGGCAAAGAAGGGTAACACCTCCTTCTTTAGCAAATAAGGGGAACAAGACAAGGGCAACACCCCTTTCGTTGGCAAACAAGGGGAACAAGACATCTAACAAGGGTCAAGAGAATAAGTTTCTTTGGGTTCGAGTTTCCTTGGACTCCTTCCTTACTTGGTAACACCCCTATCCTCGAAAATTCCTCGGTCTGGTTACTCTATAGTCATGCTCGAGGATGTAGTGACACTGAGCAAGAAGGGTCCTATCGAGATCATGTAGTATGTGACTCCCAAACAGTTGGCCAATGCAAGCATAGGTACTCCGAACAATATTTGGAATCTCCCTCTCAAGGCTTCTTTGTCAAGCCTTAGCTAGCTTATCTTGGGTATTCCTTCAGTTTGAGCCTCGTCCCACTCGGGCCGCATTTGGTAGGTTTTTTCTAACCTGCCTTTCCTTTTTCTCTGTAACTGGTTCTCCCTTTACTGCCTTGATGGATTTGGAGAAGATGACGTGTCTTGCTGCCAAAAAGAATGGAGCACCCTTGAAGAAGGCTTCTGCTTCGGTTACCTCGATGGCCTATGGGTCTCCGAACACGCGGTCCACAACGTTGCCCTATTCTCTCGAAAAAAACGAAATAAAAACTACATAAATCGAACCAAATAACTAATGATTTACATATTTTTGGTGTAGAACCAAACCAAACCGAATCACTAAATCAGATTCCATTTTTTCTTTAATTTTGGATGAAAACTGAACCATCAAAACGAACCACCCGATACATACGAGTTTTTTTAAGGGCCTATTTGGTACACAAAACTGACAAAATTGAAAACGAATTAGAATAGAAATTCTATAAAATTGAAAACAGAATTAAATTCTCTAGTTTCGATTCATTTTTTGCACTAACAATTCTAAATCCATATATTTTATACTATCAAACAACATAATTGAGATTAAAGTCCCCAACTCTAATTTGAGGGCTTGAATTTTGTGTAGCAAAGTAGCCTAAAAAGAAAAAAAAGACATACTTATGGTGTAGAACCCAAACCAAACCAATCACACCACCATTCATACGGATTACGAATTTATTTAAGAGGCCGTTTGGTACACAGAATTGACTAAATTGATATTGAATTAAAATAGAAATTGTATAAAACGGAATTGAACAAAATTAAATTCTCTAATTTCTATTCACTTTTTGTACTAAAAATTCCAAATTTATAGGAGTATATTTTTATACTAACAAACAATATAATTGAGATTAAAGTCCCTAATGGTAATTTGAAGGCTTGAATTTTGTGTAGGAAAGTAGCCTAAAAAGAAAAAAGACAAGGTCCGCAAGTGGACCTACTGGACCATATGCAAAATTGGGTCTGCAAAATTTAGCCATAGCAGCAGCATCCTAGGCTTCTTCTGGGACTGGCAGAGTGTTTTCCATTTTTCCCTCTTCCTGCTCCATTTTTGCTCTGGACACTGACAGAACTAGAGCTCGGTGGGTGCATGGATGATGGAGGAAGAGGGAGGAGGGTGACGGGAGGCATTCCTCTCGACTGGGAGAAGTTATTCTCGGAACGCGAAGACGAGCCTCCGCCGGAGCTGGTGGTAACCCCCACGCCTGCGATAAACGGGAGATTGACGGAGATGGACGAGGATCAACGCGGGGGAGACCTCCAGAGCTTGTCCGATGAGGCGCTCAAGGATAAGATTGCGAGGCTTCATCGAACTATATGTAGCAGTACCTTGAGAAATCTACCCGACGGTGGCGAGAAGCTTAAACTGTTTCACCAACGACATCTGGATGAAGTGGAACGGAGGAAGCGTGAGCGTCTGAATGAGGTGATTTGTAAAATCAGTTTTATGTGTTTCCCAATAGTATGATAGGTTAGCTTTAAACCTACATTCCTGACTAATTGTTCGATATTCTCTATATGTCAATGTAAAATTCATAGACTTGATTTTAGGGTAAAATCAAGTCTATGGTTTAGGGTAAAATGTTTGATTTTTTTAATGTGTTATACTCAGTAGAATTCTGTGTTTCTCAAAATTCATGAATGACCCACTCTTGCGTTTGATTCAGTTTCGTGTACTTTTGAGTCCTTTGGGTTGGTTGCGTTTTATAATTGGGTGTGAAGAACATGTAGTGATAATTGGAACAAATACAGGTCACTGTTTTAACTTAGTGCTGAAACAAATATATGTCTGTGTCTTCCCTTCATTGGTAACATTTTCTGGCACTCATATTTCTAGCCCCTAAATAAAAGATGAGCTTTTTAGTTTTACATGCAACTATGGGAGAAAAGTGGACGAAAATTTGGGAAGGTACTACTGACAGAAACAATCTTTTGTTACCAAATAGAAAGACTTTGTATCAACTGGATACACCTCCAATTAGTCCAATCTCCCCATACTTTTGCCTTTTGTACCAAATACAAATAGATGAACTGGTTCCAATTTGGTGCTCCCCATCCCCCACATTTTTGGTACTAAATATGCTAAACCCTAAGGTGGCTGTCGTGAAATAATTAAGCTGACTTTCCATTGCTTTGACTAGTTGACTTTGGGGACTGCCTTCAATTTATTTTGTGAGTATATTCATATATAATCCTTGAATAATAAAAAAACACAGGTGTACTTGTACACTTGTACCATTGTCACATTGTTGCTAATTTTGTTTTATACTTCCTCCATACGTAAATAAATGCAACGGAGGGTGATTTTACACTATTCTTTTGCTCATGTTCAATTGTTTTTTTGTGATTTACGCATAAATGCATGGAGGAGGGTTTTACACGATTCATTAGTGAATACATCTACCAGCTGATTGTTATATAATATAACAATAATAAAGCTCATTAGAATACACACTCATCCATACTCATGAAAAACATAGGAGCTATTTCTGTCTGACCCTAGATGCATTGTTTCCTTTACTACCCAAAACTTCATAGCAAGTTATTAGAGAAAGTTTGACGTGTCATTTTGATTTAGTCCATTATTTACTTGAAACTAAAACATTCACAAATATGACTCTTTGAATCTTTGATGCAGCCCTTAGCTCTAATCCCATATTTTCTATTCTTGTATGTGCTTTGCTATTGTCCTACGTGTAAGCTAGACTTGTAACTCTCTAAATAGTAGACTCAATCTTTGGAAGTGTAATAAGAAGATATTTTCATTCCTAACTTCCTTCTCTCTCAATTCTCAACAGAATTCTCTCCCTCTCTCTCTCTCTCTCTCTCTCTCTCTCTTGTCTGTTAGTGTTAGTGAGCCTCGGAGCTCTCTTCTCCATCCAAGAGTTCCCATGCCGTAACACTTTTTTATCGCCATTAGCAACAGACATAGTGATCGTTATAGAAGATATAAAGCAAATATGAACGCCTAAGCCAATGAGGGTGTGTTTGTTTAGCCAGATCACTATGGGTTTTGATATCTCCGATACCAAGTTCCCAAAATTAGTGTTTGATAAATAAATAAGGTTTTGAACTTTCAGATTTGTAGATATAGTAACTTTCCCTATTGCCCACTTCTCGATATCTCCGCTAAAGACTGCTATCAATCCGCCGATATCATCTTCTCTCTTCTCCCATGCACCCATTTTTTTTCTGGTTGAGACAATTCTTCTCCTTCGTCTGTATTCATCGCTGTCTTTCTGGCGTAAGCAGTCATCGTTCTCTTTGTGCCGCAAGCAAATCCCTAATAATCCCAAAATGGTGTTTTGATTGTTTTAATTAATATTCCAATGTTTTATCTTCATGGTTTTCTCTATGGGGATCCTTATCTTCTTCTTGAGGAATTGATTTCTTGTATTGACCACATATCTTCTTCTACATTTATTTTTGATATTTTTCCAATTCTTTTTGGTTAAATAGCTTCTCACCGAACGGAAAATAGTGAAACTTAATTTCATTTCAGTTCTCTCCACCCACTTTGATTTTATATTTCAAAACCCATATCATTTTTTCATCTTTTGAAAACATATATCATATCAAACCTCCAAAACTCACCAAATGGGTTTTAAGTCATTCTCTATTTTTCTTGGTCTTTTATACATCTTGCCTCTTAGAGCTTTAGTCCCATACCATACTTTTGATTGGGGGTGGGATATTATGAGTATGTTTGGTTTGGAATACTTTGGTATTAGGTAAGCAACAATGACATTGCCAGTTTGATGGTGCATCTAGAGTTATGGCTGCATTGAGTGACAGGGGTGAGAAGAAACATATTGGACATAAGGAGTATTTATTTGGAGTGAACAACATAGTTTGTAAGGCGGAAAGGCAAGGCGAGGCGCCAATGTACCTTCATATCGCCTAGGCGACGACTAGGCGGCATACATACCTACATACATACATATACATATATATGTATGTATGTATGTATTTGTGTGTGTGTGTATATATATGTATGTATATGTGTGTGTGTGTGTATATATATATATATTTATATATGTATATATAGGTCTTATACATTTTAAGGAAGCTTGACAAAGAAGACCGAGAGAGAGAGAGAGAGAGAGAGAGAGAGAGAGAGAGAGAGAGAGAGAGAGAGAGAGAGAGAGAGAGAGAGAGAGAGAGAGAGAGAGAGAGAAGACAAGTTTAAGTCTATTAGGCTACACTAAAAGAAAATGGGCTGCACTAAAAAATGTGTTTTTTTTCAAAATTTTAAAGGGGCCCAAGGTATCAAGGCGAGGTAAGGCGACGCCTAGGCGAGCGCCGGGTCGCTTTAAGGTTTTCTAGGCGAGGCGAGCAGACAAGGCGTCCCAGTGACAACGCCTTATTGCCTAGGCGACGCCTTACAAACTATGGTGAACAATAAAAGAAAGAGTGGACTAGTGGAGATTTTAATAAAATATAGTTATAATTATTTTTGGAACGAATGAAAAAAGAAAGAATGAATATTTTTTTAAGGACAGAGGGAGTACAAGCTTAGGAACTAAAAGTATTGTTTTATTTTTCCTCTTATTTATGTTACATGGATTAGTCATCTAGCTATGGAAGAATTTCTAGTTAGGCCATCTAGCTATGGAAGAATTTGTGTTTTGCCTATGAGATTGCGGGCAAGTTTCGTTTCTAATTGTAATGAGAGTTACTGGGTATGGATTTATTAGCTACTTATTGTATTAGAGATAGTGAACTAGTACTATTGCAATACTGTGAGGGGTAGGGTTCCTTGTACCGGGATGCAAATGAGTTTCCCCATCCTCCCAAAGAGTACGTTTTGTTTACTCCATTGTGTCCAAAACATACCAAGAATGACACACTTTGTTTATGATCGTGTTTTTATTTCTAGACACAGTTTTTCAACCATAGTTATTGAGAGATAGAGGTGCCTTGGATAAAAGTATTTTAATAACTGGTGATTTTTTTGGATAACTCTAATACGGAGTAGTGTAATTACTTATACCATGATTGTTAAAGTCCTATAGTTCTTATGTTGGCAAGAACACCTACAATCAAATTTTATAAACATTTTGTCGTAGTGAGAACTGAGAACTTCCTGTTGTGGTAGATGCTCATTGTGTGAGTTATAATGCGAAGGTAATAATAGCATTATTTTGGATCACCTTTTATGCTCATCTCTAACCACTATTTTGTTTCTTGGATAGCACATTGATGAATGGGAAGGGGCAAGGCATGACCACAACTATGCAGGTAAAATCTCATGTCATTTCGGAAAACAGTTCTGCTGTATTATTATCATTTTTTCTGTACCTTTGTATGGCTCAAAAGGGGGGGGTCTCGAATAGAAAACTGAAGAAGAATTATTATCTCATAGAAATATATAATTTCATATATAGAGGAATATAGACAGTTAATGAAATAGAATTATTACATTGGATATTATTGCACAACAACAACAACCCAGTTGGATCCCATGTTGGATATTATTGTTTGATTAGAAAATTTAATAGTCTATATCTAATATCTATCTTGAAGATGGAAGGAGAGAGAGAGAGAGAGTTTATCTCACCGTCTTCCTCCACTATTCTTCTTCTTCCTCTTCTCTCTCTCTCTCTCTCCTCTTGTCTTCCTCCTACTCCTCTGGTATTCTTCTTCCTCTTCTTTTTTTCCCTGTCTCCTCTACTTCGTATTCATCTATAATAACAACTCCAATCTAACACAGATCCAGTATCCATCCATAAGCTAAAGAAACACCGTGTAGCTAGGAATAGTGTGCACATGAAACAATGAAGAGAAAGAGACATGTTGACCCGATTGGATCTCTTACAACCTACCTTCGATCTGATTCGAGATTCTAACGGTTTAGGAGATGAATACTGTTCATAACATCCTTTGTCTCCCTTCTTTTAACCAAACAAGGGGAGGGGCTCCTTCCCCATCCCTTCCCATTCCCTTCCATCCCCCCCCCTTCCCTCCCTTTTCCATCAACCAAACAGGCCCTTAATGGGATGAAGGTAGTACTTCGGCCCTACTTCCTCAGGCCAAATTTTTCTTCCCAAGTTGACACGAGACACTTTTAATGCATGTTAAAAATTGCATTGACTTTCCTAAATTACCCTTCTACACCTATTCACTGTTAAAGGATCCAAATCTGGTTGGAACCTTCTCCTCAACAACCCCCACTGCTTGTTAGAACATCGAGAATCGTCGTTAGTCATCGGAACAATAGGCATTGTCAACGGTACTAGACAGAGAAATTAGTTTTCCCCGAAACAATTGAAACCCTCGTTGCTGCAATAGAATTGTCAATATTTTTAAGTGATATTCTGCCATTGACCCGCATTTAATTATTGTTTGCAGCTGCGTGTTTACACACAATTTTTTTGCAATTTGTTCTTATAATTTTTTCTTAATAATACTCCCTTTGGCCTTTGTCCCATAAAAAGGTTTCAGAGCTCTCTTTCTTTATGTCCCAAAATAAGGTTCCACTTTCCTTTTAAAGAAATGATTATATGGTTTACATTATTTCTCTCTCATCTGTAAAACACTCCACTCAATTTCACCTTTCTTAATTTGGGTCTTTTGGGACAGAGAGAGTATGTCTACATCAAAAAACATTGTCACCTGCATTTGATTCCATAACTGCTCACTTAACAATACTTAACTTGATTCCATTTCTGTTTTCTGACTTTTCTCCAAACACTTCTGGTCATCAAAGAGGCCATTATGAATTCTGACATATGAATTGATACAAGATATGATAGGCACTCACCATTATATAGGCTTATAGAGAGCAAGGTGTTAGGAAGCTACATAGGAAGGTGGTGTGTATGTGTATGGATGAGTGTTCAATTACTCATTACTCAAATATTATTATTTCAACAGTTTACTTAAATCATTTTTTAAATTTAATTTCAGTTAGTCTACTTATTTTTGGCTGTCTTGTACCCTCGATTTCTGTAACGTGTACTTTTTCTAATAATTTTTTGTTTCAAGAATTTGTGACTGAAGAAATTTTTTTTTCTAACAAACATGAGTGTGAAGGCCTCTACATTCTTGATACTGAATGGCGAGATACAACGTTGGTTGTAGCTGATTGTTGCTTAGGACATTCATCTCTTCAGTTACTGTAGAAAATCTCCCCTTAATTTCAAAATATGTCTCCATGAAATTTTGAGTCCTGTCATCTTGCTAAACACCATTTGTGTGAGTTTGGGACTCTGAGTTGTAGATACAAGTGACAACGAACAAATAAGTGCTCCATTTGAGTTAGTCTGTTGTGATGTATTTGGTCATGTGTTAGCTTGAATCTAAATTTGTGTTCAAGAACAAGAATTACTTCGTCATTTCTGTTGAGAACATTAGATTATTCTCGTCTAAAATGATTATATATAAGAATAGTTCTTCCGTATCATTCTCTCACATTTGTGCTTTATGTGCTGAGATTTTTCTAGAACAAAATGATTATATAAAATGAAAAGTTGTTCCAAACTGTTCTCTCACATTTGTGCTTTATGTGTTGAGATTTAAATCATTTAATCACCTATTCATATATTGCGAATTGATGATGCCCTGGAGTACTTTCCGATCCTTTTATGTCATTCGAAATTAACATGGTATGCTACATCAGTCTTCATGTGTGGATACACCACATAAAGGAGTGATTGACAAAAAATAGACATTTACTTGAAACTGCAATGGCTTTTGATTTTCTAATTCTTGGGAAACCCCTGTATCACAGTCTCAGGGCAAATATTTTGTTCAATTGAACTAAAGGTATTTAGATGTTCTTGGTTTGTTCGGGATGTTTGTCCCTGGGTCACATGGTTACTCATTTTGAACAGGCAAGGATAAAAGCAACATGTAATTGTGCAGGTGTAGCTCATGGCTTTAAACAATCAGCTCCATCATCTTCTGCACCACCTTCTCAATCTCCATTTGCTTCTCATTTTGTGAACAGAATTGAAACAGTGAGTTCTTATTCCTGACTATTATAGCATTATTCTCTCTCTAACCTGGTTGTGGATTCTTTTACAACTTAAGTTTTCCCTCTTCACTTTTGTGCATTTATAATTAGGGAAGCCAGAACGCCTTTGAAAATGAATTATATACTATGAATCCTTGTGCGAATAGAGGGACATGCAAGGAGAAGAGGGCAAGGAGAAGACAAGATAGAGGATTTTCTTCTCGAAACACACCTAGTCCGCAGCTATCAAATGCTAGATTAAAAAGAAGTATTTCTGCTGCTACACCGCATTCGGAAAAAGACTTTTATGGCGGTGTTTCAAAGAAGTATATTAATCTTTTGTGACCCATGTTTCTTCTGCTTATTCTTTTATATAATGTGTATTAGTTCTTCTGTGTAGTACCTTTTGTTAAAGCAGCCTCCTCTTTTCAACTTGTCCATTTCTCACTCTTGACTCTTCGGTGCATGCTTTAAGATTGATTTGTTCATTTCTCTCCCAGGAATAATTCTTCAAATATCTATTGTTCAGATGGCCCAAGGTGTAAAAATGTATGATTTACTATGCTTTAGCTCTCTGTTTTGTGTCTCTTATCATGCATGTCCTTTGGGATATTGCTTTCAAATTTGTACATGCCTCTTAGCCAGATCAATGAGCTTGGTTTTATGAGATACTGGTTTTTCTCCTATATTTTTTAACTCCATACTATTTTGTTAATTTTAAGTATTTCCCAAGTATTATATTTAGATTCTATTGCATTACTCCTTGTAGGGGGAGACTGTTGTTCTTCTAGACGAGGAGGAACACGAGGTCAAACAGATGGACCTATTAGACTTTGTGGATGAAGGGTGATGCTTTAATTTTTAATTGCTGGCTTTTTTAAATCTAAATTGCTTTTAACAATTTAGTCTCCCAATGTGTGGTTTGCCAGGCAATAATTATCTCCCTTTGTCATTTCAGCACAAAAGATATGAAGCTATATTATCCTTCTCGGTATGACATACTCTCTTTTTGTGAAAAATATATGCCGTATATGTTTGAATGTTATGTGTTGCGTATGTTTTTCATCATTTCTTCTTGAATACATACATGTCATAATCTGTTTTCCTTGGTGGAATAGAGATGATCCAGATCCAATTGAGCTTTGCTACTCCGACATGAATTGCCTTGCTCCTGAAGAATATTTGTCGTCAACTATAATGAACTTTTATATCCGGTAAAGATTAATGATTAGTTGAGATAGTTCAGTGCATTGGCTCATAAGTTGATGTATTTTTCATTCAGTTAATTTGAGCGAAAAGTGTTCTTTTTTCCTGATTTTTCTTCACCCGCCTAAATAGAAGGGAAAATGGCAAGTGGGGAAAATAAGAAACTTTTTGTTACAGAATATTTGCAAAATTCAAAGACATTATTTGCTGATGAAGGTTTTATTTTTGAAGTATTGGTTTCCAATACAGCATGATGATTGCGTCCATTGCCAATTGAGCTAAAAGAGCCATTTTGACAATGTCTAGAGCTTTGGGTAAATAATAGACTAATTCAAAATGGCACATTAAACTTCCCTTGTTTCTTACAATCCGATCTATGGAGTATAAATTTTTTGACTATCGATTTGACAATTTAGCAATCATCTAGGGTCTCACGGAAACAACCTCTCTATATTTACAGGGGTAAGGTTGCGTACATCTTAACCCCCAAACCCCAAAGGAGTTGGGATCATACTGGGTTTGTTATTGTTGTTATATAGCATGATGATTGGTCAGAGCCACCAATAGAGGTTCTCAGGATCGATTGGCAGTTAGATGGGAGAAAGTAACGAGTGAGATGTTATATCTGGCCTGGTGAGTCTTTGCTAACATCGTGCTGAGACTGGCAATGCTCAATCCAAGGCACTAAGATTAATATGTTTTGAAGTAAGCTAGGCCACTAGAGGTAGTGCCTTCGTGGAATTGGAGCAGAAATAGTTTCTAGCATATAATGTAGAAGTTGCAGGTTCAGGATGAAAGAAGTGAGAGATTATTACTCTAATTGATAGCCTAAAATTTTATGGGATCTGGTGGTGCGCCCGATTAATTATTACTTCTTTTGTCACATAAAAAAGTTCCATATTTCTTTTTTCGTCCACCCCAAAAAGGTTCCTCTTTCCATTAAAGGAAAATTTTCCGTGGGTCATATTATTTTTTCTCCTTGGCACCACTTTCAACCACACAATTTCATATTTTTTAATAACCATGCCGATCATTGTGGAACCTTTTTGCTGGATGGAGAGAGTATTCATCAGGCAGCTGTTTGTAGAGTTCAAGGTTCAAGAAGAATCACGAAGTCACCTCATCGTTAACCTTAACTACTAGTAGCCACCACTAGCTGCTAATTTGTCAGCTAACAGGGTTAGTCCTTAATCTAAGAATAATACTTCACTGGGATATTTTTTTAATTCAATATACGCATTGCAAAAGTATGTCTTTACAAAATAACTTGGTTGTGATCTTAAGGAACAGATAATCATCAACAACAACCCAGTATAATCCCACAAAAGTAGGGTTTGGGGAGGGTGAGTGTATGCATACCTTGCCCCTACTTGAAAGCAGAGAGGCTGTTTCCAAGAGACACGAGGAATAGATCATATTCTTTAATTCAAGTTGACATTAAGCTTTTTTCTTGTACTTATTAAATAACAACTGTTATCTACTTTTAAAAAACTGTCATTTAAGTTATTGTAAAGAAAATTGAGTTTTTTCTCTAATAACTTTATTTGTGTAGGACTACATTAAATTCGGTATAATTTTTTATCAGTTCTAATCACAATGGTATTTTTTTTACTAGATATCTGCAGCTGACCAAGTCTATGTCAAATATTGGAGGATGCAACTATCATTTCTTCAATACATATTTTTACAGCAAACTTAAAGAGGCTATACTGAACAAGGTATATCATATTTCCAAGCAAATATTTGGAGTAGAAATGACCTTCAAGCTTGGTATTCACTTGAACCAGTTTAAAAATTTATCATATACTCCCTCCGTCCATTTTTAATGTTCGTACTTTCCTTTTTCGTCCGTCCATAAATAAAATTCATGTTTCCTTATTTGGTAATTTTTCTTTACTGAAGTGACACAAATGCCCTCCACTTTATTATCTTCTCTTCTCCTTTCTTTCCATTTCACAGCTCCCCCAAATCCCAATTTCTCTTTCTTTTCCATCTTTTCTTCATTCCTTTCTTTTTCTTCTCCTTTTTTTCTTCTCTCCAGAACCTTCCCCACCAATTTCTCTTTCTTCTCCTCCAAGAATCCAAGAAATGCTCAAATCGTAAAGGATTTCAATTGGAATGGAATTCCAACTTCAGGCCATGATTAAGCATCCCAAGCCGCTCCTAAACCCCCCAAAATTAGCCATCAAACGAGCTGGAAAGCAGGCCAATCGGAATCTTTGTGTTCGTCGATGAACAGTAACACGCCATGGTTGACCTGCGATTTCCTCAATTTCCAGCTGCGTAATCAACAAACCAAGCCTGGAAATGGATTCCATGGCTCCAAACGATTCAAGAGCTCAAAAAATTGTGTCACAAACAGCAATGAAAGGACTGGAATCGGAAGTCTTAAGAAGGGATGAACAGTGCCGCGAGGGGCTGCCCAGCGCTTAGAGAGAGAAACACGTCCAGAGCTGATGTACAAAAGAGAAGGGGTGGAGGGTATTTTGGTAAAGTCAATGACATTTACACTTTTTCTTAATCTCCGTGTCCGGTCAAACTCTGAACATTAAAAATGGACGGAGGGAGTATATATATATATATGTATGTGTGTGTGTGTATATATATATATGCACACACACTCTCTCTCCTTCCGTCTCAAATTAACCTTCCTTATTTCTTTTTTGGAAAGATTTTTGTGGCTCATCTTTTTTCTCTTTCCTTTGCATCACTTTCAACCATACAATTTCACTTTTCTTAAACTTCGTGCGAACTGCAAAGTCAAACAATGAACACTAAATTGGGACGGAGAGAGTATATATTTATATATATACAAAAGATTATATATGCTGTGGAATTTTAGTTTTTAGTTATTTCTAATATAGAATTTCTTGAAAGTCTGACATTTTTCTTATAGGTAGGACACCAGTTAATGAC
This sequence comes from Cuscuta australis, assembly GCA_003260385.1. Lineage (NCBI taxonomy): Eukaryota > Viridiplantae > Streptophyta > Magnoliopsida > Solanales > Convolvulaceae > Cuscuta > Cuscuta australis. The sequence continues at coordinate 1,803,108 of NQVE01000195.1, forward strand.
ATATTTGGGTTAAAAGGAGATTAAAGGTCCTGTTAGGAAACAATAAAAATAATATATGGAAAATGACTTCTAGAAAATGAATCGTTTTCCCAAAGTCATTTTCCTTTCCTGGTGTTTGGTTGGAAGTTTGAAAATTGTTCCCGTTTAGTTCACTTTGTGGAAAATAACTCCGTAATACAAAATTTTGAATATTCATAAAAATCTTTTTATGTTGAAACAATTTGCAAAAAAAAAAGAAAGGAAAAAAACAAATCTTTGGAGGCAAAGATAAACAGATGGGAAAAAAATTTGCAGAGTTATGATTCATTCCTATGCATGATAAATGGTCGAAAGATAATCCAAAAGTCAAGCAATTAACAGATTCCTAATTTTTTAAAAAAGGAGCCAAAATTAACGAAATCACTTTTTGGATAATAACCAGTCAAAAAACCCTAGGCGATGAAGACGAAGACATGGAAGGCTGGAGACCCGGCAGTGCAAGCCCTAGGACCTAGGTTTACTGGTTTACGATGCAAGCGAAGGGATAGGGTGAGAAAGATGATGATGCTAAGGAAAGAGGGACGTGTTGAGCTAGATCGCGAAAGAAATAGCAAAAAGTAGAGCGATCTTCGTGAGACAGAGAGTGGAGAGCTTAGCCAATTCCGGAAATTGTCTTCCGGAAAATAAAGTGGAGACAAAATCCGAGTTCCGCACTTCGTTTTCCTCTTGACTAGAGTTTATTTTCTGTTGACTACTGTTTTCATCCCTTACCAAACAGCTAAAAAACAGAGCCTAAAAATCTCTTTCATTCTTGAAAGATGAATGCTGTTCTTGTTATTGTTAGTGATCCACAACTCCACCCTTCCCCAACGGTGATGCTATTTTGTGTGAGTACCACAAAACATGAATATAACAATTACAACCTAACTTTTCTTTGTTAATATTCCACAAAAAGAGCACACAACACAGTAGCAGCATTCAGGAAGAGCTAATGCAGCTTCAGAGTCTGCATCAAGTAGACAGCTTTTACTCATAAAAAATGTAGACTGCTCTTAATCTAGATGCAGAGTTTACAACAACCCAGTAGAATCCCACAAAAGTGGGATCTGAGGATAGATGCAGAGTTTAGTTAACAAAAATATTGAAGTCCAGCATAAACAAACGAAAGCAACCTGCCATTGTAAATAAAATCAGAAGTAAAAATCAGAGTTCATCCAGACATGTAAACATTCATCGATACATGCATATGTGTCACGTGTGTGCATGTAGGAATTTCTATGTACATGCAGCCTTTATGTGCTCTTAATTTATGTATGAATAATAATGCTACTGTACTTGTTCACATCAGAATGACAGGGAATCATCCTTTGAAAAGTTAAGAAGATGGTGGAAGGGAATAAATCTATTTGAGAAAGCATACATATTTTTACCAATTCATGAAAGGTGAGTTTTTCCCCAAATATTTGCCGAAGTTTTGTTATTGTTGTTTTGTTGAAATTTGTAATATGTGGATCAGTTATTGCCTTATATAAGGTGTGAGAATTTGGCGGTAAATTGGAAAAAAATGAGAAGTCTTAGTTTTAAGCGGAAGGAAAAAGTAGTCTAATGCTATAGTTTCAGTGAGGGAAAGATTTAATAAAGTTGAGGCTCAGATTAACTGAAGATATTATCCACAACTATAACAACAAAACTCAGTGTAACCATTAACCTCAATTCCATCGAGGTCTTTGGGGGGGGAGGTTAAGATGTGCACTTCCCTACCTTTATAAAAGATAGATAGATTATTTTCATTAGGCCCATTGTCGCATTTCCTAATGTTATTAAAAGGAATTTAATAATTCCACTGACCAATATGTTATGAGGTTTTCTGCAATTCTTAGACGACTTGCAATTTCTCGGATAATGTATTTATTTACTTAAAAATTGATTCTTCCATAAAATATTTTGTGTTATTTCTTTCATTGGTGTCACATTTTGTGATAAAAAACTCAGTTGTCATAAGCTAATTAAAAAAACTCAGCAAAAAATAAATAATGATAACAGCATAATTTATTATTTTAGCTAAAGCAATTACAAGAAAAGTGACCTTGATTGTCATTTGCGGTTATTTTTTCACCGCTACACTTCAAATAACAACCAACTTACAATCGTTTTCATCTTAAAGATATAGCTACCAATTTCACAGCTGTGGTTAGCTTTTAACTTCACTGCTCGAACTCATTGCCAAAGCATAGGGGCCCCGAGTCTTTTGTTCAATTCTTCATCTACAACCTTTTGCTTTCCTACTTTTCCAGGTTTGTTTTTTATCTTCATGTTGTTGGTTAATGTTACCTTTTCAGCCTACACTGGAGTTTGGTGATTATCTGCATACCAGATAAGGAGGATGAATCGGGACCTATTGTACTTCATTTAGATTCACTAATGTTGCACAGTAGCAAGCCAATCCTAAAGAACACCAAAAGGTAGGGGGGTTGTTTGAAAAACAGTTTTGATTTTTTTTGTATTCCAAGCAAACGCACGGAACTATGCAGGTACCTTGGGTTTGAAATGTGTGTTTTGAACCATTTCTGCTTCCTATATTAGAATTGTATGCAAGTGTAAACAGGAATAACTATATTCTGGCATGCCCTTCGTGTCAATATCTCTTGTGTTTCTTCAATATAGTTTTAGTTAACTAATGCACTATTGTATCACATGGATGCATCATTTCACAATATAATAGTCACAGTTTTGGTTAATCAATGCTCTAGTTCTTAAAGTGTTCTACATGCCTGCATAATTCATGTATGTGCAGGAACACAATGTTGCCAGTGTTATTGCAAAATGAACCACAGTTCTAATGTAGGATTTGGGGGGGGGGGTGGAGAGTTGCTTCAATTGAAGTTGCATACTACTTACCATTTTTCTAATCTACTTTTGTTGGAGTCATGAAGGTTCAAGTTGGTTTATAGTTTAGCGTTCAGCATGGTTGCTGAGATTTTGTTACAGTTTTAAACACTGAAACATAAATTGTAAAATCTTGTGCCCCACTCCCCCGCCCCCTGAAATTTAAGCATCGGATCATTATTACATCATGATCTGAGCAACTTCTGATCTGAAAAGGATCTAGTACACTGATGACCTAAGTCCCTCATTAGTGCATTGATTGATTCATTAGGGACCTAACTCATTAGTGGTCTTGATCTTAGATCATGAGAGATTTGAAATCCTTGAGCAAAGAAACAGTCTTTCACTCTAGACGTGATTTTGTAACAAGTATTAAAACTTCTGATACTCCCTTCATCCCTAAATGAATTACACTTTACCCAAAGCGAAGTAAAATTTCAAGTTTCTTCAATTCATTTCTTTTAAAAATTGGTATAGAAATAAAAAATAAAACTTGCATATTTAAAAAATATATCAAAAGTTCTACAAAACAAGAGGTGACTAGAATATTTTATTTTATCAAATAAACAATAAAAACACACAAATAAACAAAAGTTCCCGTGACTTCTGAATAGTGAAGAGTGTAATTCATTGTGGGACGGTGGGAGTATATTTTAATCCTATGATGTTTTTCTATCTATGTTGACCGAGATATATATAGTTACTCAATTTACCAAATGAAATTCCTATAATGGATTTCATTTTGATGCCCATACGACAGTTCTGTTAAAGGTTTTGCTTGAGTTGGTTTAATTTTTCTTGCAGATTTTTGGTAGAAGAATGGAAATTCTCAAAATCTGAACTACATTTACAAATTCCAGATAACATATGGGATGAACTCCCTGATATAATAGAGGAAAAAGAAATTGAGGTAAGATATTCTCCACAGCTGGATTTGGATGTTACATTTGTCATTTCTTCTCTACCAAAAACCTGCCCAGAGTACTCATTTACGAATTCTACTGTTTATGATCTAGGTGATTAATATTGTGTGGTATCGTTAAGAATTATGGAAAACATCCTTCTTTTCTCTTCTACACAATTTTCTGTGATGATAGGTTCCTCAGCAAAAGAATGATTATGACTGTGGCCCTTTCGTACTTTTCTTTATTGAACGCTTCATTGATGAAGTTCCTGGAAGACTGAAAAGGAAGGATCTAGGAATGGTACTCTTTTTGTCCTCTTTTGCACAAATGAACAAGTCCATTTAGAAGCCATATGTGCTATGACTATCCTTATCAGTTCCATGCTTTTCCTAATTTTCCGTTTTGCCTTTCCCACATTTATTTTTTACCATTATTACTTTTTTCCAGTTTGGAAAGAAGTGGTTTAAGCCTCAAGAAGCTTCTAACTTGAGGCAAAGACTCAAAAGGATACTCGCAGAGGAATTCAAAAAAGCTGCCAAGGAATTGAGGACTTGAAATTGCTAGTGATCATCTAACATCTCATGGATCGTAAGCATTTCCCATCTGCTAACAGGTTTTAACACCGATAGATGACTGGTAGCTAATCAAAATGTTGTTCATCGCCACGGATGGCCATACATTAATGCCAGGGATCCCATGAAAATTGGAGATAGCTTCTGATAGGATGGTTTTTTAGACCAAAAGCTGCACAGAACTGGTCCGTCTGCCCTGGCTCTCAAATTCCCAAGGTAAATGCATCTGAAATGTGAGGCTCTAATAGTCATCAATATATATATATATATATATATATATATATATATATATATATATATATATATATATATATATATATATATATATATATATATATATATATATATATATATGCATATGCTTACTTTTAGTTGTATAGCTGCAGACAAGGCCATTGCTCAACACCCAAGCAACACTTTCTTTACTATTTCGACCTATGAAAAGTTTAATTTTTAGGACAATCTAGTTGTAAATGCTAGTGCTAGTATTGCTATCCATATATGGAAAAATTGATTCAATTTCAGACCTTATTATTTTGTACTGATGTCTTACAATTAGACCCGTAATACACTTATCGTCCAAAACGTCATAGAAAGTGAGAAGAGGAGTTTAGCGCGTCATTTGATTTAGTACATTATTTATTCGAAGCTGAAGTATTGTACAATATTTAACGTGCCATTTTGATTTAGTGGATGCCTTGAGATTATGGAAGTGTATTCATATTGCAATTTACTATGAGCAGATGTGCATTTGGGTGTTTCTAAAGGTACCAAATTCAGCTTGAGTCGCACTAAGGAACTGCTTAGTTGGACTTCATTTCAATGCTGTTTAGTTCAATTAAATACTGCTTAGCTCAAAGTTACACTACAATTAGGCTCCGTTTGGTACACATAATTCAAACTCTAGAATTAGAATTGAGGATAACAATTCCAAATATGCTGTTTGGTAACAAAAAATGTGGATTTGGAATTGATAGTGTCAGAAATGAATTGAAATTGGAAAATTCAAATGCATCTACATCAATTCCATAGAATTTCAATTTCCAATTTCGTGTACGAAACGGATTTTTACTTTATTTTAGTGTCATTCAATGTGGGAGTCAGTTCTACAAGTAGTTATGCGGTTTTTTATATATAGTTTTCAATTTTAAGCTATTATGTTTGTGATTATTTATATTTGAAAATTATTTCCTAATCAGTAGATTATATGTGGAAGAACATATTTGGGTCCAAAGGAGGGTTAAGTTAAGTGCACTATCAATCTTATTTTAGGTTTGAAAGTGGAATAACTCATTTAAAAACATTTCATTCTACAATTAAGAATCGGAGGAAAAACCCATTAAAAATGTTTCTTTTTTATAGATAATGATCGATTACCTTAATAATTGGAACTAGTTGCATATATATAAGATAAGAATTGAACGGGGATCCATATGAGGTAAAAATCTGAAGTATGATTCTAATGACTTAAAATACAAATATTATACTTGTACTAGTAGTACTATTCATTCCGTTCCAAACTAAATTGCTATTTCGGTTTTTACATTGTTTAACCAAATTTAGTTTCAATTCAACTTTATGTGAGAATTGGTGGATTTAAAAAATATAAATTGAGATGAAGGTAGTAAAATTTATATATTTAAAAATTATATAAAAAAACTTTCAAAATAAGAGGTGACAAGATTATAACCATTTTATCAAATGAGGAATAAAAATAGGTCAATTAAGTGAATGTGGTTTGTTCATATTAATAGTAAATAACTAGTTTAATTTCGAACGGAGAGAGTAACTCATAAAATCTCTTAAACTAGGTAAACATTGATAAAAAACGAATGAGTCCATCCCCGATGGCACCCTTCAGAATAGATTAGATAGTCACCTAAGAAGAGTTGAATTAAGTTTTATCCACAGACTAATTAACAAAGGGTGAAACTTGTATTTGATATTCACAGAAGTCATATCTTCCTTCAAATTCAATAGTCAAGAATCAAATTCTATTCATCCCTTTTGACACTTTTTGCTCAACCAATATGGGTAGGCCTAGAGACAACATTGGTTAAAAAATGGATAAAGCTATTTGTGCCTCAAGGATTTGTATCCCATTTTGTACACCACAGGAGTGCAGCAACATTTTGTGTTAGTGTAATACTAACGTTTGTTAACGCACTCACACTTTGTGTCAGTGTAATTTTTTGTTAACGCACCAACAAAGTGTGTCAGTGTAAATCATCAAAATGTTGGTGCATACTTTTAGTGTACAAATGAAGTACAAATTACAAATTTTTGGTACATAACCAGAAAACTTTTGTGCCAGATTTTTTCTCACCCGGATATTATGCCACATTGTACATTCACTCCATCACCAAAAAAGTGTGCTTTTTCTTTGTAAATCTTAATCATTTTAAAATAATTTTAGATACAAAATTATATCTAAAAAATGCTACATCCGTTCCTGAATATTTGTTCAGTTTTAACTTTTGTTCGATCAACTATTTTTAACATTTGACCTATAATTAAATAAAATATATATTGTATATTAATTACATAAAATAATATTTTAAAAATATTTGATACAATAAATTCAAAAAAATTATTTTTTGTATCAAGATTTAATATCATTTTTACTTAATTTGAAGTTAAAATCTAACAAATTTAATCGAAAAAAGTCAAAAATGGAGAAATACTTAAGAACGGAAGGAATACATTTTTTTGAGTGCATTAAGAGTCAATACCCCCGCTTCCATAGGTACTTAAATTTAAATACTCCCTCCGTCCCCCTAAGATCTTCTCGTTTTGACTTTTTGCGGTTTTTTAGGAGAGTTGAAAAAAGGTGAAAGTTTACCATAATACCCTTAATGAAAATGGGTGGAGTGTATTAAATGAGGTAGGTGAGATGTAATAAATAAAGTAAGTGGGGGTAGTTGTGGTATTTTAAGTATTAAAAAAGGTAATGAGAATATCTATGGTGGACAAATAAAAAGGGCTAATGAGAAGATCTATGGGGGACGGAGGGAGTATAAATCTTGGAGAGTGGGCCTATTAAGCTAGTAAGAATTTCAAAAACGAAAACATTACTTTTTAAATATTTAAAATTTACTTCTAAAATTCTACAAAATAACCGGGAAAATAACTACTCCCTATTTTATTGTCAAAGCTCAGGCCAGCCGGATTTCTCACGCCGTTCAGCGGCTCCGGCGTCAGTCGATAAGGGATCCCACGACAAGGGACGGTCGTTTTCAGCTGAGGAAATAGATCAACACGATGATCATGAACGCATTAGGCGCAGATCGGATTCCAGCGAATCGAATGGAGAAATCGCTGCCGGCTTGGCTCTTCAACAGACAGGTTTCAACGGGGACCTCGAAAAGATTACCGCTTCTAATATTCGAAGAGAAAAGGTTCAGATTCGAATTGTCCTCATTCAACAAGAAGGTCTGTATCTATGAATTCGGATCTGGAAAGCGATTCGCGATTTGGTTCGATCTTAGGGGTAGCCTTTGGCTGTTGGATTCAATCACTGCTCTGATTTCCTCTGGTAAGCCACCGCTCCAATTCTTGCAAAGAAATGGGAGTAGAACCCTGAAATTACACCTCCGGAGCAATCGGTATGGGAGATTTCTTAAGGTGATTGAATCTCGGCAATTTGGTCACACTTACTTCTGTATTCCAGAGGGGAAAAGAGGGATTGGTTTCCAATTGTTTCTTGCAGATCTTCAATTCTCTGTCCACAGTCTCAGGGGATTATCAGAGGACCCGATTCCCGGCCCTGACGAAGGGTGGATCTGCTCCGTTGAGAGGGTTTCCATGAGAAATTCCATATCCATCTCAGAATCTTTGCTTCAGAGGGATGTCAACATAGGCCTGATTGACATTATTGATAATCTTGAGCTTCATTTTGTAGATGGGATCTCCCAGCGAATGGAAGCCACAAAAAGGGGTGCCGGAGGAAAGGCTAGCAGTAGTGATTCAGTTTCTGACCAAAACGGTGGGCCAGAATCCGAGATAGTTTCGGAATCAAGTGTTCAGCCCCTCAATTCAAAGCCATTCTCATCTAAAGCAGCACCTCTATGGGAAGGCTCTGGTATTTTGCCAGAATCTGGTGTTGTTGACGAAGGAAGGTCGTCTGCACTGAGTTCCTCCAAGGGCAAAGAAGGTTGTGATGGCTCTTCTGAAAACTTGGCTGCACAGGGGAATATACCGCTCATTCCGTTAAACAATGGGGGGGGGAGCTAAAAGCACCCCATCAGAGCACAGGGAGAGGGAAAAATGCCGAGGGCAAGAAAAAGAAAACGAATGAGTAATCATCCTCGTTGAAGTTTGATTGGTTCTATTTGGTTTCTTTTTAGGAATATGCAGCTATGGTTGAAGTAACAATAAGGCATGTCTTACTGCCTTATTGTTGTAGTAACAACTGGTTCTCCTGAACTATAGAAGCTGGTTTTAGATTTTGGCATATATAGAGGGTGTTTGGGAGTGATTAACTTGTGGGTAAAGTGATTTTCACAAAAGCGGAAAACAGAAGCACCATATATTTGCTTCTCCGAAATGGTGTTCTATGTACGAAATGATGGTAAGAAAAGTAGAAGTTGGTATGCCAAACAGAATAAAATGATTACCATCTAGTCTTGTTGGTCTATTTGCTGCTTTGACTTTGGCTTTGGTTGATATTTGATTGGGGGTTTGAGTAAGTAACTGGAGTATAAGAATGATGCTAGATGTTGCCCCTTAGAGTTAGACTAAGGAGTATATGCCATTGATTTGTAGAGAAAGATATGGCTATGATGGTTACAGGATGGCGAGGGGTGATGTTGCTGTTTTTTTTTAACACTAATAACTCTATTACAAGGTAGTATCTGTACATTCTTAGTGTATTGAAGCCCGTAAAGTTATTATCTCCACGAACACATGACTTCTCATGTTGCTGTTTATTTAAATTAGTTTGGTTAGAGTTTTGTTGGGTTTTAGAATTTGGGTGGGGTAAGATTTAGACTTTGGATAAGGGGCTGTGTTTAGTATTTAGAGTGGGGTGTTCATGGCTTTTGGACTTTTCGCTTTTCTTTGGAAGAGTTCTGGTTTGGTCCCCCTCTTCCATATTTTTTAACCTTGGATTGGCAGTTACATTTAGGGTTGTAAACGAAGTAAATAATTTTGGTTCGATTCCATATTCATATTTGAATACCACAATTCATATTATACTAATAAGAATGTAAATACTTTTTAGTATTGGGAAGTAAAACGAATCCAAATATGTAATATTCGATTCAGTATATTAACAAATATATTCAAATTTAACTACACAAACTAATCTAAGTACATAGATATATTCTACTATGTAATTTAATTTCTTTTAAATATGAAAATATTATATGTAACCAACTCATTTTTGAAACTATGATTTTGTATCATAGCTCTAGACAATAGTAGCTTATTTTTGTACGAATTCATTGTTTAATATTGATGATTTATATAGTGTGTTTTCGATCTCTAATTTTTTAAACTAGAAATAGTACATTACTTAGTTTTCTTTGAAATTTTTGTATGTGTACTTGTTCAGTAATAAAGTATTTTCTCCGTCCTGAAATGTTCTTCCCACTTACTATTCACACGGTCAAACTTTAATCACTTTCTTTACCTATTTTTATTAGGTATTTGATAAAATAATATAGTCTTGTTACCACTTGTTTTGTAGAACTTTTGATGTAGTTTTTAAATATATAACTTTTATTTTTTAATTTTACACCTACAATCAAATCAATTGAATTAAAAATAAAGTCGGTCAAACTTCGTAAACAGAATCGGGAAGAACATTATAGGATGGAGGGAGTATTTCATTGTAAGTTAGCACATCCTTATCAAGCTAAATTACTAAAATTTAATCAAATTAATGTAACACAAAAAATCTAAAGTATACCGTTTTCAATAGCTATGCATTGTGAAGTGTAATCACGTGCATTAATGATACTTTAGATACAGTAAAAAATAAAAGTTAAGTTAAAGAAATTAAAATCGATCTCGACACATCATTTAAATTATCATTATTTGATTATTCGTTCAAATAACTAATCGATTAGCCATCAAATATGAAAACAAATTTCTTTTAGAATTCGTTTCATATTTAAATTTGAGTTCGTATTTGGAAAAACTACTCCCTCCGTCCCAAATTATAATGCTTGTTTATTATTCACAGGGTCAAACTTCATTCACTTTCTTTCTCTATTTTCGTTAGCAATTTGATAAAATAAAATATTATTGTCACTACTAGTTTTGTAGATCTTTTGATGTAGTTTTTTAATATGTAATTTTTATTTTTAATTCTATACCATTTGTCATATAAAATGGTTTGAAAATAATTTCAGTCAAACATCGTAAACCGAAACAGGCGTTATAAAATGGGACAGAGGTAGTAGTAAAATACGAATATGAATACTTTGGTATTTGGTTCCATTTGATTCGTTTACAACTTTATTACCCTAGGGAGAAAGACCAAAGTAGGACTAAAACATTGAAAATATATCAAAATAGGACTTCCATGTTTTTATTTTCGAAATAGGAATTACATTACCAAACATGGTCATATACATTACCAAAAAAGTATAGTAATTTGCACATGTACATTGTCACATTACCACAATGCAAAGTCACAGTACCACAATGCATAGTCATATTCCGGGAAAAAAAACATGAAAGTCCTATTTTGGTACTTTTCTCTATGTTTTAGCCCTATTTAGGATGATTTCTAATTATTCTAGGTACATTTAGTGTAGGACTGTTAATGGATAACTAAAAATCCAATTACCGTCTCCATCTGTATCTATTTAAACGAGAATAACCCGTTTTAAATAAAGCAAAGCTCACTACTTTGAACACAAAGGCTCACCTTTTTTTAAATTATTTTAAATCAAAAAAATTAATTAAAAATAAAATAGCAATACCGGTCAACCACCGGTAAACGGAGGTGACAGGCGGCGGAGCAGCAGTGGCCGACGGCGACTGTTGGCAAACGGCGGAGGAGCAGCGGCGGCTACCGGCGATCGGCAGTGAGTATGTGTGTGTGTGTGTGTATATATATATGTATATATATAGATTTTGGTCTGGTGAGAATGCAATCTTAGGAGAGAAATGAGAATGAATCTGGTGCTTTAGATTGTGAGATCTAAGGGTCAAGATTTCATCAAAATTAGATGCACCAAAATGGTGCGAAAATGCATCACGTCGAAATGCACCATAAACCTTCGAAAATGCACTATCTCAAAATTTGAGCGCAGGATGCAGTCTGAGCCGCACGATGCATCAGATCCGACGGCTAGATTTTATTCTCATTTCTCTCCACAAGGTGCATTCTCACGAGAACCGGCATATATATATATATATATATATATATATATATATATATATATAATATATATATATATATATATATATATATATATATATATATATATATATATATATATATATATATATATATATATATATATATATATATATATATATATATATATATATATATATATATATATATATATATATATATATATTTATATATTGTGTGTGTGTGTGTGTGATTGACTCCAGCGAGATTACATCTTACAGTGAGATGACATACTTCGGTGAGATGACGCAAAGCTCACAACATTTCACTGCAAAGCCCACCAATGACCAATGTAAAGCTCACCTGGAAATAAAACAAAGCTCACCACTTTGAACACCAAAACTCACTTTTTTTTAATTTTGAAAATTAAAAAAATAATTAAAAATAAAATAGCAACACCGGTCAACCACCGGTCAGCAGCGGCAGTGGGCGGCGGCGGGCGGCGGAGGAGGTCGGCGGCAGTGGTTGGCGGAGGCGGCCGGCGGCGGAGGTGGTCGGCCGGCGGCTGAGGTCGGTGGCGATGGTGGTCGGCCGGCGGCGGCAGTGGCCGGCGGTGGCAGGCGGTGACCGGTGATGGTCAACGGTCAATGGTCAAAGTCTAGTCAACACCTCTTCCTTTGATTTTTTTTTTCAAAAAAAATTTAAAGTGTTGAAAAAATATGGTGAGCTTTGCCTAACAATTTTGTGAGCTTTGTAATTGGCTTTGCAGTGACCAGTGGTGAGCTTTGCGTCATCTGACCGAAGCATGTCATCTTACCGTAAAGTGCCATCTCAATGGAGTCAATATATATATATACATACATACATATATATATATATATATATATATATATATATATATATATATATATATATATATATATATATATATATATATATATATATATATATATATATATATATTATATATATATATATATATATATATATATATATATATATAATATATATATATATATATATATATATATATATATATATATTATATATATATATATATATATATATATATATATATATATATATATATATATATATATATATATATATATATATATATATATATATATATATATATATATATATATATATATATATATATATATATATATATATATATATATATATATATATATATTATATATAGGGATTGATTTCAGTGAGATGACACCTTAAGGTGAAATGACATGCTACGGTTAGATGACGCAAAGCTCACCACTCATAAATAGCTAGCACTTGACTCACCCTAGATGGCTAACTTTGAATTTTATGGTTGGAGTTGTTGAGTTCGGATCCCTCTGCCCTCATCTTACGTTTTTATTTCCGAAGTTGAACACATTGATATTCGGTCGGATTTCGATATTTTGTCAATTTCAGATATGTAATCAAATTTGGATAATCCCAAATCGGGAATTGCCCATTGGTTACGGATTCAGATAGAAGTCAAAATATCCATCGGATACGAATTCAGATATCTCAAAATTAAATCGGATTCAGATATGTCATATCTGTTGCGAATATTATCCGTTTACAACCATAATCTTGTGAGACTAAAGGCAACTCAAGAACCCCTTATTTTCTCAAACCCCAATTAGGCTCTGTTCCGTTCAACATATTTTTTCTAATCTGATACGATTTTTTTGTAGTTTTGATCTGATTGGATTTGATTTGATCTCATCTGATTGGATATGATCTGATCTGATTGGAAATGATCTGGTCTGATCTGATTGAATCTGATCTGATTTAATTTGATTGAATGTGATCTGATCAGATTTTTTATGATTTGATTAAAAAGCAAATCAATAATTTGATCTCACTTTATAAAAACTTTTGAAAATTATAATAATAATTCATATTATAATATAATCAATATTTTTTTTATTTTATGATTATTTTTTAATGAAATAAAATTAGTTAATTCATATATTAGATTAATCATTCATTTTATAATGTAATAATATTTTTTATTTTATGATTTTTTATGTAATAAGAATATTGATTTAATATTTTAATGATTAGTTCATACATACATTAGAATAAATTTTTAATTCATATATACATTAAAAAGTAATTAAATTTAGATAATAAATATAGAGAAGAGATAGTATTTTTATTAAAATATCTCATCCTTATAAAATATTAATGTTAAGCAAAGAAATAATATATTTTTCTGCATCTTATATTTCTATTTAACTTGTTTCTAAAGTTTATTCTTTTTCATTTTAAAGAAACAAATTTGTGCTTCATATCATTTTATTTTTCTCTAAATAAATTATAATCGCACAAAAGTTTCTTTTTCTTACTTCTTATATATTTTCAAGAGAAATTAAATTTATTTTTTGAAAGAATCGTATCAAGTGAAACAAGTAAAAAGTATGAAATTTAAAATAACAATAACAATAACAATAATAATATTAATAACAACAACAACAATAAAAATAATAATCAAAATAATTCTTTATTGGATCTGATCTGATCTCGTCTAATCTGATTGGATCTGATCTGATTGGATTTGATCTGATCTAATCTGAATAGATTTCATGTGATCTGATCTCATTTGAATTGATCTGGTCTGGTTTGATATGATATGATCTGATTTTAATAAGAATAAGAAAAAAGCAGAAAAAATAATTTGAACGGAACAGGACCTTAGGGCCCTTTTCCGGCCCTGTTCCGTTTAACTTATTTTTACTGATTTTTTCTTATTCTTATTAAAATCAGATCAGATCTAATTAGATCAGGTCACATCTGATGAGATCCAATCAAGAATTATTATTATTACTATTATTATTATTATCATCATCATCATCATCATCATCATCATCATCATAATCATTATTCTTATTGTTGTTGTTGTTGTTATTTTAAATTCCATTTTTTTTACTTGTTAACTTGATACGATTCTTTCAAAAAATAAATTTAATTTTTCTTGAAAAAATATAAGAAAAAAGAAAATGAGACTTTTGTACGATTATAATTTATGTAGAGAAAAATAAAATGATATTTTATTTGTGCAATTATAATTTCAAAGTACATTATTCCTCATTTTCATCAATGTTTTATAATATTAGTGTGTAACAATTTTATGGAATGTATTATTTATAACATACAACGTTTTTTTTTGTCTACCACATCTAGCATGTAATAGATTATTATACAAGATGCAGAAAAATATATTATTTCTTTGCTTAACATTAATATTTTATAAGAATGAGATATTTTAATAAAAATACTATCTCTTCTCTATATTGATTATCTAAATTTAATTACTTTTTAATGTATATATGAATTAAAAATTTATTCAAATGTATATATGAACTACTACCTTCATCCCAGTGTATTTGTCCAGTTTGACTTTTTCGAATCAAACTGGACAAACTTTGAACTTCAATTACTCTCAATTTATATTAAATATTAGCATAAGGAAATACAATTTTGAAAGTTCTCAATATGATAAATGCAATAAAGTCATTTTTATGTTAAAATATATTATGATTTTTATTTAATTGAAGCTCAAAGTTTGTCCAATTTGACTCGAAAAAGTCAAACTGGACGAATACACTAGGACGAAGGAGTAATTATTAAAATATTTAATCAATATTCGTAGTTTATAAAAAATGATCATAAAATAAAAAATATTATTACATTATAATATGAATGCTTATTCTAATATATGAATTTACTAATTTTATTTCATTAAAAAAACAATCATAAAATAAAAAATATTGATTATATTATAATATGAATTATCATTACAATTTTTAAAAGTTACTCCCTCCGCCCCCCTAAGATCTTCTCGTTTTGATTTTTTGCGGTTTTTAAGGAGAGTTGAAAAAAGGTGAAAGTTTACCAAAATACCCTTAATGAAAATGGGTGGGGTGTATTAAATAAGGTGGAAAAGGTGTAATAAATAAAGTAAGTGGGGGTAGTTGTGGTATTTTAAATGTTAAAAAAGGTAATGAGAAGATCTATGTGGAACAAATAAAAAGGGTTAATGGGAAGATCTATGGGGGACGGAGGGAGTATTATAAAGTTAGACCAAATTATTGATTTGAATTTTAAATCAAATCATAATTAATCAGATTAGATCATATCGGATCAGATTCAATTAGATTAGATCATATTCAATCATATTATCAGATCCAATCAGATCAGATCAGAACTACAAAAAATCAGATCAGATCAGAAAAAATAGGTTGAACGGAACGGAGCCTTAGTTGGGTTCCCCGAGTACCGACCCACAATAGGCTTGGAAAAGATAAACAAAACTATAATCTCAATATGATTTATAGGAAGTGAAACATGTCCTTTGGTACGCTCAAGAATCTAATGCAGAGCATAGTCATTCTTTATCGTCATTGTGTGAGTCGAAGCCAAATTTACCTCCTTCGGCACTCACCTCTCAACCACACGAACTAACGCCAAGAGAGCACGTGTTGGATGTTTCCCTTTCGTGGTGTTTCACATTAGTTGTTAATACAAACTAGTGCTTTGTGCAAAAAAAACAACTCAATGTCATTCATTACAGATCAAATAGAATTTACTTCACAAAACACCATACAGACATCGAAAAACTATAATCCAAAAGTAACTATCAAAAGCACTCACTCACTGAACTCAATACTCTCTACAAGGACTACACAATCCTAATGATAATAGAGTAATAATCAAATTTGACCAATGAACCCAATAACAGTTTTACCTTGTTTGTCTCTCAGCACTCTAAGGTGATATTGGTCCAGCCAAGATCTTTCAAGTTTGATTCCCAGTAACAAAACAACTCTGTTTTCCTACTTCCAAACCGAACATGTTCCTGGTTTCTGAGGCCCGACCAGACTATCGGGTTTCTACAAGTTGATCCAAAATGAGTCAAATCGAAAATGGAAGCACACCATAAAAGAACCAAACAGAAAACCCTTTTGAAGAAAGGCAGTTCTTGATTACAGGCTTGTTTAGAGAAAATACAATGGCACAACCTAATTTTACATTGTTCAGCAGGGGGAGGAGGCATAGCTTGAGACATTATCTGTAATTTCTATACATATGATTGGCTACAATCCTACAAACATACAACTGCTAAACCTTTGCTTGTACATATAGATACGGTTTTACCTTAGTCACTGACCTTTTATATTTTTTTCAAGGGCACAAATATCGTCCATTTGAAATTATGAGCACCGGACCTTCTGCTACTCCACCCAATGACAGGTTTCTGGATATCCTTAGGTCACCATTTTGTATAGAACTTTTTCACACCGCTTAAAAATGACGGCGAGGAAAATGCAGGGTACCACTCTCAAGTAACATGCATGCAAAAGCCTTAAATTTGTATATGGAAGGAAAACTGGTGGCAAAAAGCAGATCCATGTATATGAAAATACTGGAATGTGCCAGAGGCGTCAACTCCTTGAATCAGGGTGGCCAACATTAAAATCAAAGTGGCACGTCCATGTCATCAGGGCAGGCACAAGATCAATCCACTTTGGTTCAGAAAAGGGGCGTATCGTTTCAACCACCAGAGTCTTTTCTTCTCTTGCTGGATCTGGTTTTTGGTTTTGGATTCTCAGCGGGATCTGAATCAAGCAGCTTTTGAATTGGACTACTTGATTTGGAACTCCGAGGTGCTGCTTTCGCTGATCTACATTCTGGCTTTATGCCCTCTTCATCGGCTAGGTGTTTCTCATACAAGATGGCTGAATCAAGGGCATATAAGCGGAGAGCAAGGGCAGACAGGGTAGATATTTTGCAAGCAGCTGAAGGCGATGACCAGTACCACCAATCATTCCTCAAGTACTCGGCCTTTATTGTGTCCTCTAGTATGATCGTCGCTTGAACCATCTGAAGAAATGAAGCAACTCATATCTTAAATGCTTATTAATGTAACATAAAACACCCAAAAGGGTACGTATAGCTTATCATACTATAACCATGGAAAGAAAAAATAAGAGGGAGCCAAAACGTAGCGTTTTATAGAGAAATTATTAAGAACCTGGTGCTAGCCCCATCTACATCCATGTAGTGAGCATAACATTCTAGTTAGTCAGTGTAGACTAAGAGGAATACAAGCATAAAATGTTGGAGCACCGGGGTGCTCCTAGATATTTTCCATTTTATACGTCAACAAACAACAAAAGCTGTTTGCATTTTCAGAATTCCAGTTCAAATATAAATATCAAATATAAAGCTTGAAGATATTTGTACAAATCTGGCTTCACCATGGGAAAAATGTAAAAAAAATAAGGGAAAGATTTTGCCAACCTATAACACTTACAATTGTTAGAGTATAGAGTCAGTGGATTGTGTAAATGAATCTTGAAGACTTGGCATTTATATATAGCTTATGGAAGCGTGACATGCTAATAATTAGTGAGCAAGGAGAACCGTAGTGCTCCTAAATATTTTCCATTTTATACGTCAACAAACAACAAAAGTTGTTTGCATTTTCAGATTTCCAGTTCAACTATAAATATTACGGAGTAAATAGAAAGCTTGAGGATATTTTGAACAAATCTTGCTTCACCACAGAAAAAATGAAAATAAAGAAATTTAAGGGGATGATTTTGTCAACCTATAACACTTGCAATTGTTAAAAGAATAGCGTCAGTGGATTGTGTAAAATGAATCTTGAAGACTCAGGCATTTATATAGAGCTTATGGAAGTGTGAGAATACAACATTTTTTCCAAATAAATTTAAATTTGTCATTTGTGACATAGTTTGTTTTGTTAGAAAATGAGACAAAGTCATCCAATAAAATTTAAGAGTATTTAGAACTAACAGTTGACATATCTCAAGTGAAATCTTTGTATAACAAAAGACACCAGAAAGAGCTAGTGTGCCAGACCAACTAAGGACCAATATTTGAGGGATTATCAAAACTATATAAGTTCACAAGGGTAACTATTATGTGTTTACTTTCCATTCAACGCTGAGCTCACTTCAGTTGAAAGACTTGTAGTTTATGCTTAAAAGAGTTAATCAAATAGGAAAGGGAAACTAACCTCATAAACTGTAGCCACAGATTTTACAAATGTGCGCCAAATACATCTTCTGTCTGAGTCTGATCTTGATGCTCTCAGAGCTTCTTGGGGTAGACAAGCATCCATGTCAATCAAGTTGATCTTTAGATGCCTCAGAATCTCAAGATCCCTGCCTACCAATGGTCTTACAGAGGACTCACGAACAGTTAAGCTCTTATTTATTCCTGGTACTTGGTTATCAACATTGGCAGAATAACATTGTCTTTTACTCGCCAGTGTCGATCTTGCATTCCCAAGTTCCAGCTCATCATCAAATAAGCCATTTTCAGCATGGCCTGGTAGATTATCTATGACGTGGGTCTTGGGAGGAATACATGGCCCAGCATTTGATTGCTCCTTATTAGTAGCTTTTGTGGCAACCTCATCTTCTGTCATGGATAACAATCCTATGTCAGGATAATCCAGATAGGGAGACCTATACTGAATAAAGGTTGGAACACCATTCGAGCCAATCAGACCTATTTTCTTCACCTCCTCCTTGAGAGAACTTTGAACAATGAATTTCCCTTTGATCTCTTCAAAATTTAATGCACATTCTGGTTGGTCAAGATGTTCAATGGGAGCAGGTTCGCTACTGTGTTTCTTCATTCCAGGTTCTTCAATATTAGCTAGCCTCCTGCTCATGGATGCTTGATTGATATCATTACCGTCAGAGGACTTGTTTTGACAGGGTTCACTTTTTGTCATTTTTTTGCACTTGGAAGGATGTTCTATTACCTGGCTACTCTCATACACTTGTGAGTTGGGCATGCACTTGTCACTGGCATGCTGTGCCAGCTCCTCAGCAGAGGAGAATGTAAGATGACATGAGTAGCAATGAGGCCTAGAAACCCATAATGGTTCTAGGCATAGACACCTATATATTCCACCCTTACAGAGGTCTTTCACTAGAAAACCAGGGTTCTTCAAGACTTCCGTTCCATCCATTTCTTCGCAAGATCCATATTTCTTGGATAAAACCGTCATAGCTTTGGTAATATGATAATCAGTTTCAGAATATCTTCTGCCTTTCGAGGAGTCTGAAGTGCATAGTTCTTTTTTCTTCTGGAGCAGCCCATCCATCAAGTTGGAGTGCTTGGATTTACAGGCCACGCGCTGGAAAATCGACTCCTTTAACTCTCTCTCTCTTGAATCATTATCTCTGAGCCATTCCATAAGTTCTTTAATGTCCTGGTCAGATTGGTAAATTGTCCATTGACAAAGATTTGGGATCCCAAAATTGTCTCCAGATGCCAGTCCATAACTACCTGTCTGCCTTGAATTTTCCAAACTTGAATGACAAAAATTATGAGATATCCTCTGCCTTGAACTCACACCTGAATTAGCTACTATCTGCAGGTAAGAATCACCTGTACTAAGAATCCAGTAAGGTGTGCCCTCAGAATCCCGTCCCAAAAATTCCTTTCTAACAGACACATTTTGAAGCTCGGCTTCTTTCAAGGCAATTGATTCCTGCAATGAATGAATCTCACCTTTCAGAGATGCAAGTTGATTGTTTAAGGCTTGAGAAAAATTCACATCACCAGCATTAGAAGACTGATTCACACAATTGTAGGAATTAGTGGAATTATGCTCAGGCAGGACCTGGACAGTACATGGCAAGGTATTGGAACTGCCCTCTGGTGACTCCTGAAAATCAAGATTACTACACAAATTGTCATGCACCAGCCCATCTTGTGAACTGGCTAAGTGTTTGCTACATTGTGTCTGAAAAGAATTATCCAATTGACACTTATCTTTGACAGCTTGCTGATATTGTAAATTATTTTCAGCATCGGTAGACTTTAGATCATTAACAGAGAATGCACAAGTTGCCTCTAAATGGTCTGTTGAACTGTAACTGTTTTCCACCAACACATTCCTTTGTGAACCATCATCCAGCTGTCTAAAATAACCAGACATTGTAGTACTCCTAGCACCACGTTCAATCACCTGCCCATTTAATTTACCATCACAAACACCGGAAGTGAATGCATTAGAACCAAAGTCTCCACCATGCCCAACAATATTTTTCACTTTAGCCAAGTTTGCCACCAAAAGTTCTTCCCTTACTTTCAAAAGCTTCAGTTCAGAATTCAGTGACCGTAACTTCTGCTGCAGTTCCGCAGATACAGAGGCACTTTGATCAAGGTGTTCACGGAAAATGGCTGAATTCAGTGCCTCATCACACAAAAATTTCATTAAGAAAATCCGCTGCACCAAAAGAGGAAACAGTTTATATGCATATCTCACAATTTACAGATAAGTGGCAAAATACTGGTGACATATTACATAAAATTTAAAAGAATAGTGGCAATCTACTGAGGTCATAATGTCCCATTACCTACTCTAGACAAATAGACTACTCCCTCCGTCCCACATATAGGTTCCACAATGAATTCGGCACACTTATTAAGAAAAGGTGGAATTGTATGGTTGGAAGTGGTGCACAAGAGACGGAAAAAATATGAGCTACAATTATTTTCATAAATAGAGAGTGCATCCTTTTTTTGGGACAGACGAAATGGAAATGTGAAACACTTTTATGGGACTGAGGGAGTTCTAATTATGAAAATGATCACATCAAAGTATATTGCTTATACTTATCCACTTCTTAAAGTCATTTATGCATATTCTATGAAAATGTGTACCACCAATATCATAAATTGCTTATACTTATCTTCTTCTCAAAGTCATTTCTGCATATTCTGTGAAAATGAAGGAAAATTCTAAGAGTTTATCACTCTGCCATAATCCAGGAGAATTCCAAAGATCTGTAATGATCTATATTCAATGTGGACAGGTTGTAGGCTACTTATCTGTTATACCCCTGGATGGCTCCACCAAAATCCTAACCCCTCCCAAATATCCAAAAGTATTTTATTTCCTTTTGATATCCAAAATAAAGTTTTTCCTACTCTTATTTTAGCCTAGGGCCAAAAATAAGAGTGTGTAAAATACAACCTTTTGTTTGTTGTTATTTTCCTTCTTTTAAGCCTTTTAATAAACAAATAAAACCTTCTCTCCCTTCCTCTAAATCCCTGCCCAAATAAACCTCACAATCCCAACACAACACCCACAAAGAGCCAAAACCATGACCCACCTCCAGCCCCTACTTGTTGGAATGCATGAGTTCAACCCTTTCTGTGTTGTTAAGTGTTGACTCACAGGTTTTGATAATTGACAAACACAATTTATTCAAGTCAAGATCAAAATGCTACAACGACAAACACAAAGACTTGAAGTGCCATTCCTTGAAGTATTCAAGAAGGTGCACAGGATTTTATTGAAGTCCGAGACGCATTCGGAGCGCCTAACGGAGGACTCGGAGGAGTAGAAGATTTCCGAAGACTTTTATTTATTTGAGTTGTAGGAATTTTTGTAAGGATGACAAAAATATCTTCTCTCCAAAATTGTTTTTATGAGAGTTAAAATAAAAATTATATTTAGTTTTTGAGTCGGTTGAAAAATCTTTTTAACTGTTCAAAATATTTTTATTGAGTCAGTTACAAAAAGTGTGTCAAACATTTATCTAATATTTATTTTAATATTATAAAATATAATATTTATTTTAATATTATAAAATATTTTTGGTAAGCAAAAATATTTTACTCAAATATTTTTCGTGTACATCGTTTGACACACAAAATAATTTTTGGACTCATTTTTACTCCCTTATTCAAATTCATTGAATAAGAGATTTTTTTTAGGAGCGTTGCTGCCTGATTCCCGTTGTCTCAAACAACGAGTATTCATCCAATTTACTTTCAATCGCAACTGGCTTGGGCCCTTTGTGTTTGTGAATCATTTCGAATCTATTCGATTAATATTCTCACATTAATCGATTAACCCAGTTTTTGTTTTGATTAATCGATTAAATTCTTTTGATTAATCGATTAATTGAGTTTTACTTCGTGTTGAGCTTCTTTGATATAATCGTTTTTTTCTTCCCATTAATCGATTAGTTTACTCAGACCATTCTAATCGATTAATAGTTTTGCACTAATCGATTATTTACGCGTTGAAGGAACTCTGCGCAGACTGCATTAATCGATTATTGACACTGCATTAATCGATTATTATGCTGCATTTTTTCATCCCAGCTTCTTTTCTTGGACCAACGGATATATTCCTTCAACCCCTATTTAAACACTCTTCCTTGGTCATTTTTGAAATGAACAAGCACTCCTAAACTCCCCCAATCTTGAGGTTATAATCCTCCATTCATTTCTTCCTCAAATTGATATATTTTGAGAGAAAACTAAGTGTTTTTCAAGAGAGTGTTCTTGTCATCCATAGAGCTTAATCTTTTCTCATTTCTACTCTTGTGAGAGTTATTGCTGAGAGGTTGAAGAAGATTGTTCTTCTTGTTGTTCAAGGCTTATGTGATTTAAGTCTTGGTTGTGAAGTCTTGTAGAGAGCATATCTACGAGCGGTTGTGTCGAGGCTTGTGGGATTCAAGTTCTCGAGTTGTAAACGGTTTGTTAAGCACCCGTAAGCTTAACGTAAGTAGTGGTAGCTTCGAGAGAGTCTCTCGGGGAACTGGACTAGCCACAAGGTGGTGAACCAGTATACATCGGTGTGTTCTTTGTCTTCTCTCTTTTATTTCCGCTGCACTTACGTTTATTTTATTTATCCTACGAAAATCGGTAATCATTCTCAACAACTCTATTCACCCCCCCTCTAGAGTTGCACGCCTTGTCTAACACTACTTCCTGCCCATGTTTTCCCTCACAGTAACCCAAAGCCATAACTCCAAAATACCCATAAATAATACCCAGCCTTGTCCCCTTTTAATGACCAAAAACAATCCCTCTTTTATTCCCCAACATTGACCAACCATTGTCCCCCTTGTGTCTCCCACCTAGGCTGGATAAACAATAACAAAAGGACAAAAGACTTTTGTGAGTTTATTGACACTCCACCCACCAAATCAGTCCCCACATACCTTCCATGAATGACCCAATATAAGGCCAATAAAACCAACCATCACCCATCCCCTTTGTCCCCCATTATTTCCCAAGAATCATCACTTATTTCCTTGTGATTTTCCTCACTAAAGGACAAGCCACCAGCCATGAAAATCAAAGACCAAATCCCTGATTTCATTCCATTAAGAAAACATAAACAAATGGATATTATTCTTGTGATTTGTGAGTGGATGTTTCTGGGAAGTTTCCCCCTATGTGTGTGTATTTATTTCGGCCTTAGGCCATTTTGTGAGACTCATATTGTAATTCCATTTTCCATTTAGTAATACACTTGTTGTGTTTGCTATTTAAATTCCTAAATCTATATCTTAAGAGTGGTTATCTTAAGTGTGAGTTTTAGGTTCTAGATATTTAATTAAGTGTGTCATATCTTGATTGAATTCTAGATTCAAACCCCAAGTTAAGATAAGAGTGTGTTATATCTCTTAACACCATCTTGGTTTATCCCTTCACTTTACCTCTGCCAATTTCATTTCTCACCATTTCTTCTTCTTGAACTTATTCTTTTCTTTCATCAAAAACCCAAAAAAAACAACTCTTTGTTCCACCCCCATATTTCGTCCCCCTCATTTCCTCTTCACCATTCCATAATTCCATCTTCAAATAGCAACTTGATTATACCCCGGGTCTCGGGTATAACATTTGGTATCGGAGCTCAGCCTCGAGGCTTTCTTAAGTCTCGACGATCACCTTGAGGACCGGCTTTGCAAACGTTGCCCAAAGGTTGCTGATTTTTTTCAGAGACTTTCAGTTCCATAGCATTGAGCACGGAGGAAGTTACACGACGTATTTGAAGGTGAAACTTTCCAGTTCAGTAGTTTAACCTTTTATCTACGTCTGGCCGCTGATTTCACTCAATTCCGAGTTACGGTTTGAGAGATACGCCCTCCCGAAGTTGATAACACAGTCCTGGCCGGATTCTGTCTACCTTGCTGAGTTTGTCTCCAAAAAGGTAGAAAACATTTTTCAATGGCTCTGAAATTTTGATATGTCTTTAAAGACTTCAATATCTAACTCCGGGAATTGGAATTACATCTTTCCAATATCTGGTTGTTGAGATATGGATGTCCAAAGATACCTCAAAAATCTGGAGATCATCTACGCCAATGAGGTTATATTGCAAGGGCCAACTCAACGGTGCTACAAGTGTTGTGGCTATGGTCATATCTACTGGATATGCCCAAATGAACATGCCGTACCGTATGAAGAATGGGCCAAGATTAATGAAGAAGCTTCACGTGCAGAAGTTTTGATTGAAGAAATAATTTTTGAAGAGGAAAAGAAAAGCTTCAACGACCAGCTTGTCATTGTTGAAGACGTCTCTGATTTTCAAGTCAAAGATGAAAATGACGTCTTCGTTGAAGAACCAGATTCCGAGGTTGTTGTGGAGGAAACTAAACCGGATGTTATATATTCTAAGGAATTAAATTCCACAGAGTATTATCGTCCAATTGGTGAAGAAGAAACTTATTTCATCTTTGAAGGACATGTGAAGCAGGTACTAACCAAGGTGGCCATAATATTCCGGAAATTACACTACGAGGTGCCAACTAAATCCGGAGTGAACTTCAATATTGGTGGTTCATTAAGTTTCCCATTTGATCCGGGAATACTTTTATGAAACCATCAATCTTCCACGGTGGTGCGAAAGTTTGAGGACAAACTTTTTTGAAGAAGGGAAGTATGTTATACCCCTGGATGGCTCCACCAAAATCCCAACCCCTCCCAAATATCCAAAAGTATTTTATTTCCTTTTGATATCCAAAATAAAGTTTTTCCTACTCTTATTTTAGCCTAGGGCCAAAAATAAGAGTGTGTAAAATACAACCTTTTGTTTGTTGTTATTTTCCTTCTTTTAAGCCTTTTAATAAACAAATAAAACCTTCTCTCCCTTCCTCTAAATCCCTGCCCAAATAAACCTCACAATCCCAACACAACACCCACAAAGAGCCAAAACCATGACCCACCTCCAGCCCCTACTTCCTGCCCATGTTTTCCCTCACAGTAACCCAAAGCCATAACTCCAAAATACCCATAAATAATACCCAGCCCTGTCCTCTTTTAATGACCAAAAACAATCCCTCTTTTATTCCCCAACATTGACCAACCATTGTCCCCCTTGTGTCTCCCACCTAGGCTGGATAAACAATAACAAAAGGACAAAAGACTTTTGTGAGTTTATTGACACTCCACCCACCAAATCAGTCCCCACATACCTTCCATGAATGACCCAATATAAGGCCAATAAAACCAACCATCACCCATCCCCTTTGTCCCCCATTATTTCCCAAGAATCATCACTTATTTCCTTGTGATTTTCCTCACTAAAGGACAAGCCACCAGCCATGAAAATCAAAGACCAAATCCCTGATTTCATTCCATTAAGAAAACATAAACAAATGGATATTATTCTTGTGATTTGTGAGTGGATGTTTCTGGGAAGTTTCCCCCCTATGTGTGTGTATTTATTTCGGCCTTAGGCCATTTTGTGAGACTCATATTGTAATTCCATTTTCCATTTAGTAATACACTTGTTGTGTTTGCTATTTAAATTCCTAAATCTATATCTTAAGAGTGGTTATCTTAAGTGTGAGTTTTAGGTTCTAGATATTTAATTAAGTGTGTCATATCTTGATTGAATTCTAGATTCAAACCCCAAGTTAAGATAGGAGTGTGTTATATCTCTTAACACCATCTTGGTTTATCCCTTCACTTTACCTCTGCCAATTTCATTTCTCACCATTTCTTCTTCTTGAACTTATTCTTTTCTTTCATCAAAAACCCAAAAAAAAACAACTCTTTGTTCCACCCCCATATTTCGTCCCCCCTCATTTCCTCTTCACCATTCCATAATTCCATCTTCAAATAGCAACTTGATTATACCCCGGGTCTCGGGTATAACACTATCGAGTAGGATTAGGATTACCCGAGATATTCTAGTTCGAGTAGGAATAGAATTATGGGTCCTAGGATTAATTGACTTACTTGTTGATCAAGTTGGATTTACACTATATATATCATAGCCAAGCCTTGGGTTTTAATATATTTTGAGTTATATTAGGTTTTGAGTTATATTTTCCTAATACAGTTCGATTAGAGTTATTATTTCCTAAAAGCCACTGTTTTTCGATTGGAGCGCCGAGAAAGAAAAATCGTGCGATTGTTTTGTCTTAGGGTACAAAGAAGGGTGTAGATCTAATTTGAGTTGTTCTCTATTCCCGTCCCGATCAGAATTGCAGCAGAGGAGAAGCGCAGGAGCGAAGGCTGCGTCGACTTCCAGATCGCCGCCTCCATCCCATGCTAAATGCTACGAACTACACCGTATGGGCCATGAGACCGAAAGTTGTTTTAAGGGTTCATAAGGTGTGGGAAAAGATTGAACCAGGAACAGGTGATGTCGAGAAGAATGATATGGCAACGGCAATGTTGTTTCAATCAATTCAAAAAATCTGATATTGCAAGTAGGCAATCAGGAGACTGCGAAGGATCTGTGGGATACAATCAAAACTCGTCACTTAGGGACTGAGAGGGTTAGAGAAGCTCGTCTCCAAACCCTAAATGCAGAATTTGATAATCTGAAGATGCATGATTCAGAGATAATTGAAGACTTTGCTGAGAAGTTATCAAGTTTAGCTTCAAAATCCGTAGCCCTTGGAGAAGAGATAAAAGAGGAAAAGATGGTAAAGAAGTTTCTAAAGGCTCTTCCTCGTTCGAAATACATCCATATAGTCGCCTTGTTGAGCAAGTCCTGGATTTGAACAAACTAGGGTTTCAAGAAACCATAGGCCGATTGAAAGCCTACGAAGAGCAAATCAAGAAAGAGGATATAGAAACACAAAGTAAACTATTGTTCTCCAATGGTGAAAGCTCTCATTCTCGAAGGGGAGAAAACGAATCGAGAGGACGAAGCCAATGCAACCAAGGTCGAGGAAGAGACCAAGGCTAGGATGA
Organism: Cuscuta australis; assembly: GCA_003260385.1. NCBI lineage: Eukaryota > Viridiplantae > Streptophyta > Magnoliopsida > Solanales > Convolvulaceae > Cuscuta > Cuscuta australis. The sequence continues at coordinate 1,830,782 of NQVE01000195.1, forward strand.
TGATGACCAACATGGAAGTCAATGCTGAGATGGTCAAGATCATGGGTCAAAGTGAACGGGTCAAAGAAGAACCAATGATCATCAAAAGGGTAGATCAGAGATTCAGTGTTATCGATGTGATAAATTTGGCCACTTTGCATCAATATGCCCGGAGCGTATGAAGAAACATGAAGAAGCTAATTTAGATGAAATTGATGTTTTGGATACATCTTTGATCATGATGAGATGTGATCAAGAGAATGTCTTTCTAAATGAAGAAGGGGTGATTCCAAAGCGTTTTGAGGTTGAACCAAAGGAGAAAGACATTTGGTATCTCGACAACGAAGCATCAAATCACATGACGGGTAATCAAGCTTACTTCTTTGAACTTAATGAACGTGTCACGGGAAAGGTGAAGTTTGGAGATGGATCTTGTATTGACATACGAGGAAAGGGATCTGTATTACTTGAAGGGGAAACGGGGGAGAAGCACCTGTTGACCGATTTGTACTACATACCCAGCCTACAAAGCAACATCATAAGCCTTGGTCAAGCAACGGAAGGTGGATGCGACATTCATATTAAGTGCGATTTGCTAACCATTCATGATGACACGGGGAAGCTTATGATGAAGGTGACAAGGACCAAGAATTGCTTGTATAAGATCAATCTAAAGATAGCAAGTCTCAGTACACAAGTTAGCATGATTGGAATGAAGAATCTTGCGGGTAGGGATCTACAAAGAGTTGATCAACTAAAAGAAGGTACGCGAAGTACGAGTTAGAATCTTCTCAAAGGTCCAAGTTTAATGGAGAAACCCAAAATTAAAAGTCCAAAGAAGAATGTTCAAGAGTTTAAAGAAGATGTCATGAAAAGGATTCTAGCCCACAAAAGGATGTGTAATGATCGCAAGAAGCAAGTGTGTTTGTTCAAGCTAAGTGGAGCCCAAAGAACACTGCAAGGGATCATGAAGAGCCTTGGGAGAATCAGGGTAAAGAAGACATGCTTGGAGTTAAAGATCACCCGAAATCCAACTCGAAGATTAGGGGGGTGAATGTTGGCTAATTATCGAGTAGGATTAGGATTACCCAAGATATTCTAGGTCGAGTAGAAATAGAATTATGGGTCCTAGGATTAATTAGCTTACTTGTTGACCAAGTTGGGGTTAACACTATATATATCATAGTCAAACCTTGGGTTTTGATATGAGAGCCATATGAGATTTATATGAGAGTTATTGTATTAGGTTTTGAGTTATATTTTCCTAATATAATAAAAGCTAGTTCTCATCAAATTGTGTTCTATTTAGTACTCTAAATTCATACAGGTTGATTCTTTGATGATCAACAGATCAAGTAGCTGCAGTAGAACAAACAGTAGAATATACAGTAGAGCACGTGGAATGACTCACCTCCTGTAGAGTAAGTTCCCAATACTCCTTCAACTCCATGGCCTTCGCTAATTCGCTGAGTGCCTCAAGAAACTTATGAGTAAATTCTTTTTTATGTCTCCTTTTATGACATTGACCAACATATAGAGCATTATAGGTGAAACCTCGGGAAGAAGATTTTTTAGCAACACAAGATGGGCAATACCAATTTCCTTCAGGAATTCTGACAAGTGGAGGATTCAAACAGTATGTGTGGTACTCTGAATCACAACTATCACACAGCAGAACATTGTCATCATCTTTATCCATGCCACAAATTTTGCAAATCCCTTCATCCCAAGGGGCTTTAGGAATTGAGCTTTCAGTAACACGGACAACCAAATCATCACTTTCTTTTTCAGCTTCACTTTTTAAGCAATTCTCGTCCTTGCACTCTACAGCTTTCTGGGCAATGGAAAGAACCTAAAGAAGAAGCAGTCAAGCCAAAAAAAAAGATGCAGATAAAAAACAGCTTTTCCCTTGACGCTTATGTAAGCTTATATTCCGGATATATTATGCACTACGACTACTACAGTTATGCAAAGTTTACGAATACTACAAGTACCTGAAACTACCTTCTTTAAGGCGCAGGACTCTAAATGAAAGAGTATTGATATCTATTAAATATTGTGATATCCTAGCTTGTACTGAGACCAATAGGTCAATAACTCACCCATAGAACAGAAGTCCGAACATAGCACCTATCATATGAGTACTTGGTGACAGTTATTATGTACCAGTATTAGTAACTTGGCTGTAATCATTGGCTTACACCAACAACCTTATGCATTATGAATTTATGATAGAAAAATATAGATAACGAATTTACGCTACACCGGTGACTGTGCAATAACAGAGGCAAACAAAATATGGTTTCTACATATATATAGGGACTAACAAAAAAGCATAAGCTTATTAATTCTAACCTCTTTTACATACAGTTCCTCAAATTTCTGAGATATGGTTCCTGCTAATTCAATCAGGTCAGGCTGATCGCCATATGCAGTGTATATGTTGTTCCAAACCTAAGAAGGGATTTAGGAGAAATATCAGTAAGCAATCAAGATAATACAGCAAAGTGAACTCATTGTACCACACACACATACACTGTGACAATCATTTTACAATATATGGGTTCTGGATCATACTATGAGCATTAGAAGATACGGGCAAGAAAAATGTTTAACCAAACAACAATACAGAACCAACTTGTGTGCTAAAAAGAGAGTATTGGGTCACCCCCAATACAATGTAACTTTTTAGGACATTTCATCTGGATGCACCAAACATATCAGCAGCATATATTAGAAGATAAAGAAAAACTTCAAAAGATAAATATTATATGGTCATCATCACAAGTCACGACTAATATTTAAGAAAGAAAATTATCAAAAGAATAATCTTAAGATATGAAAATTCACCACCATCTACTGAAAACCTAAATCCAAATGTTTGACATAATATGCTCTCTTTGGAAAAGATTTACCTCGCGAACATCATCAACAAAAGCTTCATATGACCCACCATAAAACCCTGCAGCCAATCTTAGATCAATTGTCCTAAAGTCTAAAGGGCGAGAGACCATGGCAGGATATCCAAGACGTCCCTCATCGTCATTATCATTGGGTGTTAGAGCCGTTCGCCCCAATAGATTACAGAAAACTCTATCTTCATCTGCAGCAACAGCTTGACGTAATACAATCTGACATTGCTTCATTATGAGGTCAGATAGAGATATCACATTCTTCACTTTTTCCTTCTTCTCAGGTTTGGATAGCATGTGTTCACTGTTCAAGTCTTCTAGAACGGAAACAACTGCTCTCTGCATTCAAGGGATTCAACAAATTTGATAATGGATGTGCTATAATACCATATTTTCAGGATGTTAAAAACAAATGTTTATTGTTTTTTCATTTTAGAACATCAGCATAGATGTTGATATATGTAAAGCAGCTCTCTTTTATGCATTGTATTAAGTAAAGCTAGGAAAGGTTTACTTTCTTAAGTTTCTTTTTAACTCTCTGTATACTAATTCTCTCAAATGGAGGGATTTGCTATTGGCATTCTTAAATTTGCTATTTTTCTTCCTGTTTATATATACTGATTCCGAGTGTCACTTAGGCTGATTCTTTATGATATTCAAGTTAAACTCCTTAGGATCAACATATACAATTATCAATAACCAATCCGTCCATAGGAGGGACTTAGCATAAAAACTACCAATCCCTCATATGGCATCTTTACTATGTTTTATTAACTAGCTTTACTGAAAAATAGATATAAAAAAATACTTCACACATGATATAAGTATATAACAACACTCTCTCACAAGCTGGGGCATACATGTCATAAGCACCAAGCTTGTTACTAGATCTGATCAAAGTGCGAGCGAGGCCAAGACGCTAAATCTAAGAATTTTCTAAGGACAATCCTGGCTCAGCTTGCACTCTGGGCCTAGGCACCTAGTAATTGTAGTCCAAGCCCAAACGGGTACCTGGGGCTTGAGGCCTAACCAACACTCAAAACATATATCATAAATATTAAAAATATTTTCTAACAAAATAATGTAATTCCATCGTCCACAAATTTTCTTCTTATTGCGGCTTACAATGCTTGATTGAAGTTATTTTCAATTCAACATCTCTGAAAATTGGTGAATTTTAAAAAATAAAAATTACTCCCTCCGTCTTTAAATAATCTACCTCCTTTTCTTTTCTGGACGTCCCAAAACAATCTTCCTTTTCAGAGGAATTTTGTGGCTAAAATTTTTTATCTCCTCTCATAATCATTTTTCACTTTTCAACACTTCTCTCAAACTATGTGAAAGTCAACCAAGGAAGTTTATTTAAACACGGAGAGAGTACATATTTAAAAACCATATCAAAAGTTTTTCAAAACAAGAGGTAATGATAGAAACCTCTTTGAATTAATTCAGGATCTAAATTAATTCTAAATAGAACTCTCCCTCCCTTCTCTCAGTAAGAATCTAACCGATGAAAAAGTGATAGAAGCCAAGAGGATCTCAATGGGATTGATAATTTATTTTCCAGGATATCTCAGCAATAGAGAAGCTGGGATATTTATAACTCTAACAAATGGATAAGATCAAACTGATCGGATAAGATCAAGAGAATAAAGTGATAAGTTCTAACTAGCTAAGCTATCCTAGGCCTTAGGAATCCTAATAACCTGAGAGTCCTTTTATTTAATAAATAAAAAATAGTAACAAACTTAATTAACTCACACCTAATAATATAATTAAGGTGGCCTTCTACGATCACTGATCCGTATCTTATCATTACTCCCCTCTCTGAAAGACACCTTTGTTGGACCAATCTTGACATTCAGTAATAGTTAGGGGGTTTATTTTGTAATTATGTTGAAGTCTTTATTTGATAATAATTAGGGTAGAGTCAGTCATAATTTTAGGAGATATATCTCAGATGGATTTGAGATTATCATAGCTTGTAGGAGTAGGAGATGTTATGCTTGGAGAGCAAGGCTGATGATTTAACTTGGTGGACAAGGTTAACTCATCTATAAATAGGGATAGTTTCTCTGTATTTTATGTATTCAAAGTTTTTCAATTAATTGGAGAAGGATTTCCAATAAGTTCTTGTTCTAGATTTCTGTTTTCTGTTTATCGAGATCTGGTACCAATAACTTCAATTGGTATCGGAGCTGAGTTCGAAGGGCCTGAAACTCTCCTGATCCAAAAGGGCTGGATCAATTACCAGATCCGAAGACAGAGCAGAAGTACAAGCGTCGATCTAAGAACAATACGATGACTGATGCCAACAACCAGGTTGCGGTAATCAAGGATAACAACAAGCTTCCATTCCAGTGTCCGATCCTAACCGCGACTAATTATCCCATCTGGTCGCTTAGGATCAAAGCAATTTTCAAGGCGTACGAAATCTGGGAATCGATTGATCCTGGAACAGATGTGGAAAAAGGATAATTCCGCTATCGCATATTTGTACCAGGCGTTGCCAGAGGATTTGATTCTTCAAATCGCTGATTGCACCCACGCAAAGGAAATCTGGGATGCAATTAAGACTCGTCATCTTGGAGTTGAACGAGTAATGGAGGCTAGACTTCAGACTCTTAAAGCTGAGTTTGAAGCAGCAAGGATGAAAGACAGCGAAAAAAATGATGATTTTGCTGCAAAACTTTCTGGAATTGCCTCAAAATCAGCAACACTTGGAACCGTCATCGAGGAAACCACGTTGGTCAGAAAAATATTGACTGCCATACCAGAAAAATTCTTAAATATGGCAGCCACTATTGAACAACTGGTTGATCTCAAAACAGTGAAATTCCAGGAGGTTGTGGGTAGGCTGAAGGCATATGAAGAACGAACCGGTGCAAAGACGGCCAATAACAGCCAAGATCAACTTCTGCTGTCCTATGAAGAATGGGACTCAAGAAAGAAGAAAGAAAAAGGTTTCGGTCGAGGTCGAGGGAATGGCCGAGACACCCGTGGAGGAGGTCGAGGTCGTGGGCGTTTTGGTAGTCGAGGAGGAGGTCCGGGTCGCAGACAGAATTCTCCAGATGGGAGACAACAAGCTGAAAATTCAACCAAAGATCGCTCCAAACTGCAGTGTTTTAGGTGTGATGCTTTTGGACACTTTTCGGCTGACTGTCCAACACGAAAAAAAGATGAAAAGGCAAATCTGACACAAGCAAGGCCAATCGAAGTACCACGGGCTAATTTTGATGGGCCTGCTCTGTTAATGGCTTTGGCTAATCAAAGAAATAAGGATGTAATTCATCTAAGTGAAGACAAGGTTTTTCCAGCCACGTATGAGACACATGATGATGGGGAATGGATGTGGCATTTAGATACCGGAGGAACAAATCATATGACAGGACATAAGGAGATGTTCTCAATACTTGATACAACTACCAGTGGTACAGTAAGATTTGGTGACAACTCGAGTGTCGAGATAGAAGGAAGAGGGTCCATTCTTTTAGTGTGCAAGAATGGGGAACAACGTTTGTTGACGGATGTGCTTTATATCCCATACTTAAAGAGTAATATCTGTAGTATCGGACAAGCTGAAGAAGGGGGTTGTACAATATTGATCAAACATGGATTCTTATCTATATTTGAGCCGGATGGTTCGCTGTTAATGAAGGTTCCAAGATCCCCTAATCGTTTATATAAAATCAATCTAAAGATTGGGACACCAATCTGTTTACTGGCCAAGATAGATGATCCAGCATGGTTGTGGCATGCCCGTCTTGGTCATGTGAATTTTGATACAATAAAACGACTAGGGACCAGCAAACTAGTCGATGGAGTACCGGCCATTGACCACCCTTCACAGATGTGCGAAGCTTGTTTGGCAGGGAAACACTCACGACAAAGTTTTCCTGGCCAAACAACTTTCAGAGCTGAGAAACCATTAGAACAGGTTTATGCGGACCTGTGTGGTCCCATAACACCTGCTACTCAGTCTGGAAACAAGTATATTCTGCTGATTGTTGATGATCACAGCAGGTTTATGTGGTCTTTCATGCTAAAAACCAAGGGTGAGGCATTTGAACAATTCAAGAAATTCAAGGCTTTTGCTGAAAATCAATTTGGAAGGAAAATAAAGGTCCTTAGGACTGATCGGGGAGGAGAGTTTACTTCCAACGAGTTCAAACAGTTTTGTGAATATGCTGGCATCACAAGACAGTTAACTGCACCCTACACACCACAGCAGAACGGTGTTGTTGAAAGGAGGAATCGAACGGTGATGAGCACAACAAGGAGCATCCTTAAAGCAATGGATATGCCACAAAGTTTCTGGGCTGAAGCTGTACGTCACTCTGTTTATGTTTTAAATAGGCTGCCCACAAGAATTCTGAAGAATCAGACACCATATGAGGCTCTAAAAGGTCGGAAACCAAATCTGGATCATTTACGGGTGTTCGGGTGTGTTGGATATGTAAAGGTGCCTTCAAATCAAGTAGATAAACTTGATGACAGAAGTATTCCCATGGTTTACTTGGGAACAGAACCAGGAACCAAGGCGTATAGAATGTATGATCCTGAAGACATGAGGCTGGTGATCAGCCGGGATGTAGAGTTTGATGAAGCACGCAAATGGGATTGGGATTTACAACAAGAATCTAATCAAGAACCCAATCACAAAGGAGAATTTGTGATACACATGAATTCAGTTGAAGATGTTTCAGCAGCCCAAAATCTTGAAGATGAGCCTGCTGAACTTGGCAGCCCACTCAGCCCATTTATGAACAGCCCACAAAGCAGCAGATCGACCAATGTGGACAGCATAACCCAATCTGATGCTAGTAGTCCTGAAATAACAGTAAAGGGGCGAGGACCTATGTTGCCTCGACTTCAAACAGATACAAATAATCTGTCAGATCCACACATGACAGAAGAGGAAACATATGATGATACACCACCTCGAGGGTGGAAGGATTTAAGAGAAGTGTATAATCTTCTTCTTACTGAAGGAGAACCAACCAATTTCAGGGAAGCTTCAAGACACAAAGAATGGGAGAAAGCTATGGAAAGTGAAATAGCTTCTATTGAAAGGAAGAACACTTGGGAGTTAATGGATCTACCCCCAGGGCATCGACCCATTGGACTAAAATGGGTATACAAAATCAAAAGGGGTGCAAAAGGAGAAGTCACACGACATAAAGCCCGGTTAGTCGCCAAAGGCTACATCCAACAACATGGTGTAGACTATGACGAGGTATTTGCACCCGTGGCTAGACTTGAGACCGTTAGACTCATTCTAGCTTTGGCAACACAAAGAGGGTGGGACGTTCACCACTTAGATGTCAAAACAGCATTTTTGCACGGGGATCTCAAGGAGGAAGTCTTTGTATCACAACCGGAAGGCTTTGTGAAAAAAGGAAAGGAACAAAAGGTATACAAACTGTCAAAGGCTCTTTACGGGTTAAAACAAGCTCCACGAGCTTGGAATACAAAGCTAGATGGAGTTCTAAAGGAGTATGGATTCCAAAAATGTAAACTTGAACAAGCTGTGTACACAAAACGTACACACGAAGGATCACTCTTGGTGGGAATTTATGTTGATGACTTGATTGTGACGGGAAATAATTTAGAAAAAATCAAGCAATTCAAAAGGCAAATGGAGGAAAAATTCGAGATGAGTGACTTGGGCTTACTCTCTTATTATCTCGGGCTTGAAGTGATGCAATGCAAAGAGGGAATCAAAATCAAGCAATCTAGGTATGCTATAAAAATCCTACAGCAAGCAAGAATGTGGGAATGCAATTCCACTAAATACCCAATGGAACCGGGACTGAAATTAATGAAGGATGATGGCAGCAACAGTGTTGATGCAACTCAGTACCGGAAAATAATAGGTTGTCTTCGATACTTGACTCATACAAGACCAGATCTTGCATACTCGGTGGGATATGCGAGTAGATACATGCAAGCTCCTCAGAACACACATTTTCAAGCTGTAAAACAGACTCTCAGATATGTGAAGGGTACTACAGATCTGGGAATTCATTATCGAAGAAGTGGAAGTAATGTTTTACTTGGTTTTAGCGACAGCAGCTTCTAGGTAGATCCGGATGATGGAAAAGGAACTACTGGATTAGTTTTTTACTTTGATGATGGACCCATTGCGTGGAATTCGCAAAAACAGCCAACAGTAGCCTTATCATCTTGTGAAGCAGAATTTATGGCTGCCACTTCAGCAGCCTGTCAAGCAATATGGTTAAGGGGATTGTTAGCTGAAATAACTGGAAGAAAAGAAGAACAAGTGGTGATCAAAGTAGATAACAAATCAGCAATATCCTTGATGAGAAATCCAGTATTTCATGGAAGAAGCAAGCATATCAACACGCGGTATCATTACATACGAGAGTGTGTTGAAAAGGAGCAGATTAAAGTTGAGCACATCAGCGGAGATCAACAACGGGCTGATATTCTTACAAAAGCACTGCCAAAGCTGAAGTTTGCTGAAATGAGAAAGATTCTTGGGGTAGAAAGGATTGAAGACTCGAAGGACTCAAAGAAGTAAAAGAAGACTCAAGGTCAAGATTGGGAGGGTGATTGTTGGACCAATCTTGACATTCAGTAATAGTTAGGGGGTTTATTTTGTAATTATGTTGAAGTCTTTATTTGATAATAATTAGGGTAGAGTCAGTCATAATTTTAGGAGATGTATCTCAGATGGATTTGAGATTATCGTAGCTTGTAGGAGTAGGAGATGTTATGCTTGGAGAGCAAGGCTGATGATTTAACTTGGTGGACAAGGTTAACTCATCTATAAATAGGGATAGTTTCTCTGTATTTTATGTATTCAAAGTTTTTCAATTAATTGGAGAAGGATTTCCAATAAGTTCTTGTTCTAGATTTCTGTTTTCTGTTTATCGAGATCTGGTACCAATAACTTCAACCTTGTCCTCAAGGTGGAAGTCTGGATGTTGGTGTTGTAATAAGCCATTGAGATTCAAAGGAGATTCTTCCTCTACTCCTAACTGCAGCTCACGACACACCATTGAATTTAATCTACTGCTTTGATCACCTTTCAAGATGCCTTGTAATTTATATCACTTCCCGTCAACCCAAAAAATCAGAAACATTTCATTCCAGTTTGCTTGAATGGTATTCAGAGAGGCTAACCATTTGATTCCAAGGACCATGTCAGAACGAACTAGTGGGAATGGGTAAAAATCTTGTGTAAGAGTCAAACTTGGAAGCTTAACTGAAACGGACTTGCAAATCTGATCACACTGAATAATAAAACCGTCTCCTACCTGTACCCCAAATGTCTGAACAGAGGAAACAGGTAGCTTAAGTTGCTCCACAAGTTTTTTAGAGATGAAGTTGTGTGTTGAACCACTATCAATTAACAAGAGAACATCATGTCCATGTAATTTTCCACTTAATTTCATTGTGGCGGACGTTGGCGTTCCCAGAATTGCATTAAAGGACGCTTCCTCCTCTTTTGCCTCCCCATCAATGGGAATATGCTTGGGATTCATCGGGTTACCTTCCTCATCAACTTCCATCAAGGAGAAGGTAGTGGATGAAGTCGAACAACGGTGACCCGGCCTAAAGGGATCGCCACACCGATAGCAAAGTCCTTTATCCCTGCGTTGCTGCTTCATCGACTCGTCCCTACTAAATCTCGAAACAGGCAAGGTTGATGTTGAGCTTGAAGATCCTGAGAATGCAAGTGGCTGGGACCTGGCAAAACGGTCGGTCAGGTCGGGTTCGGGTTCGGTATAATCGGGTTCAGGTTATTTCGGGTTTGGGTCACTTCGGGTTCGTGTCTAAGAGTGCTTGTTCATGACCCAGAGTTGTTGGGTTCGGGTTGACCCAACGGGTTAAGAGGCGTATTTAAAAATTAAAAATTTGCTATTTAGAGATCATGTGATCCGAGCATTATTCAAAACAAAGAACGAAATCATAAAAGTTTGCAGTTCTATTTGCAACATACCAAAAGAGAATTGCAATATACCCAAAAAAATCACCTTTTTGCAGCATACCAAAAAAATTGCACTAGATGAAAAAATTTGAAGATTCTTTCAACATACCCAAAAATATATATACGTTATAAAAAAAATGAAATTCTTGCATCATACCAAAACAAAAGAAAAGAATTAAAACTTGAGTTACACGTAGGAGCAACTGAAGAGGATGAAATAGGATTAAAAATTCCACTATTGTTCTGGTGTCTTCTCACCATTTTGATTGAGTTGGCATCTAATATCAACGAACGGTGGAAGAGTGGGAGAACTATATATATATATATATATATATATATATATATATATATATATATATATATATATATATATATATATATATATATATATATATATATATGTATGTATGTATGTATGTATGTATGTATGTATGTATGTATGTATGTATATGTGTGTGTATATATATATATATTACGCCTTTTGAGTAGCCTAATGGGTATATCATATTTTAAATGAATATATAAAACTAAATAACTAATAAAAATAAACAATTAAGTGCATAACACGTCGGGTCAAACCCGACCCGACCCGACCCGTTCTGACCTGAAAATTTAACGGGTCTTCGGGTTCGGGTCGCAAAATCAATGTTCAAACCCCGCTAGTTTCGGGTTGGGTTTCGGATTAGTAACGGGTCGGGTCAAATTTTGCCAGGTCTAGCCGCCTGGGGCGAGTGAGATTGAGACAAGTTTTTAAACTCTCGGTTTGGGTCAATGGTAGAATCGGAACCCGAACCCCGACCTGATCCCATAGAACTTGTCTTGAAATGCACAGGTGCATTCCGTTTCTCAAACTCAAGGGCTAGACTAGAAGCTCTGAACACAGATTTGGGTTTGTGGATTCTGACCTCCGACCTCAAATCCTCTCTCAAACCAGCAATAAAGACACCCCAGAGACAATGGTCAGGCCAGTTTCGGACTCAAGCAACCCTTCTCGCCCACTCTTGACGATAGTCCTGTACGGAGCCTGTTTGTTTTTGTTAGAGTTTCATCCCACATCGGAAGTTCAGGAGGAAAGTAATCGGTATATAAGCTCTTGAGTTGAACGAACTAATCGATTGGATTCAATCTTTTAATGTGGTTCAGCTCAAGTGTCTTATTCCCCAATCCAGTGATCCCTGCCACATTCTAAATTCTATCATGGTATCAGAGCAGATTTTGGCCCACCTCGTTTGTCAAGGTGTCCGTCTAGACGTTCATTCCTAGCGGCCCTTTTGTCTTTAGCCCAGTTGTCCGTATGGAGTATGTACCCAACGGCCTGTGGCCGGTTCAACATGATTGCTTGTCTAGAAGTCCATACCCAACGGCTCGTGGTCCTTTAGGTGTTGGCGCTCAAAAGAAATCAAGGGAATGAGAGTTTATTTGCAAGTGGTCAACTGGTTAGATTCAAAATGGCCCGGTTGTCCACTTGAGGGGGAGTGTTAGAGTTTCATCCCACATCGGAAGTTCAGGAGGAAAATAATCGGTATATAAGCTCTTGAGTTGAACGAACTAATTGATTGGATTCAATCTTTTAATGTGGTTCAGCTCAAGTGTCTTATTCCCCAATCCAGTGATTCCTACCACATTCTAAATTCTATCAGTTTTATTAAGACAAGGTGTTCGTCTGGGTTCAAGGGTTCAAGTATTCTGGCGGTCCATAATGCTCCTCAATGATTTTGATGAATTCCTCCCAGTACAAGAGCGTCCTTTCGGCGCTGATCCAGGAGAACAAGTCGAGAGCGTCACCTTCCAGGTGCATGGCCGCTATCTCAACCTTACCTTCTTCTGATGTTCCATAGTAACAAAAGTACTTTTCAGCCTTCAACACCCAGCCCCGTGGATCTCCGCCGCTGAATTTAGGGAACTCAACTTTGGATCTGGGAAACCGGCGGTGGTGATCGCTTTCATCGCCAGAATCGTCTGTATACTGCCTCATCTTTGCCTTCCCAGAATTACTTCTAGCCTGCACTTTCAGGGCAGTCACTTCTGCCTTAAGGTCATCTAACGCAGAAAGCTTGGCAGCAATTTGTGCTAGAGTGTCGTTTTGGGGAGTAACTTCGTGTGCTGATTGCTTGCTGGATCCACCATCCTCACCGCGGGCAGCGTTTGAACGGATAATCGCCATCGGGATCGGGTAACGAGCGCTCTGATACCAAATGATAGAAAATGATAGCAACCTGTTTGAATTAATTCAAGATCTAAATTAATTCTAAATAGAACTCTCCCTCCCTTCTCTCAGTAAAAATCTCACAAATGAAAAAGTGATAGAAGCCAAGAGGATCTCAATGTGATTGATAGTTTATTTTCCAGGATATCTCAGCAATAGAGAAGCTGGGATATTTATAACAACTCTAACAAATGGATAAGATCAAACTGATCGGATAAGATCAAGAGAATAAAGTGATAAGTTCTAACTAGCTAAGCTATCCTAGGGCCTCAGGAATCCTAATAACCTGAGAGTCCTTTTATTTAATAAATAAAAAATAGTAACAAACTTAATTAACTCACACCTAATAATATAATTAAGGTGGCCTTCTACGATCACTGATCCGGATCTTATCAGGTAACATGTCTATTGAGTAACAAAAATAGGAAAAAGGAGTAATAAAGTTTGACCATATGAATAATGAACGAGAAGAAAATTTGTGGACGGAGGGAATATAAAGAATAATGATGAATAGACACCCAGGAGAGCATCCAATGTATGCAGTGCATTTTTTGTGAGTTTGTCCTACCCAAGGAAATCAACATGCCATTTGTCAAATCCAATGATCAACTCACATATATATCTTCAGATCTTCACCAACTCTTTGAGTATGCCCCAACACATCTATATAGTTCCGTTGTCTTTAATAGTTACCACACTTGCATTTTCAAATTTCCCAATGCTTCAATTATGTTTTAGTAAAAATGAAAAAAAAACGAGATGAATCTTACAAGATCCTACATAACTCTACTTTTCCTTACATAGAAATCACAAATATGGTCAAGAGAAAGTGTGAACAATGTCAAATTTTGACTGTTGCAACCGTTATAGAGCAGAGGAAGTATGTAACAAATTCGGTGCTTAGGACACGCATGCATCAGCTTGAGGGAGAGTGTCGATATGCTATATGTAAAGAAGATCGCTGTTATGTATTTAAACAAGTTAAGTAAAGCTAGAATAAGTTTGCTTTCATGGGGTGGTGTATACCTACAAAGTCCCTCAAATGGAAGGATTCGGTTGTTGACAATTGTAAATTTGCATGCTATCTATATACATTGAGCATAAGGAGTGTCCCTTAGGCTAATTATTTCTGATACAACAATAACAACAACCCAGTTAAATCCCACAAGAGTAGGGTCTGGGGAGGGTGTGGGTACGCAGACCTTGCCCCTACTCGAAAGTAGAGAAGCTGTTTCCAAAGAGACCCCCGGCTCAACGTCGAAAGTTGCATTGCTTGACTAACTGTTACTCCCTCCGTCCTATATTGATCTTCCCACTTCCCTTTTTTTCTCGTCCTAAAACTATCTTCCCACTTCAAAAAAAGATTATGAAATGCCTATTATACCCCTGTTATCTTTGCTTCCTCCAACCATCCCCCATTAACATTTCCATCTTCCGTCTCTGGATTCTCCACCTTTCTTCTCCCTTGGCCGATTTGACTCTCACTCCCTCTCTCCATCTATCTCTCTCCATCTCTCAATCTATTGTGTTGATAGGGATTCCACTGATTATTGTTACACATCTTGGATCTATTTCATCCGCCTTTCATCCCCCCCTCGAAACCCTAGATCTACGCAGCTTTTTTCGTGGGTAAACTACAGGTCAGGTGGGCAAACTCCGCTGATGCCTTTAATTAGAATCAACCCAGATCTTTTTTTCTGATTGCCGCTATTTTTCCAGATTTGCTTTTAATTCTACCGCTGCTTCCTTAAGATCGATTCATCGGCTTATAGGGTGAGTACCTTTTTCTTACCTTTTTTTATTCTTTTTATTCACTACAACCATGAAATCGTGAATAAGTTTTCTTAAAATTAAGGTTTTTCTTAGAAATCGTGAATTACAATAAATGTTTAAAAATAAATAGAATTAGTTTTTTTTCACGGTGAGAAGGCCACCGCCTAGCAAACTGCCTCGCCGATGTCGTCCTTCCAATCTTTAGTGCCGCTACTAATTGCCGGAAAGGGGGGGTCAGTTTTTTCAATTGGTTATAAAGAGGGGCATTTTTGGAAGGTCAAAGTCATATTTATCCCTTCCTTAAAAATGAGCTTGAGTCAATGTGAGAAGATCAATATAGGACGGAGGGAGTACTTCATTAATTAAAGAAGCGCAGACAGTTTAGAGATCCATTTTGATTTATTCCATCACACCCCAAAGCCAAAAAATGGTGAAATTTTGGCTCCATCGGAGATGATGGAAATAAATGTAAAATCCTAAAACATAACAAAAATAAAGAGAAAAATACCTTTGTAGGGCCTGACGCATTTCCCTTGTAAACCTCCTTGCTGATTGAATGCTCCAAAACTTTTCTTGCCCATTCAGGGGGATTTCTATCGAGAGCCTCATTGACACACTTCTTGATTCTAGCCCCAACATTTGTAGGTAGCTTTCTTACAGGTTCTAACAAGCGTGCCCATTCAGGAACTTCACCATAATTTGTCCATTCAGCATCAGTGTCTTTCTCATCTATTCTGACTATATCACTTCCAATCCTCACTGAACCATAGACTTTTCTTCTAGCCTCTGCAAGAAGCTGAGAGTCACAAACATTAGACTCTTAAACAAATGATTTATAACATGGAGTTCCACATAACAATCACTGTCCCAAAAAAATCATTTGCAAACACTTAGCAGTAAGTGCACATGCTGAGCAGAAAGTCTAAACAAAAGCTGAGCAATAGCCATAAAAAGACAAAGTCAACAATAAAAAAGAAAAAGAAATGAATCAACTTCTTGTGATTTGTGAACAAAAAAATGATACAATGCATAACCCTAAATATAAACTTTGTGCATTCATGTAATTTATTTTTTAATTCAGTGCTGTACTAAAAATACTAAAGCCAATTAATCATGATCGGGGACCAAAAGATAGAAACACTAAATTGACACTCCAGATGATAAAATATACTTCCTCCGTCCCAAATTAAACTTAAAGGTGTGACTTAAAAAGTTTAAGAAAAGTGTGTGATCACAATGTGTTTAAAATAGAGAAAGGTTGTGAGCCACATACTCCATTCCATAAAAGGAAATGGGTGAAGTGTCAAAGCAAAACAGAGTATTTTATTGTTGTGAACTGTACATGATTTTTGTGTTCTCTAAATATAAATAGAGAACAAACCAACACGACTTCTACTAAGCAACACAACTATTACAAACCAACACACCTATTACCATTAGAAACTACCCATAACTGCTTTCAGATTCTACCCAACTGTTATTTTTAATTAATTAAATATGTAAAACACACTAACTGACACCATACTAACTGACCCGAACATTGACTCATTACCCAATTGGTTATATGTGAACAAACTCAATTAAATCTAACAATCACACCCCTAATCATTGTTTGTTCACAGTGATCTTCACAGCAATGTTGGTTCATCATCATCTTCAATCAAATTTGCAATGTGTTCTTTTTATCCCATTTTGGACATTCGTTCAGAAAATATCCTAGCTCATTGCATTTGAAACACTTAATGTGACTCTTAACCCGCAGAAACAGACCACCATCCTGAACTTTCCCGGACCCCTGACCTCTACCTTGGCCACGTCCAAAGTCTTCTTTGTTTGAGCTCCCGCAACAAAAATGCTCACATTTGTGCTCCTTAACCTTCTCTTTTCCATCACCTTTGTGTATCTCCTTCCTCGGTTGGCTTTTTGACGTGTTCCTCGAATGCTGTCAATCTTCAAATTGCTTCTTGAAAAGGCATTGTGTTAATGTCGGCAAACTGTTTAATTGCAACAACGATCTGTATGAACTTTTCAGGCACAAACCCAAAAGCTTTCAAACCAATCTTTTGTCTTCAAATGCAGACCCAACTAACTGACCCGAACATTGACTCATTACCCATTTGGTTATATGTGAACAAACCCGATTAAATCTAGCAGTGTGAAGTTTATTTTGGGACAACAGAAAAAGGAAAAGTGTGAAGTTTATTTCAGGAAGGAGGGAGTATATATAAATACTTTCTAAGAATAACACTATTATCAATAACGCATCGGAAAATAAACCATATTTCACATTTGGCCATCCATAAATGGATGTGCCAGCAGTATTAATATGTTTATCATGTTAATCATTAATTCATTACAGGCACAAATATACAAGCCAATAGTATTCCCTTAAAAAACTTTTAGCTATATGCATAACAGACTACTAACCAGCAGTATAAGTATTCTATCAACAACAAAGACAATCCTTCTCTCTTTAGTGGCCCTATAATGAAAATCCCTTGATCAAATCTCAAATACATAATGTAAATATAATATTCTCATCACTTTCAAAACTTGTAATTATCCTAGAGAGTTTTCGACAAATTTTTGTTCTAAGCAATGCCAGAGATTTAAATTAGAAACCTACTATTCATTGTAACTTCTAACTTGAATATCAGCAATAAACAAATAGTCAAAATCATTTAAAAGAAGAGAAGGAAAAAAAGAACTGTGTCAGCATTACCACAGCATCTGCTTCAAGTGCAGCAGCTCCCACGAGAGCCCCACAAAGTGTCCCACCATCGCCGCGTAGACAATGAAAAATCTTTCCACTCTCACGGCAAGCAGTCTCCGTGGAGTCAAGGTTACCCTCCATGGACAATACAGCTAAAATGTATCTTCGAGCAATTTCAGGCCACGTAACTTCGTTTACAGGAAACATATCAAGTTTAGCTTTCTTAAGAGTGGCTAAATTATCAGCATCTTTCTTTCTACCTCTTTTGGGTTTAGATTCTCCAACATCAAAGGTAGGGTCTACATACACTGCAACCTTCATGAGAAGGTCCTTAACTAAAACATTTAGCAGAGAGCTGTGAGTTTTAGCCAAAACTAGACCGGTACATCTGCTGTATTGAGCACAAGTGGCATTGGCTAGAGAAGGCTTCACTGCACATCCAAACTCTGCAGAATGATCAGCACCCACGACATCAGATTCCACATTTGCATATGGATGCAGTCCATCTAGCCAAGGACTCAAAAGTTCATCTTCGAGTTCCAAGAAAGAAAATTGATCTTCCAGCCCCAAAGACACAGAAAAACGCAATGAAAAATCCCAAACCTAATATAAGTTTAAGTAGCAAATGAAAAGAAAGACTAGTAAGCATGTTGAATAAGCAACTTCCGCAAATGGTTAAGCCAAGTATTTCACATACCTGGAGAGCATCGCCTATCAAATGTGAAGGAAGCTTTGAGGTAAATGGCTTGCCTGAAAGACATGGGGCTCTCACTTCACGCTCTTCTAATTTTCTGAGTCTTTTAGATGGTCTAAAATATTCATCTAATCCCTCATCATCTTGCATAGGACCCTTCCTTCTAGACTGAAGAAATCCACTTCCAATAGTTTGAAGGGTTGACTTCTGCTTCCTTTCATTCAAAAACTTATAGCCTGAGCAGTTTGAAATACCAGGAAGCTGTTCTAGAATTTCCTGCACAAAGTCTGCATCTAGCCCAAATCTATCATGTTCAAGCCACTTAAGTAGTACTTCAGAATTTTTGTTAAACTCGCTATCACTATGCACTACGCGACGAAAATTACTAGGTGCTGTTAAGCAAGAAAACTTGGATAATGAATTAAGGTCACCAAGTTGTTTATCATCTACTTCACAATGATCATGACTACAACAAAACTCCACTACCCCATGTTGTTTATACACCTCATGGCTAGCATAAACAAGACTCTGGGAGATCATTTCCCATACAGAGGTCAAAGAAGCCCCTTCCACATGAAATTCTCCCAGGTTATCTCCCTGACCAATGACACCAAGTGTTTTGTTTCTCATGCTTGCTGGCAATGAGAAATCAAGTTTTCCCACAGCCAAATCTTCTCCTTCTCTTTGCCCAGTATAAGCATCATAATCGTTATCCAGAGATGGCATGCTGCAGTCTTCCAACATCATTTGGATAGAATCATTATCCTCATAACCCACACCAAAAATTGGCGGCGCATCCTTCTCCATTTTGTCATACTTGCTAGAGGACCTAGATTGTGGCCTTGAGAGGACTGTAGAACTAGTGATGAAAGACTGCATGCTGCATGGATGCCTTTGAACTCTGAATTTTGGGCCAGACTCACCACCATCTGCAACATCGCATACAAATATTGACCCAGAAATTTTATCATGCCAGCTAGATCTATAACCCACGGGCCAGATTTGATTTTTACTATGGTATGATGGTCGTGAATCCAAATGTCCTGTTGAAATAAGCAAGAAATCTTCAAATTGAACTGGGAAACCATCCTGCACTAAGATTTTATTAGTTCACCAGTACTTGAAGGCACGTAGAATGAAATTAGCTTTCTAGCAAATTCAAGGTACAGGTAGGAAACCTGATATTTTTGTGTGGCACCATTCTCAAGGAAGATGCTCCGGGGAACATTAGAGTTTTGATTATAGCTTCCAATTTGTATATAAACTGATGCATCTTTTCTTTTTAGCATGTTATTTGATTGCTTGTGAGCTAAACCAAATCTATCGCCTTCATCTATGGAATGAACAACTGATGGCAACCCCAAATGACAAGCAACATCAGTCACTGACTCAAATCTACTTCCATCAGGACCAAGATATACTGCAAGTGTCTTGCATCTATCGTGGACAAACTTGAACTCCACATTCCATCCAACTCCTAATGTACCATTTCTTTCTGCAATATATTCTCTAAGGCATTGCAGATATACTTCACTAGCAGTATTTCTTGGTCTAGCAATAGCTTTAGTAGCATGAGAAGCTTTGGCAACATGAGAAGCTTTTGAAGTATCAAATCCGTTCTCCTTGAAGGGAAACTTGGAATATGTTGTGGAGGAAATAAATGCAATGCCGTGGCTGGAAGAATTACATCCAGTCTGTATCCTGCAAACACATCACCCAAAAGAAGGATTATTGAGCAACAGGGTAGCCAAGCGGCCCAAGACAAAGAGTCAAAGACCACACAAAGATATAATATCATTCTGCCAATTCAAAATGTACAAACTAATCATCCAACGCTACTACTCATTCTGGTCAATACTGTGCAATTTCTGATGAAGACACTGAGTCTTAATTTAACCTGAAAAGAACGCACCTACCCCAAGGAAGGTGGAAACGCTTGAACTAGGGAAAATGTTATTAATCATTATTCTTTGGCTAAGGTCATAAGGAGAGCAAAATAGCAAATTGATGAAAAAGCATAACAAAATTGAATGTGTTGTCTAAGACCACATATTAGTATTTTGATACATTACTTTATGAGCTATTCCATATTGTGTGCTTGTTGTTCATGTATGGTTACATGGATGAAGGAAGAAATGCTAGATAGGGAAGATGTCAGTAATATCTTCTCTGTAGCAAAGTCATAGCAATGAGAGCATATTCATTCAAATCATACGGAGTAACAAAATAAAAAAAATGCCTGGTGTGCACCAAGCTTCATTTTTTCACTTCACACACAAGTCATCACAGACAAACATGTTTATGACACTAGTCACAGACAAGTGTTGTCTATGAAGTGCAAAAATGATGTTTGCCCGTTTGGTGTACACCTTGGTATAAACCTGGGTGTCCAAACATCACCCAACAAAATAATAAGTGTTGACTCGACCCTCATATTAATCTTTGAGTAAACAACCTTGTGGGTTATCATCATATCATATGAGCTTTTGATGTTGGGGTTTCTAATTCAAGTTAATATATCTAATTTGCATTGGCCGGACAATATTAAAACAATGAAAAAAATCAACATCTCTTCCCAACCCTAGTGATCTCGCTTCCTCGTCTCTTATTTGCCTCTAACTTCTTCCTTCCCACTTTCTCATATCTACAATTTCTTAATTCACAACTCCCTCACATCAAAAGAATGGCGAAAGAGCACCAAATACCTAAAAGAGGAAGTAATCAAATAATGTATTAAGCATAAACTGTAGTGGGAACAAATAGGAGTCTACTTATGTAAGAACTTTATAGTAATAGTAATGATAATAATAACAAAAATAATAACAACAATGACAACAAGAATAATAATAATAATAATAATAATAATAACAATAACAATAAACAACAACAACAACAACAACAATAATAATAATAATAAATT
Organism: Cuscuta australis; assembly: GCA_003260385.1. Classification (NCBI taxonomy): domain Eukaryota; kingdom Viridiplantae; phylum Streptophyta; class Magnoliopsida; order Solanales; family Convolvulaceae; genus Cuscuta; species Cuscuta australis. Next base: position 1,851,936 of record NQVE01000195.1, read on the forward strand.
ACTACATCTTGGTTATGGCAGTAGTAAAAAGCATCCGTTCCTAGAATGCTCTTTATTATTGTCATAACTAGCAGCCCATACTTGACACGGTTATGGCAGTAGTGGCTCCGTCAATGTACATGAGGTGGCTGGTAAGAAAAGAGGCAAACACCGGTTTATGTGGTAAAAGTACACTTTGGAAGGGCTATGAATGGCTTCAGGGGATAGATTTAGAGATATGCAGCTATGTGGAGAATATGATGTGAAGAAGGGCTATGAATGGCTTCAAGGTGATACCCAGAAGGTCTTTTGAGCTAACTGGGTGTGGAACAAGGTCACCCCTCCCAAAGTACAATTTTTGTTTTGGCTTTTGATGCAAGATAGATTGCTCACCAAGGCAAGAATAGCTAAATGGTTTGTGGTAATGTAGCCTCTGTGCTAGTTCTTTAGAGGATAGCGAACACCTTTTCTGTGATTGTGAGTACACTAAGAGGGTCCTAAACTCAGTTTTGCAGCCATATAATCTTCGGTATGATCCTTACAGTATTAAGGATTTTGGAGAGGAGATCAATACAAGGTTTGGTAGTACCATTCACAAGGAGATCTTGGCAGGCTGGGCTATTAGTTGTTATCGGATTTGGAGAGCGCAAAATGGGCTTAATCATCAGAAGGTCATCACCGAGCAGAACACCATTGACTACATAATCTTTACTCTTCATAGCTATATTGTTTTCAAAAGGAAAATGTAATTAAGTAGCTAGTTAGTATTGGTCTTCCTTTTGGGTGGTTTTGTACTGAACAGTTTGGTGTGGAACATATCTCTGCTTTCGTTTCAAAAAAAGTACACTTTGGAAGATTGGACTTGCTTTGGTAAGTGTGTCATTGCTGCTGATGGGTTTCCCTAGATTTTCAAATTGGACTCGCCTTGAGTATTGTAATGTGACATTCTTACAAGTGAATATAGTGGTCAATTAACTAAATGATCCATGTTTTCTAAAAGAACGTGTATTGGGACAACATATAAATTTTATAATTTATTAACTGTGATCATAGTTACGCAGGTATTTGCCACTAAAAAGAAGTGATGTCATGATAAGCAGTGAAATTATATATCTCTGCAGTACATGACACTTATAATTTTGGAGGCAATTATCAGAAAGTGGATACCTGAGAAAATTAGTTTCATCACACATTAGACAACTACTCGGTATGAGATCAAGCAAAGCTTAAGTTAATAATTTCTTGCATGTAATGAAACCAACCAAACTCAAGTTAACCCTAAATTATGAAATCCGCAAGTTCCAATGACATGCAATGACATACAAAAAATCCCTTTCAAATACCCCTTCAAGGGATCTAATTGGGTTGTTGTTGTTGTTGAAATACCCCTTCAAGGAAAAAGAATAACACATCTGATAGCACAGAACACTACCCACATAATATGTATGCATTGCATCAGATAAGAAATCGAAACCTAGATTACTGGATTCGTGAAATCACTGTTAGAAGAAAATATGAGAAAGACGATAGAGCCCATCAATGTTTAAGTATCTAAAGGGTGACAAATCATCAACACATTCGTATTTTTGGCAATAGGGAAATATAATAGGGGTTTCTCTAAAAGATTTTTAGTTCATTTTCTATTTTGGAGGTCTTGTAGAAACAGCCTCTCTACGACTCTACCATGTTGGATAGGGGTAAGGTCTGCGTACATCTACCTCTACCAGACCCCACCTGTGGGATTTAGTGGGATGTAGTAGGGAAATATAATAGGCCTAGGTTTCATGTATGTGACTGGAAAAGCTAGTATATTAAATGCCATGGCTCATGGCATATTAATCTCCAAAATCCAAATCCAAGTACAAAGTTATTTTTGTCATATGAGTTAGTTGAGATGGCAGGTTCTATTGGAAACAGCCTCTCCAAGCCTCATGTGTAGACTCATAGAGGTAAGGTCTGTGTATCCTGCCCTCTCAAACCCCACTTGTAGGATTACATTGGGTTTGTTGTTTAATTAGCTAAGAGGAACCGACACATATAAGCTCATAGGGATTGATACGGCTCGACATGAGGATACAAAAAAATTAAATTTCATGGCGCTCAAGGCTCGTTCAGGTGAACTTAATTCCAATACCATTCAGCCAATGTCATTCAGTTCAGTAACATTGAGTTCAGTTAAATATCATTCAGTTCAGCACCATCCAGTTTAGTTCAATAAGGCTAATTTCAAAATTACACTATAATCACTTCAGTTTAGTATTATTGAACTCTACTGAAGAGGCCCTAACAGTGCATGGACACTATACAATAAAATATTTTTAAAATAATTAACCAGATGAACCCAATAGAAACAAAACCAATATACTCCCAACTGTGTTGGGGTCCGTGAGGTCAACACCGATGCAACTTTACCTCTGTAAACAGAGAGGTTGTTTCTGTTAAACCCGTGGTGCACTGTTGTCCCACATTAAAATATTAAAGTATGAACGATGCATTAATAAGATAATGAGTCATACTCCCTCCGTCCCAAAAAGGATTTCTTGTTCACTATTCACAGGCTCAAACTTTGAGCACTTTGTTCTCCAATTTTCATTACTTATTTGATAAAATAATAGCCTTGTCACCTCTTGTTTTGTAAAACTCTTGATGTAGTATTTTAATACATACGAGTACTTTTTTAAAAAAAATATTAAGCCAATTTTCTTACAGAATGAACTGAAAATGACTTTAGTCAAGCATCGTAACCTGCGACATGGAAGTGTTTTTGGGACAAAGGGAGTATTAGCTGATCGATTGAGTTGCTAGAGGCAGCTTGTGTGTTTTCTGTCTCTTTTCGCTTTTCTACGCCCTTAGTCTGCTCTTTGCTTCTTCTTTGTTCATGCTCTGTGGCTTCGTTGTTGATGTAAGGTGACTGTGCTCGAGCTTGGGTCTTTGCGAAACAGCCTCTCCCTACTTTTTGTAGGATTTTACTGGTTTGTTGTTGTTAGCTAATCAATTGAATTGAAGCATTAGAGTGGTTTGGCCCAAGTGTGTAGTGGCCTATTTATGTGACCCTAACTCAATAGTAAATTGAGTAAGCAACACGGATAGAGGTATAAGAAACCGCACTTTCTAAAGCAACTCGTGTGTTATACTCTCTTTGTCCCAAGAAAAAGTCATCGAAACCCAAAAAGGTGTCCACATTGATCAAATAACAAAGCTAATTTTTTTTGTAATTTGCCAAAAAGAGTCATTAAGAGTTAAATTTATACTTCGTAATAAATTTACTTAAACCAAAAAAGTAAGATCCATATTTATGGTCGTTTCACTTTATGAAAAATTAAAAATTGTACCTTAGTCAAACATGACTCTATTATGGGACAATGTTAGTACATAATTACAGTTTTAAAAAAGTCCAAGTTGTTTTGCAATTTTTTTGTGATTGTGAAGAGAAGATCAAAGATGCTAAATAAGAGAAATGGATTTAGGGTTTTGTGTTTAACACCTTCGTCCAAAACGTCAGCTTTATTTTAAAAAGACCTCATTCTTTGTCATGTCTCCAAAGCGTCCTGCATGTCCTCAAATTTTACGATTGTATCCCCATTTTAGCAATAAAGGGACACATGTTAGGTTGTCCTCGGCGCACCGGACATGCATACTTCAAAGTTTTAGAAGTGTATGTGCTTTTCAAATGAATATTAATGAGAAATAGAAAAATTAATCTACCAAGAAAGAGATTCATGAAGCCTCCAATATAACAATTGTAGATTCATATTTGTCATTGACAGTATAAGATGATCATTTTCTCCCTACAAAGTGAAGCACCAAGCTTATGCTACCCCAAATTTCCAATTTTAAAATCATGATATGGATAAAGAAAGTGAACAATAGGAAAATCTGAATCTAGAGCAGTGGAGAGACTAAACAAGCACCACCACTTAACTAGCTTAAACAAAATACTTGAAAACTTATAGCTATAGAGAAGAAAAAGAACCATATGCAGTCTGCCATAAATGCCTTAAAAGTTCAATCATGTCACCTAGTTGCTTATCCCATTGTGAGAAACAATAATGCATGCAAAACAGTACTAGTTGGATGTGATCATGTGAGAGATGAGGCATCATAATAAAGCCCCAGTAGCATGCATCAATACACTTGAGCAGATTGTCTCGAATATTTATTTAAATACACTCGAGTATATGTACCGGGTTCTTTATGCATAAGGTATGATAATAAAGCCCCAGTATAATACATCAATATGTTACAGCCTCAAATCAAACCCTAAATTATAACTTGAAGTTCATATACGACATGCATTGCACAATCAAAGAGAGATTATATCCATTAAAGAAGAGGATAAAGAAGCAAGTAAAAAATCGTACTTGCCGCTGTCAAGCTGGCCATGCCGCTGCCCCACTGGCGCATCTTCATTCAAGTCAACAACAAAACCTTCAAGCTCCAGCTCCCCTGGAGGGGGTGCATTAATATCCAGGCCTAAAACCCCCATGTCTCTGCCCTCTCCAAAGCCTCTACTTCCACAACCACCTGCATTTCCTCCTACACTACGCTGCCGGATCAAACACCCCAAACACGTCCACTCCTTTTCCCCGCCTCTCCTCCGAAGCTCACACGAAGAGCAAAGCAGACCGACGTCCTCGGACCCCCGAGACGCAGCAGGCCTAGTGTCCGCACTCTGCACTCGGACAGCAGCTCCGGACGACGGCTGGTCAACTGAAAACACCACGTTTTCCTCATCTCCTCCCCTAGGAGAAGACAGAGGGATCTCATTGAGATCGATGTAGAAAGGAAAAGCTCGATTAGCTCTGGAAGACTCCATTCCCACTTCCCAGCTAAACCAAGACCAGGTCCGGCCACCAATTCTGGCGAATTCTCGGCAATTCAACAAGCATTATGCGGGAGCGCTAGAAATCGTCAAACTCGAGCTCCCGCACTCTCCCCTCTAACCAGAAACGCGGAAATGGAACGTGTGCGGAGATGAACAAACAAAATATGAATCGAATTTTTCAGGGAATTGCGGCGAAATCGAAGCAGGGAAAGGGTTTTTGAAGCGTATCTTCAGAGAGAGAGAGAGAGAGAGAGAGATTGTGCGAAAAGCGTGGTGGAAGAAATGGAGAACGAGGTTGAGGGCAGGAGGGGGGTGGGGTCGAGAAGGGGGGAAAGTGAAGACCGAGGGGGGGGGCTTTGGCCGATTCGTTTTGGCTTTGAATGAAAGAAATTTGACGGAAATAGCCTTTGTCCGGTGAAGTCTATGTTTGATGTGGACCATGTGGGTGACGTGATGGATAAAGTGATCTTTACTCTCTCCGAGGACCACCACACCAAATTTTATGACTCATTTTTAGTTGTGTTTGGAAAATGATTTTTAGGTTATTTTTTGCGTTTTTTATTTTATTAATTAGCATTTTAATGCGTGCGACGCACGAGATTAAACAAACTTTTATTGATTCTGCAAATCATTTTTTATTTTTCAAAGTTTTATTCCCTTAACTTTTAACTCTTGAGATTCATTTGGTTGGGAGAAAAATATTTTTTTTCAAAAAGTTTCCATTCAATTTTTTTACGTTTGGTTTACAAAGTTATAGAGTATAGTTTTGATAAATCTAACTATATACAAAAGTAGAATTACTTTTTGAATGGAAAATGCTAGGGTGCCACCACATGGGTGCTACCATGGGTGCACCCATACTTCGCACAGACAAACACAGACGATAATTGTCTGTGTCGCACAGACAATTATCGTCTGTGTTTGTCTGTGCGAAGTATGGGTGCACCCATGGTAGCACCCATGTGGTGGCACCCTAGCATGGTCCTTTTTGAATAGTGTTTCCGCCTAAATTAATGGACTATCCAATTGGGTTTCGGCTACCAAATTAGGCCTAATTGATGAGTGGTGTATTGATATGGAACGGTGTACGTTGTAAAGTTTGTGCATGACTCGATGCAAACTTTATGTTAGATCAAAATAAATAAATGGGTAGTGTATTGTTTTGGAATCGCGTGTGTAGTAAAGTTGGTGTGTGGGTCAATGCAAATTTTATGTAAAAAAGCCAAATTAAATAAATGGGTAATGTATTGATATGAAATTGCGTGCGTAGTAATGTTGATACGTGGCTCGATCCAAACTTTATGTCAAATCAAAATATATAAATGGGTAGTGTATTGATATAGAATTGCGTGCGTAGTAAAGTTTGTGTGTAACTCGATGTAAACTTTATATCAAATAAAAATAAATAAATAAGTAGTGTATTGATATGGAACCTCGTGCGTAGTAATGTTGGTGCGTGGCTCGATACAAACTTTATGTCAAATCAAAATAAATAAATCGAGAGTGTATTGTTATGACCGTGTGCGTAGTAAATTGGTGCATGGTTCGATGTAAAATTTATGTCAAATCAAAATAAATAAATGAGCAGTGTACTGATATGGAACTGCGTGCGTAGTAATGTTGGTGCATTACTCGATGCAAACTTTATGTCAAATCAAAATAAATAAATAGATATTGTTTTGCTTTGCAACCGCGTGCATAGTAAAGTTGATACGTGTCTCCATGTAAAATTTAAGTTAAATCAAAATAAATAAATGAGTAGTGTATTGATATGGAAACATGTGCGTAATAATATTGGTGTGTGGCTCAATGCAAACTTTATGTCAGATCAAGATAAATAAATGATGGGTAGTGTATTGCTTTGGAACCGCGTGTGTGGTAAAATTGATGTGTGGCCTCATGCATACTTTATGTCAAATCACATTAAATTGATAGATGTACTAAATCAAGACATTTAATGTGTAGATTGATTGTCCAATTAATATACTACTTATACGGTTATACTTAAACATTTCATACCTCTCATCCCAATTTGGTCCACTTTTGAAAAATGTCTCAAAAATTTAAAAAGTATGTGGAATGTGTTTGTCAAAATTGACAATAATCGAACCACTTGGATGCTTATGTTATAAGCCGTTCGTGTCTACTTTGTTCCGGCTTGGATAAGAGAAAGAGATTCGATAGACGTGATCTTTCATGATAAACATGTATTGTATTCACAATTTTTTAATATTTAATTATATGTTATTATAATTTAACTTTATCATTTTCTTTCATCAATGCTTTCCTTAATTATATAGTTTAAAATTTGGCCGTGCAATGCACGGGTACGAGTCTAATTATAGTCTAAAGTTAAGGGAAATTTCTATTTATACTCACTCCTCGAGTCCCCTGATTTTACGAACAAAGCAAAAGTCTTCATCCCCTCCATCTCTAAACCCTATAGAATTAAACTCTGTAACGTAAATTTGATACAAATCGTATATAAAAACAAAAAATGATGCCTAAAGTAATTTTAAAGTTATCTCAAAACATCTTTAGTTTTTATTCAAATATCACCAATGTATTCATAAAAAAAATTCTTAACAAATAATGAAAATAACAATTTTTTAGAAAATCATGGTGGTTATTGTTTAGAAAACAAATGAGGGAGAATATTTTTCTGTGGGAATCATTTTCTCCTAAAGAATGATTTTCTAGAAAAACATTATCCCCCAACCAAATATTGCATTCAATTCTTTCATTTTTTCAAAATCCAACTCTTTTCCGAGTCTGTTTTTTTAGATTTAAACTCTAAACTTTCAGTTTTTCATATTTCTCCTGATTTTTTCTAATTGTTTTAACTTTTTTCAATTCTTTTAAGTTTGAACTCAGTTTTTTCTAGTTTCTTTCAACTTCTTCTATTACTAGTATTATTATTATCATTATCATCATCATCATTATTTATTTCAATTTGTCTATTTTTTTCATATCACTAGTTTTTCAATTCACACTCATTGTTATTTTTGAGTCCACTTTTAAATATAAATAATACATTTTATTTATTAATTTACCTGAAACTAATTCATGTTCCAAAAAACTATGGATAAAATAGCTATTTTTATTAATCTAAAATGGATTGTGGAAAGCATAAATATTTTAAATTATAAAATAGTAATTATATTACTACATAGTACCTACATAATATGAAAAAGAAAAAATGGTCCAAAAGTATATAGGGATCTCCATACAAAAAAATATTTAACATTTATAATGATTTTATTTTTCAATTTGTTATTTCAAAAATAAAATCTTTATTCCAACATTTTTTCTTTTTCCCCAAAATTTTTCAATTCTTTTCAAGTTTTTTCAATACAACTTTTTTCAGTCATTTCAACTTCTTCCTCTTTCTTTTAGTTTTTTCGAGTTCCTTTTCGATTTTCCCGTTGTTTCTAATTTCTCCAGTCTCTTCGAGTGTCTTCCATTTTTTCTCACTTCCTTCTAATTACTTTTAGTTTTTTTAGTTTATTTTAACATCTAACTCGTGTTTTCAAACAATAAAGTACATGTTATTTTCTTCCAACGTTTTTAAACATCTTACCGTCACGTTCAAGCAAAAAGATAATCACTCGTAAGTTATTCTTGCAATATAAATTTTATTTAGTTAATGGTCAAAGTTCATCAATTTTGATTATAAAAGTAAAAACTGGACAAATATTCAAGAGCGTATGTAGTATAAAAACTGGGTCACATAGATATTAAAATTCAGATCAACAAAAACTATTTTAAATGAACCATTTTAAATTCTATCGATTATAACAAGTGATTACAATGACTCTTACAATTCATAGATATAAATTTTGAATCTCTGAACTGGGATAATCCCTAAAGTCACACATTAAAAAAAGTGAATTAATTAATTCAAAAGAAAAGAAATTTAGTCGCAAAACCAAAAAATCAACAAGTGAATTTCGTGAAAAGAAAGACCTAACTGCCTTGGAAAGTTTGTCTAATAGATAAGGAATTAACTTTGTTGGAACACGGGTTTACGCCGACGTCGTACTAAAACCGTGTCCGTTTTATGACATGTTTTGATAATGCCAAACTGCCGCAAAAACAAGATCAAATTGAGCAAAACAAAGGCCAAGAAACATGGCATAATGATTGAGTGAAAACGAGAATTAAGAACTAAGGACAAAGACATAAAAATAGTTGAGTCGGTCTTAATGTGATCAAGACCGGCATGAACTTCTAAAACTTGGCTCTCTAGGCTAATTTAATTAAAATGTTTTATGCATCATCAAAAAAAATTTCACAACCCTTATATACGTCCAAACACTTGGTGTTCGTCCAAACCAAAAACCAAGTCATCCGGCGTTCGTCATTCGATTATCGGCATTGGTTTTTGGTGTCCGAACCAACCAAGTGGTTTTCAACATTTTATGATTGGTTTTTACTTCTGTGAACATTTAAATAGTTCTCCAACAAAAACACTTCAAAAACCACCTTCCATTTTTGGTCGTTTGGTAAAACCAAGCGAAACAACGTTCCATTGGCTAGTCGTGGTTTTTACTTAAATGACGTGGTTTTTAAGATGTCTCTAGACCTGGCAAAACGGTCGGTCAGGTCGGGTTCGGGTTCGGGTCTATGAGTGCTTGTTTATGACCCAGAGTTATCGGGTTCGGGTTGACCCAACGGGTTAAGAGGCGTATTTAAAAATTAAAAAATTTGCTATTTAGAGATCATGTGATCCGAGCATTATTCAAAACAAATATTGAAATCATAAAAGTTTGCAGTTCTATTTGTAACATACCAAAAGAGAATTGCAATATACCCAAAAATCACCTTTTTGCAGCATACCAAAAATATTGCACTAGATGAAAAAAATAGAAGATTCTTTCAACATACTCAAAAATATATATACATTATAAAAAATTGAAATTCTTGCATCATACCAAAACAAAAGAAAATAATTAAAACTTGAGTTACACTTAGAAGCAACTGAAGAGGATGAAATATGATTAAAAATTCCACTATTGTTCTCGTGTCTTCTCACCATTTTGATTGAGTTGACATCTAATACGGTGGAAGAGTGGGAGAACTATATATATATATATATATATATATATATATATATATATATATATATATATATATATATATATATATATATATATTACGCCTTTTGAGTTTTGAGTAGCCTAATGGGTATATCATATTTTAAATGAATATATAAAACTAAATAACTAATAAAAATAAACAATTAAGTGCATAACCCGTCGGGTCAAACCCGACCCGACCCATTCTGACCCGAAAATTTAACGGGTTTTCGGGTTCGGGTCGTTTCGGGTTCGGGTCGCAAAATCAATGTTCAAAACCCGCTAATTTCGGGTCGGGTTTCGGATTAGGTTCGGGTCGGGTCAAATTTTGCCTTTGGCGAAAACTTTTTGGACATCGATGTTGACCCATCAACAGCGATGTCATGCCACTCCTCTTCCTTGAAGGTCAAGCCTAAACAGCGATGTTCAAGTAATGAACATCGATGTAGGCACCTGACCGTTGAAAGAAGTTTAAGGCTAAAACTTTCTAAGTTTGGAAGTCAACAGCCTGAACAATGATGTTCCCTTTTTGGACAGCGCTGTTGGCTTGACCGTTGCTTCCCAAATTTCAAAAGCTAAGCCTACAACAGCGATGTCCAAGTAATGAAGAGAGCTGTCAGGCTGATTTTCAGCAGATCCAATTTTAATCAAATCTCATAAATTAAGTCAATCACCCCCCATTCAACTCCTACCCGTTGGAGCATATTTTTTACTATAAAATGAGGTGTTTGGGTCTTCTTTTCATATTACAACACTTCACAACTCCTATTGTTCATTGGATTACATTTATTCATTTTCCATAGCTTTTCGAGAGCCATTTTGTGAAGTTCGTGTTGTGTTCTTGAGCGTATTATTTTACTCAATATCCACTCTTTTGAGAGAGCATTGTTCTCGAGTATTTTTTAGTGTTGTATACACGTTAAGGAAAGCTTGTTTCCCTTGGTTGTACGAAGGAAAGGTAGTTTTCCTTCGGGTTGAAGTCTTGGAGTGCGGTATCTCCAATCAAGTGGTTTTAAGGCTCGTGGGACTCGAGTTCTCAGGTTGTAACGGTTTGTTAAGCACCCGTAAGCTTAACGGAAGTAGCGTAGCTCGAGAGAATCTCTCGGGAGACTGGACTAGCCACACGTGGTGAACCAGTATAAATCTTGGTGTTCTCCCTTTACGCTTTCTACGTTCTTCACTTTTCACGTTCTTAATTTTTATTCCAGCGACGTTTTTCGTTTAAACGCTATTCATCCCCTCTAGCGTTGGGACGTTAATCTAACAAACTTATATACCACTTCTTGTAGGGTACTTTTTCCACTATTTACTTGCAACCCTCAGTCCAATAAATCCAATTTTCAAGAATATAAACACTTAATTGAATAGTACAAACATGTAACCGCCTGAAGAATTTGTGCCGCATATAGTACTTGACTGGAGTAAGATGATTAAAAAATTGAAATACAATTGATGAAGGATTGAGGAGGGAGTTGTGATTTGTAGAGTAAAATATTTAGAAAAAAAGTGTTTGGTTTTTAGAAAAAAATTAGGGTGACCTTATGTTTTGCGCAGACATACACAAACAATAATCGTCTGTGCCACACAGTGCACGTATGCAAAACATGAAATCACCCATGTGGAGTTACCCTAGCACAGTCCTTGGTTTTTTCTATCCCAACAGGATTTATGTACGGTATACACTGCAACACTCACTTCTCAAATCCAAAGACCACTCATTATTCCAGAGAGATGCCAAAACATCACCAGCACCATTAGTGCTAATACAGTCCATCAAGCATCTTGACATGATATAAAGATACACACTCACAATCACACAAACATTTAACAAGCATTGCTAAGAGTGAAAAAATGATACAATTAAGCAAGTTGTGGAATTTGACAATTTTCTATATGACCCAAAACCAAGACAACACAGAACCAGATGCCAGACCAACCACCAAGAACAACACGAGAACTAAGCCTGCTGTCTCTGCATGCTGGAGCATGACGGTTTTGGGAGCCAGGATGAACAACACACTGGTTAGGTATCCGTTTGTGAGTCCCAAAAGACAGGTCAGTACCGTGACCGGAACCTCAGTCCTAAAGACCCGGGGCCCGTGCAGGCACCCGTAGAAAAGAGGGAGAAACAACAGCCTAGCAAAAGAAGAGGTGATTGCAGTCTTCGTGTCCGCAATTGTATAGACAGCAGTTAGGGACTTGCCAACCAAATCAAAGACGTTGTAGCATGTGATTAACAGGACAGGATACCAGTCATTGAGGATCTTAGAGTGCACGTCCTCTGTTATGTATCCTGGGAAAATGCATAATGTGACAATGTAAATAGCGAGGATGCTAAAGCCGTACCACTTTATGGTCCCAATGACATTCCACAAGGTTTCTATCCATAACTTGGTGCTCAAGTTGCCCTTTTCTTCTCTCTCTTCGTCCAATGCCCGAGCTTTAAGTTCATTGTAGTATTGAATGACGGGAAGTTTATGTGCGACGTTGTAAAAAAGAATGCACAATACCATCATCGCAATGCTGACAATGAAATAAAGGTTTGCACTTTTTCTCAGCCCTTGAGCATCTTGTGGATACATCGCTTTAGTCAAAATTCGCAGCAGAGACACAAGGATGCCTTCAAGAAATGGCATAATCACATTATTTTTAATCCCGTAAAAAAAGGGGAAAATCATAAATGAGAACTTGTAAATGAGAAGAAGGAACATGACTCTTTTAGACAGGTAAATAACAAAATGGGCTGCACGAACAAAAACATGATGCTCCCCTAAGGTTTTGATAGTTCATAAAGAACAGATATATCCCACTCAAGAGTAGGGTATTGGGGCAAGATGTACACAAACCTTACCTCTACTCCATGAAGTAGAGATACTGTTCCAAAAGGCTTTTGAACAGAACACTTTCATACTGGAAACCATTCAATTATATATTGAGCTCTGTGGCAAATCAATATAGTTCACCATTAAATCGTCTGAAAAAAACTGTTTGACCAGACAAGAACACATTGCGGACAGTGCAGAAAAATGTTAATGTGTTGCAGAATCAAAAGTGAGATCGTGTTGCAAGTTGGCAGCAATGCTAATGTGATTCTTGCAAAATACAATAGAGACTAGGTAATAATGTTCCAAATGCCATACAATACATTCAAAACTTTGGCGTAAAGGGCATTTAAGGGTAGATGCACACTTCATGTGCATCCCGAAAACAAGCACGCTTAAATCAAACCTAGAAGTTAGAAATCTTAAGCTAGAAGGATAGATCCATCGACATATCCGAGTTAAAAGGACCTACACCATAAGCTTCCAATACAAATTTATGCATACCACCTATAATAATAAAAACAAGGAAACCTTTTTTTTCTTTCTCTAGATTCAATCTAGATTCCAATGCAAAAAAAAGCAAATAAAAAGCACTATACTTTAGGGAAACAATTTTCAAAACCCCAAATCTTAATAAGCAAATGTGAAGCTACAACACACTAAGACATAAATGATTCAAAATACCAAGAGATTATAAATGATAAAAGACAATTATCCAATAAGGAATTTCCCAAAACAGAGAAAAGGGACCAAAATAATTGAAGAAGAAGAAGATGAAGAAAAAGAGAATACCAGAAGCGGCAGTGCCAGCAACCACAGCCTGCATATACCTGTCAGGCAACTCTCCGGCGGCTCCAATTACACCGCTCTGAACCAACCCATCGGCAATCCCACAAATCCCCACCAGACCCACCGACACATAGTACCCGCCGGGGACCCCAACCTCACCCTTAACATAGAACACGTCCATCAACGGAACGGCCACCAGCGCCGCCACAAACAGAGCCAGACCCAAGTTTATCCGGACGAAGGAGTTGGTTTTCTGCGCCAATGCTATAATTAGAAGAAGGCAAACCAGGCCCACCACCATGTAGACGACGGCGAAAACCCGGTCCACGGATTCGCCCGGGTAGAAGTAGGAGAAGTAATCCACGGCGGTGACGAATGCGTTCCATGGAAGGAGGTAGCCGGCGCCGAGGGTGAAGTAGATGATGTAACACAAGTGGAAAGAATCCCGGGGAATCTTGGGGTTTAGCAGACCCGTACGTTCCGAATCGCCGTCGCAGGTGGATGTGGGGATGGTGGTTGCGGTGGCGACACCCATTTTGCCGTGGTGGTTTTCACTTATCCTCTATTCTATTGGCAGGTTTAATACTCTGTAATTAATTGCGCATGGAGTACCAAATAGGCGAATATACCTTTCTCAAAATAATAAGAGTGAAGTCATATTTTCTTTAATTCATTTTTATTAATTATTTTTTTTATTGGAATTAGATTAGATCAAAATTTATTTTAAATAGATCATAATCATTCAGATCAGGTAAAGAGAACATGACTTTAAGCGTATTTTTTGTTCAAATGAAATATTTTTTCTAAAAATTTTATACAAATTTATTAAGGACCTAATAGTTCTAGTGTATCTGGTAGTTTAGAAAATGAAAATCAATACTCCCTCCGTTCACAAATAAACTTTCCGTTGTGCGTTACGATGTTTGACTGAACTTTTTTTTAAGTCATTTTATATGAAAAATGGTGTAAAATTTAAAAATAAAAATTACATATTAAAAAACTATATCAAAAGATCTACAAAACTAGAGATGACATGCCTATATTATTTTATCAAATAGGTGACGAAAAAAGCCCAACAAAGTGAATAAAGTTTGAAATTGTGAATAGTGAACGAGAAATTTATTTGTGGACGGAGGGAGGATTTCTTTTGTTTTCAAATTTTTTTAACATTTATATTGTTTCAACATATTACACGGTCACCATTTTCGATTATTTTCTGTTTACTATTTTGATAAAAAAGAAGCATTGATGTCTATTTTTCAAATAAAGGAATGTAAGATCTCACAATCCTCATTTCCATTCATTTTTTTAAATTATCCTTTACAAATATTTTAAGCTTTCAAAATTGTTAGTGTTTAAAATAAATATAATTGAAAAAAAATTAATTTTTATATACTTGATTTACCAAGTTAAAAAGTTTCAATTTTTGTTTTCCAAAATAATAAGAAAATAAAAAAAATAGAAAAAAGAAATAAAATAAAAGTGAAACAAATGAAAAGAAATATACAAAAAACACTTTTATTGAAAGGTAAAACGTAGTCATGAAGTGGGCTCATACAATTCTTTTTGGAATGTTTGAAAATTTAAAATTTTAGGGAGACTGAAAAGAATAAGGAATTTTTTTACTGATTCCAAAATCTCACGTTTTTTTAACATTTTCCTCTTTTTATTTTTAAAATTAAAAACAATAAGGTTTTGGAACATCTAAAAAATAAAATTTTTTACACATCCTAAAAAAACCTTATTTGCACATATATGTTAGTTTTTTTCATTTCATTTATTTTTATTTCAAACACAAACACTTTTGATTTTTAAAAACATTATAAAGAAGAATTTCTTAAAAAATAAAAATGAATAGAGAATAAGATATTGAATTTTGATGCCCTAGTGGTTTGACATTTAGGCATCAATGGTCCTACACCGAAAAATGAATGAAAAATAGTCGAAGGGGACGTTTGCTCAAGGTTTTGAAACCATTGGTATTTTAGAAATAAGTATTGAAATCGATGTGATATGGATGCCTATTTTTCAAAGCATGGGGGTACTAAATCTAGTTAGTCATTCATTACTCCGTCTGTTCTTTAGAACTTTTCTTCTTTTTATTTTTATGTTTCTAAAAAATATTCTATTAAAAACTATTTTATACATCCATTATTTTTTTATCATATTTATCACATCAAGAATATTTTTCAAAGTTAACACAAAATTATCTCATTCTTAAATCCATTAAAAGTTAAAAAGAAAATTTTTTTAAAGGACAAATGGCATGTGTTTGATGATATAAGTGGTAGAATTTTTTTTACCACTTACCCCCCCCCCCCCACACCCCGTCACTCGCCACTCACACCTCCCCACTCCGCCTCCTCCATCCACCAGCCCCCATTTCACCCACCATCCGACCCCTACTCCCAACGCCACCCAGCCACCCCCTCCCCACCGTCCTTCGCCACTCGCCCCCTTCTCCTATCCCTTCCCCCTTCCCACCTCGTGTCAACACCCCTGTCCCATAGTGCACAAAGTACATACTATGAAATAATTCTCAAATACTCCATAGTCCAACCATCCTTAAATGTTCTTCCTGTTTTTGTTTACGAAGTGTGACCGACTTTATTTTTCAATTCAATTTATTTGATTGTAAATGTAAAAATTAAAAAATTAAGTTTATATATTTAAAAACCAAATCAAAAGTTCTACAAAATAAGAAGCGATAAGACTATATTATTTTATCAAATAACTGACAAAAATAAGTTACACCAACACTCTATAAAATTATCAAAAATGCTAGTTTACACCAAAAGAATACCCATCTGTACCCCACCACGCTCCCCACCACACACTCCTTGATGTGGATAAGATAAAGCTATACAGTAATTCCACTTTCCTTGGAGCACTACACTCAAGGACTCTCAACAATAACATGTAAGAATAAAGGCTATGCTTACATCTCGTAGACCATTGTGTATTGTTGCATTTTGAGTTTTACAAGCACGGTGTGACAAAGCTTACTCTTTGCCTAAAAAAAAGGAAGAGGGAGGGTTATATGAAGAATAAAGGCGTGCTCTTTTCACCTCATATGATTGAATTATAATCTGATTGGAATAAATTATGTTCTGATCTAATCTGAACTGAATCTAGTTATATTTAAATCTGTTTCTAAGAACAAGCTCTAAAGCTACCTTTACACCCAGGGTTGTACACTACAGGTGCGCACCGACACTTTGATGGTTCACACTCGCACAAAATGCTAATGCAAAATTTTCCGACCGCACTAGTATTTTGTGCAGTGTGAACAACAAGCGCCAGTGCACACCTGTGGTGTAAAACATGGAGTACATTCCTTGGTGTACACTTAGTATGATTCATGGTTGTTATATAAAAGACCCTGATTCAAACGCAAAATTAAAAAAGAAAAAAAAAAGTGGACAATCATCTCTTGACAATAAACATGCCCAAATAGACCTGATCATTTTAAGCTCATGCAAATAACAGACTAAATGACATGGGATCACTTTCTTCTTCTTCTTCAAATTTACGCACATTTAAATCATAAGTTGTTCAAACGGATCCAAATATCATATCATAAAGGGTTAAGTCAAGACAAGTTAGCGCCGTTTGAAACCAAAAAAGAATTGGCAACCTTCGTCATTTTGACCCGTGTTGGCGATTGTTCAAATCAAGGGCATTATAGTATACATGTTAATACTTCAAATATCTGCACGCTCCCGGGACTCCACAATATTTTCAAGTCTCTGTACAACTCTGCAAGTCACTGCTATGCTTGGTGCAGTCCAACTTGCGCCTTTTCGCATCAAGCCGTGGTCTAAACTGATCAAAATAATGTATGTTTGTTAGTCAAGCTGCCATAAATATTCTATACTAAAACAACATAGTATAATTCCAACTTTGAGAAGTCAAGATGTATGCAGTCTTATTTGTGTAAAAACAGAGAGATTTTTTCCGTTGGACCCTAGTTGCATAGTTGCATTCACTGTCCAAAACGTGACAGAAAGTAAGAATCAAGGAAAGTTTAATGGATCATTCTGATTTAGTCGAGCATGCGTCCAATACTAAAACATTGCCAAAAATGTTCTCTCTCAGCTGGAAAGCAAGTGTTTTGCAAACTGTTCATTCAATTGTCATCAAGTAAAAATCTGAAATGAATCCTTAGTCCTTACTCGATCACTATAACCGAAACATTTGTTTTGTTCTTTTTCCCATTCCAGATCTTTGTGAATCAAGTAGCACATACTGAGTGTGTATCCTTAGCCAATGGAGCCAAAAGAATCACGGTTTACAATGTTTTAGCTTTGGCTAAATAATGGATTAAGTCAAAATGACACATTAAACGTCCTTTGCTTCTCAACAATGTTTTGGGCAGTAAATGCAGCAGAATGCATTAAGGGTCTAACAGAAACAATAGTGTTTTTTACAGTGGTAAGAGTACATCTTGGCCCTAAAACCCTAACTGAGTTGGCAGTTTACTGGGTTGTTATGTGTTAACTAGAACACAGGGAGGTTGGGAGTAGTCCATCGGTCCCACTCTTCATTCCCCTTCCCATACTTGCAAGGAACAACTAAGCTTGTGATTGTAAGGGAGGAATATAAGGTTTCGCCAAAAAATCTTGAAGCAAGATGGATTAGAATGGCAGATTATGTGTATGCTCAATATATAAGTCATTGTGTAGAGCACAAAAAAACACATACTAGTGTGTGTGTGTGTGTGTGAGAGAGAGAGAGACTTATGCCTTAACACTCCTATATATAACTAATATAACTCATAAATATAAACCAAATATAATAAAATAAAATACTATCAAAGATGACTGTGACACTTACCATCTCTACGTACTTCAATTGTTTTAAAACTTCTTCTGTTTCTAGCTCCTGAAACAAAAGACATGTCACACAAGATTTGAAGGTGAGATGTGCCAAAAATCATGCCTCAGAGACATAATAGACAAGTATGATGAAAATGCAGAAAGTGAAAAATAGAAGTAAATAGTAGAGCAAAGGGGAGAACAGAAGTATTTGTTCTGCCTTGGCCTACAGCATATCAAAGCTTCTCTACTACAAAATCAGTAGCACGGATCATATATTTTTTATAATTAAAACGTTTTAAGGTTACGAAAGAGGCAGAAGCCAACTTTCAAGATGCTTAAGATGGGTCAATCACTCAATAGATAGCGTCACTATAAAACACAATTGGACAAGACAAGATATCCAAGAATTATATTAGCTAGGCCATCATAGCATATTTACAAAGAAAATTGTCTAATGTTATTTCTGATGTCCTAGGCTCCCAGCTCAAGTTTCCTGCCTAGATTTCTTTAATTTCTCCTAGTTTTGATTGCAAGGGAAATACTATATCTGTTGACAATTCCTAAACAGTGCATATCTTGATGCAACGCTCAATTAGAAGAGTGATTCATATAAAAAAAGGAACTCGGGGACATCCTAAATGTAGTAAAACCTGAACTGCAAATAATTATAAATTAGGGAGAGGGGGGGGGGTTGTAGAGTCCATGAAGCCAATACCTCATGGAACTCAATTAAGCGTATTTTCATCAAAGGGGAGAAAAGAAACAGATGCAATGAAGGAATTGTGTGCCAAAATAACTTGCGTAAGAAAGATTACAGAATAGAAAACAATTTATTAATGTACCTGAGGTACAGCACAGTCAGCATGTGCTGGATCCCAAAGAACAGATCCAAAACACTCCCAATTATCTGTCTGAACTTCAAAAAGTGGTGCCCTGCAACAAAACCCTCTGTTGGGATTAAATATTAATTGGACCAGAGTTCAGAATGATCCAAGTTGAGACAAGTATTTGTAGAGTATGAGAGACAGTGAGACACCAATGCAATGTACACCCAACATATGTAAGTGATGGCAAAAAAAGGCAACAAAGGGGTCAATTAAACAAAAGATTAGTTCTGGAATAATATCATTGAAACTGCAACAGAATATTAACCTCCCAAATATGGAAAATTGGTATATAAAATGTGCATTATTTAATAATTAGATTGTCTTTGTCATAGCCCACCAAATTACTCCCACCAGTTGTAGGATTACTCAAAATCTACATAAAATGTACATACCTAATAATATTCCATGAGATGATTTCAAAGATTGATCACCTCAGTTGTCCATGATAAATTGAAACTGGTTCTCTGATATATCAATACATTTCTACAAGGACTGTTCTCATTCACACACATAACTTCATGATGCCTTATAAGTTTTATCCCACTGTAGTTTGCACAATCTTGTGTTTCTTTTATAGATCGGTAGCAAAGTGATTTTCCTCCAACCAAATTTTGCTAAAAAGGACTTTGTGCCCGTTAATACCAACCCTTACCAAAAAATTTCTGTACTTCAATGCATTGAAGCCAACCTCTACCATGAAGATGTTAAGATTATGTATCTTGAAATGTTAGGGATTGTTATTCATGAATGTATTATTACAACCATTTTATCCTAGATGACCTAAAATTGAAAAGTTTGGAGCATTAGAACTACATGTTCCAGCTTGAAGGGAAGTGTTGAATCCATTAAGATGAAAGCCCACACTCCCAGCAAATACAGCAGACTAAATCACACTATACAGCAGACTTAGGCACACTATAGGCTACATAATAACATTCAGGAGCAAGAACAAAACAAACTTTGCCGACATTCTTATTATAAATGTCTCCTGTAGGGTATATGTGCTTTGGTCTATTATAATCAGATATTGCCAGAAATTAAAAGATTCCACACACTTAAGTATGCAAAAAAAAAAATTAGAAATAGTTTTTTTACCTGCGCCATTTCCCACAGATAGTTCCATCAAAACCCTTCCCAATTCCTAATATAACCTCCTGGCATTGTAGCCAATTCCCAATAGAGCTGATTCTAAAAGGCTTGTTCACATTGCTTTCCTGCAAAAACATCTTAACTTTTATAGATCTTGAAACCAATTGGAACAAAAATAAATTTCAAAATAAATCTTACGTGCAAGCTTGCAAAAGCATCCATTTCGACTGGTTCAGTGGTAGGACTAGCCTCACTGCATCAGGTATGAAGAACCAAAATAGAATTTACACAGGAATATTTGAAATCCAATGCAAGCACACATAAATCGAAGAAAGTGAAATAATGTACAATGTTACATATATTTGCATAAACACAGAATGGTAAACAGAATGCGACACACGTCACAGTATACATGAATTTGCATTAACAGAGTAATAAATAGAATACAAGTATACAAAATACATAACATTATAGTGTTGGTATGAGATGGTATTCAAAACAGATTCATATACAGGTTAGTTGTTATGAATCTATCTTGCAGACTTTGAGAAGTACTATAGTAGAAAGCTTTCTGAGAACCTTAAACAGCCATCTCATTTCCCATCACAGTTCTTTCTTTTTCTGAGTGCAACTAAGAGGTGGAATATGTGTGCCAAGCATGACATTTCTTGATTTTAGACATGTCAGTCCTCTCATGCTTCATGTGTCGTGTTGAAAAATTAACAGCACTAAAATTCTCGCATGCACATTATGGTAGATGTTGAAATATTAGGAAATAGTATACTTTACAACTCATCCACACACGCCACCTTCCTAGCTCGCTTCCTAACACATTCATAAGCTCCCCTTTACCTATATAATGGAGTATTCTTCTCGTGTTGTTATCAATTTATATAATCATAAGTACTACACATTAGAAAGTTTTGATGAAGTGCTGGGCAATAAATGCCTTTGACGCTTTGAGGGGTTGAGGGAACAGTACTTTTGGAAAATAAATGCCTTTGGGTAAACAGTATTTTTACTTGAGGGCTGTTTAAAATATCTTGAACAAATATTATTTAAAATTTAAAAAAAAAAAGAAGAAGAGGGAGATAAAAGGGGGGTGCTTGAAAATGTAGTTCAGTTATGTTCTACTTGTAGAAATATATGACATCAATGATTCAATATCTGCAGTCCCATATGATCCCAGCTCAAATACATGGCAATCTCATTCATCTTAAATATCAGGAAATCCCGTTCAGCTCATGTATCTGGCAGTCCCGTTCAGCCCGGCTCAACTATCACCGTTTGGCCAGACCCAGATATTTGGTGATCCCGTATGGTTCAACACCTACCTAGCTCACTTCCTAATACCTTCGATGCACCTTCCCAAGCTCCCAAATACCTTCCTTACACCTGAATAATTGTGTGTTCTCATTTGTTGATATCAATTAATATCATCACAAGTACTACTCCATCGGTCCCAAAATAAAGTTCCACATAGTGACATAACTATTCATAGGTCAAACCATATCTTTTTTCCTTACAAATATTCATTTATAATTTGATAAAATATAATTGCGACACCTCTTGTTTTGTAAAACTTTTGATGTGGTTTTAAATATATACATTTGATTTTTCATTCTACATCATTTCTTAAACAAATTGACTTGAAAATAACTTCAATCAAACATTGTAAACCGAATTATGAACCTAATTTTGGGACGGTTGGAGTTGTGCTCATATTACTATTATTTTTCTACTATTAGTTCCGTATGTTGCTTCCGCTATCTAGCAGGTGGCAGCTTACTAGTGTCACTCGCTAGCCTCCTAATTTCACAATGTTTTAACATAATGTAATGGAATAGCTCCACAAACATGTAAAATTCAAGCAAATGCATCCCACAAATCAGGGCATAGAATAAAGTGAAGCAGTTTTGGTGATTGTTTAAAGATGTGAGGCTCATACGCCTGTTTAAATCATAGAACATTTTTGTATTCAAGAAAGAGATCCATAACAATAATCAATAAAAAAGGTAATAACAGAACATACTCATTGACAGGACCATCCCAGACAGGAACGTCAGCTTGAAACTGATCACCAATGCGAGGAGAAGAGTGATATGGTTCTCTCCCTCTCAACATGGAATCTAAGTGTTTGGGTTCTCCTTTAGACAATATGTTGTTGCAGCCACCGTCTTCATCTATAACATGTAAAGTTTTACTGCTTGAATTCTCCCTCAGTAGTTTTCTCTTCTTTCTTAGGCAAGAGAGGCAAAACCACTCACCATATGGAACTTTCTTTACACGAGGATTGCAGCAAGAGAGATGGAATGCGTCATTGCAATTATCACAAATCAACATTTTTAGTGTAGTATCTGAACAGCCACAGACCTTGCATGGGACTAGACAGCAGTTACTGGTAGTAGTGGAAACATGATCCATATTAATCCTCGTAAGCAGCCCATGCTTTTTAAGAACTGAAATGCATATATCCCTTTCTGGCATATCATCATGCAGTTCTTCAGTGAACAGTGCACCAGAAGAAGAGCACTCACCAGCACCATCCACATCACTATTTAGAAAAGCTGAACGATGATTCAAATTTGACTCAGAAGATGAAAAATAATCATTTAGGCATGGGTTCAATAAACTGAGTGTATCACTTTTAGCAGCTTCTTCTGAACAACGATGGCCCCCATCATGGCATCCATTAGAAGATTCTGACTTGGAGAGGAGTGGATCTGCATTGCGTTCTAAAGGGGGCCTACTTGAAGATCTACTTGCATTTATGTCGACCTCCAATTCAAACAGTTTGTGTTCCGTCCCACCCCTCGAAAGAGCTTCAGAACAAATGGCATAATCACAACCACCAAAACATTTGACTTTAGCTAATGATTGGGGGGTGCAAGTAGAAAAGATGTTTTTCCGGAACTTTCTCTTGTAGTATACAGCAGGGTTAAACCTTCCTGAAATAGCTCCAAGAGCTGATAACTGAGAAGTGCTTGGAGGATCTAAGGAACACAGGCTGAGGCCATCATCAGCTTTCGATTCCACACACGCAGATTCTCTGCATCTGTCGACAAGGTGTTGGTCATGCTGTGAGCCCATTCTCCAATGCTAAGCACTTAAAAACCAGCCACATATGATAGCGTGTTCGACAATCCCGAATGAGAAATGGGAAAAAGAGATCAGATTGAACACATTTAGGTAAGGAAAACTCAATGAGCATAACAATCAAACCATGCAGAAACTCTTGAAAATGTATTATTTCCAGTCCTTACAAACAAATCTAAAAAATGGGCTTACTGATAATCTTTTGAACTTTAGGGATCAAAATGCAATTATGCAAAAAATGATGGCCAAAGTACCAATGTACCATCAGATGATCTTTTCCACACTACCGACTGGTGACGCTAACTGAAGAGATAGAAAAGGTAAGTATTAGGTAACCTTAATGCAAAAAAGAACATTAAAATGTATCAGCTTTGTGTGGTCTCAAAAAGGAAATAACAAGAAATCCTACTATCCCCTAAACAAAAACAAAAAACAAAAAGTATTAAAAGTATGCAAGAGACAAGCATCGCTAGTCAATTTGATTCTTACCTCATTTCCACAACGGAAGAAAGAAGAAACAAAAGTTCATCAACACATCAATACTTGGTCATAACCATGATGAACCAACTTAGATATACATCCAAGAATATAACCAGACCATACTTTTTAGACAAGGTTGGTAGGCTATATAAATTAAGTGAGACCACTTGTTCGTGTTGAAAGATGTATCCTCATTATGTTTAATACTCATCACCTCATGGGGACTCATCTCATTGTTTCTGTCCACATCATCTTTTATGTTTCTCAGCCCCTTTATATTGTATTTTCATGTCTTTAAAGCTTTTAATAAGTGCATACGTCAACCGTCTCCAGACATGGCCAGACCATCTCAAATAGCATTCTACTTTTCCATCATTGTGCCCATAAATGAGATTACTCGTACTTTTCACTGTTATCACCTTATTCTTAGTCTCTCCTTAATTTTGACCACAAATCCATCTCAACATTGTTATCGCTGTAGTTATTGAGATCTTATATACGTCTTGATATTCCACCGTCCAGCACTCTAGTGAATACAATAAAGTGTGCCTATAGCTACTATATAAAATGTTTCTTGACTGTGTAAGTGGTAATATTTTACCACCCATGATTTGCCTTGCACTCCTAAACTTCTTCCATCGTGCCACATTTCTAAGCTCAAAGTCCGCT
Source organism: Cuscuta australis (assembly GCA_003260385.1). Classification (NCBI taxonomy): domain Eukaryota; kingdom Viridiplantae; phylum Streptophyta; class Magnoliopsida; order Solanales; family Convolvulaceae; genus Cuscuta; species Cuscuta australis. The sequence goes on from NQVE01000195.1 coordinate 1,876,470, forward strand.
TCAAATTCTTCATCACGTTGAACCATATAACCTAAACAGTGAAAGGTCTGAATACTCTATTTCCTTGTACTTTCTAAGTCTAATATGCTCTAATCATAATAGGAATGTGAACTGTTAGGTAATACCGAACAAACCAAACTGAAACCGATAATTTGGTATGTAACAAATATTAAATTGTTCAGTAATCGGGGTCTACTACCCAAAATTTCAGTATTTGATTCGGAATACAGTTTTTGGTAATTTTATTTGAAGGAAAAAACACATCCATTAACTCAATAGAGAAAGAACGAAAGTCGGGGGAAAAGCCTCCCATGACGTTGTTCCGACATGAACATGTATAGCCAAAACCTTACATGCACAACAAACAAAAACCAGCTTTCAATACTAGTTGTAACGGGCGAATGAGCGTAACAATTCGTTGTTCGTTGAACAAAATGAGTTGAACATAGTGAAACTCATTCGACTGAAAGGACCCAGGAGTTCCCTACAATCAGCAACAATAGAGCCAAAATACGATAACAAACAAGATCTTTCCTCATGTCGGATAGCCTAAACCAACCGAAGACATTTCTTGGTAATTCACTTGCACCTAAATACCTAATACACGCACACATAATAATTATACAAATAAATGTATATATAACAACAAACAACAAACCCAATAAAATCCCACTAATGCTTTGTTTGGATGGGGAGAGAAAATGAGAGGAAAGAAATTGAAGAGAAAAAATTAGTGTTTGGATTGATAGAAAATGGAGAAAAGAGATGAAAAAGATGGAATGATAAGAATCTTGTGGTGGGAGGAGGATGATGCCATTTTATCACCTATGTTGAAGACAACTTTTTGTGGGAACTACAGGTAGTTTTCTCTCCTCCCTCATTTTCTCACCAAAACAAACGATAGAATATGCTTCATAATGTGTGTTTTCTCACCATGTATTTTCTTTCCTTCCCTTTTCTTATCATCCAAACAATGGGTAGAAGTAGGGTCTAGGGAGGGTGTGTGTAGGCAGACCTTAAATGTTACCCCTACTCGAAAGCAGAGAGGTTGTTCTCAAGAGACTCCCAAATCAAGCACAGTCAACATAAACCAGCAAAGAAGACATAAAGCCCAAAAAAAGTAGTAGCAAAGAGCAAAAAGCAAAGAGAAGACTAAGGGCAAAGAAAAGCACACAAAGACACCAAGCACACAAGTCGTCATTGGCAACTAGACCCCAAACACAGAGAGCACACAAAGACAATAGCAAAAAACATTCGTACAAAAACTACCACCAAGGACCAACAGCCTATCCAACTACTCTGGTCCTAGATCTCGAGATGTTCTTCTCTAAGATCGTATCTTTGATCACATGCACAAACCATCTCAGCCTAGCTTCATGCATCTTATCCTGCATAGGTGCCACTCCCACCCATCCCGGAATAACTTTGCTTTAAATCTTATCTAACTTCGCCTACCCACACATCCACGTCAACACCCGCATCTCTCCCACATGGAGTTGATGAATGTGGATTTTCTTCACAGCCCAGCCCAGCACTACGCTGCATAAAGCATAGCCATTCTGACTATTGACCGAGTAGAACTTCCCTTTCATGCAAGCCGATATCTTTTTGTTGTATATGACACCTGAAGCAAGCTTCCACTTTGCCCAAATGGCTCCAATACGATTAACAACATCCTCATCGATCTCCCCATCTGCCTGAATCACAAACCAAGTTACCAAAACTTGTCTGTCTTAAGCACCAGGTGTGAATCAATCCTAACTTCCACTTCCGACTTTGTCACCCAACCACTAAAGCAACATTCCAAGTATCCAATCTTAGACTTGCTCAATCTGAAGCCTTTGGATTCTAGAGAATGATGCAGTATTTCCATATTATGAATTTATATATAATATTATAAAATTGTTATATTTATTAAAGTTTAGTTTGGCATTTTAAAAACAAAAACAACACTGAAATAATTTTGGCATTTACGGAACAACCCAAACTACTTTGGCTCAGTAATCGGTTACAAATATAGTAAACCAAAAGCTCGGTGCGGTTTAGGTTTATGAAATGAACACCTTTAAATCCTTAGTCTATCTTACCTTCCACATAAGTTCTATAGAATCTACATTTCATGTATGATGTCTTACATATGCTTAGCTTAAAGCCCTCAAATTCTAAAGTTGAACTCCATAATCCAAGCTTAGGAGTTACACAATTATACCTTCTCAAAATTCATCTAAAAGAAAAATGACACATCAAATAGCCTGCAGTCATGCACCAAGGCATGGCTGTGACCTTGTCCAAGATAGCATGAATATGTTGTTGAAGATTAAACTCGTAATTCATAGTTCATGAAGATGTGTCATGAAATTCTAGACTTCTAGTGCAACCCATGGAAAAATGTAATCTTAACAATGATTTACATATGGAGAGCAACTCTATCCTGGATTCTGGATTTAACTACATTTTCAAAGGAACAGCTAAAGCAAGTCTTTTATTCCAAATACTCCATATTTAACAGTTAATATGAAAATATGCAAATAATCTCTAAGCCAGTTTTGGTACCATCACAAACAGATTTGAGACAAACCCACCTAGGGTAAACAGAGGAGTCCAGGAATTATTTTTTTAGGAGAGATTGGAAGAACATTTGGCCAGAAACAAACTAAAAAATCAAGGGAACTGAAAGAAAATAGCAGAGTAAGTGAAATTTCAGCAATGTAGTCAATACTATCAAGCAACAAAGCAGATATAATAAGCATTATTCCATTTTCATCATTCAACTCTCTTTAAGGGTCCATATGGAAACTCAAAAATGACTTCTGAAAGTTAATTCCCAGATTTTTCTAAGTTTGACCGCACCTGGAAATGAGAAAACGGAAAATGACTTCTAAAGTTATCGAAAAGTAGAACTGAATTCCAGGAAAAGTCTTAGGATATGTTTTCCCCAAAAGTCATTTTCCAGAATCGCCTAACCACCTCATATGCCGGCGACCAACATCCAAATCCACCCCTGCTACCACCGGCTGGTCACAAGCCACCTCCTTCATAGCTCAAAAATACAACTAAGGAAATAAAAACCAAATACTCTCTCCGTCCCATAAACAGGTCCCACTCTCCACTTTTGGAAAAGAATCCGTGGCCCTTATAATTTCTATACATCACATTCAACCACACAATTTCACTTTAATCTCAGTGCCAATTCAAAGGTGGAAGCTCTCACGGAAGGAATATCTATTTACGATCCCAATCTTTTCTACAGATTAATCCTTCAAGAGGCACCATTTGTAATCTCCCCTTTCAGTTTTTCAAATGTCACTAACATCAATTTCAAGCAAATCTGTCACAGAATAGGGATTATCATCCTGCCCCTGCAGCCCACTCCCTTCCAAACCAGAACGAAATGCAATAATATAATATGATTATTACATCAATACTGGTAGCAAAAACAATAACACCAAAATCATTTACCAAATGGAGCGCAGACAAATTATCTAGGTATTCTGAAACTCTATTACACACCAGTTCAATATCACAATTTCATGAACAGCTCATTAAACAAGAAAAACATGAGGAAAAAAACACAAACAGATCCCTAAACAATTTTATGTATGATTCAAGTAAATCTGTCACAGACTAGGGATTATCATCCTGTTCCCACAGCCCTTGTAAAGTTAGAATTCAGAATCCAACCTCACTCCTTCCCAAACCAGAACCAAATGCAATAATATAATATGATTATTACATCAATACTGGTAGAAAAAACAATAACACCAAAATTATTTACCAAATGGAGCGCAGACAAATTATCTAGGTATTCTGAAATTCTATTACAGGCCACTTCAATATCACAATTTCATGAACAGCTCATCAAACAAGAAAAACATGAGAGAGAAAAACACAAACAGATCCCTAAACAATTTTATGTATGATTCTGATACCAAAAAACAAAACAAAAAAAAACAAAACCTGTATGATTCCTAAATGTTGTGCAGAAAATGAGAAAAAGCGAGGGTAGAGATTACAGAAATCTTACAGCGTCAAAACCATGGGCGAGCACTGCAAAGGTCAAGGAGAAAGCTCTCCCAGTGTGGTTTTTGGACGGTGAGTTGTATGCCAGGTTTAAAGCGTGGCCTTCAAGACCTGTCCAATTTTGGCATTGCTGCTGATTTTTAACATTCTTTATGCTTCAAACAAAAAATCATTTTTGCTACCAATAAAGGAATACACTGCCCATTACAAATATTTTGAATCTTAATTTGAAAACATGTTTTAGTTCACAAACTTCAAAATAATTCAAGAGTCTAATGTCATATAATTACACTCGATTTGTCTACGATTGTTCATTCGTCTTCAAAATTTGTCGTACCTTTATTAATCCCTGAGGAATTTAAACGTATTTCGCTTCCTAATCAACCGGACATCCAAATTGAGTGACAATGTAGTGTCAAAATTGGGACGACGTGGGGGTGGCTTGGAGGGTTGGGGTGTGCCGGGTGGAAGATTAATCGGAAGTTAGGGATAAAGATCACTTCTGATTGAACGAAGCATCACAGGGTCCTAGAATCGGGTGATGTCATAATATGTCATCTCGAGATAACTTTATATAACGGTAAGAATTTTATCATTTACTCCGTATCACTTGTTGGTCTCAATTTTAATAGGCATAGAAACATCTCGTTCTAATTCTGAACAGTCCAACTCTAATTTTCAAAAACTAGAAACCTTAATTAGAATGGTCCCACTTTTTAGTCATAGGGTCGATGGATTTAGTTATGACTCTCGTTGCAAACGTGTGCACGTGTTCTTATAATAGTCTCATTTTGAATTTTCTTGTTGATTATTGCTTAGTTTCCATTTCAATATGATTTTGGAAACGTTGGTCCGAGGTAAGAAATGGGATTATGATCGTTTGACTAAAAAACGTCTTTTGGACTTTTTTTTGCTTGTTTTCCCACGTTTTTCATAGGGAAAATATTTTTTCCTTTACCTAGGCAAGCTTAGGAAGATTTAAAAGAAGTTATCCACTACTTAGAATGAAAAGTTTAATGTCAAATTTAAGAGCTCAATAACTGTATTTATAATTGCGAGATTAAGTTTTTTTGTATGGTTTATGAATGGCGTGCAAACATTTTTTTTATTTTGTTGTATTGATAAGTCTGAATTGACTTTGGTCACATAAATACAAATATTTGAGACAATTCAAAATGAATAAAATGATCAAAACTGTGATAGAGAAGTACCCTAGGATTATAGGCTTCATCATTTCAGTAAAGTAAATAGGGATGGGATGTACCCAGGAAACAATAACATTAGAAAAAAAATACTCCCTCCGTCCCTAATTATTTGCAACATTTGCTTTTTTAGCAGTCGCGGGAACTTTTGTTTATTTCTATGTTTTCATTGGTTATTTGATAAAATAAAATATTCTTGACACATCTTATTTCGAAGAACTTTTCATGTAGTTTTTTGATATGTAAATTTTATTTTTTATTTCTATACCAATATGTAAATAAAATGAATTGAAAAAAGTTGATATTTTGCCTCGGGAATACAAATGTGGCAAATATTTAGGGACGGAGGGAGTAGTAAAATACTGTCTATTATTCAATTCCATTTTATTTTATGTTTTATTTGTTTTATTTTCTCTTATCAAATGAGTAAAAAAAATCAATAGAGTGAGTGAAAGTATTAATAGATAATACAGTACATTTTACACTAAAAAAACAGAGGTATGAATTTTTAACTCTAAATAAAGTAAATCTGTTTTGCCTGCTGGTTTTTTCCCATTTTACTTTTTGTGCAAAGATGAAAGTTTTATGAGTTTAAGATCAAATTAGTTCATGTGCTTGGTTTTTGTCTGCTTCTTGTGGGATTGTGGTAGGACTATATATAAGAGAATCCTTTCTTGCTTCTCTACCAGTTCTAACAGTAGGTTTCACTTCTCCATGCCCATGCTTGATTATATCAATACACTTCCGTGCCGGTGGGCGTTGACTAGTTAGCAAGACAATAGGTGCCCAAATGATAATATACTCGAGTTCGATTCCTAGCAACTAAATTGGGATCATAAGGCCAATGCAAGTAGCAGGTACAGGTCTCACTCTTTGTCGTCTTTCTTAGATGACTGAGAGACCCTCGGGGATGGGTATTGGGCCTGTTTGGAAATAGCGTTTTGGATAAAATTTTAACGGTGTAGATTACTTTGAAAACGCTAAACGCTGCCCGTAGATAACTTTTTCAAAATGTTAATGCTAATCTCTAACGTTATAACCACACAGGCCCATCATCCTTTTTTTTATCAATACATTTATGTCATTTGATACATCTTTCTTTGTCCTACCTCATTCCATGACCTCTTTAAGCTTTTAAAAATCATATGTAAACCCTTTACTGCTAAGGGAGAGATGCTTTTGATGATCTTTCTGGGATGAACTGCCTGCCTGAATTTCAATCACCTAAACACAGCCAAACTTGTTGATTCCATTATGTAAATGCATTATTTCATTTCATTCACATCTCTAAAATTCAAACAATCTTGACCTATAATCCGCTTTCGCGCTTATAAATTGTCACAAAGTGGCTTTCCTTCGTCCATTTGGCGTTCCCTTTTGTGTTTCAACTTTCAAATCTGGTTGGAATGATCTATGAGGGCAAGCCATTCTGGTATTTGATGCCTATCATTTCACTTTTCTTCTCATCTTCCAACACAAGAAAACTTTTCTCTCTTATCTGCAATTCGCCGCGATTGTTCTTATTTGCTCTGCAACCCGGCGTAATATATTGAGAGGAGAGTTTTAAAACCCATTGCTAATTCAGACTTAATACTGAGATGAAAGCTTTGAAACCAACTAATACAATTAAATGTCTGATATGAAAATTAGACATCTGAGCTCCTATACTTGACTGCCCAATCCCCATATTTTTGAGACCTTATTGTCAGGTTTCTAAACAAATTTCCCACAATGTAGCTGTTGAGAATATCCCAAGACTCGACTCATGTCGCTATTTGAGAGTGTTAGAATTTATCCCAAGTTTGAGTTTTGGGTTGAGTTGCATTGGTTTCTTTAACATGGTATCGAGTAAAAGAGGTCAAAGGCTCGAAACTCAACGCAACTAAGTTTAAAAAATAAGGTTTCGCATGCATGGATCGACGCATGCACGTGGGAAGGCGTGCGGTGTTAGAACATAAAAACTTTTAACATGCCCAACTGAGTTTCAGATGCATATTCAAGCCAGCCAATTCTTTGGAGGAAGTTGGAAATGAGGTGCAGAAAATAAAGGGGAAGGAAAAGAAGAAACACTTGTTTTACAGTGTTGGCAGCAGCCATCAAAAGAAATGGAGGGTAGAAATGAAGGGCAAGAAATGGGTAGATTTGCAGGATGGTTGTAAAGGCTGAGTTGAAGTGGGTAATAGAATATGTGTTTTGGCTGTAAAAAAAAATTAGGGTAATTGTCTAATTTGTTTATACTCTGGGGTATTTTAATTAGGGTTGTGAACTTTCATAGATAATCGTAAATTCGATTACCATTTGTGTGCATATCTACTTAAATGAAATATATCTTCATCTGTTTAAAACAGTTATTATTCGTACTGAATTGAAGACATCTTATTGGTAAAGAGATATTGATTTGGTAATTTTAGATCCGCCCCATTTAAAATCTAATTCGCATGAACATTTGTTTGGGTAACAATTTACTTATTTATCTGATTCGTAATAGTATCTCTTAGACTGTTATGCATATCATGATTTCTATATTAAATATTAATTTCATGTTGAAGCTTTGCTCAATTTAGATATTTTGCAGTAAAAATTGATAAATTTTGATCATTAAGTAAATAAATTTAATATTTGGAACTGATATAAATAATTTTATTTGAAACTGATAAAAATTTATTTTTCAATTAATTTTACTAAATTTATTTTATAAAATATTTTCAAAATATTATTATATCTATTTAATTAATATATCATATACGAAGTATTATATACTCCCTCCGCCCCCTAAGATGTTCTCTTTTTAACCTTTTGTAGTTTTTAAATAGAGTTGGAGAAGGTGAAAATTACCAAAATACCCTTAACTAAAATATGTAAAGTACATTAAATGAGGTAAGTAATGTGTAATAAATAAAGTTGAGGTAGTTGTAATATTTTAAATGTACAAAAATAAGGAGAAGATCTATTATGGACAAATAAAAAACTACTTGAATGATCTATAGGGGGCGAAGGAAATATTTAACTATTAGTCAAAAACTAACATGATCGCGTCAAAATTGAACAAATAATAAGCATTTATCCAAAAATCATTGTTCACTTTCTATATATTGGTAAAAAATTACAAAGTATAATTAATGATTTGTCTAAAATATTAGAGTATAAATAATTTGACATGAATGATTGACAAACTCATTTTAAACAATTATTTGACATTTTTGAGTCGTTTCTTAAAGGCAGTGAATGACTATCTACATAGAAGAGGTAACTTTTTTGTAAAGCATTAGCACAATAAGCAGCGACAGCCAATGTTTTACAAAATTATACTCCGGTATATGGTTGAAGGGGGGAATACCTAAATTACTGACTAAAATCATCTTTAACTATTCACACCAAACTCAATTAAATATCAAATTTACCCCAAAATCAAAACAATATTTCTCATAGTACATTCATTTTCTTATTACTTTTTTATATTTTAAAAATTAAAAATTGTTGTAAATAATAAAAAACAAGTTAGCTAAAAAGACAAATAATGTATGTTTTAAAAAATTTAGAAAATCTTACGATAATAAAGATATGAAAGAAAAGAAAAAAATAGAGTACCCTAAATTTCAACCCACATTTGAGTTTAAAATACATTAAAACCCAATTTGCAATTGGAAATGAAATACTATTGGAAGATGTATAACTCAAAAACTGAATATATGCAGCACTATTGGAGATACTCTAAACCGAAACAATATTAAATGATAAAAAGTGAACGCTAAAAGTTTGTTGGAAATAAAAATATTTTCAACATAATTATTTGAAACGGATGAAAAAAATATTTTTCAACATAATTTTTTGAAACGGATGAAAAAGGAAAACGGCAAAGCTTGAGGGACAAAGGGAGTACTTTTACATAGAACAAAGGACCTCAGCTCCCACAGTCCCACAAACTATTACTAGGAACATGGAATGCCAAATGCATTTGTGTTTCTTTTTCCTTAAACCATGCACTTTCATCACAGTGGTCAGGAATTTGGTTGGCTAAGGGGAATGGCAAACAATGGGGTTTTCATCCACACACAACCAAAAGATGGCTATATATTACATATGCAACATACCCCATCCATAAACATGAATCCACAGCTGCTAAGATGCAAAACCAGATACAACTTAACCAATATTGCAGGTGTTCTGGTGAGATCATGCTTGACATGACCAACGCTATCAATGAAGCCAATGTAGTGTTGACCAAAAGCTATGAATGAAGCCAATGTAGTGTTGACCAAAGCATGATGGGTAGTGAGAAATGGCCTTGGAAGATTTGCGGAGACAGTGGGGGGAGAGGACCTTAGCATCACTGTTTTCGAGCGTATCAAACTCATTTGGACTGAGTAATGAGATGATAGCGAGGACATGAACAATTGATGATAAACAGTAGCAGGGTGAAGCGGATTAGGCAGACTGAGAAACAACGGTGATGCAGAGAGAGAGAGAGCAGTCACATTAATGATGTAGAGACCTAACAGCCAGTTTGAGCAATGTACCATACTTCAAAAAAACAACAGAAAATATAGCAGGTTACATCCACTCATAGTAAATAATCTTAGAGCATTTTTTTAAACCACGTAATGTAAAGACATAACTGGTTAAGTAGTTTTAAATACGAAGGCAAACCAAATAGAGCATGCCGAGATGAAATGGAGGGCATCCTAAGTCCAAGTCCACTATTAACTGAAACGTTATTGACAGTGATATACTCTTCCATCAAAGCCCTATCGGACTAGAGCTTATCACGTACACTCAAATTGGTCTTCAGAGTTCAAACTCTGCAAAACAAGCAACATTATGAACATGGTTGCAACAAAAGAAATGAAAAAGTAAATACTACTCTTTAGTCTTTCCCAAAAACTATTCTTCTCTTCGACAACCTACCCAGATTTTTCTTCCTCATAAATACTTTGTATTTCTCCAGATACCAAGGCAATTAAGAAATAGAAATAAGATGTGAATACGAATAACAAGAAACAAAGGGCAAACTCACATGATGCAAGGAAGTGACTTAAGAGACAAACATTCATAAAAGCACATTAACAGGTCATTTGGTTGGAAAAAACGGGGGAATGAAAGTTAAATTCCATGAGAAAAAGATGAAAAAATGGAACAATTAATGATTCCTGTTTTTTGTTTGGACTTTGGAGGGAATGAAATTAATGTGGATTTAAATTCTAGTGTTCAATTTCCGGTGGAATTGAGAAAGAATACTTAATTGTTAGCATAATGGGGCTTCTGCACCTCACTGAAGATATGACCATGAGGGCATGACCTTATAGCCTTAGATAGGAGCATTTGGAGGTCGAGAATTAGAGTTGTAGTAAGGCAGTACCGCTGTACCGGGCACCCTCTTTTGCTTCTTAGTGTGATTGAGATTCTATGTTGTGTTTTGTTTGTTAGTAGTATTTCTTTCTCAACTCTCATATTTGTTACCTTTTACTTTTACTTGTTTGCCTTTTGATCTTGAACTCAGTGTCTTACAGAAGCAACCTCTCTACCTTTTATAGGTAAGAGTACTGTGTACACTCACCTCCCACATCCACTTGTGGGACAATACTGAGTAGGTTTTTGTTAGTGGTGGTTGTATAGTCCTCAGCCCCACTTGTGAGACTATGCTGGGTAGCTTGTTGATGGTAGAGCCATAGAGGTGTAGGTTAATGGGCAATAAAAGTCCCATTTTCCTAGGAGGAATTGCATTTCCATGGAATTTAATATGCCTGTAAGGAAGCATGACGTACCCAATAGCACAAGGTGATTCGCGTCAACCACGTCTATATCCAGGTGAACTGCAAAAAATGAATAAAAGCAGTTGGGCTACAATTAATCAAAGTCAATACAAGAGATACCACGTATGCACTGTAAATACCCATATCCAATAGGTGAGTATCGACGACCACGGTGGTAAGTAGGCGACACGTTGTAGCTCCGACCATAACGTGGAGAAACATTGCGACGTGGTGGAGATCGTCTGCCAATAGGGCTATAACTCCTGTAACAACAAAGATATATTTGCAGAACTCATAAATATTCAGTGACAGAAATAACCTAAAGACGATGATAATGATGATGCATGTACCCATGTAATCTCCTACACATGATCTAAAGGTGCATGCGTCTCAAAGATCATTCGATAAAAGCAAAACATGGTGTACCAATTAGTGTATTTGATGAGACAATCATGTGTTTACATAAAATACTAAAAACCTGTACATTACCACACACAAAAAAGACAAGTAAAACTCCATGGGATACGAAGCTGCATTTGTGCTGTTGAAAATTTAACACGGAACTTCAACTTAGAAATTTCATCACCATGCTGGATGATATGGGTTGGAATGACAAGTTTTTACGGGTGTGGGTACACATAGAGGGACGGGGACAGGCGTGGAAAACAGCATTTTAAAAATTAAAGGATGTGGGGACGGCAAGGATATGGCAACAAATAATAATAAAATACTCACTAATATAGAGTTGTAAATGTATAAAAATATTTAAATAGCATATAACAATCCATTGACATATGTGAGTTGACAAACGGTGATAACAAAATATTGATTTTTTTGAACAATTAAAAGAAAACTACAAAGGCCTGAAGGGTACATGTGATTAGCCAAAAGCTAATATTAAAATATCAACTTGCAGTTTCTTTAACAAAAAGATAAGGGAAAAACAAAAATGAAGAAACCAAAAAAGGTGTCAAGTGTCATCAGAGGCGGATCCAGGAAATTCAAAACATGGGGTCCCGTGTATTAAAATATGAGGCTGCAGTCCTGTGTCTTAAAATGCGTAAAGACCTATACGATGTGTTTGGAATTTACTAATGGTTGATTTGAAGGCATAGAATCATTAAACTTGAATGAAGACCTTTATAGAGACATTTTTTAAATCTTTATTGTTTTTAAAAAAAATGTTTGCTTCGTGCATTATAAATGAATTAGTTAAAGAAATTGTCATCCAAAATAGGAGCAAAACATACTCCCTCTGTCCCATCCATATTTGGCAAATAAAATTTATTAAAAAGACTAATTTACACTTCTTCATCTTCTCTTATTTGAGACCAATCAGACCAGCCCCACCCACGGCCCACCCACTCCACCTCACCCCCTTCCTTTTTCTTTTTCTTTATTTTTTCCTTCTCTTCATTCTTTCTTCCATTTGCTTCTTCCCGCATTTCATTTTGTGTTTTTTCTTCCGTGAAACACACCTCCCCTTCTTTCTTTCTCCGATCTGCTTCTTCTTCTTTATCTTTTCTTCTTCTACCCTAGTTTCTATGTTCCTTCTTCGTTGTTCTTCGTCACAACCCCTCCCGACCTTGTTTTTTCCTAGTTTTTGTCAAATTGCAAAGCTGATTGATCAAATCGCAAGAAGCTTTTGATAGATCTGTTCAAGAAGGGTAGATCTGTTCCGGGGTGGCAATGGTGAGAGACAGAAAGGGGCGGCAACAGCGGGGGAGACGAACAGGGGGCGATTGAGTAACAATCTTTGATCTATTTTTTATTTCTTCATCGGCTCTTCACCTCTTTCTATTACTCGCAACTCTAAATTTGATTTTCTTGAGTGTGAAAAGAATTGATTTTGATTTGGTTTTTAAGTTTTGATTTCATTATGCAATTTGATTTTCAATTGAAGAAGAGACGGGGGTGATTGAAAAAGATGAAAATTCAGGGGCAGGAAGTGAGTAGCACTGTAACAGGGAGTCTGATGTGAAGAGGAAGGGAAATTGTGGAAAGTCAATACATTTTTCATCTTACATTAAAACTCGTGTCAAGTCAAAACGAGAAGTTTCAACTTGGAAGGAGGGAGTAGTTTTTATCCTCAAAGTAAAAGTGGCACGTTTTTATCTCTAAAATAAGACTATTGTAGAGTGACAATATAACACTGTATACTGAAATTTCATAGTTTTTTTTGGTATTGGATGCTGGCATTATAAGTCCTATTTTGAGAATAAAAACATGAAGGTACTATTTTTATTGAGTAAATTCTATAACTGGTCCTTTATAACAGGGGAGTTTCCCTATTTAGTCCTCTATTATCAAATATTACCACAGTGGTCCTTCTTTTATGGGTATCTTTCCACAAATAGACTTTTTTTTGATCTTCTATCATGTTGGTGTTAATTTGAGGGCTAAAAGTGTAATTTCACAATGATAATATATCTTTTTTGTCATACACAATTCCAAAGGATGTTCCATTTCTATCGTTTGAGAATTACAGCCGCTTTCTACTACAACCATAGTCTACAAATGTGGTCTTTCGTCGGAATTCTAGCCCACAATCATTGTCATTATTTTTGTGTTATCCGCTTAACTAATATCAGAACACGTCACTAGACATAATGTTGATGTCAAATTATACTTTTAGCCTTTAAATTAATACCAACATGACAGAAAATCAAAAAAGGACCATTTGTGGAAAGGCACCCTTAAAAAAAGGACTACGGAGGTAATATTTGGTAATAGATGACTAAATATGAAAATCCCTCTGTTGTAAAGGATCAATTATGAAATTTACTCATTTTTATTTGTCCATATACTTTACTCATATATTAGTCTCTCTCCCTTAACTTCACTAGCTATTATTTAGGGGTTACACAAAAATATCATTAATGTTTTTGAATTTTCAAAATATCATTAATGTTATTAGTGAGTATAAAGAATGAAATAAAATTTAAATTTTTATCACTCAATTACCAATTAGGAGTTTATATCAATGTGTTAACGGATAAAATAGGATTGCAAGTAGCAATGATTTACTCTTTATATTCAAGTTTGTTCTGCATATTTGACTTTTCTTTTCAAAATGTATATACTTTGAACAAATTTATAGATAAAGTATATTTATAATGTGAATCTAATATTTATAAATATGTGTTGAAATATTCAGAGTAACTTTTAAATGCATGTACAAATATAATTTTTAACAATCAAAATGTTTCTTTTAAAAAATGAAAAGTCTAGTGAACAAACTAAAAGTAAAATGAGATAGGAGTATAAATTAATTCAGAGAAGTATTTAAATATAAATGGCATAGTAACTATTGAGTAGAAAGGAAAATTGTAGAAGAAAACAAAAGAAGGAGAAAAAAGAAAGAAAAGAAAGGGGAAACCGAGGAAAAAAAGAACGAAGAAGAAAAGAAGCAAAAAAGGTATGCCAGGAGTCAAACCAAAGACTATTAAAAGTGTAAGGGCGCAAGTCCATTGTCCATTGAACTACAGGGGCACATCGTTAAATAGGTCCTTTGCTCAATAAATATATTTTCTTAATCCATATGTACCTGTATATATACAACTATGTGGCAGTCCATGAGGTCCCGCGACCTCGTAGGACGCTTGGTGGGTCTGCCCCTGGGCATCGCGTACATATACTCCTGCTCGGTGGTCACAAATAGCAAGGGCTGAGTCGGAAGTTAAATTGAAAGGAAGCACAGAAGCATAGTGTTGATTGCAAATTGCAGGAGTCATATATTGAAGGCTCAACCTAATTTCTATTTTATATCGCTCACAATCCTAACCTAATGGGCTACTAATACTTAACATAAAAAGGGTTGTGGTGTCGTTGGTCGAATTATTTATCCGCACCCGGTACACTACCTGAGTCGCGATTCCATATGCACAAAGATCGGCGACAAATCCTAGTCATCCAAGGTGTTTCTAATTCATCTCTGCCCCCCCCCCCAAGCCACACCCAACCCCACAACGGTTCTGGAGCGCCAAGCGCTGAACCAAGGTGGCAAATCAGTGCACCTAAGATATAATTGTCTCAAAATAATTCTAACTTTGTAATTGCAGATGAGTGAAAGCAAGAGTTCACAAATACTCCCTCTGTCCATGTAAGATGTTCTCAATTTGACTTTTCACGGTTTTTTAGGAGTATTAAAAAGACTCTTGACTTTCCCATTATGCCCCTACTTGCTCTGCCACAGAGCAATTCACCCGATTTGTTACTGCTTTGTTACCAATTACCACCGCACATAACCTCCCCCACCGCCGCTGCTACTACCACTGCCACCCCACTTTCACCGCCACCGCCACCATCACCCTAGTCCTCACAATCATCGTCAACCCCACCACCGCCTCCGGTCTCACCATCGCCATGATCATGGTCTAGATCTAAAACATAGATGGAGGAAAAAGAAGGGGAGAGAGAAGAAGAGAAGAAACATAGATCTAGACTCACCATCGCCGCCGCCGCCTTCATCCCCACCATCGTCACCGCCATCTTCATTACCCCATCGCCACCGCCGTCCTCAGCCCTGCAATCGCCGCCACTGCCCTTACCCCACCATCGCAGATCTAGATGGCGAAGAAGAAGAAGAAGAAGAATACAGAGGAGAAGAAGACAAAAGAGAAGAAAGGAGAAAAAGAAGAAAAACTAAGAAAAGAAGAAAAGAAGAAGAAGAAAGGGAAGAGAGGAAGAAATCTGGCAGCGGAGAAGAATGGGGGGGAGAAAGAAACGAAGAAAGAAAAAAGAAAGAAGAAAGTGGCGGACGAAAGATGGAGAAAAAAAGAAAGAGAAATAGAAGAGGGGTATTTAGGGTATTTTGTGTGTTAAAATATGTAACGAGAAGATCTATGGCGGACAAATAAAAAGGGGTAATGGGAAGATCTATGGGGGACGGAGGGAGTAATGATTATCTTTGATACCCAAAGATATGAAAGCAAATGACAACGGCGATCTTGAGGATTAGATAGTTCAAAACTAGCCTTAAATAAGCACAGTTATGTGCAATTAAGCATGAGAGACCATACCTCCGCCCATAACTTGGACTCCTACGTCGGCGAGGACTAGGGGTTCGGCGCCTCCCACTTCCTATTCCTCTTTGGCCAATGCGCGAGCGGCACTCACGAGCAAAGTGACCAGGTTCACCACATTCATAACACTTTGAATCATCACCTCCACGGCGGCCACCACGCCCTCCGCTGGAATTATGAGAAAGCTCCACACGCCAACCATTCTTTCCTGTTACGTTAAAGTAAACATGCAGAAATAGTCTCCTAATACTGAAACTGTAAGAAAAAATTTTAAAATACAAAACGTAGGTTACATGATTGTATAAACATACTACTCCCTCCGTCCCAAATGAACTTTCTTGTTTTTCTTTTTGTTCCATCCCAAAATAATCCCCTTGTTTCCTTGGATGCAAAGAGAGAGATGATGTTCTCCTCCATCAAGGAAAAATTATCCCTTCCCATCAATTCCATTAGACTAACCAAACATGGTTACAGTAAAATCATCTTCTTTCTCCTTCTCTCAACCACACATTTTTTTAAAAACACATGTCAAGTCAAAAACAGAATTATTACGTGACTGAGAAATACAGAGCTCAAAAAAAGGCCAAAGACATACTCAAACAGTCAAACTTTAGAATCTTCTTACTATTGCAGATATATTTACTGTTTTGCCTAAGCAAAAAGAGATGAACATAGATATATACTACATACCATCCAATCCGCGAATAGCATCCAAAGCATCCCTGCGATCATCAAACTCAATAAATGCATAGCCTGGTGGTCTTCTAGCCACCCATACACTGCATCAACAAACGTAGTCATACAGAATAGCCATAAGTATTACAATTGCTAAATTCTTGGAATTTAAATAAAAATCACACCCTAGTCCTACTAATCCCTACTATACTAAAAGATCTGGATACTATGGTAGTGATGATGATTATACTTATGCACAAAGGGTGTTTCTAAAAGCAACCATTAGGGTTGTGTTTAAGGAAAAAAGGGAGCCTCCCATTGGCTGAAATCAATGAGAAGAGGAGGTGAGTTTAAAAAGGAGAGTGGGATAAAAGACGAGGCGCTTTGCCTTTTAAACCATGGATTTAAATACCGCTTAGTCCATATTTTCCCAATTCACACTTTCTCTACTTCTAACCTTTTTTAGAAAGTTGAAGCTGTAGCAACCTCTCTACTTTCCAAATATAGGTAAGGTCTACAAACACCACCTTCCCAAGCCTACTGTGGTATTAAAACTTATATTAGGTGCTCGGAGGGAATAAAGGTAAAATTCGTATATCATTTACAATGTAAATTGTTTCTTAATTAATAACTACACACCCAATTTTTTTTTACAAAAGCTCTACTCTTATAAGCTCTTATCTACAAAGACCTACAGCTACTACTACCATAAGCTCCACTTTATATAAGTTGAATAAACTCTTCTTTAAAACAGCTATACTGTTTTAAGCTCTTATCAAAAAAGATCTACTAGTCTAATATAATACCATAAGTCCTACTTATCTAAGTTGAATCAAACCCCCCTCTAAGCCCGCAATATATACCATACAACTGGTTCCCGTACATCCACAGAGAGTGCTCATTTAAAAGCAAGTGAATGCTCATTCTCAAGTAACTGAATACTCATTTCTCTAAATTCAGTTATGCTCGAAAATGAGTATTTTGTACTAAAAAATGAGTACTTTGTTACTCGAAAATGAGTACTTTGTTACTCAACAATGAGTATTCATGAGGATTGTACGGGAAATACCATACATATGTATGTATGGTATAGGTACTCCTCTAAGCCCCATGCTAAAAAATTGTCACATTTACAAGGGACAGGCACTTCTATGCATGGGACTCCCTAATACATAAGAACTCGGAATTTCCGGTCACAAAATTATAGTTACTATACAAACTCCATCAGGCACTCCTCCGAAATAATAACAATAAAATGCAAATGAAATTTAGGAGGAACGAATTAGAAGTGTAACTGACCTCTTTAAGACACCGTAAACTAAAAATTCATCCTCTAGCTCCCTGTCCGTCACCTTGGGATCCAGATTCCCAATGTACACCCGGGACATTGTGTCTTGCCTGCAAATCAAAAACTTATTTTTCTACAGGAAAAGAACATCTTTCACACGCGAAATTGATTATGAAACCCATTAAATAACACACACATAAAAATAAAAGGTCTCTCTCTTCGAATATAGAGAAATCCATAGTCAAACAGGTGCGCACACAGCCGTGCGGAAAGAGTAGAGAAGCTGCGAAATTCAAAGCTTACCGAGAGAAAATTGTTGGGGCGAGGTATACTATGGCGAATTGAGACGATAACCCTAAGAAGAGTTTGAAACGCTGTAAACAAGGTCTTGGAGTAATTGGGTGAAGAGATCCTAGACACTGAAGGTAAATACTCCAAGTTTAAACCCTAAAAATAACTAGGCTAAATTATTTGTACCCCAAGTTTTTGTACCCCATTTTGTACCCCGTAGGTTTGTATCAACATTTTGTATTGGTGTAAAACTAATTTTTATTAATGCACCAACACTTTGTATCCGTGTAAATTTTTGTTAACGTACCAACACTTGTATCGGTGTAAACCATCAAAATGTTTGTGTATAACTGCGGGGTACAAATGAGATACAATTTTTGGTGTAAGTGTAGCATGGTCTACCCACATTTTTTATTTAAACTAGTATTTATGTCCGTGCCACGCACGGGTTCGGACGAATTTTTTTTCGATTTTACCATGGATCTTGATTTCTATTTGACATATTATTTAAAGGTCAAATATAAATGATATAGGTTTGATGTATTTCTACAAATTTATAATTTTTCTCCTTGTATAAGTTCAAAAATATATTAATACAAAAAGTATTAGTGATCCAATGATTCTTTTTCCTCACATTAATTTAGAAAACTTAAATTACCGACCTTATAATTATATACTCCTTATGTTCCTGAGTATTTGTCCACTTTTGACTATTTTTTGTCAAAATTAGTAAATTTTGACCTCAAATTAAATAAAAATGATATTAGATATTGATAAAAAAATTAGTTTTATTTGATTTATTATATCAATTATTTTTAAAATATTATTTTATCTACTTAATATAATATATATATATATATATATATATATATATATATATATATATATATATATATATATATATATAATTTAATTATAAGTCAAATGTTGAAAATAGTTAATCGGAAAAAATAAAAACTGGACAAATATTCAGGGACTACTCCCCCCCCCCCGGCGCAATTATTATAAAAAACTACTCCCTCCGTTTGCAAAAAGACTTCCCATTTTGATTTGGGACAAAAATAAGGAAGTGTTAAATTATAGTTGATTTCCAATTTTGTCCCTGATGTGATGGATAGATTATTAGAGAAAAAGTATGATGTGATAGGTTGGGTATGAAAAAGTAAGGGTAAAAGTAGTTTTTTAATAGAAAAAGGAAGTGTTTTGTTGGAAGTGGAAAAAATGAAAGAGGAAGTGTTTTTGAGAACGGATAGAGTATTATTCTTTCTTGCATTATTAAAAAACCAAATCTTAAGTTAGTGATCTTAAATGGTAGTGCTCCAATGATTTGTCGGGATAGTATTCCGGCCAAGATATTAAATATTCTATCAAAATACAAATAGTTAAAATTGGAAATTGTATTTTCTTTGATATGGTTGTAACCTGTAATCAAGTCTCGAACTTACTAGATATTGCACCTTGGATTTTCTGCACAATTTTTCTTATTTTTTTTATTATCCTACCTAAATCTTCATTGTTACGAATCTTCTCTCGCTCCCCTCCATACCTTGATCTTCTTTGTCACAATCTTCTATGCATAAATCCGTGTCATCTTATAAAATATCATCCTATATAGTTTCCATGAACGATTGCGTAAATGAAAATGTAGCAAGTAAGTCTTCTCTCATTCAAAATTTCTTAAACTCATGTATAAATATTTTGAATTGTAACACAATATAAGTATGTACTGAGTAAATCGTGAGTTACAATATAAGATTATTTCGATTAAAATAGTAAATCAAGTTACTAAGATAAAGTATAAAAGTTTTATTAAATCTTTTTTCTAATTTGTTTATTTGAAATGTTCAATAATTTAAAAATAGTCAAATTGTAAGGAAATACTTTTATTTCATATCATAATTAATAATCTTACCATAAACAAAAGTTCTAGGTAAGATATGCATTGAGTCAATCTCATATGATACATATTATCCATTTGTCTAAAAATAAAGTACACAATCATTACACGTATAATTCTCTTAGAAAATATAGTCTTAAGTCTTTTGGTCACCTAATTATAAATTAAAATTTTTTTTTGAGTAATCTCAAAATAGTCTTTTCGAATAAGGTATTTTTCAAAATCAGTGTTATTTAGCATTAATTATCTATGTAATACTTCATAGTTGAGATTTATTCACTCAGTCCCCTTCGTATATGTTAGTTAAATGGATGTTCAGTGGATGAAATTTAGGTATTTTCAACATTTAAATGTAGAATAATTTTTCAAAATGACCCTTTCGGATTAACCTTTTTCAAATTTAGATCTCCGTTATAATAATTACGAGTATAATTTTATCCCAATTGTGCATTTATTTAAGGGAACCTTAATATTTTGTGTTCCTCTGTCAGCCACTCGTGTTCCCGCTAGTAAATTTCGAATGAGGATGACCTCGCCTCCGATCTCCCACTTCATATCTATGTAGAATTTTGAAAAAATTCACATATGAAAAATATGTTATTCGTTTTTTTGCAAATATTGTTTTGTTGTATATATATCCCATGCGAATATTTTTTTAAAGCAGTAGTTGTGACTTCAATGAAGTCAAAAGTGAAGTACTTATGATTATTTTAAAATGTTTTTCTAATTTTTCTTTGTAGAAACCCTTGCAACTATATTTGTTTTATTGTTTAAAAATAAATTCATATCAAGTGAAAAAAATCTTGGTTGTAAAATACATGTGATTATTTTTACGTGATAATTTTTTTAAATTTTATGTGAAAATGTAAAAATATTGCTGGGTGGGTTGACCAGGTTTGACTTGGACACACTCGACCCGTAAATAAAATACACACAACAAAAACACAAAGTATGACCTAGACCGGGTAAATCTCCTCAGTCTTAATTATATTTCTTACTGTATCTCAAGAGTGAACTTTAGTGAGAGAAAATAGGAAACCCGGAGGAAAGTCACTGTGCATAATCTAATCACTATTCAATCATAGACTTGATACTAATACAACCAAGAAGCATTGTTCAATCAATGACTATAAGATAGGTATTCTCAATCCAATCAACCCTACAAAATACAAACATCCCTTTCACTGTATGCCTCGTGATGGATGAGCGGCAGGGTGGTCCCTCGATCTTTGACGTGGTTCGCCATGCCTAAAAGACTGAACCAATGTTAGCCCAGTAAGGTGATATGACCAGTCACCTTTTCTCAAAGATTACCCGGTAATTTCTTGAGCTCAACACGTCTCTTTGGTCTTCCGGAATATCCTTCGTAATATAAGACGACATTTTGGCTATCGCCCGAAATGTGACCGGTTACTTTTTGAGGAAAGTGACCGGTCAACTTTTGACCCGTCTCGATCGAAGAGTTATTCTCATTCTTTAATCATGGAAAGTGACCGGTCAACTCTTGACTTGTCCTTTTCGGAAATTCGGGCCGGGTATAAGGATATACCCATCAACTATTATTTTAGAAGTTGATTTTAAAAATTTATACTATTATTTTAATTATTTTAAAAGTTAATTTTATAAATTTTTAATCAGAAAAATAAATTTTAGTTCTCACTCAATTGCATAAAATTTCACGTAGGCTCTAATTTCTTCAATAATACTCCATCTGCGTTTCGATTTGATCTTCTCAATAGACTTTTATTGTCTATTTTGTACGGAGTATATTTTAACCTAGATATATAGAACAAACATTGTCTTTCGATAGATATGCATTACCAATTACTTTTTTTTGAAATTAAAGAATCTCTTAGTGTCTATGGATGAAATATTGGAGGAAATGTCCCTTTCAATCATTACAAATAAATTTGAGAACCTCTAGGCCTTTTTGTAACTACACTAAGGTTCCCATGACATTGAAATCCAATGTCATGGGATGACATGGGAGCGCTCCGGTGTCCCGTTCGTAAAATTGACAGTTCCTACCCCTTAACCCCCGGTAAACCCCCCCACCCCGCCCCGACCCGAACACACCCCCCTACCCCCGTCAATTGCACCCCACAAGATGATTTTGACTTTGGAATCAAATTGACAGTTCCTACCCCCCTAACCCCCCGGTAAACCCCCCACCCCGCCCCGACCCGAACACACCCCCTACCCCCGTCAATTGCACCCCACAAGTTGATTTTGACTTTGGAGTCAAAATTTGACTCCAAAGTCAAAATCAACTTGTGGGGTGCAATTGACGGATGTAGGGGTGTGTTCGGGTCGGGGCGGGGTGCGAGTTTACCGGAGGGATTAGGGAGTAGGAACCGTCAATTTTACGAACGGGGTACCGAAGCGCCCCATGTCATCCCATAACTAAGAGCACTGGAAATGCCCCTCACGCCCACCGTCGTGATACGGGCGTTTAACGCTAGGGGGCGTTAAACACCGCCCCTCTTCGGCGTGATTCGGGCGTGAGTTCACCAGCGTCATTAGTTTGACGCGGCGTGGCTGCGTTTTTTAGCCGGCTCCCCCCTTCCCAACGGCTATATAGCCGTTACCCCCCCCCCCTCCCCCAAATTTTAAAAAAATTCTAAATTTAAAAAAAACCTATAAAATCCCCCTATCTCATACATCTTTCTCACACACCTCTCTCACAAATCTCTCTTTATTACTTTATATTCTCTCAAAAATATTTATTATTTATTATAAATATTTATAATATATAATTTAAAAATGGGTTCATCTTCCGACGATGAAAGAAGAGCTTTATTTTTTTGTTGTTTCGCGACGAATTGTATTCAATGGTGGGAAGATGGCTAAGAAGAAGCCGAATCCTCCCAACGACAGACCCGACGCCAACGTCTAAACCGGGATCGAGCGGCCGCCCACGATTCACTTCTAAACGACTACTTTAATAATCCGTGTGTTTATACACCGGAGGATTTTAGTAATCGTTTTCGGATAGTCGTCCTCTCTTCTTACGCATACTCGCCGATGTTGAACGCGAGGTTCCTTGGTTCAACCAACGGTTTGATGCGAGACGCCGATGCGGGTTTAGTAGCGTCTGAAAGTGCACTGCTGCGCTCCGTCAGTTGGCGTACGGGACGGCATCCGATATGTTCGACGAATACTTGAAGATGTCGGCTCGGAGCATCAGGTCCTGTGTTTATAAATTTTCAAAAGCTAGTATTCAAATTTATCATAAAAGATATTTACGCAAGCCTACAGCGAGCGACATCCAGCAGTTGCAAGCAAGGCATGCCGTTAAACACGGATTTGTCGGCATGCTTGGGAGTATTGATTGCACGCATTGGGAATGGAAAAATTAACCCACTGCGTGGCACGGTCAATTCTCCCGGGGAGATCATCCCAAACCTACCATCATGCTCGAAGCTGTTGCTTCGAATGACTTGTGGATTTGGCATCCTTTTTTCGGTGTCGCGGGCTCGAACAACGACATCAACGTTCTCGATCAATCGCCTGTTTTTGACGATTGGGTTAATGAGACCGCACCGGACTCCTCTTTTGAGCTTAGAGGGACGCTTTACAAGCGTGAATATTATTTGGCCGATGGAATATATCCGGATTATTCCACGATTGTCAAATCCCTCTCCGAACCAATGGGTCTTAAACGCCAAACCTACAAAAAAGCTCAAGAGGCGGCGAGAAAAGATATTGAACGAGCCTTTGGGGTCTTGAAGGTTAAGTGGCACATTCTAGATCGTCCGTCGAAATGTTATTCTCAGAAAAAAATGAGGAATATCATGTACGCATGTATTATTCTTCATAATATGATCATAGAGGATAACGGGTCTGCGGTTTGTCAATACAACCCGGACGAGGAGGTGACTATGTACGAAGAAATCACCGAAGAAAAGAAACGACGCAACCGCCAAGAAATTCGAAGCTGAGAGATTCACAATGCACTAACGGTGGATTTGATCGAGCATATCTTTAGTCGTTCGAATAATTAGTGATTTCTTTGTAGTGTTGTTTTTTTATGTAATTTTTTTTAATGAATGTAATTTTTTTTGAATGTTTTTTTATAATGAATTTAATTTTTTATGCACTAGTGTCATTGTGATTAATTAAAATAATAAATTAATTTAAATTTATTAATTTAAATTTAGAAGATGTATATTTAAAAATGTAAAAAATGAAGGTTTGAAGCCTCAGTTTGAAGCCACGGGGCTTCAAAACCATTTTCAGTAAATTTTGAATGTAAGTTAAAGCTGACGTGGCAGAGGAGATCATGATGTGACTTATATGAGAGTATTTCGATCCGAATCTTGTCTGTATCACCGTCATCGTTTCCCGGGTCATCGTTTAGCCCCCGAGCATGTCCGCTGCACCTGAAACCCTAATCATTGACTCTACAGCCATCTACATCGCCGCTCTCAATACCATCAATTGCCAAAAGCTAGCGTCTTCTTTTCGCCTCTGCCCTTTACCGTCCACTATCCCTCAGACGAAACGTATTCCAAAAACTCGCTTCATTGTTGATGGCTTCAAACACGCCGGCGATTTCTCCGTCTCGTACTTCCTCTCCCATTTTAACTCCGATCACTGTGCCGGCCTCTATCCCAATTGGACAAGGGGCATTATTTTTTGCTCCTATATCACTGCTCGCCTCCTTGTCCAAGTCCTTCAAGTCCCGGCCCCTTTTGTGGTTTCTCTACCTCTCTCAAAGCAGATATTAATTGACGGCTGCGAAGTATTTCTCGTGGATGCTAACTATTGCCCAGGAGCAGTTCAATTCCTATTCAAGATACCTGTTCCTAATATTAATGGAAAGTTTGAGCGATATGTTCATGCAGGTGCTTTTCGGCATCACACTTCCATGGAATTAGATCCTGCCCTAAGTACATTTGTTGGTTCTGATACTTTGTTTCTCGATGCCACATATTATAATCCGAAATATGCCTTACCCAGTAAAGAGGTGGCGATTGATTACATAATTCACATTATAGAGTCGAATGGGGTTGAGAAAGAAGCCTCACCTAAGAGTGTTCTGTTTCTTCTTTCAACCTATGGTATTGGGAAAGAGAAGATATTGATAGATATTGCACGAAGATGTAAGAGGAAGGTCTGCGTGGAAAGTCGGAAAGTGTTGGGCCTGAGAGACTTGGGTCACGGGGATGAAGTGTTTACAGAAGATGAATCCAAGACTGATATTCATGTTGTGAGTTGCGATGAATTGGGTGAAACATGGCCTCTTTTTAGGCCTAATTTTGTGAGAGTGCAGGATATTATGAAAGAAAAGAAGTTTTCAAAACTTGTGGGCTTTGTTCCAACTTGCTGGAGCTACAATGTAGAGGGGAGTAAGTTTTCAGTGAGGAAGAAAGACTCCCTTGAAATACATCTTGTGCCATATAGTGAACATTCAAACTATGATGAGCTTAGAGAATATGTGAAGTTTTTAAAACCAAAGTGTGTTATTCCTACCTTAGGTCTAGATGTTGAGAAGCTCGATAGAAAATGTGCTAATGCTAGGAATACAAATTTTTTGGGGTTGGTTAATGAAATGGATATTAAACAAGATTCTCATTGTGTGTTGCAAGGAGTGGATGAGAATATTGTGAAAGGTTCTGCTTATGATGTAAGGATACTGGAGCTACAGATTGAGGCTTCTTCATCAGATGTCAAAGAAAGTAAAGATATGGAGAATATCGACACTTCGCATGCACAGAAAGAATCTAATTTACTTATTTCGGGTTTTATGGATGAAGATGCCATGGAGGAATGTATACAAGAACTTCAAGTAATTTTGCCATCTTGGGTCATTCGAGCACAGATGCTGTATTTGCTCAGAATTACAGACAGAAGTCTAGTTGATGCAGTTTCTCATTTTTATGAGCATGAAACTGAATTTCAGGAACAGGTAAGTACTAGCAAGTCTAGTGCATCCTTATCCCAAGAAAAATGTAAGATTGATTTTTCATTACCTTCCAAACCTGTACAGAGTGAATTACCACTTTCAGAGCCATGGCTTATTAAGAACATTGGAAGAAATGAAATTGTATCTCTGAGTCAAAGTCCTGGTAAAAAGTATAAATCTATTAGTAGGAAGAAGTCGGGTGCCAGTAGTAATTCTTCCAGTAAAATAAAGAGCAATACAATATCCAAATCCTCTAAAAGAGCAAAACTGAATTCTAAGATGGATTCTAGTGGATCAAAGCAATGCACCATAACAAACTTCTTCAGAAAAGTAGGGGTTTGTGACTCGAGAACAGAAAGTGTTCGTAACCAAAATTGAGTATTGCCGAAACAGTGAATGCAACCAGCCAACCACAAAACCATATAGAGATGAGATAGATGACTTTATTTAAATTGTTAATGGAAGTGAGTCATTAGAAAGCCATGCTGCTGCTTGTATACTTACAGAGGCCAAATGAGACATCACTAGGGCATGGGCATTGGATATATTCTTTAACCATGCGATTGTGAAACAAGAAGTCCGAGATGGTATTGTTTTGTGGGTCAAATATCATTGGGTTCCAAAGATGCATTCTTTTCAAGATTCAAAGCCTTCCAAAAAAAACTGGCGCTGATTGTTACTTTCCTTTGAATGACATTATTGGAGAACATTGCTGAAAATGTTATCTCCCTCCAAAATAAGTTCGGCTGTCAAACATTGTTGGTATTCCCTATTGAGCTGTTACTAACCACAATATATTGCTTATGTCACTATGAGTAGCAATATTGATATATTTCTTTTTTTAAGTAAGTGGCTTTCCTCTTCCAGTCTTCCTTCCATTCTCAGCTTCCTGGAGTGGACACATACTTTTGAACTCGTTGAGGAAAGAGGAAAGAGAAAAGGTACATCAATTTATTTTGAAAAACAAAATGAACTTAATTTATGGTTGATTAGAAATGGGGCCTGTTCTATGCAAAAACCTCATGCAGAGCATGGTCATTTTTTTGTCCCTGTCGTGTAGGGAGTCAATCTCAGGTTTACCCATTTGGCACTCACCTCACAACCACCCTGGCATCAGTGTATTTTGCATTATGTATCGGAAGTACTAGTATTAACTAGACCTGGCAATTGTTTTGGATAGGGAGTCAATCTCAGGTTTACCCATTGTGTATTTCGGTTTGGATTTTTTCGCTTCAAGTCTCTTTTGGATATATGTTATAATCGGTTCGAGTCGGTTCGTTTCGGTTCCGGTCAGTTCTGTTTCGGTGTTATTTCAGTTTGATTGATTTTTGGTTTTGGTTCGGGTTTGTATTGGTTTGGTTTTATATCGGTTTGGGTTTGTATCGATTTGGGTTTGTGTCGGTTCGGGTTTGTATCGGTTTAGATTTATACCGATTCACGTTTGTATCGGTTTAGGTTTATATTAGTTTAAGTATATTTTAAATGTACACTAATAAATCAATACTATCCATTTCACTTTGTGTGTCAAATATTTGAATAACTATATGTAAAAATATATAATGAATTAAAACATGCAGAGTAAAAGTTATTACCAAATTGTTGGTATAAAATACTATAAATGTACTATTTTTAATATTTTTTGCTAATATTTTTGAAGAGACGATGTTGGCCAAACTTTAAGCTCAAAGACGATAAAATACAAAAACACTTTAACTTAAGTTATAAAATACATATTAAATGATTTGTATATGAAACTAGTTGAACGATTTGCACCCAGAATTTAAATATGCTTTTTTAGAAACACATCAACATATGTAAAAATATATTGGCAATTATTTTTCTCCAAATTCATTTGATAAATGAAATATTAATAAATTTGATCAATTTCGGGTCTAATCAGTTCCAGGTTTAATTGGTTTCAGGTTTAACTGATTCGGGTTAAATCGGATTCGAATCTGAATCGGGTCCGAATACATTCGATTCGGTTCATATCATTTTGGGTATTCGGTTCTATTTCGGTTCTTCAATTTTCGGGTCAATTCGAGTTCGGTTCCGAGTTATTCGGTATGTGTTATCAGGTCTGGGTCAGTTTTGCCAGGTCTAGTATTAACCATGTGCTTTGCACATGCTCGTATAGATTTTAAAATTTTGACATTCTATTCATAAAGATTTATATATTTAAATTATTTAATAGAATTATTGTAACACCCTAATCCGTCGAGGTCTACAGCCCATTTTGGACTAAAATAAAAATTTGGTATTCGTAAACATTCAAAATATTTCAAATATTTTAAAACTTTATTCCATAATAATTTATTTAGAATAGTAAGGGAGTAATTTTAAAAATGCGGAAGCTTAATAAATAATTACAAACATAATAAATTTATGTCTTTTAGAACAGTAATTCAAATTTATTTCTAAAACAAATAATTAACTATCAATTAATTTAATTAAAAATATTTTAAAACTCCAGAATATTCAAAAAACGCCATTTTGAAATTTATAGAATTTTAAAATGATATATTATCGTAAATATAGGTATTAATTTTGAAGTTGGGATTTAATTCGAAATAAATACTTATACCTTTCTAAAATTAATAAATAAATTCCAGAATGTATGTTTTGATTGATTTAATAAAACCAAATTTCCTGAATTAATAAATTATTATTTTTGGATCTATACAATTAGTGGCTTAGAGACATAAATTAATTTCCAAAAATAATTCTGAATATTCCCATTATTCCAAAAATAAATATTTTTCAAAAATAGAGACTTTGTCTCATACCTAATCTGAAAACGAAATTTCCAGATTTTATAAAATATTATTTCTAATTTATAAAATTTAATTGGTAGGAAACCTAATTAATTTCTAAAAATTAATTCTAGATATTTAAAAATTCCAAAAATAATTATTTTTAAAAAATAAAGTTTTTGTCTCCTACTTGATCATGGAAATCGAATTTCCAAATTTTATAAATTTTATTTTCAAGATTTTCATACGTATCCTTTTAGAAATTGAACTAGTTTCCAAAATTAATTCTCAATATTCAAAATATTCCAAAAATACACATTTGTCCAAAATATAGACCTTGTGTCTGTTTGGGAATAACATTAGCAATTAGCGTTAGCGTTTTGAAAAGGCTATCTACGGGCAACGTTTAGCGTTAGCGTTTTCAAAATAATCTACACCGTTAAAATTTTATCCAAAACGCTAACGCTAATCTCTAACGCTATTCCCAAACAGGCCGCTTGTGTCCTACTAGAAGATGGAAATAGAATTTCCATCTTAGTATATTTTATTTTCTTAAATATATGAATTATTATACAAGGAATCTAAAAATAATTTGATAAATTTTTTTTGTAAATCATAAATTTCGAATAATAATATTTAATAAAATAAAATATTATATTATATTTATATTTAATTAATAATTAACACGGTAATTCTAAGATAACCAAAGTTAGATTATTAATAAATACAAAATAATTATTTTAATTTAAGGATATATTCCCAAATAATTTTATAATATCTGAAAATCATATTTCCAAATTTATAAAATTATATATTCTGGACAATACTCCCAAAGGAATCTTTGGTGCTAACATCAATGTAGTGTGGCCTACATCGCTGTTAGAAAACTTTCTGCTAGACTCATGATTTCTAAGCTTTAGACTTAACATCAAAAGCAGAACCCGAGGCAATGAATTTTGCCTTCCTCCTTCTGATTGGTCGTCGAATGGGCTCCTCGTCGTCGGAGTCGTCTAGCCGATAGTCTAATCGGCCACAATTTTTTCTTACTCCTACAAATTTCTACTTACTTCTTCCCGTTTCTTCTAACGACTAAAAAAAGTATTTTCATATGATGAATATACAATAACATCATATTTCTAAATTTATAATATAACACCTCAGACATGGACAAATATGAATTTTTTTCGTCCAAAATTAGTTTTATTGCATATTTTTTTGTAATTACTTAATTGAGTGATTTTTTTACTCCCTCCGTCCCCAATTTGATTACAAATTGCAGGTTACAGAGTAAATTTTTTTACTTTTTAAAATCATTTTATTTACAAATTGGTATATCAATAAGATATAAAAATTACATATTTAAAAACTACGTCAAAAGTTCTACAAAACAAAAGGTGACAAAAATATTTTATTTTATCAAATACTTAATGAAATCGCGTAAACAAACAAAAGTTATCGAGAGAAGATAAAAAAAATTGTAATTGTAATCTATTTAGGGACGGAGGGAGTAACATTTTATTTTTTTCTAACATTTTCCAACTTCAATTTTTTTCAAACTCTTTCTAGCTTTTCCCAACTCTTTCGAGTTTCTTCCAACTTTCTTCCAACATCCAACTCTATTTTTTGAATCCAAACAAACAAAGCCTAAAACTCACTCCACATGTCTATTCAAGTACCATTGCAGGACCTGCCACTGGTCTCTCCACTAAAATAGAAAGTTGCAGCAACCATCAAAAACCAAGATAAAGAACACAAGTGCTGTTCTCTAACTATTTACATTGTGCATAGCTCACAACTAAGTAGAGCATATCTCATATAATGTAGTACTAGTAATGACTAAAATAAAAAACCAAAAATTTCCGGTGAGAGAGAGTCATCTAGAAGCTTTGAGCAAAGGTAGTATGTTTTTCATCAGAGGGAGCACGGAAGGCGTTATCTTCAATCTCTGTGACGAAAGGTTTGTGTTCTAGAGTGGCTTTCAACCCATCGCTTTTGATTTTGACGGCTTCAGCCTGTTCTGCAAATAAGATTTTTGAAAGGGGTGAAATGCATACTTGTCTGTAAACCTCATAGTCTGCAGCATGCGAGCAGCCGCCCTCTAAAAGCCTTGAGAGAGGATGCAAAACTGACAATGGACCATTATTCTTCCCTAGCGTTTCCATCAAATCAAGGAACTCCAAAGCCACTTCGGTTTGGCTGAACTGAACAAATACAGCAGTTTTGTCTAGGGAGTAGATGGAAGAAACAGAGTTTTGACCAAATGCCCTTGATATGCATTCTCTAATGTCACTTGGTTTTAGAGTATTTTGTAGGCCCCACAGCACAACAATTTTTTGAAAATCAATTTGCCTGTACTGAGTTTTGAGAGAGGCAGAAGCCAAACGGTCTGCATTACACGTTCCAGTTCTTAGGTCAATTACATCTCCACTAACCCAAGAAAGATAGAGAAGATTGACGTATTTTTGAAGTTTCTTTTCATCAGCTAGACCAAGTGGGGATGAATTCATGTTAAACTCAACTCCCAGGCGACTGCATGCCTGAGCAAATATGCATCCTGTCATAAACGCATCATAGCCAGCCTCATGTTTGGTTCCAGAGTTCCAGTTCAGCAACCTGCATATATGAAGATTAGTCACTAAAGAAGCCATATCATAGATGATCAATCAAAAATACCATAATGTAACACTTCCAATACTCCAGTGGCAGGCTGAGATCATCAAATGGAAGGAATCCCAAACAAGTAAATAATTTAGGGAAGCAAACCTCTTCTCATCCACTTGAACCTCCACCTCAACACACCCTAAACTATAGCCCTTCACACCTGATGCAATTCCAGGACAAACAGATGCAAATGCTTTGGATAGTGATGTGCTGCTTTTCTTCATTGAGGACTGAAAAGAGTCATTTGCATTCAAAAGTACCTTTGTGTCCATTATGTAGGGAAAGTAGTTTCGAAGAGAGGTAGCGTACTCTTCAGCACTGCAAGGGAGTTGGCCGATGAACTTGCCATATATATGAGCAAAGTCTGTATCATGTTAAAGCATATGAGTGAATGAAGAACAACAATGGTAATAACAGAACAGAAAACCAAGGATTGTTTTACCAAGAAAGCAATTGTGACCAACAATCAGCTTCTTCTCAGATGAAAGAAGATCAATAACATTTCGAAACCCAGCTGCAGATTTTACTTTTCTTTTTGCTTCCTTAAGAATACAGTCCTTTACTTCCTTCTACACAATATAAATATACATATAGAGTTTGGTTAGATAGTGTTGAGCATCAAGAGAGACCAAAAAAAGAAGTTAACTTCTCGGCCTGATCATTTTTGGCTCTTCTCCACATATGAAGCTGACCATATACTTCCTTGACCACAATATAAATATACATGTAGAGTTTGGTTAGATAGTGTTGAGCATAAAGAGACTGACCAAAGAAAGAAGTCAACTTCTCGGCCTGATAATTTTTAATTAGCTTCTTCACATATGAAGATGACCATATGGTTCAATATGGCCTATTATTATAAAATAATACTCCTTCAGTCCATGTTTAAGTTATGCTTTTTCACTGAGTTTTAGAAAGGTAAAATTATGTGGTTGAGATATATACATTCAAGAGAGAAATGATATGAACCGCAAAATTCTTTCAACAACAACAAAGTGTTATCCCACTAGGTGGGCTCAGCTAAAATTTCTTTCCTTAAAAGAAAATAGAACTTTATTATGGGACATCAATAAAAGGAATTAGAGAACTTAGGTTGCGTTCCGTTCGCCTGATCTGATCTGATCTCATTTTTTGAAGTTTTGATCTGGTCTGATCTAATCAGATCTTGTTGGATTGGATCTGATAATGTCTGATCTGATCTAGTCTGATAGGATCTGATCTGATCTGGTCTTATCTGATTGGATCTGATATGAATTTGATTAAAATTAAAATTAAAATTTTTATTATAAAAGTTATAATAATAGTTCTAATAATAATAATAATAATAGAAATATTAATAATAATAATAATAGTAATAAAAATAATAGTAATAAGAATAGTAATAATAATAACTATAATAATAATACTAATAATAATAATAATAGAAATAATAATAATAATAGAAATATTGATAATAAAAGAAATAATAATAATAGAAATAATAATAATAGTAATAATAATAATAATTGTAATAATAATAATACTAATAATAATAGTAATAACAATAATAATAGAAATAATAATAATAATAACAATAATAGAAATATTAATAATAATAATAATAGTAATAATAAAATTAGTAATAATAATAGTATTAATTATAATAACAATAGTAATAATAATAGTAACAATAATAATAATATTAATATTAATTGTAATAATAATAAAAATAGTAATAATATTTATAATCATAATATTAATAGTAATAGTAATAATAATACTAATAATAATGGTAATAATAGTAATAGTAATAATAATAATAATAATAATAGTAATAATTTTGTTTAGATCTGATCTAGTCTCATCTGATTGGATCTAATCTGATCTAATCTGATTTTAATAAGAATAAGTAATAAGCAGAAAAAATAAGTTGAACGGAACGCTACCTTAAATATGGGACGAAGGGAGTAAATATTAGCTTCTTCCAATAGTTCCAATTTTTCCTTCTATGAAGGGTCTAAGGAGAAAGACTCTAATCCTTAAGGAGGTAAGAATGTAAGATCTGCATGCATATCACCATCCCCATACCCTATTACTTAGTGGGTTACCCTGATTGTTTGGTTAAGTGCTGAAATGAAAAAAAACATTATCAAGTTGAAGATAATGTGAGAGTAAATACGATAAATACCACTAATATTACTCTTCTTGTTAGTGCATAAAAGTCTAGAGCAACACAGAAATCTTTCGGGTCCCTAAGAAAAAGGTTGATTTCAAAGCCTGACACTCACCAAATAGTCGATTAAATAACCTTTCACTCCCTCAGCCTCGCCTAGTCAAACACGCATACATACACCAGTACACGCATGCACACACATGCACACAGAGATCAGTTTTAAGAAAAGCTACAATAGCAGCATAGAGCATCAGTATCAAAAGAGCAGGATCGAATCCTACCATAAGCAAACCCATGTCCTCTTTGGAATCGGTATAAACAACTAAATGCCTTGGACACAAAGTTTCATCAATATTGACATGAACAAATGCAAGATCTTTGAAATGGTTTTCTATGACCTGCATAAATAACTAGTCATAAAAAATACATAATGAATTGAATGAAACAAGAATATGAAAAGCAAGACTTTCCATAAAACCATGGATGACCTTAGTACTAATTTTTGCTCCACTGTGAGAATATTTTTTCATATGTATTATTCGAAACAAAAGAAGTAAATTTACCAACTGAATTAACTTCTTCTGGTGAGAAGTAAACCCGTTAAGGACAAATGCTGGGCGATTTTTGAAGAAAGTAGTCTCATATCTCTTATCTGAATTATTTGATGTCCGTGGAAATATGTAATTACTATTGCTACCATGTAACAAACCATCACGCCATTCACGGATCTTGATTTTCATTCGCTCAGCAAATAGAACATCTTCCATTCTAGAAAATTGCATGTCTCCGACTTTTCTTGAGCCAGATAAGGAATCAAAAGATTCATCCATGCACATTGAACTTAGGTGTTTCAATGCTATGGTTTCTTGCAATCTGGATGAATATGAGACCCCTGAAATTGTGAAAAGAAGCAACATCTCAAAATTTTCGTTACAGTTTGGGTTATTGCATAATTTCGAAAAATCTAGACTTCCAGATTACTATTATTTTTTTGAATAAGATTTTGTAGTATATGAATGCATATTTTTATGTCCTGCAATTACAAGCTAGACCAGTCCCGCCTCAGAGTAAAATGGTGGAATGGAGACTCCCAAAGGAGACTAAACATTTTCCACAGAATTTAATACTCTAAAGAAAGTACAAGAACAACATACAATTACCAGGAGAGAAAAAAGATTGTAATAAATACCTTCACTCAAACATTTATTGAAATCAAACTGATATTTGGACAAGAAATCAAGAGATGTTGTCTGGCATAAGAACTCGTATGATTGGTCATTTCCAGGTTTTTCTTGATGTGGGAATATGTAAAAGTTATGTCTGCGAAAGAGCGAATTAGAATGTACACAGTTACCTAATAAAAACATCAATACTATCAAAAGGCTAACAGATCCAAACCTCTTTCATTCTAACTTCTTAGTTCTTTATACAAGCACCTTGCTGGACACCAGACATTGTGTTGTTATCTATTCCATCCTCAGATTCGAATATATGATACAAGAATTCTATTTCCTTCTTCAGAGTTGACAACAACGGAATAAAAAATTACATATTTGTCAATTCGTGTCGTTTGTTCTGCAAATCTGAGAAAAAATTCATAGTTTCATTGCTTTTTTAAAAAATTACAGTTCCTTTATTTTAATTTTCTTCTTTGAATTAAAACAAACTTTTTTTTTCTAGAAAAAGAGAGCATAATGCAATTGCACACATAATGATCCAAAACGGAGAAGCTTGGTAGCAGTACTAGAAGTCACATACGGATGAGCAATGAAGAACTTCTGGAGAGAGTCCCATCGGAATGGACAAACGCCGAACTGAATGACGGCAAACTTCTCGGCGGAGTCTTTGACTTTGAGGTACTGAATGTCAGAGCTGTCGAACTCGAAGGACTCCCTCCATGGAGCGCTGGAGACTCCAGTCATTTCCAGGTCGATTGCAACGAAGTCTGCATCTCGGATGAGGCGGCGCAAATCTTCAAGGGCGGAGTCGAAGTTCGATTTCGTGACATTCTTCAGAGCGAAGGTCGAGAAGAAGGATCGAACACGCTTTTGAGGAGGGGGTGGTGATATTAGGGTATTGTATAAAGCCCTAACCATCCATGGTTTCCACATCCTTCTCCTTCCTTCATATGTTTTCCTCCCGGGCACCGCCTGTCACTCCCGTGTAAATACAAAACAAGAGTGACAGTTACTTTTCCCAAATTATTTGCCACAAAATATCAAGTTTTTTCAATTCATTTTATTTACATATTGGTATAGAAATAAAAAATAAAATTTACATATAAAAAAATTACATGAAAATTTCTTCGAAATAAGAGGTGTCAAAAATATTTTATTCTCAAAAATAACCAATGAAAACGTCGAAATAAACAAAAGTTCCCGCGACTGCTGAAAAAACAAATGTTGTGAATATTTAGGGACGGAGGTAGTACCAAACTAGAGAGTGCACTTAAAAAAAAATGTCACCTAACTATTTACGAGATTTGCCAGACTTTATTTTCAATTCAATTTATTTGATTGTAAGTGTAAAATTATTAGTAAAATTCACATATTCAAAAATTAAAACAAAAGTTTTACAAAACGAGAAGTGACAAGACTATATTATTTTATCAAAAAAGTAGCAAAAATAGGTAAAGAAAGTGATTTAAATTTGACCGTGTGAATAGTAACGGGAAGATAGTTTTAGGACGGAGGGAGTATTATATCTTGTCAAAATATACCACTATATTTCATTTTGTTACTTTACTGCCACTAAACCCTTCATTACTTGTTAAAAATATCATTGTCTTACCTTTTTACCCGCTAGTTCAGGTTAAAACAAATAATAATAATAATAATAAATGGCACTAAACTATTTTTCTCAAAAATATTACATTTTTTTCTAAATATGAGAGAAGATTTTATTAATATACTACGTTCCTCATAGTATATTTGTCTTTTTTAACTTTTTTGAATCAAATTTGATGAGCTTTAGATCTCAATTAAATAAAAATTATAATTTATATTAATATAAAATTAATTTACTTATATTTATCTTGTTATAAAATTTCATAATTTTATTTATTTATATTAATATGGGATACAAATTGATAGTAATTGATTATTAAAACTCGTTTAGTTTAATTTGAAAAGGTCAAACTCGATGAATAAATTGAGATAAAGAGTAAAAATTATTACTCTTGTGTGTAAGCAATTTGTTAAAAATTTCTTTTTGAATTTTATTTTGTCTCGAGTTTTTGTTGCATAAGAGTTTTGTTCACCTTTTTCAACAAATTTATTCTTTTTTCGATTCTTTCAATTTACTAAAAATGTCATTATATGCATTTTAACTTGTGCCACACACAAATTTTGATTATTATATAAATAAAAATTGAAATGTATATTGGTTCACAAAATTCTATAAATTTATATCATTCTCTTAACATGTTATACAATTTTTATGTATTTAACAATTAAAATTCATCTAATTTGATTTAAAAAAGTTAAACATGAAGATTGAAAATAAACAACTTTGCTGGGAAAGCAAAAGATAGCCAATAAAGAAATTAAAAAAATATGATTGGTGGAATTTTTAAATTAAAAAAAGAGTGGCACTTTTACCAAAAAAAAATTGAAACCCTCCAATCGCGTAACTCGAATCAATAGGTTAGCGACCGGTTTGCTACTAGAATGGTATCCACATACAATATTTTTCTAGAAATAAAAACATTTTATTTAAAATTCAAACAATTTAAAATCATTTAAATACATATCGGAGTTTATACATACAGTGTGGAGCATTATAATTTAATCAAATATTCTTAAATCTTTGCATCCATACATCTCCTCCGTCATGCTTCGGATGTATTCCAAGGTCAGCCCCTCCATGGTTACCTACGTGTAACAATGGGAAAAAGAGGTTGCACGCTCAGCAATGAAGCTGATGTAAAAATATCTAACAGTTGGAAGATACACATAGGCGAATCCACTAATTCATAATCATAACATGATATCATGCACATATGTTTAATACCATGCAGTTCACATAAACAGTTCATCACATTATTTACTTAGCACCTACCCTTTTCCATTCTCATCAAAATATAGTGTTTCATGAAATGGTGGATCACCATTCATCTGTACTTGAACTCTACACTAGACTAATGACTTTCTATTTTTCTTGAAGTCATGATTATTCCCACTGGATCAGCGGGTCATGCTCAACCAATGAGGGTGTTCCTCGTTAGGTGGGTGGAATCATCACCTGATGGATCACCAGGCAGTTCAAGAAGACCCGTACGTATGTTTTTACCCAACGTAATTAACCATTGAAGCCCAACAGGCATCCACCTAGTTTATACTCTTACTTTGCTAATACTAATACTTGAGTCAATTCTAAAGTTCCTCTAGGTAGACTTGCCTCGGCTCATGGGGTTGGATCAACACCCATGTAACATGTGCTTCGCGTGTTGGATCAGCTTGCTCTTATTATTGGATTCAAGGGTGGATCACCATAGCAATATCAGTTCACATAAGTGTTGGATCAACACAGAGCAATCGCAATCATAAACTGTAGCGGCCTAGACTTGGGTATTATCACCCAAACTTACCGCCATGCACGCATAAAGTCTCAGAATCATTCCTTGACGAAAACACATATCGACAAACCCAACATCATGTACTAGACAGTACCCTTCACGGCACGGCGTACCGCCCTTACGGTACCTGCGTACCGGTCCTATGGTAATAGGGTACCGTCCGAACTAAGTGAACCCTTCCGGTAGGACTGCCACGGCAGCTGTGTACCGACCGGGAGGTAGTGTTGGAGCTGGTGCCCTTATGGCCAACTGCTGTTGTAATATCTTATATGTTTTCTATCATGTAAAAACAGATGTAATATGTTTGCACATATCTCATGCTAATGTAAACGACTATTACATTCCTAGAATTGTATTTTAAAGATGTTTATCAGATTGAGTCTTCTGATGTTGAGACTGACGTCTTGTAAAGATATAGTTCTTAACGGTCCATAGTTGAAGTATTGATGAGAGTGGGATATTGTTAATGTGTGTGAGACTAGCAAGTGTTAGATGTTTGACCTAGTCTCTTGGTCAATGACAACGTGTTCACATCTACATTCGGGCAGACATTATCGTTAACAATGGGATGCCGAACATGACTCACCTAAAGGACATTGCATAGAACATTTAGTCTACGCTCTATCCTTAGCGCGACTACGGCTGTAACGATCCTTAGACTTGAAGTATTATGTCTTCAAATACGTGAACCCGCATACTTTGATTCATTGTTCTAAGCCGTATGAAATAAAGATGGTATACAGGTTTTGTGTTGGGTATGCCGTTGCGCGTATTCGGAGAGGTAAATTACGTACATGGAATTTGTAATTCCTATTTAGGAGAAATTAATGTCTTGTTGGGGCCCACTGATAAGATAATTGAGGAAATGCATGGCCATGTTGAGATGAGTTAAGACATCTGTCCTTTCAGTCAGACTTGTTGATGAGTGAATAACTTAATGGTACATGATAGATTTTATATCCCTTCCATTAAGTTAAGACATTGGGACAAAGGGATCTACGTTACACGTAGTCTTAGTCGTGGAAAGGTTTTGACGGAGCAAATGTCTAAACTTATAATCTGGGGGTAATAATTTGTTGCTAGATAGCGCTTATTATTTATAGTATTGGTGTAGAGTCAATACTATGGTCAGTTTTATAAGTGTCTATATGGGTCACACATTTTGGACAATTTAAAAAGTATGATTAGTTAAATGGATACTATGTAATTTGTATATTGTAAAATAGTAAATAAAATGTTTTAATATAATATATGTATATATATTATATACAAATATATATATATATATATATATATATATATATATATATATATATATATATATATATATTATATATATATATATATATATATATATATATATATATATATATATATATATATATATATATATATATATATATATATATATATATATATATATATATATTAACTCCAGTGAGATGACACCTTATGGTAAGATGACATGCTTCAATCAGATGACACGACACACAACACTGCCAATGGAAAGCTCACCAACTGTCAATGCAAAGCTCACCAACTGCCAATGCAAAGCTCACCAACTGCGAATGCAAAGCTCACCAACTGTCAATGCAAAGCTCACCACTTTTTTTAAATAAAAAAAGTTAAAAAATAGCACTACCATTCAACCACCAGTCAACCACCGCTCAACCACCGGTCCACAGTGACAGTGTGGGTTATCGGTGGTGGCCATTAGTCATGGGCGGTCAAAGTATAAAACTCACCAAATGTCAATGCAAAGCTCACCAACTGACAATGGAAAGCTCACCAATGAACAATGCAAAGCTCACCACTTTTTTTTAAAAAAAAAGCTGATAAAATTGCACCACCAGTCAACCACCGGTCCACGACGGTAGTCTGCAGCGGTTAGAAGTTAGCACCACCGCCCTTTGTTTTTTTCGAAATCATTTTAAACTTTAAAGTGTGGTGAGCTTTGTGCACATATTTGGTGAGCTTTGCAATGAGAGTCAGTGAGCTTTGTTGCTAGGCTTTGTAAGCATTTAACCATCAAATTTTGAAAAAAAAAGTAAAGTGTTGGAAAATCATGGTGAGCTTTACAGTGGACAGTGGTGAGTTTTGCAGTGGTCAGTGGTGAGCTTTGCAGTGATCAGTGGTGAGCTCCAGCGTCATCTGACTGAAACATGTCATCTTACCACAAGGTGTAATCTCACCGGAGTCAATCCTATATGTGTGTGTGTGTGTGTGTGTGTGTGTGTGTATGTATGTATGTATGTATATATATATTATTTATTTCGCCGTGTATACATATGTATTGTAATATATATTATATTGTGTACATTTTATTTTGGAGTGTCATTTTAATTATGAAAATAATTATTTTGACAAGAACTATTTTAAAGTATATTTTATATACTTGATCAAAATGATGATTATGAATTACTGAACCATGATTCAAAATG
The DNA here is from genome assembly GCA_003260385.1 of Cuscuta australis. Lineage (NCBI taxonomy): Eukaryota > Viridiplantae > Streptophyta > Magnoliopsida > Solanales > Convolvulaceae > Cuscuta > Cuscuta australis. Next base: position 1,917,108 of record NQVE01000195.1, read on the forward strand.
AATAGATTGATGAATGAGAAAATGATGTGTATTGTTAAGGCTATCTAGAAGAACTCTAAGATAGACCTGAGATTATAATGGGCCTTGCGGATACAAATATGTATATTTGATGGTCTGGGTAAAAACGTACGTACGGGATCCATAAACCAAACTAGAGGATCATTCGTTTGGGGAGCCACCCAACACGATGGTGAGGCGTCCACTGTTTGGTTCCTTGTGTACCTTAAGCTAAGACTAGTTTAAGAGTTGAAATTTTTTAAAAAAAATTGTAGCTTAAACTAGATTACCTTAAGAGTTGGTTAGCAGTACCTTAAACTAAAATATAGTTTAAGAGTTGGTTAGAAGTACCTTAAACTGGAATTAGTTTAAGAGTTGGGAAACGTTATGAATTTGGCATTAAATTTAGAATAATTTAAGAGCACTGTTGATATTATGAATATTGAAATTGGAATATTGAATAATTGAACTTGATATTATGTGCATGATATCAAATAATTTATTTATGAAATGAGATTCAATTTATATGGATGTTCGATGCATTAGATATCATTACTCAACCTCACCCCTGAGCGTGTAGTATGTTTTATTCGCTACACGCATGAAAACAGAATGAATGATGTGACGTGTTCTTGGCGGCAAATAAGACGAGATTGTCGGGATGAATTTGTTGGTTTTGAATTATTATTTCTAAAGACATAAAATTTATTATGTTTTATAATTGTGATTTATTAAAGCTTCCGCAAACTTTAAATACTTCGTTGCTATTCCAAATAATTTATTATGAAATAAAGTTTGAAAATGTTTGAAATTGTTTTAATGTTCATGATTACCAAGTGTATACTTTAGTCCGAAAGGGGCTGCGGGCCTGGAAAGATTGGGGTGTTACAATCATTCTTGCCCGACTAATAGCGATATTCCAGTCGAGATAATTTACACCATCACAAAATATATTCGACCAAAATATATCTGAACTGAAACATATCCAAATCGAACTAGATTCGAAACTGAAATATATCTGATCCAAATTGTATCCAAACCGAAATCTATCCAGACCGAGTTATATTCGAACAGTATCTGAACCGGCTCAAAACCGAAAAATGTATGAAACTGAATCGAATTTGAACTGAAATTAGACCGATCCAAACTGGATCAGTTATAAAACATATCCAAAATCTGAATTAAAAAAATCCAATTCAGAACGGGAAATTTACCTAAATAGGATTAAAACATAATGACTTTCTCAATATCGAGCCATATATTTTTATTTCCCAATGTATGACCATCGGTCATTATCCATTGGTCATTATTCAAGTAATTGTCAACCATCACTAGACATTATTTCTCGTACTAGACATTATTAAATCCTATTTAGAGAATAAAAAAGTTTAAGTATTATATTAAAAAATGACTTATGTTTTAGTGTTATTTAGTGCAAATTTTTATTTGTTGAACTCCACTTGGGCGGCATTGTGGGCCTTGTGGCAACCGTAATTAATTCATGGGAGTACAGGAGTGAAAGAAACTCGTGAAAAACGCCTCTCCGGTCCTCCGGATTTAGAAGTCTCCCCAAATCATTTTATGGTCCACTGTAGTTTAATTTGTCCATCATGCTGTCAAGAAGTAGAAATTGAGTGAAGCTTTCGTCCAAAAAAAAGAAAGGAAGAAGTGGAATGGAGCTTTGATTGGCAGGCGGGGGGCCAACATGGAGAGGGGAGAGATAGAAGAGAGTACAGTGGGACTGCTGAGGAGGGCGGCCACTGGTAGTAGTAGCACAGGGGAGTCAAGGTGGGTGAATGGGAGCGAGGTGGACTCGGAGTCAGCTCCATGGTATGGCGACGAGGAGATCCCAGAAGGCTATGGATCTATTCGGCGGAGGCTTGCCAAGAAACCCAAGAGAGTTAATTCTTTTGATGTTGAAGCCATGGAGATTCAAGGCAGTCATGCCCACCATAAGAAGGTCTAAAAAAATCCAATCTTTGAGTGTTTCCCACTGTCCTGTCTTTGTCTGTTTCACTCTTGTATACATTTTTTTTTACTTGGTGAGGGTTTTGATATTGCCAATTTGTTTAAATTTGAATAGTTCTCGAGGTTTTCCATGATTGATTGGGTTCCATTTTGTTTCCTAATTCGTCTTGCGGGCTGGTTGCTACTTTCAGCTAGCTCTCACGTGCTGTGTGTATAACAGCTATGGAAATATTGTGGGATTGGTATTAGAGTCTTGATCAAGTTGTATTTATGGAATGTTAAATATGACCTGCTATTGCAGGTAATCTTACTATATTACTCTTAGTTAAGTAAATGAGGTTTAGTTTATTTATTGACAATGCTTTAGCTTTAGCTTCCGGTAAATAGTAGACTAAATCCAAATGATACATTTAATTTCCCTTTCTTTTAACTCTTTATGAAGTTTTAAGGATTAAATGCAGCAATGTGTCAAGGGTCTACGGAAATAGCCTTTTTTAAAAATGTGGTAAGGTTGCGTTCATCTTGAGCCTCTAGACCCCAATGGAGTTGGGATTTTATTGGGTTTTCTTCTTCTTCTTCTTGTTGTTGTTGTTGTTAAAAACAGCTTCAGTGAGTTTTGGGTAGAGAGTAAACACTGCGAATGTAAATAAGATTCATGTACTTTGCTGTTGTGCTTAAATTGGTTTTATACGATGCTTTGCTAACTCCTATGAAGGGTTATGGTAATATTTCTTGACCATTTCCTAAATTCTATTACTTGAATTAATCATTCAGGATCTTCCACTTTTGGGAACTCTTGCTCTAGCATTCCAAACACTTGGTGTGGTGTATGGTGACCTGGGTACGAGCCCTTTGTATGTTTTTGCCGATGTATTTAGTAAGGTAACCATAGATTCAGAAATCGACGTCTTGGGAGCATTATCAATAGTGATATATACAATCGCTCTCATTCCTCTCATGAAGTATGTGTTTATTGTACTCAAGGCCAATGACAATGGAGAAGGTATGTGAGCATTTGACTACTTGGTCATACATTATTATTCAAAAACCACATGCTATATCTCTGAAAAAAAAGCTTTGATTAACATCATTATGAATCTGATGGCAGGAGGAACGTTTGCACTGTATTCGTTGGTCTGCAGGTATGCAAATGTGAGTCTTCTCCCAAATCGCCAGCCAGCTGATGAGTATATCTCCAGTTATAAGCTCAAAATTCCCACACCAGAACTGGAAAGGGCTTTACATATAAAGGATGTACTGGAACGTAAATCCTCTCTTAAGACAATGCTCTTGCTATTGGTTCTCATGGGAACATCAATGATTATAGGGGATGGCATCTTGACACCAGCTATGTCAGGTACTTTCTTTACTAGCAAATCTCTTTTAATGGACAACGTTCTGTCTTGTTTCCCACCTCACTAGTTTGATTGTGGTGGGCTATACATCCATTCTGTTTCAAATATTGTTTCCTGAGCAATAGTTTTCCATTGCAGTGATGTCTGCTGTTAGTGGTTTGGAGGGTAAGATACCGGGTTTTGGAACAAGTAAGTGTGCTTTACAACTCTTTTTTCTCCCCTAAGTATTTTTTGAGAGTGAATCTTTTGATTCCCTTAAGTCCTTCAACGGTTGGTTTACCTTAGAAAAGGATCCCCTGGTCAGTGATTCAGTGGATACTGGATACACATTTGGCAAATAAAACATAAAAGTGCTGATGGCCCACCCACCAGATCTTTTATACTCCATAGAATACGTGAACTCCCTATCATACACTAAAATAGTGTTCATATTACAAATTTACAATACTTTTATCTTTTTCGCTCAAGTGTATAATAGACACATATTTCCATCATCTCCGATGGAGCCAAAGATTCACTTTTTTTGGCTTTAGGGTATGATGTAATAGAGAAAGATGGCTCTTTAAACTTATGCACTACTTTTATAGTGAATAGCAGTTAGTCATGCAACTTTGGACGCTCATCATGATTCATCGGGAAACAGTCGCTCCATGTTTTAATCATAGGGCTTAGCCTGCATACATTTGATCCCTCCTTACCCCGCTATTGGAAGGAGCCTTTGAGGCACTGGGGTAATGGTGTTGTTGTTTACAGTAGACACATCTAGTCTGCCTTTAACTGTCACTAAGGGCATCTTTTTTGTGTGGTGGGGGTGGGGCCACGTCCATTGCAAATGGAGCTAAAAGAGTCATTTTTGACAATCATTTTAGCTTTGGGTAAATAGTGTACTAAATCAAAGTGGCACATCACAATTTTCTTGCTTCTTGCTTTCTATGAAGTTATGGGCGGTAAAGGTCTAACAGAAACAACCTCTCAGTTTTTGAAGGGGTTATGTTGTGTACAACTTGCCCCCCAGACTCCAACAGAGCAACAGAGTTGGAACTAGATCTTGTTCTCTTCAACTTATTCTCATTAGAATTAGATTAGATGAGAAAGATTTAATTCAGATCAAACCAGAAACAACTTTAATTTTGTTTCGGAATTAGATCAGATTGAGAACAAGCTCTTTGTACTTGGTTTCTTTTTGTTGGATGGGGGTGAGGTGTCATATTAAGGAAGACTGATACATTTTACCTGCAGATGCTCTTGTTATCACTTCAATAGTCATCCTTGGAGCATTATTCAGCATACAACAGTTTGGATCAAGTAAAGTGGGTTTCACATTTGCTCCTGCCCTAACTATCTGGTTCTTGAGTTTGGGTTCTATCGGAATCTACAACATGATCAAGTATGATGTTTCTGTGGTAAGGGCATTCAATCCGGTTTATATCTATCTTTTCTTCTCAAAGAATTCAATCCAGGCATGGTCAGCTCTCGGCGGGTGTGTTTTATGCATCACAGGTAATAGCCTTATATGCCCTTTTGGTTTACCTTATTTTTTCATAGCCATGTCTTGCATAAGTTTCATGTCTTTAATCACATTTCTAGGTTTATATTTTCTTTCCTGTTGCTGTGTACAATCCGAAAAGCTGGTTGTGCCATACTACCATACGCATTTCTATGACTTCTATTTGCATTAATATCCCCTTATTTGAAAATTTAGTAATGCATTGGGCAGTTTTTGCTATAGGTCCTGAGTATTCCATGATTTATTTACCCCTTAAGTTAATTATTATTGTTATGATTATTATTACTATTACGGATTATTATTATTATTATTACTATTATTGTTATTATTATCTCTTATTATACTTTATACATCTACTTTAAATTTTTAATAGAAAAATATATTTGGTGTGCTTGTTCTGATATTGTATACACTATTGATATACTGTCCTTTTTCGGGGTGAAGGAGCTGAAGCAATGTTTGCTGATTTAGGTCACTTCTCTGTGAGATCTATACAGGTTACATTGTGTCAAGTCTCGGCTCCATTTTCAACTCTTCACCTTCAACACTACTTCCATCACTGCTAACATTTTTTTATTTACTTTTTACGTTTCTTCACCACTGCAGATTGCCTTTACCGGTGCGGTCTTCCCCTGCCTTCTCTTGGCTTACTTTGGCCAAGCTGCATATCTCATGAAACATCCTAATTCGGCCAGCACAATATTCTATTCCTCCGTGCCCGGTAATATCCCACCACTGTTCATTCTATTAGGAAAAAAGAAGAAATGATTTTAAGCATATATGCACTTCGTTTGACACTTGGGTAATCATGAAAAAACAGACGGGATTTTCTGGCCAATTTTTGTGATAGCCACGCTTGCTGCTATAATAGCTAGCCAGGCCATGATATCCGCTTCGTTTTCATGTGTTAAGCAAGCGATGGCTCTTGGATGCTTCCCGAGACTCAAGGTAGTTCACACTTCGAAAAGGCACATGGGTCAGATTTATATTCCTGTAGTTAATTGGTTTCTGATGATCATGTGCATGGCTGTGGTTGCTGCTTTCAGAAGCACAACTCACATAGCAAATGCGTACGGTAAATCCCTAACTCTATCCTTGCTCTAATTACTTCCTTCTTGTCCATCATTGTTTCTTTGCTCACCGGTTGGGGTGTTGCCGTGTGACTTTGACACTACGGGTTTGAGTCCTAGAAACGGCTTTTTGCAGAAATGCAAGGTCACATTTGCCTACAAATCACTATCATGGTGGGACCGTGATAGAGCACCCATTTAGGTGAAACCCCACCCACCCCTAGTCCGCCCCCTGCACCACACCCCGGTTGATTGTGACCTAAAAGAGGGGGGCTGGCTAGTGGTAGGGTAGGGTACAAGGGGCGTGCTAAGGGATGGGGGTTTATGAGGGGAGCAGGGACCACTTTGAGGTCAAACGGAGCACCGTAGAGCCCTCAAATGGACCCAATCCAATGTCATATTATGACATTCGTGGCCAACGTCAAAAGAACCAAAGCGGTTCACTAAATATGTTTATGTTAATTTCATAAATCATGTGTTAGTAGGCTTGTTATTGTCTTTGTTGCAGGGTTAGCTGAAGTTGGGGTCATGTTGGTCAGCACCATAATGGTCACCCTAGTGATGCTTTTGATATGGAAAACAAATCTGTACCTGGCTCTCTGCTTCCCTCTGGTGTTTGGGTCAATAGAGCTTTTGTACTTATCGGCTGTCCTCTCAAAAATCCTGGAGGGCGGTTGGCTGCCACTCGCCTTCGCATCTCTCTTCCTCTCTGTGATGTATGTCTGGAACTACGGGAGCGTGTTGAAGTACCAGGTCGAGTTCAAGCAGAGGATATCACTAGATTTCATGAATGACCTTGGCTCTACCCTTGGGACAGTTCGGGTCCCGGGGATTGGACTTCTGTACAACGAACTGGTCCAAGGCATTCCCTCGGTTTTCATACAGTTCTTGCTCGACCTCCCAGCCATCCACTCGATCATCGTCTTCGTCTGCATCAAATATGTCCAAGTACCCGTCGTGCCCCAGGAAGAGAGGTTCTTGTTCCGAAGGGTGGGCCCCAAGGACTACCACATGTTCCGATGCGTTGCCCGGTACGGTTACAAGGATGTCAGGAAAGAAGACCACCACTCATTTGAGCAACTCCTTCTGGACAGCCTCGAGACGTTCCTGAGGAAAGAGTCCCAAGAACTTGCCCTTGAGAGCCTCAGCATCACAAACCAGACCGATGACGTGTCCGTGAGGTCGAGGGAGTCCTCATCCGAAGACGGGAACACAATAATAGAGGACCTAAAGGCTCCATTGATGCAGGACGATCGCAACCGATTCCAAGAAACTGGGAACTTGTTATTGCCTGCTAGTGTCATGTCAGCGGATGAAGATCCCGGGTTGGAGTATGAACTCATCGCACTGCGCGAAGCCACCGAATCGGGTTTTACGTACTTGCTCGGGCACGCGGACGTGAGGGCGAAGAAAAGCTCTTGGTTCCTCAAGAAACTATCAATCAATTACTTCTACTCATTCCTGAGGAGGAACTGCAGGGGTGGGGCTGCAACTTTGAGAGTCCCTCACATGAATATAATCCAAGTTGGGAAAACATACATGGTTTGATTTTGGATTGCCCCATGAAAGTGTATTAGAACACTAAAGTAGATGAATTGTTGTCAAGTTTGAAAAAATAATAATTACCCTAATAAATTACTCCTTCCGTCTCAATTTATAATGCCTGTTTCGATTTAAGATGTTTGACTGAAATTATTTTTCAAATCATTTTATATGACAAATAGTATAGAGTTAAAAAAATAAAAAATACATATTAAAATATTACATCAAAAGATTTACAAAACTAGTAGTGACATTAACACTTTATTTTATCAAATTGCTAACGAAAATAGAGAAAGAAAATGAATGAAGTTTGACTCTGTGAATAGTGAATATGCAATATAAATTAGGATGGAGGAAGTACATTTTAGTGAAAGAGCTCTGTTTGATAATGTTATAGGTTGAGCTAAATAATGTACAAAATCAAAATGATGCATTGAAGTTTCCTTCTTATTTTTTGTGAAGTTTTGGGAAGTAAATATAACGACACATCCAATTCGATTTCAAACAGAATTGAGGTTATATTGAGTATTTAGGAAGTTTAGTCAATAACTTAGTTATGAGTTGAGATAATTTAAATATTAATAGGACTAAGATTTTGAATTTGTTTTTAATAAAAAATAATGAGCTAGGATTAAGAGTATAAATACCAAATCTTGAATTCTTACCGTAAATGATTTGTGCGAGTCCACACGATCCATTGGATTTAAAATAAGGTTTTATGAGTAAATAAAAAAAGAAAGAAAAAAATGAACAAACGGGATGACATATTTATAAATAAGTCATATGTGTTGTAAAATGAGAGAAAAACTACTCAGATATTATGAGAATAGATATAATATATTTCTGATTTCTTCTCTCTATTAACTCTTCACTCTTCTTCTTATTCTTAATGGTAATTTACAGGGATCCTAAGCCTCTTATTTATAGTAGAGAGGCTTAGTGCTAACACTATTACAAATAGTATACATACTATACAAATGGCAACTTGATGGTGATGAATGATGATGGACAATTTGTTCCTGCAACTTATGATGGAGCATGATCTAATTAATTGATAAATGAACAATTCATATTTTTCTTAACACTCCCCCTTGAATGTTCATTTTTCAATTGATGATGGATATTCGTGAAATGGGTATAGTTTAGAAACCCATTCTAATTTTATGTACTGCCTCGTTAAAAACCTTCTCAGGAAAAACCCAGTGGGATAAAAACCTGATCAAGGGAAAAAGAGTACAGTTCATAAATTCTCCCCCTCAGCTTAGCATAATTGACGAAGGCGACGCATGCCAATCTTGTGTACGAGTTCTTCAAATTTCTTCGGGGGTAACGCTTTTGTAAATAAATCAGCGAGATTCTCACTGGACTTGATTTGCTTGATGTCAATTTTTCCATCTTTCTCGAGATCATGTGTTGAGAAGAACTTTGGTGATATATGCTTTGTTCGGTCTCCTTTGATGTAACCTCCTTTCACTTGAGCAATGCATGCAGTATTGTCTTCATATATAGGAGTCGGATGACTAGTAATTGTTTCTATACCGCACCCACTCTGGATATGTTGGATCATTGATCGCAACCATACACATTCTCTACCTGTTTCGTAGAGAGCTATCAACTCCGCGTGATTTGATGATGTGGCAGTCAAAGTTTGTTTCATCGATCTCCATGATATTGCGGTATCTCCATAAGTAAACACATATCCTGTTTGAGATTTTGCTTTTTGCGGATCAGACAAATATCCTGCATCAGCGTATCCAACAATAGTGGCCTTGGCATCTTTGCGGTAGAATAAACCAAGGTCGATGGTACCATTGAGATATCGCAAAATGTGTTTAATGCCATTCCAATGCCTCCTAGTCGGGGTCGAGCTGTGTCTGGCTAACAAGTTCACTGAGAATGCAATATCTGGCCGAGTGTTGTTTGTTAGATACATCAAAGCTCCAATAGCACTCAAGTATGGTATTTCTAGACCGAGTATTTCTTCATCATCTTCACGAGGTCGGAACGGGTCATCATGTACATTAAGAGAGCGAACAACCATCGGGGATGTGAGAGGATGTGCTTTATCCATATAAAACCGCTTCAGAACCTTCTTCGTGTAATTTGACTGGTGGATGAATATTCCGTCTTTCAAATGGTCAATTTGAAGACCAAGACAGAATTTTGTTCTCCCAAGATCTTTCATCTCAAATTCTTTCATGAGATATTTTGCAGTATTTTCTATTTCATCAGAAGTTCCAATGATGTTTAAATCATCAACATATACTGCAATAATGGCAAAGCCTGATTTTGATCTACGGATGAAAACACATGGACTAATTGGATCATTTTTGTATCCTTCTCTGAGCAGATATTCACTGAGACGATTATACCACATTCTGACAGATTGTTTTAGTCCATATAGTGACTTTTCCAATTTTATGGAAAACATCTCTTGAGGTTTTGAACTATAAACCTCAGGCATCTTTAGCCCTCCAGGAACTTTCATATATATGTCAGTATCGAGAGATCCATATAAATATGCTGTCACTACATCCATTAAACGCATTTGAAGTTTTTCAAATACAGACATGCCTATCAAAAATCTCGACGTAGTTGCATCAACTACTGGGGAATAAGTTTCCTCATAATCTATCCCCGGAATTTGAGAAAAACCTTGGGCAACGAGTCGGGCTTTATATCTCACAATTTCATTTTTTTCATTGCGCTTACGCACAAAAACCCATTTGAAACCAACTGGTTTCACGCCTTTTGGCGTAGGAACTATAGGCCCAAAAACACTCCGTTTTTCAAGTGATTTCAATTCTGCCTGAATTGCTTCGTTCCATTTTGGCCAATCATGTCTACGTCGACATTCATCAATTGAAGTTGGCTCAATGTCATCATTTTCATCCATGATGTTTGTGGCAATGGCATATGCGAATATATCATCAACATGAACATCTTTTCTGTTCCATTGTAATCCCGTAGAAACGTAATTTATTGAAATCTCATAATTATCAACGTTTCTATCTTCATCTGAATTATTCGCATCTTCAGAGATGGTTAAATCCTCATTTGAAACAAATTGTTCGTTGATATTATTTTTTATATCAACATGCTCGGTTCGTTCATTTTCTTTCTTTGAAGAATGAACGTCTTTTGTTTCAAGTATTGTCTCTTGCCTTTTAAGTTTTCTTGGTTTTACATCTTTTGAACCAAGTGGTCTGCCACGCTTTTTGCGTATTGAAGACTCATTTGCAAGAGTTTTTTCATTTTTCTCTGAAGGAATTTCAATTCTGGCAGGAGCATTCATAGCAGGAATATGTGACTTTGTCACTTTCTTTGAATCCGTGAATGCGTCAGGCAATTGATTTGCAACATTTTGTAAATGAATTATCTTTTGCACTTCTTGTTCGCATGCATTTGTTCTTGCATCAAGAAAAGATAATCCTGTTGCATTCCATGTAATCTCTTTCGTACATGGGTCCTTTTTCTCATTTTCTCCCCCTAAGGCTGGGAATACTGTCTCATCGAAATGACAGTCAGCAAACCGAGCTGTGAATAAATCACCAGTCATTGGCTCAAGATATTTTATAATTGAGGGAGAATCAAAGCCAACATAAATTCCCAGCCTTCTTTGAGGACCCATTTTTGTACGATGTGGTGGAGCAATTGGTACATATACGGCACATCCAAATATTTTTATGTGAGAAATATTTGGTTCTTTTCCAGTAACCAATTGCAATGGGAAAAAAATATGATTTGCAGTAGGCCTTAGCCGAATTAAATTTGCAGCATGCAATACAACATGTCCCCAAACAGATGCAGGTAAACTGGATTTCATCAATAATGGTCTAGCAATTAATTGTAATCGCTTTATTAAAGACTCAGCAAGACCATTTTGAGTGTGCACATGAGCAACTGGATGCTCCACATCAATCCCAATAGACATGCAATAGTCATTAAATGATTGGGATGTAAATTCTCCTGCATTATCAAGTCGGATTTTTTTAATTGAATAATCCGGAAATTGAGCTCTCAAACGTATGATTTGAGAAAGGAGTTTTGCAAATGCAAAATTTCTTGTAGATAAAAGACTAACATGTGACCAACGTGTTGATGCGTCGATCAACACCATAAAATAACGAAATGGTCCACATGCTGGGGCAATTGGCCCACAAATATCTCCTTGAATTCTTTCTAAAAATGCAAGAGATTCAACTCCAATTTTATTTAGAGATGGCCTGACAATCATCTTTCCAAGAGAGCAGGCAACACATGGAAAATCAATTGATCTTGGAATCCTTATATTTTTCAATGGATGTCCAAGTGAATTTTGAATTATTTTGTGCATCATTACACTGCCAGGATGACCCAAACGGTCATGCCACAAAATGAATGTTTTCTGATCATCTAATTTTTTATTAGAGATAACATTCACTTCAACGGGACTAATGTGAGTATAATATAGCCCCGAGGAATACGCTGGCATCTTTTCACAAAGAATTTTATTGCCAGATTTGGTTGTCGTTAGACACAAGTATTCCTTTTGATTTTCTGTCATGGTTTCAATGTGATAACCATTTTGACGCATATCTTTAAAGCTCAATAAATTCCTTCGGGATTTGCTGGAATATAATGCGTCTTTGATAATTAATTTTGTTCCTTGGGGAAGGATTAAACAAGCTATTCCAGACCCTTCAATGAGTTTCGCAACACCAGAGATTGTATTGACATTAGTTTCCATCAATGTCATTTGAGAAAAATATTCTTTGTTTCTCAAAATGGTATGCGTTGTGGCACTGTCAATTAGACATTGTTCTTTGCCACTGGAGCCATAAACAGTTATCTCCATATCTTGAATACAAATAAATATATAAATAAATATAAGTTAAAGATAATTAACACAAATATCATACATTTTATTATCATTATTTTTTTAGAAGAGACATAATAATACAAGCACACATGAAAATAAAATACAAATTTCCAACATTTATTTAAAAAGTAAACACACCATAACAGAGTAAATGAAAATGTTTAAATAGTAGTAGTTCCACCAAAGGTCACTTCATCACCAATTTCAGCATCATCCATGTAGAAATCGGACACGTCAAATTTAGGCAAAATTGGATTGATATCATCAGCATAATTAGCTTCCACATTTTTCCCTTTTCCTTTTGTGGAAGCCTGGTATAATTTAACCAAATGTTTTGCCGTTCGACATTCATTCGCCCAGTGTCCTTTTATGCCACATTTGTAGCATTCACCACTTGGTTTTGGCTTTTCATAAGTTTTAGCCTGTGGTGGTTTGAATTTTCCTTTTCCTTTGGAGGATGATCCATTTGGATTTTTATAGTCCCTGTTCGGCCCTTTGTTGCGGTTATTTCCGCGTCCACGTTTAAAGTGTCCGCGAGCACCACCTTGGATAACATTTGATTCTGGTGCTGAACCACGATCAGGATGGCCAAAATTTGTAGGGCTACAATCGGTGGGCCTCATGTTATGATTTTTCATTAAGAGCTCATTATTCTGCTCAGCAACAAGTAATACTGAGATTAACTCAGAATACTTTTTAAAACCTCTTTCTCGGTATTGTTGCTGTAATATCACATTTGACATATGCATGGTGGAAAAAGTTTTCTCCAACATGTCATGATCAGTGATATTATGTCCACATAATTTTAATGTGGACGTGACTTTAAAAATAGCAGAATTATAGTCACAAACATATTTGAAATCTTGGAATCTTAAATTGATCCATTCATATTGAGCTCTTGGCAATATGACCTTTTGTTGATGTCCGTATCTCTCTTGGAGATTATCCCATAATTCCTTCGGATCTTCCACCAATAAATATTCAGATTTTAAACTTTAATGAAGATGGTGGCGAAGGAAAATTATGGCTTTTGCCTTTTGCTGAGATGATGATGTATTATTTTCAGCAATTGTATTTTCGAGGCCATTAGCCTTAAGGTGAACAAGTGCATCAACCCTCCATTCCAGGTACCTTTGACCAGATAAATCAAGGATGTCGAATTCTCTTTTGGTGATGTTGGCCATGAGAACTACAAAATATTAATTAAATTAGTATTTTTTAAAAAAAATACGAAATAAAAAAAAATAAAATTTTATATATAAGCAAGAGAACATGTTAAACAATAATACACATCATAGTACACATCATAAGATTCTAATTTTAAAAAAAAACAAGTGTACTTCGTACTTTAAAGGGAACCGTATGGAATCTTTTCTATTCTCTTATTTATTTTGTTTTAAATATTATTTTTATTATTATTTTTGACCAGATGCTCCAAATAATTGTTAAAAGACAAATAAAGTACACCAATTTTTTTTTTAAAGAGTGAACCATAGTACGTATATGCTAGAGCTATTATATTATTTAAGCTATTGATATCTTTAAAAAAAAACTTGTTAATGTCTCCAATTTTAGCAACAAGAAAACAAAACTCTAGTATGTGGCATACTCTAAAGATGAAAAATATTACTAGAAGGCAGCAGATTACCAAGAAATGATTTAAGGTAAAGATTGTTTTTTTTTTAAATCTCTTACATCTTATATTTCATTTTTTTAAATATCAATTTTGAAAGGTAAAATTGATTTTCATGTTTTTTTAATCTTAGCTACTATGTATCAAGTTCTACCTCTTGTTTTAATTTGTGAAAAATAAGATTTTCTGATGTGAAGGATCCCAAATTTGGGCAATCACAGAGCATACTTCTCATAGTTTTGAGAAAATATTTTATAAAAAATATAAAAAATTTCTTGATGAAATATACCTATAAGAAGAACAAGGTTTCTGGGATGTTGAGCAAATTCGTGCTGATAACGTGTTGTAAAATGAGAGAAAAACTACTCAGATATTATGAGAATAGATATAATATATTTCTGATTTCTTCTCTCTATTAACTCTTCACTCTTCTTCTTATTCTTAATGGTAATTTACAGGGATCCTAAGCCTCTTATTTATAGTAGAGAGGCTTAGTGCTAACATTATTACAAATAGTATACATACTATATAAATGGCAACTTGATGGTGATGAATGATGATGGACAATTTGTTCCTGCAACTTATGATGGAGCATGATCTAATTAATTCATAAATGAACAATTCATATTTTTCTTAACAATATGTTTATAAATAAGTCAAATTTTGCTCTGAAGTAAAAAATGTAACGATTTCACGACTACAAGTGATGAGTTTGTATATTTTGTAACATTTGTATTTGTGATTCTAGTTTTTCTCTTACGGGCAAGGTTCTTTAGATCAGTAAACCCAATATCATATTATGACCGCAACACATACAATGTTTTGTTTGTAAAATTGATGGTTTCTGCTCCCTAACCCCTGCACTCTGCATCCCACCCCAACACCCCCTGCCCCCACTCGGAATCTCCGATTTAGGTTGCCCAAATAAGCGATTAAGGGTGAGAAGCAGGAGGTGCTGGAGTGTCGGTTTAAGAGGGTAGGAACCATCAATTTTACTAACAGATACCGTAAGTCCCCCAAGCCATAATATGACTTTGGTTTTCAAGGTCGAAAAAAGGCTGTCTTACATAATATACCCGTACATGGAAATAGACATTTCTTAAGTAATAAAAAATGTCTATTCCACCACTTCTTTCTCCACCTCAAATACTTCTTCAATTCAACATTCTTTAATCTCTTAACTCTCTCCATTTTTGAACACATATTCATCCCCCAAAAGCGTTCTTTTCATCCCTACAAACTCTTATAACCACATTTTCCCCCCATCATTTCTCAACCTCAATTCCCTCTAATTTTTTTTCTTATAAATAGCCCTCACATTCGTCACTTTTTAATCACCATCATAAAACCCAATTAAGGTGGGGATCAAAGGTATCCCAATAAGAGACCCCATCCCAAAGTTGTAATAATATCAATTATAATAATAATTTAATTTTTACAAAAAAAATGGGGTCCGGTGATGCCGGGAGCAAGAAAAAGATAGTGATCGCCGGTGTGGCTTCCGTTCTCTTGGTGGCATGCGTGGTGGTGGCCACCGTCACTGTCCGCGGCACCTACGGGGGTAGTTCATCGTCCGGTGAGGGATCTGGGTCGAGCGAGATTTCGACGTCGACGAAATCCGTGAAGGCCATTTGTGCCCCGACGGATTTCAAAGAGACTTGCGAGAGGAGTCTGGCAGGCGCCAAGAACACAAGTGACCCTAAAGAGCTCATCAAGTTGGCGTTCACCGTGACGGTGAAGAACGTCTCCGACGCCATCTCCAAGTCGGCGCTGCTCAACAGCGCCGCCAAGGATCCCCGGACCTCCGGCGCGTTGGACACGTGCAAGGAGGTCCTGGAGGACTCTATTGATGACCTCCAGAGGTCCTTCGAGAAGCTCGAGGATTTCGACCTCTCGAAGATCCAGGAGTATGCCAGCGACCTCAAGGTCTGGTTGAGTGGCGCCATCACCCACCAGCAGACCTGCATCGACGCCTTCGAGAACACCACCGGCGACACCGGCGAGAAAATGAAGCAACTCCTGAGGACCTCCGGCGAGCTCACCAGCAATGGCCTCGCCATGATCACCCAATTCACCGACCTCATGCAGACCCTGGAGATCCCCGGGCTCAACCGGAGGCTCCTGGAGGCGGCTGACAGTGACGTGATTGAGAGCGGGTACCCGACTTTTCTCGACGCCTCCGCCCGCCGCCTCCTCGCTGCTCGTCCTGCTTCCATCAAGCCAGACATTGTGGTGGCCAAGGACGGGAGTGGGAAATTTAAAACGATCAACGACGCTCTGAAGTCAATTCCCGCCAAAAATAACCGAACTGTCGTCGTCTTCATCAAGGCCGGCGTGTACGAGGAGTACGTGCTGGTCCCGAGGAAGATGAGGAAAGTCGTCTTCGTCGGCGAGGGTCCCACCAAGACCAGAATCACTGGGAACAAGAACTACATCGACGGGATTGGGACCTACAAGACCGCGACCGTGGCCATCCAGGGCGACGGGTTCATCGCCCGGGACATCGGGTTCGAGAACAGCGCCGGCCCGACAAAGCACCAGGCCGTCGCGCTCCGCGTGTCAGCAGACACAGTCGCGTTCCACAACTGCCACATGGACGGGTACCAGGACACCCTCTACGCGCACTCCTACCGCCACTACTACCGCGACTGCACCATCACCGGCACAATCGACTTCATCTTCGGGAACGCGGCCGCCGTGTTCCAGAACTGCAAGATGGTGGTGAGGAAGCCCCTAGAGAACCAGGCCTGCATGGTGACCGCGCAGGGGAGGAAAGACCACCGCGGGGTCGGAGGCCTGGTTCTCCAAAACTGCGAGATCCTCCCGGACCCAGCCTTGAAGACGGTTGACCCTCCGGTCCAGGTCTTCCTCGGAAGGCCATGGAAGGAGTTCTCGAGGACGATCATCATGCAATCGTACATCGACGGGTTCATCGCCCCCGAGGGGTGGTCCCCGTGGATGGGTACCTTTGCGTTGGACACGTGTTGGTACGCGGAGTATCAGAACCGGGGCCCGGGGGCGAAGCTCGACAGTAGGGTGACCTGGAAGGGATACAAGAAGAACATAACCCCACAAGTGGCGAAACAGTTCACTGCCGGAGTGTTCCTTCAGGGAGACGATTGGATTAAACCCACTGGTATCCCCTACGAATCTGGGATGATGAAGGTGTAGAAAGATTTGATTATGGAAAATATTAAATTGTAATTTCTATGTTTGTATACATCATCATTCAATTATGAAAAATATGAAATTTGGTGGTCTCATTTCATTTCCAATATTCTCTCTCTTAAATTGATAGTTCTAGTTTGAGTTCCCAAAAGTTTAAAAAAGTAAAATGGTATTCTTGAATTTGATTTTTTTGGTAAAGTGCTTACAAGTCTCCTATAGATTTTTTGAAAATGCTTTCTGATTCTCGAATTATTTTAAGTATTTACGAGATCTTTATATATTCTTGAAAGTGCTCAATAGGTTCCTAAATTATTTCTGGTTCCCACCAAGTCTATATATTTTCTAACTGGTGCATTATTAGTCCCTTCGATATCATTTTTCCGCCCAAGTGGGCGGAAATAATTTGGGCAACACGCACAAGTTGTTCAAAAGTTTATGATAATATGTCAATTCTTACAACAATTTCAAGAGACAGTCTGAAAAAAGCCACCGAAGGGACCACTAAGGCACCAGTTAAAAAAATAGAAAATAGATAAACACTAAAAATAATTGAGGAACCTCTGAAGCACTTTCAAAAAAATATAAATACCTTGTAAGCACTTAAAATAATTTAATAATTTAGGGACTTGGAAAACACTTTTAAAAAAATATAAGCACATTGTAAACATTTTGCCCTATTTTTTTAAAACACCATAAAAATAGAAATAATAGAGCTTTTTCATTTCTTATTTTATAATTCTCATACATGGTAAAAAAACTATGATATCCGTAAAATATAGAAAATCTTTATATATAAAATGTGAGAGTTGGGTTTCTAAGATTGTGACATATGGAACAATAGAAATGTATTCTATGTATATTAAAATGCAACAAAAATATGAATGGAAATATATAAAATTAA
This sequence comes from Cuscuta australis, assembly GCA_003260385.1. Taxonomy (NCBI): domain Eukaryota; kingdom Viridiplantae; phylum Streptophyta; class Magnoliopsida; order Solanales; family Convolvulaceae; genus Cuscuta; species Cuscuta australis. The sequence goes on from NQVE01000195.1 coordinate 1,935,110, forward strand.
AATTGAATAATATAAATTTGATATTTCAAAATCTTTTTGAAAATAGAAATGTATTCTATGTATATTAAAATGCAACAAAAATATGAATGGAAAAATAATACATTTTTTTAGTATAACACATACCTTTTTTATATTAAAAAAGAAAAAAAACGAATAATAATTTGACTTTTCCAAAAATTAAAAAAATAACTTAATAAATTAATGAAAAAAATTTAAAAAAACATGTGGTTGAAATTTATTTAAAAAAAGAAATGATACTCAAATTCTTTTCCTTAACAAAAAGAAAATGGTAAAATTTAAAATTTATTTTTAATTTTTTTTTAAATGAGTAATAAGAACAATGAACATATCTTTTGTATACCCTAAAGTCTTTCAGAAAATTTAGTACGGAGTATTAATTTTTTGTTGTGTTGTACAGAATCAATCCCTCAAATATTATTTATTCCACTTTGATTTTTTTCTATGATATTAAATATCATGCGAGAAGTATTTTTTTTTTATTTTTGAAAAAATATTGCTTTAGATTTTATTTAGAATCGACAAAAAAATTTGTTCTACCCGTGCATGGCATGAGTTCAAATACTAGTTTTTATCAAAATATGAGTTGCATGTTTTTATTCCCAAAATAGAACTTAAAATATATATACAATGTCAATCATGCCAATATATAATACTAGAAAATATTGTGAGGATTTTAAGATTAAAATTTTAATTCCACCATCAACAAAATTTAAGGGGTGTAATTGATGGAGGTGTGGAAATACATCAAGAGCGGGTTAAAACACCCTAAGTGTATCAGTTCAATCGATGTTATAATATGACATTAAAACAAAAAGAGATGTTAGGGGTACACCTTTCAAATGTCTCACACCCCCTCCATAACCATTCATTTTTATTTTATTTTTATTTACTTATTTTTTTGAATTTTCTTGCCTTTTTTTGTAGACAAGGAGGGGATGGGGGACATTTGGGTACACCTTGGTGTACCCCTAGTATTTTCCTAAAACAAAATGTCATAAGATTCTTTACTACTCCCTCCATCCTATAATGTTCTTCCCGGTTCTGTTTACGAAGTTTTATCGACTTTATTTTTAATTCAATTTATTTAATTGTAGGTGTAAAATAAAATATTTGATGGGAGTAATATGGGTAAATTTCACAAATGATACCTGAACTTTAGCTGAAATTTCGAAGTGGTACCTAAACTTCAAATCCTTTCACAAAAATCTCTGAACTTACACAATCCTTTTACTAATGAGCCATTAGCCCGTTTCTAGGTTAACTTCCGGTCATTATGGCCAAATTCGAATTTTATATATTTTAAAATTTTCAATTTGACCCCATTTCTTCTTTTCTTTTCTTCCACGCCCCGCCGCCGCCGCCCGCCGGTCAAAGTCGCCGGAAAATGAACTTTTTCCGATTCCGGCGGGACCAATGTCATTCTCTTCGTCTTGAGACGAGGATCAATAATATCCAAACCATTTTGTCTAATTTGGCCTGTAACTTCTCGAATCTGAATTAATCTACTCGAAAAAACCCTAAAATTCGAAATTGGATCCAAAATTGGGGGTTTTGCAAATCTTCATCAAATCTTGCAATTGAGGGGTCCTTGGAGGTCGCCCGGATGCCACGACCGCATTGGAGTTGGTGCCCGCCGTCAATTTCGCCGGATTTAGCCGGAAAACGCTCCGACCCGCCGGAAACCGCCTCCGGCGAAATCGACCTTTTGGTTTACCTTATTTTGGATCCGGCGGAAACCGCCTCAGGAGTAATATAGTTTTAACATTTTACAATCCATACCAATCTGCGTATACACTTTGACATCTCAACAAAGAAGTGTCCAATTTAAACAGGGGGAATTGTGCTCCAAAACCTTTTTATATTGTGATAGAAAACATGTCCTCAACTAATTCATATTACTATTATTATTGTAATCAAATTAAATTAGACAAAATAAAAAATAACTATGAGTTTCAAATGTTGGAATTGAAATCTAAAATCTCAAGTGAATTCTAGTTTCCATACAATAACTTAGTTTCTTCCGGTTTTTCTAATTTTTTCCGACTTTTAAGAACATGGTCAAAGCAAAGGAAACAACCCCAATTTCATTACTTTGATATCCCACCAAAGATTCAACAATGCACAATTGACTCAGCTAGTGTCACTTTTAGTCTCTGTTTCTGTAGCACAAAAACGATCTTATAGCCATAAACACAAGATTATGCCCTGATTGTTCTTGGTCTGATAAAAAATTAGTATAAAAATAAAAAAAATATAAATTACGCCGTTTTAAAGTACACACAAAAAAGTTTTAATAAACATAAAAATATTTTATTTTATCAAATTATTACAAACAAGTGACAGTGGTATCCATTTCGGGAGGGAAAGAGTATTCAAAACATTGAGTGAAATGTGAGTAATGTAACCCTAAAACATTGAAGCCATATCCATGGAGTTGGTGAGAGGAGAAGGCTCAAGCAGAGATGGGTTATTTCACTTGCTATACGCACTCGTAAAAGTCTCTGGAATCATTCATTCTCTTCATCCAAAGATGATCTGAGTGCGACGAGCCAAACAAAGAGCCATTCAATCGCTATTTCAAAATAAAATATATACAGGGACAGAAGTATGTTTGATTTTCTTGAAAAATTAGAATTTGAAGATGGAGAATCCCACCAACTTTATATGGGAATGGACAGATTGATTAGGGTTTGGGTGTGCTTTTGAAATTGGGCTTCTTTCTCCCTTGATGAATTCGTGGTTCAATCAAAATGGGGTGATTGGATTTATATTTTTGGTCCTACTCAAATTAGCACATTCTATTTTTAGTCCTCCTATTTATTTATTTTTTTTTTTGGAAAAAGTTATGTTATTACTCCAAGAAATTCTCTATTTTACGTCATTATTCTCAAATTTAATCAATGACACTATTAATTTAAGAATTGACGTATTTTTATAGTAATTCATATTCTTACTTTTTTAGAACAAAGCACATAATATTAAATATCAAACAATATGAATGCAAACCCACACACTACTGTTGCCCTACCTCATACAGTCACAGCATATAACACTAGAAATCAAGAAATAAGTGAACTATGTCTATTCCCAATCATCATCACAATACTAACTTTCATGGTTTTCACAATATACTCTTTGGTGACCTCCATTTTGTTATGAATTTTGAAGTTTCTAGTCTTCCAAGAGAGGTAACAGGACACTCCTATACATGTAGCAAGGACACTCCTATACATGTAGCAATAAGTTGTCCTTATTCTTCCCCATCCTCATTTTTTGCCCCAACTCACTGAGGGAACTAGAAGAAATGTCATGCTCTATCTATTTAGAAATAATCTCGTGTATTGATTTTGCATATGAGCAAGAGTAGATCGAACTTGTTTCCACTCCCTTATCACACAACACACAGTTAGTATCAATTGTTATAAATTTGCACAATGTATTCTTAGTGAGAATTCTACCTGCTGAGATTAGGCAAGCTATGAAGGGATGTTTAGGAATGAACCATTTGTTCCATACTAGATCAGCTCAATCCACTCTCATATATGTGCCTCTGAGTCAGTCATACCCTTCCTTTATATCATAACTATTTATCATGTTAATGCCTAAAAAGAGTCCTCTGACCTGGACAGTCATCAACTTTTATGGAGTAATCCCATATAGAAGTTCGCAAACATTTACTATGAACGCATCTCACCCACAATGTGTCCTTTTGTATTAGCTATATCCTACATAAACTTCACAACATAGGCCTCGTTCCACACTAGCAACTTCTTTAATCCCAATTCACCTTCTTGTTTAGCGAGGCAAACATCTTCCTCAGTTTTCATTTAATAAGGGGGCTTTCCTTATACTCTGGTGTAGAGCTCCAAAGGAAATTTTTCTCCTACTTCCAATTTTTCTAGTTTTTATTAACTTTTCTAGTGTTTCTAACTTTTTGAGTTTTCCCAAATATTTCTAATTACTTTCAATTTTTTTCAATTTTTTCTAACTTCTTGTTTTTTCCAATTCTTTCCAGTTTCTTTCAATATCCAACTATGTTTTTACAACTGATACGAATAGAGCCTAAGAGGGTGTTTTTTCTGTGCTGGTGCTTGTTAACTTATTGGTAAGAAACAATTTTTAACTTATAAGTTTTTTATACGCTAAACATTCTTTTGTCGGTGTAAAGAGACTTAAATGATAAATAAGTCAATTAAAAATATTCAAAATGGTGATATACTCCCTCCGTCACCTTTTATAATGCCTGTTTCGGTTTACGATGTTTGACTGAAATTATTTTCAAATCATTTTATATGACAAATGGTATATAGCTAAAAAATAAAAATTACATATTAAAATATTACATCAAAAGATCTACAAAACTAGTAGTGACAATAGTATTTTATTTTATCAAATTGCTAATGAAAATTGAGAAAAAAAGTGGATGAAGTTTGACTCTGTGAATAGTGAACAAGCACTATAATTTGGAACGGAGAGAGTATAATTTTGTAAAATGAAAAATGGGATTCGAAAATAAGTTGGTAAAACTAATTTATTTTTCTGGGTTATAAGCAATTTATAAGTATAATATGTCGACTTATAAATTCAAATTTCTTATAAAAAGTAAAGAAATGACCATGAATATGAGTAAAATATAAAGAATATGATGGAGTTTCATGTATTAATTCCAAAATAAGATTTCACAGTGTACTAATATGGTACTGATATTTTACAATATTTACAACGTATCAACAAAACAATAATAATGAGAACTTTGAATTAGTGGCATTTTGATAATTCAACTTCGAGGATTGCTGTACTAGTTTATTTTAAAAAGGAGTATAAAACGAAACATATGATTTAGAAGTGAGTCAGGATCGAGAAGAGAGGGAAGATAAGGATATGGCGATGAAGATGGAGGGAGCTTTGCCATATGTGGGAATGATTTCAAACCAGTTCGCTCAAGTAGGGTTGATGATTGTGGGCAAAGCCGCCATGTCTAGCGGAATGACCAATTTCACCTTCGTCTTCTACTCCAATCTTCTTGCTGCCCTTCTACTCCTCCTCCCTGCTTTCCTCTTCCAAGGGTATATATATATATATATATATATATATATATATATATATATATTATATTATATATATATATATATATGCTACTTCATTCTTAACATCCTTTAACCCATTTCAAATCTTTGACGCCATTTTATTAGTGTAACAGGCCCCTTCTTTTGGTGCTTTTGTAATAGTGTTTTTGTTTATTTTTTTTCAGGTCAACTCGCCCACCACTCTCCTTTTCACTCATCTGTGGGTTTTTCTTGCTTGGAATTCTTGGGTATGCTATCTGATTGTGTCACAATTAATTAATTGTTATTAGAGTAAATTCCATAAAAGGTCCTCATTTATAGTTTGTTTTACATATTTAGTCCCTACATATTAAATATCAATAATTTCGTCCTCAATTATTAAATTGTTTTCTACGAATGGTCCTTTGTTAACATTTCCGTTAAGAACGTAGATAATATTGTAAATTCACACTCCTCTCCTCAATTAAGCTTCTTCCATCCCCTCACACTCCTTTCCCAAACCCGTCACTCTGTTTGAAGCTTTGAACCCATAATTGAAATCATTTCTCCTCTCTCAATTTTTCGTCTTCCTGGTGGAACCCAAAATCGAAACCATTAACATTCATCGAATGAGTTTTAAGGTTTGTTTTCTTTGCAATATCCTAGGACTAACTCATAAAAGTCATCCATGAAGGTTATTGATTTTGATTTTTGGGTTACATTAGGAAGATGAACAATTGAGAGAGAAGTGATCGTTTCGTTTTGGGTTCAGAGCTTCAAACTCAACGACGGGTTTGGGTAGGAGGGGGAAGCTTAATTGAGGAGGGAGAGAAGTGTGAATATACACTTTTTTCGATGTTCTTAACACAAATGTTAACAAAGGACCATTTGTGGAAAGTAATATAATAATTGGGGACTAAATTATTGATATTTGATATGTAGGGACTAAATATGTAAAAAAACTTATAACTGGGGACCATTTATAGAATTTACTCTTGTTATTATTATAATTATTACTGTTCTTGTTGCCATTATTATTATTATTTGAACACTAATAACTCTATTATAATGTAGTATTTGTTCATACAATCTCAACCTATTAAAGCACAGACTTCCACCCACTAGGGTTTGAACTTGTGACCTCCCTTGTGGAAGGGTCATTGTGATGCCGATTACTATTATTGTTATTATTATTATTATTATTGTTGTTGTTATTATTATTATTTCTATTATAATCATTATTACTATTATTATTAATAGAGTAAATTCTTTGTATAGTGTTTTATAACAAGGAATTTTCTATATTTAGTCCTCAATTCTAAGACATTATGTTCGTGGTCCACTATTCCATGATCAGTTTTTGGAGGAAAAATTCCCAAATACCCCACATATAGTCCCCAAAGGACTGATAATGGAATAATTCTCAAATATAGGGGGCCACAAACATAATATCTTGAGGATGATATGTGGAACACCTCCTGTTATAAAGGTAGAATTTACTCTTATTATTATTTGCAATAGTGGAAATATTGGGCTTAATTAGTTTTGATATTTTGGCAGATTCTAGCTAGAACCAGTTGCTTATTTTGTTCATCAGAATGGCAGAAACTGAATTTAAAATCAATAAACTGTTTATTTCTAGCATTAAGAATATCAACTATCATTCTCTGGAATCAGCAACAGAATACCAACTCGAAGAATGAGAATCACCCAAAAGCAGAATAAAAACCAAATGAGTCCATTGTTTAATGTTTTTTTTCCCTTTTCGATCTGCTACGGTAAACGCTTAATCTTGAGCTTGTTGGTCTGCTCATGTTTTGTAGATGCACAGCACAACTTACTGGGTATACTGGAATTAACTACACTTCAGCATCTTTTGCCTCTGCAATGCTCAACCTGATTCCAGGTTTTACTTTTCTACTTGCCATCACTTTCAGGTTTTTACTCCGTTCCTCTCCTTGCTCTTAACCTTGCTACTTATTCGATATCGACTGGCTCATAACTGTGGTAGAGTGGTATTCCTTTGTCTTACAGCCCTTTATATGTTTAGATGTTTAGTTTCATTGACATAAGCTGAAAAGTCCCATTGCAGATTGATTTTGTTGAATTGTGCTTTTTTAAACCAAGGGACTAAGAAGAAAATAGTGTATTTGTGTACAAGTAAAAAGAAAAGGTTAGTATGCATGCAAGTAAATAAATAATGGGACAAGTAGTTTTTGTTGGATATCGTAGTAGAGTATGTCGGTGGAGAATGGCAATGCTTGCGACACCAAAAGTTGTGTGAATTATAAACGAGTTTAATTCCACCCTTATATAGTTGTCTTACACTATGTTTGGTTCAAGGAATTTGGAAGGAAAAGAAAAGACAATGATTTTCTCCCATTTTCTTCATCAAAATGGGAGGAACTTGGTTTTCCCTCCTCTTAGAACATTGTGCCTTCTTATTTTATTCTCCTTCCACTTTTCCTTTCTTTTCCTCTCTAACCAATCAAGAAAAACTGTTTTCCACTTCATTTTCTTTTCTTTTTCTCTTTCAAATTCCTTGAACCAAACATAGTGTTAGGGTCTCAACAAATTGAAAATAAACTTTAGAACTAACAAGCCTCAAAGCTTGTGAATGTAAAACAAGCGCATCAATGAGAAGTATACTCATGTGTTTAATACAATTTGTATGGGAATGAAGCATGGGAATTTTTTTTTTGTTAAAAAAATGCTTGGGTGTTTGTTTTTGGCCATGACAGGCCTATTTATAATATCCAAGACATCTCTCGATACTTGTTGATAGTAGCCCTACACTAGAGTGTGCCTTTTGAATAGAAAGATGAATTTTTTAATTCAAACCATTCTGAACTAGTGCTTGCTTGTGTGATGAATGTAGCATGTTAATATGTTTTTTACATTTCATCCATTGTATTTGAAAAATTCTAAACATTTCCTTTTCTGCGTGTGCAATCTATTATGGGCTGATTTTCTTAAATGTCTACTCCTTTGTTTAACTACTGAACAAAACCGGTCCTGGACGAATGTTCATCCTGGACCGATCCATCTATTTCCAGAGCCTATCTTATCTGCACTTTATTTTATCAACGCCAACTTTACTTGCTTATTAACCAAAATTCCAAAAATTGTCTTTTATGATGGGCAATGCATTTAAGCTCAATTCTGATGAAAATGGAGCCTACTCAACTAGTATGAATGAAAATAGAATTGGTTATTTATTTCTCCATTTGTCTCTGAAAGAGTCCAATTCAATAATAACAATAACTGTCCTAAAACAATCAACCAATAAGCTGAAAATATTTAAGAGGACCCATTACTTATTGAGTTGTACCTCACTTCAAATCAAAAGTTGTTTGGTCAAACATTTTTTATGGCTATAGGTAGTATGAATTCAATCCGAAGATGTCAATAAATTGGAAATTTTGAAGATTTTTGTAAATTTTTGAAGTACTAGATAAAAATGATCCCTAAAACTGAAAGGTGGTGCGAACAGCATGGTAAAAAACTCAAACTGTATTGGCAATACTCCCTCTATCCCATAAAAAGGTTCCACTTTTCTTTCTTCGTTTGTCCCAAGATAAGGTTCAATTTTCCATTTAAGGAAAAAAATTCTGTGACATATTATTTCTCTCTTTTGCATCATTTTCAACCACACAGTTTGACTTTTCTTAATAATCATGGCTATTCCATTGTGGGACGAAGGGACTAGGAGTATAATGGTAAACCTTAGTTAAGGGTTTGGAAAAGAAGAATTATGTCTCTAATAATCGAAGTGACAAGTGTGCTACTTGCAAAACCAGATATCTATAACCTGAGCAACTAGAGAAGTGAAAAGAGCTGACACTGTTTTCATACGTGGTTGTTTTAGAATGGAGAAACTGGATCTTGCCAGCTCAAGTACCATGGCCAAAGGTATCGGGACAATTGTCTCAATTATTGGAGCATTCATTGCTACTCTCTGTAAGGGACCACAAAATTTGACGATGTCAGCCTCTACAAGATCCAACTTGCGTCATTTATATTTACCCCAATTAGACTTGACCTGGATTATTGGAGCAGCATTCCTGTTAGTTGACTGCTTGGCTTCGTCTGCTTTTCTAGTTGCACAGGTAAATTAGTGTGTGAAACTCTTTACTAATTGGATATGCAGAGACTATTTTATCGAAACATTATGAATTTCATATTTGAAAACTGCTTTTCACATTAAATTTATTTTCTATACAGGCATCCATTCTTAAGATTTACCCAGTAGAGCTGGTCGTGGTCTTCTTTTACTTCCTCTTTACGGCCATTCTCTCTGCACTTGTTTCGCTAATTGTGGACAGGGACATCAATGCTTGGATGTTAACGCCTGATATGAGGTGGCTTGCTGTCATATACTCGGTCAGCTCTTTTTGGTTTCTCTCTAGTCTCTTGATGACAAAGCTCTTTTCACTCGATGTTTTTCCTTCTTCTTTAGCTTAATCTAAAGCATCTACTATTTTAACTGTATTTGTTTTCATGTTATTAGGCATATGAACTGTTTATTATTTCTTGAGTACAAGTTCAATAATCCTTCCTTGAATTCCTGAGTTGCAAATCCACAGTTGTGTTTGATCATGATGTATAAAAAATGAGAATCTTGATTTCAAAGTTTTAAATCGAGAATGTTTAGTGTGTTACTGTGTTCATTCAACTTATATTTCATCTTTCTGCTTAATAGGCGGTTTTCGGCTCTGCATTCCAAGTCAGTGTAGTTGTCTGGTGCATACGCAAGAAAGGGCCTCTTTTTGTTGCTGTGTTTCATCCATTAGGGATTGTAATTGCTGCTGCGCTGGGCATCATCTTTTTAGGGGACATTTTCTATGTTGGAAGGTACTGACAATCCTCTTCGTATAGGAAAGCTGCTCCATACTGATCAAACTTGGGAAACGGGCTTTATTTTTTATCTTTCCCCTTTTGCATGATTGTGCTCTAGTGCATTACTTTATCTGCTATTTACTAATAGTTATAAGTTTAAAACTTATTGTAGTTTGGTGGGATGGACTATAATTGTTATCGGATTCTACTGTGTGATGTGGGGAAAATCTAAGGAAATGAGGGTGGCCAATGACAACTTGGCAGTAAACATTGAGTCCCGAGGTGATAAGGCTCCTCTACTAGAAAATGGAGATGGGGAGGCTGGAATTTAATGCCAAAGATCAGCGGACATGTCTGCACAACTTACAGCGCAGGTATGTTTTTCTGAAATATGCAGGGACTGTTGCATATTTAAGGTTCATTGTGTCTTTTGATCCCTATACCCTACTCTTCTGGCAACTGGTTGTTGTTTCTTTTGATCATGGATGCGTAGCCGAGAGTAAAGGGATACTTTAGAGTGAAGGGATACCTTAGAATATAAAAATCCTTCCTGGGCCTACAACCACAAGATTGAGCTTTGGTTGAATTGCTTTCTTGACATGGTATTAAAAACCTTTCATGGGCCTACAACCGCGAGCTTGAGCTTTTGGTTGAGTTGGTTTCTTGACATATACGATAAATCAATAAGCACAAACTTTTTGTTTCACCCTGTCTTTTTGCATCTTTGATTCATTCTGACTTATCATGAATGACGGACGGACAGTGCTTTGTTAGGCCCATGGAAACTCAATTGCATAATAATACTTACACTCCACCATATAAAACAAATTTAGCATTATATATTCATAATAAAACATTAACATAAATGTGAATGCTACTATTTGTTATGTCAAGCAGTAAAATAGTCTACATTTCAACATTTCAACCATGAATTACCCATCAAAAGTTGGTAAATCCTCGAACTCTAATTATGAATTTAAACTTTTAGTTGAGTTGTTTTTTTGGAAATAGTATTTAAAATGTGAACAAAACAGAGGTGATTGAGGACTTACTATGTCTGCTTCGGTACTATTTTTGTAGTCTGCAGAATGGATAAAAACAAGTGGATGCAGATTGGCTTGTATGTATCAACGAAAGTCCTCCGAAAATTAAAGGGATCGTGTGTGTATAGCTGCAAATTAAGGTAAGACAACCATTTACCATCGTATATGCGTGCCTTCATTGGTCTTTTTTTTAAAGGCAATTGATAGAACGAGATTTGTATCTACGTCATGCTACAATCACACCACGGATGATACCAAGGTTGACACTGCAAGTCTCTTATATTGATAATGACTGTCTCACGGCGTGAGTAATTATCTATAATGATGTCAATCTTTGTATCATCCCTTGAGTTTAAGTAGCATTTTCCGTTGTATATATGGTTCCTCATGGTGTACAAATAAACCATTGTAAAAGAGAATTCACACGTCAATATTGTTTTATAAAAAAGACTAATTCAAATGTCTTCAGTTTTGTTTGTTTACAACCTTACCCAAGATCCATTAAAATTATTTTCTGCTTGTTTGACTTAGACCCTTCCTTGGGTCTCGATCAAACCGGCCCTCAATACGGTTCTAGATGTCAAATATTTTTTTTTCATATTTGGATTCAGAATTTACATTTGGATTATATTGGCACATCACATAAACTTTGCTAGTTATACTAAACCATTAAAAATGCCCATTTGGCAACAGTTCTAACGTTTTGAAAACACTATATAACGACATCATTTAACTTTAGCATTTTCAAAAGTTAATATGCACTATTAAAAAGTAATGATTTTAAACCCGGACCGACCATTGAACCGGCATGGAGGTTGGGTCCCGGTTTTTTTTATTTTTCCCGGGTCAACACAGTCCAATATGGGTTTTTGTGGGTTTGGACCAGACTGGTTACGTGTCTGGTTTGCGGTTTGACTGATCCAGGTTTAAGTACACTGTTAAAAACTACCCGTAATTCAAAATGCTAACGTTAATTAAATGTGTTGTTCCAAATGAGGTTAATTTCTATATTCTGGCTAAAAATAGGGAAGAAAATAGATTTCTAAAAAAAATGGTATGTGGAGGTAAGAATTGAACTAGAGATGGAACAGAGCTAAAGGGTCTATTTAATCAGCAGAACTTCATCATCTTCATCATCATGTGTACTCCATCTCTTCATTCTTTCTGATGCTTGTGCCACCTGAATGCAATTAATAATTTTTTTTGTTAAGAAAAATCTAAAAATACTTATTTTCAATTGATTTTTTCGACAGAATTTAGAAAATGTGAAATTGTGTGGTTCATATTGAATAATACGAACCGTAAAAATTCTTTCCTTTGAAGAACTGCAAACTTTATTGCGGAATATCGTAAAGAAGAAAACACAAACATAGTTTTGGGACAGAGAGAGTACATATTATAGTTCCAGATTTTAAAAAAAACAGTGTATTTCAATATGAAATTCATTGTTTCACAATCAATGTCTGAAATATAGTTTCCTAAAACTCATACATTACCTCGTCATCCCAATTGGTTTTCCAGACTATAATGGACAGAATTATAGTTTGCAAAAATGTTCCCAAAATCATGCCTATCCATATTCCCTGCAAATCCATGGCTTTTATATAGTTAGCTCTTCCCAAATTTTCAATATTTTATGTTTCCATTATTGTTCCTAGTTCTAGGTCTAATAATAATAATTAAAAATAAATAAATAATACAGAGTAATGAGTAATAATAATAATAATAATAACAACAATAATAATAAAAAAATAAGAATTATATTAAGTTTTTATTACCTGAACTCCTAAGTCAGCTTTATAACCTAAAAGGAAGCCAAGGGGAAGGCCAAAGATGTAATAGCAAGTCAAGTTAATGTATGCCACAAGGGCTTGCCAACCTCCTCCTACTGCCACACCTGTGTCCCATCAATTTTTTTTTAAATAACTTTGCACACTTATTTCAAAAGAATATAATTATGTGGTTAATGTTTTATTAACCACATAAAAAGAGGAAGAATTTAATGAGGGACCTGAGATAACAGGCTGAACACTGTTAAGCAACATAGTGGCACCAAGAAGGTAAGCCAAGTTGGAAACAGCTTTCTGCATCCTCAGACTGTCAGTGAAGAACACAGCAAAATGATCCCTTGCTGCAATGACTATTGTCATGCAGAAGATCCCTATCAACAGTGACTCTGCCACTGTCACATACACTGAGTACTTTGCTGCCCTTGGGTGCCCTGATCCTAGCTCATTTGACACTCTGACACTGTGTCCACATACATACATACATACATCATCATCATCATCAATCATCATCATCATCATCCATGAGTGAATGAGCACTGTGATGAGTTTCTTACCTTATTGCTGCATTTATTCCAATGAACAACATGCCTTCCCATCCATTGAGGTTCATGCTGATGAAAACAGTCATTCATCATCAATCAAAGTGTTGAAGATTCCAATATATTCCCAAAAGAATATGGGAAAGAAGTTATGAAATCTACCTAAATAGGACTAAAACGTTAAACTTATACCAAACCCAAAATACGACTTCTTATGTTTTATTCCCTAAATAGGGAGCGTTGGTAACTTGGTACCGTGCAATGCCACAACGTGGTATTGTTCGCTAGCGTTTCAGAGTGTTTTTTATATTGTTATATATTGACATTGTTTGGCATAAGTCCTGTTTTGGTTTATGAAGTACTCCGTATGTTTTAGTCCTGGTTAGGCAGTTCTCAGAAGGAAGTTTTATGAGAACATTCTAGAGAATTCAAGAAGTTTGTATACCAGATGGAGAGAGAGCCAACGGCGATGACAGGGTCGCCGAGGTGACCGGTCATGACGATGATGGTCATGAAGTACCAAATCTCTAAGCAGAGCATGACAGCTGAGGCGACAGAGAGCCTGACAAAAGGCCAAAGGTCCTTGAAAGCCAACAACGAAAGACCCCTCCACCCGTCTCTGCACCACCCCACAATGTACACCACTTGGGCCAACGCCACCCCCCAAGCAGACACGTCGTAGGCCACCGCAGCCCCACTCGTGCCCCACCTAAACACCCTAACGAAGAGGAAAAGCAACCCGACGTGCGTGATGAGGGCCAGAAACCCCACCCACGCCAGAATCCCCACCCTGACCTGTGCCTGCAGGAACTTCTGAGTCGGGAAGTTTATTGCCAGGGAGAACATTTGGGGTATGATTTTGATGGAGAAGTCCCCCGCTAGCTCCGCGATATCGTCTCTTATGCCCAACAGCTTTAGTATTGGGGTGGATTGTGTGTATAGTGGCAACATGCAAACACATGATGCTCCAAGGATTAGCCATGACCTTTGCAGGTACACTCCAAGAAGCTCTATCTGCCCTGCTCCAAATGCTTGCCCACATAATGTCTCTAGTGCACTACCCATGCCTAACTGATAATAATTTTGAATAAGTCCCATGAGAAAATAATATATATATATATATATATATATATATATATATATATATATATATATATATATATATATATATATATATATATATATATATATATATATATATATATATATATATATATAATATGTAACTATTTTTATGTTATATTCATGCTAATACGTCCGGGAAATTTGAGATTTTACATGAATATATCAAGACTACGTACATAATCATCATCAGGCACCAGCGCACCCTAAAACTCAATTTGTTTTTATAATAGTACTTCAAGATTGCATATTGATCGGAGATACGTCTCAATAATAGGAAGATCTATGTAAACAAAGAAAAAATCTCTTATTATTGTAGAAATAGTGAATATCCAGGAGCATTGGCGATGATTATGTAACCTTGAAGTATTCTTGAAAACAATCGAAACTTTGAGATTATTGACAAGAATCTTTCCTGATTTTTTGCGCATAGATGGAAACCAAAACATCGCAAAATTGAGAAATATTTCGTACTACGGTGACTATTGTGATACATTAAAAGTTGAATTGTCTGGGTATATATACGTCATGTATTACAAAAGTAATATTTCTCTGCCTTAATATTTGTCCACGAGGATCGAGAATTTTCAATTTTGCGAACCTTTGCTGTCGCTTAGCGCGTTAAAATTTCTAACAAAAAATAAAAATATATGAGTAAAGAATTTAACCAATTCAAGAATTCAAATGATGGAAAAGTAGGATGAAATGGGAAAGAAACCAACCAAGAATCCAAAGGAAAAGTTGGCAATGACAGACAGGGAAATGGAAACAGCAGAGAGCTCCACATCTCCAAGATGGCCAACAAAGATACTTGTGAAGGAATTAATCCCATAATTACACAAAATGTTGAAGGCAATAGGACCAGCTATGCCCCACACCTTCCCAGACTCTACCCAAAACAAATCCCTCAAATCCCCGTAGCTTCGCACGGGCGGGTAGTCGTCCCCCAGCAGGGTGGAGGGTGCTTCGTGCAACTCCGTGGAGGAGCCGCCACCGCCAGGGTACGACGGGTCCTCCACTTGTAGGGCATATGTCTGTTTAGGCGCAGAGGGCAAGCGGGCGGCGCCTCCCCCTCCTCCCTTGTCATCATTTTCTTTGCCCCCCCTCAATTTTTGCACTCTTGCAATGAACATTTGATTGGGTTCATACACTGGAGAAATCAGGTTGACATTATGGAGAATGCCTTGCTTGTTTGTTTTGAGGATATTGCTCTTTGAATTGCTTGGCTTCTGTTATGCTACCTAGCTATAATCAAGGTAAAATATGACAAGTGTTAGTTTGGAGGCTTGTTATTCATACATTCCTCTTCTTTCTTTTATACATGCACCCCCCACCCCCCACCCCCCCCACACACACACACAATTTTTTTTCCCGGAAAACACACTTTAATGTCACTAGATTTTTGAAATAATCTCCCTGATTTAATTTTCTCATTTTGATTTTTTTCTCATTTTTTAGATTGGTCAGCTAAAATGGGGTGAATTTATCCAAAATATCGTTACTAAAACAGTAGAAATAAGTGGGTTGTTGGAAATTTTTAATGAAGGAGAAAGTATTTTTGTCCAAAGACACATGTATATGATCGAGAAATGAAAAAAAATAAATTTCATGAAATCGCACATATAAGACATTTAAACTATATGGTTAGGTGCCTTAAATAATACTCGCTCTCTCTAGATTTAATCTTCGCATTTTTACTTTTTCTCATTTTTAAGAGAGGTTGACTATGGGATGAATATGTCCAAAATGTGCTTATTAGAAAATGAAAGTAGGAGGTTTGTTGGAAATTTTCGTCGAGAGGTGAGTATTTTTGTCCAATTTTACATTTATATGGGATACTGCAAAGATTAAGTTCTTTTAAAATTTTAACAATCAAAATTTAACACACTTCTTCCTCAATCAGTCGAAATAATTCACACCTTCACCTCCCCCACCAACCATATCACATACTCTCTCCGTCTCTTAAACTCCTTCCCTTTTCTCTTTTTTCTTGTCCCACTAACTCATTCCCTTATTTATTAAAAAACCACTTTACCCATTACTTTTTCATACCTTACCTATCACATCATATTTTTTTTATTAATAATTAATCCATCACATCAAGGGTATTTTTGGAGAGTCAACACCAAAATATTTCTCTCTTAATTTTTCAAAAAGTCAATAAGGGAATTACTTTCAGGGATGGAGGGAGTATTATAATCACTTCTGATCATACTCCCCGCCACCCCACCATACCACATAGCCTTATTAGTAATGATTATTCTACTACTCCATCCGTCCCAAATTATAATGCTTGTTTATTATTCACATGGTCAAACTTTATTCACTTTCTTTCTCTATTTTCGTTAGCAATTTGATAAATTAAAATTTTATTGTCACTACTAGATGGTTTGAAAATATTTGATAACTTTATTCAAACTTTATTCACTTTATAATAAATTAATATTATTATTCACTTTCTTTTGTCATATAAAATGGTTTGAAAATAATTTCAGTCAAACATCGTAAACCGAAACAGGCGTTATAAAATGGGACGGAGGGAGTATTACTTAGATTTAAAAGTTATTTGAGCAATTGTTTTCACATGAAGGATATTGGGCATTTGAATTAGAAAAAATTTATGTCACTACTCCGAAATGCTATATACTCCCTCCGTCCCTAAATATTTGTCACACCTCTATTACCGAGTTAGAATATCAAGTTTTTTTAATTCATTTTATTTACCTATTGGTATAGAAAAAAATAAAATTTACATTTCAAAAAACTACATAAAAAGTTTTTTGAAATAAGACGTGTCAAGAATATTTTATTTTATCAAATAACCAATGAAAACGTAGAAATAAACAAAAGTCCCCGCGACTGCTGAAAAAGAAAATGTGAGATATATTTTGGGACAGAGGGAGTATATGTTATGCTAATACTGCCAAATTTATTAAATTACATCACCACTCCAACAAGAATGCGTACCATGCATCCGATTATACGTAGAGTTAGGTGCACATGACGAATATTCATTTTGAATTTTGGATGAACAGAATGTTGATTTTCAACCGTAATCTTCATTCTTAGCATAGTATTCGTTCTGAAACAATGTAATGCTCATTCTAAAATAACGTAGTCTTTCTTCTAAAATTGCTCTTTCCAACCATTCACATTCAATTTTCTCTTTTCTGACCCTTACTTAATTTACCACTCGGGTCCAGCCTACTAATGGACGTATAAATATCATGCATGCACGCAGATACCACAACATGTTGACGACGATCCACAACTCCACAAGTCATAATTTCGCCAGGCAAACCACTTTCAGATTTAAGGCTTGTTTGGGAATAACATTAGAGATTAGTGTTAGTGTTTTGGTAAAGCTATCCATGGGTAGAATTTAACGGTAGCATTTTTAAAGTAATCTGCACTGTTGATTTTTCATCCAAAACACTTTAACGTTATTCCCAAACAGACTCTTAATATGTGAGATATCAAATTCTCAAAAAGTATGTTTAGTGAAGATAAAAAGTGGTCCTCAATTATTCATTTGAACATGTTTTTATTCTGATTTTTTTATTTTTTTTCTCTTTTAAAAAAATAATGTGCCAAAAAATATTTATCTCTTAAATTAATTTTATCCATTTACTTTTCATGCCATCTAAGATTTTTTTAAATTTGTAACAATTAATAAAAATAATATTCACAAAAAACATAAAAATACAAAATCAAGAAAACAATAAAATATCATTAACAAAAATTAAAAATAAAACCTTATTCTACATTTTTAACTAATACTATCTCTGTCCAAGCATATTTGTCCCGTTTAACATTTTTTAGTCAAATTAGATAAACTTCAAATTTCAATTACTCTCAATTTGAATTATTTATTAGTACAATGAAATAGAATTTTGAAAATTCTCGACAATATTAATGTAATAAATCATTTTTATATTAGTATAAATTACAATTTTTGTCTAATTCAAGCTCAAAATTTATCATTGCTTTACTCAAAAAAGCAACACTAACGAATACACTGGACGGAGGGAGTATAATATGGCTATGCATTAAAACATTGTTCAACATTTGTATTATGTTAAATGTTTTCTTAATTAATTGCTCACAAACACTTTTCATTTATATTCCAGAACTCGTATCATTTCTCTTGGTTTTCAGAACTCATATCTCATCATACCTCTAAAACTCAACAAACGAGCCCTTAGCAATTGGATTTGGGACATAAGGGTCCATTTGTTACACCAAATTAACAGAATTGGAATTGAATTGAGAGTTAAAATTCAATAGAATTGATTTAGATGAAATTAAATTCTTCAATTCTAATTCATTTTTAGCATTACCAATCTCAAATGCACATCTTTTTGTGCTACTAAATAGTAGAACTGGAATTGTTGTTCCCAATTCCAATTTTATCATTTGAATTTCGTATGCCAATTGTAGCCTAAGAATATTTTTTGAAATAATACTTGTTCCTTTGTTTGAAAAATTAATTAACTCTTTTTGTACATACTTTGAATTCTGAAAAAACGCCTGTTTAGAAAGTATTATGGATAAACATCTAGTACACATTATGTACATAGATTCCCCCATTGTCAAAGCTGTCCAAAAGAAAAAGCTAAAGCCCTAAACAATGAGTTATACTCCTTCCGTCCTATAATGTTCTTCCCAGTTCATTTTACGAGGTTTGACCGATTTTATTTTCAATTCAATTTATTTGATTGTAATTGTAAAATTAAAAAATAAAATTTATATATTTAAAAACTACATCAAAAGTTCTATAAAACAAGTGGTGACAAGACTATATTATTTTATAAAATACCTAATAAAAATAGGTAAAGAAAGTGATTAAAGTTTAACTGAGTAAAAAGTGAGTGGGAAGAACATTTTAGGACGGAGTGAGTAATTTTTTTGAAAGAGGACAATTTTTCAATAGAGGTTGTGGTGATAAAAAGACAATAATAATTTGAACATTTCAGAGGATGGGTTTGAAAAAGAAGGAAATTTTGCTCTCATTGAAAAAAGGAAAAACAAATGAACCAAAATAATACTGTAATTTATTTAACCAATAGAAACTAAATGAATACGGACTAATAACGGACCGTGCGTTAAGTAACAGAACGATTGGTGTGGTGATTTAGAGGGGATCAATTTGCAATTTTAGGAAGCAATATTAAACCGTGCAGTGACACCGTGGTGTCAATAGAACTGACCCCTAAATGTAGGCCATAAGGCGGACGCTTTCATTTTGCTCGTCCTCGATCAAGAATGTAAAACACATTCCCCCCAAGACTAACAGCTTCGCAGTTAAACCACAGCCCCGAAGTTCTTGTGCTCCTTAGACACATCGACTTCATTGGTTTCAAAATCATACGAAAACCCAACATTTCTAATACAAGAGCAAACAGAAATCAGTAGAGAATCTGGACAGTGCCCTATGTCCTGTCCTTAGTATATAGAATGCCTATAATGCTACCTTTGAGATGTGTCCCAAGTAGAGAATCTGGACAGTGCCCTATGTCCTGTCCTTAGTATATAGAATGCCTATAATGCTACCTTTGAGATGTGTCCCAAGTAGAGAAACTGGACAGAGTCCTCATATGTCCTTAGTTGCTCCTGATAGACACAAATAAATGAACAGATGATCAGAAGCACTGAGTAATAATAAAAGAAATGAATGAAATGTTGCACAAAGCTTAATTCTCTAGAATCCACATTAACCATTCTAAAAGTCAGGATATAGTAGTCTAAAAGACCAAAAGTGAAAAATCCTGTAACCTGGCAAGAAAAATCTCATGAATCCTGTAACTTTAAATGTTTTTTTGCATTATTAAAAAACATCTAAAACGTTAACAACAAATGTTGTTCCCAAGAGAAGCAACTTATATTTACTACTTGGAAAAGTGTGAAACTAAAAAAGTGACTGAAAACTACAAAAAAAAGAAACCAAAAAATCTAAAAATAGTGCGGGCCGGGGTAACTATTAGATTAAAATTGTTTGGCAAATGTAAAGGATTAAATGAGTTCATTTAACAGGAAAAAGAGAACCTGGCAAAGTTGGAATATTTTCTCTACGGTATTTAAAACTGGACTCAATTCTTCTGATATCGGTCTTGGGTGTCAAAAAATGAAACTAGTAATTAGTAAAGAACTAAACGTAGAAAAGAATCAATAACTATGCACCAAAGCTGATAAAACTAAAGAAAAAATGACTTGGCGAGAACTTTTCTAGAAAAAAAATGCCTTGTGTAGATTACAAAAAGAACACACATTTACTGACCTTGGTTTAAAAATCAAGCACCTGCTTCCCCTGCATTGATCTGTTGCTGAAACTCCACATTAGCCTTCCTCATGAACTCATCCCAGCCACTTCCCAGACTCGTATCAGTGTAGTCCTGAGGAACTGCTGTCTTCAACCCAGGCCTTACTCCAAGTCGGTTCTCTACAATTCTAAATTGAAACTCATCACCGCCGATTTCATCTTCCAATTCTCCCCAAGTAAAGAGCAGCGGCAATGTGAAAGCACCCCAGGAATTGAAATCTAAGAGCCTGATACGATCGCGTGCAACATAAACATCAAATGTGTAACGCTCGGACTCAAATTTCCCCTTCAAATTGGAAAGAAAAAATGTTTGTATTGCTGCTTTCAGAACATTCTTGTCTTCAAGGAGAGAAGGATAAAACGTGGTGATCTCCCGTTGGGAGACTCCTACCAAAGCATGGTTTTTCACAAAGCAACGGAACTCCATCTCGGGACGCAAGGAAGGGTACCATTTCCTAAGGGCAAGAACAAAGATATGAGGCCTAGAGATAGTTTTGTCACTACAAGAATCATAAGCATGACAAAGATCGTGCGTGAGGGAGTCAGATGATTTAAACAAGAGTGAAATCTCACTGAAAGATGAACACTTGAGGTTCCCAGTGGTACTAATCCAAGCAGAGTCTTTAGGTGAACTCCAATTAAGCTTAGGGAAGACAGAACCCCCAAGAGATTGGATTGATTCTTTAACCTTCATCTCAAGTTCAGGAAACGAAGGGGTTGATGGAGGGGTTTCTGAATCATCTTCAGTCCCTTCATAGCCCTCTTCTTCGGCTTCATCTTCGGAGTTATGGATTCTATTGGGAAGGGCATCATTGTCTTCAATGGAGAGCGGGAGAAGAAATGGACCCTTGTCATCTAAAAGGTAATCTATGAAAGATTCTGGAAGATGATGGATTTCAGTTTTTATGGAGATGGATTTGAACTTAGGGTACCACTCTTGAATCTGGCATCTATTCACTTCATCTTCCTTCATCTTTTCCACTTGAGTTGCAAGCTTCTGAAGAGAGTGCCAAATTCATGATCCGCTCGAAATGGAATCATTGTTTGAAAAAATATAGAGCCAAATAACTCCTTGACACGAAACAGCAAACATCTAATGCTCACTCAAAATCAAATTTTGAAAAGGAGAAGATGAATACCACATCATCAATCCACAACAAGGCAACATGTCATCCAAATAAATATGGATATAATTATTCCAGTTAAGCCCAACGAGTTACTCTTTTAAAAAATAAAATTAGTCCATAAAAGAAACTCAAACAACTAATCACGAAGACGGCCCATGGATCAGGATACACCAACTCTCCATTCAACAACTAATCCATAGCCCGTCACAAAATAAGCACACATTATGCAATACACCCCACATCCACCAGTTAGTCAGGTGGATCAAATGCTTATTGGATGAACATAGATAAATTTTTATAAGAGCACAGCCAGGATACATTACGTAAAAATCAGCAAAGATTAGAAAGTTCTATCTCAGAGCTGTCGCTTAGAAACCAAAATAAATAAATAAAATAAAATAAAAATCAAATCTAAAACTACTGATGCAAGTTTACAATCACTACAAATCATGCAGTCTTCAAAATGTTTCTAGTGCAATAACGAGGAATAGAGGAGACCAGATTATTCCTGACAAATTTTGATGCGGGTGTATTTGGGTACCGCAGTGTATTTACTAAGTTATGTAATTCTTCAGAGTAAAAAAAACAAAACAAGGCATCATACACAAAGAGGACAGTCAATACACAAAGAGGACAGTCTACTGAGGCACACAAGTTCTCTGACCTGTTTGGAGCATCAGAACCATAACACAACCACACAAGTAAAAATTCATTAGAAAAGTTTGTTTCACCTCAACCAACTCTTCAAATAAGTATGCTATCAGTTAAAGAGGTAGAGATACTGAGATA
Organism: Cuscuta australis; assembly: GCA_003260385.1. Taxonomy (NCBI): domain Eukaryota; kingdom Viridiplantae; phylum Streptophyta; class Magnoliopsida; order Solanales; family Convolvulaceae; genus Cuscuta; species Cuscuta australis. The sequence goes on from NQVE01000195.1 coordinate 1,957,744, forward strand.
GGTTTATGGAGGCAATGTTCATAAATAACTGTTCTGCTTGTTATGACGGGCCTTTATAAAACTTTGTCTGGAAAAGATAAACTAAGGTAGGTAGTCATATACATTTTACATTAATACATTTTCTAACACGGAGTAAGGGCATGTTCTATTTGTCTCATCTTATTGGTTTGGATATGAATTCATTAAGGTCTGATGTAGTTAATGTTGTTTTTGATTTGATTTGGCCTCATCTAGTCTGATCAGATTCCAATAAGAATAAGAAGAAGAAGAAATAAGAATAAGTTGAAGAGAACATGCTCTAAGACTGTATTTGCGTAGGCTAGGAGATGTTAGTTGTGGTAGAATACTTTGTCGATCAATGATCAGGGACGACCCAAAAACTTTATGTCATGAGTCCTGGTAAGAAGTAAGAAGATATCTAATTCAGAGTAACTTCAAGTGATATCTTCTATCGAGTGAGATACTGTAATTTAACTTGTTTGACAAGAGTGGCTTCAATAGTTTGTTTTTGGTTCATTAAATCTTCACTTCTTTTAACAGAAATAAAATGTGGGTTATATGGTCTACCGACATGAATGTTGAACCTTTCCCTTTACTTCCAACCCGAAAATGCACTACCCACAAAATGATGCCCACCAGAGTCACTCAAATTCCTAAATAAGTAGCATCGAAAACAAAACATAGCATATTTTGCAAAACTATAATTCACGCAAGACTAATCATTAAAATTAAATTGATACAAATCTCTATCTTTTTCATCTATATGCTTAAAGAGGAATAATCTATAATCCGCTTTATTGACCTCTAATCAACTTCTAAATATTCAAAATCAAAATTCTCTTCATATAATTTCGCATTCAATGCAGTTTCCAGTTCACCAATATTTTGCTCTAACAATGTGAATTCAAGCCACACAAATTCTCACTTGATTCAAGCTCTTTAAATCTTGAGTTTTTTTAAATACTTTGGCATCCTACATTTAATTTCAAAAAATTAACAGGTTACTTTAAATAGAACTTTACTAATTAGATTACTAACAAACCTATATGCAGAATATTTACTTAAACAAATCTGGGTGAATGAGTGATTTAAAATAAAGCGTTACTGAGTATTAAAATTATTAATTTGTTTTAAAATCTACGGAGTAAAATTCTAATTTAACTCAGATTAAAGTGAGTAATAATTAAATGAGCTATGCGGATTCTGGAAGGCTACGACCGTGATTTAAATGAAAATACTGATTATACTTTTTTTTAAAGGAAAAAAGAACTGCATTACTTAATCAATCAACGGAACAAGAAAATCAGGTGGGACTGAATCCCAGCGGCCAGAGCACGCCATCACCTGTCTAGCAAGTAAATGAGCAAAATTGTTACCGGAGTGGTGGGCGGCGGGGACTCTGGCGGAGTGAATGCTTCCGGCGGGGCTGCGTCGGCGGCTAGACGGGCGGAGTCGCCACCGTAGTGGGGGACTGGGTCTGTTCTCAGCGAATGGCAAAGCTAAGGGCGATGGATTAGATTTAGCTTTAATTTTTTAAAAAATACGGGAGTATATAAATAAACAAAACCTCAAAACGACATCGTGCTGTTTACTTTTTACTCCAAAACTAAGGGGCTGTTTGTTTCAGCCTCTTAATGGTTCAGATGTCTGAATGATTCAGCACTTAATGGTTCAGACTGTTTATTTCAGCCTCTTAATGGTTCAGATGTCTGAATGGTTAAGAGATTTGCCTCTGAATGGTTAAGTATTATACAGAGTCTGAATGGTTAAGAGCTGTTATCTGAATTGATCAGACATTTGCCTCTGAATAGTTAAGCAATATACTAGCTCTTAATGGTTCAGACCTCTTACTAGTTCAGCACTTAATGATTCAGGCCTCTTACTGGTTCAGCACTTACCCATTCAGAAGTTGCCAAACAGCCCCTAAGGGTCTACTTGGTGAATTTGAGTTGAGTTATGAGATGTGGAAAAAATGATAAAGCTTTCAAAATTTGAAATGCAGTTGTTTGGAGAGCTTTAAAATAATTATTTAATTAGTGATAAACGGAAGTGACCGACTATCAGGTGGTTGACAATGACAATTGTTGCCGATGACGGAGTATGGTCAACAGTTCAAAATGATATCAAACCTACATATTGGAGAGTTTATAATACTCCGTAATTGGAAATATAAAACTCAATATCTCATTTTACTTCACCAAACACCAAAAGAGATTTTGGTGTTTTGTTCATCAAACACACCCTAAATTAATATCCAAAGATGTACTCCGTACTATATAGATTATACCCCAAAAGTTTATACTTATACTTTGATGACATATATTGATACAAAATGTAAGTGCAATTGCAAGATTTCGTGCTGATATTTTTTGTCAATATAAGCCATCAGTATCACATATTCACATTTACATTTACACGTACAAAACGAAAGTGTAAATTTTTAGAGTATGTTTTGGAATTAAACCTTTGGAGCACGAGAATATTTTCATTAAAAAATGAGGTGTGCTATAGGTACACCAATTAAGTTTGACCCCAACTTGCACATTAAGTGCATCAGAGATACACACAGACAATAATTGTTTATGCACTACACAGACAATTGTGATTTGTACGTGTGTGTGATAAACATGTTGTCCAAATTGAGATGCAAACTTAATTGGTGCACGGTATTGGGTTGTTAAAGGTATTTTGTCTTTAGCTCAAACTCATTTTTTGGATCTTGAGATATGAAATGGTTAAATGTATTGAGCATTCTAGGGGTCTGTTTTTTTAGGTTGAAATTTCAGAACTGGATGATGGAATAGATTGGAAGGAGTTGGATAAAACTGGAAGGTGGTTGAAAATGTTGGAAGAGTTAAAGTATTAAAAATCGCTCAATTCAATGATCATCCAAATAAATATGTAAGAAAATTTTATTTTTGGATACAAAAGAATTCATCATTGTCCGTGTTTGATGTGATATGTTATAAATTTGATATATAATACTCCCGTTCCAGAGTATTTGTCCACTCTCATTTTTACACACCATCCAATACACTTCTTTAATCCATTTTATCTTGTAATTTATATTTTAAAAAATTATAGAAATTATATATTAATAATCTATATGTTAAGACAAATCAAACAAGATCACACATGATTATATTTAGGCTTACACATTGTGAGAATTTGATGAGTCAAAGTGCTTAGATGAACCGTTCCAAAAGTCAAAAGTGGACAAAGAAAGTAGGACGGAGGTAGTAATCTTTTACATTAATCATATATATATATATATATATATATATATATATATATATATATATATATATATATATATATATATATATAAATTTTTAATTCATTGTTGGAAGAAAATGAAAGGAGTTGGAAGAAATTGGAAGAAGTTGGTAGAAGTTCGAAGTTAATTTTTCTAACTCAACAGAACAAGACCTAAAACGACACATAGCTAACTATAAACCCATGAAAAAAATTAAAGAAATCACCCTACATAGCACTCTAAGTCACTCAATATTATGCATATAGTACTTCTTAATCTTTTATTCGAATTTAGCTATTTATAGTGTCAATATCTTTCAAGCATACCATTTACCTTTTATTATAATCTACTATTTTTTTAACTATTTGATTAAACTTAGGTTATTCACGTAGTCACTCCTCATACGTGTGCGGCTCCTCCTCGTTCGTGCGTCTCGTATGTACGAGAACATCATGCAACGCCGTTTACCATAGCTCTGCGAGTCCTACTCGTACGTAGTTTAATTACCTATGTATAATGCCTAAACAAGTTCGCATATATTAAATTAAGTTTCATATTTAATGCTAATGTTTGACCAATGTGTTTTGGTGTAATAGATTATTCGTGAAACCAGTAATACATTTTTGGGCACTATGGAATTTATACATGAAAACAGTCATACACATTTTTGGCAGTGTGAAATTCATACATGAAAACAGTGTGGAATTCATACATAAAAAGAGCTATATATCTTTTGGACAGTGTGAAATTCATATATGAAAATAGTCATACACTTGTTGATAGTGTAGAATTTATACATGAAAACACTACCACATAAATCAATGAACATTACACTCCAACATAAAATTAAGGAACACAATAATACACTTAAACATTGCCGTAAGATGATTTGAAACAATAATTAATACATCGATAAAGGACTAAATATGACTGAAACATGCGTAAAGTATTAAAATAAGACCTTCATTTTTTATCTCCAAAATAGGAGTACAATGCCAATAATATATATATATATATATATATATATATATATATATATATATATATATATATATATATATATATATATATATATATATATATATATATATATATATATATATATATATGGGCTGGTTCAAGTGAGAATGCACCTTGGTGAAAGAAATAAGAATAAAATCTGGCCTTTGGATATGATGCATCGTGCGGCTCAGATTGCATTCTGCACTCAAATTTTGAGATAGTGCATTTTCAAAGGATTATGGTGCATTTCGACATGATGCATTTTCAAACCATCTTGGTGCACCTAATTTTGATGCAATCCTAACCCTTAGATCTCTCAGTCTAATGCATCAGATTCATTCTTATTTCTTTCATTAGATTGCATTCTCACCTGAACCAATATATATATATATATATATATACCAAGAGATAGTACCATTAAACACAATGGGATGTCACTATATAGTGACATTATTTGGGTGGTTTCTTTATTTTTGATAATTCAACGTTTTGATTCGTTACCTATTTGAGATTACCGGTCTCAGAGTAGATTAGTCTGTTTAGTCTTAATCTTTCTAGTCAAAATCTCCATCTTTTTTATTTATCTTGTTAATTATTAACCCAACGTCCCAACCCATATATATCCATATTGATTTTGTAACCCTACAATATGGCCCTTCATGAATGGGAGTTGGTCAACATGAGCCATTAAGGCATTAAATCTCCACCTCTTCAGTTTTCAACTAGTGGAGCAATTAATCAATAAATTCACACTCTTTGGCAACCAAAACGGTTGATTAATAAAACGAACCACCGCATGCACGCACAATAAAGATGGACGGGGCGGATGAAACGATGATGAATTGATGATGATAAAAAAATAAAATAAAATATTCACGTCCCTAAAAGAGTTACCTGTTTATTATTATGATCTTTCGATAATTCTTATTTATTTGTATGTTTTCATTGATTATTTAATAAAAAAGAATATTCTTGTCACTTCTTGTTTTGTAGAGTTTTGATGTAGTTTAAAAAAATTATTCTTTACCAATTTATAAATAAAATCATTTTAAAAGTCGCGGGACTTTGCACGCTGATCAAATAAAGAATTTTTTTAGGGACGGAGGGAGCAATTTTTATATTTGAAATATGAATGACACATATTCTTATTTTTCACATATGATTATTGTGTTACCCGGAGTTTGAATTTGTGACACTATATATTAGAGTATTGTAATGTTTTTATGTTATTTGTTTGCATTATTTCCATTATAGACATACTTTTAGGGGTGAGCAAGGACCGAACCGATCCTGATATTTCCCGAAAAAACCGAGAATATCGAACCGAAAAATACCGAACCGATAAAGTACCGAAAAGAAACCGAACCGTACCGAACCCGAACGGTCGGTCCGGTATTTGGGAACGGTACGAGGTTACTTCCCATACCGAAATTCACGAACCGAACATATATACTAATATATTATAAAAATAATAATCTTTTTATATTTCTTCATTAAATAAAAAATTTATAGACAATTTAGTTTAATTTCATTATGTTTAAGTTGCACTTTAATAAGTGTTTTTTATTTTTTGAAGATGAGTATAAGAATATTAACAAATATTTTATATAATACTTTGTTATCACTCGTTCTCTTTAGTTTGTGAAATATAAACTAACTTTCATAAACATTTCTTGTACTTTATTTTTTTCATTTTTAAATTTTTTTTATCTTTCTTTGGTTAAATGTACTTTAAATTTTTCAAAAATAAAAGGTTTTGTTACATTTTATGATGTGAACTAGGTACGTATATATTCATCCTGATTCGTACCGAAACCGATACCGAACCATACCCAACCGATGCTTCGGGATCAGGATCGGTACAACGTAAAATCCCATACCGAACCGAAAAAATTGGTACGGTATCGGTACGAGCTAAATACCGTACCACGCTCACCCCTACATACTTTCGTGAAGATATATGAAGGTCGTATTTTAATTGTTTATCGATCTATAATAGTCTTTTATTTCTATTTTAGTCTTTCTTCCAAAAATATTCTTCAAAAAATAGGATTAAGATAAAAAAAAGTTATAAAAATCAGTTATAATTTTTTTTAAATTTTTCATTTAAATTTTTAAAATAAATTTCTACCTCCATCATTTCTTTTTCTTTTTTCAAAAGATTATTCTATTTTGGATAAAATAAAAAATAGATATAAAAATAACAAAAATGAGAAAAATAACTAAAGCCATACAAAATTAATAAAATAAATATGATAATCAATAGAAATTAAAATTAAAATTGGTACAAAAAATATAAAAATATGAGTAAAGGGTTCTAATATTTTACGCACTATACAAAGTATTAATGTACTACTTATTTTTTGAAAGAACAGATAAAGTTAAGACTATTCTAGTTAATTTTCCCTAAAAATAAGAACTGGTACGTTAAAATCCATCACTCTCTATATTTTTATTTTATTTCTTACTAGTTTCAGGTTAATTTTTATTTATTACCTTATTTATTTCAATAATTTTATATGATTTTAATTATTTTTCTAATTTTATTTATTTTTATATTTATCCAAAACTAGAATAATCTTTTTAAAAAGAAAAAGATATTATGTAGGTAAAAATTTAAATGAAAATTTCCAAAAAAAATTAAAAATTAAAAATTTATCAAAAATAATCTCAACTTTAATTTTGTTGCGCAAACCAGACGTTTCCGTCAACCCGCCATTAGTAACTTAACGACGATCCAAAACTCATAAGTTTTTGTAAAGTTGGAAATATTATGCATAACAGTGAAGTATGAGATTATTTTTGAAAGATCGAGTAAAGTTGACATTATTCTAGATAAATTTTCCTTAATTAATTGGTACTTCTTGTTTAGTGAAATTTTCAGCTAAATATAGTAACCCCAAAGTTATATTTATGGATCTAGGATAATCTCACTTTTGACATCAAAGACAAACACAAATACTTTTTCTCATACATTTATTTTTTGTGCTACCTTTACGATATTTCTTTTTTATCCGATGTGATTGGTTCCGATCTGTACTTTTTATAGTCAGATTTAATATAATTATGAGCAATGTTAGGTTCACAAACAGAATGATCACAAATTTCGCAAACTTACCCTTTATGGTTCAAATTTTCAATTGAATTTTTTTTAGACTATTTAATTTTTTTTATTAAAGATCACAAACAATAAATTTATAAATTTTGTAACTATTTTATTTGTGAATCTAGCAATTCAATTTATAATTATAGTGGAATTTATAGTTTTTGTGGTCTAACTTTAATGTCATGGGGAGTACTATATATATAAATGCCCATTCCATATCTCAACCATCACAATCCCATTCCATTTCTCTGTTCTATTACGTAGCGCCTGCATAATAATAATAATAATAATCTGTTCTTCTTCTCTTCTGTAAGTGATCAAATCGGATTCAATGGCCGCCGCCGGTAAGATAGAGGTGGAGGTGGAGGTGGCCGTCGGCGCCGACAAGCTGTGGGAGAGCATCAAGGACTCCGTCAACATCTTCCCCAAGGCCTTCCCCAAACAGTACAAAAGCATTGAGGTTCTCGAGGGCGACGGCAAGTCCGCCGGCTCTCTCCGCCTCGTCAAATATGCTGAAGGTATATTTTTATTTTTCCTAAAATGTCTACTTTTTTTAATGTAGTTTTTTTTTGATAATTTTTTTTTAATGTAATTAAATCTTTCACCATCACTTAAAAATTGTTAATTTTTTTAAGAAGTATTTGCACTAAATAATACTCCCTCCGTCCCAAAAAGATTTATCCATTTTGACTAAAGTTAAAATTAAAGGAAGGATAATTTTGTGTTGACTTTCCAAAAATACCCTTGATGTGATGGTAAAAGTAGGATGTGATGTGTAGATCATTAGGAAAAAAGTATGATGTGATAGGTAGGTTTTGAAAAAGTAAGGGTAAAAGTGGTTTTTTAATAGAAATGGGTTGGAGATTGTGGGACTCAATTTTTTTGAAAGGTGTAAATCTTTTTGGGACGGAGGGAGTACTAAAATTTAAGTTATTTTTCTAAATAACACTTAAACTGTTTTTTTCTAAATAATATTTAATAATGTCCAGAGATGACGAGCATTTACTAGAATAATTGTTAACGTTTTTCAAAATAAAAACTCTTTTTTTGAAGTATGAGTAGTGAACTAAATCTTTTTAATAGGTTGAGAAAATATATGTTTATAAAATAATTAAAATAATGTTGGTATGAACTATGAAGGGACACCATTGGTGACATTCTCAAAGGAGAAGATAGAGTCAGTGGATGATGAGAAGAAGGCATTGAGCTACAATGTGATTGAGGGAGAGATCCTTCAAGCCTACAAGAACTTCAAGGCCAGCCTCTCTGTCGCCCCGAAGGGCGACGATGTTAGCCTCGTGACGTGGCGCGGGGACTTCGAGAAGGCCAGCGATGAAGTCCCCGAGCCCGTCTTCATCAAGGATGCTGCTGTCAAGACCTTCAAGGACCTTGAAGCCTATCTCAAGGCATAAGCTAAGCTAGCTTCAAGTTTTTAATTTCCAGTCCTTTTTTTTTCAAGTTCATGTGCTCCAATGCTCTCAATAAATAGAGTCCATTTTAATGTCTGTTTTTCTTTTCTTTTTTTTGAATGGTGTCAAAGTCCAGCAATGACAAATTAAAGATCGATGTTGTGTTTTGTTGTTGCAAATAAAGAAATGTGTTTTCATCCCTTTTCTTGTTTTATATTTACAAAATTTGGTTAAAGTGCTTTCAAACCTGTCATTTACACACACAAAGAAGAGAAATGTCTAAAAAAGATGGAAAGTCCTATATGTATCATTTCCATCTCTTCAACACTTCCAACGTGATTTGATTCCATCTATCAATGGTCCCAAGCGAACACCAATGAACACGATCTTTTGGGACACGGTTTTTTTTGTTCGTTGACGAAAGGGTTAGGAAGCATATATGGATTGGGATGAGCATCAGGCCTAAGCAATGACAATGTTAAAATTGCGGCGGGCCGATAACAACGGATAGAGTGTCGGGTGAAATTAACCACTTGCATATAAAGTCGGGATCCACAATTCTAACCCAAAAGCTTAACCTGATAGGTAGGGCTTCACCCTTCAATATATGCAAGTGATACTCATCTTTATTTTCCGATGTGGGAACTCCAACAGACAACTTGGTGATGTCCAATGCCTCTTTCCTAATCCTCATCCTGATTTCCTTTACGTTTTTCCTTGCTTCTTCTCCTTGAGATATTGCGATCCCCGAGTGTTGCACATTGTAATGCGTATTTTTGTTCTTTTCCACGCCCCTTCACAAGGAATGGTGACCAATAAGTTTACACATTCGCATTGTGGGTTTGAAAATACCAACTCCTGACTGATCATCCTCGCCACAAGAATAAACCAACTCGGGCGTGGAAACCGTGGCCAACATACACGTACAAAAGGCCATTATTTTAACTCGGGCGTGGAAACCGTGGCCAACATCCATTTGGTTCCTATCAAGCGAATCACCCACAAAGGCCAAATGCTTGTTCTTCAACGTCCCAAGAAACGTTTCCGGGCCAAACCTCTGAAGTTGACATTCATTTCCCTTCTTTGATTGTCCCACAACTCGTCTCATCGTATGGGTACAACGGCCTCACCTTGTCGCGTACTCGTTTCACGTTTGTGTAGTCACATACATGTTCCTTGTCATCCAATTTACCTGTAACAAATCAAAAGTAAGGGACTGTTTGTTTCAGCCTCTTAATGGTTCAGATGTCTGAATGGTTAAGAGATTTGCCTCTGAATGGTTAAGTATTATACAGAGTCTGAATGGTTAAGAGCTGTTATCTGAATTGATCAGACATTTGCCTCTGAATAGTTAAGCAATATACTAGCTCTTAATGGTTCAGACCTCTTACTGGTTCAGCACTTAATGATTCAGACCTCTTACTGGTTCAGCACTTACCCATTCAGAAGTTGCCAAACAGCCCCTAAGATATATATAGATGTATGTACGTATGTATAAAATAAGATATGTACTCCCTCCGTCCCAAAAAGAATGGGACGGTTTGACTTTTTGGGAAATTAAGGAAGGGATATTTTGGTATTGACTTTTCAAAAATACCCTTGTTGTGATGGGTAAAAGTAGGATGCGATGGGTAGATTATTAGAAAAAAGGTATGATGTGATAGGTAGGGTATGAAAAAATAAGGGGTAAAAGTGGTTTTTTAATAGAAATGTAACGGACTTTACGGGACGCGGTTTTTTCTAAAAGTAACAAACTTTTTGGGAAGGAGAGAGTACCTTTTAGAGGGTGTGAAAACAATGTATTGATGGGGGGATCATTAGGAGGGGGTTGATAATAAGATTGAGAGTACGAAGAAAGTACAAATATATAGAAACAAAATAATATGAAGATTAAAGGAAGGAATTCATGAATCGGCCAATAGAATATCTTCTTATTTTACTAATTATTTACTAATTTTTTGTTTATTTTACTAATTATTTCACAATATAATAGAGTAATGTTACATCTTGTTTTATAGAATCTTTTTATGTAGTTTTGTCCGAAGTACTATATAAATTTTATTTTTAGATTTTACTTATTCTCTCAAATAAATTATGGAATAAATTGATAATAATTTTAGTCAACTCTTATAAACTTAACGAAAAGATCATTTCTAGATGGAGGCAACCAGAGCTTTGTTGTTTGACAAATCTTTCATAATTCATACGGTTTTTTTAGGATTAGCCTGGAACAATCAAAAATTGCAAACCAAATTGAAACCGCCCAAAATGAGCTAGAAAAGAAATGAAATAAAAAAATTGAAACCTGATACAATTTGATAATAACTTATCTTATTGAATATTGAGAGATATGACCCTATATATAGGGAATACAAGAGTAATCAAAGTACAAGTAGGAAAGGAAAGAATAATCCTAGTAGGAAAGGAAAGAAGTATCCTAATTTAATTATACTTCCTAATATCCCCCCGCAAGCTGATCAACGGAGACGAAGGGCAGCTTGGAACATAAGTACTCAAAAGGAACTGGCGGAAGCGGTTTGGTAAGAATGTCTGCTAGCTGCTCTGAGGAGGAAACATGATGTGGAGTCATAGTGCCTGCCATAACCTCATCTCGTACAAAGTGACAGTCTGTGCCCACATGCTTCATGCGATCATGAAGAACCGGATTTTTGGTGACACAGATAGTCGACTCATTGTCACAGTATAACTTCGGTTTGGACGGAGGAATACCCAGTGCATCAGTGATATATCGAAGCCACATAGCTTCTGCAACCCCTGCAGCCATAGCTCGATATTCAGCTTCAGTGGATGATCTAGAAACACGAGTCTGCTTTTTCGTGCACCAAGAGATGATATTAGGACCGAGTAGGAGTATGTAGCCCGTGGTAGACTTGCGATCATCTTTATCATTGGCCCAGTCAGAGTCAGAGTAGACAGATAGGTCGAATCCCCCTTGCGAAAAAGAAGACCATGATTCAAAGTGCCTTTGAGATAGCGCAGAACGCGTTGCAAGGCATGATAGTCCTGCTCAGTGGGGTTGTGCATAGTCTGAGACACTCGATTAACAGCATACTGAATGTCTGGACGAGTGACAGCCAAGTAATGTAAACCGCCAACAATGCTCCGAAAATGAGAAATATCCTTGAAAGGCAACGAAGGCTTAGTGATAGGTCTCGTAGCCATAGGAGTAATAGCCGGATGACAGTCGGACATCCCAGCTCGGCGTAGAAGATCACGGGCATATTTAGATTGATGGAGAAGTATAGAATCTTGCGTGCGCTGAACCTCAATGCCAAGGAAGTAATGAAGAGGTCCAAGTTCTTTGAGCTTGAAGTCACGGTGCATGGCCTGAGTAACTTCTGAGATGAGAGTAGAAGAGCTGCCAGTGAGAACAATATCATCAACATAGACAAGGACAACAATAGTCCCACGAGAGCAGTGTCTGGTGAACAAGCTGGTATCATGAATGCAGCACTTGAATCCAAGGCCCTGCAAAAAAGAAGAGAGGCGTGTGTACCATGCACGGGGTGCCTGTTTGAGACCATATAGTGATTTGCGGAGCTTGCAAACATAGTGAGGATGAGTGGGATTTATGTACCCCGGGGGCTGCTCCATATAAATTTCCTTGTCCACTGTACCGTGAAGAAAGGCATTGCTAACATCTAGTTGATGAAGAGGCCAATCACGGTTGAGTGCTAAAGAGAGGACCAAGCGCACTGTTTGTTGCTTGACCACAGGACTGAATGTCTCCTTATAATCAATGTTATACTCCTGATGATAACCTTTTGCGACAAGACGAGCCTTATACCTTGAAACAGATCCATCAGCATTCCGTTTAATGCGATACACCCATTTGCAACCAATCGGAGTGCGGTTCTTGGGTGGTGGAACCAAGTCCCATGTACGTTGCTCATTCAAAGCAATAAACTCCTCATCCATATCCTGACACCAAAAACTATTACCAGAGGCTTGGCGGTAAGTGCTAGGCTCAGTGGTAGGTGGGGTAGTAACAAGGGTGGTAATGATATAGGCTTTAGGTTTGAAAATTCCAGATTTGGCTCGGGTTTGCATGGTGTGTGTGTTTTGGGGCGGGGGTCGGTTAACCGGTTGTGTGTTTTGGAGAGGCGTAGGTGACGGTCGAGGGTGGGTTGGGGTACGGTTCTGGGGTTGGACTGTCTGTGGTGTGTCCATAAGGAGGGTGTCGGGCTGTCGTTCGTGACTGGTGGGACGGGTCTGGGGTTGGACCGTCAGTGGGACAGGAGCATGTGAGCCTGGGCTTGGAGGAAAAATAGGGGTTATAGGAGAGGGTGACGGGAGGGATGACAATTTGGGATATGGAAACTGATCCTCGACGAACCGAACATGACGAGAGACATAAACTTTTTGAGACACGGGTTCATAGCATTTATACCCTTTAGTGGTGGGGTGATATCCTAAGAAGACACAAGGAGTGGAGCGTGGTTGAAGTTTGTGGTGAGTGTAAGGGCGGAGCCATGGATAGACCAAGCAACCAAAGGCACGAAGGTGGGTATATGTAGGAGGACGATTATAAAGAGTTTCAAAGGGAGATTTGTTGGAGAGAGTTTTGGTGGGCATACGGTTGATAAGATAGTTTGCTGTGGCAAGAGCTTCGACCCAAAAGGTAGTCGGGAGAGCAGAGTCGTATATAAGAGAAACAACCGTTTCAATGAGATGACGGTGTTTCCGTTCAGCGACCCCATTTTGCTCAGGAGTGTAGGGACAAGAGGTGTGATGAAGGACTCCTAAAGTTTGAAGGAAAAGGCCAAAAGCGTTATTTACAAATTCTTTGCCATTATCACTTCGAAAAATTTTGATGTGAGAATTAAACTGAGTTTTAATCATTTTTTCAAAATTCACAAAAACAAAGTAAGCTTCAGATTTATGTTTTAGGGGATAAATCCAGGTAAATTTGCTGAAATCATCAACAAAAGAGATATAAAATCGAAAACCGCTACAGGAAGGAACAGAGGTGGGACCCCAAACATCAGAATGTATTAATTGAAAGGGCGCTGTGGCCTTATGTTCAGACAATTCAAAAGGTAAACGACAGGACTTAGAGACATAACATGATTCACAATGTAAAGGCTCTGAAAACTGAAAACCTAAGGAAGACAAAATAGATTTGGCAATCGCAGGAGCTGGATGACCGAGTCTACGATGCCAAGTGGACTCTTGGATAGCTTGATACGCAACGGTTCGGAGTTTGGAAGGAAGTGTGTATAACCCATGCTCACAGAGGCCCTTGTACCGCACCTGGTTGGTAGGATTGTCCACTATTTGGAAATCATTGGCATTGAAAACAAGAGTGCAGTTGTTATCTTTGGTAAATCGATGGACAGACAATAGATTGGAGGTAAGGGAAGGGACATAATGAAGAGTAGAAATGTGGTATTTACCATTAAGAGTATGGACAAAACCTGAGCCAGAGTGTGTGATGGGTAGGGATTGACCATTGCCTACGGTAATAACATCAGTACCGGTGTATTGATGAGGAGATTGTAGCTGAGAATAATCAGACGTGACATGGGTGTTGGCACCAGTGTCCAGATACCAGTTTCCAGAATGATTACTCGTAGATGCATGCATTGCACGGGGAGCACTGGAGGAGGAGTTCGCAGTATAAGAATCATCAAATCGATACCAGCACGCAGACGCCGAGTGACCTCGTTTCTCGCAGATTTGGCAGGTTGGCAGATCCCGTGACTGTCGACCGTTTCCCTGGGACGGTCGATCGTTGTTCCTTTCTCCACATCCGCTGTTGTATCCACGTCCAGGTGACGGTCGACCGCGGTAGCCTCCTCTACCGCGACCTCGACCGTTCGTAGCGAGAAGTGCTGTGCGAGGTTCGGTGATGGTAGACTCGGTGAGGCTGAGTTTATTCTCCATCTCCAGGTTTATTTCTTCGGAGATCAGCCATCCAGAAAGCTGATTTAACGAAATATTGGTATTGTTCATGCGAATGTTTTGCTTAAAGGATGAGTATTCGGTGGGAAGACCACGAATAACAGCATTCACCACATCACGTTCAGGGATCTCTTCTTTCAAGGCATCGAGATCCGAGAGAATAGTTGCCACATCATCAAGGTATTGTGTCATAGTTTTGGTACCTTTACGAAGAGTGTGGAGTTTGTCCCGAAGCTGATAAACATGAGCGGTGGACACGGAGTTGTACCGTGCGGCCAAAGCATCCCAGAGGGCAGCAGATGTGGTGAAGCCGCGAGCATGTTTGTGAACGAAGGGGCTGATGACCGCTAGGAGGCAGGCGCGGATCTGTGTGTCAACGATGGTCCAGGAGGTATACTCTGGATTAGGGACGGTTTTATCATTTTTGGAGATAGTTGGCGCCGGGGCTGCTTCATGACCATCAATCCATCCAAGGAGGAGATTAGCTGAAAGAGCTGTCTGGACATTGAGAGACCAAGCCGGATAATTTGTTTCGGTGAGTTTTTCTGGGATTAAGTTGTGGAGACTCCGAAGCAAAAGTTTTACTCCGGAGGGTAAGGACGCCAAAGGATCCGACGGGGCTGCCATGGTGGGTGGCGGTCGGAAAAAAAGAGAGGCTAGGTTTTTGAGAGCCTTAGCTCCGATACCATGATACAATTTGATAATAACTTATCTTATTGAATATTGAGAGATATGACCCTATATATAGGGAATACAAGAGTAATCAAAGTACAAGTAGGAAAGGAAAGAATAATCCTAGTAGGAAAGGAAAGAAGTATCCTAATTTAATTATACTTCCTAATAAAACCAAATGTAAAAAAATCAAACCACACTGTTATTGTTTAGTTTCTATCTTGGTTTTCACTCTCGAAAACCAAACTGAATAAATTTAACTTTCTTATTATCCTCGTTTTATGTATATGAGTATATGTAATATGCAAATGAATAATAGAAACATAAACACAAATAACACATTAGTTAATTAAAGTAATTCCTCCTTAACTACTAAACATTTTAAGGAAAAAATATTAAAGTAGGAGTAAAATATTAAAAATACATCAAAATAATAGTTCATGTTTTTATTCCCAAAATAAGAGTTAAAATGCAGTGTCAATCATTACTATATATATTACCATAAAGTATTGTGAGATGTCCATATAGAGTAGGGGTCGACACGGTACGGTTCTAGGACGGTTCCGGTACCGCCACCCCATGGCACCGGCACCGTGACCGGTTCCGGTTCCCGGACCGGCCGGTTTTGGCCCCCCCCCCTATTTATTTTTTTTGCTTTTTTTAAAATTTTTAAAGTATAAAATTGTAAATTTGCAATTTTTTAAGGAAAGAATGAAATAAAAAATCTAAAAATGTAGTAGTTGTTATTGAAATATTTTAAATGAATAATACACTAACTGAAGAACAACCACATTTAATATCCTGGCGGTTCAAAAAAAAGCGACGAGGTAAAGAACCGTAAAGAAACCCTCGAAGGAGCTTATATATCGCTCACCTAAAAAAACTAATTACATATTTACATTAACATAAAAAAAATTTATAACTTATTCTTCAGAACTCGGACTTCCATCTGTGGTTGCATTCATGTAATGCTCCGATTCGAGTTGGTACGATGACTCTTGAGCTCGACGTCTTGCCAAGAGCCAATCTTGGTTGCAAACTAGTGTTTCAAGAGATTCAGCGCTAAGACAACTTCGGTAGTCGGTTAGAATGTTGCCGCTAGCACTGAATTCTCGTTCAACTGCTACGGTTGATACCGGGACGGATAACACTTGTCTTGCTAGCATGCTGAGACATGGGAACATGTTTTCGTTCCGCTTCCACCATCCGAGCACGTCAAAATCCACGTCGTTGTCATCGTAATCGCATGGCACACCCTGGTACATAGCAAGTTCGTTGTGCGAGCTTACTGTTGTACCACTACTTGAACTTGTCGAAGACTGAGCACGTTTCCCTTTCTTTGCAAGAAGGCCACCGACTATTCCGGCAAAACCTTTTTTTGATTTCGGGGGCGGAGGTGGTGCTGTTTCTTCTTGTACAGTACCGTATAAGCCTTGATATTCCTTAAACAAATTCTCAAAAAAAGTTATAGCATTATCTCTTTCTTTTTCCATTCTACTAAATGGCTGTAGTAATAACTATTTTCATCTAAAAAACAACTATATTAATACTCAATTAAAATTTTAAAATTTTCAATCTTAAAGCGTGGATCACAAATAATACCTATTTTATAAATATCAGGAATGTACAAATAATAAGGGTACAAATCTTCATCAGCCGTATGTCACGAAAACATGTTGCGATTGTAACGCACTCTTTAAAAAATGTATTTGTAGTTGGTTGATAAACATGAGAAAAGTAAGAGTTGCGTTATTAAAAACTTCTAATACGGCATTCAATTTTTCAACAATAACAAATTCAAAAGGATTAATGATTATACGAAGTTCATCCCTAAAAAATTCAGCAAGTTCCTCTTTATATCTTAGAATCTGATGAATCAATTTGTAAGTACTATTCCATCTAATGTTGATATCTTTGGCAAAAATTATTTCTTTTTTACCTTAGACTTACAGAACATCTTCCAGGACCTCGAAACAAGATGAGCCCCCCAAATTCTTTTAATTCCTTCTTTAATATTCGTCAAAACTCCGCCCATAGCTTCTAGTCCCTGTTGAACACATAAATTTAAAACATGACAGGCACACCGTTGATGCAGAAATCTACCCATAGTCGTAGACGGTGGGCAAATTTCTCTAAGTCTAGGAATAGCTGCAGTATTATTAGTAGCATTATCAAAACCAAATGAAAACACTTTTTCAGATAAGTTGTATTCCCGCAGAATACTCTGAAGCAATAGGAAAATATTTTCAGCAGTATGTTGATCATTGAAATCACGAAATGCAAGAACATGTTTATGCATAATCCAATCACTATCTATCCAATGACAAGTAACACCCATATAAGACAAATTATGATAAGTTTCACCCCAAATATCAGAACAAATAGCAACACGAGAATTAAAATTGAGAAAAAAATTTGCCAAATTAATTTTTTCAATTTTATACTGGCGAATTATTTCTCGTTTAATTGTTTTTCTTGAAAAACCTCGTGCTTGAGGGTTTAATGCTTGTTGACAATAATAAAAAAAATCCAAGTTTTTCAGAAAACATGTATGGCAAATTTTCTTCACAAATCATTTCGGCCATTTTTTGCTTATTTTGCTCGTCGCTATAAGCAAAAAGGCCGCCCTTACCTCTCTTAGCAAACCGAGAAATTTGGGTTTGCACTTCTTGTCGTCCCTTCTTTTTCGCCACGTATTTGGCGTACTCCACGGGATGCCTCGACCTAAGGTGTTTTTTCAGACCACCATAACCGCCGGAAACTCCCATTTTTATAACGGTTCCACAATGTTTACAAGTTCTATAAACTACACGATCTTTTGTGTCTTTGTCAAAATGATAAATAAATAAATCTGATTTTAATTTCTTTTTACCTTTGTCCGGAGCTCGAGAGGTCTCGGGCTCACCTGTCTCCACGTCGACGTTGTTGCTTTGCGGTGTAGGCTCATCGTCCCCGTCCAGATTATCCAGTCCTGCTTCATCAACATCCTCGAATAGACTATCAAGAGTGGGGAGATTCGCGTCCCCTCTACCAGAATAAATCTGGTTGAATTCTTCATCCGTCATACCGTCCCCGATTAAATGATCTGGGACAGTAGGAAAGGAAGAGACGGAGTGTCTTCCTCGAGAACCGCGTGAGGTCGAACCGTCGGAGGTGGCTTTACCTTTGCCTCTCCTTAAACTTCGGTTAACGGCGCCCATATCCACGGACCTTCTACCGGACTCTCTCGACATTTTAATATATATTTTTTGATATAAAAAAATAATATATTAAACTTCAAAAATTTAAATAAAATTCGAAATTTTATATATTAAAATTTCGAAAATTTCAAAAAATAATAGAGAATATATTTAAAATACAAATTATATATTTTTTGATATTAAAGAAATATTAAATTTTGAAAATTTCAAATAATTTCAAAATTTTATATATTAAAATATAATATATTTAAAAAAGAATGTATAAAAGAGATAATAATATATTAAGATTGAGAAATTAAAAATTTGAGATTTGAGAATTGAGAGATTGTTAAGAATGAATGAATGAATGATAGATTGAGAGATTGAGAGATGGATTGAGTTGAGTGTGATTTTTTTAGGAGAAAAATTAGGTATTTGTAAAAATTTTAACCCCCCTCCCCTCCCCACCCTCCCCTGGCCCCTCCCCTCTCAATTCTCAAATGGCAAAATAGCCGTTTAGGCCCCCCCAACTGACTTTTTTTTGCAGGTTGGTGCAGGTTTCCGTTGGAGAGCAAAAGAGGAACAAAAAAAAAATATTAAACCGGAACCGGAACCGGTGCCGGTAACGAAATTGGGGCACCGGAACCGGGACCGGATGTGGCGGTAACGGTACCAGTTCTCGGAAACGTTTCGCTGTCCCGGTCGACGTTACGGTGCTCGGTACCGGCGGTACCGTTCCCGGTGACGGTACCGCACCGGTACCGTGTCCAGCCCTAATATAGAGTGTCATATTACAACAGTGCAAACTCCTATTTTAGAGATAAAAACATGAAACTTCTATTTTGGTACTTAGTCTATGTTTTACTCTTATTTAAGGTAATTTCTTACTCCCTCCGTCTCATGAAACATGAGATGTTTTGCTTTTTGAAGAGATTTAAGGAAGTTTATTTTGGTATTGAATTTCCAAAAATGTCCTTTGATGTGATGGGTAAAAGTAGGATTTGATGGGTAGATTATTAGTAAAAAGGTATGATGTGATAGGTAGGGTATGAAAAAGTAAGGGGTAAAAGTGACTTTTTAATAGAAATGAGAAGTGTTTTATGGAACGGATGAAAAAAGAAAGGAGAAAGGTTTTATGGGACGGAGGGAGTACATTTTAACTCATATTAATTATAAACTTAATAAACTAAACCTAAGAGTATAAACGCCAATGACTAATCCTAATACGGAGTTACACTAACATTTAAAATTGATATGCGTAATTTACATATTTATATTAAAAAATTTTGATGCTATAATGAAAATGAAAGTACTATATGAAAAACTCAATTACTCTGTAATTGATGTTTACATGCAAAGGCTTTGGGAGTATTTGAAATCTCCTAGATATTTGTTGGACATTCGAGACATATTTTTTTACGCAAGAGTGAACCGAATTGAACTTTATCCTTCTGTTCGGTTTTCGTTTTTTATAAAAACCAAACCCTGCATATTATAATTGCTTCACCGAGTTAGTATTATTATAACTTTCTTAATGCCTATAAATTTTTATTTTTAAACATCGAAAAAGCTAAAGAAAAAAACTAAAATAAAAACCGTATAAATTTGAACCGAATAACCAATAGCTTACATATTTCTTGGTACAAAACCGAACTAAACCGCCAATTTACTTTTCGTTTTGTCTTTGGTTTTGGAATAAAAACGAACCGTCAAAACCGAATCCACCCTTAGGGTTTTTTCAATGGGAAAAAGACTAAAGTATGAATAAAACATTAAAAATATACCAAAATAGGACATTTATGTTTTTATTCTCGAAATAGGAATTAAAATGCATTTACACTATTACTCATGATCATGTACATTACCAAAAAGTATAATAATATGCCATGTAGATTGCCACATTACCACAATGCGAACTCTTATTTAGGATTCCTCGGATGCGTAGGCATCCGAGGAAGAAATACCTTGACTATCAGAAGAAGACATTGACCGGGAATGAAAACTAAGAGCTAATAAAGAAGCGAAGAGAGCTTACTTGGCTCGGAGGGCTGAGAGGCGAGAGAGAGGAGATTGACCGGTGAGACTCGGGAGACGCGCGAGGAAGAAGTGAGGAAGGCAGTGGGGATGGAAGCCTTTATATAGGCGAGGAGGAAGGGGAAGGAGGCGACGTGGCTTCACCAGGGCGCGCCGCGTCAGGCGGCGCCATCATTGCGCCTGGGAAGACGAAAGGGCGCAGGTCTGACGAGCAGGCCAAAAATTCGAATTTAAAGGTCCAGTTTTAAATTTTTACTTCCCGCTTATGACAAAATCGCATAACCGAGAAGTGGAGGGCTTAATGATGGGTGTATTTCATCCATGACCGATCAGAGATCAGAGCCAGATAGTTGACCGGTCAAAAAGGTCAAACTTGAGAGAAAGGTCCATATCGGCGGCAAAGAGACGACGGATTTAAATTGAGATGAAGAAAGTAATGTTTTAAATAAATAAAATAATATTTAAAAATATTTTATATGATAATGAATTTTATAAAAGTATTCGTGTATAAATTTAAAATATAAATTTTATTTATTCAATAATCAAAGTTTATCAATTTTAATCACATAAAAATTAAAACAAATATTGTCAAAAGGGGTATTAATAATAGCGCAGCACACCAGTCAAAAAAGCTAAGAGCCTAAGACAACCCGCGCCAGGCTATCAGCTACTCCCCAGTAAATTTTGCACCAAAATTTAAGGATGAAACTCCACTGCGTCGGTAAACGGTCGTCGTCCCCCTTCCATCTCACCCCATATTTTATCAGGTAAATCCCGGCCCCGGCGACATTGCCGACGTCGATCTCCGGCGAACAGAAGCGGTGATCGGATCATCAATCCATTAACAGGTACCTTCTCTTTCATTTCCAGATCTGCAATCCCTTTACGCCTTGTATTCTGGCTCACAGGTGCATATACATTCATATTTAGACGTTGATTTTCCTTCAATATCGAATCCAGCAGGATATTTTTCTTCTAGGTATAGAATTAAGATTGAGAGGTTGAGAAATGAATTCGAATTACGGGAAGTGGAATGCCAAATCGGGTTCTATGAACAATTCCGAGTTGGATATTGGGCTGGGCTCCGGGCGTTCCCGATCTCTCAATGAGCAAAAGAATCAGACCTCGTCCTATTCGTCTTCTTCGCATACAAGGCCTCATTCGACTGCATCTTGGACCCACCAGGGGAACAATAACAAGTCGTCCTGGACTCACCAGCCTGTTGGATCATTGTCTGGACCGAGGTCATTGGTTGGGGATATCTCTGGGAAGAGTTGGGGGTCTTTGCCCCCTGCAAATGCTGCCAATGTTTCGTGTGGCGTGGGTTTGGTGAACAAGGATCCTAATTTGTTTGGTGACTTGTTGAACTCGGCGTTTGGTAACAAGGGCGGTAGCAATGTGCCCCTGAAGAGTTCTGCGTCTTCTCTGAATAAGAATTCGTTTTCAATGGGGGGTGTGGCGGAGTCCTTGCCAAAAACAAGTAGCACTATCAAGAGCGGTGGAATTTGGGGATCTAACCAGAATTTTGGAAGCTCTAGCAGTAGTGGATATAATACTAATGTTGGTAGTGGCAATGTGAATGCGTGTGGTGCAAATATTACAAGTTCTGGGCTTGGAGGGCCACCAATGAGTAGTAAGGTTGGGGGCAGCGGTGGAATGGGAGCAAAGGACCCGTTTAGTACTTTGGTTGATTTTGGCTCAAAACCAACTCCCGGTGTGAGCTCGGGGAGTCATGTGGATGATGCATTCGGAGATTTTCAAAATGGTTCAAAGTCTCCGTTGCCATTCTCGTCAAATACTTTCCCCTCTAGTAACACTGCTTCAGCTCCATCTAGCGCAAACACTTCTCATATGAAGGTGGATGACTATGGATTTTCTAATACCCAGAGTACGACATTTGCGCAGCCGACCACGGGTGGTATGGATTTTGATTCTCTTTTCCAGTCATCTACGACCTCGTTTGAGGAATCTCCTGGGGAGAGCCAGCCTTTTTCAGGGGGTAATGATTGGGGCTTCGAGTCTGAGTTTGGAGGAAATGATTCTGGTGGGACAACCGAGCTTGAAGGGCTTCCACCGCCACCTTCTGGCCTTAGTGCTTCAACTGCAAAGAGCAAGGGCATGGATAATTATAAGCAAGGACAATATGCCGATGCTATAAAATGGTTATCATGGGCTTTCATTCTTCTGCAGAATGCAAGTGATATAGCTGGGACTGAAGAAGTGTTGTCGTGTAGGGCTTCATGTTACAAAGAAGTTGGAGAATACAAGAAGGCTGTGGTTGACTGTACAAAGGTATATGTCTCTCTTTTACCCTGCTCAAATTTTGCGGTTTTTCATTGTATCATGTTATTCATTTATTTACTACTATCTCCGCCCCAAATTAGACTTCCTGTTTGTTTTTTTCACGTAGTTTAAGAGAAAATGTGAAACTGTTTGGTTGAAATTTATGCTCAGGAGAGAAAATGTGGAGTATTAATTTTTGTTTTTAAATTAAGATCAATATTTGGTTGATTAACAAACATTACCCCCAACCCCTCGTCTCTCCCTTCCAAAGTGTTGCTCTCGTCCATTGTCATATGTCCACGAACATTTAGAATTGTAGATAATAATCTCACAATCCAAGCTTACATAATTTTTAACCAACACCATTAATATTTTCTGACTCAAATCCATTCTTATTTCACATGATTCATATGAGTATATTTTCTGATATGTGCCATTAAGTATGGTAAATCTCTATGAATGCTGAACTTATTTCCCTGTGGTGATATTTTTTACCCTCTGTTGGTCTTTTCATTGTTGTACACTTGCACCGTTGGACGGGTACCCCCCCCCATCCACCCCCACCTGAACAATGCAGCAAATATTTACCTGCATGCCACCAAGAGTGAATAATAGCCTTTCTTCTACACATCTCATGCCTTCATCCACCATAGCTGCTAAATGCATAATAGCCTTTCTGTATTCTTGTGTGCAGGTGCTAGAACGTGATGGAACAAATGTATCTGTCCTTGTACAGCGAGCCCTATTGTATGAAAGTATGGAGAAGTACAAGCTTGGAGCTGAAGACTTGAGAACTGTTATGAAACTCGACCCAGGTAACAGACTTGCGAGGAGTACCATTCATCGCTTGGCTAAGATGGCGGCGGCTGACTAGAGAAGCTTCACAGAATTACTCCACAGCTATCCCTTTTGTTTACAGATATATCTGCTGATATACTGTATATTATTTCCTTCTTGCATCATAGTAATTTTTCTCTATTCTTCTTCTGTGTGTGTTTTTACCTGTATTTTTTTACAGACAATTTCTCTTATTGCAAACTGTTCTATCTTCATTGGTACAAAGTGCTTGGAGATCTCTCATTCTCATACATACTTGTGAACTTTCTCTATGTGAATTAATGTTATTCACAATTACCAATGCATTGTAACTGTGGGTTTGGTTATAGTCATGTGATAGCTTCAATAATGTACTAATAGCTTGTTCTCAATTCATACTTATTCTTGAATCTGAAAAATTTTAAATATAAATACAATTAGATCAAATCAAATCAAAAATAATTTTTAATATAATTATAATTAGATAAAATCAGAGTTTAATCCAATCAAACCAGAACCAAGAATATTAGGTGAAGAGAACAAGCCTAACTCCTTTGTCCCATGGAGAACCTCTCAAGACAATTCATCTAGTGGTAAAAACAAGACAGACAATTGAGATGAAGTTCATGTTTTTCTCAATTTATTTCTATTGGGATCACATCACAAATAGTTTTAATAATAACTGTAATTAGATTAAATAAGATCATAATCTATTCTAATTAGATCAAAATCAATCAAATCAGGTGAAGAGAACATGACTCAGGTCTATCTGAACGAGTTTGGCATGAATTCCTTTGCTAGCTAACTTCAAAAATGGTTTTATCAAATTGTGCTTCAGTTACACACTTAACCAGCAACAATAATAAGGATCATTCTTGGTACACATCACATTTGACAATAAAGAAAGATTTTGCAGCTACATTGAATTATTCACAAACAACTTACATACAAAATTTGGATGTAAAATTCTTATTTGGTGTAAAAAATGGTGTGCCATGTTTAATTGACATAATCACGTGTCATTAATTTTTTTATTGATTTAACTCATGCAATCAACTTGGTTAAGTATCGTTCAAAAAAGAAGAAGAAGAAGAAGAACTTGGTTAAGTAACACATCCTCTTTGAATGTTGTATTTACTCCTATTTTGGTTTATTTAGTTCTTTTGCAAAAATACAAGGAATCTAACACGAGTGCTTCCAGGAATGACAATCACAGATAATTTATACATAAATAGATGATAACCATCTATATTTATTGATGATTATCTTTTGTGCATGTATAAATAATTTGTAATTATTATCCGTGGGGGCACTCGTGGTGGGTTCCTAGCATGATCCTAGTTTTGGGTGAAAACTACAAGCGCTCACAAGAAAACTATGCGAGTAGGGGTGAGCGCGGCATGTGACGGTCCATGATACTATCAAAACTTTTCAAAGACCTCTCATATTTAAATGGTTCGGTATTTGTACGGAATGAACCACAAAATCATTTAGTACATTTCTATTTTAAAATAAAATGATACAATATTTTATTCATACTCAAATCGTGCCAAAAAATTAAACATGCATTAATCAGATAATATTAAAAATGAAAATATAATTTTGTATAAAAACACAAGTTTGTTTAAACAAATATTGATTTCGAATAGAAAAGAATCACTAGCATAAAGAATAAATGATAATGATTCTTAGTTTTAAAAATAAGAGTTTTATGTTTTCTGAAATAGAAGTTAAAATGCATATACAGTGTCAATCATGACTATATATATTATAAAAAAATATTATGAAATATCCATACACAGTGTCACATACTTATAATGCAAACTCCTATTTTTGAGGATAAAAACATAGATAATTTATTTTGGTACTTTATCTATATTTTACTCCTATTTAGAGTGATTTTTTTAATAATAAAAGAATATTTAAAAAATAATACAATGCGAAGTACTCCATAATTCCAAATATGGACATATGGTACCAAGCAAACAAATATACTCCCTCCGTCCCAAAATATTTGCAACGTTTGCTTTTTCAGCAGTCGCGAGAACTTTTGTTTATTTATACGTTTCCATTGGTTATTTGATAAAATAAAATATTCTTGGCACCTCTTATTTTGAAGAACTTTTCATGTAGTTTTTTGCTATGTAAATTTTATTTTTTATTTTCATGCCAATATGTAAATAAAATGAATTGAAAAAACTTGATATTTTGCCTCGGGAATACAAATGTGGCAAATATTTAGAGACGGAGGGAGTACTTCGTAAGTATTTGAGATACTCTCCAAAAAAACTTTGAAGGATTCGGCCCGTGATAATCTTTTGTTTTGGTTTGAGACTCACAAAATCACCTATTTAAACTCGTTAATTATTTTGCAATTTTCCCTATCCAATTTTCCTTTTTTTTTTCTGGTTGTTTTTATAATGGTATTTACGAAACACTTATTTTTTCTGGAAATAACGTTAGAGATTAGCCTTAGCGTTTAAAATAAAATTTTCAGATTACTTTAAAAAAAGCTAACAATTTTCAGATTACATTTATAATATATTAGTCTTTTCAAAAATGTAGTCTTTGTTATGCTAATAGCTAAGCTATTCCCGACCCAAATCATAGGAATCTGTGTGCGTGTGAGTGAGAGCACTCTGAGCAGCTCTGGGAGAAGGGAATCTGGCCAACAGCTTCGCCGGAGGAGGCGCCTTAGAACATCGGGAATCGACGCTCCGATAGTCCGACTCTGGTCGGTGAGTGAGTTTACTCTAAGACCGTTTTCCGAATGCTTTGATTCCATTCTGGAAGAGGTTTGGGGGAGAACGGTGTTGCGTTTGCAAACAAGGGACGGAGTTTGCACACAGGATTACCGCCGATGGGGGTGGGGAAGGATGTCCGTCCGGCCGCCGCTAGGGAGGCTGTCGCAGGGACGGTCGCCGCAAGACGACTGTATGAATTTATCACGACAAAACTTTACACAAGGGTTATTTTTGGGTGTTGACAAAAAGGGGTCTTTTATTTGGTTAATCACCCTATATTTCCCACGTTTTCTCAAATGATAAATTGTTTTAAAATTTGTACTCCACATTTTGTATTCCAAGGGTTTGCCCCTACATGTGACATGAAAGTGGTATTATACACTTACATTTTATGTCAGGGTAAATCTTTCGGGTATAAAATGGGGTACAAAGTGGGGTGGGAGTAGAACAACCCTAAATTGTTTTTTATGTTAAAACCTTTCTGATACTCAGTACTTCCCTTTTTTGGAAAATTTTGAGGCATTGGGATTTTTTAAAAAAGGTTCTCTCTTTTGGGGAGATGATTGAGTATGACCAATGGGTCATTTTCACTTGGGGTTCTTTTTTCTGTGATTTCTTCTCCTGGAACAATTTCATTTTCTTGCATTTTGAAACCGAGTGTATTTAAGATTAAAAAAAAAACATTCTTGTAGCGTATGTCACCCATTATGAGTTACTTCTCTGTTTTGAAGATGATAGTTTGCTTGTGTGGAATTCTAAAGGATCCTACACATGGATATGAACGTGAAATTGAACACGGGATCATAGATTCCAAAACAGTTTAAAATCTGATTTTAATTCATTCTCTTTGTGCCACACGTTTTCAATCATATCCCAATGTAATTGGGCTTACTCATAAACCATTTTGGAGCTTCTTCCTTTAGCATTATATTTCTTTTTGAAGGACACAATAAAAGTTAAATTTCCTAAGCAATACATTTTTATCACTGCCTTATGTGATTGTACATACTTGTAACCCTTTTATGCGTCTGGATTACTCAATAGGCATATTTGTGTCTTTTTGAGGTGTACAAATGCAGGTCATGGGCTAATTAATGCAATTGGACTCTCAAATTTCCTTGTTTCAGTTTACAGCATTTTATGTACATTTGAGGTGTGAAAAAGAGGTCACTTTGCCAACAAGTGCAATTTTCTCATTGATTAACTGAATGTGACATTCTGATAACATTTTTTCAGTTTACGTCTTAGGCTTATAGGTAGTTTTTTAGACATACAAAAAACGTTGATTTGCCAAGGAACATACATGTATATATATATATATATATATATATATATACACACACACACATATATATACATACATACATACATATACATATATATATATATATATATATATATATATATATATATATTGCTTTAACAATTTGTTTGAATAAAATCAAATGTTTCAGAAATTAGCACTCCAATTTTGCACATCTTGGCTTTAAATCTATGCTCAAAGTGTTGGCATGTTCTAATTCATGTATTACGTAGGGTCTTTTGTTTTCTTTGTGGTTTGTCAACTTTCAACTTTCAAGAATTTTAGATGTTTCCTCTCTAAGTTTTCCATTGTTATTGTTATCCATCAAATTTCTGTGATTTGTTTCCAGAATGAATGAGCTATATTTGTGGGCAAGTTTGTTTTCTGGTGTATGCAACAATGAAATAAAATCATAGCGTATTTTATGCTGCAGGCTGAAAGTTTCTTTTGGAGAAATGATATTTAATTAGCACTGTGGCACAATTCACAATTGACGGTTGAATGAACAATTCTTTGTTTAATCAGCACTGGACTGCGGCACTACTCACAAATGACTGCTGAGAGGGAATGAGCTATTTTCCAAGCATTGGAATTGGGTCCCTGGCTGCCTAAAGTAAACAGTTGATCTTAATCAACAACATTGCTTTTTGATTTGATTGCTTTGGGTTAGAATTGAGCCAAAATTTCACCTTTAGTTTGTATATAGTAGATGTCCAGCATCATCTCCAGAAATCTATTAACAATCCTTCACCGTCGAGGTGGCAACTCAGCTGAAATCTTAAAGTTCTCTCCTCACCCCACATGCTCTTCTCCCTTCCGGATTGCTGTGGCTGCTTTCTCCACTGTCTCCCAAAACCAGCCTCCCGGTGTGTGTGCAGTCAATGTTGGTTAGCTTTCGATTAAAGGATCTTAGCTTTAATCGTTTTATTGAGCTATTAACATTGAGTTTGCATTTGTTGATGTGCTGACCAGAAAATGACAAGCGGTCATCATGGTCCAATGTGTTCCTTTTCATACCAGGAGCTATCACATTTGGCCTTGGCACTTGGCAGATCTTGCGAAGAAAAGAAAAGGTCAGTTTGGTTTCTTGCCTCTCTATTTAATGAATTTTATTGTCATAATCTATGGATTTAGTTGTCTACTTTCGTGTTTTTGATTTTCCGGAATTAGTTTCTGATTTTCCATGTTCAATAACTAAATTATTATTAAGGTGCTTAATATATCCTAGAGATAGAGAACAATTCTTATTTCCAAATATCATTTTTGTGTGACAAATTTTCTTCATCTACAATAAATTTCTCTTTTTATTTACACCACTTTTTAAAACCTTTCTTTGAAATGAAATTGGAAACTCATATAACTTTTTTTTGCTTCGGTATCAGATAGATTCATTTTCAGATCTATAAAAGGTTGACAAGTTCTTTCCAAATTGACTATTTGTATCTTCTATCTTGTTTGCATCGCTCTGGTCAGTCTTGATATAAGCCTTTAAATATCTTCTTGAGTTAGAGCAGTGTTGACATGAACGAGTGACAAACGCATTTGAAGAACGTATTTAACATTTTCAACACATTACTTAAAAATGAGATCTTTTTAGAAATGGGACAACTAAATCTAGACGGAGAGAGCATACTTTAGGGTAATTTCCTACTCCTTCCATCCAAATTTACCGTGCATGTTTTAATCTTTGGTCCGTTCCAAATTATTGTTGCTGTTTCTATTTGTAGAAAGTGCATTGTAGTTCACCGTGTTTGTCTCTCACTATTCATCATAATGACATAGTTTTTATTTTTTTAAACTTCCTGCCAATTCAAACTGGGCACAACAACTGCATGTGTACACAAGGAACAATTTGATTTTTTGTTTTTATGGGTATAATTTCCATTCTTACAGGTTGAAATACTCGAGTACATGCAAAATAGGCTAGGAATGGACCCTTTAAAATGCAATGAGTTATCACTCTCAAGTGAAGATTTGAATGGTCTAGAGTTAAGGAAGGTTCTATGTAGAGGGGCTTTTGATGAGATGAAGTCGGTTTATGTGGGGCCTCGTTCCAGAAGCATTTCTGGGGTGATAGAAAACGGCTACTACGTTATTACTCCTCTCCAGCCAGTCTCTGATGACCCAAAGGACAGGTAGTGTTGAACATATTGACTATTGATTTTCCATTCTTTTTCTGGTAGCTGTCAATCTACATTTCTTGTTGCATCTATTGCCGAAATTTCCAAGTGTCAGCTGCGTTGTTAGTTACCTCCGCTTGGTTGCACATAAATCGCACAAATGTTCCTTCTTTGTTATTTGATTAACTTTTTCTTTTGCTATGGTAAAAAAAGCAGTAATGAAAATGGGTCAAAATGAAAAATCATTGGATTACTAGTCCAATATCTGTAGTCATGCAACAGTAATTTTTGTAATCGTTTCTTGACTTATCAATCATATGATTTCATGAAGAGTAAATTCCATAAATGGTCGCTTCTAACAAAGCATTTTCAACATATAGTCCCTAATTCTGAAAAATACAGTAATGGGCCTTTATGTTCGAGAATTATTCCATAATCAGTCTTTTGAACCAAATATTGTTTTCCATAAATATTCCTCAAAGGACTGAATGACTAATTATGGAATAGTTCTCAAGTATTGAGGACCCTGAATGTAAAAAATTGAGGGCTATATATGGAAAACACTTTGTTATAAGGGACCGTTTATGGAATTTACTCTTTCATGAATCTAGTCTAAAATTGATCTTTGTCCTTTCCGTTACAAAAAATGAAATTTGGAAACCATAAAGCCTTGAACTACAACTAAGTGATGTAATATATGACATTATATTATTTTATTTGGGCTCGGTTCTTTTGACACCAACTTTGGTGTCATATAAATATACCAGGTTATTTGGGGTCCTACCGAGCCCCGTTAGGCCTGGAGGTATGATGTTGCTTGCCCTGGGTAGGGACCAGTTTCAGGGAAACAAAGCACCTTAGGGCCTGAAAATCACATTGGTGTCATGGTGTCAAAACAATCAAGCGATTTTAGTATATCCTTATCTTTGTACTCACTCCCAATAGAGTATTTGCAGTCAAATTGAATTAAATAAAAATTGCATTGCATCTTTTCATTTGAATACAATGAAAAACTTTAATTTTTTTGCATGATGAATTTACTAAAATAATTCGTGTGCTAATATATAGAAAAAAGTTTGTATTTAATTGCTAATGAAAGTAATTCCAATTTTTGATTGGGAAAAGTCAAACTGGACAAAAACTTTAGAATGGAGGAAGTATATCTTTATCTATATCTAAGTGAATTGTAAAACTTGAATCTTTTTTAACAGCACCAGGTCACCAATTCTCGTTAATAGAGGATGGGTCCCGCTCAGTTGGAGAGACAAGTATTTGGAAATGTCAAAAGATGAGATGCAACCACTTAGTGTACTGGCACCCTCAGCTTTAGAACATGAAAAATATTCGTGGTGGAGAATTTGGTCAAAGAAACTCAAGTATTCCGAGGTTATTTTTCTCTTGCATATGTCTGTCAACCTTAGTAATACCGATGTACGGAGTATATTTATATGAACACAAGAGTGCTTTATGTTGTACAAACAGGGAAACGTTAAATCTGTTATATCCCCTATAGAAGTTGTTGGTGTTATAAGAGGAAGTGAAAAGCCTAGCATTTTTGTTCCGGAAAATGATCCAAACTCCAACCAGTGGTTTTATGTTGACACTCCTGCAATTGCCCGTGCTTGTGGACTTCCAGAAAACACTCTCTACATTGAAGCCATCAATGATAATGTTGATCCCAGCAGTCCATACCCTCTTCCGAAGGATCTTAATACATTACTTTGCAGTTCCGTAATGCCTCAAGACCATCTTAACTACACACTGACATGGTATTCCCTCTATTTCCTTATTCAAATAGGGTGTGCCTAACTATTGTTATTATATTTGTTACTCTTATTATTAATATTATTATTACAATTATTATCATTCTTACTAATATTACTATTACTATTACTATTATTATTAATATTTCTATTATTACTATTATTATTATTACTATCATTATTATTCTATTATATTATTATTGCTTTTATTATCAATATTTCTATTATTATTATTATTATTATTATTTCTATTATTATTATTACTACTATTATTAGTATTATTATTATAGTTATTATTATTATTATTACTTTTATCATTACTACTATTAGTATTATTGTTACTATTATTAATATTTCTATTGTTATTATTATAGCTATTATTATAACTATTATAATAAAATTTTAGTTTTAATTTTAATTTTAAAAAAATTCATATCAGATTAGATTTAATCAAATCAGATTAGATCCAATTAGGTACGATCAGATTCAATCATATCAGATTAGATCAAAATTTCAAAAAATCAGATCAGATCAGACGAACGGAACGCAGCCAAAGTTTCCTTGACATTGGGAACTTGCAACACAGCACAGCCCCCAATTGCCGTTGTTGACTATTGGTACACCATCACACTCCATTATTACGCACTATTAACACTGTTATATTGTTAATCACACTACCGAACTTTTATTTAAAAAATAAAAACAACAAAACTCATATTCTTGTATTCTGATATCATTTTACTTCTATCAAGGGACATTTATATAGACCGACTCAATTAAAATGACATTATAACTCTACCTAGAATAAGGTTCTTACAGTATTTCATCCGAAAAATTGATAACTGATACTCTTAAATTTGGTATACATCCACTCAGATCTATCATTTTTCGTCTTCAATTGTACTCTCCAAAATTTAGTTGGTTTCTGAATAAAAAAATTCTTTCTAACTTTGTCACAGTCTTCTCACTAGAAAATCCAAAAAGTAGGTGCAAAAGGTCAATATGTTTTTAGTCTTGCTACCATTCTTCCACAGTTAACATTACATTATACTATAATTATTACTCTATGAATTTATTTCATAAAATAGTTATTCAGAGAAATTATATACTCGTATATGTCTATCAGTCTACAAGCCATTATTTTTGGGAAGAAATTCACACACGGTGTCAAGTGTCAACCAGAATGAATATTTTTTTCCATGTTTTTTTTACCTGCAAGGTGAAACGCTCTTTGTTTTTACCAAATAAATTTACTTTAAAGGGCGACATCATAAAAATCAAAACAGCTCACTCCAGTTTGTCATGCAAAAGGGCAATATTGGTGTTTGACGGTTTGACCCAGTCAAATTCTTTACCGAATTTCCTTCATTTGTTTAAGAATGAGTGTTTCTATTCTACATCTTGGGTGGATACCAATATCACATACTTTCTCGTATATTTTTTTTATTTTAAAAACAAATACTTATTTAAGTTATAAAAAAATACTTATTTTAGTCATATGTAAGTCCATGATAAACATAAAATGTACCATAAATTTGCCTTTAAAGAATTAGGCCGCGTTTCGTTCGTTTAATCTGATTTGATTCAATTGGATCTGATCTTATAATAATAATAATAATAATAATAATAATAATAATAATAAAAGAAATAATAATAGGAATAGTAATAATAATAAGAATAAGAACAATAATAATAATAATAATAATAATAATAGAAATAATATAGTAATAAGAATAGTTATAATAATAACTGTAATAATAATACTAATAGTAATAGTAATAATAATAATAATATAAATAATAATAATAATCAAAATATCTATTTATCTCTTTTTGGCCTTTTAATACGCATTCACCCTTCTACCAAAAAGAAATAATATATCAATTTCTCGTTCACCCTTCTACCATTTTTGGCTTATAATATATCTGAATATCTATTTATCTCTTTTTTCTAAGCGAACACACGTCCATTAATTAACGGTTAAAATCGTTAGTGGACTTGTTAATAACTATGTTCAAAGTTCGTACATTTAATGCGTATTAAAATGCCAAAAATTCCAACATTTACTAATATACAAAGGTAAAGTGAGAAAATGAATAGTGCATTTTCCCGCCAAAATGTACACGGCTATAGATGGGTCCGAAATAATGGCTAATGACATGGGTAATCGTGTAGCATGAGTAATGACTAATGACATGGGTAATCGTGTAGGGGTAATTTGAAGGGTCCCATCTGAAAAAGTAAATTTCACTTTATTGGTTATTGAAAAGGTCATTTCTTGCATTGATTGTTCGGTACCTTAGTTAGTGGCTTCTTCTCTTATTGATATGAAGGGCTTCTCTCTCATTCAATACCAAGGGTTTTTAGTGTGAAAAATTCTCTCACCAAATCTTGAAAAAATGACTTCAAACCAATTTTCTCATTCTTTGTGGACAAAGCTGGCAAACATTGAGAGGGGCCAAACTAGTCTTGCCATCCACATTTGAGCCATTCGCGCCTACGAAGTTACTTCGTTTGGTAGGATTGGAGAATCCTTTGAGGTCGTCTTCCATGACGATGAGGTTTCGTTTCTTATTTGTAATTTCTATTAACGATAAAATAAATCAATTTCACAAACTTTTTTATTAAATTACACTTGCTTCGATTGATATCTTTAATTCATATTATTTTTTTACACTGTCTCTATCTATTTAAACACATTATATGTTGCTTATACCGGGCTATGGATTTTAACTAACATTTGATGTTTTTTGTTTAAAAAAATAGATTGGTTCAAACGAGATGTTTGGGAGTGAAAGCAGTTCGTACAAATCCACGAAGGAGATACTGATTGAACCAGATGATCCAATCAAGAGGAGATTGTTTGACGAATCTTCAACAACCAAGTCCGAAAAAACGCTCAAATCAATCAAGGTGGAGAAATGAGAGGCAAATCGAGGATGGAGAATGTGCTTTTGCGTTGGGCGATTAAATGATTTTTGCAAATTTAGAAAATGCTATTCAGGCACTAATCTCTCTTCCTGTCCTCTCAAATACTTAATTACAATTTTAATTGTGTACTAAAACTTTGTGCTACGTATAGTTGGCTTTTGTCCGTTCTTTATTTTGTTAAAACTCACTTTGTGCTAATTATTGTATTAATGTCGTTTCTTTTACTTATTCCAAATATGTTGCGATGATATTTTGTTATATTATTATAATGGATATAAGGTTTCTATGGAAATAATGGATATGTCGGAATTAATTGTCGTTTCTATTGTTGAAACGTGAGAAATTAAATTTTACAATTCGAGAAATACTTAGTTCAAATGTGCATTTTTTAGTTTCTACGCTGGATTAAGGCTTCTATGTTTCTCAACAAATTAATTATTAAATAAATTTAGAGCAAAAACATTCATACATCAATTAATTACTCCCTCCGTCCGCCTAAGATGTTCTCATTTTGACTTTTGGTGGCTTTTAAGAAGAGTTGAAAAAAGGTGAAAGTTTACCATAATACCCTTAATGAAAAATGGGTGGAGTGTATTAAATGAGGTGGGTGAGGTGTAATAAATAAAGTAAGTGGGGGTAGTTGTGGTATTTTACTTGTTAAAAAATGAAATGAGAAGATCTATTGTGGACAAAGAAAAAGGGCTATTGGGAAGATCTATGGTGGACAGAGGGAGTATTAATTATACAAAAACAATGAGATTGAAAAACAAGTTAAAAAAATCAAAGGCAGATAATAGTGATCGGTGTGGCTATTTCCTTATTTCTTTTAATTAGATTTATTATGTCGTAAACCGATTAATGTGTATTGGTTAATAAAATATGTGGGCTTGGATTAAGAAACATAGAGTCACGAACCCATTAATATGTAATAAATGTCCGAATCTTTTGATACGAAAAATCTTTTGAAAGGCGAAATTTTTTGAGGCTCTAGGTAAGGTACCGCCATTTTTTTATGTTTTTTATAGTTTTATCTAGAGCCACGAACCTATGAAGCAATAATTTAGGATTTGTCTAGAGCCACGAACCTATTAAAGACGTATTGAAAGGTGTTATCTACAACCACACAATTACGAAGTATGTCCCAGCCTTGAAAGTTGTTTTATGGAGCCACGCACCTATGATGCAATATCTCTAGGTTAGATACTACAGGTTAGCGTGCTAACCTACATTAATAATGCATCATTACTCATGCGAAATTACTGCTACTTTCCATTCATTGTGCATCATTACTTATACCCTAAAAGAATTCAAAATTTGTTTATAAAACTTTTATAAAACAATTCAAAATTTGTAAAGTTTATAGAAACATATAATAATCTTTATAAAGATGAACACTTTAATGACCTTTGGAAGTTTTTAAGATGTTTGTAATATTATATATATATATATATATATATATATATATATATATATATATATATATATATATATCCATTCGTGTGTTTCACATACAAAAACTTTCTCTGTAAAAATAAATGGATAAATGAAAATATTTATTTCAATAATATTTTTTTTATTGAATTAAAAATTCTCCACTTTGGATTTTTTGGGTAAACATTTGAAAACTTTGACCTCAATAAAAATAAAAATGATATTAGATAATGATATAAAAAAGTTATAACCGTGAATATACATATATACCCAATCAATACATTGCAATAAGTGAGAGCATTTATTAAGATGATGCGTTTGATGCTTGAGGCTACGGGGTAGAGAAAAACACACCAACTCACTACTATTGCATTTAAATCACTTAGCATTTAATGAGAGCATTTATTAATGAACGACTTGAGACTATTGGGAAAATAAACAATTCATTGGGCACAAGTCAATATATTTGCATTTAAATCATATTGCATTGAATTAGAACATTTATTGAAATCCCATTTGCAGACTATTGGGGAAGAGAGACACTCTACTTGCATTTATCACCATCCCTTAATAAATTTGAATATATGTTCTTCTTTAAGAACTAATGTAGAATCCATTAATTTTTATTTACTCTTCCACACCTATCATCCTCACTTTCTCTTCCAAAAGTTGGTACCGAAATCAAAACCTTAACAACCACCATTGGAGACTTATTTACTCTACCCAAAGGTATTTTTTCTTATTTAGTCAAACAACGCACGGGAAAGACTTATTTAGTCAAACAATACACGGGAAAATGGTCAACTATATGTTGCTGTCTCTCGAGTTACCAATCGACATGGTTTAAAGGTTTTGATTTGTTGTGATGACCTATCAACTTCAAATACAACAAAAAATGTAGTGTTCAAAGAAATATTTCAGACCTTTAATTTTGCTCCTTTGTTTGACTATTATTAACCAACATTACGATGTAATGTATAAAATCTTTATATTAAATACCATTTAACTCTATTTTCTTATATACACGATTAATTTCATATATTAATCTCATTAACTGTTTCAAACTACTGACCGTGCATTGCACGGGTTAAAAAACTAGTAAGTACCAATGTTGGCAGATTTTGCCAGCAAGTTGCTGGTTAAGGGGTGACATCCCTTTGATGATTCTTGCGTGTCTAGCCCACACACTTTCTTGCACAATTGACACATAGTTTATTTCCGCT
The DNA here is from genome assembly GCA_003260385.1 of Cuscuta australis. Classification (NCBI taxonomy): domain Eukaryota; kingdom Viridiplantae; phylum Streptophyta; class Magnoliopsida; order Solanales; family Convolvulaceae; genus Cuscuta; species Cuscuta australis. The sequence goes on from NQVE01000195.1 coordinate 1,994,941, forward strand.
CCTTTAGAGCATTAGAAATGACAAGACAAAAATGAAATGCCACACGGTGACATGGACTATTTCAACCAATAAAAAATAACACAGTTACTGTGTGGCAAATGAATGGAGTGTTGTAACATACAGTGACAAGTCATTGTTTTTTTTATCTATTTTTGTACTTTTTAATGATTTTTAATTATCAAAAATTATTTTACACATTTGTTTTATTATTAAAATATGTCTACTTCTTTTAAAAAATATTTTTTCAAAAATTAAAAATATTAAAAATATTTAAAAAAATAAAAAATGAGGGAGTCATGCCTTGCACATGGGATGAAAAGTGGGGTGGAATGACCATGGAATACCATGATTTGAGTGGCATTTGCTGACATAGATAAGCAAGGCAAAGCATTGCCTTGCCATTGTAGTATTTCTTTATAAGAAGCATAATTAATGCATTTTTTTGTTAAAAATAGAAAAACAACCATATTTTGTTGAGAAATAGTTGCTAGTATTCTTGTACCAACCTTTGTACCATATCATTATCCTTGATAATAGCGTTCCAACGCATATGTTTAAAGGGTGTTTCGGGCTGTGTTTTTACGAAAATTTTGAAGTTTTGATTTGGCAAAACACATTTTTGAGCATTTGACAAAACTATTTCGGTTTTGAGCATTGATCCGATCTTATCGATTTAGATCTGATCACGTTTGATTTGATCTGATTTTAGTAAATCGATAATAATAAATAATAAAATGAAAAATAAATTAAACACGAAAGGGCCCTTAAACTTCAAAACTCTAAAAAGGACTCCAAAAGTGTTTATTAGCAAAATCAAGACAAAATACTTTTCAATTCTACTATTCTATTTTAACAATACACCACACCCAAAGATCCTCACATTTAAAGATAGATCTAACAAAAGTCTCGTTCGGCCCAAATGTATGAATTCAAAATGGATAAAGCTACTTGTACCCCAAATTTGTGTACCCCATTTGTACACCGCAGGTTTGCACTGACATTTTGTGTCGGTGTAAAACTAATTTTTATTAACGCACCAACACTTTGTGTCTGTGTAAATTTTTGTTAACGCACCAACACTTGTGTCGGTGTAAACTATCAAAATGTTTGTGCATAACTGCGGTGTACAAATGGGGTACAAATTTTGGTGTAAATGTAGCATGGTCCATTCAAAATATAAGAAATCAAACCCAAATTGTCGTACCCAAAAAACATTAATCCAAAAGGAACCGGAATCAAAGATGACCCGTTGAATCTTTAGCTTTATGAATCTTTTCCGTGAGAGGAGGGAAAAGAAGGAAACGTTGGATGACCGGCAAACCCAAAGCTCTGAAAATGGATTCAAAGTTTTAGTGATAGAAACTTGAGAGAGATTTCGCCATTGTGACAGGTGTGTGTACCATTTCTGGTTGTTTTCTCTGTTCTCATTCTCAGCCTTTTTTCCCACCCCACTATATGTCTCTCCTTCCTTAGTGGGGTTTCTTCTTCTGTGTGGGGGGTTTTGAGCATTTTCTTGCCATCTTTATCCTTCCTTTTCTGTAGTTTCCTGTTCTGGGTATTTCTTGGGGTTCTTGATTTTTCTGGGATTTGGCATTTGTAGGGGAGAGTGTAGAGAGATTTGGGGTTTATTTCTTTGTGTGTGGGATTTTTGAGTTCTAGAGAAGTAATTGAACAGGAGTAACAAAGGACATGGCTGGAGGAGAAGGAGCGAAGAAGGCAGACGGGGGAGGAGAGAAGGAGAAGAAGGCAGATGATCCATTTGCACCACACAAGATCGAAGATCAAATGCCCAATCTTAAGTACTGCATTGTTAGCCCTCCTCCATGGCGTAATCCTCCGAACTCTCCCTTTTAAAGAAAACCCATTAATATTGTTCTTATTGCTGGGCTGTTTTTGCCTTTTAGAGAAATAAATCATGGATGTTGTTCAGGAACATGTTTTTCTCTCTTGTGATTGTGATTTCTTCCTTTGAGCTAGTTTCCTTCTTCATTGGATTATTTGGCTTAGACTCCGTACCCGTTTATGACCAAATGTTTCGATGTGGTTGCAGCTGAAGCCATATTACTTGGATTTCAGCACTATATCGTTATGCTCGGGACGACAGTACTCATCCCCACCATTCTGGTTCCTCAAATGGGAGGAGGAAAGGTTAGAATTGGGTTTCTCATGGTGTTTTTCGTCCACTTGATTGGAAGTTGATTTTTGTTTTCCCCTTTCCACTCAGGAAGAGAAAGCAAAGATGATCCAGACACTACTTTTTGTCTCTGGTTTGAACACACTGATTCAGACACTGTTCGGCACTCGCCTGCCTGCTGTTATTGGTGGCTCTTTTACTTTTGTGCCTGCAACACTTTCAATTGTCCTCTCCGGCCGGTATAATGGAATCCTGGATCCTAAAGAGGTCAGAAATTGCATGGTCTGGAAGTTTATCCTCTCATATACTTCTTGGTCTGATAATCTGATTTTTCTGTGTTGCTTGAGCAGAAGTTTGAGAGGATAATGCGTTCGATTCAGGGATCACTAATGGTGGCCTCAACTCTTCAAATGGTTCTTGGTTTCAGTGGCATGTGGCGAATCGTGACAAGGCGAGTTAAAATCTCATTTTGGTCAAAGATTTATAGTACATGGAAAAGAACTTGGGTAGTAATGTATTAAGAGAAGAAAAACTTTTTCTCAACTTCAATTTGTCAAGCCATTCAATTGCTGAGTGACATATCATTGTTGTTTCCAATTTCAGGCTCTTAAGTCCAATTTCTGTTGTTCCTTTGGTAGCCCTATCAGGTTTTGGGCTATACGAGCTCGGTTTTCCTCTGGTATGCCATTTGGTATAAGTTTCACTTAGGATTTCATAGAAATGAAAACAGAAAACCAAAACTATATATGGTTGCATTCTTAAACTTATTTAACGTTTATATGTGTGTAGGTTGCAAGCTGTGTGGAAATTGGACTGCCACATCTCATCCTTCTCGTAATCCTTTCGCAGGTATCTTCTACAAGAAATACACTCAAAATGGCTATTCACTTACTTGTGTACAAAATTGTATTCATGATTTTATTGTTACGCAGTACATACCCAACATGCTGAATGGCACAAACACAAAAGATGTGTTCTACCAGTTTTCTGTTATATTCTCTGTTGCCGTTGCGTGGGTTTACGCTCATCTTCTCACAGCGGGAGGAGCTTATAAGCATGCCTCAATGAGGACCCAATTCAGCTGCAGAACGGATCAGGCTGGAATCATCTCCGGTGCTGCATGGTAAAAAAAAACACGGGCTCAAATCCAAGACTTGGTATTTACCATCGATTCACGTCAGCATAAATTAAGCCGGTGTCTGTAAATTTCTGCAGGATAAGATTTCCATATCCATTTCAATGGGGACCTCCCATATTTCACGGGGGAGAAGCATTTGCAATGATGGCAACTTCATTCGTTGCTCTGGTTGAGGTAAAAGAAGCGTGCCACGATTCCATTTCTTTAGCTTGGTTTATACACTTTCAAGAAACTTGGAGTTTTTTTTTGAAATAAATAAATAAATTAAATAAATGTTTATTTACTCTCTTGACAGTCCACCGGTGCTTTCTTTGCTGTCGCCAGATATGCTAGTGCAACCCCACCGCCCCCTTCTGTTCTCGGCCGAGGCGTTGGCTGGCAGGTGATTTAATTGTATTATTATGATTATTAATATTATTGTGAGTACTTATATATTTGTTGCAATATTTGTAATAAAAATAGTTTATCTTTAGTGTTTTCTTTGAAGACAAGCTATATTCCATGAGAGTTCATAGCTGGTTGTGATTTGTATTAGGGAGTAGGCACTCTGTTATCGGCGGCATTTGGAACCGGGACCGGGTCATCTGTCTCAGTGTAAGATTCCTTTCATTCTTGTAGAAAACTCTAATTTTATTTTACTAATTTCATAGGAACCAAAGCTGTTGTGTTCTAAACACAAAAGGGAAGCATCTTTCTTTATTGTATATAGGGAAAATGCTGGTTTGCTAGGAGTCACTCATGTGGGAAGCAGGAGGGTAGTGATGATCTCAGCAGGTTTCATGATATTCTTCTCAATATTTGGTGAGTGCTAAATCATGGCTAGGCAAGGGGGGGCAAGGTTTAGGACACACACCCACATATTGTAGGACCCTTACCCCATTGTTTCCTCTTTCCAGGGAAATTTGGAGCTGTTTTTGCATCTATCCCAGTACCCATCATTGCAGGCTTGTACTGCCTGTTCTTTGCCTATGTAGGTATGTAGTAAAAGAAAGGTATTTTACCCGTCCGTAAATCCTTGAAAGACAAAACCCGAGCCGTGTAAAATTTAACTCGTTAAAACCACACACTGCAGGTTCAGCAAGCCTTGGGTTCCTCCAATACTGCAATTTAAACAGCTACAGGACTAAACTCATCCTCGGGTTCTCATTTTTCATGGGCTTCTCCATCCCACAATACTTCAACGAGTACACCGCGATTAACGGGCACGGCCCTGTACACACTAGAGCAAGATGGGTAAACTTTTTCTTTACTCCCAACGACTTGGATATTAATCACAAAAAAAAAAAAATTGTCCCATAAAGTGTTCCAAAGAAACATGTAGGGGTAGTAATGAATAAAAAAACTGTTGTCTGTGTAGTTCAATGATATGCTGAATGTGCCATTCTCATCTGAACCATTTGTGGCTGGGCTGTTGGGGCTGATCCTGGACAATACACTGTATAAAGGGGAAACAGAGAAGAAGGACAGAGGGATGGTATGGTGGGAGAAGTTCCGTTCATTCAAAAACGACAAGAGGAACGGCGAGATATACGCGTTGCCCTTCAATCTCAATTAGAGCTATTCCCCATCCCTGTGATCTAACTACTTCTTCCCCTTGCCACCATAACAGGCCATTTTTTTGGATGCAGTTTCACACATTTGTGCAACAATCATATATATATATATATATATACATAGACATATAGATATATTCTATTCTTGTTAATGAGAATTATTCCCATGCTACCCTAAACACACACACACACACATATTCCCCACTCTTTTCTTTGTAAAGTTATCAGAAGAAATGAAGAATTTATCAAGGCTGACTAGTTGATCATCTATTGTTTCTTACAAGTTAATTATTTTTTTTCATAGGGAACTTTGAGGATTGATATACAATTAATTAGTTTCTCTATAAAATATACTCCCTCCGTCCTAAAATTTTCTTTCCAAATATTATTCACATGGTCAAACTTTAATCATTTTCTTTACCTATTTTCATTAGTTATTGGATAAAATAATATAGTCATGGCAATTCTTGTTATGTAGAACTTTTGATATAGTTTTTAAATATATACTTTTTATTTTTTAATTTTACATCTAAAATCAAATAAGTTAAGTTGAAAATAATTTGTATCAAACCTCGTAAACCGAACTGGAAAAAAGTTTTAGGACGGAGGGAGTAGTTAATTTTATCTGTTCAAATTCAGTTGTCCACTTATTTTTTAGGAGATGCTCGGAATCAATTGCACGCAGGATGCTTGATTTATTTTATTTTCAATTCAATTTATTTGATTGTAAGTGTAAAATTAAAAATAAAATTTATATATATTTCAGAAATATACAAAAAGTTCTTCACAACAAGATTTGACACAACTATTTTATATTATAAAATGAAAATAAGCAAATAAAGTAAATAAAGTTTGGTCGTATAGATACTATTTGAGCAATTCATTTCCAAGGGAATACAATATTTTTATATTTACAACGGAATGAGTAAATGAACGACCCCAGAATAAAAAACAATTGTTCTTAGTTTAAGTATAATGAAAAGTATTACACTACTGATATTCATTTGAATGTGCAAGGTTCAATTGACATTGAATCTAAATATCATTATATGACATGGCCCCTAATTAGGAACTTATTGTGCCCCATTCGAAAAATTTGCAGTTCATATCCCCCCTAACACCCTAGTAAATTCTTGCACCCCGTCTCGATCCAAACCTACCTCCCACCCCTCCATTTGCACGCCATAGTTTTAGTTGACTTTGATGTCAATTTTATTGACTCTAAAGTCAACTAAAATTATGGAGTGCAATTGAAGAGGCTGGTGTTGTCGATTCGGGTCGCGCCAAGGGCAAAGATTTACCGAAGATTAGGAGGTAGGAATCATCAAATTTTTGAAAAGACACCGTAGGGTCTTCAATTGAGGCCTATGTCATGGGATTTCAATGTCAAGAGAACCCTGTCATATTTGAAATTTTGAATAATAATGAGATAAGTGTTAGAGGAAAATGAATAGCATAAAGAAGGGCTAAAGAATTGCTTTAGTAGGAAAGAAGTGAAGAGGCTTGAACTAAATGTTGATAGAGATCGATCGAAAATAGCCAAGTTTCATTGGAACAAGCAATTATCATATGCTCTCTCTTGCGTGTACTTTTTCTATATCAATTCGTACAAAATTATAATCCAAAACGAGAAGAGATGCTTTATTTTTAATTGGCAAGGCGTGACTGTTTGGATTTTGTAACCATTGCACTCATGATCCATTAGTGATGAGTTAATTATAATTAGTGTTTTTGTTACACTACATATATAGTCGAACTTTGTCATGAACTATTTGATTAGAGATTGATGGATTGTTAACTCTGTACTAAAATAGACTAACGCTTGGACAATAGGGCTTTAGCCTAAGGCATATATGTCGTGAGGTGGTAAAAGGAGATAGGCCTTCAAAGCTTTAAACGAATGTTGGCATTCGTTGGTCCACATGAATTCTCTGGCCTTCTTGATCGTCTAGAAGAACGATGCCGCTTGATCAATGATCTTAGATAAGAATCTGCTCAGAGCAGCTATCCTTCCGGTCAATTGCTGGACCTCCTTCACATTCTGTGGGGGTTCCATATCCATGATAGCCCGAACTTTCACATGATTGGGTTAGATTCCTCTCCTACTGACCATATGTCCTAGAAACTTGCCACCCTGTATACCGGATGTGCATTTCTTAGGATTCAGATGCAAATTGTACATCTTCATGATTTGGAATACTTTATCCAAATCTCGAGCATGTGATTCGGCTCCTTTAGATTTGATGATCATGTCATCTATGTATGCCTCCATGCACCCACCTAGAACAGGAGCAAATAGTTTGGTTATCATTCGGGCGTAGGTCGCCCCTGCGCTCTTCTGCCCGAATGACATCACTCGGTAATAATAAATCCATTTAAAGTTGTGAAAGAAGTCTTTTCTTCATCACTTGAGAGAATCCAGATATGATGATACCCGCTGAAGGTGTCCATGAAACTCATCAACTCACACCCAGCCGTCTCATCTACCAACTGATTGATATTCGGCAACGAGAAAGGGTCTATAGGGCAAGCTTTGTACATGTCGGTGTAATCTACGTACATCCTCCAGGTATTCCCTTTGGGTGTCAAGACCATATTTGCCAACCATTCGAGATATTTTACTTCCCAGATATGCCCAATGGACTTTTGGGTGTTCACCTCCTTAACAAATTCCCTTCTCTCGGAAGACAGAAAACACTTCTCCTGTTTAACCGGTTTGTGGTTAGAGTCAACCGCTAGCTTGTGACAGATGATTTGCTTGTCAACCCCTGGCATATCTCTTAGGCCCCAAGCAAACAAAATCTTGAAGGCCACAAGTGTGCTTACTAATTGAGCCTTCAACTCCTGACGTATGGCTCCTCCTATCTTCACCTTTTGATTTGGTCTTGCCGCATTTAAGACCACCTCCTCTATCTCTTCAACCGACTCAGCTTTGGGTTGGCCTTCCTCTCTTAGAATTTCTGCACAGATGGTACAAACATTCTCATCTACTCAGGTGTGCTTCTTGGTTTCCCTGACATAACACGACCTCGACAAGCTTTGATTCCCCCTCGCGACGCCTACTCCCGTCGGTGTAGGGAATTTCAAACACAAATGGGTCGGGGAGATAACACACTCCAAGTCCTCGAAGCCCGGTCGCCCTAGGATTAAATGGTGTGCACAATCAAGGTGCAATACCATAAACTCCATATTAAGCTGGAATCTGTGGGTGCTATATCCGACCTCAACCTTGACCGTTATCGTCCCTTCTACCTCTATTGTATCTCTTGTAAATCCAGACAATGGGGTGTGGATGAGCTTGAGGTTTACCCGTGACAATCCCAATTCCTTGAATGTGTTGTTGTGCATGATGTTCACGAAACTCCCCGTATCCACTAGGGTTCGATGAACCACTACCTTGTTAATCTCCACCCTTATTACACGGGCATCTCTTTGAGGGCTCACCACTGGTGGGTAATCCTCTTTGGTGAACAAGATTGACTCTCTCTTTTTCTTCATCGGAAGGGGAGGTCTCTGGATCTTCATCAAATGCACCATATGCTTCCATTTCTTCTTGGTGGAAGCGGAATCTCCACCTATATTGCCGCCCATGATGAAACAACATCCCAAGTGTCGCGGGTTTTGCCTTTTGTCTTCGTTGAGGTTGTCACACTCTCTCCCCATGTGCCTTCTTCCATCATCTCAGTCGTCCCCATTCGTGATCGCCACATGCTCAATGGGTGGCCTTCTCCAAGTACAAGTTCCTGAAGCCCGGGCGTCGATCAATCTCCCCTAGGTGCCGATCCCATTGTGATCATCTAGTCCATCTCCCTCTTTAGCATAATGCACTTCACTATATTGTGGGTGCTATTACGGTGATATTCACAATGTTTGGCCACATCCTGGACATTGCAACTTATACGGTATTAAGATGAGGAGGGGAGATTTTAAATGACGTGAACAGACATCCTTCATGTTTGGTATCCTACTGGGTTAGGGCCCTTATGTAGTGCTTCTTCTTCTTATCCTTTGACTCTCCTGCTATAAGCGACACCTTCTCGTTCTTCATAATTTCAGCCTTTGGTTCCTCGTCGTCTTCTTCTAGAGCTAGGTACTTGGATCTTGCCAGCAAATCTTGGTGAGTTGGGAGTGGATTCCTCCTCAACTCCTTGCGCACAACCCCTTGGGGGAGTGCTTCTTGGAGCATAGCGATTAGAGCTTGGTCGTCCGCCCCTTACCTCCTTCTCCCAACAGGATATAAACTTAATGTCAAAAGATGAGCCACTCTTCTTAACATCCTAGTGAACCCTCCAAATCTTGAACAATTATAATATATTGAAAATTAATGTCAAAAGATGAGTCTGTATATGTTGCAACCGGATGTACCAGAAGTAAGGTACAGTCGGCCAGCCAGCTAGTACTCATTTTGAAGTAATGTAATACTCATTCTCGCACAAAATATAAGTGTTTATTTTGAAATACATAGTACTCATTCTGAAATAATGTAGTACTTATTTTGAATGAACGTAGTACTCAATTTCACATATTTATTCAGTACGCTTATAATATTCATTTACGAATAATGTAGTATTCATTATGAAACAAAGTAGTGCTCATTTTCAAATAACGTAGTGCTCATTCTCAAGTGACGTATAATTTATTTCCTTCACATTTGGAAAATATAGTCTAATAATCTTACTGCCATCATCTTCATAACACCTAGGGTTGGGTCCGGAAAACCGAAAACCGAAATCGATCGAAACGAGCTAGAAAAAAAACCAAACCGAAAAAACCGAATGTAAAAAAACCGAACCGTTATTGTTTGGTTCCGTTTTGGTTTTTACTTTGAACAACCGAACCGAACCAAATAAACCGAACTTATTTATATGCTTCATTTTATTTATATGAGTATATGTGATATGTATAAAAATCATATAAACAAAAATGTAAATAAATTAATTACTAGTCAATTAAAGTTTTTTCTTAACTATTAATTAAATATTTTAACCATATTATAAACTTTAAAAAATCTAAGAATATAAACACCAACAACTAATCCTAATATAGAATTATACGGAGTATTACATTAAAAATTAAAATGAGTAGTTAACATATTTAAATAAAAAAACTTTGATGTAATAATGAAAATAAAAGTATTATATAAAAAAATCCAAATTCTCTGCAATTGATTTTACATACAATATCTTTAAGATTATATAGAATCTTCTAGATGTTTGTTAGACACTTGACACATATTTTGTATATAAAATTGAACCAATGAGAATACTAACCTTCCGCTCGGCTTTTTTTGTGTGTAAAAATTAAGCAAAAAAACCAAACCCAAACTTACGTATTGTTATTGCTTCGTCGAGTTAGTATTTATAGAATTTTTAATGCTTATAAATATTTACTTTTATAAACCGAAAAAACCGAAAAAAACCAAGATAAAAACCGCATAAAACCGAACCGAATAACCAACGGTTTACATATTTTTTATACAAAACCGAACCGAACCGAACCGCCAACTTACCTTCCGTTTTGTTTTTGGTTTTGGGTAAAAACCGAACCGCCAAAACCGAACCCACCTGTAATAACACCTCATTGTTGCAAATCAATCAAACATCTTCATCACCATAGACTGCAGTTAGGATTTCTCGCAGTTGCCTTCATCATCCATTGACGCGCACCCGTGCTTTCTTGATCTCGCTGGATCGACACATGAAGGGTAGGCAGCCACTTCGGGTCGGATCTCTGCTCTTCCTCCCCAAATCATGCGGCCTCCTGGCCGATTTCATAGCAAAATTCGAGTCAGATCTCTGCTCCTCCCCAATCACGTAGCCTCCTAGTGATTTCACATAGATTTTACGCCGACGATAAGAATCATACCACTAGCTGTATGATACTCATACAGCTAGCTGTACGAGAAAAATAATACAGCTAGGTGTACTGTATAATTTGCTTTAAAAGATTCTTGTTAATTTTGAAATAAATTAAAATGAAATTTGAGGATCGTCGAATATGGCAAATTATATTATACATCCGGTTGTACCCAATTTTGGGTACAACCAAGAAATTATTTATCATATAATTTTATTTTACATGAGAATGAACACTATGTTATTTGAGAATGAGTATTGTTTTGTTTCAGAATGAACATTAAATTATTTGTAGATAAATATTATAATTATAATGAACCAATATGTGAAAATGAGTACTGCATTATTTTAGAATGAATACCATGCTAATTATATTTGTTTCAAGAATGAGTACTTCTTTATTTTAAAATAAGTATTACTCGGATGTACCTATTTATAGGTATATCCTGGTGTACCATGTATTTCTCGCCGAATACGGAGTAAGTGAGTAAAAGTGTAAAACTGACAAAAAAATACTCTAACAGTAACATCGTAGAACTGAAAAAGTCAACGTGAACAGAGCCATGGTCCAACTAAAATCACTCCACCCACCCACCCCCTCTCACCTACTCAACATCCACTCCTGCCCTACCCTCCCCACCCACCCACCCCACCCCCCTCGCCCCTCTCTCATCTTTCTTCCACCCCACCCCCACCCCCCACCTCCATGCCCTGCTCCATCTCTTCTTTCATGGAGAAATGCTCATAGTTTTCCAAATCTGCTTCAAGAAATTCAAGGTATGTTTTATATTTATCCATGTTTTGAATCATTTGCTGTCTGGGTTTTGTTTCTATGCATTTCTTTGGGGTTTTATTATTTTTACTATTGCTATTTGGAGCTGTGCCCTTGTTTGGTATTTGGGAAAATATCTAGAAAAAGAATCGAAATTGAGTTGGGAAGAAAAGTGGTTCTTTGAAGCAAGAAAAGTTCTTAAAGATTGCCATAGATAAAGAGGACTGAACTTTTCCTGTGTCAGTTTTGTTGCATTGAATCTAAATGGGTATATGTATATAAAAAGAGACAGACCAGGAAGTCAATTTTCTTTTCCTATTTTTTTATCTTCATTTTTTGGTATTTTTCATGTCTAGAGAGATGGAGTTGAAGGGCTGTCACTTGTTAATAACTGATTGCCTCATGTAAGCTTCAGCTTTTGAATGATCATGATCTTTAGTCATGCTGCTATTGAAAACATCACTTTGAACTCGCATCTGTAAGTGGAGAGTGAATAGTCATCAGTCCCGGAGGCGCCGCTCCTGCAATAATGAGGGACGAGGCTGGCTTCTTTGTGGTCAGAAAAGGAGATATTGTTGGTGTTTATAAAAATTTGAGTGATTGCCAGACTCAAGTTGGATCGTCGGTAATGAATTTCATTTCTCTCACCTGCGTAAGTTATATGAGCCGGATTTTGTTTCTAAACGGCTCTGAGTTGCATTGTGGGCATTCAATGTTTTCTTCTTCGTTTCTTCGACAGATATGTGATCCACCTGTTAGTGTATATAAGGGTTTCTCTATGCCTAAGGACACAGAAGAGTATCTTCTTTCTTGTGGGCTTAAGAATGCTCTTTACTCCTTCAGAGCCCAAGATCTCACTGATGATCTTTTTGGCAGTTTGGTGCCGTGTCCTTTTCAGGTAAGACATAATTCTTTATGCAGTTTTAGTAGTCAGTCCATTTATTTTCTTCTCAAATCAAGGCGGTCATCATATATGGTATGGAATGTTTTGCTCAAGCCTTACCTATTAGAGTCAATGCAATCATGTTGTCACTTAGAAATTCGTGTGTTTGAATTTGGTGGAGGGTTATGTGGGATACATAAACTTTTCATGTTTTCGACTTTGTGGGCTAAAAAGTTCATTAGAATGTTTTAGCTTTAGGTCCATAATGGCACATTAAACTTTCTTTGCATCTTACTTTATATGAAGTTTTGGACAGTAAATGCTGCAATGCATCAAGGGTCTAACGGAAACAACCTTCCTGTCTTTTATGGGGACAAGGTTGCGTACAATTTTACCCAGATCCCGATAGAGTTGGGATTATATTCGGTTTGTAGTAGTATTAGTAGTTTTTGTTTTTATAAATACGCGTTGGGCCATTTTTTAAAACATTTTATTTCTTCAGCAACCTTCTTCCTCCAAAGGTGGAACTTCAAATGAGCACATACCAAAGAAAAGGCCCCCAGAAGCAATGTGGCCTGACTATGCTGTAAGTTAAACTTGATATTTTCTAAATATGCCTTGTATATGTATTTATGTTAGGGTCTGAAAGCAGGGAATGGATGCATGCTTGGCATCTAAACTGTGTATTAAATTGAGACTTGTGAGAGTTTCATGCTCTATTAGTGGATATGAGTTTTCTAGCCAACACCATATATTATTATCCCATTTAAGCAATATCCTTTTTATGTGAAAACATTGTGTATCTTCACTCACTCATCATTTAAGAAGCCAAAACTTTGACTCCTACTTGATTCTGAAATAGAATGACCGTTACATTAAAGATGTTTCAACCCTTGCTTGGATATACTTGAATCAACATCATTAGAAAAACTTTAAGTTTAGCAACGGTCCGAAGTTTCTCTTGTTCAATTGGAAACCTTCAATACTGTTTTGGTGGTTGCTACATGGAAGTTACTTGGTTGTTTAGAGGGAAATTGTAAACATTAGCTTACAATATAATCTCAACTCTGTTGGGGTATTTTTAATTTTTTTTAAATAAAATTAAAAATACGGAGAGGCTGTTTATGTTAGACCCTTGATGCATTGCTGCATTTACTACCCAAAGTTCATAGGAAGTTGGACAAAAAGAAAATTTAATGTGATGTTTTGATTTACTTGATTACTTCATTATTTACCCGAAGCCAAAATATCATCAATAATGACTCTATTAACTCCCTTGACAGTGGATGTAATCAAAATGGATCAAGGGCTTCATCGTTTGATTTAGTCCATTATAAACCTTGATTTATCACGAATAAATAAAGCTCCATTCTTCACAACACATATGAAGTATATTTTTGTGCTTCTGAATGTAGTAGGCATGATACAGGAACTTTAGTCATTAGGGCTTAGTCAGTTCTTCAAGATGGGAATCCCAAGATTGTTAAAGGAATCTATAGTCTATACAATTTTTTTGCAATAATTATGGACAGTGGATTCCAACAGAGACTAGAGTCACTTTTGTTCTGTATAAAAAATAGAGCTGCAGTCTTTAAGAACACTGATTCAACTTTTGCTGATGTGTTAATTTGCAGGATGCTGTCGGATCAGCAATTATACCACATGATTCTCTAAGAAAGCATGCCAAATTAGAACAAAAGGGTGATCTATCTATATCTCCGAGTGTGAGTGGCTATTTGATGGCTGCATGCAAGATTTATGATATTCTGTATTTTCAACACGTCGGGTCATATCTCATATGTATTTTTACTTTTTTCCGGATGTCTCAGAAACCCAAAACTTTTCTGAGTTTTTATACCTTTTGTTCTGTGGAGTGAAACGGCCTCTCTACTACCAAGTAGGGGTAAGGTCTGCGTACAAAGTAGAAATCTTCCCCAAACCCCACCCTACTTTCTGTGGGATTTTAGTGGGTTTGTTGTTAGCTCATTCATATTTTGCTGGTTATGGTTTTATGACATGTGTCAAATGAACAGCGCTCTTGTTCCCTTGAATTTGATGGCACGTCAAAAGGAAATCCTGGACCAGCTGGGGCAGGAGCAGTCCTGCGAGCCGATGATGGGACTTTGGTATTTAGTTCATTTTCATTGCCGATCTCCCCACGTCCTTAATACTCCCCTGTCCTTTAAAAGATTCAATTTTGAAAACATATTTTTATCCAAAAAGAAATCTATTTGAACAAAAGAAACTAATTTGCATCACATTAAATTTTATCTACAAAAGAAACCGTGCAAAACAGATTAATTATATTGAATTTAGCTAAACCAACATATAAATATAATTAAATAGCTATATTTGATGGTTTTCAATAGGCGTACCTTGCTAAAACAAAAAGGTTGTACCTTTGTGAAATAGGATTTTTCTTTTCATGGGACGGAGGGAGCGAGCACTTATTTGAAACTACCATCTTCTGTACAGGTTTGCCGGCTTCGTGAAGGTCTGGGTGTAGCAACAAGTAGTGTTGCTGAATATAGAGGCATTATTTTAGGGTTAACATATGCACTTGGCAAAGGGTTTCAAAGTGTTCGCGTTCAGGGTGACTCTAAGCTTGTTTGCATGCAGGTTTGTGTGTCACTTAGGCTATGTTTGGCATTAGCTTCAGCGTTTTAAAAATGCTATCCAACGGCATTTTCTATGTTAATCACTTAATCTGTATCATTAAAAAACTATCAAAAATGCTAACTATAATCACAAATGCTATTCCCAAACGAAGCCTTATTCCATTCATCCGTTTCTTTTCTGAATACAGTGTTTGGTTGACTTTCCATGATACAGATCCAGGGTCTATGGAAGGTTAAAAATCAAAATATTTCAACCCTATACGAGCAGACAAAACAGCTAAAGGAAAGGTTCATTTCCTTCCGGATAATTCACGTTTTGCGGGTAATTCATCATTCTTCACAATGTATCTGTTATGGTCGATGTATCTTTCTATTGCATGCTTCTCTATGGCTCCATATGGTATTAGCTTCGGCATTTTGAAAAAGCTGTCCAATAGGTAGCTTTTCCCTTGAGGATTTTCAACCTTAATTTGCACCATTAAAAGTTTATCCAAAACTTTAATGCTAATCACCCATGTTGTTCCCAAACAAAACCTATGTTTTTTTAAAAAAATTACCATTTAGGGCTATAAAATTCATTTGAGTACATTTTTGGGAGTAGATGTAAGGTTTGTGCCCCCCCCCCCAATAAAAAATACCCGAAGACCTTACTCCTTGAGTAAGATATTTGGTTTTGACTGTATTTTTTTCAACAGGAATCAAACTCGGATGCTGATGCACTAGCAAGCATGGCCGTTGATCTTCCTGGTAAAATTACAATCTCTACTAATCATCAAGCATTTCGTATATATTGTTATTCTATTCGTCTTTTGGGGACGACCTCTCTACTTTTGGGCGAAAATAAGGTCTGCTTACACACACGCTCCCTCTAGACCCTACTTTTTAATGAATTTTTACTGGGTTTGTTGTTGCTGCAGAAGGCGAAATTCGAGAGGAAAATGACAAATAGTTCCAGAATCAATGTTAGGCCCCCTCTTCCGAACAATGCAATGACTTATAGAGGAAAGTTTTTTTTTTTTTTTATATTTAGCAGCCGGGTTTCAAAGATAAGAATGTTTCTCAATGTCCAGTTTTGTTTAGTGTTGCTGCAATCCGATGATATGTAATGTTGTTGAAGTAGAGCTTATAACGGGTCGGGATCGATAACATAGAAACAATTGGTAGACTTACTTCACTCTGTTAGTGTTTGCCATTTGTGTAGTAGTGTAGAAGTACTTCAACTCAATGCCTTATCTGTGGATTCTGTTGTGTTGAAGTACTTGGGCAGCATTTGGATGGGTTTCTTTTTTTCTTTTTCTTCTCTTTTTCTTTTTTTTTTTGCAGTAGACTCTGGAATTTTGATTCTTGAAATTAGGTATGAACTAGTGTTGTATTTGTTTGAAATTCCAGGCACAATCACTTGTTGACTTTATTTGCCAAAATTTGACTTTTAGAAATAAACAATAGCTTGGGTTATTTGAGAATTAAGTAGAGTAATTACTTGATTTTGAAAGTTGAAACACCAGTGTCAATACTTCATTAATTACGCACCCTAAAGAAGTTGCAAGTCATAAAAAAGAATCACTTGCAATGGTAAAAAAGATATTTGACTATAAATTGAAAAAAACTTTCTCCATGCCAAAACAAAAGGCTTGCAGTTTAACTTGACACAAAGGTTTATACTCCGTAATAGTTAAAATATGTGGTTGAAAGTTATGTATAGCCCAGTATAGGAGAGAAAAATTGTGAACCACTCATAGCTTTTCATAAAAAGAAAGAAGCTTTTTTGGGACGTCCAAAAAGGATAATAAGAAATCACTTTTTACGATGGAGGGTGTATCATCCCAAATCGTATCAAATATGAGGTCCCAAAATAATTTTTATGATTTGACTCTATATTTCCATCATCTTCGATGGAGCCAAAATTTCACCATTTTTTGGCTTTGGGGTGTGATGGAATAAATCAAAATGGATCTCTAAACTGTCTGCGTTTCTTTAATTAATGAAGTAGCAGTTAGTCAAGCAATGCAACTTTCGACGTTGAGCCGGGGGTCTCTTTGGAAACAGCCTTTCTACTTTCAAGTAGGGGCAAGGTCTGCGTACACACACCCTCCCCAGACCCTACTCTTGTGGGATTTAACTGAGTTGTTGTTGTTGTTGTTGATTTGACTCTATAGAGTTTAGTACTTCCTCTGTCTCAAAAAAGGACTCATTGCTTTTTTTTTTGGGGGGGGGCGTCTTAAAAAACATCCTCTTTTCTTTTACGGAAAAACTTTGATTGGCTCACAATCTCTCTCTTCTGTATCAATTTCGACCACACATTTTACTTTTTTTAAATTTAAATTCAAGTCAACCTGAGAGCCTTTTTTTTAGGCGGAGGAAGTAAGTGTTAAAAAGTGAGTTGAGTGGGGTAAAATTTAGAGAGAATTATCTAAAAAGTATTCAAGTGGTACTATATTCACTTTCATTTTAGCTTAACCCACTCCATTTACAATAAATAGTTAACCTTGTCCTTAAAAATACAAGAAATTGAGATGCAATTTACCATTTAAGGACAAAATTGTCCATTTAACATAATACTGGTGAAATTCTAACGTCATCTTTCTCTAGAAAATATTTTCTTCCTTTAGATCCTGATTAGCTAGGGAAGAGGTGTAGATTTTTCTGCAATTCCTTCCTATCACTTGTCTATTGTTCTTTATTCTTTTCTTCTTCCATTTTAAATAAATCTCATCTGATCATATTGGTGGTGAATCTTAGATTTGATTTTTTCCCCGTTGATGGTGATGTTTCTCTCCACCTTTTGTGGGTGTTTGCTTTTTATTTGTTTGGTTATGGTTTAGTTGCCCTTCGTTGTGGCTCCGTGAAGTGCAAATCTAGTTGTTGTTCTGTTGTCACTACTATGTCAAAGTCAGTCGATCTACATTTGAAATTTTGACTTCCTTATGCATTAACAATAAGTATAGTTGTAAATAGATTGTTGACATCACACTTTATGATGAGTTTTCATCCTTAGGATATCCTCCTTAGAGTACTAGTATATGGACCATCATTGTAGGAACGAGTAGTGGGCGAGAATTCCGAATCCGTGGTCTTGTTCCTATAATACTCTGTTTTGTTTGGGATAACAAACTTTTGTCCCGAACTCGTTCCAGACTGTTTCAAAATGGGACGGGACCAGGACACATAAATATTTTCTCGTTCCGTCTCGTTGTCTCGTATATATATATATATATATATATATATATATATATATATATATATTATATATATATATATATATATATATATATATATATATATATATATATATATATATATATATATATATATATATATATATATATATATATATATATATATATATATATATATATATATATATATATATATATATATATATTATATATATATATATATATATATATATATATATTATATATATATATATATATATATATATATATATATATATATATATATCTATATATCTATATATTTATATATATAATGATAAACCACAAAAAAGTATCACAATCTTTGTCTTTCTCAAGATAGATACAAACAAATATCCATATTCAAGCATTCTAAAAAATGGGCTAGGAGCGGAACATCTAAAAATCCGGAATATTCCGACGCATCTAACCCCAATTTGTGGCTCATAGTTTTTATGAAACTTATAGGACTACCTTTTGAAACATGTGGTACATTTTTTCATGTTGCCTTGTTTTTTCAGCTTGTGGCCGGAACCGATTGGAAAAAGCTAGACAAAACACGGAACGGTATAAAACTCGAACCCTCCCAACCCGTGCCCACCTCTAGTAAGAACTATTTTGTATGTTCCAGCCTATAGTTTAATAAAGTTTATGTGTTATGTTTTCTCTATTATTGCATTTCAATTTTTTTGATTGATTGTAAGTGTCATTCAACATTGATATAAATTTATTTTACTTGTTATTAAAAAACATACTCCCTAACACAGGGACACATGTGGATTTAACAAAAAAATGTGGATTTAACAACAATCGTGGTATTAAAACACACTACGAACCTTCATTCTGGTGTATTCGTCCAGTTTGATTTTTTTGTTAAGACATACGAATTGAACTTTGAACCTCAATTAAAGTGAAAATTGTATTGCATATTAGTATAAAAATAAGTTTATTAAACTTATCTTACAGAGAAATTTGAAAACTTTATTTCATTGTACTAATATGTAGTAGAAATTTAGGGTCCGTTTGGTACACGGAATTGATGGAATTGGAATTGAATTGGAATTGAATTGGAATTGAAATTCCATGGGATTCAATTCTATAGAATTGAATTCTGCCAATTCCAATTCATTTTTTGCACTATCAATTCCAAATCCACACAATTTTTGTACTACCAAACACCAGAATTGGAATTGAAGCCCTCAATTCCAATTCCATAGTTTGAATTCCGTGTACCAAACGGGACCTTAGTTCAATTGATGATCAAAATTTATCCAGTTTGACTCAAAAAAATCAATTTGGAAGAATGCACTGAGGAGAGAATATTCAACTTCCTCATATAATACCATTTGTTATATCACCTTGGTTCAAATAACATTGAGAACCAATGTCATGGGATGACCCGGGGGTGCTCCGATGCCCCGTTCGTAAAATTGACGGTTCTTACCCCCCCTAATCCCCTCGGTAAACCCCCCCACCACGCCCCGACCCGAACGCGGCCCCCCACCCCCTTCAATTGCACCCCCAAGTTGATTTTGACTTTGGAGTCAAAATTTGACTCCAAAGTCAAAATCAACTTGGGGGTGCAATTGAAGGGGGTGGGGGGCCGCGTTCGGGTCGGGGCGTGGTGGGGGGGTTTACCGGGGGGGTTAGGGGGGGTAGGAACCGTCAATTTTACGAACGGGGCACCGGAGCACCCCCGGGTCATCCCATCACATTGGTTCTCAATGTCATTTGAACCGGCCTCTTGTTATATATTAATTTTATTATACCAAAATGCCCTTTTTACTGCTGCCAACAATCTCGTCTGCTCCACTACTCCCCAACGTAGTTTTAATTACCACCATAGTTGCAATGTCTTCTAGATTCCAATGTCGTGTGTGGCCTTTAAAAATGTCCATTGCAATGTCTCCTTAGATTATGTTTAGTTCAAGAAATTTTGAAGGAAAAAAAAGAAAATAATTTTCTTTCGTTTTTCTCACCAAAACAGGAGGAATTTGTTTTTCTTCCACTTTAGTACATTTTGCCTTCAAATTTGCTTTCCTTCCACTTTGCTTTTCTTTTTTCCTTTAACCAAACATGAAAAATTGTTTTTTTTTATTTTCTTTCAAATTCCTTGAACCAAACGTAGTGTTAATGTCCATTGGTGAGACATTGTGGCAAATTCAATGTTCGTTGACGTGTTTTTATCAATCACATTTCAGAACATTGACCATGTTGCTTATGTACTTGAATCTTAATTCTTATTGACTATTTTATGTACTTGAATTTACTTAAATTGGACGAGAATTTTAATAAACGTTGTTAATCAGTTCGAAGGTATAGAGTGCACACTCATTCAACGATATTAAAAATTCCAAATCGGGATCTAGGCAGCAGCCCCCGATAACGGGGTCCAAGGGACGGTTTGCGCATCCTTTATGAAAAGGCATGTCGCATTGGAATGTTTAGTACTCCTTCCGTCCCATTTTATAACGCCTATTCAAACAAATCATTACATTCACCAAATCCATCACCTAATTTAAGTACACATCCAATCAAAGTCTTGGAGGGAAAAATTCCCTCCATTACACCAAAACTAAAATTGCTAGTCTATAAAAGGAAAGCAGCACTTTACAAATTTATTGCACTACTTTCGTGCAAAACATTCCAAAAAATGGAAACTCCATTGCCCTATATCAACTCCAGCCAAACAGCCTTTGGGTCATTTTCAAGTCTTCATCCACTTCAAGGAAATTCCAGTGCTGCACTTCAAGGAAGTTAGTCCTCCAATTAAAAAAACCAGGAGAAACTTAACAAATATGGAAAGGAAAGTAATCCTAGATTGATTGCTTCACAAGACCACTAATGGGAAACTTCAACATAACACGATTAAACAAATCATGAACGACTTCAACATATGCCGTAGAAGTGTTAGTTCACTTTGGGGTACATGTCGTAACCAACTTATGGATGAGTCAGTATTGGATGCAAGTAACAACAGGATTGGCATGGTTGGTAGAAAAAGAGTGCAGTTAAATTTGAAACAGATATAGAGCATTCCATTCCACAGAAGAACAAACATACGCTCACTGTCTGCAGCCATACAAGTACCCAAATCCACACTACATAGGTGCATACAACAAGGGCAAATGCTATCAAACCTTTCCTCACAGAAGAGAACAAGTTGAAAAGGTTAGCTTTTGTGTTAAACCAATTTGTTCCAGAATCCCTTCCACACTCTCCCATTTTTAAAGATTTTTCCTGTACTATTCATGTGAATGAAAAATGGTTTGAAATGTCCAAACAATCATTGAGAGTGTATATAACTGAAAGGGAGAGAGAGCCCCATAGGACAGCAAAAAGTAAAGCTCACATTCCCAAACTGATGCACTTATGTCATTATGTGCAGTAGGGAGGCCTTTCTTTGGTCCTGAAGGAGAGGTAATTTGGGATGGGAAAGTTGGCATTTGGCCTCTAACAGTTCAAACTTCCTGCACAAAGGAGGAGTAAGAATAGGGCTGCAGGAAGGTACAAGGAGGAAATAATTACAAGTTGACACATATTGGCAAGGCAAGACTAGAGAGGAAAGGTGCACTGCCAAACCAACTTCAGGGAAGCACAGAACTGTATGAGGCCAGTGTGTGCTTTACAAGGTGTCCCAACTAGTCATGGGGAAGGGGAAGGGAGTGCATCAGAAGCAGTGTAATTCTGTTCATTTTGTTTTTTGTTTTTGAAATGTGCTCATGATATGCACTTAACTGGTTTTTTTTGTCAAAAGTGTGTATGGGCAGCATTGTAAGCAAACATTTTTTTGGGATGAATGCATGTTTCTTCACTCTTAAAACCTCCAAACACATTACATATAGTGGGAGGCCACACAATGTTACCTCCTACACTAATCTGAAGTGGGTGGCTTTAAGAACACATATTAGGGTTCCATAACACAGACAGAAACATCACAAATTCTAGCATACTGCCCATAAGCAAATTACAAACAGCACGCGGGCATATAGTCATATGGCAATATTCAGTGCAAATTGTCATCATTAGTTTCCCATTTAGTGTCAGCAAGTAGACTAAAGCACATAAGGAGACACATAATTGAAATATTACACCCACATAAGAAGAGAGGAATACTCCCCTAGAAGTCTTTGTAGTGTCCCGTTGGATCTGAGATAAAATATTCCCACAGAACATCATCCCCCTCTTTGTATTCGTAGGACTCAGATTGGGTGTCATCATCGTCCTCATCCTCTTTCTTCTTTATCGCTTTACAATCATCCTCTTTAGGCTCATCCCCTTTGGGCTTGTAATAGGCGGCAAGCCTTTCCCTCAGCATTTCCATCTACTTTTCAATACAAATCTCATCAAACGCATATTCAAGCTCTATTTTGTATGAATTGGGAGTACTAAGGCAGATGAGAAATCCATTTCATCATCTGTTCCATCCATCTCTGCGATCTACAGAAAGAACAAATGAAAAACATTAATTAGATTGTTGAAATAAGATTAATATACGGAAATGTGGAAAAAACTAACCTTAGATCTCGAAAGGAGTCGGGTCTCCCCTAGATCTGAATCGCAGGTACAGAAAAGAAAAAACCCCTAGATCCAAATTCCAGAAAAACAAAAATAGATGAAAGGACAGAGGAGAACGATGAAAGGTTAGAAGACGAGAAGGATGAAAGAGCAGATCTGTGAGAGAGGAAAGTGATGAAAGAGGAGAGACACATTGAAGATGAAAGAGGAACGATGAGGATTACGTCTGGCAGAGAAAGATAAGATCGAGAAAGAATGCAGAGAAGATGATTCAATGGGTAGGAGTAATTAGATGGAGGGTATTTTGGGAAGTGCACATAAATTATCATACCAAATAAGGAAATAGGCATATCATTTTGGGACGGACGGAAAAGAAAAACAAGCATTATAATTTGGGACGGAAGGAGTACCAAGCATTCGAATGTCTTAGGAATAAATGCATGCAAAACTATAGAAACAACTATTCGCATGTTAACCACTATATACAATTAAATCCTTGAGTCTAAACACTTGAATGTTATGTTGTTTGTTCGAAATTTGATCGATACACACACACACACACACACACACACACACACACACACACACAGAGAGAGAGAGTCCATGGTATGCTTCAGAGAAACGAGGAATCCATACTTGTTCTAGTTACTAACGTCTTACTCAACAGCAATAACAAGTCCAACAATAAAAAGGCTTTATCCCACTAAGTGGGGTCGGCTACTAATGTCTTACTCGAATGAAATATTTTTGTACACCATGAAATAATTTAAATTTGAAAATGTGTTTCGTGCAATTCGTTTGGTCTATTAAGGTTGCCTCTCCTCAAAATCTCCAATAGAGGTAAGGGTCTAAACAGATAATATCCGTGACGGATATGGCAATATTCGAATCTGTATCCGGCGGATATTTACTATGCTATATCCGAATCCGACAGATAATTATTAGTTTCGGATATATCCAGATCCGATTAGATATCCGAAAGTAACCGAATCCGAACAAAATATCCGAATCCGTTTAAAAATCCAATTAGATGTCCAAATCCATTTATAAATGGATTAAACACAGTCCAAATATGTAATTGAAGTCTATAATACTGAAAAAAACTTTAGAATACAAAAAACAGTAGTAAATATTTCACCAAAAATCTAATAATATGAACAAAAATATAAATTTCCAATCGACCAAGTACAAATCATATTTAGTGTATCTCAAAATCTGCTCAAGAAGATAATCTTTGATGCATCCAAAATTGCATGCTATTTCACTTGCTTCATACTTCAAAAGCCACAATAGACCAAACCGGTTAAAAAAGTCAAAGTAGGAATGAAATTGTGTTTCCTAAAACAACAAAATGAAGTTTACTAATTAGCATTGAAATCAAAACTGAAAATCTAGTGAAAATATTTAATCATTTATTCCTCATATGAATGATGTATATTGAAGTGTATGCTTAGGAAGGTATATTGAAGTGACTTCTCAAAAACCTGGAGAACACAAAAAGAAATGATTAGATATGTTCACTAGATTTAAGAGGGAAAATAGAAAAAAAATACAACAAAATGGAAAGTTCAAGACTTCAAGGAATCAAAACTGAAAATTCACCTCAAGCAAGGAGAAGACAACAACAATGCATATCATTCCATGGATGTGTCACCTATGAGAACAAAAAAAATTCTATACATTAAATATTTTTTAAAGAATACTAGTTAAACAAAGAGAAAAAACTAAAATTATGAGAAGGGAAAATAGGAAGCTACCTATGTTGTTATTATTTTCACTAGATTCTTTTCTCAAACTAAGGTCCATATTCATATGAGGAATAAATGATTAAATATTTTCAATGAATATAAAATGAGATTAAGTGAAGCACGTATATTTCACACAAAGTAAAGCCTCAACCGTATCTGAATTAAGTGAAGCACGTGTATCCTCTAAAACCCTACGAGCTCGACTAAAAGTGGACTCCGAAGGCACAGCGGTACATGGAATTGCCAAAATATCTCGAGCTATCTTTGAAAGAATAGGGTACCGCACACCATTATGCTTCCACCAATTCAAAACATCAAATGCATTATTTTGCTCAATTACTAATCTCTCCTCCAAATACAACTCAATCTCAGTTTTTTTAGGATTGGAATTGGCACTTGATTGAGCTACAAGTTCCCTAAATCTCGTTAATAGAGGAAATTCATTTTCATCGATTGGCAAGCTTTCAACCCGATGAGAAGAGTCACTCAAAGTAATAGACTTGTGAGAAGATGTTTAAGCATCATACTCAACAAATAATTCTTGCCAAAAAAGATTTACTTTGGATACAAAATTGCTAGATTCACCAAAAGCAGCTTTAACAAGTGTCATCTTTTATCTCGGATCAAGAAAAGAAGCAACAGTCAATGCCAAACTACACTCACCCCAACACTTATCAAATTTTGATTGCATTAATAAGGCTATTCTTGAAATCTCCGCATCACTATTACTCCATGCATTCAAGCACTCTCTTATTTGACAAACAAAAGTGAAATAAAGAGGGGCAGTAGGATACTTACTCCCGGATAGTGCATCTGTTGCTTATTAAAAAATCTTCAGATGTCGACAAATCTTCGCACCCATTTCCCACTCTTCTTTTGAGGGTAAGTAAGTGTAACCTGAATCTAACTTAGCCAAACGGTTAAATGCTTCTTTGAGATCAAGTGCATTCATAAGCATATCATATGTTGAGTTCCATCTTGTGTCACACTCTAAACTCACAGGTCTCTAAGAGTTTAGTCGAGGCAAAACCAATGCAAGACCAAATTTTTCCTCTTTGAACTGATCCATTCACATTGTTTACACTATCACATATCTTTTCAATTATTCCTTAATCACATCTAACCCATTATTCACAATCAAATTCATAATATGTGCTGAACATCGAATATGAAACAACTCCCCATGACGAACAAGTGCACCCTCCCATTCAACCAATCCTTAATGCCATCCAACATGCCAGAATTTTGTGAGGCATTATCCACAACAGAAAATAACTTTTGATCAATATTCCATTCAAGAAGACGATTTTTCAACCATTCACACAAACGCAAGCCACTATGTGGATATTCAACAACATGAAAAGCAAACAATTTACTCTGCAATTTCCAATCAGAATCAATGTAATGAAAAGTCACACAAAAATATCCACGGTTTTAATGATCTGGTGTCCACCCATCAGTTATAAGAGTCACTCGTGGATCTAAGTCTCCAATAACATTATAAAGTATTACCTTTTGTTCTGTGTATTAGAACTCGGGGAGTTGTTTCATAAGTCTCCAACTCGGGGAGTTGTTTCACAACTCTGTGTATAAGAGTCACTCGTGGATCTAAGTCGGGGAGTTGTTTCATATTCGATGTTCAGCGCATATGATAAATTTGATTGTGAAAAATGGATTAGATGTGATTAAGGAATTAATTGAAAAGATACGTGATAGTGTAAAATATGTGAATGGATCAGTTCAAAGAGGAAAAATTTGGTCTTGCATTGGTTCCGCCTCGACTAAACTCTCAGAGACCTGTAAGTTTAGAGTGTGACACAAGATGGAACTCAACATATGATATGCTTATGATTGCACTTGATCTCAAAGAAGCATTTAACCGTTTGGCTGAGTTAGATTCAGGTTACACTTACTTACCCTCAAAAGAAGAGTGGGAAATGGGTGCGAAGGTCTGTCAACATCTAAAGATTTTTAAAAATGCAACAGATGCACTATCCGGGAGTAAGAATCCTACTGCCCCTCTTTATTTCAATTTTATTTCTCAAATAAGAGAGTGCTTGAATACATGGAGTAATAGTGATGTAGAGATTTCAACAATGGCCTTATTAATGCAATCAAAATTTGATAAATATTGAGGTGAGTGTAGTTTGGCCTTGACTGTTGCTTCTTTACTTGATCTGAGATATAAGATGACACTTGTTAAAGCTGTTTTTGGTAAATCTAGCAATTTTGTATCCAAAGTAAATCTTTTTTGGCAAGAATTATTTGTTGAGTATGATGGTAAAACATCTTCTCATGAGGCTAATACTTTGAGTGACTCTTGTCATCGGGTTGAAAGTTTGCCAATCGATGAAAATGAATTTCCTCTTTTAACGAGATTTAAGGAACTTGTTGCTCAATCAAGTGCCAATTCCAATCCTAAGAAAACTGAGATTGAGTTGTATTTGGAGGAGGGATTAGTATTTGAGCAAGATAATGCATTTAATGTTTTAAATTGGTGGAAGCATAATGGTGTGCGGTACCCAATTCTTTCAAAGATAGCTCGGGATATTTTGGCAATTCCATGTACCGCTGTGCCTTCGGAGTCCACTTTTAGTCGAGCTCGTAGGGTTTTAGAGGATACACGTGCTTCACTTAATTCAGATACGGTTGAGGCTTTACTTTGTGTGAAAGATTGATTGCCAACACTTGAAGGAAAAGGTAAGTAATTTTAGTTTTCTCTTTGTTTAACAAGTATTCTTTAAAAAATATTTAATATATAGAATTTTTTTGTTCTCATAGGTGACACATCCATGGAATGATATGCATTGTTGTTGTCTTCTCCTTGCTTGAGGTGAATTTTCAGTTTTGATTCCTTGAAGTCTTGAACTTTCCATTTTGTTGTATTTTTTTTTCTATTTTCCCTCTTAAACCTAGTGAACATATCTAATCATTTCTTTTTGTGTTCTCCAGGTTTTTGAGAAGTCACTTCAATATACCTTCCTAAGCATACACTTCAATATACATCATTCATATGAGGAATAAATGATTAAATATTTTCACTAGATTTTCAGTTTTGATTCCTTAAAGTTTTGATTTCAATGCTAATTAGTAAACTTCATTCTGTTGTTTTAGGAAACACAATTTCATTCCTACTTTGACTTTTTTAACCGGTTTGGTCTATTGTGGCTTTTGAAGTATGAAGCAAGTGAAATAGCATGCAATTTTGGATGCATCAAAGATTATCTTCTTGAGCAGATTTTGAGATACACTAAATATGATTTGTACTTGGTCGATTGGAAATTTATATTTTTGTTCATATTATTAGATTTTTGGTGAAATATTTACTATTGTTTTTTGTATTCTAAAGTTTTTTTCAGTATTATAGACTTTAATTACAGATTTGGACTGCGTTTAATCCATTTATAAATGGATTTGGATATCTAATTGGATTTTTAAACGGATTCGAATATTTTGTTCGGATTCGGATATTCAGTTACTTTCGGATATCTAATCGGATCCGGATATATCCGAAACTAATAATTATCCGTCGGATACGGATTCGGATATAGCATAGTAAATATCCGCCGGATACGGATACGGATTCAGATATTCCTAAACTTAAACGGATACGGATTCGAATATGCCATATCCGTCATGGATATCATCCGTTTACACCCCTAGACACGAAGGAGGGTGAAGGGGAGGTTATCGCTAG
Organism: Cuscuta australis; assembly: GCA_003260385.1. Classification (NCBI taxonomy): domain Eukaryota; kingdom Viridiplantae; phylum Streptophyta; class Magnoliopsida; order Solanales; family Convolvulaceae; genus Cuscuta; species Cuscuta australis. The sequence goes on from NQVE01000195.1 coordinate 2,023,051, forward strand.
AGGAAAGTTAGAGAAAATAGAAATATACAAAAATCTTATGAAACCTTCAATGGGGGGCGGCGAACTCGAATTATCTCCGCCAGTAAGATTAAATGTAAGCTTGGAAGAAGTAACAAAGAGCACAGAAACTCCACCTTTAACAGTGTTTTTGAGCTTCAAGCTTTCTCAAAGCTGAAGAACTCAGCTTATCTTCGCTCGATCCTTCGGAGAGCAGTTCTACAACCTCAATCTGCAGACAGACAGATACTAATGAACAAGACCACGTAATAAGTTTAAATGTGTCTATGATTAGTTTATCGTTAATGAACAGAAGAAAAAAACATGAATGATCCTGAAACAAACCTTTAGTTGGGAGAGACCTTTCTCGGCTCGCATTTTGTTAACAGAAATTCCGCCAGGTAGCGTCTCCTTGCTAATTTACACAGACAACATGAACTTCGAGAGGAAAAATGGGGATGATTTAAAACTTAAGGGTAAAATAAAGTACGGAGTATAAAATAAAACACATTGAATTTATTTCAGGTATTGGTTCAAACTCCTTTCGTTTATTCTCTTATAAAAAATACTAAGAAAAATAATCGTACGAAATTAATATCTTCATGTTTGCCAATGCAAAACCAAATCATTAATACCTTCACTTATGTTTGATAAATATAAAAAAGTTGATATGATGAAAGTTTATATCGAGAAAGCTAACAATATCACACATGACAATAATTTTTTCTTAGGTAAAGATCACAAAAGATGGCAAAATGAGGGTGTAAATAATGAAAATATCTTGAAAACGGCGTAGAGAGATAATGGAGGAGAATTTAGAGGGGGGGAAAAGGAACCTGACAAGAATGGCCTCTAAATTCTCATCAACTATTGAAGGGCCATAAGGATCCACAATTGGTTCTACTTGTACATCGAGATGTGGCTTGATAGACTGGATGTAATTCTTCACATTTGCCATTCTTTGCTCGATAGGCTCTATTAGATCAGCATACTGAAAAAGAAGAAAAAGGAAAAGAGGAAGGCACCGTGTCACTGCAATTGCGAGCTCTGAGCATTATTAACATCTCATGTCGGATATAATCTACTTCCTCCGCCATGGTACATTTTGTTAGGATCTCACACACAGTCACACACATACTAATTAAGATCGAGACGAAGAAGAAAACGAAATTGAATGATGAACAATGAAGAAGAAAACATATAAGCGCTTTCAAGATTTTCGTGGTAATGCCCAGTGGGAAAACTCAACGGCAGTATAGGGCTATATATTGATGATTCCAGACAGTTACAAAGAATACATGCTATAAAATAGCTATATGGAGAATAGTAAAAGTACAACCTAAAAATTAGGACATCGAATATTACATCAGGATCCACAACTTGACAAGTTTGTCTTATTTTTCTATTTTCGGCATGTCATAAAATGTTTCTCATTCCATATCTGGTCAATGGCCCATTTGGGAATAACGTTTTCAATTAGAGTCAGCATTTTGGATAAAAATTTAACGGTGCAGATTAACTTTGAAAACGCTAAACGCTATCCGTAGATAGCCTTTTCAAAACGCTAACGCTAACCTCTGACGTTATTTCCAAACAGGCCCTAAATCTGGCCATATCTGTGGCTCAAAACCATTCTTTACAAATTCAATATCGACAACACAATTTTTTTACTCTGTTCGAGGCATTCCTTTATTCAAAACTTAATAGGGTAGAGTGAGTAAAATGCTTTATAGAATCCAGGAAACACTGAAAATGACGCAACAACAATCTGTGACTCAGTTTGGCACTTTGGCATATCCAGCTTAAAAGTTAAGAATACACATTGGGGGTGTTATCTATTGAGAATTTTTAAGTTTGGAAACAGATATTATGAAATTCAACTCAGGAGATATTTTCCAAACAATGAAAACTGATTCTAGTTTAATTCCACCACAGACACCGTCTTAGAGTACTTTTCAAAACCTGTTTTTTCTACATCAATCGGGAACCCCCCCCCCCCCCCCCCCAATTATTTTCTAAAAGAAGCTTTTCAATTAGGGTATAAGATAATAAAGGGGAAGAAGGGATAGAGAGTGAAAATAATGAAAGTGCCTGTTTCTTAGCCAGCATTGGACCGTCACAAACGCCAACAACAACTCGCTCCCTGGCCAATTTAGCGGCCGCCTGCAAATATACATGTTCATTCCAGTAAAAGGAAGAAGAAGAGAAGAAGAACAATAAGAAGAAAGAAAGTGAAAAATTGACGGAAGCGCAGCGCAGGGGGTTGAAAGAACCTGGAGGAAGAGGCGATGGCCCTCGTGTGAGCGATCGAAGGTGCCACCAAGAACAAGGGCGGCGTAGGAATCCGGCGGAGATGCATCCTCCTCCGCAATGGTCATCTCCATGGCAGGAAATCAAAGAGGGATGCTGTAGTGCTGCAAGTTTGTTTGGACCGGTGAATGGAGTTTGGTGATAGGAAATGGAAATGTACAGAAAATTGCTCCGGTGCACCCTAAATTTTTGTATAATAACTCTCAAGCCCCTAAGATCTATAACATAAACTATAAGCTTTGTAGAAGTCCTCAAACTCTTCAAAAAATAACAAAAGTCATTCTTCTATCACACATGAATGACAAATGACCTATGAAAATATTTTGGGAAATAAACAACAAATGCTTCACAGAAGCACAATTCGGATCAAATTGAAAAACAAAGTTTTTGAACAAATCACACACAAATTAAAAGGGTGAAAGGGGCTAAAAAAGTTTTTCCATTCAACCTCTCTCTGTCTCCAATAAGAACAGGTATACAAAAAAATTGTGTCTTGCTTATTGGCTTATTCTTTAATGACTTAAACCTGATGTACCCTGGATGACCAGGGGTTTACTTTATACCAGGGGTTTACTTTATATGAAGTAACACATTATTAGATTTATGAGAAGGAGATAGGAAGCTACCTATGTTGTTATTATTGTATTGCTCCACCCATATTGTTGTATATATAGTTCGGCCTTATGGCTATTGTAAACCATATTGTATTGAATGAAAAACTTTGTTTACTCTTTTGAGTATTCTCTTAAAATAGTGTGATGCTATTTTAACCAAATTTCCTAATGAAATATCTCTAAAGTTGGCTACTTTTGAGTGTGTGTTAGGAGTCTATTTTATACATTAGTAGTGATTATTATTGTGTGAAATAGATAACAGCCCCAAATATAATAAGAGTGTGTTTATCTCTTATTCGTTATTTGGTTTATCCATCCTTGTTTTCTACCCATTTCGTTCCTCTCCATTTTCTCTTCCTAAGCCACATTCTATTCTATCTTCATAAATCAAAATACCAAAAAGAACTCCTTCATCACCTCCATATTTTACCCAGCCATTTCCAACAATCGATTATCATAAAAGTGATAATCGACTATCGGGCATCTCTGAACATTTGTGGTTTGGAAATCATATCTTGTTAATCGATTATCAGTTAATGATAATCAACTATCACTAGTTTCTGAACTTAGGAATTCAAAGTTGCTTCCTTCTTGCATCCATTTCCTCCGTAAACCCGCCATCAAATTGATTACTCGATAAGACCCCGGGTCTCGGGTACAACAAAACCATTGATAATTCACTTAGAAATATTCATAAATAGTGAGGGACAGTTTTATAAATAAATAATCTGGATCAAAATGGAAAATAGAAAAACTGACTTGAAAATAATTAGCTAAAACTTACTTATTTTTTCTAATTTATAAACAACTTATAAGTCAGCTTAAAAGCAGAAACATGTATCTTTGAATAAACAATTTTGTCCGGCTTAAAAACTACTGATAAACAATTTGAATAAACAATTCGTTAAAAACTACTGATAAACAATTTGAATAAACAATTCGTGATAAACAATTTTGTCCGGCTTATAAGCAAGGAGAAACATACCTCTTCTCCCGATGTACTTCGTCGGAGCGCCGGCGTTTATGATAGCGAGAGCCTCCGTCCACTTATGCCCTGCTCCAATCGGAGAGAGAGAGAGAGAGAGAGAGAGAGGAGAGATGCTCTGAAAACGGAGAAGGGTGAGAATACACACTGAGCCATCCGCTACGCATTCCTAAACAATTATCGTACGGAGTATCTTTTTATTTTTTTATAAACAATTACAGTATCTTTTTATATTCGAATTAAATTATACTCCGATATCATTCATAAATTAATACGGAGTAACACAAAATAATACGAGTACAAATTAATTTTGTAATTACTTGTTGCCGTCCTTTGAACCCGAAACGATTTTCTCCTTGCCTCTCTCCTTTGCCTTTAACTGATTTCGTCTCATCAGTCTCGACACATCTTGCACAATGCACATAGACCTCATCATCCTCTTCCTCGTCGTTTAGGTTGATGTAACAGTGGGCGTCCGACTCTTGACTTTCGATGAAAGGGTCGTTGGGCGATGAACCCTTCGACCGCTTAGACGGTCGAAAGGGTATCGTTTCTTGCCGGTGCATCGATTGACGCATAATCGTCCACACCTCGATATTACTAAAAGTGTGGCTCTCGATGCGCTTGTACTCTTGATGCACAGCGTTGATGATATCCAATTCACCCCATCCACTTTTTCTGTTGTTTGTGTGGTAGACTTGCTGACTTTTTTCTACAAGTCACGCCACTTACTAGTCAACATGCCTACCGTACGGTTGTTCACTCTCCCCCGTAGATCTACCAAATCGGTCGGTTGAGTTCAGTTTCGATCACTTTGGGTTTAAGTTGAGAATTTTACATTCATGATCCAAGACCATCGCGTTTAGGTCGACCCAATTGGTTATGACTTTGATTTTTAAAATTTTTAAATTAACATTAACACCTACATTTCGCATTAAATAAAATTAAGGTATCAAAAAATATGTATTAAATCTATTATATTATTTTAATTTAAATTATGAAGTAATTTTTAGGTATTTAAATCATTGTAAAGAATAAAAATGCATAAGTTTTTGGAAAATGTAAGATAAATATGCAATACCATTAAAATTTTGCCCAAAAATATAAATTTATACACCAAAAACGAGTAGTAAGGAAAAAATATATATTTATAACCTTATTTTTATAACATTTTATTTCATAGTAAAGTATATGATTTTGAAAAACTCTTACATTAACAGGTCGGTCAGGTCGGATTCGGGTTCGATCGAATTTGGCCCATTTTTAGCGAGTCGTTTCAGGTTCGGTCAACTTCGAGTTTGGTTTATAAAACCTTTGTTTAAAACTCAGTACTTTCGGGTCGGGTCGGGTCGGTTTTCGGGTCAAAAATAAATCGATTATTTTTTGTCAAGTCTACTCCCCAGTGAAACTGCTTGTTGACGCGATCCCAAAAAGTCCTCGGTTTTTAGTTTTTGGCTACAATCTTTTCTAAAAAAAATTGTTGACCACAAGTCCACAAGGGAGTGACCGAAATTAAAGAAAAATAATTTTGTTGACCACATAAATATGATGGGACAGAAAAAAATAAATAAGATGAGACAAAAATAGTGGGCCGGAAGAATATGGTTTAAGAAGAAAAAAAATAAGTTTTGAATTTTCTTCTGGGCAGGCTATACAAAATTTAGAGATTCCTTTCATGTGGCTCAAGCCAAGGAAACCCAAGAAAATCAAAGATTTCCCTCTCTGTGTCAAACTTCAAATTAGCACCTCTTAGACCCTGCAGCAACATATTCAATGATTCATGACAACATTCATTCAAAACAAAAAGAAAAAATATTTTTTTTTCTTTATTTTAAAAAAAAAACAAGATGAAAATCTTAAGAACAAAGAGGTTCAAAGCGAGCACGCGAGCATACATGTTTCCCGTCAGAAGATTGAGCGGAAGGAAATAGTCCGGTATCATCCAATCGAAAACCCTTTGACTGGGCTAATAATCTAAGTCTGCATAAGATTGACGGAAAAAAAGTTTAGCTAAACGTATGAGGATGTTCTAACACGAGTTTTAAAGAGTGATTTCCCAAAAACGTCCTTATAACATGGGGATTTCCAGACGTTTCCTTTATAAAAAGGACTTTTTGTGCAACAGTACGCGAAGATAGAGGATCGTGGATATAATACTTTCACCCAGAGTGGATTATATGTGGACATCCATACGTTATAAAGGACGTTTTTTGGACATATACACATACCTCCTGTTTAGGACATCATTCCCTGTCCAATGTAAGAGACCGAAAGCATATATATTTCTTGGATACACCTAAAGACAAATGAGTGTGTATTAGTTGTACGCGTAACACATAATGGCTACATATTATTAAGCGCAACACTGAAAAAAAATATTTGTTTAACAACTTCCTCAAAAGGTGAATGGTTACCCAATTGAATGGAAGAAAACTTCCGAAAATACGTTTTTTTTTCAATCCGAAGTTCTCTGCCAATAGCAATGCCTCATTAGAATTGTAATCTTAAAGGAAGAGAGACTTGCCAAACATATCTCTAAATAATTTTACCAAACTAAGATCTCTTTGGAAGGACAATATAAATGATAAAAAATGAAACTGAGAAAAAAAATAAAATAAAAGGGCTACACCAAGGGTGAAAGGTTGACTGTCAAGAACTACATAAAATTGCATTTGCAGATTAATCCTTAGCCAATGAACACCAAGTACAGTTTATTACTCCATCCCAAAATTAAGTTCTCGTTTACCGTTCATCCCAAATAAAGTTCACATTCTTTTTTGTAAAGAATGAATTAAGTGGCTCAACAGGAATTTCAACCACATAATTTTACTTTTTCTTTAATTCCATAAAAAATGAACCACTTCATTTTGGGATGGAGGAAGTATTTTTTTATGCTTGTGCATAAGCCCATTCAGAATCTATTGCACAAGCCCAATATTTTTGAAAATCTTTCACACAAAAAAACAGGAGGGGTGGGTGAATCTGCTAATTCGTTTTCGTTGAAGATAGGTTAAGTCAATAGCTCAATTTCATGAATCAAATGAAATGATGGCAAAAAACTAGTCCACACAAGTAGACTTGAGCTGAAAGCAGATTAGATGTGAAATTTTGCAGATCACATTGTTACATGATAGCCCGAAACTGGGAATACCTTCAAGTCAATGCGTCGTCGCAGCTCTCCACCGGGACAGGTGCAAAGACCAAAATAGGTGTCTACTCCTGATTTGGAATCCTGTGCGCATATGTCTTAGTTACATGGAAATTAAAAAACAAAAAATGATTTTTTTTCAGAAATGTACATTGAAGATATCTGTTTGGATGCCCATAAACATGGCGTATAAATATTTACTAATTAAAGAAAAAACTCAACGAAGAGGGGCTGCTAGGGTCCTCCTAAGTATAAATCTTAAAGGGTGTATTTGAATTGCATTTTGGGGTGATTTTGTTGATTTCAAAATCACAATCACCCTCTCTCAATTTGGTCTGCATTTTGGCCAAAATAAAATAGGTGATTCCAGGTTTCTAGTATGAGATTTTGGAAGCCCATTCCCCTCTCCCCTCCCCCACACACACTATGATTCTACCAAAGATTTGGGTAACCCCCTTGCCTCGTGATTAGCACATATACTCGTGATTTTTAGATCGCCTAATTCTAAAATCAAAATCACCTCTTTTTGAAAATGCAAAATAAAGGCACCCATAATCATAAATGCATACAAAATGATGAATAAGAACATACATACTATGGAGTAATAGATAATTACCTCACTGTGAACACTCAAGGCCAAATCTTCCCTCAAAAATCTCATTTCTTTGAGATGCCTTAGATATCGAGGAAGAAAACCTATATGACTGAAAGAGGAACAGTATATATATATATATATATATATATATATATATATATATATATATATATATATATATATGTATGTATGTATATGTATATGTATATGTATATGTATATATAATATTATCCTTAAGACTGAAAGAGACATTATCATGTATCATCACCTTTCTCCATCGGGATGTGTGATAACAAAATCCATATCCCCACAAGATTCCTTTCCACGCCTATAAGACCCTCCACACACAATAATAACCTGTAATATTGCATTAGTAGTAATCAGTGATCAACATAAATAAAGAATATGGATATGCACAGCAGTGGCAGCTTGGCTTCAGGCATAAGAAATGAGGAAACAAAGAAAATGTCACATTCAAAGGGATGACTAAAAGAGGGTGTGCACCCTAACAGGAGGGTGAATTAGGTGCAATAAAAAAATCCCGAACATACAAGTATAAAATATAATCTTGCATGATTTTTAAAAGCTTAAATGATACTCGTATAAAAATAGTGTAAAATAAGGCAATAAAAAGTAAAATCAAGAAAATAATTGACACTAATTTTTAAAATGGTTCTGAAACTCCTACTTCACCATCTAAAAGCTCCTACACTAGGATTTGGTACTCCACTATTTCTTGGTCCTCTCAAACTGACCGCAATCAATGTCGTCAAACAGCCCTTGCTGATATGGATGTTAGTTTTCACTAGGTTACTAACAAAACTTGTAACTTAGTTTAAGCTGTATCACCATCACCAAGAAACTTTAACAGATGCCGCCCAGTTCACCAAGAACCTTGCAATGAGGATTTTATTGGCTTAATAAAAAAACCTACCCTATGAGGAATGTCTTTGAAGTGGAAAACAACACCTCCTTATAAGAAATGACTCATGAGACTTTTCACAAAGCCTAGTTTCTTAACATTTGAATGAACAATTGCAGGCACTTCGAAAGATATTGACTGCATATAAATTTGGTAGTTCAGCATAAGCATGTGTGTGTGCAGTTTCAAAATAAAGACTCAATGATGCAATATAAAATTTAAAGTATATGGAAATATAAGAACTTGCATCTTAAACTTTTGTATGGTTTGATTGAGATTTCTTTTATCAAAGAGTAACTCAAATGAGTATTTCTAGCTGTTAATAATTATATGAACAATCAAACTCCAAAGTAAATGATGCTTAGAGATTAGGGAATATTTTTCATCTGATTTCTGTCAAAACTGCCGTTAGGGTAGCCTCAAATGTCATCATGAACGTTGGATAAGAAGAAATGTCATCATGAACGTTGGATAAGAAGTGGAAATGTGAAATTCAAACATGAACTGGTGGTGGATCCAACAATAAAGCAACTAGACAGTCAGACCTAAGGTAGTAAGGTCGACTGTTCTTGTCAAGTATTGGATCATTGATCTAACCATTCTGGACGGACTTTGAAAAATATGGTCAGTAGAAAAACAATGAGAAACAAAAAAAATACTGAAAGCCATTTTGGCAAGTCGTCAGGTAGGCATTACGCATTAGAGGGAGCTCAGGAATGGCATTGGACCATTTGGACTGTAGAATCAGTATTTCTTTTCCAATAAATGGCATTGGACCATTTGGACTGTACAATCAGAATTTATTCCAAGAAATGGCATTGGACCGTTTGGACCGTACAATCAGTATTTAATACAATCAATCTGATGCAATTCTTACTCCAGGTAAAATCTCTTGTCCAACCTTCTGCAGAAGTTGGTCCACCGCTTCAACCTACATGATTTATTAGCTGGAGAAACAAAAGGTTATAGTTTGTGTCATGATGGAAAAAAAACAAAGAAAGCTGACCTCGTGACGTGGAATTCTTGTTTTGATGTCATGGAAATACTTCAAGCCTAATCTTTGCCCGTTTGTAAGTGATTCTTCACTTTTGAGGTCATCCAGAGTCCGATGCCCTTTCTCGTAAAGTTTTAAGGCAGTTGCAGGACCAACACCCCATACTTCTCCAAACAAGCTGATTGTCCGTACCTGATGAATTCTAAAAATGTCACCTTCCATATTAAGCATTAAGACTTGAACTACTTCAGTCTTAAGTTTACTACTATAGGTTGAATACGTCAAGGAATATTCATAATTTAAGCTTTCATCACTCAAGTATTGATCGTACGAAGACTATAGAGTATCTCATAAAACAACATAATAAAAGGACATATTGGTAGGGAGTTTCAGTACAAATTATTGCATAAAATTATCCAAAAATTTTATGCCTTGAGAAATGCATCTTTAACATAGATCACTTACTTGAATGAGTGAAACATCATTAGCTTTCTGAAGGAAAATATAAAACTGATTGTAAAACAAACACAGAAAATTCGCAACCATATATTTTCAATCATCGTATGTAAGTATGTTAAATGCATCTTTAACATAGGTCACTTACTTCGTCTTCAATCATCGTTGAGCCTTTCGAAAGGGAAAATATAAATGATTGTTAGCCAAAGAAGAAGAAAAATATCAAATGTACCTTTTCATCCTGCTCAAAGTGCTCCAACTTAGATAGTTTTCCAGTGTTCACTATTTCCTGAATCTGAAATTAAGAAAATGGTTGCCTTTCTCTTGTACCCTTTCACTTATGATAACACAAGAAAATAGAGATGCCATCAACATATAGAATACAAGCAGCAAAGAGAGCTAAATGTAATAACACTGTTTACTTACATGTTCCTGCAATGACTTTCCTATACTAGGAAGGTTTTGAACCTGGTCCACATTTTCGATTTTGAAAGGCAATTTCTCAATAACTGCTATGGCTTTGTGATAGCTAAATGAGCGTCGATCATCACCACATGCTGTCATTGAGGATCGATCACTTCACATAGACTTTTAACAAGCTTATGCCATTATTTCCAAGTATACGCAGCAATGGAAAGAGCACAGAAGTTTTACCCGTATAAATGTCAAAAAGTTTTCCAAATATCTCGGTAATGTTCCTATTCAAATTGGGAGGCTTATAAAGCGATGGTGATCTTGATATTTCAGCCTGTATAATGATGACACAAGTCACACATCAAAATACCCTGAAACCAGACATGAAAGAATGAAAGAGAAGCATAGAATCAAACAAGATATGTGACTTTCAGAAGGAATCTAGGGGAAATATGAAGGAAAAGAATCCTAAAAAAGCTGTAGAATAACTTGGGACTTGGAAGACGGGATTGCCTGTGCTTACAGCATTGCCACAAGGATAAAGCGCCTCGCCACTGATTATTTCAGGGCTTGATGAGCATCCAGAGATATATGAGGATTCTACTAACTGATGCCCAAAATGGTCTTCTGTGTGAAACTTATCTTCTGAATTCACAATATCAGTACCAACAGAAGTAATTCTGCTCTTTTTTGGAGTAAGCTCACTATCAGTACAACCACTTGCGATATCTTCCTCGACAGTCTCTCTATTCTCCCCTGACTCTAGAGATATAGTGTACAAATCTTCAGACACCATTTCACCTTTAGTCAAGCTGTCCTCCACCCATTGATATAAGAGGACTTTCTGAATAGCAATAATGACCAAAAGAGCAAAAATTCAGACGGTTCATCCAAATGATAGCTTCAAAATGGAACATATCGGATTCACAGAACTTCAGAAACCATATTGCTACACGACATTTTCATTCAACAATTTAATTAACAAACCAGAATGATTATTATCCAAATCATTGTTGTAAAAGTGCCAGGTGGAACCTAGAGCCTAATCGGGGATTACAAGGGGTTAGGTGGGATCTAAGTGAAACCAGACAGGCCTAAGCAGGAAAAACTAATAGGCAGCCAAGAAGATCCTAGTTCTTCTGAGGGAAATAATAAGCACTCGGGAAAGGTTTTTACAGCAATGATCCATATAGTACCAAAAATCCACTTTGACAATGTGATATCACCAACTAAATTCTTTTTTAAGATCCGAACCAGACTAGCCTAAAAATCGTAACATCAAATGGCGGTAAATTGATAGAACAGATTTTCTGGTAATTATATGCTTCAATTCTCAAGAGTGAAAATGTTCTAAAAAGAAAAAAAGGATGACATCTTTTGCACAAATAAAGAACCCCATCAAGCTCAACCACCCACAAGCAAATTCCCACACAAAATCATGGAAGAAACAAGAAATAAATTACCCACATCTGTTCATGAATACAAATGAGCAGTAAGTAAAGATGAGTGGATCAACGCTTACAGCTTTGAACCTAATCAAGCGTTTGCAATCAAGTTTCTTTAAAAGGGAATTTGCGTCCACGGCAAAAACATGAGTGACATTTTTGGATAATTTTTCCTCAATGCTGGCCCCCATTTGCGTCAATCTCTGCTTCCAAATCTATTGAAAACCCAAATTCCAGAAGTAAATAGTGGAAAAAACTTTTATTAAAAAAAAGGAACACAAATACTGGGGAATTTCATTTGTGTTTTTAACAAATAGGAGCAGAAAGGACCTGCAACCGGCGAGTTTGAACTCCATCTTCGACCAAGAAGACCACCATTCTGCTGAACATTCCCTGGGGATCGGAGGGCGGAGATTTACTCTTCTTTGGCGGCATTTTGTTGGGTCCAATTTGATGAGCGTTTTGCTTGAAAAAACACTATGGCTCTCTTCTTTCTGCTTTTTGTAAAGTGGTAAGAGCAGTTCAACGGAGAAGCTTAAAATTGGCAGACATATTGAACTCATAGTGTATTTTTTTAAGATGGGATCCGAGCCTCCAACCATATCAGCCATTTTACATCCTCCCTTCGTCGATTAAATTTTAGTAAAATTTGGTTTATTTTAAAATATAATTTTGAAATATCAAATTTTTATAATATTTAATTATTCTAAACTATATTTAACTCGTTGTAAAGGGTGTCATAATTTGATCATGATCAAACTGTATCAATTTTTTAGGAGCAGAAGGAGTAAATTTAATTAGAAAAACTATTGTTACTACAAATTTTTAGCCTCAATTTTTACTCTCGCTCTATTATAAACATATAAACATTTACAGACATCGACATTGTTTCGTGTTAGTAGATGTATGTAAGAACGAGATTAATAACGGAATTACAAATTTAGGATCCCTCAAGCATAATTTAAATTTAATACACTCCATACTCCCTATTTTATTATAATTCTCTCTTTTTTATGGGACAACACGAATTATAGCTCTACATTCTCCTCAATATATAGTAATCTCAGTGTTAAACGAAGAACTCGATAGTATAACGAATCGCGTACAAAACATTTTCAGATCAAAGTTATTTCGGAGTATACGAAATACTTCAATCGGATAAGACGTTAATCAAGAACAAGCACTCGAAAATCTATGTTCAATCCATAATCAAGACAACGTCTATTAAAATTCTTGTCCGATCTAAGTAAATCCAATTACACAAAATAAATCGATGACACTAAAATCACCAACAATCTCTCCATCCAAAAAAAATCTAATTTAATTTGGCATATAGTTAAAGAAAAGTAAAAATGTGTTGTGGAAAGTGATGCAAAATAAAGAGAAAGATTACGAGCCACTCAAAGTCTTCCATAAAAAGAAAGATGAGTCTTTTTTAAGACGTCCTAAGAAATAAGATCTTTATAAAGACGGAGGAAGTAATTTTATATGGAGTACTATTGTTGATGAATAGTTGTCATGTATACATAGATGATGTAGAGAGTGTTTGGTACTACACTGTTTTTAAGAATTTAGCTTCTGATTTTAGTGCAAGCGAATTTATTCTGTTTGGCATGTCAGCTTTTGCTTTTCTCCACCAGTATTTTGTACATAAAATACCGTTTTGGAAAAGCAATTATGGGGTTCTTTTCCTTACAAATTTTGTGGAAATCACTTTATTCATAAGTTAATCACTCTCAAATATCCTCGTAAAGTTCAAATTAGCTGATACTCTAAACTCAAAAAGACCCATTGGAGTAGGGTTTTGTCTATAGTATAGTCTAAACAAATCATCCTTATTCCTTTTTTGGATTGTTCCAAATTAATCCTCTATTTTCCTTTTTTAGAAAAAATTTGTGGCTCACTTTTTTCTCTCTTCTACATCATTTTCAACCACATAATTTTATTTTTCTTAAATTCCATATAAAATCAAACTGTGAGTATTAATTTGTGAAGGAGTATTTTTTAAACTTTTTCAAAAAATAAACGTTCCGTTAATAAGAAATGATCTAACGTTGTTCATTTGAAAGATATCATCCTTTTTGTTTAGGGATGGATTGGGGAACCAAAAACTGCTAATTGAATCAAAATCGATCGAGACAAACTAGAAGAATCGAAATAACCAAAATCAAATGTAATAAAATTGAACAAAACTATATTGAAATATATAGTTATATTAACATAAAAAATCGATACGAGTAGTTTATATATTTGCATAAAAAATGTGATGTTATAATGATAATGAAAATATTATACAAAAAGCACAATATTCTGCAATTGATATTTACATAGGAAGGCTTAGGAAGTATTTGGAATCATTTACCTGTTTGTAGGGCACTCGACACTTTCTCACTTAGAGAACATATGTATTTAATTTGTTGAACCCTCTTTTTAGATCATTTTTCACAAACCAATTTAATTCAAGTTTTACTCCGTATATAATAACAATGCAAGTGTGATTCAGATGTTTTAAAGCTAGAACTTCTAACTTTTACATGAATTATACTCCATTGAATATGTGGTCTACTCTTTACTTTTGCATTCTTTCTATTTTGACTTACGAGTTTGATTGAAGTTATTTTCAATATTATATTAAAAAATATAATATTTCAAAATTACATTTCAAAATAAAGTAATTAATATTACATTTATATTACAATTCAATTAATATTTTTCATAATTTGTAGTCAAAGTTTAAAAATCTTAACTACAAAAGTCACAATCAGAAGAAATATATGAGACAGAGAATACATGGTCTATATGCATTATTACATTATACTTTTCTTCATGTTTTAAAGTTTTGTTCCGTACGCCTGATCTGATTGAATCTGATATGAATTGTTGAAGCTCTGATCTCATCTGATTAGGTCTGATCTGATCTGGTTGGATCTGATCTGATTAGATCTGATCTGATCTGATTGGATCTGATTTGATCTTATTAGATCTGATCTGATTGGGTCTGATCTGATCTGATTGGATCTGATCTAATTTGACTATATCTGATTTTATCTAATTAGATCTGGTGTAAATGAATTTAAATTTTATTTAAATTAAACTTAAAATTATTACAAAATTTAATAGTTTTAAAGTATTACAATTCATATATACATTAAAAAAAGTAAAATAAGAAAATTAGCTAATCATTAATATGTTTAAACTTTTTTTAAAATATTAAACATCTTTTAAATATCACAACTTTTTTAATTTGTGTGAAAACTAAATAATCGGTATTAAAATAAACAAATATTAGAAAATATTGATGCTATTCTACAAAAATATCACATTCTATATACATATTACATAATACTCCGTAATATATTTCATGTTACAAATTAAAGATCATATAAAATTTTAAACACTAATATCGCTTTCACCTCTATCGGTTTTGTCATAAACTCATCCTTGTGTATATTATACCATCTTAAAGTTTAAAAGTAGGTCTTTTTAAGTATAAACTATTTATAGTTTTGAAAACTAAGTTCTGTATAATTATTTTATAAACAAGTATTTTAAAATAACTCTTTTTAAAGTATGAAAAATAAAACTTTTTAAGCTTTAACATTGCTTCCATGCATCATTTGTATCTTACAAGCTAAACAATTATTTAAAATAATGGTTTGTAGTTGAAATATGATAATAATAATAATAATATAACAAAAATAATATTTAAAATTATAATATTAATTAAGATTTCGGTGTGTGCAGTTTTTAATAAAGTAATGTGATTTAATCAAATAATAGCAATTATTATTTAATCTTTGAAAAATATAAATATTATCTTTTATATTTTTTCTTGATTTGATATTATTGAATTTGATCTGGTCTGATCTAATTGGATCTGATCTGATCTAATTGGATCTGGTCTGATCTTATCTGATTTGATCTGATTAGGTCTAGTCTGATCTAATCTGATCTGATTTTAATAAAAATAAGTAATAAATAGAAAAAACAAGTCCTACGGAACGGACCCTAAGTAGATTATTTTTGGGTGCTTAAAAACGAATGACAAGAAGTTTTTGGGGCACGACCACAAATTTTGTTTGTTATAAACGTGACCAAGATGAAGATTACATATATAGATACATCATTTGAATCCAATAACTTCCCCAAGTGGACAACCTGCACTGCTAATAGTTATTCAAGAAAGTTCCCAAAATACAGATTCAGTTTGCTTTACATTCGTCTGGGAGAAAGCATCGAAAGCAAAGTCGAAAAAAGAGCGAATTGATGGTAGAATCCAGAGCATACACAATAACGGCAACTAACAAAGAATACAATTATACAAAGGGAAAGAATTCTAGAGCTACCTGTCACAACGCTTTGCATGTTGGACCGTCATTACATGTAGATGCTGGTATATAATTGATGACATTGTCAGTCGATCACCAGATGCGCGCAGAAAACTGCGGTCCGAATTTGTGTGGTCCCGCAATTGGCTTGTTGCTGGGACTTGAACCGTTACCCGAAAAAAAAAGAGGAAAGTGAAGCACAAATACTGAATTGGTTGAATGTGGGAAGAAGTTCTAACCCCACGCTTAGCAAGGCTTTCTTTTGTCCACCTTTAAGTGAATGTTGAACCATTTCTTCTTCTTCTTCGCTTGTTGTTCTCTTGAAGATTTCTTTGGTCTTACTGGGCTGTCGTCCTCATTGGCCTCTTTAGAAGCGCTGTTGCTTTTGGTGCGACCACTGCCAGTGTTCTTCATCGGGGAAGAAGCAGTTGTATACGAGGCATGTATTTCATTCCTCTGCTTAAGAAGCTCGTCAATCTGTTGATGATGAACAGGAAACGTGGTAAGACGACATTTATGTTATATAAATAAGATGATAATGAGAAATTAATTTTAATCCCGATTTCCAACGTAGGAACTAGTTGTAAAATTTTGTTGGAGACAACTCACTGCTTGCATTTCTTGCGCATACCTACTTGTCATCTCTGTAAATTGTGCAAGAACCTGCGAACATAATGTGAAACATCAATGCAACGCATTATACCTAGTTTTTTTGTTTCATGGTTTTAAAGGTTAGATCATAGATGATATTAGTGGTAAAATAAATTGGAAAAATTCACATCAATACTCCCGGAATTGCAAGAATTTACAGAAATACTCCGAGATTTAATAAATGACATCAATGCTCCCAAAATTTTTCAATATTCACATCGGTCCTCGGAGAATTGATGTGTTTACATCAGTGCCCCAACATTTGGAGCACGGAAGTAAACATATATCAATTCTCGGAGCAACGATATGAATATAGGAAATTTTTGGGAGCATTAGTGTAATTTAATGAGTCTCGGAGTATTTATGTAAACTTGTGCAATTCTGGGAGTATTGGTGTGAATTTTTTCAAATAAACTTGGTAGTCATACTTATCATGTTAATTTTGAAAGATACCAACAAAGTACTGAAAACTACTCCCTCCGTCCAAGTTGAAACTTCCCGTTTTGACTTGGCACGGGTTTTAATGGGAAGTGAAAAAAGAGAGGACTTTCCTCTTCTACCCTTCACTTTTCTCCTTATTCACATGTTCCAAGTACCATCCACCCACCCCACCCTTCTTCTTCTTTTCCATTTCTTCCGTTATCCTGCTTTCTTCTTCTTCTTTTTTTCACACCCCACATCTCTTTTTTCTTCTTCTACCTTCGTTGGTACCTCTCTCATTATTTTTTCTTTAACCTCAATACGATCTAAATGAAAAAATTTGAATCTAACTTCTTGCCATAAAAGCAATCAAAATATAGATTTCAAATCTAAAAAGTAAAGAAATTAAAAATCAAATATTGGTTTCAAATTTAGGAATTAAAGAAATTAAAAAATCAAACCTAGATTTAAATCTAGGAATTGAAGAATCTAAAAAATCAAATTTAGGATTCAAAAATTAAGAAATCGGAAGAAGAAAAAAAAGAATATGAGGGAAATTGTCTGACGCAGAACTGCAGGAGGATGAGTGGAGGAGATACGAGGTCGAGGAAGAAGATTAGAAGAAGGAGAAGAAGAGGAAGGTGATTAGAAGAAGAATAAGTAGAGCAAGAAGAAGAAGAAAGAGAAAATGGGTATGGGGTTGTCTGACAAAAACAACGCGGAAAAGAAAAAGAAATACTGGCAGGAAATTAGGATGAGGGAGAGAGAAAGAGTAAAGGAGGGGTAAATGGGTAACTTTAAGTGTATTTTATTTCTATTTTAGGAAATGGGAAGAATCAAGTGGGACAGCCCGAAAAGGAAAGTGAGAAGAAAGATATGGGACGGAGGGAGTATATAGGAGATAGTACTTGTTCTGGTTTTCAGATTTTGTTTTAGGTTTAAAAAAACTGAAAGCAAGAAACATAATGACACATGACATGCTCTTAGCAAATGCATACTACTTAGAGAGCATACCTCCCGGTATTCTGTTTCAAACTTGGACAACTCCACCCTCTTTGATAAAATTTGACTTTCAACTGATCTTAGATTCTCTTTATCCTCAGCAAAATTTTCAGCACAAACGGCTTCAATTGTGTAGCTTATGCTTTTGAAAAAGTTGTCACCTGTGCAGGTAATTGAGAAAAGGAGTTAAGAGGCATTTTCAAGAACATAAGATCAGTGGACTGAATGACAAGCAAAAAGAGGATACCGTATACGGCAAAAATATGTGTTCCGGGTTTTAACTCTGTTATCTCACATGGCTGAAACCCATCCAGTTTTTTAAACAATGCAGAGTCTTGATCCTTAGCAGTTGTCAACTGCACCAAGTCAACAAGGCAATGAATGTAAGACAGCTATTAAATGAACCATTTGGTATCACACCAGATTCACTTAGACCACTCCCGGCAGTGGATTTATTTTTCACGCGTGTAAAATTTTAGCACTCCACCAATGAACTTTCATGATTTTCCTCACTTTTGCACGCATAACTTTTTTTAGCACGCAGTAAGAGGAAATATATGGGCTGCAAATGTGAGAGAGGATAGGGAAACAAATTTCCTCATTGATGGAGTGCATGAAAAAAAGTTCAAACACCTAAAAAATGATGTAAGATGATGTGGATGAGACTATGAGAGGGTAAAGGTAGTAAGAAATTGATGAGGAAATTTTTTTCTCCCCATTGTGAGTGCTCTTACCGAGGTATGAGCTGGATCCATATGATAAACAGTGAATCCAAAAAAATACATCCCAGCAGAAGTCACTTTTCCAGTTTTTGTGCTATCCTCCTACAATTAAGGTGACACGATGTCATTGAAATGCCTCAAGCAAGCGTCTCAGGAAATATCAAAAATATCAAAACATACAAGATCTCAATCTGTCTTAAAATAGAAACTTATGAGCCGCTCCTGGAATTGGGCAAACATTTTGCAATCAATCTCAGTGAACAGCATTATGGTATAGAAGAAAATTACAAAATAATGATAGTTGATTTAAGTATCTTTCACATTATATATATATATATATATATATATATATATATATATATATATATATATATATATATGTATATGTATGTATGTATGTATGTATGAGGAAGTCTAAAATGACACTGGTGTTGTTGGTGTGTCTACACAAAAAGACAAGGTCACATTGGCAGACCATACATACCTGCAGTGCAAGGCTCAACCCACCATTTTCTTCTCTCTCAAAGTACAACAGCTGCAGATAAACAAGTTATACACATTAGAAAACTAAAAGACAGATATTCATATGAAAAGTACTCTGTACAATTTATAAGCATAGTTTTCATGGAGCTAAGACGAGTCGTGGTGCTAGTGTGCCCCCAGGATGCCTTATCGGCTAGGCAAACTCCTAGGCAACAAGTCATAATTCATAAATGAGAATTATAGTACTACGTACATAGGTAAAATTAATATAAATATAACATAAAACTTCCACCATAAGTATTCTGAACATTTATATTAACTTTATCTCTTCAAAAAAAAATTAAAAATATTATGCTGCAAAAAAAGTTAATGCTAAATTTTATAAGGAAACTGAAAAAAGTTAATGCTAGTTTTAATACTCCTCCCGTCCCAAACTAAACTTCTCAATCACTTTTTCACAGAGTTTTAAAAAAAAATGTAATTGAGTAGTTTAGATTTATGAAGAGGGCAGAAAAATTGTGAGCCATTCAATGATTTACTTAAAAGAAATGAGAAGTTTATTTTGGAACAAATCAAAAAGAAAATGAGAAGTTTATTTTAGGAAGAGTATTGAGTTTTTAAATAAACCATTTTAATGCGACATGGCCTGCTCCATAATCCATTGTCACTAGGTTTTTAGAAAAACACACAAAACTTCAAGTTGTCACCATGTTGTCTCCTTGGTGACGTCAACGTTCTTCTGGCAAATCAAGAAGTCATGGCTAGAGGTCCGAACCAACTCGACGCCTAGGCGACGCGTTGATAACTATATTTATTAGCTACTCCGTATAATTCTATAACATGCTAGACTAACGAACTTGCCTTAAACTTGCTTTTATCTAATGATAACACCCGACAGACAAAGCCTCCTTTATATTCCTTTTCTGTGATTGTAACAGAATAGAAGTGTGCACACTGCTTTTCTACCTGTTAAGATAAGATAAATTACATCTTAAGGATTGAAGGAATATGTTGCATGAGATTATGAGAAAGATCAAAATGATACTTAGATCATACCTTCCTACAGATGGGCTGCCCAAGTTCGAGGGGGCGAAGGGGCACAGTGCCATTTAAAGCTTCTTCCAAGACAGTGGCTGAAACAGCAGTCCTGATTGGTACCCCAAGCTTACTGATAGTAAACAGAAAATGTTTTATTTTTGAAAAAGAATGATAGAATTATAGATCCATGAGAAAAAGAGAGGTTTCCAAAGTACAGAAAATGACATAGACTGACCTGAATAGGGCAGCAAACATGGTGTTTACAGGCCCCAAACTTGAAAGATCTAGTTCCATGTCTTGACTATCTGATTCTACCGCCTGAAAAGTTAAAAGCACATCAATATAGCTCACTAAAAATATGAAAATACTTAGGAAACTCTGCAGAAAAGATGAAAAGTACATTCTTATTAAACAATTAGGCCTAATGAAAATGTAATGGCATGAGTGATTTAGGTATCAATCTCTAACTAACAAATAAGAAAATTTGAGATTTTTTTTATTTAACTAAAGCAGATGAGGAAATGTTTGTTATTGAAGATTCTACTATTGTAATCCTGTAGACTTAGAATACCCATGTGTTATCGATTGGGGAAATCTTATCAGTAAAGTTAAATTGTACATATCCTTGAAGGTTTCTCAGCCTCAATTTGTCTCACTAATGCTACCCTAATCAGATACTGTGCATGAAGCCAAAAGTTAATTACTGAACACGTGAGCTAGGATATGTATTCGATAAGAAAAGTAAGAAATTTTATACCTAAATTGGTAATTTTTTACCTAAATTGGTAATTTTTTTACCTAAATTGGTAATTTTTTACGTTAAAATATGAAATTCCTTCATTTGACTCATCACTTGGTACATATTATGTCTGTATGCTGTGACTCTGTGAGGGATGGGAGAGAGACTGTACTCTGAATGAAATTCCAGTTAATTTGCTTTAGCTAAGTGTAATTAGATTCACTGAATAATCATACTCATAACCATGTATCTGGACCAAAAACAACATCAGGCCATAGTACAACATATCCACATTTTCTATACAAACTACATGAAAACATAGATAAATAAAATATTCAATCCCATCTGCTAATATGATTAAATATCATCAAGCCGAAACCAGGAATAGTAGTGTGGTTTACTTCAGGGCAAGCCTGGTTGAGACATCTGTGATTGCTGCCTACCTTGCTTGGATGAAGTTTATGTATAAGTAGATGATATACAGAATGGCACATAGACAATTCAACTTCTTTAATTTAAAATAACTGCACCACAGTAGGTGTGCTTGTTTTGATCAGTGAAAGTAGTAAATGACCACAAGTAAATAAAGAGAGTGCAAACCTCAAACCCAGAAGAATCATATTGACGCCTTTTGTCTGGGTTAGACAAAATGTTATATGAAAAAGTGACTTCCTTGAACATATCAGCTGCTCTAGGGTCATTTCCATTCTTGTCGGGATGGTACCTTTACAGGTTTAGCAAAGAAACTAGCTTGTCAAAAATATAAACACAAAATAATACATCAGGAAACACAGTTTTATAATCCTGAGATGGCTCTTAGATTGCAACTTCCAATTTTGTCAGGTTCCTTTTAATCTTAAAGGAGGAGGCCCATTCTCCTGGTTGCATTACAAACTTATAAATAGCAAAAGCACTGCCTATGAGTCTGAAAATTCAATAATTTTATGAATGATATGTACTCTCGGACTTCCACAACGCCGATCCAACATAAAATTCACAAATATTATGAGCATAAAAGGCTTTTGAAAAAAAAAACTCATATATGGACAATGTAGAATGCCTATGCTTTTGATGGCTAGAAGTGAGTGTGCATGTCTTAACCTAGGCCAGCTTCTTATGTTATTCCACCAACAACTAATTCCTTGTTGAGGTTACAAGTTATTTAATGGCTAGAGGGGTCAAGATGTGCACAATCATACCCCTCTAAAAAGCATTGGCTCTACCCATGATGCATTGTTGCATTCACTACCCCAAAACTTCATAGAAAGTAAGCAAAAGAAGTTTAATATGACATTTTAATTTAGCCTATTATTCATTTACCCAAAGCTAAAACATTCCCAAAAGATAAGTACTCGGCAAATAATAGAACATTTGTATCAAGTGTTTAAATTATACTGTGTTCCCTTCCATATTTTTGTGCAGGTTGAGCCGGGGGTCTCTTGGAAACAGCCTCCCTACTTCCGAGTAGGGGCAAGGTCTGCGTACACACACCCTCCCCAGACCCTACTGTAGTGGGATTCAACTGGGATGTTGTTGTTGTTGTCCCACACCACACAAATAGTTAACAGCAGAGCAATGATGTCAAAAACTACGCGTAAAATTTCTTCCTTAGATATGAAGCAGCTGCACTTTTTACTTTTTAGTACTCCGGGGTATATTACAGCAGGGAAAGCCAGAAAACTTCATCTTCAACATTAATTTATATTCCTCTCCTAGTATGATTCAAAAATTGATGCAGCTTTCATCCACAAAATTAGGCATCTTTTTTTCTTTATTTATAGGGGAAAATCATTTCATTTCTCTACAAGAGAGAACTTTTATACGGAGTATTAGTTGAAATTATATTGCAGATTTTTCCACCAATAAGCCAACACAGACATCTTCAGTTTTGAAAATTAAAAAAAATAATAACAAATCCAATTTGAATTAGCAAAAACCGAAATGCATTTACAGCTAAACACACTACAACCGGACCTACCTTACTAACTACTGTAATAACAAAAGATAATTTCCCACTCCTTCACCACTATTCTCAGTAACTAAATACTAGTTGCACAAAATCTTCAAAACATAAAAATATAAAAATGTGCAGAGCAGAATATATTTTACAAAAAAAAATCTCAGGCAATAGGAGATTCAATTCACACAGAAATTGCGAAAATGGATCACATTTCAGCTCGGGAAACCAAATTGACGAACTATGAAAGCGAGAGAGAAGAACACACGTACTTCAGAGCTAGTTTTCGGTAAGCAGTTTTAATTTCCTGATCTGTGGAGTACTTGTTGACTCCTAGGACCTCATAAGGATCTCTCCGCAGAGGCTTAGAATCCTCCCTCTTCTCCGATTTCGACTTGTGAGCCGGCATTCTGCTTGTCTTCAACACTCCCGGGACCTAATTCTGAGCAGAAAACCAGAGCCACTCATGGAATTCAAAATTCAAACGGGCAAATCCCCAATTTCGTCATTCTCCCACTATTAGAGCAATCACGGGAGCGTCAGATGGTTCGATCAGTGGAAAATCTGTTCTTCAAAACGCCCTAGCAAGGCGGCTGACGAGGGAGCTAGTGGCCGGAGCTCTGCTACACGGAGGAGAGAGAGAGAGAGAGAAAGATGAGGTGCGAATTCGGTGGCATTTCTATGGAGTTTTTATTTTTTATTAATTTTTTTTAATACACAGGCCAGTTAGAAGTTATAGAACTTTAAATTTTTGAAATCCCGTGCACATGTACGCCGTACAAACTATTGTCAAAGAGTGATCAAAGTAGAGTAATAACCCATACGAGATACGACAATATCAAAGTAGAGTGAACAAAGTAGAGTCCATTTTTTTGAAGTTTTGACTTTAGGATGGAAAAGTCCAAAATACCATTCCCCCAATTGTCCCCACCCGCTGTCCTGCCTTTTGCTCTCACCATTTCCGTCGATACCACTGCTGCGGCAGATCCAAAACCACCGTCGACCCCCCGCAATCGCCATAACTCCCACAACCACTTCAGCCCCTAGATCTTCCCAAACCTTACAGATTTAGAAGACAAACAAATAGGAAAAAAAGGAGAATAAGAAGAGGAAAAAAGAAGATGAGTTGATTTAGAGAAAGAAAAGAGGGATGAGAAAGAATTGGGGGAGAAGAAAAAGAATAATAAGAAGAAGAAAGAGGAACAAATCTGGACGGAAAAAAGAGGACGAGAAAGAAGGGAGGGGAGAAGGAGGAGGAGGAGGAGGAGGAGAAGAAGAAGAAGAAAAAGAAGAAGAAGGAATAGATCTGGAGAAAAAACAGGGTGAGAAAGAAGTGGGGAAGAAGAAGAAGAAGAATGAACAGATCTCTAAGAGGAACAATCGTGGAGAGAATAAAAGAAGAAGAAGAAAAAAAAAGAGAAGAGAAAGGAAAGAGAGGAGAGAGGCGAGGAAGGGAGGAGAGAGAAAAGGGGGAGGGGAGAGATAGGGTGAGTATTTGTAAGTGGGGGTATTTTGGGTAGTTAGTGTATAAAAAATTGAAATGGGAAGATTATTTCCGGACGGAGAAAAAGAAAAAATGTGAAGATTATTTCCGGACAGAGGGAGTATTTTATTTTAATTTCGTTTTAGAAAAAAAAGATATGACAATACGAGTACAAAAAGATTAGAGAAGACTAAAAGAATTGTGGATACAAAGACTGACCAGTATCTAAGATCGAGACATAAAAGATTGGGATTGAACTAATCTTTGAGACTAGTCCGGTCAAGACTGCAAGTCTTAAACGGTCCTTAGTTTGTAAGTAGGACTATGACTAATCTGAGACTTGTGAAAGACATATAAAGGACTTGGACTGGTCTAGGGTTAGTAGAAGACTAGTCCAAAAGATTGATCATCGAAAGAATACTTTGAGAAAATTAAAACAAACACTAACTATTCGATGAGTACTATGTAATTTTAAGTTTATAGTACTATATTCCTCATATACATGTAAACGGAGTAATAGACTACAATACCGCTATTAGGATTTGGGAATTAAGAATACTTACTAAAGACAAAAAGACAACTCCAAACATCAATATTTGATACTTCGAGAATTAGTATATAGTAGCTCGTTAGTTTAAAAAAATTTAAAAATAAGTCTTTGAAAACTGAAAAGATATGTTACTCGCTTACTTTTAAAAGTTTTAAAATAGTTAACTACTAAAATACTCGGCACTTCATAAAATCTTAACTATCTCGCCACGATGTCATCTTATTCTCCTAATATCATACTCTCTCGTTCCATAAAAAACTCTCACCCTTTTGTTTTTTTATTCACTAAAACACTTTTACTTTTTATTAAAAAACTACTTTTACCTCTACTTTTTCATATCTTACCTATCACATCATACTTTTTTACTAATAATCAAACTATCAAATCTTACTTTACCCATCACACCAAGGATAAAATTGGATAGTCAACTAAAATTACTATTCATCACCTTCAACCTCCAATCCACTTTTCTCAAATTCCATTTTTGGTCACCAAACTTCATTTTAGAGGCATCAATTCAAAGTTTTGAAAACAAATTCAATGTTTATGATTCTTGGTTCTTCAAATATGTCAGACACAAAACTCAACCAAACGACCCTTTATGAACGTAGAAATGATCTATACGAACATTCTAATCACTAGATATATTTACGAGCTTACTTCGAAGTGAAATGATGATTCCGACAAACACCACGACTTGCTCCAGCGACTTCACACTAAATTGATAACACTACTTTATTACTCTCTATACTCACACATTTGTTTTGGAAGAATAATGGTGAAAATGGTAAGGATTTGAGAGATTATATATTTATATAGTGGTAAGGAGAGAAAGAAGACATGGTCGGATGACCTCCTCTTGCACTGCTTGTTCGGCGGTAGTGGAAAGGGCAATAGATTTTTTTTATTCCCTACGCAAGTCCCTGATTGGGACTAGGGACTAATTTGATTTTAATCGGGGTGCACTTTTTGGTCCAACTTTCTCCGAATTGAAATTCGTTTACACCGTTGCGATCAGACAGTCAAACTCTATTTAATGATATAATTTTTATATTTATTTGAAATACTTTTTCCGACAGCATATTTTTGGGTGTTGACTTTGACAGAGTCAAAATTGAGTTAATTGATATGTAATTAAAATTAGTCTCATATTCAATCAATATGATTCAATTAAATATTTATTTTAATAAATCATTTTACAAAAGTTCACATCTTTGACCACTTCTCATTTTTATGTAAATTATATATTTAAAATGTCATAACTGAAAATTTGTACATTAGATTTATTCATAAAATATGCCGTTGGCTTCGTCTTTTCGAGACCTATCCATAAAAGACAATCTTAAAAAAATCATTGATTCTAAAAATTCTTTCGTTTTTGGTAATGTTTTTGTTTGGTCAAAATATTGTTTCTAAAATACTTTTATTATAGAATAACTTTTAGACCATATTTTAGAGCGTTACAATGTGTGTATATAAAACACTCCATATTTTTTAGGCATTTTTTATTTTTTAATAATACAATTTTTTGTAAAATAATTTTAAATAAATAAATATGTCAAAAAAATGTAAAAGTTGATTATAAAAAAACAATGACTTTTGAGTGCATGTCAAGCGTGAATAGGTCGTACAACCTCTATTTGCAAGTGACAATGTTGTTCTCGTTTTATTTCTTCTTCTTCTTCTTCTTTGCAGATCAAAGAAAGAGAAAGAAGTGTAGGGGAAATTTTGAAGAGTAAATGAAAATTTAATGAATAGGGTATGTTTGGAAGAATTGAAGTTAACATTAGAAATGAGAAAATTAATTTCGGATTGGAAAAAAGGAGAAACAAGAAAATTATTTTCGGACAAAGGGACTTGAGGGACTATATGAAAAAATAATTTAATAAAATAGAAAAATTGAAGATAGGAAAGAAATCTTTTACCCATCCATCCAAAAAAAATGTTATTACTCCTTTTAAAACTAGTTCCTCCTTTTAAAAAGTATTCCTCTTTAATTTGTTGTGTATACCTAGGGGTGTAAACGGATATTAATCGGATCGGATGTGCCATTACCAAACTCGTATCCATTTATTTTTGTCAGATATCGAATTCGGATACGGATCTTGACGGATACTGAAAATCAAAACCGTATCCGCATCCGTCGGATATCGGATATATCCGTATCTGTTTCCAATTTTTAAATTCAAATTAAACAATACTTTAATTTTAAATTAGATTAAAGTCAAACTATTATTAAATCAACTATAATTTGGTATGAGATTGATGGTGTAAATTACTTGACCGGTCAAACTATACTAGACCGGGTCTAGAATAGTTCGCTTGATTTGGCAAAGTAAGAAAGGTAAAAACACGCAAATTGACCGGTAGGACTTTAGGTGGAACACCTGTAGCCCAATTTATATTATAACGGAGAATGCACGGGTGCTTTTACAAGGAGTTTAAAGAGAGTGAATTCGGATCCCTCTTTCTGAGGTTTACAGGAGTATTTATACTAGGCTAAGGGGACAGGACCACGTGCGCCCACGTGGGGGCATGCTGCTGATGTGGTGCGAGGTGACTGGTTTCGTCCTCAAGCTGTCTTGTCGCCTTGTGAAGGGGATCATTCCCTTTGTCAAGTAGTGCCTTGGATGGATTCTCCAGCATCTCCAGTTGTCCTCTACTGACACGGGTCGCTACACGCCAAGCCCTCGCAGATCCTCCTCTGCCGACACTTTCCAACCCCAGAAACTACACCGGGTAATCTCCGAGGGATGAATTTATCGAAATCTGGAATAAATAGGATGATAACGTAGTTTGACAGGTATACTTTTTTGTGAAGTGTACCGGTCATTATTTGACCGATGATATATCGTTTTGCTGGCGATTTAAGTCTCACTTCCAAAACTTTCGAGATTGACCGGTCAAAGATTTGGCCTTCTCCTTTGACCGGTCTTGGGTGAAATACACCCATCAGAGATAATTATTTTCTTTGTTTTCATGATTTATGATACTTTACGATAACTTGATAAAAAGATATACACAACACACATATACACATATTTTTAAATGTCTGTATATATTTTTATGTGTCTACACATTTATTTTGTATATAAATTTGTCTTATATTTTGAAATATCAATAGAGAAACAAAATATAAACATAAAAAATTAGGAAAAACTATATATAATTGATCAGATATTCGGATAAACGTTTATTTAAACGGATGCATATTCGGATTAAATTTTAAACGGATCGGATATACAATTACCAAATCCGTATCTGATATCCTTAGTCGTATCGGCCCATGTATACCATGAAACACTTTCCCTACTGGAGGTAATTTAAATTTTTTGTTTCCGTGTTGCCCTTCTCCCATTCTTCGATTTTCTTTTCCGTTCTTGCGCAGCCATCCCCATCCCCATCCTCCCGCGATTCTTCTTCCCTCCGGCGGCGAGGATCCTTCTCTTCAAACAAAGGGAATCGAATTCAAAGCTACCGTCTTGGAATTCCTTCTACTAATCCCACACAACAACAGGTACAATCGTGTTGTGATTTTTTTGAAGCAATAATGTGTTCTGTATTTTTTCTTCTATTTTTTAACAATAATTTGTTCTGTATTTTTTACTCCCGTTATTTCAACAAGAATTTGTTTGTGTATTTCTTTACTTGTTATGTTCATTTGTTATATTTCCAAGGAAAAATTATCTCAAATAATCTCACCTTTTAGTTTTCTTTCAAAAATAATCCTACTTTTCACTCTCACCAGAAATAATCCCACCTTCTCGCATGTGTGCGAGTTTTGGGTCGCCGTTAAAAAACTAACGGTCACTTAACGGAAATTTTGAAAAATGCCCGTTTTTCGCAAATAAATGAAAGGTGGGATTATTTTAGGTAAATTCTCCCTTTTTCGTTTTTTAATTTCTTTAAATGTAATTTTATTTTATTTTTTTTGTAAAAAATACCAAATTTAAGTGTTTTTAGAGTGAAACTAATTGTTTTTTTTCAATAACCAATAATATGGTAATAATTAAAAAATAAATTATTCTACACAATAGAGCTAATTTATTAACTTCATAACTAACTACTCCGTTTGGAAAAAAGTGTTCCTCTTTTGACTTTGTGTAAAAATAAGGAAGTATTAAATTGTAGTTGACTTCCAATTTTGCCCTTGATGTGATAGGTAAAAGTAAGATGTGATGGATAGATTATTAGAGATAAAATATGATGTGATAGGTAGGGTATGAAAAAGTAAGGGTAAAAGTGGTTTTTTAATAGAAAGTGGAAGTGTTTTGTTGGAAGGGAAAAAAATTAAAGAGGAAGTGTTTTTGATAACGGATGAAGTACATTTTTTTGTAAGTTGCATTTACTGTATTTTTCTTGAGCTGCACTTCAAATTACTTTTTGATACTACATTATTATTATTTCTTAAAAAAATGGCACTACAAAACTTATGAATATTTTTCGATAGTTCTATATAAATATTTTTTGTGAAACAACATTACAATAGTTGTGAAAATAACACAACAATTTTTTTTTCAAAAATAGAACTTTTATTTTTATAACTCACTACATTTTCTGATGTATTGCAATTTTTCCATGAACACTCTGAAATATTTATTGATAATCTTATATTGCAATAAAATTTTCTTTCTAAAATGGAACTACCCAATTTGTGATTTTTTTAATAACTCAATACAAATTTTTCCCCAAAATAGTAATTCAAAAGTTGTGAAAATGACACAATATTTTTTTCTCCGAAACGGAACCCATAAATTTTATAAATCACTACAATTTTTTTATTGTAATTTCTTCCTTGATCAATACTCTGAATTATTTTTGATAATTCAATACTATATTTTCCCAAAACAATTAACAAAATTTGTTAATCGTTAGACAAATCTCTAACAAGAGTGTATTGTTATATTTTTAAAAATATTAATTTTAAATTCAAAACTAAAAAAGTAAAAAGTAAATTTTTCTAAAATAATCCCACTTTTCATTTATTTGCAAAAAACAGGCATTTTCAAAAACTTCCGTTGAGTGGCCGTTAGTTTTTTAACGGTGACCCAAAACTCGCACACATGCGAAAAGGTGGGATTATTTTCGGTGACAGTGAAAAGTGGGATTATTTTTGA
This sequence comes from Cuscuta australis, assembly GCA_003260385.1. Lineage (NCBI taxonomy): Eukaryota > Viridiplantae > Streptophyta > Magnoliopsida > Solanales > Convolvulaceae > Cuscuta > Cuscuta australis. The sequence goes on from NQVE01000195.1 coordinate 2,053,421, forward strand.
AAGAGCGCAAAAAGGTGGGATTATTTGAGATAATTTTTCCTATTTCCAAATACGATACTTTTGATAGTACTCATATCTAGTAATTCACCATTTTGCTACTTAAGTATTGTTTTTATATTTACAATTCTATATTTAGTAATTTATTATTGTTTGTTGCCGTATCCTTTCCGTCCCCGCATCCTGTAATTTTTAAAATTTCCATTTTCTGCCCCGTCCCCGTATATGCTCCCGCACCGCCCCGGTGCAATCTAGGGTTCTTGGACACACACATGTAATGCCGTTATATTTCAGCTTAGAGATGGAAGACCTTTAGTCTAATATGCTTAATCTGGATGGTGAACTAACTAAAGTAGTTTGTAGATTTTGATATTTTGTCCACCTGAAAGTGATATATGAGTATATATCATCTATTCAATATCAGCATGTGTAGTTTTGATTGGATACGCTGACTGCTTCTTATTTGCATTTGTTGAATATATTTTAATTTATATAAAAAGTCTCTTGAATTCAAATATGGAGAAGTAAGTTAAAGTTACTCACTTACTCCCTCCATAAAAAAAGAGTCCTAATTTGAACAAAAGTTAATTTTTCATTATACCCGATGTTTTTAATAAAAAAAGTATATTGAACGTGTTTAATTACTTTAATATGTTAAATTTAGTTAAATCTGCATATGCAATTTAAAAGCATAGCTATAATTGATGATTTTCAATTGTTTTACCTCACTAATGTTAAAAGTTGTACCTTGTTGAATTAGGATTATTTTTATGGGATGGAGGGAGTATTTTTTAATCTATTTAAAACAGTGGTAACTTGCATAATGGGTTCATACTTCACACGTGTTATCATGCCATGTTTGCCAAAAAGTTGTTACTAAACATGTTTATCCTGTAATAAAAATAAATTCATGCTTGTATCCATGTTCAGTATCCTGACGTGCCAACTCCAGTAGGACCTTTCTGTTTCAAGCTTACTTATCCATTGAACAGCTGAAAATATCAGAATCTCTACCACGATGGTGAAGTCAAAGGCTCAATCAAAGAAGCAGCAAAAACGTGGCATTGATTTTAAAGTATTTTTATTTCACCTTGTTGCTCAATGTAGAAATTTGGGATAAATGTATGCTTATTGATGATTGTTCATATGCTCATGCACTTGTTTCTTTGATGATTATGTTCCAGAAAATCAAAAGAAAAATTGGGAGAAAATTGCCTCCGCCAAAGAACACTACAAACACAGATATCAAATCCAAAGGTTGTTTTATTTTTTTATTTTTGTTTTTTATTTAACAAAAACATTATTGAGGCTTTATGTGTAGTATTTATTGACAAAAGTTGATGTTTGTTTTATGCTCCGTTTTCCTGTGGTTATCTGTATTAAAGACGAGTTTTTTAACACTGTTTTTTGGTTGGGGTGAATAATGGACTAAATCAAAACAACACATTAAATTTTCTTGCTTCTTACTTTCTGTGAAGTTTTGGATACTAAAGGCAGCGATGCATCAATAACAAAAAACAGCCTCTATTTTTAAGGGGTAAGGCTTTGTACATATGGACCATCTAGACCCTGATGGAGTTGGAATTGTTGTTGTTGTTGTTGTTGTGTTTGTGTACTGTAATTTTCTCTTGCAAAGTTGCAAGTGTGTTTCAAAATATTATATCTTGAGTTGCGAATAGAATTCTCAATGATGGTGCATTTGCATAATTATTCCCTTTATTCTTTTTAGTTTATTATAAAAATGTGTTCATTGGATTAAAGGAATAAGTGGTTGCATCGGCTACTGCGGATTTGAGGTTGAGTGATGAAAATGTTATAATGTGTCCTAACTCCTATGAGCAGCCATTGTTCTTCCTGAGCAGAGTGTATCCTTGGAGAAAGCAGGCTTAGCTGTGAGTAAGAAAGGACTAACTCTAAAGGAGCTTCTTCAACAAACAAGCCATCACAATGCTAAAGTCCGTAAAGGTACTCTCATGTTACTTTAACTTGTATGAATCCCTCATTCAAGAGTATGACTGAGTATATAAGGGAGTTTTTTTTACCTCTTTTATGAGTGCAAGAGAACTTAACTATGTTTTTTTTTCTCTTTTCAGATGCCTTGGTTGGAATTAAGGATATTTTTCTTAAATACCCAGATGAATTAAAGCTCCACAAACTTGCTGTTATAGAGAAACTGCGTGAACGCATTAGTGATGATGATACGTTGGTCCGTGAAACACTATATCAACTTTTCAAGTCAGTTATTTTACCTGGCTGCAAAGAGGTATTCTTGAATGTGACTTTGTTAGTCTCAGTAGTAATGATCATTGTGATAGAGTAACAAACCAGAGCGTAAGGTTGTTATGACTTGAGTGAATGTTATTCTTTTGAAGACTAGAATGCATTCTTTTTCTTTCCATGTAGTTCATATCACCATTTATTTTTGAACGACTCAAGGTAATGTTTGGGAACTAGAACTCATTTGAAATTTTAAATTTCAATTCCAATACTTGAAATCCCATAATTTCAATTCCAAATGTTGTTTGGAAAATCATAGAATTCCAATTATAGAACTTGAATTTTGAAATCGGCAAAGACAGTGACGGAGGCGAGTTGTTATGTATGGAATTGTTGTTGCATAAGGGGAGATCACTCTTTAATTGCACGTTATAAATTAAAGAAAAGTTGGGCTTGAATTTGTAAATGACATTGGGAGAAGTGTGGATTTGTAATTGAGTTTGTTTTGAATTAGAAGAATTTGGTCCAAATCCAAATCCAAATTCTTTGAGTTCTCAAACAAGTAATTTGGTTGTCTTTTTCTATTTCAGGATGTCAAGGGGGTATTCATTTCCTTGATTATGGTGTACATTTTGAGTGCAATGACAAGCTTAGCAATTGACGTGCGGCTAATGGCTTTCAAATTTTTTGACCTTGTGATCCAAAACTACCCCTCTTCATTTTCCATGTACTCTGAAAAGGTTCATGAATTCTGTTTGAATTACAAGTGATTTTTTGTTGCATATATGAGCATGCTGCAAATACTCCCTCGGTCCATTCAAAAGCTTTGTGGTTTGACTTTCATGGAGTTTAAAGAAGGGCTGAAAAGTGAAATTGTGTGGTTGAAATTTGTTAATATAAAAGATGTTTTTTGGGCCATATGTTCATTTCTTTAAAAGAAAATAAAGCAGGAAGTATTTTGGTACATCCAATAAGAGAAAGTAGAAAGGTAGATTTGGGACGGAATGAGTATAAGCTTAGTTGAAATACATGAAGTTGCCTTTGTTCCTGATCATCAAGCTTCAATTCAATTTGTTTTTGACTTGTAAACTTATATTGACCTTGCTTGATTTAGGTTTTAATTATAAAATATACATGTATTTATTCCTTTTCTATATATTATTTTTGTGCCAAAGACCTTGTGCTCGAGTGGCATTACTATCGTTCTCCCAATTGGGAAGTCAAAGGTTCGAACCCCAGTGGGGCCGTTGACTCTTCAAAGTTGTTTCATCATCTGGATTTTTTTGCCTCTTGATTGTGTTAACTTTATATCCATTCCCATATGTTTATTGTTTTTTCTTTTTTAATCTTTCTAACATTTCCCATTTCCTAATGTGGAATTACAGATTCTCCAAAGCTACGGAGATCTTTTGGAGAAGAGTACACTTCAGCTGCAAGGTAAAGGAAATCTAAAGATTGCTCTCTCTGGGCTGGCTCAATGCTTATCACTGTTGCCATACAAAAATAGGAGTGCAGGTCTCTCATCAGATAAGAATGTATGCACTATGAGCCCTTCCATATTCAGTTGTTTTACTTTTGAAGAGATTTGTGCAAGATAGTCTTTTTTTTATTTTTACTTTTATGAAGACTTGAACTGGCAAAAGGGCTAATCTAATTTTGTATGACTAAAAGTAGTACTCTGTACTTATTATTTACCGAGTTTTTAATACTTTTGTCCCAAAATAAAGCTTTTGTTTCGATTTACGAAGTTTGACTGAAGTCATTATCAATTCAATATATTTAGAAAATGGTGTAGAATTTAAAATAAAAGCTATTCATTTAAAAGTTACATCAAAAGTTCTACAAAAGAAGTGGTGACTTGATTATTTTATGTTATCAAACAATCAATAAAATTGTGTAAAGAAAGAAGATATAGTATGACCCTGTGAATAGTGAAGATGAACTTTATTTTGGGACGGAGGTAGTAGTAGTAGTAGTAATAATAATAATAATAATAATAATAATAATAATAATAATAATAATAATAATAATAATAATAATAAATGATGAGGTTTAACTAATTGACCTATACAAAGTAATGGTGGCCAAATATAGTGTTCACACCTACTTTAGATAAAATGTATATCACCACAAATGCTTCCATAGTCTGTTATGCTTGGGGCTACACATGTATAGTTGTATGGACCCACCCAGTGGTTGTGATCTCCTTCAGAGCTTCTTCCCATTTCTTCTTTGAATTTTGCTGCTAATGTTGATTGCCTTCTTCTAATCTAAATTCTTCCGATGTAAATAGTTAGTATTTACATAGATACACTCTGAATCAAATTCAGAATGAAAGCCGTGAGGAGATGTGAGACTTGCGGAGTTGCAGTAGAGGGTGTGTGAAGGGGTAGATGTAGACCTGAGAAGATCTGTAAGGAGCTGATTTGACAAGACTTATGACTTCAAGACCTAACTGTGGATATGCCCTTAGAAACTTTGGGGCTTAAATTGTAGTTTATGCTGGCGTGTTTTTAGGCTTAATCTGTAGCTGGTGCATATGTGCTTTGGGTCTAGTTGCTTGTGTTGGTACAAGTGCTTCTTGTGTCTATGCTCTTACTTTGTTCATGCTACGATGCGTACTTGGTCTATGTGTCTGTGTTTCGTCCGTGGTAGGGGTAAGATTTGCGTACACAAACCCTCCCAGACCCTAGTTTTTGTCGGATTTTACCCGGTTTGTTGTTGTTGTAGTAGTTCTATGTTATTCTTCTAAACTCGCTCCAGTCTCTAAACACACCCTGTTTATTTGTTCCCTTTTGTATAGTGTTCTTTTGTATACTTAGCTTTAAGCATGAGTACTCCCTACATCCCAAAATAAGGTTCTTGATTCCATTTATGAAGTTTGATTGAATTCATTCTCAATTCAATTTATTTGAAAATTTGTTAGAATTATAAAATGAAATTTATATATTTAGAAATTACATTAAAAGTTCTACAGAATAAGAAGTGGTTTGACTATTTTTTTATTTTCTCAATGATCAATCACTTTGTGCAAGGAAAGAAGATGTGTTTAATTTAACAATATGAATAGTAAGGTGAAATCTTAGTTTGGGATAGAAAGGAGGTATCCAATTAATTTCATTGTCCAACTATACAAGTCAATAAATTTTTGTTGCAATTTATTTGAATAAAAAACTTGTGCTAACAAATTTGAAAATTTGAAAATTTAGTAAACATAGTTTTTAATGCTCACTAGGATGAATTTAGTGTGAAACATGGTGCCAAAATACTAGAGGTACTCAATGTCCACAATCAGGGTGAGTTTATAAGAATTTTAAAAAGAAGGGGTGAATTTAGTTATACTGAATATAGTAAAATGATAGGTTGGGGCTTTCATCTATATTTTCTTTTTTGTACATCCCAATTTAGTGTGTTAATTTTCATTTGTAGAAAGTAGTATGTGGTTCACTGTGTTTCTTTCTCCCCTACTCCCTCCACTCTTTATTAACTTTTTGTTTTGCTTCTCGTGCTAAATGTTTGACCATTGACATTTCTTAACCCACAAAAATCTTCCTACTTTCCCTTTTTGAATATCCCAAAGAAAACATCCCACTTTATTTCCTTTTAAAGAAATGAACATGTGGCTCACAAAAATTCTCCTCGTCAAAAATGAACATGGGACGAAGGGAGTATTAGTTAAATATATACAAAAATATTATATACAAGTATTTTTCATTACAATTATTACAGTATAATCTTATATCTTAATTAGTTGTATGTTTTTGTATATATTTAGTCAAATTTCGGCACCAAAAACTAACATATACAGCTGTAAGAGAATGGAGAAGGTTCCTAATCACACAGTTTTCACTTAAGCTGTTTTCGTGTCCGGTATAATTGGGTACAACAACTTGGATCAGAGTGAGAATTAATTTTTTTTATGCTTATTACTGCCACTCATATTTTCTCTTCATAGGCTCAGCTTTTTTGGCTAGGGTTAGTTATGAGGTGTATTTGAGAAATCATAATTCTTCTAGCAATGCAGAAGGATGAAGACTGCTTAACTGATAATTATGGTGGTGTTTGGGAGTTAGACTCCTAGGAAAGATGTTGGTGTTACATGGACAATTTGGGGGTGGAGTATTAAAATAAATGAATTAAGAAGAAGCAGGGTTTAAGCTACTCCTCTAGTATTGAATATTCAAATTTTGAAGGATAAATTTTGTATACTTTTCAATTACACCTAGTAAACTGATCATGGATAAAACTTCTTCCCTTTGAGAGTATTACCCCTGTAAAATCATTTCTGAACATCCTCTATCTACTTTTGTTTTTTTGAATGGTCAAGTTAAACTTTTGCAGGATCCTCATGTCCAAGTGATGCTGCATGCTTATGTTCCTTCCATTTCGAATCACTCCTCTGGTAAGTGCTATAAGAACATTGCTACTATATGCGTCCATAAGTAAATTTAACCATCATTGTACTACTATGCCCATCTTTACCTGTTACTATCAAATAAATAATATTATAAGTGGTCATTGTGGGCGAGAGTTGTCTAAGTACTTAGCCATTCACATTTTTTCTTTCTGCAGCGCTTTCTAGTTCTGGTGTCATTGAGAAATCAATGAAACTGTTACCTGCTCTTGTTAGTTGTTTCCAGGACTTCATTCCTTTGGTTCATACTATGCCTCAAATAGACACCCGATCCTATGATTGTCTGCTCCTTATACTTCAAAACATAGACCTTCTGGTCAGATTTTTTATTGAAGTCTCTGATAAGAAGAGTCAACAAGGCTTAAGAAGAGAACCTCCTAACTGCCACACACAAGATAATATATGTGGTCAAAGTATTTCTCCGGCGGTTCTTAAAAAGCTTTGGGACGAGTTTCCTTTGAGTACAGGTCATGGCCTCTTAGAGAAGGTATGAATTCTTATCTGAGACTAGCTGTTTCAGTGCTAGCAGTAAGGCACCAATGAAGGGCAAAAAAGAAAGTGTTAAGAGGCTGAAAACTAATTTCTTAGAGAACCTGGCAAGTATGGAGTATATTTTTGAGTAATTTATTGGACTTGAAAGGCAAGAAGTTGCTACTGTGTTCTCATTAATAATATTAGCCCATCAGGTTAGGACAATGGTTTTATGAGGCAATGATGTAATGCACTTGATAATTCTCTGTGATCTATCAATATAATGGAATGTCTCTGCTTCTCTTTCAAACAGACTTATCTTTAAAGGAATATAAGTTAGAAATACAATCACATCTGAAGTGATGATATTTTTAAGCATTCAAGTTACTTCCCCCTCTCTTCGTGTTCACTTATATGGCAACATACTGACGTTGCCTCCTCTGATTTTGTTTACTCTTTCAATGCAGGGAAATGATCGTTATTTCAGGTTGAATATTGTTATTACAGAAATATTTTTGAAGTTAAGTAGTTGGAATCGCCCTCCCCTTGCGCTGATGGAGAAATTTCTGGAGTTCATTGAAAGCTCACTTTTTGCGAAGGTTCAATTATACTTTGGATTTCATGATAAAGTTCATTCATGTGCCAAGTCCTAACTCATCATGGATATGCATATTGTTTATCTGTAATTTATTCACATCAAAGAACTGGAGAAATTCACATCTCATTTTCTGGCCTCACAAATAGAACCATGTATCGGATTAGCATCATCCTTGTAGAATATTATTCATGCATAACTTATATCCTGAACCTACATATTATGTATTTTAAACAACAGAAGACAAAAGGACTTCTATCAATTTTATGAAAAAGGATAAAGGCACATATTTTTCCCTTCAATGATTTAGTTCTATTATATAACTGAAAGCTTTACATGTTCCTCAGTCCTTTGTTTCTCATCTTTTCGTTGGTATTCTTAATGTTCTTTGTGAACTTTCTTGATAAGATGAATATGGATCATGGATGTTTAAGTAGTATACATATTGCACATTTAATAACTACTAGCTCTTGTTTTGCAGAATTTCCACCGCAAAGAGTCTGGTAAAGTAACTCATGAAAAGCAATTGCTTACATTGGTGTCATTCACTCCCGAACTTGTTACAGGATTGTCTGGTGTTTGGAAGTCTCGCATTCTTCAGGTTTGAAGATTAAACTAATGACTTCTGTATGAACATTTAACATGTTTCCAAAGAGTGAAAATCAAGTAGCAGATGGAGGAGTAAACCATTAATGTTTTAGACATTGATGTTAGATATCCTAAAGTGTATGCCTTTTCTATGGTATTAGTATTACAGAATGTTGCACCCCCAAATAAGTAAATAAATAAAGTTTTGATTTGTACTGGCATTTGCAGGCTTTTACTAAGATCTTCAAGAACTGCAGTCCAGAGTCTTCATTGAAGTTGGCCTGCCTTTCTGCAATCGAAGAAATGATGTTCTCTGTAAGATTCACTTTGGTCTTGACATCATTATGAAATAGTAAAAAATTGGAAGTAGGAACATGCGAGAGTTGTGATACAATGCTTTCCATTCAATTATCATATTCCGCAAACAGATGCTGGATCAGGGCCGGTCCCGAGAATTCATGGGCCTGGGCCGAAACAGAAAAAAAGACCTTAAAAGTCTTATCCCTTATGGTCTAACAAATTAATATATGTAAACTAATTATATTTAAATAATAATTAACACAATATTATTAGAGGAAAAAAGTAAATTAATATATCATAAATTCATATCAATTCGTCAATTTTTATATTTTTTGTTTTTCAGTTTTAATTTTTTTATATATCATAAGTTCATATCAATTTTTCAGTTTTTAATTTTTTTTTAGTTTTCAGTTTTTTATAAATAAAATTATAAGTATATCATGAAATCAATTCATCCAAATCAAATAAAGAACATATAGAACCATTAATTCATCCTATTTCATAGCAATTAGCAAAGATTTCTAATTAAAGTTCAATAATTAACCCGAGATTTTAAATCTTAAGAATGAAAAAATGAAAGAAAAAAATTACAAAATTGGAAAACTATGAATACGGAATACCTGGAGGCTGGAGGGTCGGCTCCCGGCGGGGTCTGGACTCTGGCGGCGGCGGCGTCTCTCTACCGGCAGTTTTCCGATTGGAAAAATTGATATAAATACTCCCAGAAATTTGAAATTTTACAATAATATTCCCAAATTTAATAAAAGACTCTAGTGCTCCCAATTAAACTATAAGTTTACATTGCTACTCCCACTATTCCTAATCAGCTTTTCTTATGCTTACATGTAAGTAATTATGCTTAGTTGACATCTTAGTTGTTCTTTTTGTTTTAATAGGAGAAAAGTATTGTATAAATACTCTTTGAAATTCAAAATTTTACAATAATTTCTCAAAACCAAATAAAGATTCCAGTACTCTAAAAAATATCTTCCTTTTACGTGTTATGATGTTTAATAAAAGTGGTGTGAAATCAAAAAATAAAATTATATATCTAAAAACTACATTATAAGATCTATAAAACTAGTAATGATATAATTATATTATTTTATCAAATACATAATTAAAATAGATAAGCAAAGTAAATAAAATTTGATCTTGTTAATACTCTTGATAGTGAATGAGAAGATAATTTTTGGACAGAAGGATATTTTTTATTAAAATATAAAAAACTACTTAAGATGCCAATTAAGCTCAATTAATTAATCTTTAATATTACTAAAAAAATTATTTTTACATATTACTATATTAGTTTTTAATATGTAATTTTTATTTTTTAATTTCACACCATTTTTCATATAAAATACTTTAAAAATAATTTCAGTCAAATATAGTAACGTGCAACGAGAATATACTTTTAGGAGAATTGGAGTCTTTATTTGATTTTGGGAGAATTATTGTAAAATTTTGAATTTCTATGAGTATTTATATAATTTTTTCCTCTTATTAAAACAAAAAACAACAACTAAGATGTCAACTAAGCATAATTACTTACATGTAAGCATAAGAAAAGCTGATTAGAGATAGTGGGAGTAGTAATGTAAACTTATAGTTTAATTGGGAGCACTAGAGTCTTTTATTGAATTTGGGAGTATTATTGTGAAATTTCAAATTTCTGGGATTATTTATATCAATTTTTCCTTTCCGATTTGGCTATTTTGTTCATTCGGCCTCCCTACCTACCTACGTTATTTTTCCTTCTTTGTGTACGGGTAAGAAGGATGGTGGCTAAAAGAGACGGGGGCTTCTTATATACATATAAAAAATACAGTATTTAAAAAGAATTGGGCTCCTTAAATTCATGGGCCCGGTCCGAACGGACTGTTTGTCCGCCTATTGGGCCGGCCCTGTGCTGGATGGCCGCAATGCTTCTCTGTTCCTTTTTTTCACTTTCCTTTTCTTTTGGGTTTGCAGTTACATTTTTTAATCGAGAATCTGGAATCATATTTAGTAAATATGCAACTAATAATGTTTTTACCCTGAATAAACTAACCCCCATTTTCTTGTGTGGATTACAGGACAAGTGTTGTCCTTTCTTGGGCACAACTCATACAAGCCATCCTGAGATGCTAGATCATCAGATTACTTGGATAAGGGAGCTTCCTTCACTGCTTATTGTTTTAGGTGATAAACATCCAGTAACTTCTAAGGTACATACTTAGTATTTGATTTACTGTCATTAGTTTTGGTTGCCTGGCTAATTTCAAAGAGTCACTCTATCATCGCTAATTTCCCACTAGTCTTGGATCCAATCTTTTGCATCACTTTTTAAAGATGACAGAAAACCACCCTTAATGATATGTCTTGCATCGTCCAGACTGTGTTACGTCTTCAACTTCGCTTAGGACAAACTGCTCATCTGGACTCTCCATTTGCAAAGGAATATGATGATATGCAGGACATACTCAGAAGTTTTTATAGCACTGCCACTGATGAAGGTTAATACAGCAGCTAATTCAGATTTCTACCCATGGTGATCTTTATTTATTCTTCATTCAGTATCAGTTGCGTCCAACTAACAGTATTTGTCTGATCATAGGTGTGACATATGGTCCTTTCATGATGCTTTCAAAAGATATTCAAGAACTCTCCCTCTGTTGCCTATATTACTTCTCTTGCCTGGACTCGGCGATACTTCAATCATTAGTTCTATGTTGCCTTTGTAAGTAGCCTTTGTAAGTAGTTTTCTGCAGCCAGGGAAGATTTTTATTTATATGCTTTTTTTGTCATTTCAAACGCGTAGTTAACACACATGGAAGAAAAGATAACCTTGGAATGATGAGCTAAATATTGTTTAACATTGTGGTTTTGGGCGGACATAATGCAGCTCATGAATTGGAACCCTGTTTACGTTTTCGCATTTTGGAAGTTGTCCACACTGCTTATAAAGCTGGACACATCCAGATTGGAGATTACATTAGTTTTTTAATCACATTGGTTTCACGATTCAATGATTATCCTGGTAATCTCTGAAATATATTATCAAAGTTTCGGCATTATATTTGTCTTGTAATGAAATCAATGACCTGGATATTGATTGAACCTAGTAATTGGATCATTTGCAGTGAAAATCGATACTCCAGAAAAGTGTCAGGGAAAATTATTCCACAGAGCTTTTCAACCGATTATTAGTGCAGTTACCTCTTGTTTGTCACGTATTGGTGATAACCATCTTATTTTCCAGATGCTGGAGAGAGTAATTATTGATCAAATTGTAAGTTGATTGACCATCTGATTAGATTCTTTAGTCTTACATAATCTTATTATTTGTAGACTCGCCTGTTTTGGGTGAACTTTTCATATCATCAGAATAAGTGTCTAGTTTGCTTTGTTTTGCTTTGCTTTGTATATCAAGTTTTATTGTATATAAACGTCTTGCAATTTGTTTCAGTGTCTTAGCCCTCCAATAGGTAAAATGAATGCCCTTCTAAGGGTTCTTAGTGCAATCGATACTGTTCCAACAAGACTTTCAGGAGAGAGCATTGACGAAATAAGCCGCGTTCTTCCGAACTATTTATTACTTGTTGCATCTGTAAGTATGTTTGATATATCTACTTCCAATTTTCATCCTTTTTGGCCATACATGACAATGAGCTTCATCATGAAAAAAAGAGCCTGTATCTGGCCTGTTTTGTTCCATAAATGTTATCTAATAACTCCCTCTATCTGGTTTTAGTTTTCCATTTGTTTTTGTTTGTCCAGAATTAGTTGTCCACTTTCTATATTCAATCAAAAAACCCCTTTATCATGAATTGTCCAAAATATCCTAGAAAGAAAGCATGAGGGGTTCTTGACATGAACGAGTGAGAAACTCATTAGAAGGACATTTTTGACATTTAAACTCATTTTTTAAACCCTAGATTTCTTGGAAGGTGGAAAAACTAATTTTGGATGGAGGGAGCATTATTATTTAGTTTTTTAAAGAAAATATATAATACCAAGGCCCGCCATGTAGGATTTTCCGGGAGAAGTTAACGAGCAGCAGAATTCCATGACTACGAGCATATCCAAGAGAAGTCAATACCATCTTCTTCCTTGCTTCATTCTATTTCATAGCTGCAATGGACTGTTAGGTGAAGTTTTAAAAGGGATGAGATCGGTGTTGTTGGAAAACAGTTCCCAGGCTTTGTCCCAACGACAAACCGAATCCGTCCCACCAAAAAACAGTCTTGTGGCAACTGTGGCATACGTTTTTCTGATTTTGATCTCCGATGTTAAAATGAAGAGACTAATCTCATCGTGCACGGAAGAAACAGAGAGCATATTGCAATGTATAGCCACTTGCTTGTCTTCAGAAGGGAGTAATATGGGCCTGGAACAAAGGCACCAGATACAAAGAGCTTATGATAGCTTAAAAGCTGCCACTGCTGTTATTCCAGCTTGAATGGGACAGGTCCTGTTTTTTACATTGTTAACCTACCATTCTGTTCTTTTACACCCTCCTCTGCCCCGCCAAAAAATATATTGTTCGACTTTCACAGAGTTCAAGAAAAGTGATGAATGGTGAAAATTTTGTGGCTAGATTTTGTTTAAAGCAGAGAGAGGTTATGTGAAGTAATTTATCTTTTCGTTTAGACGGATGAATAAGAAAATACTGAAGTGTTTTTTTGTGGGGCGGGAGTAATAGATTGTTTGTGTCGTTATGCTCCATCTCTAGTACTCTCTAGGGTCGGTTCATGTGACATTAGTATTCAATGTCATAGTATGACCGGGGTACTTACAATGCTTCGTTATCGAAAATTTGATGGTCTTTACCTCTCCCAACTTCCTCTTAAACCTCTCCCCCTACACCCTTAGCCCCTGGTCCCCCTTTCCATTGCCGATTGGCTACAATAGTTATTGTATAACTACTCTAGCCAATTGAGAAAGGCTAGGGGGGGGGGAGGGGTATAGGAGTTTTGTTGGGGCAGGGACCTTAGGTCACTGGAGCACTGTGTACACTGGGTATTTTTTTTTGTGGACAGTCTGTTTTTATTTTCTGTCATATTGGTGTCATAACTAATATCAGAGGTGGTAGTTAGTACGCCGTTTGTCAACTTGAGTTGCTATCTTCTACAACCATACTTCACTTATGTAATCTCTAGTCAGACTCGTAGTCCACCATTTATAGTCATTATTATTGTGTTGTCCGTTAAGTCGATATCAAAACATGTATTGGATACGGGGTCGATATGAAGTTACACTTTTAGTCTTCAATTTAATACCAATATGATAGAAGGTCAAAAAACAATTGTTCGCAGAAAGATATCTTTATAAGGAAGATGAACGTGATATTCCGTCCGTCCTAAATTAAATTGCTTCTTTATTATTCATGAGGTCAACTTTATTTATTTTTATTAATCATTTGACAAAATAATAGTCATGACATCACTACTTTTATAGATTCGTTGATGTAGTTTTTAAATATATAACTTGTATTTTTTAATTCAATGTCATTTTTTATATAAAATGATATGAAAATAACTTTAGTTAAACATCGTAAATCAAAACAGATAATTTAAAATGGGACAAAGGGAGTTTGATAATAAATGGTCAAATATGGAAAGCTTCATATTATAAAAGATTAAATATAGAAAATAAAAAGTATTTAGTTTTACTAATAATGATGATGGAGATTACTCCACATCACCAGGACCCACGGAAGGCCCCATAATGGGTCCCCACAGGCCATGGACCAAGAAGCTGGCTTTGGTGAGGAGTGCTTGGTGTAGGTTGAGCCCACCTGCTCGTCGCAACCTCGACCGAGCCCATCCGCTCGGCGCAGCACGATTAAACTAGGGAGGCAACAACAAAGAGCCTGTGAGGATAACGCTGTACCCGTAAGGTTCCATCAGCTATCGAAACAGAAAGCCAATGAAGTAGTGTTTATTACAGTCTACTACCGTTGTAATCAATAATGTAGTAGTAATATAAATTTACCCATCACTCTTTATTACATTTACGCACTTTGCTTACTCGTCTATATCTGATCTCTCGATCGGTCTACTCGGTAAACGCTACCGAATAATGCTAAAAAGTGAAAGGACCTGTTTGGGAATAGCGTTAGAGATTAGCGTTAGCATTTTGAAAAGGCTATCTACGGCCAGCGTTTAGCGTTAGCGTTTTCAAAGTAATCTGCACCGTTAAAATCTTATTCAAAACGCTAACGCTAATCTCTAACGCTATTCCCAAACAGGCCCAAACTCTCCTTCACCAGAGTGGAAACACTTTAAGAGGAAAGATCTTGTGTGGGTGGGGAGGGTTTGGGACTTTGGGGTTTCAATTGTTGCAAAAGTCAACTATGAGAGGAGAGATCTAATTTTAATTTGATCTTCATACGGAGTGTACTATTTTACTTTAGACTGATTGAACTGAGTCAATGATCCGGTCAAGAATCGGCAATTATAGAAACTTTTTCTGTCTCATTTTAAATTGGCTATTTTTTTTGTCCGTTCCAAAATAAGTTGCCTGTGTCTTGTTATCATAAACTTTTAAGAGTAAAATACCTAAACTACCCCTAAAATAAGTCACTCTTCTCCACCTTATCTTCTCATTCATCGTCACCCCTCCTAAAAAGTAATGTCAATTTTGGAAAGTCAACTCTATTTTTTCTCTTCCTTAAATATGCCCCTAAGTCAAAATGGGCGATTTAAAATGGGACAGAGAGAGTAAATTTTTGCCGCTTTTATATAAGAATGTTATTGAAAAATAAAAGGCGTGAAGTTATAATCAGTTTAGAGGAGAGTAATTTTTTTGTAATCATACATTTATTATCAAAATAAGGAATAAAGGATAAGAAATTTTATGGGATGGAGGGAGTATTAGTTAATGTGTAAGTACTATATATGTTCCTTATTAAAAAGAAAGGAAAGAAGTGAAGGTCAGAAATTTCCATTTATTATTAGATGGGGGTAGATTTAGCTAAATGAGATGTGGATTTAGCCTCACCTGTGAAATTACACTTGGTAAATATTGCTTGATTTTTGAAGATGACTTTCATGATCTCCAATACAATACTTTAAACGTTATTATCAATTACCTTTGGCCCAATTTAAATTTTCATTTTTGATTTACGATGTTAGACTAAAATTATTTTTAATTCAACTTATATAAGAATTGCGGTAGAATAGAAAAATAAATTTTACATAATGAAAAATTACATTAAAAGCTCTACAAAACAATGTGACATGAGTATTTTTTTATAAATAACAAAAAGTGAATAAATTTGACATGTAAATGGTAAATCAAACTTTGCTTAAAACCATGACCAGGTCAAAGAGTTGACCTGGATAGGCTCGTTCACTAGCTTTGCCAATTATGATCAGGTTTGGCCATTTTAGGTTTGTATATTGGACCGTACTGGAACCATGACCAGGTCACGATCCAATTGTGTCGAACCAACTAATTTGGTCCGGGTTTTAAAACATTGATCCTGAGTTCATGACAACCAAGAAATTCTAGATTTTGTTATTTGTGTCAAAGGGTGACATGGGTGCTGATGAAAAGTTGACCAAAAATAATTATTATGAATAGGGTTAGGAATCCAGTAGTTAAGAAATTGTCAAACCAAACAATGACAAAAAACTCCTCCATCAACTAACTTCTTTCATCATTTTCCCATAATAATACTACAAAATCTGGACCATTATTGTGTGGATTGAGTACAATGTACACACATTTAAAGCTCTAAAGTTTGGGTGGAGCCTTGTGAGGACTTTTTCATCATTCCAAAATTGTAGGCAAAAAATGAGGGCGAAAATCTTGACCGGTTGGACCGTGAACTGGCCATGGTTCCGGTCCGGTCCAATGTAGTCATACCCGGATTGGCCAAAACCAGGTCAAAACTAGTAGAACCGATGAACCGACCAACACGGGTCACCCGCTTTAAACAAAATTTGATTCAGATTGGTTTGTTTCCTAACTTTCCTTGACCAGATCAAAACCCTGAGGCTCATAAGGTGATGAGGGCCTATCTCATGCGCACACAAATATGTTAAAAGCAACTGGTCTCTTCACACACAAAGTAGGAACCAAATGTTTGGTCAAAAGTCAAAATAGGGGCGTTTTGGTCATTTCGGTACAAATCAATGGGTGGTGGGATTAGAGAGATTATTTACAGAGAGCATCAGATTTTCTCAGAAAGAAGCAATAATCTCTTCTTTTTGAAACAGTCAGCATCAAACCAACTCCCTCCCCCCTTTTAAAAAAAGGCCAAGTCCAGAAACAAGTATCTCAGCAATGGAATATACTGACCAAATTTCATCACCACCACCACCACCATCATCCAACTCTGAGCTTTCGTACCCGCCATGGCTGCGAGATCCTCTCCATCGACAAACATTTACCATCTTTTCTCATTGATCGCGGCCATTCTTTAATCAGTACCATGGTGTTTTTCAGATTTTCTATCTGTTTCCACTGCTTACTGTACTCCCCTTGTCCACAGGCACAACCTGTGTTGCAGAGATTCTTCAAATAAGTGCATTTCACATGCCCGTTGGGATGTTCTTGACACAAAATTCCTTGTAAAATTTGAAGAAGATGGTGTTTCCCCATTCCCGACCTTGTCTCTGTGCAACTTAGGGCACATCTATTAATCCTTAACACCGATCCTCCTCCAAGTAGGCCCAAAGCCCTGCAAGACGAGTTGTCGGGATTTGGAGGGAAGATGGAAGAGGGGGTGATTGTTGATGAGGAAGGGCTAGATGTTATTTATTGGAGAATTTTGGAAAATGGAAATGCCACCAGAGAGAGTTTGGAAGCACGAGCTTTCAGCAACGGCAGTGATGATAGACAAGGCCAGGCATCATCCCCTGCCTGGCCCAATGCACAAAACCAGCCGCTGACTTGGCCTCCTCTGCCACCAGAGCTTGTAAAAAAGAAGAGTCTTCCACCACCCCAACCACCGAATCCTGGCGGTTTGGTTGAGTCATTAACAAGTCAAAATCCAGGAAATGGAAAACATGTGAGCTTGGAGCCTTTGCGTTGTGGTAAAGCTGTTGCTAATGCGAATCATTCCATGACCCGGAACAAAACTGATGATGAATCCTTCAGCTTCAAGTGAGTATTTTTTCGCAGTCTTTGTCTTTTGTTCACTAAAGGTGAAATCTTTATAATCCCTTACCATATACTTTGCGATTCAGCTTTGACGGTGATCTTATGGAAGCACTCTTTGGATATGTTGCTACAAACAGAAAATCACCGAAAGGGGAGAGAAAAACAGGCCCAATCCCTCAGATTTTCATTCTTGAAACACAGAAATCGCAGGATATAGCAATTGTTCTCAAGTCCCTTAGGATTACCCGCAGAGAGATTATTGACGCGCTGAATGAAGGAGAAGGTCTTAATGCAGAAACTCTGGAGAAGCTCTGCAGAGTGACTCCAACTAGAGAAGAAGAATCAGAAATCCTTGGTTTTGCAGGAGACCCAACAAGACTAGCCAATGCTGAATCCTTCCTCTTCCATATCCTCAAATCCATTCCATCTGCCTTCTCTCGTTTCAATGCAATGCTTTTCAGATCAAACTACACCCCAGAGATAGGCCGACTTAACGAGTCTTTACTGACACTGGAACAGGCTTGCGATGAGCTTAGAGGTCAAAGACTTCTCATGAAACTGGCAGATGCCGTTTTGAAAGCTGGGAACAGAATGAACGAGGGCATTTCAAGAGGAGATGCACAAGCTTTTGGCCTAACAGCTCTCACGAAGCTTTCTGATGTGAAGAGTATTGATGGGAAGACTACATTGCTTCACTTTGTCGTCCATGAGGTGGTGAGAGCAGAGGGAAAACGATGTGTTTCCAACCGTGATCTCAATCTAAGTAAAAATGACAGCCAAACCAGCAGTACTGCATGTTTGCAATATGAAAAAGAGAAGGATTACATCATGCTTGGCTTACCTGTAGTTGGCGGCCTAAGCTCCGAGTTCACCAATGCTAAAAAGGCTGCCATGATAGACTGTGATGCTCTTTCTACAACATGTTCAATACTATCGTCTCAAGCATCTGAAATCAGGAAATTTGTAGCACAATGTAGTGCCGCTGCTGGAGGACGGTTTGCAACAAAAATGAATGTTTTTCTAGATATTGCTGAACGTGAGATAAAGGCAGCAAAGGTAGAACATACAAGAGTCATGGAGCTTGTGAAGAGGACAGCAGATTACTATCAAGCAGGAGCTTCAAACAGTAGATCATGGCAGCCACTTCAGCTATTTGTTATAACCATGGATTTTCTTGGAATGGTTGATCGGGTTTGTGTTGAGATTGCAAGCAACCTGCAGAATAAGAAACCAGAAGGTCCTACTGCTGGATCATCATCATTAACAGAAGAACCACAGAGGAGAGCGGTCAGGTTTCCCAAAATTCCAGCTAATTTCTTGTCACAGCAGTAAAAGAGCAATCCAGCTGGTTTTAGTGATTACACGTAAATAGATAGGCAGATTAGAGAATCGAGTCTAAAAATATTTGTTTTGTTAACCAATATGCAATGAACATTCCATTTATTATATCTTCCCCAATTTGTTTCACAATTCTACAGAGATCTATTCCATTCCCGAAAATGGGCTTGTCTTGTAAGTCACTACTACATTTATACAACATATTTTTGCAACTGAAGATTTCCCATATACTTCACGATCTTCCACCCACTTTCCACATGGAATATGTTTAATGGTTTCATCTTCTTTTGCATAGACTTGTCTATGGAAAAGATTATGCGCTTTTGATGCTAGGGGACAGACGAAAATGACAAACTCTACCCTACTAGACCTGTTTACGCTTAGCAAGACGCTGCTTCTCTTCTTCAACCTGTTCAACTAATGCTTGTAGCTCTGCTTCCGTTAAGCTTTCTAATCGTTTCTGTTAAAGTAGAGAGTAAATAAATTCATTAACTGATAAATTCTTGCATTAAAGTTTTTCCTGAACAATAGAAGACAACATGACGAAGAAACAAATTAATATGGATTATTATTATTATTATTTGAAAGGATCATAGCTCAATGCATGTGCTCTTGTGGCAACTTAATTGTAGAGGATTTATATTCTAATCTTATGTTACAGAGTATTATTTAATACAAACATACCTCCATGACTTTGCTTTCATAGTCTCTTAATTGTTGAGCATAGGTCATTTGCTTGTTTGAAACCCTGAAGATATACGTTGAGATCCATCCAACTGTTAGACCCAAGCCCATGACCAGTTGAACTACATTTCCAGCTTGAAGAGAATCAACACCAAATAACTGCACAAGTTGTAGACTTGTAGTGTAAAAGAGCCTATAATTATCTCAGATACAGTTTTGTATTCAAAGTACGACACACTTTTGTAATGAATCTTGAAGAAACGAACGCATGAAATAGGCGATGGTTAAAAGAAACAAGTAAAAAGTTATCTATAAGTGAAAACAAAATTGTAGTACCTCCAATCCACTTTTTAGGCCAAAGCCAACAACTGCGAGTCCAATTCCAATTAATATAACATCCTTTCTTTTGTATCCAAAAGGTATCTGCACTATGATCATATTGCTGACATATCAACAAACACATTGTGGTAGAGCAAGAAGCTAAATAGCTACAGAATATAGAAGATGTAAGTATATCTAATACAAACAACAACAATCTAGTAAGGCCCACCAAGTGGGCTCTAGGGTGGGTGGTTATAAGCAGATCTTGACCTTGCCTATACATGTAGGATTAGTTGTTTCCGAAAGACCTTTGCTTGTAAGTAAATCTTATGATCTTAATAATCAGCAATAAGATAACAAAAGCTCCACTATGATCAATGAAGATAGACTGCATTTTCTTGCTCCCAAGCAACAACAAACAACAACAACAACATTACCCTAGTGCCTCAACAGCTCCCGCCCATTGCGGCGTAAGGGTCGGATGTACGCAGTATGACCCCTATGTTTAAAACATAGAGCGGCTGTTTCCAAATGACCAATGATGAACGTCGAAAGTTGCATTGACCAACTGCTACTTCACAGTTACAAGAAGCGCAGACAGTTTAGAGAGCCGAAAAATAGTGAATCTTTGGCTCCACAGGGGAATGCAAATATTTCTTGCTCCCAAGGGTTAAAGAAAAAAAAATCATCTACTACAATTTCCCTACGCACTACAAAAATTTATTAATTCTTAGAATTGAAACAGTACAGAACAGTTTCAAAGTAAATAGGACTAGGGCTGTTCATCGGTCTAAGACCGGACCGAACCGGACCGACCCGGACCGGACCGAAGACCGAAATGAGTAAATTCAAGGACCGAAGACCGGACCTAAATCTACTCGGGTTTGGACCGGACCGAACCGAAATATTTAGGACCGAACCGGTCCGGACCGATTGGACCGAAAAAAATACATATTTTTTTAATTATTTTGATCAATTAAATATATTTTAGACTTTTTACTTTGTACCATTCAAATAGAAAATGAATAAAAAAAATATGCAACCTTAAAATGAATACACAATATGAACTATTTCAATGTAGAAACATAAAAACAAATATGAAATGTTTTTTTTAGATTTTTTAAAAAAGTACTTAATAAAAAACCTTTTTAATTAAATAAATTAAAATATCTATTAAAATAGAGCATTAAAGTGTAATACGGAACTTAAAAAGTAGAGTTTTAGTATTTAGGTCTTTTAGGTCCAGTAGGGTCATTAGGTCCAACCGGTCCAATCGGTCCGGACCTAAATCATTTCGGGTTTGGTAAATTTTCAGGACCGAAGACCGACCCGAAATCCATTCGGTCCGGGTTCGGTCTGGACCTAACGGTCCGGTTCGGTCGGTTTTTTCGGTCCGGACCTAAATGTGAACAGCCCTAAATAGGACAATTTGATACACTTCATCATCAGCCAAATTTGGAAACTACACAAGAGTTTATACGAAAAATAAAAAGGAAGAGAGAAAATTTCATGTTCAAGTAATGGCAATAAGAGTTTATGATGTGTGTGTGTGTAAGGGGGGGGGGGGGGGAGTAGGCTCCCAGGCACACCACACACATGAAAAGAGATATTTGCTGGTGCCAAACTTGCCTTATCTTGATTAGAGGATTTATCCTTGTTGTCATTTGAGTTTGAACTGCACTGTGGAACTAGTATATTTGATTTCTTTGAGGCCAAGTAGGATCTACTTATACGATCTGTGGAAGTTATAGCTCTAAGATATCTGTGAGTGATGCCATTTCCTGTAAGGTGATAACAGAAAACTGTAAATAATGTTGTCTTGATCAAAGCTATTGCAAGAGTAATATCCAATTTGCCAATCACAGCTTCATTGCCCTGCACTTCTGCAGAGCTTGGTTATCAAATCCAAGAGTGTGACAGACTGTGAAACTAATGACTAAATGAGTAGCAACGCAATCCGTTTGGCATAAGATAATATATTCTAAAGACTTGATATCTTCACCTGAAAAAAACGCAATCCAATCTGAACTACAAAAAACTAGTCGATTTTAGCCTAGTCCAGAAATTTCTAGTGTCTTGTCTAATTTCCTCACCTGAAAATCACTCATTGGTTTAATTAGAATATTCCTAGTCAGGTATGATTAAGACAAGAATTCATAAATAGGAAAAGAAGAATAAGGTGAACCAAACAACACGGAATCACTATTCTTCACTAATGGGATAAATCATTTGATCCTAATTTTAACTAATATGTAATGTTTAATTATAATTTCCACACATCCGGACACTAAAAAACCAAAGTAGACAAACAACTAGGTACTAGATAAGTAAGTTGCAATCAATTTTCAAAACAATACAACTTTCCACCAACAATTTAATATAGTAGGACAACAACAACAAAACCAATACATTCCCAACTCCGTTGGGTTTGGACTTTGGGGATATATCATGATTTACACAAAGTTAAACTTATTCTTGTAAAAAACAGATAAAGAATTTTAACACTATGCTTGGTCCAAGGAATTTGAAATGGAAAAGAAAAGAAAACGAGAGGGAAAATAAATTTACATATTTGGAGAGGAAAAGAAAAGAAAAGTGGAAGGAAAAGAAAATAAGAAGGAAAAATGTACTATAAGTGAAGGGAAAACCAAATTCCTCTCATTTTGACGAGGAAAATGAGAGAAAATCGTTTTCTCTTCCGTTCATTCCAAATTCTTTGAACCAAAGATAGTGCAAAGTGTTTCCGTTATAGGCTTGATGCATTTCTGCATTCACGCCCAAAACTTCACCGAAATCCAGAATCGAGTGAAGTATAATGTGTAGCATTGATTTAGTCCATTATCTACCAAAACAGAAGACAAAAACATAATCCGGAATCACTCCATTTGCAAAGTAAGCAATTAGATACAGTATATCCCGTGATTATGAAAAGGAAACACAACCCATATATGATCAGTAATTCTAAAAAAAAGGAACGAAATTCAAAGCTTATCACGCACACACAGATACAAACAGGACTGGGTTAAAAATGAGCTGGGGAAACACAGGGAGACAGAGACCTGGTTTCGTTGTTGTCTCCTTCAGAGGAAAAGCGGGTCGACCCGTCAAGGAAATCACTCTGGTTTTGCTTATTAGGCTTCTGCCATGGGCGCCTGCGGAAGAAGGGAAGGAAGCCATTCCTCCTTGTGTGGCTGGCTGGAAGCCGTTATCCTGAAGACCCAGAAATATCCTTAGGTCCGGACTGTGTAAAAAAAAATTGAAATTATATACGGAGTACGTAGTTGAAAGAAAGAAAAAATTACAAATGTCATAATTTTCTTTTCAAAAGTGGAGATTAAAACTTTTTTTTAGAATGAATGAGAAAGAATTGAATTCTGCCAATTTCAATTCATTTTTTGCACTATCAATTCCAAATCCACATAATTTTTGTGTTACCAAACACCCGAATTGGAATTGAAGTCTTCAATTCCAATTCCATAGTTTGAATTCCATGTACCAAACGGGGCCTAACAGTTTTTTGTTACTCCACTATTTTTGTATCTTACAAAATATTATACGGAGTAAATGGTATTTCACTTATTTGGTACTAGAAATTTTTATTTTATCATTTGCGGTAAATATTCATATATTTGGATGTAATTTGAGAAATTGGATTAGTGTTATTGTTTTTTAGCACTTGATTGGTGTGTATTGGTTCAAATCTGGATTGAAGCAAATCAAGACCAAATAAGGATGATTTCTCGAGCTAGAAACCAGACCATGTGAGCCGCATTATATATATATATATATATATATATATATATATATATATATATATATATATATATATATATATATATATATATATATATATATATATATATATAATCAATAGGAATTTCTAAGAATATTTTCTTTCTTGAAAAAACAAAAGCATACACATATGTATGACAATAAGGAAAAATCAAGTTAGTTCATGCTACTCATAAAAATAAGTACGGTATGAGAGAAAACAAATATAGCCAATAAAAGAATGGTTAAATAACATTGTTTCAGCAAATCTGCACACAATAGTAGTGACGGGAGATTGATCAATGATTTAGAGAAATATCAAAGCCACATATTGATATCTTACAAATTCGGGAGATATCGAAACCCTCCATCTGAAAGATTTATGATACCTAGAACTATCAGGCTCCATCTCTTTTGAAGTCTTCCATTTAGCCACTTAATGTTCCCTTGCCATTTCCTACCCATATGGCCGAAAATTCCTTCTCAAGATCTCCCAAAGATGAGTCACTTTACACACACACAAAAACAAGATCAAATCATTCCCCACCTATGCCAAAAATCAAAAGGTTCACAAATGAATAGTAACAGTTTGTTTGGTGTCACAAAAGTCTTTACCTTTTCCCCTACGCATGGCCGAAATTCCTCTCATAATATCCCAAGAATGAGTCAATTTACACGCACAAATAAGAATAAACATCTACCACATGTGGAACGAAAATACAGAGAAAAAAGTCATTGATTGAATAGTAACAATTTATTTTATCATGCCACAAAAATCAAGTATCTTCTCCTTAATGTCCTTGTCTTGTTTTTACCCACTAATGACCGAAAATCCCATCCCTAATAAGTAATAACACCAAGGAAGCTCAGCCAAATCATGAAATCATATCCTTAAATTCAACTCATATGAGAAATTAACACATTGACATTATTTCATTTAATTTACAGGAAATTGTAAGGAAACAACCCTTTTATATCTCAAGAAATTCCTAATTCTATATCTCAAGAAGTGATTATCTTAATTATGAATGTTAGGGTTTAGAATACTTAATTAAGCATGTAATATCTTAATTAAATTTTAGACTTTAAACCTCACGATAAGATAAAAGTATGTAATATCATACAAGAACACATGAATAACTATGCTTAATGCTTTGGAAGGAACAACGAAATGAAAAAATAAAACATTCATAGGCACAAAATAGACACTCTTCAATAGAATGGTTCTTTATCAGATCAAATGCTACTTTGATCAAAGGCCATGATTTATATCAACTGGAAATGAGTAATCATCCTCAGAAACTTTCTAGCAAAACTGCTCCATTGTGTATCGAAAATCATTATTTCATCATTCAAAATAATTACACTATCAAAAACGGCGTCACAAGAGATCTAACCATTTGACTCACGCACATGGAAAGATTTAGTACGTTTTTATGTTCTAAATCTCTCTCATTTGTGTGTGCCTATTAAATCGGCGGAGGCCAATGGGGGTGTCTCCAAATGCTTTTGACTCAAGGGAGTGTTGCTCTCACCTCTTTCCTGTCTGCTCCAAATGCCTGTCAATATACGGAGGGAATAGTTTTTAAATTCATTCAGTGACCAATGAGAATTGCAATCGTTTGAGCTTTAATCAAAATGTATCTTAAGTTTTTAAAAGTAACGTGCATTCGCCATGTGTAAAATATATTCGGATATTTGTGCATGTCATTAAAGTGACGTATAAGGACGCGAAAGAGGTGTTATCATGACAATTCAAACACGAGTGCTGACCTTGGTGCTGTTGTGAGCAAATTATAAAATTTGAAAACAATACTCTATGAGTAGGGTTGAGAAGTTAGTGCTAATCGTAACGTCTAAAAGGCCTTGTTTGACTGGGGAGGACTATAGCACAAGGAGGGAAGGGGGGGGGAGTTCAAGCTCATCATATTTCATTCCCCCATTTCGGTGTATTTTTATATTTTTTTTCTTAATTTCCTTTTCACCTTCTTAACACTTTCATTTCCCCTACATTCCCTCCCCTTCCCCCGAGTTCTCCTCCTCGTCCTGTTTTGAACCAAACAAGGGCCAGGGGCTAAACATCAATGCATACCTCAGTTCCGAAACCTTTCACATATACATTCGTAAAGAGTTCAGAAGCATCTGGCATGGGGCTCTCCTGCAAAGATAAAATGAACAATTAGCATTGCTATGCAAAACTAGATTGTGTGGAACAAAAATATAGAAAGGTAATTTCAGAATGTGCTTCACCTTAGCCTTTGTTATGGCTTCATCTACCTCTTTCCTCACTTCTTTCTCAATATCCTGATGGAGAATAGCAGAAGACGTAAGTAGCACATCATTATCATAAATAAAGTAATCAGGGATCACAATCAAGTAGTTGAAAAATGTAATCAAACATGTTTGCAAAAATATCATCCAAGGGGTTCATGTTTAATTAGTTACAATCATTACCTTCAGCTCTTTTTCAGTTGCTAAATCATGAGATAATATTAACTTTCTGACTCTTTCGACCGGATCACGTTCCTGAAAAGTAGAAACATCTCAAGGTAAATAGGACTATGACCAAAGCGGCATTATTTCAAGCACGCCATAAGATTTTGTTTACCTGTCTAACTCCACTGATCTCATCCCTTGTGCGATAGGTGCTTCCAGGATCAGACATGGAGTGCCCATGATACCTATAGGTGTCCATTTCAAGAATCTGACCAAAATCAAACAATGGATGTGCATCAAAATGTGCAAATACCAAAAGCAATGTAAAAAGGCAACACATTATCACCAAACTTGCCAGCGACTATAGTTTAAAGAACAGTCTAAAGCATCTTTACTACACAGTACACTTATAATAATTCCATTCCATGCTGTTATATGGAGTATTATGCATATGATCTCTCTCTACGAGCTGTCTACCTCATAGAGATCTTAACCACATTATTAAAAAAATATGGAGTTCAGTATTCATATTCACAACAACTAAATTCAGGATTTGTATGAATCCAGAATATATCGTATAGCTAGCCAGTATGGCACTCAACACTCCATCAGAAGTGCTTTTTTCCCACTATTAAGAGCTTCTTGGGCCCATATTGCTGATCCATGGAATAAACGCTTTAGTAGAATAATTTATTTAAAAAGAAGGATCAACTTGGAACTTTGTGAGAAAGAAGACTTTTCTTTATTCTGCGTATTTTTTATCTGCCCATAAAAGCATTTTTATGTTTTAGGTGTTTTTTTGTTCAACTTATTCATCTTGCTAATTAACATATTTTTATTTTAATCCAGAAACATTTAGAGCACACCCGATCGGACCCGAGATGCCATGAAAATCAGACAAGAATCAAAATATTGTAAACAATTGAGATCTGAGCAGAAACATAAACATTCAGGCATCAAGAAAGTTAGACTAGATTGGAAACATAGACATTCAAACATTGAGATCTGAACGGAAACCAAATGAAACGAAACAACTGAAACATAAACTTTCAGACCAACCACCAGCCAGACCACATCTTAAAAAATCAAAAACAAATTGGACCTTTTTAGGCGAAGCAAACAAGGGCATTAGATTGTGACCTGCCATGAACTAATTTCAGGAACAGCAAACAAGAATACTGTAAAACAAGAACCAAATTTTATGATACACAATACTCAAAAGTACTGTCAATTTCTATCAAGTGTAATGCAATATAAAATACTGGGCTAAATAAGCATTCACATTTATGTTCCCATCCCATACACAAACACACTATCCATTACTATTCTTTGTAATGCAATAGCGCAATTTAGCCTAATTTACAAAAAGGGTATGCTGTAAACAAAGGATGCGCTGTTGAATCCTCCAAACTGAACTGGTCTAGAAAACCAGATGAGACTGACATTTAAAACCTTGAAACTGATAAACTACAAAACTGTCATCCCCACAGAAAAACACTAGTAAAACCAATTAGATTCTTCTTTCCAGTATCAACATATCCATTTGTTTTGCTACCGTACATGTAAAGTGTAGCAGAATCAGCATTATTCTCTGCACCTTATTTCCAACTAAGTTGGGTAGGTAAATAACAATTTAGTGTCAATGAAATGTTGTTGATTCAGGAACAAAAAACCAATTATATACGGAGTATTTATAATTTTAAAGATATGCACATGAATCTTCAATCTTCTAATTCCTTATAGAAGAAAACAAGACCCCTCCATACACTCCCATTTCCAGTTCTTCTCCTAAATAAAAACTTCAAACCTGACACTCACATTCCTGCTTGGACAAGAGTAGTGATGATAAACTATATATAATGATGAAAGAAAGTCAACTGATCAAACCAGTAATTTAACTCTACCAATGAAAGGAATAAAAAGTGCATTTTTTCTTCCGTAAAATATAAACATGGTTTGAACTGCAATACCAAACAGGCAGACAAATAATGAAGCAAAACCCTATCACGTTGAAGGCAATAACAACCTTTTCCACATCAGTTTACCAGTTACTCATTAACAGCATGTCACTATCAAAGAAGATTATCATAAAAATAGTTATAATATCTACAAGATGTTTCTCCTTTAGACACTTTGGAGTTTGGACACAATACTTTAACATATAATGAATAAAACGGCTTCATGAAGAGGTACAATATGTACTCACTATTGGTCCATTCTTTAGAGCATGATCCTTTGCAAATTTGCATGCCTGTTTTACAGCAAGGACATCCATACCATCCACCTATTACACAAAGAAAATATTTGGTAAGCCATAAACATAACCATTGATGACAGTAATGTAATTGAGATATAGACAGAGACCTCTACAACTTCTCCATTACCCTTAAATGAGTTGGAAAAGAATGAAGCATGGGGTTTAGCAATACTCTAATAATTTAACAAAAGCTACATCCCACAAGGAAATACATGTCACAGGGAAATATATGTACCTGATACTTCATAATCACACAGACTCACACTCTAAAAAAATGTTAATATAATGTATGCATTTCCTTCAGAACATTGTTTTATTGAAAGAAAAAGCATATATTTGTTGGGACACTTGCTCATATATGCGGAATATAAACTAAGATACAGTGTGGTTGACCTTTCACATTCATTAGAAATCAACAGAAACATCTGTTTGGTATATGAGCAATGATCACACGTTTTATTTTAAAATCGTGAATTCAATCACAAAATGTCTGTGAATAAAAAAATGCAAAGCTTTCACACTTTGAAACACAAAAGTGGATTTAAATATGAGAAATTTACTTAAATAGAACTAAAACATAATGACTTTCCCCAAATAGCACCACATGTGTTTTTCTTCCCAATGTAGCACTTTTAGTCATTATGCATTAGTCATTATTCAAGCAAATATTTGCCATCACAGGACATTATTAAGTGCTA
Source organism: Cuscuta australis (assembly GCA_003260385.1). NCBI lineage: Eukaryota > Viridiplantae > Streptophyta > Magnoliopsida > Solanales > Convolvulaceae > Cuscuta > Cuscuta australis. The sequence goes on from NQVE01000195.1 coordinate 2,082,601, forward strand.
TTTAGGGAATAAAACAATTTAAGTGCTATTTAGAGAAATGACTTAAGTTTTAGTGCTATTTAGAGCAAATATTTCTTTAAATATTTCCTGATTGCAGAAATCAGTCTTTTTTGGGTCCAGAACTCAATGCTACATATTCCCACAATGCACAATACATAATAACTTCTTCATGATCAGACACAGATTTAAAAGATATCAAACAGCTCTCAAAAACTAGAGGAAAAGGCACATGCTTTATTTATAAATACCTTTAAACCAGGAACATAATCTCCTCTCTTATAATAGGCAGGACTTTTGGCTGCCCTCCATTCTGCAGTCCCCATTCCATCTGCATAACGGAGCCATCAAACACTTGGCAAGTTACACCATACAAATAACCTACTCATGACTAACCCCATAGCAATATTGTTAAAATTTCGTCCTAAACTCCTACGTACAGACTACATTCATGCATTTAGTTTTATTATAATGTAGTAGTACTGAAGCAGTAAGATATTTTTATAAGTGATGTAGAAAGAATACATGAGGGCCAGCATAATTTACTATCAAAGATCAGTCATCTCTTACAGTGATTATTCTCGCAAACCAGAATAGCAGGCAAATCCCAAAGCGCGGCCATGTTCAAAGCTTCAAACAGTTGACCCTGGTTGGCAGCACCATCTCCATACAAGGAGAATGAGACATAATCCTCTTTTGAGTACTTCTGAGCAAACGCCAATCCAATACCTAGCGGAACCTGAGCCCCTACTATCCCATGGCCTCCGTAAAATCCACTATCCTTCTTGTAAAAGTGCATCGAGCCTCCTTTCCCCTTAGAACACCCGTTCTTTCGTCCCATAAGCTCAGAAAACGCCCCCAGTAGCGTCCCCCCGCGGGCAAGGTAGATGCAGTGGTCTCGGTATGCCGTGATGATGCAGTCCTTTCTAGTAATCGCGGACTCCATGCCAACAGCAACCGCTTCCTGGCCGTCGTACAGGTGACAGAAGCCCCGAATGAGCTTGGCCTTGTAGAGCGAGTCGGAGGCGATCTCCATCCGGCGCATCAGCGCCATATCTCTGAAGAAGCCCATGAGCTCCTTATCCGTCGTCTCGACGGTGCGCGGAGGAGGATCGACGTTGTGGGCGCTGAAGGGGAGATTAGTCTCGACGGTGATGGCGGCAGCGGAATCGGTGGAGAGGTGGCGGATGGAGGAGACCGCCACCGAAAACGGATTCAGGAGAGAAGCGATTCGCCGTGTCGATAAAGCCATTTCCGACGGTAGGATTTGACGGCCGGCGAATTTCCAGATCCGGGGGTGTCTAAGTTCGGGAATCGAGAATTGAGGAAAAGTTGGAGCCGTCAGACTGGAACTGTGTTACGGAACAATTGCATGTTGTACATGAGGTTTTTTTTTTCATTTTTTTTTTCCATAAATTTCGCATGTCATACATGCTAAAACATCGATATCAAGTTTCTTTTCTAGATGGTACCACGCAAGTGCAAGCTTTTGACAGTTTTTTTTTAAAATTATTTCGCATGTACTACATGCAAAACAAAATGTCACTTTTTTATTAAATAATATCTCCCCAAATGCATATATGGTTCCTTAAAGATTATATAAATAATATTATATATTTTTATATATATAATTTCTTTACATATCATTAAATATGTATTATTGAAATTTTTGAATATCAACATCAATAATAAATTTAAGAAGAAAATATGATTAAACATTAATTATAATGAACCATTTTTAAGAAAGTACACAACATAAAAAACACATAGAAAAAAAGTACAATTATTTGAACACATAATAAAAAAGTACACTTAAAAAATACTTAAAACATAATTATTAATTTGCCCTACGATCCATCTCTCCCGGATAACGAAGTTGTTGACGACGTCCTCGACGGGGAGTCTCTTCTAAAGGACGTATCGGTGGCAAGACTTTCCAATCACCAACATTCAAATTCTCTGGAAAAATGAACGGTTCAATCCAACCACTGTAACAACTTAAATATCTCTGAACAGAGTATTTGTCTGGAACAAGAGCATCTGCAAGTTGTTGAAAAGAATGATACACGCCATCAACATGCACACAAGGAATTCCTTATGCAATCCATTGTCCACGCGTGCAAATGTTATTAGCCAAATCCACCATATAATTGTACGTAGCACCTGGATCAGAACGAGAAGTATGGCTAACTATATACTGATAGTTACCATAATTTGTAGCTACCCACTTGTGCTTTGTCTTCTCGCGGTGTCGAAGAATTGTTGTGATTTTAGGAGTTGTGTGGATGTGCTTCTGCATCCACTGAACAACAATCTTGTGCCTTTTTTCAAATGATTCAACCATTTTATTGTAGGACATCTTTAGTATCACCGTAACTGGCATCATCCGACAACCTTTCAGCATATTATTAAAACTTTCCGAACTATTGGTTGTAAGGATTCCACATCTATTTCCACCATCATAACAGAGAGTCCATGCCTCGCGCGGAATATCGTTCAAGTACTTATATGCAGCTTCATTTGCGTGCCTGATTTCTGCCATGTACTCATTAAACTGTTCGATGTTGGGTGTGCTCCCAGCGGCCCAAACTTTACGTTTAAGGTCACTGTCATGAAATTTATTCATGAAATTACTGCGGACATGCCTTAGACAATAACGCTTGGTTATGAACCCAGTTTGTAGCTCAAGAAGATCAAGATATGCATTGATAATGCCAGCATGCCTATCAGAAATTACACAAACCCGATGTGAACGAATAACTCTTTGAACAAGAAGACGAAAAAACCATGCCCAACTGTCAGATGTTTCCCCGTCAACTACAGCATATGCAAGTGGGAAAAGTTCTCGATTTCCATTGAGTGCCACCGCCAAAAGTAGGTGACCCTTGTACTTTCCGTACAAATGGGTCCCGTCCACCGTCACCACAGGAAAGCAATACTGTAAACCATTAATAGCTGCTGGAAATGCCCAAAATGCATACTTAAAATGCGGTACTTCGTCCGGGATAACATTGAGGTTGGGAGGGGGTGAAGAGTAAACAACCTCAACAATAGTTCCTGGGTATGCATTTTGAAGGTTATATAAGATAACTGGGAGGTGCGTGTAAGAGTCCTCCCAACTGCCGTGTAACATCTCTGAAGCATGGATTCGACCCATCATACATTTTTTATAAGAAAATGCAACGTTGAATTCTTGAAGTAATTTGTGTTGAATGAGTTTCACTTTGTACTCCGGGTCAACCCGTACTTTGTCAAGGATAAATCGACCAATAAACATGTAATCCATATTGTAGTCGTTACCTTCGTGGGAATAATCCGGATGACAACTGTGAACATCATTGAATTGCTTCAAGCGCCACGCTCCAGAGGATAGTTGTTGAGATTGAGCACGCCAAAAACAACATGGTTGTTTGGCATGGTACCAACATCGACAAGCCCATGAAGCTCTTTTCTTGTACTCCGTTATCCAAAATCGATGTTGCGCAATCGAGTGTTTGGTGATTGCATCTTGTAAAGCATGTAAATTAGCAAACACCATACCTTCTTCCAAAGGAGCCCCAGGTTTGTATGATCGTTGTCCTTGAGTGGCAAGCTCCTCCATGAGTTTAACCCAGGCATCCTCGGTGTCTTCATTGTCAGACGGAACATACTCCGAATCGCTATCTGTGTCTGGATTGTCAATGTTCTCCTCTAAATGGACCACTCGGGCCAATCTTCTGCGTCGTGTGGATGTACCCACATTTTCTCTATCCGTGGAAATGTGTTGCGTAGAAGGGCCGACAACATTACTTTCCGTAGTATCTGTAATGTAGACTTCAAGTAATCCCAAGGGAATTGCTTTGTTCAAGAACAATTCCCATGTTGCATTACTATCGATGCCCATTACCCTACTAGAGTATACACCCCCAAAAAAATATGGAATTTTCCCGGAAACTTTAGCAATGGAGCCATATCCAGCATTACTAAAATGAGTTTGTATTTCGTCTTTAACAATATCCCATGGAAAACTTGAATTGACAACAAGTGTTTTTTGGTAGCCTCTTGTGTAGAGTATATGACCATCACTCTCTATGATCTCACCCCCCCAAAAAATATTAAGAATTTGATTATCGGAAGAGGACATGATGAACACTACAAAGAAAAACGATTTGAAATTCTGTGATGAATGTCTAAAAAATAGCAAGATTTATGGGCAGGGAAGAGCCTTAATTTCGCATGTAGTACATGCAAATTGGGCTGACATGCTGACTGACTAAATTCGCATGTATAACACGCAATTTTGACTGACTCGCTGACTGACATCACTTTACTCATTTCGCATGTACTACATGCAAAATAAATATAATTTGTTTTTATAATTGTACATAATTTAATAATTCCACCACGATGAACTAGGAACATCATTAGGCATGTTAGAAGATGACCCAAACAATTGAGCTTGTGTGTCAAGGCTAGGTTGTGTATATGCTTGTGCTCCATTGCCACCTCCTTCTCCGCCATCATCATCATCATCGTCTTCATCTGTAGGTGCAAAGCGGCCAGATGAGTCTGGAAACAAAAGACCAGCCAAATACCCATAGATGACCCGAGCTGTGTATTGCTCCACCTCCCGATTTGTCTATCCAGCATTTGGTTGAACTTGCTGTTCAGGATTTCGTGGAAACAATTCTTTGATCTTAAATTGGTCAGGACGGCCCAGATGTTCATCAAGAGGTGTCCGTTCAGAGCATGCAAAAAATCATGGTCTCTTTCTTCTACGGTGCGTCTCAACCCAAGAAATGCAAATCCGTTAACGGGGAGACCCAATAGACACTCTACATCCTGTAAAGTGATACCCATCTCTCCAAAAGGGAAATGAAAAGCATGCACCTCCGGTCTCCACCGCTCAATGAGAGCAGTGATTAAACCATGATCAAATCTAATTGGGTGCACACGGTGTACCCCATAAAATCCAGCCCTCCGTAAATTTTGGAGAACCCTGGGGTCATGAAAAACAGTAGGGATACGACTATGATATCTAACTGAAACTAGTTTATTGTCGCAAAAATCCTTAAGTTTCCACACCCGACTAGAACGATGAGTACTCTAAATGTAACATGTCATCTATTCTAGGGCCCGCTATCTCTCTCTCCATCTCTCTTTCTCTTTCCATGTCATCCATTTTTGCACTACAAAAATTAAATAATAAAAAGATATTTTTTTTATTCTTAATATTAGTGCATACAAAACATATCTATTTCGAAAAAATATATATATTCATGTAAACACTATCTAAAAAAATATATTCATTAAAACACATAATTTAGAACAAAAAATTTTCCTACGTTTTTATAAAAAATTCAAAATATTATGGAGCACATAGTTGATAATATATAAACATAATCTATAATGAAATAAAAATGAAAACTAATAAAAACTTAACATTTATAATCAATATTATTAATATTTTAAAGTTAACTGAAATATAAGTAATAAAAAAAATACCTGAGAAATGTTGAATGTAATGGAGTAGTGTGAGGATAAATTAAATTTGAAGAGTGATTAAAGTAGTGGGTGAAGGAGTAGTTTAAATAAAGAAAAATGTGAGTGAATTAAGAAGATAAAGGGGTGAGTGAAGTTAAATGCTTGGGATGGGAGTGGTTGTAATGTGTGGTGGAGTGGAAAAGGTGGGGTGGAAAAGTAGTGGAAAAGGGGGGTTTAATGAAGGGTGCCGTGGTGGAGTGAAAAAGGTGGGAGTGGACTGTTTCTGCATGTAGCACATGCAAACTGAAAAAAAAGGTTTCTCGCATGTAGTACATGCGGTTTCACCCGGGCCAACTTTACTGACAAATCGTCAGTTCTGATTTTTTTTTAATTTTTTTGGGTTTCGCATGTAATATGTGCGATTGTCCTTCTGGGGAATTTAATGTTCCACTTTAGGAAATATATTTTCCTTTTTTTCCGTATGAGGGAAACCACCCCTGTGTTACACTATACTCCGTAGCAGAGTACACTTTTCAAATTATTAATTGACCACAATCACCCAATCATACTTTGAAAGTTTGAAGTCTTTTAATTTTAAAGTTTCTTTCTTTTTCTTTCAATTTTTTCTAATTTTTTTTAGTTTTTCTTAGTTTTTTTCAATTATTTTAATTTTTTTAAAATTCTTTCTACTCCTCAAACAATTAATTCATATTTTTAATTTGATTATTATATTATCATATTTATTTTTATCTTCATTATTATTATTATAACAATTATTATGTTTATAACTATAGTTTATTTTTTTTGTTTTTTTGGTTTTTCATATCACCATTTTTACGATTCATACCCATTATTTTTTTTCAATTTTTTAATATAAACAATACAATTTTTTTTGTTTATTAATCAAATGATAAAATAGGAAAACATCATATTATAAACTATATCAAAAAATTACGAGTTCAATATTTTTAATTGAAGCTCACAAATAATAAGTTTGAGAGATTTGTGACCATTTTATTTGTGAACCTAACATTTCTCAAAGCTATTAATGGGTAAAAAGTATAATATTTTTTAATATTTACGTGCTAAAAGGTAAGACTACGTATATTAAAGGGAAAAAATTTATAAACGGAAAAAATAAAAGAAATCACTCTGGATAAGAGTAAAAAAGCATTAAAATATCAAAATACGAATCATAAGTCTTTCTTAAAAAATAATGCATTTTTTTATTATATAAGACATGCCCTTTTTGTGCATCGACGCACACGTGGAGTTTCAAAATTGGATGTTGGAAAAAACTAGAAGAAATTGGAAGAAACTGGAAGAAGTTAAAAAAAATTGGAAGGAGTTGAAAAATGTTGGAAAAATTTAAGTGTTTAAAAATCACTCAATTAAATGATCATCCAAATAAATATGTAAGAAAACAATAATTTTGGATAAAAAAGAATTCATCATTGTCCGTGTTTGAGGTAATATGTTATAGATTTGGATATATAATGTTATTTTATATTAATCGTATATAAATACGTTTTTAAGTTGTTGTAAGAAACTGGAAAGAGTTGGAATGAAAGAACTTAATCAAGTTGGAAGAAAATGGAAGAAGTTAAAAGTTAATTTTTCCAATCTCAAAGAACAAGATCTTAGTGGTTCATAATTAGGATAATGTATTCTTTTAACATATTCTTTTAAGTAGTACTTAGTCACAAATATGAATTTGAAATTTTTTTAAAAAAAGAGTATTATTTTGAAAATAAATAAGTTGGAAATATGAATTTTAAATTTCACTCATTAAAGCTGATTTTAAAATTTTAAACTATTATTTTGATTATTTTATAAGTTGATTTTATAAATTTTTGTTAGTACAAATATGAATTTTATTTTCTTAGTCAATTGCATAAAATTTCATTAACGTCCTAAATTCTTCCATCATACTCCATCCGTTCAGATTTAATCTTCTCATTTGACTTTTCTGGATCAAATTTTGTATACTTTAGCTTTGATATTTAGAAAAATGCATTGTGGTTCGATAGGAATGTACTTCGTATTACCGATAATTTCTTTTTGAAACTAAGGGATCTCTTCGTATTTGGTAGCTTCTATTTTAGGGATAAAAATTTTAGAACTCCTATTTTGGTATTTTCTTCATGTTTTACTCATAATTTGGTATTTTTTGCCAAAAAATAGAGTGGCATATATTTTGAATACAACTTAAGTTGAATCTGCGTATATTTTGATTAAAATTGCCACATCATTCAACTAATTAATAGATGACAAATGGTTTATTAAAATATTGCCATGTAGATTTATATTTTTGTATAAATCAGTTTCTAACTATTCGATCAATGTGAATTTTATCATTGTAAAACTTTATTACGTGTGTGGTTTTAAAAACCATTTATTTGATTTTTTTTATTTTTTTTTCATTTTATTACTTTTAAAAAACAAGTATTTAGTACTTAAGGTTTAATCCTCTACTCCGTATGTTTTCAACATGAGCAATGCCAGGGTTCCATAAAAGTGTATCCCAAATGTACTCCACCCCCTCCTTGTCCACATACCACTCCCTTCGTCCATCATGGCTCACCACGGCCATCCACACTGAAGGGTCTCATATTGGAAATTATGGTAATTAGGTTGACGTCTTGGTTTGGGTGGTAGTTTCTCACTTTTTGTTATATGCTTTCCATCAGTGTTTTAAAGACCGGACCGGCCGGTCCAACCGGTCGAACCGCGAACCGGCAACAAATCCGGTCCGGTTCACTGAAGAAACCCGGCTCCCTTTTGACCCGCCCAAACCCGTCGGACCCGGTGAACCGGGTGACCCGAGTCGACCCATCCGGTTCCCGGGTTTGGGCTTAAATCTACATTTTATTAAATTTTTAGACATAAAAATTGAAAGTGGTGGCTGGGAATCAACCCAGATTGACCTCCCGTATACTAGTACAAGTTGTCATCCAAATGAGCTACTCAATCTTTGTTCAAAATCTAGGTATCAATCATATGTATTTATGGTTTTACAAAAGGTTCATACAAAATTAATACTAGTATGTAGTTTTTTGTGCAAGTGTGAATTATTTGTATTTATGAACTTTTAAAATAGTTTTAAAAATTGAGAATAATTTAATTTTTATTTGAAAATAAATATACTCTGTATATTTTATATTTAAAAAATTGTTGTCTTCAAAAATTAAGTAATATTATTAATTACGGAGTATAATTTAATATGCTATATTTTTTATTTTCAATCATTTTAATCAACTAAATATTAACTTTAAAATGTCATATGTATATAAGAATAAAATATATAGTCTTTAATTTTAGAAAATATGAGTATCGCCTTATTATGTAAGTATTTGTTAGAGATTCAGTATTAACTTTTCATAATAATAAAAATAATAAAATAAAAATCAAAGGTGTGAAATATCATATGTATAAGGATATTAAAAAGAGATGGAGAAATAATAACATAAATTAAAATATTTTATTAACTAAAAATATCTAATATATCATAAAATATTATTATAAACATAGTTGACCGGGTCGTTGACCCCCGGTTCAACCGGTTCGACCGGTCAACCCTTGACCCACTACCTCGTCCGAGTCGACGTCCGGTCCGATTTTCAAAACATTGCTTTCCATTTGCTATGCCTTTCTCTCATTAATATAAATTGTCATAACCTTTTATACTTGTGTCTCTCTATTGAATGTGTCTTTCTTTATCTTTTATGAGTTCGAGATATACGTGTTACTTGAACCGAAAATCTCTTGAAAATAGTCTCTTTACTTTCGAGTAGGCGTAAAGTATATGCACACACAGCCTCCCCAGATTCTGGGGATTCGACTAGGTTGTTTAAATTTTTAAACATAGTGAATGGCCATTCAATATAGCAACATCATTAATATGAAGTACTCCGTATTACGTTAGGCCAAATAGCTCCGGTGCCCCCTGTGGTTTGGAAAATTGGCACCAAAACCCCTCTCTGTTTTCAAAACTTATTTCTAAAGTCCCCGGGGTTTCAAATCGTTGCACCCACACCCCCTCTAATCATTTTCCGGCCATTTTTCGGCGAAAAGGGGGCATTGGCGAATAATTTCTAAACCATAGGGAGCATTCATGCTTATTTCTTATTTTAGTTTATTATTTGTGTTTTCCCTTTTTTAAATATTTTGTCTCTTTTTCCTTTTCCTAATTTTTAAAAAAAATATATTTTCAATTTTTATAATGTTTTAAAAATTTTAAAATTCTTTGTGTTTGAAATAAAAATAAGAATAAAAAATTAACATACATTACATCTATCTCAAATTAAAAAATTTCACTTTTTTTAGAATATTTTTTGGAAAGTTCGAAAAAACCCAGAGTAAAAAAAATAAAAATACGGAAAAACAAAATGAAAAAAGTTAAAATACGCAAAAAAATGTCTTATACAAAAAAATTTGGACACGCCTAAAAAAGTCCTTAGAATTGAGATGTCTAAAAAAGATATTCATTTTAATTTTTGCATTATTTTTTTCTTATTTTATTCCTCATTTTTTCAAAGTTCTCAAAAAAAATTCTTTTTTTCAAAAAAAAATTTGTTAATTTCAGGCGTACATATGCATTATATTTTATTTTTTCAAACAAAAATAACTTTAAATATTAAGAATATTATTAAAAAAATTTAAAAAACCCTAATTAATAAATTAAACAAAAAAGGAAAAATGGAAAAAAAAATAAACGAGAAATAAAAATCAGCACTGATACCCCCTATGATTTAGAAAATATGCACCAATGCCCCCCTTCTTCGCTGGAAAAATGGTCGGAAAATGATCAGAGGGGGCACGGGTGCAGCACTTTGAAACCACATGGACTTTAGAAATAAGTTTTGAAAATAGAAGGGGTATTGGTGTCTGTTTTGGAAACCACGAGAGGTACCAACGCTATTTGGCCTATTACGTTAATATAGTTATGTTTTAATGTTGTGACCATAATATTCATCATTGTTTTAATAGTGTACTCCGTGTAATGTATATTTGTTCTACACTGATCACTTAAATAATAACAATAATTTTCTGATAAATGTCTGTTTTTGAACTTTAAAAGTTATTTGATAAATTTATTTATTTATAGCAAAAATAAATTCTAGAATACTTCATTAAAATCTTTTGAATATTTCTATTATGAAATTCACAACTGAAATTCATAAGTTAATCTTTTAATAAAGTATTGAATAATTAAAACATCAATTTATGTACAAAACTTTTGTTCTCACAGACACCCATTAGAACATTTTTTTCTTATTATTATTATCTACTATGCTGAATTGTATACACCAATTTTTGTGAACAAAAGGCATATCCTTCTACATAAGTTAAATCAAATATTGTGCTTCTTTTTTTTACTTATTTTTTAGGGAATTTATCTAATTCGTACTAAAACATGGTAAATTTCTTAATGTAATATCATATATTTTTATTTTCTAATGTAGTATTACTGTTCAGTGTCTACTAGACATTATTCAAGTAAGACAAACTCTATGGTACCATAGACTTACATATGAACAAAATAATCATTATTTACTACAATAAGCATATGTTTTTTTAATAAAAACTTAAAGAAAGTCAATGTGAGAAAGTCTACAAAAATGATATGCACCCAACGTGCACAATAAAAACACTCTTCAAGTAAATGTCCACCGTCACTGGATATTGTTCTAAATAAATATCTACCACCACTGGACATTATTTTCACTACTAAACATTATTCAGGTACCATTTAGAGAATAAAAAATTTTAGGTAATATATTGGGGAAAAAAGTGTTTTAGTACTATTTAGTTTAAAAATCACTATTTTTTAGAACTCAAGTTCCGGTTTTGCCCAATAATCCTAGGACCTCGTACACATTTTTCTAGCTGCCCTCCGTCCCAATTTAAATCGCATGTTTGCCTTTTTTCTCCGTCCCAAAATAAGTTGTCTGTTAGTTGTTTTCGTAAATTTTTAAAAATAAAATACCTAAACTACCCCTAAAATAAGTCACTCTTCTTCACCTTATCTTTTCATTCATCATCACTCCTCTTAAAAAGTAATGTCAATTTCAAAAAATCAACTTTATTTTTTATTTTTTTTAAATATGCCCAAAAGTCAAAACAGACGATTTAAATTGGGACGGAAGAGTGTATTTAATACGACGACATATCACGCGCAGCAAATCCGTGTATATTTGGGGGAAATAGTAATTGTACATTTGTACCTCATATTAAAAGATATTTGCACCTATCACTATAGTATATTAGATTAATAGCAATGAATAATGAAACTACACATTAAAAAATGAGTATGTGATATGGAGTTGTAGATTAAGTATGCAAAATAAATACTATTAATGAAACATATAAGATTCAGGGAAGAAATTACTAATATACCCCTTTGAGGCACCGAGCTTCGATGTGCCTCCTCCAAACTCCCACAAATGGACCGGATCCTGCGGTTATGGCCTAAAAAGCAAACTCCGGAAGCGTTGCACTCTATAAGAAGCATTCAAAGAATTGGTGTGGCCGTGGGACGATAGACTTTGGGGCAGAATTCTCCTCCGTTTGCTTACCCGACGCATGAAGTCTTCCGTGTTCAAAACATATGAGACCTTGGGGATTTATTTTCATCAAGCCAAAGTTAGTGAGAAAAAATGGATATCTAGTTTTGCATCATTCACAATGTACAGAGAAGAACTTCATGCTCAACTTACCTTCAATGACTTGCAAGCAATCTTGCACTCTAGACTATTCTTTATTTGAAGTCCCTCCATTGCCTTGTGTGTCGCGTAAGTTTCGTTCATCGATGCATATTTTCTCTTATTTCTGAATGCAATCAAGTGGTAATTGGGTAAAAGACTTGTTGTGTCAAGCAAAGTAACATTTCAACATCTTATCCAATTCTTTTTTTTAATTTGATCATAAGCTCCAATTTTGCGTCCATTGAGAATGGATGCAAATGCTTCCTTTGCGTCTTAATGCCTTGGGTACTTAAATAAAGCAAATTCATCAAGGGGTCTAACGGAAACAGCTCTTTTGTTTTTTTACATGGATAAAACATACATCTTGACCACCCAAACTCTAAAGGAGTTGGGACTAAAGTGGGTTTTGTTATTGCATCCTTGACATCGATTTGTTGACATTAATTTTTTTTACCCAGATGATCGGGGGTCATGAATCATGATCTAGTAAATTTTGAAATAAAGGATGCTGATTTTTCAAATTAAATGCATAGGATCAGATGAAATACAACGATAGCCAAAAAGATTAAAGTTGGAATTTACTGGAGGAAGTAAAACCTTGAAATTAAATACCTCTTCAAGAACACTCCTCGAATTTGCTTTTGCTCAGTAGCACATGCGAGTAGGTCATTACTCAAATAAGCGGCAAGGATTGGGTCCACTACAACACCAGCTGCTTCTGGCTTATCCAACCCATAGTCCATGAGCTGAATGGACAACTGTGTTGGTGCAGATGACTACAGTGCAATATTAGGGTGTCAAATATGGGTGATAAAATCTCATTATATGATTATTTAGGTAATGTATGAAGATGCAGAGAGGAAGAGCAACAGAAACTTACACATTGTATTCTATATATGTTCTCATCATGAATGAAAACACGAACATTTTCATGATAAACCACGTCAAATAACAACCCAGACTTTCTTGACTGTTCATACATGTATAACTGGAGAAGTTTGTTTTCCATCTCATCTGTTGCAATCGTTTGGAGCTACATATATAATGCAAGAATAGAAGTTGAATAAGTTAGGGAATGGAAAGCTTTAAAAACAAAACAAAGAAATGATGAGGTCAGGTACTTACCAGCTTGACTAATTTATATATCAGCTTATCTAAGGTGAAGAGAAGATAGGATTGGGCTCCAATGATAGCTCGGCAATCGTCCTCAAACTTTGCATTGTCCGACGAACCATCAAGCAGATTACGGAGTGCGGCCATAAATCTGCAAGGCAAGATGAACATAGAAAGGATTCAGGGTCATATATAAATTTGGGACTTGAATATGTTTTTAATCACTGCAAATTTAGTTTTTTTTTCTTGGTCCCAGAAATTTGGTTTTTCATCCCTACAATTTATGCTGTTTTCTTTTTAGCCCATCTCTGCCAAACTCCGTTCAAAAGATATTGATGTCGCTCAAAGAACTTCAATCTGACCTTTACACACCAATTTTCTAAAATTCTTTTGAGACTATTAGAGAAGTTAAAACTAAGAGATCATTCCCTCTTTCAGCTAACACTTCTCTGGCTCTCTAGAAATTAAAAAAAAAGTATTTTTTAAAACAAAATGACGTAAAAGCAAGATTGAAGTTCAGTGAGCCACTCCGAATTTCTAAAAAAGGAGGTTAAAACAGAGTTACTAAAAAGAAATCAGGGTATAATGAAGGATAAAAGGCAAAAACAAAAATGAAGGGATATAAAACATACATGAAAAATGATATTTTGCAGGAAGAGAATGACATATTCAAGTATGACTTCAAAGTTCAAATACAAAAAAATGCATATATCTCAATAACCTAGCATATATGTCAGTGGGGTTTGCAACATTTGACCCTCTCCATCTGTTCTCAACTGAAGAAGAAAGCAACTTTGCCTTATGCATTCTCTCGTACAAGGTCTGTTTAATTCAAGAGTGTTAATAAGTATTGCAATACCATCATGGTATCTCCAGTGATGTAAAACCATGTTACCTGGTGAAGTCTAAAAAGCATGTAGAAGGAATCGTTTCCATAAAAAATTCTCAATCCATCCTTGTCATGCAATGCTAAAGGAACTAGTGTGTTCAGAGGCTTAGCTGTTGTCTGTATGCCACTTACCAACAATGGCAATGAAATTCCATCTTCAGTATCATGGACATAATCTATACCATCCACCTCAGCTTCGTTCTCAGCCTTGTCATTTTCATTATGGTCACCATCTTCATCATGAGAGCCTTCGCCATCAGCAGACTCACTTCCTGAAACATCCCCATGTTCAGATACATTTCCAGTGTCCTCTGATGTTCTTTGAGCACTTTCATCGCCTTCACCATCAGCATCATTTTCACCTCTAGCCACTCTACCACATGACTCTTTTCTATCACCAGTTTGGTACTGTTTGTTAGTGGTAGTTTCCTTTGTAGTTTGTACCAGTGCAACTTCTAGGTCATTACTTGATCCAATATTGACATCAAAATCATCATTTGGAGATAATTCACCCTCTTCTCTCTCAAATTTTAGTAATTCTTCTGATTTAAGTGCTGGACAGTCGACTTGCACTGCTTTTGTGAACCTAAGCTCCTATTGCGCCAGCCAGGATAAACAAATTAGAAATAAGCTATGAGGCCGGTTTTAGTTGCATAATTTACAACAAAACTACAAATCTTTAGCATACATTAGCTTCTTTGCAAGTTCTTATCTCAAGTCCACTATGCACAGCAGTTCCACAAAGACCTACCAATGGAAAAAACAAAGTCAGCATTATCACCATAATCCCAACTAGGTTAGGATCCATGGAAAAATATTTACGATCTCAATTAATTGTGTAAACTTAGTTAATACCATATATTCATGCAAAAGAAAAAAGAATTTTGCAAAAAATGGAAAGGAAGTTTACTGATCAAACTAGGACCCATTTGCAAAGCACAAATATTTTCTCTACCGAATTTCCCACGAGTCTCCTTCCTTGCAGCAGCACTTAAATGGGCTTCCTGCTCAGCAGAAATCACACCACTTGGTGAATCGCCAATGTGAGGTGGGTTACGTGAAGCATTAATCTTCCAAGCAGATCTATCTGCTGCAGCATGAGTACCATTCTTTTTTACTAAATCACTAGTATCAGCTAAGTGAACTCTGGATGAAATCGAGCGCTTGGGATGAGGACCTTCATCTCCTTTTTTGTAAAAGTTGTTTGGTAATCTGGAATTAATCACAGTGCCACCACTGGCATTAGCAGGACCCCTAACCCTCTCACCAACAGCACCAGTGATGGTTTCAGCAATGTGATTGCTGTCCATCTTGATGAATTCTCTATCGTTGGAAACTTGAGGATGAGTACCAAGTCCAAGCACTGGCTCCACAAATGTAGTCCAGACCTTCATAACTTTATCAAGCTGCTCCGTTGTGCAAAATTCTTCACAAGCAAACTTAATGAGCTCATAAAGGTCCTCATGGATGTCAGGATCAGGAAACGTAAATTCCAAATGAGGAACTACTGGCAGTCTATTCCCGATAGCAACAGAAAGAAGCAAATCATCCTCTTTGCACTTCATTTCACCAATTTCTTTTATTTCAGCCAATAATGCTGGATAGAAAGAGAAATGTATGACCTATGAGGCAAGGCAAGCACATGCTTCATACCAACTTAATAAAGTGAAATGTTTAAAAGTAAAACAAGCAAATACCATGTCAAACAATTCTCTAAAAATAAAGATTAAGAGAATGACTTACATATATAGGGCAAATATATGAAATCTAAACCAGCATCTGGGAGAACATATGACAAGCCACTGGATTGCAGTTTTTAACAAGACAGCCATCCAAACAATTTGGCAAATGGCAAAATAATAATAATAATAATAATAATTATAATTATAACAAATTCTTGCCTAACCCCTATACTAAAATGCGCTTTTGGGCATCAAAAATCCCCCCCCCCTCCCACCCTCCACAGGGCTGGAAAGAAACATGTAGCCTTTGATATACTTTCTCACAAAGGAAAAAAAGTGGCATTCTCGGAAACTTGTAGGCATCTTCCATAAAAGACACCGAAAATACATATCAGTATTCAACAAGTCAACAACCTAAACTATAAAAAGAAACATGGATATATTGACAAAACAATCTGGAAAAAAGAGTACCAGAGAAGAGGGCAGATCCAAGATTGGAGATATTGGAATACCAACGAACATAAGTGGCAAGAAGAAAAAAGAATGATTGATGCATGACATTTTTGGTGAAGTTATTGGGATCAGATACCATACAACCACCGCAGAATACGCAATGGAAGAGGCCAAAGGGGAAGAAGAGATTGGTTAGGAAAGGATGATTGTGCATCTAGAATTATTCCTAGTGATGCAAGAGAGAAAAATGGCATTTATAAATTTATATTAAATGTATGATTTATTTTGCATATTAGAACTTAAGAAACTATCAGGACACTCTAGGAAAACAACCGTACAACACATTCTAGGAAAACAGCAGTAAAATACTAGGAAAAACGACCATACGACCTGGCTGTTTGCTTTACTTGGAGACAGCAACAAAAAGGAAATCAAGCCAGTAAGGCAGCATATAAGTATGTTTTTTGCTATAAAGGCAAAAAGGAAAAAAGTCCCAAATCAATTATAAGTTAAAAAAAGTCAAATTCCTAAACTAATTTAAAAGAGGAAAGTTGATAGTGGAGGGAGCAACAAAAAGTAAATAAATATAGAAGACACATCATACAGCTCGTCAGCTCATCACCAGATAACACAAGTTTAAGGCCAATGTGCGCTACAAATTGAAGCTCTTCAACTAATTTCCAAATTTTGAATCTAAGATTAGCTATGAACTAAAAACACCATTTCTCAAGGATTTGCACTTGAATTCAATTGGGAATTCAAATTTACAAAAAGGAACGAGAAATAGACACGAACATCTTCCAAACTTAAACATTCAAAATAAATCATGAGTGCCATACAAACACTCGATATATTAAACAAAAAAGTCTAACGAAACAAGGAAATAGCAACTATGATGTTCCAGAACAGCTGATGTCTCACATATGTAATCAGTACTACACCTTCTACGCACCTCAAGGTGAACTAAAGAGAGCATCTGTGAAATTGTACATCATAATGTCATATGCCCATGATTGGGAAAATTTGTTCTGCATTACCTTTAGTACTCAAGCTCTTTGTGTCCTGTTGCTTGAAGTAAAAACTACGATGATCCAGTGATTTATGATAGTTTTTAACATAAATATCAGCCCATACTTTATTATAATCGTAACGACACCTTGCCCATTCCTCTTGTTTCTGCTTCAACCGAGTCAGAATTACAGGCAGAGCAAGTGGTGCATTCTTCCTCAACACATCCATAACATCAAGCCCATGATCACCGTAGAGACGCTCTATGCATCTTAGGTTGAGAGCTGCAGAAAAATAACATTATTAGAGAGTATCCCACATCGGAAAAGTGAGAAGAAAATAATCGGTATATAAGCTCTTGAGTTGAACTAAGTAATCGATTGGATTTAATATTTTAATGCGGTTCAACCCAAGTGTCTTATTATTCAAACCAGTTATCCGTACCGCATTCTAAATTCTATCATAGTATCGGAGCCATTTTTAGCCTACCTTGTATGTTAAGGCGTCCGTCCAGGCGTTCATTCCTAGCGGTCCAGTCTTTAGCCAAGTTGTCCGTGTGGAATGTATATCCAACGGTCTGTGGCTTGTTTAACCCGATTTCTTGTCTCAAAGTCCATACCCAGTGGCTCGTGGTTCTTTAGGTGTTGGCGCTCAAAAATAA
Source organism: Cuscuta australis (assembly GCA_003260385.1). Taxonomy (NCBI): domain Eukaryota; kingdom Viridiplantae; phylum Streptophyta; class Magnoliopsida; order Solanales; family Convolvulaceae; genus Cuscuta; species Cuscuta australis. The sequence continues at coordinate 2,100,574 of NQVE01000195.1, forward strand.
AAATCAAGGGATTGAGAGTCTATTTGCAAGTAGTCAACCAGTAAGATTCAAAATGGCCCGGTCGTCCACTTGAGGGGGAGTATTAGAGAGTATCCCACATCGAAAAAGTGAGAAGAAAATAATCGGTATTTAAGCTCTTGAGTTAAGCTAAGTAATCTATTGGATTCAATCTTTTAATGCGGTTCAACCCAAGTGTCTTATTATCCAAACCAGTTATCCCTACTGCATTCTAAATTCTATCAAACATTAAGTACTAAACATGCATGAGAGAATATTAGATATGAAATTAAACAAATAATCACCACTTATCAGCACGTTACCATTGAGATAGTCTTCAACCCGAATGGGGGTGTCATCACTTCTTGTACTATCGTGGATCTTATCGAGCAATACTTCAACACGTCTCGTGGTCACATTTACAGATTCCAACAGCATATCCAACTCAAACCTGGCATGACCAAAATACTATAAATAAAGTACGGGACATAAAAACCAAGCTACACTTCAAACACACAAATTTGGGATATGGTTAATACTTCATAACTTTAGGTCAAACAATAATCAGCTCTACTGCTCTTCCCTTCTGTCTCCACGTCTGCAAATCTCTAATCTCCCGTCAACTTAATAATGCAATTAAATCAAGCTTTTACATTGTGAGACCATCGCTATTAACTACAAAGTATTTCACTAGGAGTCTAGAAAATATTTATAGATATAGAGTGAGATAAGCAGAAAATTGTTCCAACCACATAATAGAAGTCACAACACATGAAAACAATAAACCATCCATCTTATATATGATCATTTCCTCCATATATGGAAACCGTAATGAACTTTATTTATTTTGCTAGCATTTATTGAAGTTTGTTGTTGACTTGTTGTTGCTAGCATTTATTTAAGTCCTTTAATCAATTAAAAAGAAGTAGAATTCAAATTTCTCATTAAAGAACCAATGCATTGCATGTGTATTGATCTAATTATAGCTAATACCAAATAAAAAAATATTATCTGGAAAAACAAAGTAGGGGTAAGTTCTGCTTAGACGCACCCTCCTGGATCCCACTATGTGGGATTTTACTTGGTTTGTTGTTGTTGTAAAGAAAAAAAGTTGCACTTTGTTTTACATATTATGTGACATTGTGATAAACTCAGTAAATGTTGTAGAATCATGAGGATGAAAGAAATATCCAACCTGTCATCGTCACAACGAAATAAGCTCTCTTCATATTGGTTTTTACGCATATGTTTAAATGAGTAATCTTCACTCCCAGAAGTTACAGAAACCCAGTGATCATTTAAAACCTCTTTGCCTATCTCAGTTCTCTGGCTTGCTATTGGAATTGGATACTGAATATAAGCAAAGCAAAACTTAAAACAACATACACACGCACACACTTCATAAAAGTATCTCGGATTATTGCAATTATAAAGACCGATGATTACATTCTTAGGGAGAAGTCTATAACTGGGAGTGCAATGCTCACAGTCAGAGAGGTCAAGTTCATGTATAGGTTTCCCGATATACTTATCCTTGCTTGAGAAGATCTTCTGTGCCAGTAAATCTTTAGGCATGTCCCCCTCTCTGGTATCATGATCTTGATCTCTTTCTTCCCACACATGATCCTGATCTTTATCTCTTTCTTGAGTTTCTTCTACCTTCACCAATATGGGAAATTTCCCATCATTCCATAGGGATGCTGAAGGTTAAAACCATTAGTTAGAGATTATCCACATAATAGTGTGATTCTAAGCAGTGACTAATGGTAAAATTGTTAAACAATAAGGAATTTGTTTCTTATATGCTTGGTGTTAAAAGGCACGAGGCATACCGAGGCACATCTAGTTAACTAAACTCAATTATATATTTATATGGCTTGTTCAAGATATCATCCAATAACTTGAACACATAATAATATAGTAATAAAAGAAATCTCCAAAGATCAATAATAACAAAACATTAAAGTGTTTTGCACTCCAAACTCTTTTTTTGAACACTCCAAACTGAAAATAAAAACAAATTGCATTAGATTAAAAAAACAGTATGGTTTAAATATTCAGCAAAGATGAAAGAGAAAAGATGAGTGTGAAACAGTACTAAATTTTTGGGGTCAAATACTGAAGTACTTTGCATCATTATTAGAGTGCAAAAAAAAGTACTGAAACAGAGGAGAAATCGACTGTGAGATCGTTAGGTGCCTGGAGACGCGTTACAGAGAGTGAGTAAGAAAACTGAGAGAATATTTGACTGAATAAAGAGTATACCTGGAGATGCGATACAAAGAAGTTAACTGTGGAAGAAGTCGATGCAGAAGAAAAGATGAGAAAGCAAGAAGAGTAGTCAGATGAGATATAGATGTTGTGAGGTTAGTGTTTAGATACGCATTGTTTTCAAGAAAAAAATATCCAATCCGACTCGACCCGGTTTCGTATACAATAACCCTACCTCTCGCCTCGCGACTTACAACAGGCGCACTAATACGCAAGAAGCGTGCGCTGCGCGCTGGTGTCCTGACTCCTGAGGCATTTTCTTGATTGCACTGCTGCGCCTCACGCGCTTTTTAAAACCAAGCTTATATACGGCAACTAAACTACATGGTCAGAATATCAACCATATTGCTGAAGAAGACAGGTAAAATCCTTTAAACTAGAAAAGAACAATCTTACATACATTTATTCAGGGTAGCAGTAAGGTAACCATCTGCATTGTACACCAAAATACATAAGTATAGCATGCAGAACAAAAACTCAATGAAGAATAAAACAAACATTTAATGATAGAGAATACGATTTAGATTTTTATTACTACCTATGTTATCACAGTGGTTTATAAACTCATTGAAACCTTCCATAAGGTCCAGATGTCCTTCAAGTAAATCAGCTACCTGAATAAATGAAAACATCATTTCATATATCCATTTACTCTTGCCCCAATCAAAAGATGCAATCATCATAACAAGAACTTTTCGTAGGTATACACAGGGTCATAATGTCAAGCCATAATGTATAATTGGATATTAATAATTATTATTATTATTATTATTAGCCATTAACTTTAATATGTAGTGTGATAAGTCTGTGTATTGTCCAAAGTCTTCCCGAAGATATCACAAAAAAAGAACGGAAGCTTGAAGAATGAATCTATAGTGAAAAAGATCAACCGCACCTTCTCACCCTTGGCAGGGAGTGTGTGTTACCTTGCTAAGACACATTGAAATTATTACTCCATAAGTTATTGAGTATTCTAAACTATCAACTCTTATAGAGCTATTGCAAGTCCTCATCATATAAGGAAGGAGACTTGTAAAGAATATAGAACTATGTTAACTTAAGACTTGCTAAAATACATATACTAAATTCAATATGAATCTAACGTTAGACAAGTGCAACTTGCACTGCTTTCCATGTGGCTTACTGAGGTGCCGCTGATATTCACGCTGTATGAATGGGCCCTTATCACCCCCCCCCCCTGGTGTGCTGTCAGAGAACTTGTACTCAAGCTTTAAAATTTAAATCTTGAAATGATTAAGGGACAGCCTTGAATGTTTCCCAGGTGGCTACCTCGAATAGCTACCCATCCCAATGGATAACCACCTCCTGGTGTCCCCTACTCACGCAACCCTTGATAATGACCAAAGGTTTGAAAATAGTGTTGGTCACATAGTGCAGGCAGTGTGCATTGAGATTAGAATATGACCTTAGTAGGGCTTTAGTAGAGACACATGAAAGACATCATGAAGTGACTATCAGGAATAAGGCCAATTTATATGCACCCTCTTGATGCGGCTGTGCTTTAAGACGGTCCAAAATACTTGGGAAGTACCTTGTGGTGGTGGCAAGATGGATGAGCACCCAATCCGACTCCTATACAACTAAAAGAACATACTGCTGATGCTTATAATGATGTGGTTTCATCTGATTATGTGCTTGAGCTAAGAAGTTCTCTGCAATGGCCAGAAGAGGCTAGTCACTGTTATACAGCTCTCGGTCAACACCTTTGAATTTAGTGAAGATTACGGGTAAAAAGCAAAATGCACCCTCGAAAAGTAGAAAAAAGGTAAAGTGCACCCCGACTTCTCCCAAATATCATAATCCACCCTCAAAACTTGTAGTTCCTTCCACTTCACACTCAATCATCAAACACCGTCAAATAAACTAACAAGGCTAGGGTATTATCGTCAGTTGTAGCAATGCCAAACATAAAAGAATGCAGTAAAAAGAAATAAGAATATCAATCTTATTTGATTTCTCAAATCCGCATTGCAAACCCAACAAAGCATACCAACCAATTGGATTATTAAATCTTATTGCACAACCAGTTACACAAAAAAAACATGGGAATTCAACATGCCCCGTCAGTGAATTGAAATTACCTAGTCACCAGCGGCTTCGTGGGTATTTGTATTGGTCAATTTCAAATCTATTTCCACAAACAGCAAAAAAAAAAAGAAAAAAACAAATATACATATAAAAAACCACAAATAACAAAAACAAAAATACAGAAAAAAATTGCAAAAAATAAACGGCAAAAAGAAAACTGAAAAAAAGGAGAAAAACTGGGGAAAAAGGAAAAAATACCTACTTTCAATAATTAGCAAAAAAAAGTAAAACACCGTACCTGAGATGAAGATCGGCAATGGGAGATGCAGATGTGCGTCCTAGATAAGTGAGATCCGAAGAAGAAGAACCGTGGAAGAAAGAAAAAAACGGAAGAGGAGAAGGGATCGAGGAGATGTAGCAGAACGAGAATAGCTCCCAAGGTTAATATTCTTGCAGTTAACGGCAATGGACGGTAGGGGATGGTGGAAGGTTAGGTGGAAGCCATTATAACTTTTGAGGGTGCACTATGAAATTTAGAAAAAGTGAGGTTGCAAATTACTTTTTTACTACTTTTTGAGGGTGTATATTGAGATTTACCCGAAGATTACGGTATAGGACAACATTTGGAGGGATCCCTGCCATTGACAAGGTGAAAATGTCTAACCCTTGCCCAATGCTGAGTGATAGACAGATAGGAAGTCTTATATCTATACTCAACCCAAAGTACCCAACAGCCAATCCCGCAGATATGCACTGGTCAAACACCTCAAAAAAACTACATGGTCTAATTCACTACCTGGTTTATCCATTTGTTTGTGGGTGATAAAGGAGAAGGTGAGCTTGGAGCCAAACAAAAAAACTCAGGCAAAAAAAAAACTCACGAACACTTTGTCGTGGAGATGATGGACTCGAGCAGCACATACTTCTTCACCCTTAAATTATTGCTCAATTAGACTGGACACGAAATTTAAGAAAAAAGAAAGCTATGTGTTTGAGGCTTATTTACAAGAGAGATAAATAATGCGGGGTATTAACTGTATTTTCTTTCCATAAAAGGAAATGGGTGATGATTAAGGTACAGGTGAAAGACAAAAGTGAGAAGACAGTGTAGGATGTACATGATTGTGAATGGGTGTGTCAATGCAATGAAAAGTCCACATCCTTCTCCAATGGAATCCCTGACGAACGCGTTATAGGATATTTTCAATCCTTTAGGGCCCATTTGGTGAGTTTTAGAGATATTATAAGATATGAGTTTTAAAATCTGGGAGAAATTATATGGGTTTTGAAATCTGAATAAAAAATGTTCGGAGAAAATAGAAATCAAATCATAGCTAAAATTGTTTGGTCAGTACTTAAAAAATCAAATGCATGTGTTGAATACTGTTCTAATATGGGTGTATTAAAATACTCTGTAATAATTTTATGGGTGAAACACACACACATATCTATACAAAATCCAAATTCCATGAAAAGTATACTCTGTACAAATGAAGCATTATATGAATTAAAAAATCTGTTACATTATTTTGAAAATCTGTTACTTTCTCTTGCCTCTTCTCTGCCCTGCTCTCTCCCGTTGTAACTTGTAACGGCTCTTCCTCGGAGAAGTCGCCGGCGCGTCGACCCTCAGCGTCCGTCCTCCCTGCCGGCGGTTTAGACGGTCGTCGGACGGCGGCGGGCGGCGGCGGACGGCGGCTAGGAGCACAGGTAAGTACACACCCACCCCCCACCCCTTCTCCAGACCTAACACCCCCAGATCCGACCCTAGTCACCAACCCTTTCGCCGGTCGCCGCCGACCCCCCACCCCTTCGCCGTCGACCTGTCCCCCGACCCCTCCGTCACAGATTCCTCCTTCCCCCTCAACCAGAACCGGAACCCAGCTACCCCCCCCCCCCCACCACCACCACCATTCCCGCCGGCCTGCCCCCATCTATCGCCGCCGACCAGTCCCGCCGGCCTCTTCCTTCGCCGCCGACCAGTCACCAGTCCCGCTGGCCAGTCCCCCGACACCACCACCCCCCCCCCCCCCGCACCCCACCCTCAGCTACCCCCCTCAACCTGAACCCACTTCCTCCCCACCCCACCCTCTGTCTCAGCAGCTACCCCCAGCGGTACCACCCCCCAGCCCCTAGTCAGTACACAACCCAGCCCCCACCCTCACCACCCTCTAGCTCTTTTGTGATTTGTGATTTGTTAAGGTGTTGCTTTGATTGCTAACTACTTGTGCTACTACCGTACTCTTTTACTGTTATTTGTATTGTTGCTCTTACCTTCTTTAGCAGTGGTTCATACCTACTTTTTTTGTGTTAGTAGTCTCGTCTATGCTTTGCTTTTTGGTGCTGTTGTGTAAGTGTAGTGGCGTGGGTTAGCAATGTAGCTATAAGGTCATATCCCGGGGTTGGGACAGGGGTAGGAGGGTCGCAGAGGGGTAGTGTACTGTCCCATGTGCGTTTCGGCTCATGGAACATAGGGACCCTCACAGGTAAGTCAATTGAGTTGGTGCAAGTTCTCAAGAGGAGAAGGATTGAGGTGGCGTGCGTGCAAGAAACCAAGTGGGTGGGCACTAAGGTGCGAGAGGTTGATGGTTTCAAACTGTGGTATTCAGGTTCAGCTAGGGAAGGAATGGAGTCGGTATTCTGGTGGCGCCGGAGCTGCGAGAGTTTGTGGTGGGGTGAAGAGGATTAGTGATTGTCTGATGTTTATCAAGTTGGTTTTGGGTGGGTGTGCGATCAATGTCGTGAGTGCTTACACCTCGCAGGTTGGCTGGCAGACAAAGTAAAGAGGGAGTTTTGGGACGCCTTGGATGGGGTGGTTGTTGGTTTTCCACTGACTGAGAAAGTCATCATTGGAGGCGACTTCAATGGCCATATTGGAGACTCGGCTGAGGGCTTCGAGGACGTGCATGGTGGTTTTGGCTTTGGCAGCAGGAACCCAGCGGGAGTTTCACTCTTGGAGTTTGCCAGAGCGAGTGATATGGTGGTTGTTAACTCTTGTTTCCCTAAACGAGACGATCATTTGGCTACATTTGTTAGTGGAGTGGGGACGACACAGATCGACTATCTTCTCCTACGCAGGTGTGATCGGGTGCTCTGCAAGGATGCTAAAGTAATTCCAAGTGAAAACATCACTACCCAACACAAGCTTTTGGTGATGGATGTCATGATCAGGTGGGTGAAACATAGGAGAGCTTCGAGTGGCAACACACAAATCCGGTGGAGGAGACTAAGTGGGGAGAATATCTCTGAGTTGATCAGGCGAGTGCAGGAAAAAGGGGCGTGGGAATCGGCCGGAGAGGCTACTGATATGTGGACGCAGTCTGCTAACTGCATCAGGGAAACAGCCAGGGAAGTGTTAGGTGTGAGCTCTGGCTCTGGGAGTAGGCGTTTGGGTGATTGGTGGTGGAGCGATTCAGTCCGAAGTAAGGTGGAAGCTAAGAAGGTGGCATATTTGAGGTACATGGGCTGCAATGTTGAGGAAGAAAGAGCGGCGTTACGAGTGGAGTACAAGAAGGCACGTAAAGAAGCTAAGTTAGAGGTTACGAGGGCAAAGAATGCCGCTTTTAAACGCCTCTACAAGGATATTGAGGAGAAAGGCGGTGTTAATACACTGTTCCGGCTTGCTAAGGTGCGTGAGAGGAAGGCCCGAGATCTGGACCACGTGAAATGCGTGAAGGGCAGTGATGGTAGAGTGTTAGTTGAGACTGCCAAGGTGGCTAAGCGCTGGGGGAGTACTTTTGTGAACTCTTAAACGCAGGAGGAGAGCAGAGGCTAGTTCTTGATGAGCTGGAGCAGTCTCGGTCGTCTCGTGTGTATTATCGGCGCATTTGCCTGGAAACAGCCTCTCTACTTTCGAGTAGGGGTAAGGTCTGCGTACACACACCCTCCCCAAACCCTACTCTTGTGGGATTTAACTGGGTTGTTGTTGTTGTTGTTGTTTTTCCATCATCTCCGATGGAGCCAAAATTTCACCATTTTTTGGCTTTGGGGTGTGATGGAATAAATCAAAATGGATCTTTAAACTGTCTGCGCTTCTTTAATTAATGAAGTAGCAGTTAGTCAAGCAATGCAACTTTCGACGTTGAGCCGGGGGTCTCTTTGGAAACAGCCCCTCTACTTTCGAGTAGGGGTAAGGTCTGCGTACACACACCCTCCCCAGACCCTACTCTTGTGGGATTTAACTGGGTTGTTGTTGTTGTTTTTGTTGTTGCCTGGAAGAGGTGGTTCGGGCTCTCCGCGGGTCGTGGTGCGTGGGTTTGATTAACCAAACTCTTCAATGTTATCTTCCGGACAGCAAGGATGCCTGATGAGTGGAGGGAGAGTCTCTTGGTCTCCCTGTTTAAAGGCAAAGATGACATTCAGAGCTACGAGAATTACAGAGGCATCAAACTGCTTAGCCACACCATGAAGGTTTGGGAGCGAGTCATTGAGTATACGGTGCGGAAAGGGGTATGCATCTCTAAGAACCAGTTTGGTTTCATGCCTGGCAGATCGACTACAGAGGCCATTCACCTCGTGAGGAGGTTAATGGAAGAGTATAGGGCTAGGAAGAAGGACCTTCATATGGTGTTTATTGATCTTGAGAAGGCGTACGATAGGGTGCCAAGGGAGGTCTTATGGAGGTGCCTTGAGACGAGAGGAGTTCCCATCGCGTACACTCGCGTGATCAAGGATATGTACGATGGGGCTATGACTAGGGTAAGGACCTCCGGGGGCGACTCTGAGTCATTCTCGGTAGGGATGGGGTTGCACCAGGGGTCTGCCCTTAGTCCTTTTTTGTTCGCCTTGGTGATGGACGTCCTAACTCAAGGTGTTCAAGAAGGGGTCCCATGGTGCATGCTTTTCGCAGATGATATTGTGTTTATCGATGACACACGTGAGGGACTAAATGCTAAGTTGGAACTATGGTGCCTTGCCCTTGAGACTAAAGGATTCAGAATAAGTAGGAACAAGACTGAATACATGGAATGTCGTTTCAGCAACTGGGAAACAGAATCAGAAGTGGAAGTTAGGATTGACTCTCACATAGTACCTAAGGTAGACAGGTTCCGATATATTGGCTCGGTAATCCAGGCTGATGGGGAGTTAGACGGGGATGTTGGTCATCGTGTTAGAGTGGCTTGGGCCAAATGGCGATTGGCTTCAGGGATGGTGTGACCCAAAGATTTCGCCCAGAATGAAAGGTAAGTTCTATCGATCCGTAGTCAGACCTTCTATGTTATATGGGGCAGAGTGTTGGGCGGTTAAGAAGACTCATGTGCATCGTCTGCAGGCGGCGGAGATGCGGATGTTACGATGGATGTGTGGGAATGGCGCCGGTGGAAGATAAGTTACGGGAAGCGAGGTTGAGATGGTTTGGTCATGTGAGACGGCGGGATGCTGACGCCCCTGTACGGAGATGCGAGAGGATTACGGTTATCGGGGGAAGTAGGGGAAGGGGTAGACCTAGGAAGAATTGGAAGGAGGTGATTAGGCCGGATTTAGGACTTCTCACCCTGACCGAGGATATGGCTTTAGATAGGAACCTTTGGAGGACTAGGATTAGAGTAGCTGGATAGGAGCTCGGTGCTACAGAGATTTTTTGTAGTGTGTTGTGTTTGATTGGAATCTTCTACTATTGTTTGCAGAACTTTCATTTCATTGTACTTGGTGCTTTATCCGTGTTATACTGTGTTCCCTACCATATTTTTTGTGCAGGTTGAGCCGGGGGTCTCTTGGAAACAGTCTCCCTGCTTCCGAGTAGGGGCAAGGTCTGCGTACACACACCCTCCCCAGACCCTACTGTAGTGGGATTCAAGTGGGTTGTTGTTGTTTGTTGTTATATTATATACAAATAAGATTGAAGTCATTAAACAATTATTAGCCAAATTTTTTCCTTTACAAATGATTTCTACTCCAAATCACAAAATTTTAAAATTTGATAATAATTGGCTTTGGGGCAAGATTGAATAAAACAAAATGGATCTTTAAACTGTTTGCACTTCTTTTAATAGTGAAGTAGTAGTTAGTCAATGCCACTTTCAATGCTCATGGGTCATCATGAGACTCTGAAAGGAGGCATTGGATACTCAACAGAAGTGAGAATTTGAAGTGTATTTGATGAGCGCAAGATGCTGATTTTTGAACATCTTTGGGGGTCACGTGGTCTAATCACAATGGTAAAAGATACGGTGTTGTCAATCTCATTTAAGAGAATGAAGTACTTTTTTTCAAAGTTTAGTTATTGACAAAGTGCACGGATGATGAAAAAATGGAAAGTGTGACTTACTAAAATACAAAACCTAAATTCAGTAGGAATCACGAGCAAAACTTGTGTAACTTGAGCTTTACTCCATGAAACATGCAGCGTAGTTGATATTGGTGCCTGATGAGTGGGTTCCATATCATAGTGTAGACAGATGGTCAGATTCAGGACGAACGAGCGTGGGAGCACGGGTGGACAGAACATGGGCAGGTTTCAAACAAAAGCCTAACTGAGAATCTGAGATACAATCTTACACATAAAAAATGTTTTACTAAAAAAAATAATGTTTTTTATGGCTGATGTCATTGTTATCAGGCCGTCGACTAGTCGGCGACTTCCGACTAGTCGTCTGTCTGTTTTCTGGGTGGAGACTTGCATCTCGACTAGCGACTTGGGTAGAGTAGTCGTCTGGGTGAGCAAAACGACGATTAGTCGCTGGCAAAAACCTACCCAATTTGACCCAACCCGACCCTACCCAAATTTCATTAAATTTTAAAAAATACTCCATAAAATATCGCCCCCCTCGGTTCACAGCACAATTGTGCAATCGACTTTAACCCTTCTCAAATCTGGATGTCTCTTTCATCGCCATCTTCCACAATGGAAGAAAATCGTCATGGTGGCATAACGTTGGATGATGATATTTGATAACTCAAAACATGGAATTAAATATTTTAATATGTTCTTTGACTTCTTTTTGTGCTTATTATCTTTGGTGGTGTGTTTTTTGAAGATTGAAGGATATATGTTTCTTAGTACCCTTCGTTATGTGACTTTATGTGCTACCTTTAAACATAATTTTGTTTTGGTAATGATATTTTGTCATATAAATATTTATAGTTATCTTGGGTCAATGAAGATATATATAATGTTAAAAATTTCAACACTAATTGTGATTTATCAACTAGTAGGCCGACTAGTGGACTAGTCCACTAGTCTCCTCTTCACCGACTTGACTCGACTTGTCGACTTAACAACCATGGCGAATGTTGGATTATGACGAATGAGCAAATCCCACATTCCCACCATGGCACCATATGATGCCCCAACAAATTCTAACAGCCCACCATTCTTCACAAACTTGATGTGGAGACCTACTATTTTACACCACCACCATGGCTACTTTTTTACAATACAGTTCAAAGATACTCCCTCTCTCACACTATGTTTGACTTGCTCTTCTAATTTGCTCCATCCAAAGATAATTTGTATCATACTTATTATGACTTATGTGGCTCAAATCAATTTATACTTTTTAAATTTAATATCAACAACACAATTCACTTTTCCCTAATGTGTGTGTGTGAAACAAACATCAAGTTTTCAAAGGGTTACTTGAATGGCATGCACTCATCATTTTTATTATTTGCCAAAATGAAATTACATTGAACTGTCTAAGTTAGAAAATACTACTATTAATCACCAAACGCTCAAGTTATTTTCAGATGGTCTATGCATGATCCACAAGTACATTCCACTACTTCAAGGCAAATGACATAGCTAAGGCTTCAACAGAACTTGAATGATAAAATGAGATATCATGATTGTGTATCCACCAAAACAATGAAAGGCAATAAAGATAATACCAGGGATTGCAACTGTAATTTTGTGATTGTTTCTACCGAATATGTGTGAAGACACCTCAAAAGTTGTTGGTAATAATCAGAATTCTGCAGTTTTTCCTTAATTTTTTCAAACAACGTTAGATGTTGATCGAGCACACCTGCCCACATGTAAAGCAAAAGTGTAGTGGAAAAATTATTGACAAGTCTTAAATTTATTAAAGCCTTGCAAATGATCAAATAACTTCTTAAATTATTTAATACAATAAGAGCATTAGTAAGATAAGACTGTTGTCTTAACAGACATTCACACCGTGGTTAAAATGACTTGCAATGGCATCTTCTCTATATACAGATGTCTTGTCAAAATCCTTTTCGTCAAAATCCCTTTCTCTTTTTTCCTGTTTGCACTGTTCTGGAGAAGGCCAATTCTGATGGTTGCCATTTTCTGCATGCAAACCAGTGGCCTTCTGGAACAGCAAGCCAAATAATGTTATTACCCCAAACAAATCATAATGTATCCAATTGTCGGTAAGTATCTACCTTTTCAGTGGTGCTTCCCATGATCACAGGAGGTACTTTCTCATCATTATGTAAGATATGAGTTCTATCAACCAAAGCTCTGGACGATGCATTTGGTAAAAAATTTGTGAACTCCCCAAGCAAATCAGGGTGGTCATGAAAGAGCAAAGAAACCTATCACCAGATATTAGTAAAACAAGAGCATCAACAGAGAGAAGCAGCAAAACACTAATTGGCCGTAAATAATCTCAGTGATGCTTCCCATTAGCGCTACAGTGCCACTGCATGAACTTTTGCATGCATAATGCAACTGCATGAACTCTTGCACACAAAGTGAACTACTCAATGGGAACATCCATGGATCCACCGTCCCAACACATGTATATAAATAATTTTTAAAAATACATGACCTACACCATGGATTTCCAAAGTTATAAATATAACATGATGTCATTTGACTTCTTCCAAACATGCATAGAGCTAGTCATACTGACTGAAAGTTGTGCGTGTAGGAGGTTTAAAATTTTTAATGGATACAACTCCGTGAATGAATTCTCAACTTTTCGTTCGATGACTAAATTATTTTAATGCATACATTGTATTAATGCTAGAATGATCATAACCAGTAATCTTGAATTTGATGATTATGGTTCCGATACACACACGTGTGTGTATTCTCCTTTGCTTTTTGTACAAAGATTTTAAAAAGCATAGTTATCACGGCGCCAAGTTAGGGCGTGGTGCTGAGATACTGCCAGGACGCTTATTCGACTAGGCGACCGCCTAGGCGACACATAACATAGGAGAATTGCTATACATTAAAAACAAGAATATAATTATATCTAATTATATATTGTAGTTGGTAAAGTTTAAATTTTTCTAATACATCAAAGTTTAACTACCAACGTTACTTTTTTAAGTACTTTCCTAAAAAAACAAAGTTGAAAAAAAGCATTGCCGACTTAAGTTGGTAATAAAATAATCATTTAAAATTTAAAAAACTAGGAACCAAGTATTAATTAGGAAGATAAAGTAGAAAAAACATTAAATTGCGAATGAACGAATTTATAAAGCAGTAAAAAAACTAAACACTGGAGCCGGATGTCTAAAACATTTAAAAGAATAAAGCATTGGTGTAAAAAACAAAAGTACCGGACTAGGCAAGCCAAGGCGAGGCTAAGGCGACGCCTAGGCAAGGTATGCAAGATCAGGCGAGATGCCTAGGCAATGCCATGATAACTATGAAGAAAAGTGAAATTGTGTGGTTGAGATTTATGCAGAGGAGAGATAATGTGAACCGGACTTTTTTTTCCTTGACGGGAAATGGGAAGATAAAAGAAAGATGGAGGGAGTAGGTTGTTATTTTTTAACTTCCCTTTTGGATAGACTCCGAGAACTAGGGGAGGGGGAGTTTGAGGAGAGGAGTTGAACCTAGGCGAGGCATGAGAACGTATGGTGCACCAAACACTTGACCACCTCTCACCCTCGACTATTATTTGTTAAGTATAGGAAACCCAAGAAGTTAACCAAAGTTTAGCCCTAGCCCACTATAAAGTCTATCTTTACTTCTTTATAAGAATGTGTATTGTAATCCTTCAAAATCATCAGAAGTAATTAAAAACCTATTACTATCTTCTTTTATTGATAGTTTCTTTTACATTGTTTTTTATGTAACTAGAAGGCACTTACTAAGGCCACCAGCTAGCCTCCCAATATCACAGTATTCAACGTGGTATCTGAGCAATGAAGGTTGAAATCTCCTTTCACCTTTTTTAGGAAAAAAAAAGAGACATGAATAGTGCATATTACAGAGTGTTCTGCTAGTGATTCCATTTCTCCTATCTCCAGTCACTTTATTTGAAATATAACATCTCAAGCATCACCCCACAATTTTGGCCAGCCCAAACAAGTTTCTCACCTGACCTGATCCTATATATAAATTGTTCCTTTAGTGTTTCCATTTTTCTATTCTTGTCACACTGGGAAAACCAATTTATTATCCAAATATTTTGATCCTTCATTAAAAATCATCAATTAGGCATTCCATTCAAGAAGTGTTATTATCAAATTATTTGTGTCTTGGAACCTCTAAGTCGTTGGTTTATAAACCCAATCTGATTATCTAAATATTTTTGTTTTCCATGCCCTCAAATATAATAAAGTCCCATATCTGAAGTATGTGAGAGACAAAAAGCAAAAAGCATATACCTCTTGTAAAACCTCAGAGATTGATTTGTTTTCCTTTCTATACATATTCAGAACGTCAAGGAAACATTTATACACATAATCATCCCCTTGAAACCTAGCCTGAGAGAAATAAATTTTTCAGAAGAAACCCCTACAGAAAAGTTACATGTGAAAGCCTAAAATGGTAAATCCTCACCTTTATCTTGTTTACAAAACTGAATGCCTCTTCAAATTCAACTGCCTTTTTCACTGGAGGTGGTTTTGGTTCATCCTCGGACTGCAGGGTGATCTCATATCCCTTTGGCAAAAATGTATTAAAACCCAAAATTAGGTTTTGATGCCCTTTAAAAAGGTCCTTCACTCTTACTATGACGCCAGATGTGTCAATTCTGTTAACAAGTTAACACCAACAAGTATTACACGAAGATGAGCCAATTGCATTTTTCAGTGGAAGTAAAAGCAGAATTACAAGAATCCAATATAGATGTTGTAAAAAACCTTTGTGCTTTGAAATCTTTCATGACTTCAAGAAACTCATCATATTTGTCTCTTTTTCCATGAAAGATATCCTTCACATTCTTGAGATACACAAGGGCATCACTTGTTGTTAGCTTCTGTGTTCCATTTCCGCTCATCATCTGGTCTTGATCTACACTTCAAGGTCCACAAAGCTAAACCTATTGAATGATAAAAATAAGCCATGGTGATAGATAAGCCCTAAGGAATGCCACTTCAAAAATAATGAAGATCAATAACTATAATGATCCCAACTGGGAAAATTGAGACAGTAAAAAAACGAATCTATGTTGGGAAAAAGATCGGACATTAGAATTGCAACGCACTAAAAATATAACGAGGAAAATGGACAATGTTCAAAGGTTTCAACTTTCAATTGATGGTCCAACAAAAAGATCACATCCACAACCAAACAGCAACTGATCTCACTGGTAACAAATGGCTTAATACTTCCCGATTGACAAATATTTCTTCATAAAATTTAAGCTTAAGGCAGGGTATGCACGGAGGGATGGGCAGAGAGGGATAAGACTTGAAGTTTCAGCAAAAAATTATCTCCGCGCAGATCACTAACCCGGAAATTTCACCAAAATCGCACGGCTTCAAATTCAAAATAGCAGCCGAAAGTCATCCAAATTTACCAGGAGATCTTTCAAATTTCAATTCGCCGACGAGCTTCGATGTCCGGAGCGAAGAAACGATGCCTGGAACCCCGATTACTGGCGACTGTGCGTTAGAATCTTCGATTTGATCCAGTTAAACTGAATTCCTGTCACGTATGTATCTATAATCGTAAATGTATGTGAGCTCTCCGTGAAGAAGACATGGAGGGATTGATATATATACAGAGAGAGAGGGGGGGAGAGGGGTTGTATGTATAGTATCGCGTTAGCTGTTTGTGTATGGACGGAGAAAGGCGAAAACACGCGCCGCCGAGGAAGTGGTGGTGGAGGAGGACTGGTGGTGGTTGACGTTTTTCTGCTTCCGTTACACGACGGGTAACTGGATATAGACAGTGGGCGGAGACCTACGTGTAGGTAGCACAGGGCTGGGTGTGAATTTAAGGGAAATGAAGGGTCGATTGGGTAATTTAAAGAACTACTAGGAACTAATTACTACGACGGTAAATACAAATGATAATCGTTCATGTATGTATAAATTACATATGATTCATTTGTGAGAGCATCGATGAGTTCCTAGCACGACCATTTAAAGAAAAGTACTCTATATTATAGAGTACTAATTTTCGATATACTCATATATACCCGAGTATGATACTTTCATATATATATATATATCGGCCCGGTTCTAGTGACACCGAAGAACGGTGCCACTGGATTTTTGGGGCACCGCTGGTGCTCCGTTCGTAAAATTGACGGTTCCTACCCCCTAACCCACCCCCTAAACCCTCCACCCTACCCCACCCCTGCACCGCTGTAACCCTCCCCCCCCCCCACAAAATGTGTGGCTATTATGCATTGCATAATAGCCACACATTTTGTGGGGGTTACGGCGGGGTTGGGGTGGGGGTAAGGTGGGGGGTTTAGGGGGTGGGTTAGAGGGGGTAGGAACCGTCAATTTTACGAACGGAGCACCGGAGGTGCCCCAAAAACCCAGTGGCATCGGAGTGGCACCGTTTTCCGGTGTCACTGGAACCGGACCGTGTATATATATATATATATATATATATATATATATATATATATATATATATATATATATATATATATATATATATATATATATATATATATATATATATATATATATATATATATATATATATAATATATATATATATATATATATATATATATATATATATATATATATATATATATATAAAATTATGTCGACGATCTTGTTATTGTCACTATTGATGAGATTCAATGCATGATTTAAGTTCACATGAAAGATTTGGGACACTTGAAATATTTTTTTGGGATTGAGGTGGCTTGCAACTATAATGAAATTTTTTACGTTAGAAGAAATATGCCTTGAACATTTTATCTCAATCTAGAATGTTGGGTGATCGTCCAACCACAACACTATTGCCCACGAACCATCATCTCGCCCTAGCCACAATCAACGAGCTATCTCACCCTGAGTGATTTCGTTGTGTGGTTGGACGCCTCATTTGTTTGACGATTACTTGTCTTGATTTAACATTTCCAATCCGTATCATGTCTCAATTCATGGGAGCTCCTCACCAAGAACATTGAGAAGCAGTGCAACATGTGCTTTAGTATATCCTTGTCAAGTAGTCTTTTTCTCAGCCGCTTGTGATATTACTCTCACAACCTTTGTGATTCTGATTGGGCTTATTGTCCAATTACTCTTCGTTCAATTGGCTATTTTATAAAAATTGGTGACTCTAATATTTCTTGGAAAAATGAGAAGCAACACACTATCTCGCGCTCCTCTGCTGAAGCCAGATATCGTGTTATCGCCACTACAGTGTGTGAATTAAAATGGCTCAAGTATCTTCTTCTTTCACTCGACATTCGACATCACACCCCTAAGAAGCTATATTGTGACAATCGGGCTACTCTTCATGTTGTTAAGAACACTGTTTTCTATTAACAAACTAAGCACATAGAGATTGATTGTCATTTTCTTCGTGATGAAATTCAACGTGGGAATCTTCGTACTACTCAAATTGCTTGTGCTAATCAACCTGCCGATAATCTCATTAAGGCTCTAGCTTCCATGCCTTTTGCTCACCAATTGACCAAGCTGGGCACTCGTAATCCCCACGCACTATCTTGAGGGGGTGGGGTGTTACACACCCTTGTTTCTGAGCCGTAAGACAAAGAGTTATTTTCCTACTGAAATTCCTTATTATATTTTTTGGTTTTCCTTTTTAAACTTTTGGCAAGATTGGAACTTTACTTAATTTTTTGATCCCTCTTCACATATAAAGTGAGTTTATTCTTTGTATTGAATCAAAACCCTTGAAATATATCGAAATATTTCCCATTATTATTTTGTATAGTATGTATAGCATATACATACACATGATGAATGAAATGCAGAGCATTTCAAAATCATAATAAAATTACAATGTTGTGATACATCCAAAAGACTTAAATGTCATTGCCAATTTGCCACTGGAACAACCGTTTTGTATGCTACTAAGAATTGCTCAAGCCACTTATGTTAGATTTAATAGTGTTGGCAAGAAGTATAAGATTGACAAACAAGCTAAGAAGAAACTGTGAGATTAAGAAATTTAGATGCAGATTTGCCTAAAATGTTGGCAAACTCATTGAAGCTTATGACACCGTCTCCGTTCATGTCTCCCTCCCGCATCATCTCTGTTAGTTCACGGTATGTTAGTGGTTGTCCCATTTTTGCCATATGACCAGCCAGCTCGGCGGCAGTGATGTAACCGCTACCATCTTTATCAAAAGACTGAAAAACTTCCATGAGTTGTTCCTACATGACCCATTCAACAAATTTTAAGTTACCAATTTGAACAAATGCACTATATAAACAAATTACGGCCTAATACTCATTTTAGACATTGTGAGTGCACTCATAAGTCAATTTGGTCGGTATAAATTCGACCGAGTCAAATAGATTCTTGTAAGAAAAACTCGAGTTGTTATTATCTTAAATGATACAAAAGCAAATGCACATGGTCATTGCTTTAGCATCGATTAAGGTGCTAATTAAAAATTTTAACAGGTAAATTTTGTTTGAAGAAATAACTTGATTCATATTTTCTAGTTAAAATGGAAAAATTTGAGTCAGCTGAACTTACAATTCTCGGACTAAATTGACTCGTGAGTGCACTTACTAAGACCAAAATGAGTCTTAGCTCAATCAATAAATCATACAAAAAGTCTATCTATAAATTACACATTGATAAACTGATAAGGAAAATGCTAGAGTCACAAACATATAGTTCACAAACTTCTTTTTTGTAGATTTTAAATTAAAATATCTTTTATTATTTGAGTGCATCTTATTTCTAGAAGAGTGTTAAAAAAGTATGTTTGTTTGTGACTCTAGCATTACTCAACTGATAAATTTTTTTGAACACTAATAACCCTATTATAAGATAGTATCTGCTCATATATTCTCAATCTATTAAAGCTCGTGGAGTTACCACCCACATCGAAGATTGAACACAGGACCTCTCATTTAAAAGTGTGGTTTAAAAAAAAGAATTCTTTTATGGATAGGGAGATGAAATAGAGTAGTCCTCTTGTCTTAAAGACTCTTTATGAGGGATGTTTCAAGAGAAAGAAATAAAAATAAGAGAGAAGATGAGAGAGAGAAGAATTAGTCTTGTGGATGAGCTCTGAACCAGTTTTTTTAGAGTAACTTTGTTAGTCAACCAGTGATCTGATACTATATCAAAGAACCAACTTACCAAAAGTTTAAACTTGTGATTGTAGGACAAGAAAAACTTTTATATTCTAACAAGATGATACATATGGTAGATTAGATTATTTAATTACTTATTTATTTATTAGTTAGTATTTATTATTTAATACTTAATGGAATATAATATTTATTAGGTGAGTAGAATTATAAGCTTCTTTGAGGATTTCTTTTCGATTATTTACCTCGGTGCATTTCTTGAACCGACATGGTTAGGGTTAGGGTTTCACTTTCTCTCTAAATTGAGATGTAGCCTTTTCATTATTATGAATGAAGATTAATATCAAACCCTAGTATCCTTCCTCTCTTTGCCTACCTTTTGTTGGAGCTTGAAGACGCTTGAAATCCTTCCTTATTGTGATACGAATTGTACAAGATTTGTATCAATTGTTTCTTCCATATTCGATATGTTATTCGTATCAAAACCGAACCACGTTAAGAATGCCACTCATATACACACACACACACACACACATATACATACATACATACATACATATATATATATATATACACACACACACACACACACACACATACATATACATATATTTGTGTAGTAAGTCTAATTTAACACGAGTCCTATTGGTGTTAAATTTCGAGACTAGTTTAATTATATCATTGATGCATGGTACCCCATTTATAAAATTAGTAGTTCCTAACTCCCTAACCCACCCCGTAAAATTTCTTATTCCTAACTCTTTAACACATCCCAACAAAATTGATGGTTCCCGCCTAGACACATAATTAAACATACCAACTAGATAGATACCATGCATGCATACCTTGTTGATCAACACTTGTTTGTTAAGGTCGGGAAGAATAGCACGAACAAGCTCCTCAAACTCAATGGAGCCATTACCATTGGCATCAATGTGGGCGGACAAGGCATGTATTTGATCACCATTATTACTTGACTTCAGGCCAATTGAACGGAGGAGGGCGGCGAGTTCTAATTGCGTCAGGCTCCCGTCTCTATCCAAATCAAATCGCGTGAAGATATCCTTCAGTTCTTTTATTTGATCACATTGAATAATACTTCCCATCTCTCTCTTGGAGGGGAGGAGGATATATGAAGAAAGATCAACAACAATTATTAAGAATAAGAAGATTGAGGTGAAAAATGAATGTTCTCCCGCCCTCCCTTTCCCTCCCCTCTCTCTTGCCTTGTGATCCTTAGCTTCACACATGCATGACACAAACTTGTGGTTTGTTGAAGATGATTATTGTAGGATATGTGTGGTTATGATTTTGTGTTTTGTAGTGGAAGGATGAGAAGCCTTCACCAATATGAGAAATTATAAAGTGAATTTACTTGTTTCAATTTAAACACATACTCCCTCCGTCCCAAAAAGTCTTTCCTGTTTTATTTTTTGCGCATCCCATAAAACACTTCTATCCCGCCTTGAATGCCAGAAAAACTTTCAAAATAACTTCTACCCACTATAAAGAAGAAATGTTATACATTTTAGATGCCGGTAGAAGTGTTTTATGAGATGCGCAAAAAATGAAACGAGAAAAACTTTTTGGGACGGAGGGAGTATTAAATTTATGGTACCAAGGGCACAAATATTGTGGTAATTAACAAGGTTTATTTATAACTTAATTTTGGTTAAAAAAATATTTTTTTCGTTAAAGATATTTTTGGTCCCACACATTTATTTTATAAAACAATTCCTTGTAATATTATTTTACAATTGAGCAGACATGATTATTACAAGTCACAAAAGGCAAAAATGTGTTGAGGTTGTAAAACAAAGAAAAGGTGGAAAGAGACACATTTTTTTATTATAAGAAAAGTGAAAACGCTTTATGAATAAATAAAAAGTAAACATGAAACCTTTTTATAGGGTGGACCGACCATTCAAACATAAGCATGGTAGTAAAACTTCAAGTTGCTTTTTAGTTTTGTTTTCATATTTTGGGAAAAAAATCACACCAATACTCCAAGAATTACACGAGTTTATTACATAAATACTTCGAGATTCAATGTCTGACATCAATGCTCACAAAATTTTTCTATACTCACATCGGTGCTTCAAGAAGTGATATGTGTTTACATCAGTGCCCCAACATTATTTGGAGCATAGAAGTAAACTAAAATCAATTCTTGGAGCAACGATGTGAATATAGGAAAATTTTGGGAGCATTCGTGTCATTTAACAAATCTCAGAGTATTTATGTAAACTCGTGTCATTCTAGGAGTATTTGTGTGAAATTTTTTGTATATTTTTAAGTGTTATTAGGCTATCCGTAACACATAACGCTTTTGTAGAGCGTGAGTGTTCATATGTGAGTTGCCAAGTGACCATGATCACAGGCGTAACGAGTACGGCAATTTAGTATTATGTAATAAATTATTTAATTTTTAAAAGAAATCACTCTAAGTAATCAAAATATGAGTTTTTTGTTTTTATCTCTAAAATATGAATTCGCATTGTCGTAAAGTGACACTATATATAGATCTTTCATAATATGTTTTGGTATTGTATATAGTCATTATTGACACTGTATATGCATCTTAAATTCTATTCTGGAAAAAACATGGAACTTCTATTTTATTATATTTTTAATGTTTTACTAGTACTTTAATCTTTTTTCCCTTAATTTAATTTCTCTACTGCAACGTTTAATTTTAAATTATGCTATCATGTTTTTTTCTTTCACTTCATGTACTTTAATATAAAGTACTTCAAGTATTAATTTAATTATATCACGTACTTTTATTAATTAGTGTGATTAATGAGTTTTAGATTAATTTTTTTGCATCTAATTATTACGGAGTATAATATAAAAAATCCAAAACGGGTAAAAGATTTAATAACAAAAGATAAATTTTAATTATTTTTTATTATGATTTTATAAAAGATACTAGTATCACACCCGTGCGCTGCACGGGTCATACTTACATTACTAAATTAAGATAATTTTTCAATGCTAGAAAATGATATCTACACTACTGTGTCAATTAAGGTAGTAGACTACCGGATCATACCAAATCTTTCTGAAAATTGGTTCATTCGGGGTTTGCTGCTACCATGTTAAAGTAGTATACTTTCGTGTTAAGGTAGTGTAGTACACAATTTTTTCCTCTGTCACTTTGCCAATATCCTTTCCCATTTTGTTTAAAACCCTTTGAATATTTGAAAAAGATTTTTGGATGGTTTTAAACATATTTTGTGATTGCATTATGAGCTTCTGAATATAGACATATAAAATCATATCATTACATTTAATTCTACCTTTATTCTAGAATAAATTCCATAAAAGGTCTCCAGTTATAGGTCGTTTTACAAATTTAGTTCCTACATATCAAATATTGCTAATTTAGTCCCCAATTATTATATCATTTTTCACGAATGGTCCTTTGTTAATATTTTTGTTAATAACATGGATAAAATTGTATATGCATACTTTTCTCTCTCCTCAATTAAGCTTCATTCCTCCTTTCATAGTCTTTCCTAAACTCGTCGCTGAGTTTGAAGCTCAAAACCCAAAACTGAAATGATCACTCATGTCTCAATTATTAGTCTTCATGGTGGAACCTAAAATCAAAACCAATAAGCTTTATGGATGAGTTTTATCGGTTAGTCTCAAGAAATTGCAATGAAAATAAACATTAAAACTCATCAATGAAGGTTACTAGTTTCGAATTTGGGTTCCACCAGTTCGACAAACAATTGAGGAAAGAGTGATGATTTTGGTTTTGGGTTCAAACCTTCAAACTCAGCGACGAGTTTGGGAAAGGAGTGCGAGGGGAGGAAGGAAGCATAATTGAGAAGAGAAAAGAGTGTGAATTTACAATTTTATCCACGTTCTTAACGAAAATGTTAACAAATGACCATTCGTGGAAATGAATATAATAGTTGGAGACTAAATTAGTAATATTTGATATGTAGGGACTAAATATGTAAAACGACCTATAACTGGGGACCTTTTATGGAATTTACTCTTTATTCTATGCTAGTTTAGAGCTTCAACTTTAATTTATTTTTTGAGAATTGATTCTCAATGTATTCTGTTGTACCCGAGACACTCAAACAAATGTTAATACTCCCTCCGTCCACAAATAAACTTTACGTTTACTATTCACAGGGTCAAACTTTATTCACTTTGTTGACCTATTTTCGTCCCCCATTTGATAAAATAATATAGTCATGTCACCTCTAGTTTTGTAGATCTTTTGATATAGTTTTTTAATATGTAATTTTTATTTTTCAATTCTACACCATTTTTCATATAAAATGATTTGAAAATAACTTCAGTCAAACATCGTAACGCGCAACGTAAAGTTTATTTGTGCACAGGGGGAATATATATTATTTGTTAATATAAAAATACAAGATTTTACAAACGAAGACTAACGTAACTCCAAATCTTTTTTCTTTTCTCGCTTGAACAGTAGCAAGGTTATGATGATGGATTATGCTATGTGTACCCCAAGATTTGTACCCCGCAGTTTTGCACCAATATTTTGTGTTGGTGTAAAACTAATTTTTGTTAAACGCACCAACATTTGTGTCCGTGTGAATTTTTATTAACGCACCAACACTTGTGTCGGTGTAAACCATCGAAATGTTTGTGCAAACCTGTGGTGTACAAATGGGGTATATTTGTTGGGGTAAGTGTAGCATGGTCCTATGATGATTCATCACAAAATCATCATCTTCAGAATTTGAAGAAGTTTACGGTATTTGAAAATGATCCATTTATTTTTTTTGAGAGTAAAAGTTATATTTTTGACAAAAAGAGGTTTGAAATAGGTGTAAAAATATATGTTTTGTGTTTTGTTTGTATACAAAAGTTGTGATACTATTAAGTGTATGTATCATTGATACTATTAATGTTGTATCAATAATCTTCTAATATACGGAGTACAAATCTAAAGGGAAGACATGAACAGTGTTATCTTCATGCCTAAAGTATTCGAACACAATTTGAACATTGAGTTTTGGTATCGGATTGGACAAAGAGGAAAATTGATCCAATTGTGCAAATAGGTTTTTGGTTGGGCTAATGGGTCTTTGGTACCCGTTAAGACATTAAAATCATGTTTTGGGATATGTATTTTGACGACTTCTCTTTCACTTTAATCAAGATACTTTATTACCTAGAGCTTATAAATATTGATTAAAGCAATGTAGCTGTAAATTATGAGTTCTCTTACCTAGAGTATCGAACCCTTCATATCAATTAAACATTGGTTGACGCAATAAATATTTAATGTATGTAATAGATGAAATACATTGGAAAACGTGGGTATTGAGCCACGAACTATTTAATACAAATTGTGAATTTAATTTAAAAAAAGGAATAATTCAAAAATATTTTTTGAAATTATACTAATTTGTTGTGGTTCTATTACTTAAATATTTTGATTTAGAAGAATAGAAGTTTCCTTCTATTTTGATTTAAATACTAATTTTTTTTAAAAAGAAAATGTATTGATACCTAGAGCATATAAATTTTGATTAAAGTAATTAATAGTTGTAAACTACGAGTTGTCATACATAGAGCCACAAACCAATCCAAGGAATTAAACATTGGTTAACGAAATAAACATTTAATGTATGTACTAAATAAAATATATTGGAAAACGTGAGTCTTGAGCCACACACCATTTAATGCAAACCATTTTGGATATGACTGAAATATTTTGATCCAAAAGAAAAGAATAGTATTTCTATTTTGATTTAACTTTCTAAAAAAATTCCTTTAAATAGTTTTGGGAAGGATACTTTTATTAAAATAAAAGCTTTTAATTTCTATCGATTCAATGTTAACTATACCTTATAAATATTGATCAAAGCAATTAAAAGCTGTAAACTACAAGTCGTTATACATAGAGCCATGGACCAATGCAACCAGTTATACATTGGTTAACGCAATAATGGTCTGCACTAAATGAATGTAATAGATGAAATACATTAGAAAATGTGGGTCTTGAGCCATGAACCATTTAATGCAAAGTATGAAGTTATTTAAAAATGAATGAATAATTCAAAATCATCTTTATCTTTATATATACAAAGCTAATGTGTAAAAGATGAACAGTCAAAATTCCCGCCTAAATGTTATGATGAGCTCAAGTGGGAAATGCGCTAGAGAAATGGGGGAACGGGCCTGATGGGAGTGTGGGAAGGTCACTTTATAGAGAAATGTGATATTAATTACTTTGCATGAGAGAGTGTGTGATGGCGGCTTGATTTTGGTGAGTGTGTTTATTAATGGGGAAGAGAAAAGGGTGAGTGGGGGGGGGGGAAGATCACTTTATAGAAAAATGTGATATTAATTACTTTGCATGAGAGAGTGTGTGATGGCGGCTTGGCTTCGATGAGTGTGTTTATTAATGGGGAAAAGAAAGGGGTGATGCTGGCCGAAAAATGGAAAAAGCGGCTTCTTTTGCATTTTTTTTGTTCTTTTTTTTCTTTGGTGTTTGTTTCTTCTTCATTTTTTCAATTTTCTCTTTGCTCCTTCTTCACTTTTATTCTTTGTTTTTTTATTTTTAGTTTTAAATTTCTTAAAGATTCTTTTGTACATTTTTTTTTTATTTTTAAGTTTTTTAATTTTTAATTATTTTTCAAGATGTCCTTTGACATAACAAAATGATTTCCTTAAAATTTGTACTAAATTAATTATATTTTATACAAATTCAAATAATTAGATGTCATGTTAATTTTATATTTAGTTCTATTTGAATTTAAATTTACGCATTGATTCTATTAAATTTGTATTCTTTATATTTTAGATAATTGATTTGCACGGGTACAAAATCTAATAAAGACAAAAGAGAGATGTAGTATGATTCACAAATAACACTCTTACCAATTGAGTTTGGTACCAAAAAAGTTGGGTGGTGTTACCCTCTAGATCAAATTGCCCCATAGGGTAATTTTGGCACAAAGTTTCATTTATTGCATCCATTTCGTTCACCCTTACAAAAAAAGAAACTAACGGAGTGTATTCAATTCAGATTTTTAAAGATTCTGACAGATTATTTTGAATCCATGGATTCTGTAAAGTCAATGGATTATTTAAAATCTATACAGAGTTAGATAGATTTTAGTGTATTTTGTTAGCAGGATTTTGTAAGATTGTAATAGATTGTTTATTATCATTTATCAATGGATTATTTATATATACATTTGAGTTATTTTAAAAATCTATACATTGTACTAACATTGATTATTACTTATGATATTGACCAAAAATTCTAAAAATAACATTATAAAATAAAAATAAATTATTTTTCAAACATTATTATTATTATTATAAGCTCAACACCAACATATAATTAACAAAAATTTATGAAACATGATGATGACAAAACAAATCATAAAGAGAAATAACGGATCCGGAACGAAGCTCAAGAGATCATTAACACATGAGATCACAAAATCAAAGAAAAAACAGATAAAATTACAAGAAGCCGGGACGGCAAGGATACGACAACAAAAAATAATAAAATACAAAATATAGAATTGTAAACGTGAAAAGAATACTTAATTAGCAAAATGGTGATTTAGTAAATACTTGTTCTATTAACTTGGAAACCCTCCTGTTGAGAATCCATGTTTAGAAAAGATAAGTGTTCAAAGTTTAACAAAAAATAATTCAAAATCATATTCTTAAAGTTGGCCTACAGAACAAAAATCAACAAATTATTGTTTAAGAATGGTAAAGTGTTGAAAAACAAAATCATGTTGTACGATAGTACCAATATGATTAGCCGAAGGAAGTAGCACAACAATTGCAATTTGCAAATCGCAGGTCCAAGGAGAAGATCGATTCTCTGATACGATTTCTCCAAACAGTGTATAATTTATAGTATAAAATAGGTTTCCTAATTTCTATCGAAGTATTTAAAATAGGTTTCCTAATTTCTATATTTCTGAAAAATCAAAGGCTTGAGATTGGAGGAGGAGGAAGAATAAGATGGAGATGAAAGTCGAAGAAGATGAAGCGGGGAACCCGTTCCTGCGGTGGAAGGAGAGAATAGGAGAGTTCGCAAAATCCAGGGTCGTTTGATTGGATTTGGAAGTTGGATTTGAAGGCATAAGAATCCATCAAAATCCACATTTTGTAAGATCTTTAAAAATCTATCAATTTTTGAATACCATCATATTTAGAAAGATTTTTTAAAGTTTGAATTGAATATACCCAGATTTTAAATGACTTTTTAAATTCTGAATTGAATACCTACAGAATTTCAGAATCTAAAAAAATCTATCAGAATTCGGATTGAATACACCTCTCTAAGTAAAATGATACTACATAGTTTGGGGGCGGTTCATGTGACATTGACGAATGAGATGACTCGGGGGTTGTACAATACTCTGTTTGTAAAATTGACAATTCTTACTCCTCCAAAACGCCCCACTCCGGTCGACCCGAACCCACCCTCACCCCTTTAATTGCATCATTCAAATTTATTTGACTTTCGAGTTAAAAAAATTAGTAAATGAAAAAATAATTTTTAGATGAAGAATGTAAACGTGGAGTGTTTTTTTAAAACTAGTTTGAACTTTGAAGTGTCTTTTAACTTACCGAATGGCACTTAGAGCATAAACCAATTAGAACGTGCGGTGTATCCTAGCAATGGGCTGATGGGGAGCCAAATGAGTCAGTTTCGAAACGCAAAGCAAAGGGACAATTTGGTTTTTTAAAAATATATAAACCTAAATATCACTTCAGTGTTCAGACGCATCAGTGCCGTAAGGCCCACAGCCTCTCCGCCGACCGACCGCTGAATCGGAGCTCTCTGCCGGTCCGCTCCCGCCGTACGCGCGCTCAGGTCTCCGACTCCAAAACCTAATTATTTTATACAATAGTCAGGTTCTCATATTTTTATATTAAAGTTCTGTTTGGTATATGGAATTCAAACTATAGAATTAGAATTGGGGACAACAATTCTATTTTTGCTGTTTGGTAATACAAAAATATGTCGACTTGGGATTGGTGGTTCCAAAAATGAATTGGAATTGTAGAGATCAATTCCTATTAAATCAATTTAATAGAATATAATTTCCAATTCAATTCCAATTCTGTCAATTCCGTGTACACAATTGACAAGATTTGAAATTGAATTAAAATTAAAATTCTGTAGAATTGAATTCGATAGAATTGAATTCTCAAATTCCAATTCATTTTTTGTACTACAAATTCCAAATTCACATATTCTCGTGTTACCAAACACCAAAATTGGAGTTGAAGTCCCTAATTCCAATTCCACGACTTGAATTCTGTGTACCAAACGGAGCATAAGATTTTGTTTTTTCTATTAAATTAAGGTAACTGATTTCCCTGTTTGAATACTTCCACTGTTGTCTTTCATTGGACCTAAATGAAAACTCTAGGAAAATGAAGAGGTTTAATATGTTATCTCCATGATATAGCCATTGGTTTCTAGCATGCAACAACAATGATTTTTAAGTTGTGTAAAATTAATATGATTGGCCTTTAAATTGGGAGTAAGTATCATATTACAATGAAGTCATTGCGCAGTTGCGCCGTATCATGTATCATATTCACAATGAGAGCGTTCGTGTATAAATCACCTTTGACCACTTCGTGCCAAGTTTTCTTTGGTCTACCCCTTCATATGACCACATGTCTATTTTCCCATTTGGTCCGCCCTTCTTAGTGCAAAATATCTACTCATCTTCTTCCCACATGTCCAAACGACCTTGGACGAGCTTCCACCATCTTTTCAATAATAGGTATTATTCAAACTTTCTCTCTGATATCTTTATTTCTTATTCTATCCATATGCGTATGACCACAATGTTTTAAATCTTTTTAGTGTTTTTGTTTTAGTTTTTTACACTTCTTATGTGAGGTAAGTTTGCATATCCCAAAATAAGTTATAGCGTTGTGGGAGGCACTTCACATTTTCGAATGATTGAAGCAAGTTACTTTGTTTTTAATATTCTTTTGTTATTTGAATGCCATTTATTTGTATTTTATTGTTGTTTTGTATTGCATTCAGGTTACATTGGTGAGTTCTGTGAGAGTGTAGTCTGCCTTGAAATAACACAATCAATTTGGAGGCACAGTATGTGCTTGAAAAAATGCCTGCAATATTAGTACTGCATGTGTTGTTTATTTTTCTATGTATTCCTAGATATTTTTTTCTCGAGTAGGGGCAATGTCTATGTACACACACCCTCACTAGACCCTATATTTGTGGGATTTTGCTGGGTTATTGTACTCAATATTTTTTCTTCATACGTCTTGAACTGACGCTATTGTGTTCACACACATTAATACCTTTATTCAGTCTAGGTTCAAAAGAAACCTGCTCACATAAGTCCATCCTTCTATTTGTTTGACAAATGCAGTAAATAAATCCCTTCAACCTTTTTAGCAAGCATTTTACAATTATATGCCAATGCCACAATTGTTACAAACACCAACTCCAAACATATACTCACACGTCTAAAAAAGAATTACACTCTTCACTTTTCAAAAGTCACGAAAGCGTTTTTTTATTTTTGCATTTTGATTTATTATTTGATAAGATAAAATATTCTTGTTATCTCTTGTTTTTTTGAACTTTTGACATAGGTTTTAAATATGTAAATTTTATTTTTAATTTCTATACCAATCTTCAAATAAAATGGATTTAAAAAACTTAAAATTTTGCTTCGTTTGGGAAGTATTAATTAATCCAGAAGGAATATGATTATAAGGATTATAGTGCAATAAACATAATCATGCTATGTGCATATTTTATTGTTACAAAAAGACAACAAATTTAAAACTTGTTTTCATATGTTTTCTTAGCATGTTCTATATATGCCAATTCACATTACACCTAGTTACTTTTTAAGAGACTAAAACCCAAAAGATACCAAGTTGAGTGCAACAAATATTTTGAAAACGTTGTCAAAGATTCTATGAATTCTTGCGTACACCCACTTTAATCACTACCAATTGTTCAAACAAACAGATCCTGCAGTAATTTTACCACCTACAAAAACACACATTTACAGATTTACTATTTATTCCACTGTTAGAATGTGTGCTCAACTCTGGAGGGAGGTGAATAGATTTGTGAAGAATGTTGTAAAATTTTCAGAGAACAAAAACTGCAAGAATAAATAATATGCGGAAAGTAGAGAAACGAAGAACGGGCATGGAATTTAATCCTGCCACTAACCCTAAAGTCAGTCGAGTGAGGAAGACTAGACGTGATCAAGGAAGAGACTTTAACCCTTTGATATTTGAGGATTTCCAGTGGAATAATGAATGGGTAACCAATGATGTCGTTCATCCTGGATGTGATCTTTTGTGGACACAAGTTGATGAAGCTTTGGGTGCTTCTACCAATCTTGAAGGACGTAATATTACTAAGAGAGCACGTGCTAATGATGTTACAACTTCAGCAACTCCACATGTTGCAACATATCAGCGCCAAAGAAAGTCTACTCTATGTTCAAGGTTGAACAATGAGGAATTACAAGATGAAGAAGTAGATAACTTTCCACATGATGATGATGTTGAGGATGGCTTTGGACAGCAGCCACCAACTCCACCTCGTAACATGGCTGATAATGAGGGAATTGAGAGCCTTTACGATGATAGTTTTCTTGACTCTTGAATCTTGATAGTAGATATCTGATTTTTAAAATGTGTTTTATTTTGTTTAAATAACTCTAGATATTTGAGTTTTGACACTATGTGTGTGTTTTATTTTGTTTAAATAACTATTAAACAATGACTCTGAACTTTTTAATTTATAAATTATATTATGTATTATCATTCTGAATTGTAGTGTTTTAAATTCCAAGTGGTCACCAAATTGTTGCCTAGGCATCCGCCTAGTCGACTAGGCACCCTGTCAACCCACTAGCGCCGCGCCTCGCCTTGGCATCATGATAACTATTCTTAGTACTTTGATATGGCTCAACAAAAGCAAGCATGATAAAATGTAGAGCAAGAGCTATAAATGGGGATACAAAGTCATTAAGAAAAACAAAGTGAAAAGACCCCTATTTATAGCTAAAAGTGTTTGAGCCGTTGGGGAATAGTTTAGGAAAGAATCAATCAAAACTCTATTAGCTGGGTGTAGATTTTGCATATTAAAATCAATATCACCATTAGGCAATCGATTTTCTATTCAAAGTTATGCCCGTTATGCTTCAACATAAACAATGACAATCGGTTATTTCCAAGTGGCAATCAATTGTCTCTTTGAATTTTATCCGTTGTAGCCTTATGGTCTTTCTGGCAATAAATTGTCATTTCGTTCTACCAAAAAACTTTCTAAACACCAGAGGTGACAACCGGTGGTCTCTGTGACAATTAATTTTCAATCCCAACTGTCAAAAATCAGTGACAATCAATTGTTATACCAAGTCAATCAATTGTTATACCAAATCTACCGATTGTTTGGCACGAAATCCAGCAAATGTGAAAAATAGTTCTGAAAAATAACTCCCACAACCAAAAAATAAAACAAACAATTCTGGAGAGGTGTTTCGGCTTGGAACAAATTTAAATAGTCCAAACATAAGTTTGAACATAGAATAAATAAATCCGTTTGATGAAAAGAACTGTTGAGCCAAAGAGAGTTAAACATGTTATTCTTACAAAAGAATTTTACTTAAATACTGCCTTCGTCCCAATTACTTTTTTCACTTTGCTTCTGGCACAAAGACCAATGGGGGGATAAAAAGACCGAATTGCCCTTGGATAACTAAGTTGGGAGTGTTAAGTTTGAAAAGGTACGGGTAAAATAGTAATGTTAGTATACATTTCTTTACCATATACAGAAAGTGGACAAACTGTAAGCACTGAAGCACATCATATCGAAGGCATTTTTTTCCATCAAAGAAAGTTACTGTGTGAATGCCAAGTTTTGTTCTCCATTCTAGGCTAGTTAGCAGTGCAGTAAGAGAGGCATAAGCTTCCTAATGTCTTCCTCATTGTCAACCTTCCACTTTCTGTATTAAGTTTTTATTCATCAAGGACAAAAAAGTTTTCATAGTCATTCCAAACAACGTTATTCAATTCAGTTGTACTGTTTATTAATTATTGTGCATTCCAAACTTAAGAATATCCTTAAAATTCAATGACAGCCAGTCAAAACCGTGCAAAGGAACAGGGTCCCCCAAATTGGAGGTGCCCATTGTAAAAAAATTGTAATAATAAGCCCATTATGCCTACTCCCTTAAGTAATTTGGAGTAGTAAAAACCAAAAGAGTGATGCAAATGTTAAAAATGAAAGAGAGGAAGAGACTGCAGGAGACCAAAAAAGAAGAAATTGAAACAATGATTCTCTTCACAGGGATTCTCTAATAATCTCTTTATCTTGATTTTCATAGTGTAATTTTTTATCATTCTTGATTACTGTTTTTTTTTCATTTTGCAAGAGAAAAATTAGAGATTTATAGTTATTGGTTTATTGTCTTATTAAAATGCTTTAATGTGAAATTTAAAACTTAAGGTTAGGATTTGAGTGCATGTAAAGATAGAAATTACGGAGTAGCATTTATTTTTCATTTTTCAATTAGGTTTAGGCCGTGTTTGGAAAACAGCATTTGGGATAGCTTTTGGCATATTTGACTGACTTTGGCTTTTTTTACCAAGCGAACCGCCAAAACCATTGTTTGGCTAATGGCTTTTTCACTTGGCATTTTGATCCGAAAAGCCAAAATCTGAAATGCCAAGGTGAGTAGCATTTGGACTTGGCGGTTAGGAAAAATATATTTTTTAAAATCATTTTTGTTGAAAGATATTTTATAATATATGTAAAAAATAAAAATAAAAGTTAAAAAATTAAATACGAAAAAATAAAATGAAATTAAAAAAAATTATATTTATAATTCATTATAAAATTTATATTTATAATTTATTATGAATTAAATGGAATTAAAATTTAATATTCCATATAGTAAAGATTTAATTTTTACATGTCAAAAAATGAAAAATAAATATCATGTCTATATATATATATATATATATATATATATATATATATATATATATAATTTTTTATTTAATTTTTTAAATTTAAAAAAAATATATTTATGATATGATATTTAAAAAAATTGTAAAATAAAATATACCATAAATGGAGGGATGTCCTTTTATGTAATTTTATTTACAAACAGCTAACTATAAACAGCTAAAGTTGCCAAACACTTAAAATTTAACTGCTAACAGAAACAGCCGGTCAAAACAGCTAACTCAATCAGCCATTCAAATCAGCTAACATAAACAGCCAACAGCCATCTGCCAACTGCTAGTATCCAAACAAGGCCTTAATTTAAGATTTTTAGGCATAATATCCAAAAATTAAGTCTCTATAATAATTTAAAGTAAGAATGGTGATTTTGACTTGAAGTGTGCAAGACAAATGTCTAAATAAACTTTGCATTGTATACTTTTAAGAACATTCCTTTTTATGATAGAACAGTTCAACATTCTCTGTATGTTTTTAATCAATGCGGAGTAATTGGTATTTTAGTTATTTTTTTGAAGTATTTGGATTGTCCAAAGTTATCTTATGCACAGGGACCTATATTTATTAGGTCTGGCCCTGTTCAATGTAACTCAATTCTCTAATCTGTTTGTTTCAAAACAGTCCATATAGAAAACCTGGTATAAAAAAGATCAACAGACAACAATTGATCATATACTTGATGAATCCTCACAACTATCTCCATCAAACACGAATCATAGAAGACGTTGCTGCCTTTTCCCGCTGATTGCCAACCGTCATCATCAAACAACATCAACAAAACCAGCTGCGTTCCAACTGAGGTTTGGTTGGCGTTCGCTGCAGTGCTGCCAGTCTCTCGCGGCAGCACCGTCAGTATTAGCATACTACTTAGTACTTACATAGCTGTCTGATTTATGTCGACTGGGGGAAGACACATCAGCAACACTTTAGAAGTTTCCTCTACACTCAAGCTATTTTACAAGTTGTCTCTCTACTCTGTTTTTTCAAATAAAAATGTCTCAGATAATAATCTGATTGTAATACTCCCTGTGTACCGTTTACTCCGAGCTCCAATTTCTTCTCTTAAGTGAGACGTATGTTGCAGCTGCACATATTCTTCAAAGGAGACGCCCCTGTCTCCATTCAAGTGATTCAACTTAGAGTGAGACAGCACATGTGAATCAATTAATCAAATCAGCCTGCCACTGAAATTCTTACGGAGTACTATAATTTATAGTGTGAAATGTTTAGCTTTTGTTTTACAAAATTTGTGAATTCTTACATATACATACACTGGTACACCCTTGTTCATATACACACATGATTCCATACACATATCATACCTTCTACAAGGATGAGTAGAATATTTGTAATTTTGTATCCGACTATGTTATTCACATTTTCCAGCTTGTGTGGACGGGAAATCTTAATTTGTTCATTCCAGTATCCCTTAGTACCATATTATGCATAATATTCGAATGACTATTTGTTTTTGTTTAGGAAAGTTTCGATGGACTATTTAGATGACTTATTTGATGAGGGTGCACCAAAACCTGGTCAGTGTTTAAAGCTTGCTTCTTTTCACTTTCATTTCTTTAACAATTTGGGTTGAATACAAAGTTTTCATTATTTTTTGCTTGTGATTGTATGAATGTAGCAAGAAGGATTGGCAGGTTTAAACCTAAGGCAAGGGCTCCTCCAGTAAAAACAGGGCCTGTTTCTGCACGTTCTCCACCCTCATCACAGACCATCCAGTTAGATAACGATGCTGGTAAATATGGAAGCACTGGTGTTCCCAAGGATGGACAGCCATCGGCTAAAGGTACAACAACAACCCAATAAAATTCCACAATTGAGGGTGTGTGTGTGCCAGTTACCCCTACCCTAAAAGATAGAGAGGCTTATAAATTTACTATTGAATTGCCTTTCAGTATACTGTGTGTTTGTGTTTTCCAGAAAAAAATATTTCAGTCTTTTTTAGAAATAACCCACACTTTTGATTCAGTTCAAACCAATTATACCGCCTGGAAGTAACATGATTCCCTGCTTTTGTTAACATCCTGTTTTGCCATTTTCTATTGTTTGGTATGTGCTTACAGATGTTGCAAAGTGTGTTGGACCTGTGGAGTCCTCTACTAAACATATGGAGGGAACAATGATCTTGCTAGAAAAAAATATATGCTCAGAGAAATCAGTAGGAGAGGTAAATGTTTTCTTCCCTTGATCATTGCACTGGTTTGGTGGCTTGCTGCATTATGTTTTTCTTTTATTAATATTTTCCAGATTGCTAATATACTACCCGGGTTGGAATCCGTTGGTTTTTCTACAGACAGTGCAAACGCTCCAGGTGAGGAATCATTTAGTTGAATCACTCACATGATATTTCTTTCTTCTACTTTTGATTAAAGATGGTTGATAGTTCTTATTGGAGCAAATTATATTTATCTCTTTAGTGCGTATATCAATGTTTAGCTACGGGGTGAACACTTATCTTCCCCTTATAATAGAATCTATATTGGGACCTTTTATGTAACAAAGCTAAAGTCTAAGGCAATATGCTTTTACAAACATTATGCAAATATGGGCTTAAGTGGCATGATATTCTTTCACTTTTGCCGTATTACATTGGCTACTACTAAGGCTGGGTGTAGGATTCCTTTTTCCCTTTTGCTGACAAGATTTTGTGCTTCAAATAATTATATAGATAGTTCCATTCCGTCTTCAGAGGCACTAAATATCCCTGATGTTGATAACTCTGAACATTCTGCTGCTCAAGATACATTCATTTCTTGTGGAGAACCTGCTGTTGCTACTTGTGAGGGACTCTCTCAGATTGATTGTATAGATCGAGGAACAGAGGTGAATATCCAAATTCCCTGGATGTAAAAACTGTTAGCATTTTAGTACTTTCTTTAGTCTTTCACTTTAATAATTCGAGCTTTAATTTGATGATAGCAGAAAATGGAGACATATCCTTGCCTGGAAACTTCAGATGAGCTCGAGCAAACTACTCTCTCTGGTAGGATTTTTCCACAAAAATCCTTTTTGGGCTCTTTCTTTTATTGGCTCACTTAGGGTTCTTTTGGAATTTTCAAAATGTCCGGCGAAGAAAATAAAAAGGGAAACTTGGAAGGAGAGAAAATTTCAGGGAATTAAAAAAAGTGGCTCAAATTTATTATATCAATTTATGATATTTGTTCAAAGTTACTTTATTAAAAGCTCTAGTATTTTCATAGGTGAAACCAAGCATAAAACAATGATGTTCATTGTCCTTTTATTTTCTTTTCCTACCATTTTCCAGTTCGAAGTATAGTAATCGAAATTTACAAAGACTTAAATCTAGTGATTTTATGTAGACAAGCGTACTGGAAAATTTCGACCAAAGCCCAAGTTACAAGTGGTTGCTAAGGACTGCAATATTGGTGTTCCTAATTCCAATGCAAAAGATTCAGAGTTTACTGACTATGTGGGCAAAGAAAGACTTCCTACATGTGACAACGACAACAATGATGTTAACGATGTCTCACCTTCAGGATTTGGTGATGCTGCTCCCATGCAATATGCAGCTGAAATTCCAGCAAACGAGGAGATGCCAAATGCTGATTTTCCATCTGGCAGCCCCAGTATAAATGAGGATGAGCCCATTGATGAGGAATTTCAGGTGGAAGATGAATCCCGAAAGAAAAGAGCACAAAAACAATCAAAGAAACAGGTGGAAAGTGCAGATTTTCCATCTGGCAGCCCCAAAATAAATGAGGATGAGCACGTTGATGAGGAATTTCAGGTGGAAAATAAATCCCAAAAGAAGAAAGCACGAAAACAATCAAAGAAACAGGTTGAAAATGCTGATTTTCCATCTGGCAGCCCCAGAATAAATGAGGATGATCACGTTGATGAGGAATTTCAGGTGGAAAATGAATCCCGAAAGAAAAGAGCACGAAAACAATCAAAGAAACAGGTGGAAAATGCTGATTTTCCATCTGGCAGCCCCAGAATAGATGAGGATGAGCACATTGATGAGGAAATTCAGGTGGAAAATGAATCCCAAAAGAAAAGAGCACGGAAACAATCAAAGAAAAAGACTGACAATGAAGAAGATCAAGAAAATCCTAGTGTAAAGCGTAAAAAAACTAAAGATAAAACAGAAAAGGTTACCAAAGAGAAACCCAAAAAGTTTGCTCACACAACTCGGCAAAAGAGGAGAACTCGTAAGACTACAATACTTTTTCTTTTCTGAATAAGATGTGATTTGTATATTATTGACCAAGATTATTTAGTTTTTCAGTGGACAAGGTTTTATTGGAAACTCCAGAGGATGAAATTGATTTTCGAAGAGTGCCTATTAAGGATTTAATTTTGCTTGCAGAGCACAAGGAGCGTCTGGC
Source organism: Cuscuta australis (assembly GCA_003260385.1). Taxonomy (NCBI): domain Eukaryota; kingdom Viridiplantae; phylum Streptophyta; class Magnoliopsida; order Solanales; family Convolvulaceae; genus Cuscuta; species Cuscuta australis. The sequence continues at coordinate 2,138,647 of NQVE01000195.1, forward strand.
GGTATTTTTTTTTTTTTTTTGCTTATTGCCTTGTCTAGGTCTTTCTCAATCATTTGGTTATTGTTTTAATAACCTTTCCACACCTCCCTAGTGGCCCATTGAATTATAAACTAATAATGGCTGTCAGTTGTCTCAGTTCATTTATGGAACTTAAAATGGATAAAGTTTGAGTTTGCCAAAGAAAATTGTTTTTTTTTGCAGAAAAATACCCCGGCAACAGCATCACAGATCCCACAAGTGAACCCGAGGTATGACAATTTGCAACTTTTGGGGATATTGCGAGTTTCTTGGTTTTATTTCCTTCCAACGTTTTCATTCAACCCGATATCATTGTTTGACTAAACCTACTGAGATTTCTGACATGATAAATCCTATTCATGAGTTTTAAGGAGTTCCCAGTTTCTAACTTTCCATCAGGGCATCAGTCCTATTGCCTGAGTATAAATTTACATAGTTTTATGTGGTTTTCCCCTCTGAACAAAAAGATCCTGTTCTGCTGCAATTTCTATATCCTACAATTCTAAATACTCCGTACTATGAGTAATATTAATGACATGATTCTGAATATATAGTTTGATCTCAGCAGTGTTAGTATTAATTTTTCTGAAATGAACATTGAAGGGTTGAAGAGGAGGATACATTTTCGTTTCGTGAAGATGATGATGCAGAAGCTTTTGGGGAGCAAGCAACTGAGGTGGAGGATAGTACCATCTACTTTAATAATCAAACCTACATGGAAAGAACACCCAGAGTCCGATGGTCAAAAGAGGACACTGAACTGTTCTATGAGGTAGTATAATATCCCTCTACTTCTCATCTGGTTTTCTTAACTGGAGATAACAGTCATTTATGTTACTCCATCCATCCTACAAAGATCAACTATCATTTTCCATTCAAATTCAGAAATAATAGTTAAGGTAGTTGTTAAATTTACTCTCTGTACAGTTAGCAATTTCTTATGTGGGACGAGTATTTAATTTTGTGGTTGCCATTACTTAGGAGTAAACCTGGAAACGGAAAATTAGACGCATCATGTATACCCAAAAAAGAAACTGGACTACTTTTTTGTGCAGACCACAGTGGTGGAATATTTTTGTGAGACAAGAAGGGTATATAACTGTTATCATGTTAACAGAAGATCGCTAAGCGGGGATGCTTTGTGCACTGAGCTGCCTTTTTTAACCGGGAGAATTTAGAATAATAAGGCCCTATATAGTTATATGTTGTGCATTACCAATTACTGGAGAATGATACTTAGTCAGATGAACTTTGTAGTGGAGTGGAATAAGATGATTGCATATGTGTCATATGATATTCAAATGCTTGTGAGGGGATTCTGTCTGCTTCCTAGTTTCTACATTAGAATTTATAAATATGTTTCTTTACTTTTGTAATAGTTGCATGTGACTTTGGCATTTTGTCAATCAAGTAAGATCCACCCAGGCTATGACTTCATGAGATTTAACGGGCTGTAAACAATTGCTTCGCTACAAATCTGTTTCATCTGCAGGCCATTCGGCAAGTTGGCTCAAATTTTTCCATGATACAACAACTCTTTCCTGGGCGGACACGCACACAGATAAGGCTGAAGTATAAAAAAGAAGAGCAGCAGCATCCATCCAGAATTCTTGACGCTCTAACTACTCGTGCCAATGGTAAGCTTTTTATAATAATGGTCTCTAGTCCTCGTTATAGTGATTATAATATATTTGTCAAGGGCAAGCTTTCTCTCACTTTCGGCATCCACTTCTAAGTTTCTGGTTAGTAAAAGGAAAATCAATTTGAAAACAGATGTTCCTTGACATTTTGGGCACTAGTTCTATGATACTTTTTGCAATCATGAACATTTCTTGTCACTGATCTGATTGACCCTTGTTGGTGGGAGAAAGAAAATACAAGCCGTTATGGTGTCGAGGCGAGGGGGGGTGGGGTGGGGTGGGGGGTACCGTTAGCGTAATATTGCTATTAGTGAATGATTAATTAATGCAAGCTCTAACTGACAACAACCATTGTCATGTAGATCACTCCCACTTAGAGCAAATAATTAAGCGCTTGAAGGAAATGGCAGCCGAGGAAAACCAAAATGGCGAGGACTTTGATGCTTCGGTTGACTTGGCAGGCGAAGAAGAGGTTGGAATTTTACTCCTCACCAATTTAGATCCACACATTTTATCATCTCTTGCATGAGAAACTTCTCTTCTTTTTTTTTTTTTGGATCCCCAAGCTTTTAACATGCAATTGGTCAAAGAGTTCACTTGTTTGCTTTACTGGTCAGGGAGAAAAGGAAGAACCAGAGGTGGAGAATAATGAGGAAAATGAAGTCCCAGATACGGTGCCAGACGTTGTTACAGAAGATCAAACTTGTGTGGATGATGAGGAAGAGGTCGAGGAAGAAGATACAGAGGAAGAATACACATGTTTTTATTGATTAACCCAAATTTCCACAACCCTTGGCTGGCTGCTTTTTTGCAGTTCAAAAATGAATTCAAGCCAAACCCCAAAAGGCCATTTTCTGTGGTATTTTTGAACACTTGTGAATTTGGGACTGTCATTTCAGTTCCTTTCATTTTCTTATCTCACTCTTTTCATCAATTCAGTAGGACTTGTCTTGACCGGATATGATTGATTTCAATATGACTAGAACAAATTTTGATCTTGTCTCTTTTGGTTTGAATATAGTTGTATTTAAAGTTGTTTCAGATCTGGTTTGATGTGATATGAACTGAACTAATTTCAATAAGTAATACTCCCTCCATTTTATAAAAGGATTTCTATTTTGACTTTTGGAGAAATAAGGAGTATATTAGTAGTGAAAAACTATGATGTGATAGGTAGGTTAAGAATTGTAAAAATAATTTTTTAATAGAAATAAGAAAAGTTTTTTGGGACGAATGAAAAAAAATTGTGGGACAAATAAAAAAAATTTGTGGGACGAAGAAAGTATTAAATGCAAAGAATACAGGAGAATGTTTATATTTTCATTTCATCTTACTATAACTAAAACTAAAGGGATAGATTCCTTTAAATACAAGGAGTGGGTACATTGCAGTGAAAGACCCATGGAGCAATTATCCATAAGTCATAGACGTAAATTACGGATTAAAACTAATGAAAAATTAGGCTAAAGTTAAATAACCTTAGACAAATTGATTTACTTTGTGGTATTTTGTCAGTCATGGCTTATGGATAGATTTTCTTAAATACGAGTGAATAGATTGTAGTGAAAGACCCATGAAGCAACCATCCTAAAGTTATGGTGCCAAATTAGAGGAAAGCAAGTCTCAAAGTTTTAACGGGGTTCTCATGATATTGGAATCTCGTGTCATGGGATGACCCGAAGTCGCTATGGTGCTCCATTCGTAAAATTGACTGTTCTTGCCTCTCTAACCCTCCGGTAAATCCCCCTACCCCGCCTCAATCCGAACACACCCCCTACACCCTTCAATTGCACCGCAAGTTAATTGTTAATTTTGACTTTAGATTCAATTTTGTGCTTGTGGAGAAACACATGGCATCTTATAACTTTGTCAATGACTCTGGGGACGGCCTCGTCTAATTACTCCTCGATATGTACAGTTTTGAATTAATGAAATGCTTAAAATTAGACACGGTCCCAAGGTTCATATTTAAAATGTGAATCTTCATGTATTTTTCATAGGTTTGCATGTAGATATTTTCGTTTTTGCATAAGGCCTATTTCTTTTATACTACAAATGCACTAAGGTTCATAAAATGAGCATATACCTTAGGTCGACGGAGGAATTTGCCTAAAAATTAAGTGTCAAGTGAGATTTGGTCACTTTTCCATATAAAGTTTGGATCGATGAAAAATAATATTTTGGGAGAAAATATCTCTTGTATTTTTGATAATCACAATATGAACAAGGGCTATGTATATGCAGGATCCCACATGATAAGAACTCTATATGGAAACAAACTACAAAGGAAAAAATACGGAAAGAAACAAAATCATAGAGGGAAACTAGCATGTACATAATAATAATAATAATAATAATAATAATAATAATAATAATAATAATAATAATAATAATAATAATAATAATAATAATAATAATAATAATAATAATAATAATAATAATAATAATAATAATAATAATAATATACCAAAAGATATTGTGAATCCTTTAAATCGGTACTATATTTGTCTGCACCTATATTTTTCATAGAAGGATGTGTTATATTTTGATATGCTAATAGAAAAATAAAATATACAAATAAAAAGTTGGAAAAAAACTATATATAACATATATACATATAAACGATTACTCAAACGGATGTCTATGCAGAGCAGATTGTAAAAGATTCATATGTATGATTACCAAATTTGTATGTGTTCACCCATTGAATGTCTTAAATCGGATACAGATAATAATCGCTTATGACATTTGCAAATATTTCCCGTGTATACAAATACGAATGATGCAGATGACAATTTAATTTTCGATTATCCATTTACAAATGTACGGTCACTCCGCTCAATAGGATGCATTATGTGATAAAGATTGTATTTGAAATTTAGGACCTTTTTATGATGTGGAAAATATAAAACTATGAAAGACTTCCTAAACCCCACCACATTAAGAGTGGAAGAAATACTGATTTTAACAAGAATACCCTCTCTAAGCCAGACAAAAGAATTTTATTTTATCTTCACAAAAATTAAAAAATGTAAACATGATAAGAATATTAAAAAGTTGTTAAATTCTTTTAAATGGGAGGGAAAGATAAAGAGTATACTTTAAAAAAATTATAAATAAAATATTATGTTAGAATAGTTTCTAATACGAGTACTAAATGGGCCTGTTTGGGAATAGCGTTAGCGTTTTAAAAAAGCTATCTACGAGCCGCGTTTAGCGTTTGCGCACACCGTTAAAATTTATCCAAAACGGTAATGCTAATTTCTAACGCTATTCCCAAACAGACCCAATGTCTATATCTTAACATGATTAGCAAGAGATATATAAAACTTATCACTTTGAAACATATTGTCCACATTTTCAAATATTTGGTACTGATAACAGAGTATAATTGGTCAAATGCACCAACAAAATCCCCAATAAAAAAATAGAGAAATAACAAATGCCATCATACTTAGAGATACAATTCTGCTTCAAAAAAATGCTCCAAACAGAATAAGCAACACATCAAAAAGGGCTTCTGACATTTAGTTAGTTTCTTGAGACCTGAGAGACCCAAGCAAATACACAGTAAGTTCATGGTGTTGGCTTTTACAAAAGGGAAAAAAAGAAGAGGAAAAAAAGCCAAAGGCTAGCTTTTTGTTTGAGCTTTATTTCGACTTTTTCCCTTTAGGGTTTGGGATGCTTTTGAATGGGAGGAACGACACTCCATCCATGAAAGGTTGCAAAACTTGGGGGACTGCCACGCCGTCTTCTGTCTGGTAATTCTCAAGAATGCAGCACAGTGTCCTCTCGGTTGCGGTGAGAGTTGAGTTCAATAGATGGACATATTGTTTGGCTGACTGCTCGTTTCCCTGTTTTATATAAAAGCCATCGAGATGAGGACGAATGTTGAAAAATGTAACTTACCCACACTAACTATCACTCCCATACCTACCCAATATAATACTCATTCCAGTCTTTGGGGGGGTGAGGGGTGGGGGTGACCCTCTTTCTAAGACTATTTTATCCTAAAACAACAATAAGAGGTCCCAAAAGTGGAGTTTTGAAAGGGTGGGCATATGCAACCCTTACCCCCAACCAAAAAGGGGAGAAGTTTTTAGAAGACTCTCGAGGGGGGGGGGCAAGAATAGTATTGAAAAAGGGTTAGAACAATCAAATATTGAAGGATGAAGGGTAAAACAACTATAGAATAAAAAGCAAATAAAAGAAGATTAAAAAACATCTGGAAAGGCACTATTCAAATAACTAGTGTCCATGCTCATTTTTAAATTAAAAAACATGATTTACAAGGCCTAAGAAATTGAGATTAAATTAGAGTACACCTTAATGGATGTTTTTTAAACTCAATAAAATTGACTGCTTACGCTGGTTTGCGTGATTTGGTCAATTGTGTTTGCATAATAAAGACAGAGGAACTATTTAAGAGAAGAGTCTGTGTGAGAAAAACATTTCAAAGAAAAACAGGAGACCAGATCCTACCTTTTTCTGCCCATAACGAATTTCCAATTTTCTTGACTGGTAATCTGTGCAGTTCGAGCATGAAACAAGTTCTCTGTAGGTGCCGGAAGCAGGAAACCATCCCTCTAAGTCATACTTTTTAGCAGCAGCGTCATTCAATGCACCAGATACAATTGAAACAACCTGATACGGAATCTTAAGCTGCAACCAATAAAAATCCCAAGTAAATCAAATTTTGAATCATCATAGTTGACATTTAAATTAAAAATTTCAAGTGAAATAGGATAACATCAAGTACATATTTCCCAACGATCCCTGTCCCTAAGAATAAGAACCCTAAGAATAAGAATAGAAACAAACAACATGCAGTATTTCAGTGAATGTTCTTACCTGCTGGTAGAACTCCTCTGAGTTCTTGAGCATCTCCTCATGCATGTCCCAGGAGTCATTTCCATTCGGGCTAGTAATACAAAACTGCTCGACTTTTTCAAATTGATGAACACGAAAAATCCCAAGTGTGTCACGACCGTGAGAACCAGCTTCTTTACGGAAGCATGAGGAATATCCGGCATACCTAGCAAAGAGTACCAAAAGAAGGGGGGAAAAAGCTATTTGAATAGAGCAATGAAATATAATTTTAATGCTATCTGATTTCTTTACAACCAGCATTTCTACCAGGCCCATGAAAAAGGTCGGTACCTTAATGGAAGATCTGCAGGATGAATCCAATCATCCATATGATAAGCACAAAGAGGCTGTTCAGCTGTTGCAATAAGATATTTATCCTCTCCCTCACCAGTTACCTATGAAAAGACAGTTCACTCAAATAATCAGATATTTCATCACATAAAAAATATTGAAGAGAAAACTACTGCATATTTGATAAATGGAAGTAAGAAGCAATCATATATTGAAACATTAAAAAAACTTACTTTGTAAAGTTCTTCATCAAATTGTGCTAGTTGAGCACATTTTCCCATGATATCTTGCCTCATAAAGAATGGAGTCTGTAATCGAGAAAATTTCCTCTTCCTCAAAAAACTAAGGGCAAAATTAATTAATGCTTGGTTTAGATCAACGCCAGCATCTTTTAGATAGTAGCCTCTGCCCCCAGCAACATTTGCTCCTAAATAAGTTTAATTAAATTAGATTGGAAGAGAATGATAAAAGAAATACCCCTAAGTTACAAGGAAGACAATGAGCATTATTGGATGGAAGATTAAATTTAAATAGGCACCGGTAGCGCTAAAAACACAATGAAAATAAGCAGATACCCTCAAACACATATTTCATTGCCCGACACAGTTCAGCAACAATTAATCTCAAGTTCATAGAAAACATGTAAACACCAATGGTACCAATAGTAAATACCCTTGTCCAGATCAGCAATTCCAAGAAGCTTGACGAGCTCAACGTGATTTTTGAGGCCCTGTTCAGCTCTCTTATCACCCCAACAACGAACGATAGCATTATTGTCCTGAAAATTACTCTAACATATAACCAGGGAAACTATTTTTAATAATGAAAATGGCAATAAAATACATAAATACTAACAAACCTCATTATCGCTCACTGGAACTGAGTCATGCACAAGATTTCCAATGCTTTCCAACTGTTTATACAATGCATCTCGGGCCTCCTGCACCTCTTCTTCTTTTTTTGCAGTCAATCTCTTATTCTCTTCAGTATTCTTAATTAACTCACTTGCATCTTGTTTGGCCTTTACAACACCATGATTTGGTACAAATATAAAGTGGATAAATCAATATGAAGATTCATGTGAATCAGCAAAAAATTGTGGAAACAAAGGGTTTTCCTGAAAAAACTCGTGTTTGAATTTTCATAAGCACGCATAGGTAAAAAGAGCCGCCAGTCGGTCACTTGGACAACAGTTGTAGCAGACGTTTAGGTGCATATTCCAAATGCCTTCCAAATGCTTTGCTAGTACATTCTATAGCATACAGATAGGAGACTTCTATTCAAGTACTTCCCTATTAGCTAGTTGACAAACATATTCCACTCATGCAATTTTCATACACAAGATGAATTAGACCATAACAAAAGTTAAAAAATATAGATAGAGACACAATTACAATTTACCGACTGCAATTATCCCTTTCAATTCAAACAACTAACAACCAAGAAATCATTATATGAAATAGCATAGCAATTTTTTTACATGCCTTTTAGATAAATAATAAGGTGATTAAAGATTAATCAACAATATAAATATTATTAACATTAACCATCACACACTAACATTTTAACATCATAAACAATAATTTGCTTACAAAACAATAACAAAGTGTGAAGTACACAACTATGCAGAATAATTAGATCTGACTTACGATCTTCAACTTGGCCACTTCTTTGTTGATCTTATTAAACTCTTTGCGCAAGTTATCCAACTTGAATTGCCCTGCATCATAGATTACCAATAAGTTAAAACATTTTATGGATTGAGCATAAACATTTGGAAGACAGACAGTTTACGTACGCTCACGCCACTCTTTGTCCAGCTGAATAACCTCGTCAACTGCATCAACTTTAGCAAAACGGCGCCTCTGAGATTCTCGAATAACTTCGGGGTTATAGCCCTTGTCTTCCCGGAAAAGATTTAAATCCAGCATTTTCTCGCTCTCTTTTGCTTGCACTGCAATTAAGGAGGGTGTATTCAATCTAAATTTTATAAGATTCTGATAGATTGTCTAGAATCTGTAGATTCTGTAAAATCAATGGATTATTTCAAGTTTATGCAGAGTTAGATAGAATTTACTGTATTTTATCAACAGGATTTTATAGGATTCTAATAGATTATTTATAATCCATGGATTATTTATATAAATATTAGAATTATTATAAAAATTCATACATTACTCTAACATTGATTATACTTTTGAAATTGATCAAAAACTGAAAAAATTAAAAAATTGTATTAAAAAAATTATTTTTTACACATTATTATAATTATAAATTTATTGGCATAAGTGAAATTGAAGTTGATTGAAAGGGAAATAAAAACACACAAGGAAAAAGAACAATTTGTTTTAAATAAAAACTTTTCATTAAGAAAACATGTACGGAGTATATATACCACTTAGCCGAAATCCTATTAACAACGCTTGTTTGTTTCATTGAACAAAAATGTACTTGGTATTTTTTATCAAACAGCCCAATAAGTTGTATGTGAATTTTATCCCTTTATACAGCTACCCAAAGCTATTGCACATCAGTAAAGTGTCTATTGACATCACAAAAGATGTTAGCGAATCTCATTGCATTTGAACTAAACATGGATGACTTTATAGTGGCACCTGTAATTTGTGTGGATAATACACAATTTTTTTTTACAGTTCTAAACAGTTAAAGTTTGCATAAAGGTAAAATTATACGCTAGCATCTGGAAAAGATCATACGGAATGGCTGTGCAAGAGGTATATGAGAAATTGATGCATAGAACAATAAAAGAAGTGCTTGAACAATCCGAATCAAAGATAAGAGGGATGGACTTTCGTTCTCCTCGCCTCTTTGAGAAACTATTTGATTCTTTGAAAGCACAATCATTTACACACAAAAAATTGACAGAGACAAAACCACATTCTTATAAAAAATCACATAATCATAAATAAATTCATTATAGTTTATTGGGAGATAGAGAAGATTTTGCCTTGAAGGCTTGAAGATGATGGAGTGAAGTTGGAGAAAGAGAAAACCTGCGTTGACAGAGAACTTGGGTTGACGACGATGGAGTGAAGTTCGAGAAGATCGGCCGAAGCAGGAGGGTGAGCGGAGATCGGCTCTTGGACTCCACAAAATCCCTGGGGTGGATTTCCAAACAACTTTTTTATTTATTATATTTGGCCAATGGGCTTATTTTTTTAACATCTAATTCTTGGGCTTCTTTCCAAACTTAGACACACATGACCCAAATAAAAGACTACACCCACTCATGTGCGGTGCTAGATACCCTATTTATATAAAATAAATATGAGGCCCGTTCCATAGCAACTCGAATCCAGTGGCTACGGAAGCCACTGCCTCCCTACAGAGTTCCGTTCATGAAATTGATGATTTCTACCCCTCTAACCCCCCCGGTAGACCCTCCCGCCAAGTCTCGACCCAAACTACCCCCCACACCTACGTTAATTGCACCTCGAAAGTATAATTGACTTTAAAATCAAAATTTTTGACTTTATACTTTCGAGGTGCAATTGACGTAAGTGGGGGAGTAGTTTGGGTCGAGACTTGGCGGGGGGTTTACCGGGGGGTAGGTATCATCAATTTTATGAACGGAACTCCATAGGTGGGCAGTGGATTCCAGTGGCTATGGAACCGGCCTCAATAAATATATTCAGCGTCTCTCTGGAAATTCGTCTCTAAGGGTGCAAACGGATATTAATCGATCAGATGTGTCATTACCAAATCCGTATCCATTTATTTTTGTCGGATATCGAGTTCGGATACGGATCTTGACAGATACTGAAAATCAAAACTGTATCCGCATCCGTCGGATATCGGATATATCCGTATCCGTTTCCAATTTTTAAAATTAAATTTAACAATACTTTAATTTTAAATTAGATTAAAGTCAAACTGTTATTAAATCAATTATAATTTGTTATGGGATAATTATTTTCTTTTTTTAATGATTTATGATATTCTACTAATTTCATATGATAAAAAATATATACACGGCACACATATACACATATTTTTATATGTTGCACATATTTTTATGTGTCTACACATCTATTTTGTGTATAAAAATATTTTATACTTTGAAATATCAATAGAGAAACAAAATATAAACATAAAAAAATTGAAAAACTATATATAACGGATCGGATATTTGGATAAACGGTTATTTAAATGGATGCATATTCGGATCAGATTATAAACGGATCCGATATACAATTACCAAATCCGTATCCGTTTAGTAATCGGATATCCTTAATCGGATACGGATAATATCCATTTAAAACGGATGCAGATATTTCCTCTTTAAACTGATACAAAATGTGGACGATAATCGGAATTTCGGCTATGCGTTGACAGCCCTATTCGTCTCTTCATTTTTGAAAATAACGATTTTGGCATTTGAATTTCATCTCGTCCCCGTCTCCGTTTCAGTGCTACATAGAGCATAGCCATTTAATAAAATAAAATATTATTCTCGCATCATATTTTGTATAATTTTTGTTGTAATTTTTTAAAAATTAATTCGTTTTTTCTATATATACTAATTTATAAATAAAATATTTTTAAAAAGTTGATGTTTTGTGTGTTTTTTGAAGTGAGATCATAATTTAGGTGCAGAGCGGGTACATGAATTTAATTTTGAGATCAAATTTTGTGTGACTATAGGTAGCACCATATTGTCGTAATGATAGTTTTTTGTAGTGCTTATGTTCATATTTATTTCATGAATGTTAATACATTGAATGATTATATGCATTTTGTCTTGTAATAAAACCAAGTAGATCATAAAAGTTCATCAAGAGAACTCTTTTTAGAATTATATTACCCCTTTTCTTGAGTTTGGGCATGTCAATGGGCCGAGTTCGGGTCGGTCCATAATGTTCTATACCCGTTCATTTTTAAAAATAATTTATTCTGACTTGTACTCGTTTACCTGATGGGTCTTGAAGTTTAATCGATAGTGTTCTATACCCGTTTCTTTTTCAAAATAATTGAATACAAATAAAAATAACACTAATACATTACTACAACATAAACAAAGATTCTTTACCAAATACGTGTAACAAAATTCTTAGACTCATAATCAGCGTTCTTATCACATTCATTCATGTCGCAAGAGTGTTCTTTATAACATTATAGCTAATTTCAAACCATTCATTTCATACTACTGCATAAACTAACGTGTAGATACCTCTAATGTGATGAAATAAATACAAATAGATTTGGAAGCCACCCAACTAGCAAAGAATGGGAGTAGCAAAGAATTGGGTAGGATTTTGTAATATTTAATACGGAGTATTATCTATTTATTTAGCTGTTACGGGTTTTAAAGGGTTGGGACTACTCTTTCTATACCTGACTCTTTATTTTTAAAGAGCAACGAGTACGGATTCATGTACAAGTAAACGGTATTTTCTATATTCCTAAACCCGGTAAAAAATTGCGGGCATTATACGGGTTCTAGCCTATACGCGATCCATTGACAGGCCTAGATAGAAAGTACACACTCCACGATTCATGGAGAAGTTCACCGAGATTTGAGTCTCAGCAGAAGCGAAAGTGTTGATTCTTAGTGTGTCATTAATTTGAGATCTCTATAAATACATGGACAACACTTTTAAAATTTGTGGAATAATATATCATCATTGATTGGGTGGTGCAAGGGAGATCCCAAGAAATGCCCATCAAATGCACACATACACTCAATGTGCCTTAATTCTCTTGTGGTATGTACTTATGTAAGGGTCCCCAAGTATTTTTCATTGTTCATTTGTCATGTACAAGCTTGGCGGGTGGGATAGAGTATTATATGGAGTATTTGAAAAAATAAGACTTTTTTTATTAAGGAGTACTTCTTCCTTCTCTGAATATTTATTCACTTTTGAGTTTTTAGATTAAAATTGGTAAACTTTGATATCAAATTAAATAAAAATGATATTAAGTATTGATACAAAAAGAGTTTTATTATGTCTATTATATCAACCATTTTTAAAATATTAGTTTATTTAATTAAAATATACAGAGTAATATATATTTTATTTAATTATTGATCAAAGTTTTAAAACTAAATCAAAACTGGATGTAAATTTGACTGAGGTAGTATTTATTAAGGGAATTTCTTCCATGCCTTCGCTAATGAAGGGGCATGGATGCCCCTTTAGTGAATTCTTGACATGTAGACTTTTTAATCATATAAATAAATAAAACACTCCACATCATTTTAACTTTTAAAAATTATATAATGACCCCATTTCTTTTTCCCTTTTACTTATCTAAGGATCTTTTCTTTTGAATGAAAATTTATTTCATAACTTTTCAATTCTTTTCTGTTTTTTTAAACCACTTCAAGTTTACTCCAATAACAACTTAAAAAATTTATTTATTTTTATTTTTAATAATATTTCTATTACATTCATTATAATTAGAATTATTACTATTCCTACATTTTTCATTATCGTCATCACCATTGTAATTAAAATACAATAAAGAACTGAAGTAATAACACAATTTTCATATAAAAAATATTTCTTTTGTCACAAAAATATATGGAGTATTAGTTATCATTATAGAGTCAACAAAAAATATTAAAATGTTAAATGATGTAATTTATTAAAAAGGACATTCCTCTTTGTAATTTTGTAATAATCCATAATTTCGTTTATTTGTTGATTGAGATAATGTCAGATTATTTATGCTAATTTTTTGTTTAAATAAGATTAATGAAAAAATATTAGTACATGGATTATTGGAATTGAAATTAAGGAATAAGATATAAATAGCTTACAATATATATGAAATTAAGAAATAAAAATATATACTAATGATATTGATTTAAAGAGTTCAAGAAAAAAGTAATATTAAGTATGAGTAAAAATATAATCTGGGGTACTGTAATATATGTACATGGTATGAAATAAAAATGGTTTAATATATATAAAAATATAAAAAAGATTAAAATAAATAAAGGACAAATTATTTTAATAAAAATATTAAATTTCAAAAATATATTACTCATTTGAACATTTCTTTTAATTTTTTCAAAATTTTAATTCGGTTCCAAAATTTTCTTCCAGTTGTTTTCACCTCATTCCAATTTTGTTTCTAATTTATTCTGACTTCTTCATATTTTTTCTAATTTCTTCTACTTTATTACGTACAACATCCAATTCTTAAATTTCTAACAAAAAAATTAATACTAATAAAAATACTAATAATAATAAATCACCCAAATAGATGTAAAATATAACTTTTGTCCTTAAAATATAAATTCCATGCTTTTATTTTCGAAATAAGAGTTTGCTTTGTGACGTTCTAACACTGTACATTGGCATTCTTTGGATGTTGTTTGTTGGCTATTGGTTGTTTGTGTCAGCAGTTCTGAATAGCTGTTAAGTTTAGATGGTTCGGCCGGCTGGTGGTTTTGGATTATCGTTATAAACGTTTGGTAAAATTAGCTGTTTGAAAATAGTTTTTTCAAAACTTAAAAATTATACACACACACACATATATATAAGGAATCGAAAAAAATTGAAAAAAATTGGAAGGAGTTGAAAACGGCTTGAAGAAAATTCAAGGAAAAAATTAAAATTTTTAAAAATGAAAAAAGTTTGAAATGAGTAATATATTTTTGAAAGTTAGTATTTTTATTAAAATAAATTTTCCTTTATTTATTTTAATTATTTTTTTTATTTTTTATATGTTAAGCCATTTTTATTTCATACTATGTGTATTACCCCAGATTATATTTTTACTTATTATCTTAGTATACATGTTTATTGCTTAATTTCATATATATCTTAAACCATTTATTTCTTATTCCTTAATTTCAATGCCAATAATTGTGTACTAATATTTTTCATTAATCTTATTTAAACCAAAAACTGGCATAAATAATATGATATTATCTCAATCAACAAATAAACAAATTATGGATTATTACAAAATTACAAAGAGGAATGTTCTTTTTAATAAATTAATTCATTTAATATTTTAATATTTTTTGTTGACTCTATACTGATAACTAATAATCCATATATGTTTTTGGGACAAAAGAAATATTTTATATATGAAAATTGTGTTATTACTTCAATTCTTTATTTTATTTTAATTACAATTGTGATAACGATAATGACAATAGTAGTAATAGTAATAATTATAATGAATGTAACTGAATTATTATTAAAAAATAAAATTAAATAAATTTTTTAAGTTGTTATTGAAATAAATTTGAAGTGGTTGAAAAAATGGAAAGAATGGTAAAATATTGGAAATAAATTTTCATTCAAAAGAAAAGACCCTTAGATAAGAAAAAGGAAAAAAGGGGTTATTATGTAATTTTTAAAAATTAAAATGATGTGAAGTATTTTATTTATTTACATGATTAAAAAGTCCACATGACAAGAATTTACTAGGGGCCCCTTCATTAGCTAAGGCAGGAGAAATTCCCATTTATAAGCTACTCCCTCCGTCCATGTATGATCTTTCCATTACGCGTTACGAGGCTTGACCGATTTTATTTTCAATTCAATTTAATTGATTATAGAAGTAAAATTTTAAAATAAAATTTATATAGTAATAAACTACATGAAAAATTCTACAAAACTAGAGGTGACAAAACTATATTATTTTATGAAATGACTAGTAAAATTGAGCAAACAAAGTGAGTAAAGTTTGACCCTGCGAATAGTACATGGGAAGATTAGAAAGAGGGAGTAATAAAGAGAGCGGCTTCATTCGTAACCTTACTGCCAAACTGCTCTTTGCCACGTTTCCACACTCTCCGTTAATCTCCGGTCATATCCTACAACAGTTTCATGCAACTTTCCGTCATCGTCTCCGGCAGCATCGTTACTTTCCCGGCGGACTTACAACATTTAAGCAACAGAATATGGCGGCGCACTCTAGACAATTGAGCGTAGATTTCAAGAGCCGGATTATCACCTGCCTGAACAGGTTAGCGGACCGGGACACCCTCCCGGCCGCGTCGAATGAGCTCGACGTCATCGCTCGAGGCCTGTCGAATGACGGATTTGCCCCTTTCCTGACCTGCCTCTCCGCCACCGACTCCTCCCACAAGCCTGCCGTTCGCCGCCACTCTGTCCGTCTCATCGCGGTGCTCTGCTCCGCTCACGGCGACGCCCTGTCTCCTCACGTCTCCAGGATGCTCAACGCCGTCCTCCGCCGCATCCGGGACCCCGACACCGCCGTCCGCTCCGCCTGCGTCGAGGCCGTTTCGTCAATCGCCGCGCAGATTACCACGCCGCCGTTTTCCTCCGCCATACTGAAGCCGATCGCGGACTCAATTTTCCGCGAGCAGGACCGCAACGCCCAGATCGGCGCCGCGCTTTGCCTCGCCGCCGCGATTGAAGCGGCTCCCGACCCCGATCGGGCGGAGCTGGGGAAATTGCTCCCGAAGATTTACAGATTGGCGAGAAATGATTGCTTCAAAGCGAAACCGTCGCTGCTATCGCTGATGGGCAGCATTGTGAGCATCGGCGGCGCGTCGAACCGAAACGTGCTGAGTGGCTTGGTTGCGACGCTAATTGAGTTTTTGAGCAGCGAAGATTGGGCGGCGAGAAAGGCAGCGTCGGAGACTCTGGGGCGGTTGGCGGTGGCGGAGAGAGATTTGGTGGCGGAGTTTAGGTCCTCTTGCATAACCTCTCTAGATACCAGAAGATTCGACAAGGTACTCACATTCCAAATTTATTTTCACATTCCATTTTTCGATTAATTTTCAGCTTATTTTTTAAGTAAAAATGTATACTGTAATTAGATTGAGTTTTTTTAATTAGCTCACTTGAGTTAAATACTTAAATGTACCCAGTAATTTATTTTAGTTTTCTTTCAGCGCATAATTTATTTTAGTTAAAGCTAATGAAATGCAATACTCAATTTGTCCTTAATTAAATAAACTCTATTTTTACCATTCCTCGAGTTAAATCATACTCGAATTATTTTCTTATTTATTTACATTAGTCATTAGTTATTCATTACACATATCACCTTTTATTTTATAAAAGTTTATATATATTTTGAGTATATTAATTTCAATACGAATCAGGAATTAAATAAAAAATACTGGTTTGTTTTACAACTATGTCATAACCTTAAAAAGAAATGGGATTAAATGAATAAAATAAAAATAAAATTTGTAAGGGGTATGTACTGTGTGTGAGGGTGCAGGTGAAGGTGGTGAGGGAGGCTATGAACCGAGCATTGGATTGGTGGAAGGAAGTTGCGTCAACTAATTTAGACGCACGTGATCCACAAGTCAAGCTTTCACCAAAAGGTAAATACTTCCTTCTACTCAATTCAAGCTAATCTTTTTTTAGAAAAATAGGTACATACAAACACTTAATGTCTGTGCATACATAGAAATTAAATACTCCTTATTTGTGTGCCTGTTTTTTTCTTGGTATATGTTTTGTGTGCTCGAAGTGAGGTTCTCATAGCATTCCCTTCTTTTTTAACAAGACACGTGATTAAGAAAAAAGTTTGCTTCGAATACTCCATCTGTCCCAAAATATATGTCTCTTTATTATTAAGGTATTTCGATAACTTTTGTTTCATTCCATTGTTTGTGAAATGACATCCATTGTGAATAGAGGGAACATTATTAAATTCTTACACTATTCTTTTTAGAATATCCCAAAAAATAGTTTATACTTATTTCATTCTCTAGTTTGGTAATAAATAAAGAGTTACAAATAATAATAAAGAGTAGTATAACAAATTAAAGAGTAGTACTCCGTATAACAAATTACAATTTATATCGTGCTAACTGAATTGAAAATAATTTCATTTTATCACACGAAACTTTTTATAATTTTTACTAATAACACATTTTAAGAAAATTTGTTAGCTTAAATTTAGGCATGGAAAATAAGATAGGAAACATAGAATTAATGAATTGAAGAACGTGTTTTGTTATAAGGAATAACATTTATTTGAGGAAAATGTTTAGAATTAGCATTAAAGTTTTAAATATTTTTAATAGTATATATTAAATTGTGTTTCTCTATACTTATAAAATTATATCTCATTTTATTATGATTTTCCCCCAACAATTTATATATTACTCCATATTTAAGTTACTTTACAAAAATACTTAAAATAAACAACTTATATGCTAAAATCGCTTACCTACACTTTGCTTATTTTAAGTATTGGTGTCAAATTATAACACTTATATATCCTCTACAGTGTTACGTTCTAAAAATTGATATTTCCTACTCCTAATTTCTATTTCCCTTGTAAAAAGTACTCTCTCCGTCCCCAAAATCTCATCTTTTTTAAAATTTGTTTTATTTATAGATTATATTAAAAATAAAAATTTACATTATAAAACTATATAAAAAATTTATAAAATAAGAGATGATAAGAATATTTTATTAACAACAAAATGTTATCGAAAGGTCGTGATAATAACTCATATAGAATGAATGAAGCACAAGTAATTTATTGTGGTTAATCGAGGATTGAAAGAGATATACAGGGGGTTGGGGGTGATTGGGGGTAGGGGTTTGTGCCTAAGGGTGGAGTTGAAAGTAAGATCTTGTTCTCTTAAATTTATCTTATTCATTCTAACGTGATTTGATTGATTTCAAATTTGATTTGGTTATATTTAAATCTATTTTTAAATTGATTCTAATAAAAATAAATAAAAAGTGTAAACTGGAGATCGAACACGTAATCTCTCATTTGAGAGAGTCATAAGTCCCGTTTGGCATCAACGTTAGAGATTAATGTTTGCGTTTTGAAAATGCTATCTGACGATAGCATTTAGCATTAACATTCTCCAAATTAATTTACGCCGTTAATATTTTATTCAAAACACTAACACTAATTAAAAATGCAAATTGAAATGCAAATTCATAACTTTTTTTTTATGGTTTTAGATAAGATGGTGATAAGGTAATGTATAAGAAGACAAGCTGGAACATGGGTGTCATTAATTGTCTGGGTTTTATTCTTTTCTCATTTGTCTTGATTCATGTTAAATTGATCAATTAGTCATTAGTGCCTTAGTGGCCTGGCCTGGGCGATCTATGCTAATACGTCCAAATTAAAGTCATTTCGTCCGGACGCATGTTTGGGTTTTATTAATTAATTATAGCTTCTTAACCCATTTTAATACAAAAATGCACATGCCAACAAGCTGTTAACACCACTCCCTATATATAACAATATAATTATTTGAGAATATTTGGAGTTAAGCTCTGACTTTGTTAAAACATACAACTATTATTAATCATTATTGTAAGCATCTCATCAATAATTAACTACACTTATGGTCATAAGTTGTTGTTGTTGTTGTTCTTACTCCCTCTATCATAAAACATTCTTCCCGTTTTTGTTTACGAGATTTAACCGACTTTATTTTTAATTTAATTTATTTTAATTTATTTGACTGTTGATGTAAAATTAAAAAAATGAAATTTATATATTAGAAAACTCTTTTTGAATGCATATATATTTAAAAACTAGATCAAAAGTTTTACAAAATAAGAGACCGGTGATAGGACTGTATTATTTTATCAAATAACTAACGAAAATAGGTAAGAAAGTGATAAAAGTTTGAGTTTGTGAATAACAACTAAGAATAACGCTTAAGACGGTGGGAGTACTATTTTATTATTATTGTTATTATTCCATCCCTCCCAAAATTATTGTCATCATGTTACACTATTCTCTGGTCAAATTTCTTTTCTTTACTTATTTTCGTTAATCATTTATTAAAATATATAGCATAGTCATGTGATCTCTTATTTTATGGAACAATTGATGTACTTTTGATTACGGAGTATGTAAAGTCAGGCAAACCTTGTTTTCCGAAACAGGGTGATACTTTTGGGACGAACTTTATTACACTTTCTACATGTAATTTTTGAACAAAACTCTTTTTCTTGATATACGGACCATATATATATATATATATATATATATATATATATATATATATATATATATATTATATATATATATATATATATATATATATATATATATATATATATATATATATATATATATATATATATATAAATTAAAAATATTGTGCCCCGACAAAAATTAGCATGCACCGGTAGCTAGCTAGGGCACATTGGCCAACCCTTGGACCGGCCCTGGGTGGGATGCTCACCCCGAGTACCCCTGTACCTTTGTACGACAAGGTAATGATAGGATAAATAACAATAAAACAATAGTCTCGTGTCCTTAGAGAGGTCGTTCTATGCACAAAATGATTGAAGTTACAATATCTTAAAAATGTTAATGCAATGGGAGTGGTGGGCATGGGTTTGTTGGGTCAAACCGTCACAGGGATTCTATCCTAGTGCCAGCTGGGCGGATTTGTTATTAAATGCAGTTGTCGTACATATGATTTGTTCTTATGACATTTGTGTTTGAATTGTATTCCCCTTAGTGTATGGCAGTGGCGCCTCTTCCCCCACCCCATCTAAAAGCACGAGTGATACAACATCTGGTCTCCAAACTCCCAAGCACAAGCGCTCTTTTGCACGGAGCAAATCTCTCGCTTTGCCTAATTGCTACTCATATTCCGTCAAGTACGCAGCCGTAAAATCAAATGCCAGAAAGTCCTATGAACCTAGTACTGGGAGATCTTTTGATGAATCAAATATGAAAGTGCACGAAAGACTGCCCTCCTTGTCAAACCCGGCTTGCCAAGACACAGAGAGTGACATTTTGTCGTCAAATATGGCATGCCATGACAATGAGTCTGACATTTTGTTCCTAAATATGGCATGTCATCAAGACAGTGTGACTGACATTTCGTCAATAAAGATGGCATGCCAAGGCACCGAGACTGACATTTTGTCTCAAAACTTGGCATGCCAAGACAACGAGACTGACATTTCTTTGCTGAATATGACATGCCAAGATAATGAGATTGACATTTTGTCACTAAAGATGGCATGCCAAGTCACTGAGGCTGGTGTTTTTACGCAAAAGTTGGCATGCCAAGACAGCGAGAGTGACATTTCATTGCTAAAAATGGCATGCCAAGACAAGGAGAGTGAAAATTCGTTGTTAAAGATGGAATGCCAAGACATTGAGAGTGACATCACGTCACTAAAAATGACATGCCAAGACAACAAGAGTGAAAATATGTCTCTAAAGATGGTATGTCAAGACAACGAGAGAAAGAGTTGCATGAGTTGGGGAGGCCATTCGGACGTTCTGAATGATAGGCAGATCAAAATCGGCGATTTGAGAACGAGAGATTGTACGGTTTGGATGGATGATAGTACTAGTGAAAGTGAGGAAGAATGTGATGGTCTATTTTTTATACATAGACAACTTCAAGCGATTGGGAGTCAACAATCCAACTTATTACAGTTTCTTGAGGTATGTCTCTCGTATCCCCTTCCAATTTTTATTTGAATTTCAATTGCTTAAAGAGGGAAAAAACCAATCATCTAAAATAACTTGTGGAGTTTCAATAGTTAATTAACAAACATGTTTACTTTGAAATGAGCTATAATCAAGCATGTTTCTAAAGTTTTATAGCTCATTCAGATCTAGAAACCCTAAAATAAAGTTCTATCGAATTTTTGAATGAGTTAAATACAAACGAGTGGGAGGACACAAGCAGGTTCGTGCGCATTTGTACGATAGACCCAACATATGAGCTCACAGAGATTTCATAATAAAACCATCTGACGACAAGAGAAGACAATGTATATGTTTGAAAACCTTTGATATTTTTTTTTCGGCGTGGAAGAGAACTCCCAACAAGAACTATATTCGAAGTAGCAGGAACAAACATAAAAATATACTTTTATATCTTTCTTCATGTTTTCTTTTTTAGTCGACCAATGTTTTTCTTCGTCTTTCCTTCGAAAAGACTTCACTTTTTTACCACTAATTAACGGAAAGACATATCAACAATACAATGCGAACGTGATTTGGAAGACTATTTGAAAATTTTTAAAATTGAAAGACTAACTTTACGTGTGTGACCCAATAACATGAAAACCAACGGTGAAATTTAACCTAAACTTTAATGTTATTAGAACTCATAAATAAGAATGCGACCTCGTGGTTCAAAAAAGTTAAAGTGACTTGAGCAAAGTTTTAGAATACCAAACAATCCCTTTCGTCTCGAAAAAAAGTTCTCGCTTTTTTTTTTTGTTTAAAAAAAGTTTGTGTTTTTTTAAAGAAAAGATTATACCGAGTATGTTGTTTTGATATCTAGAGAGAGAAAAAAAAACTTTAATTATATTTCAGAGATTCATTGGGAATTCTCAAAAGGGGATGAGTTCGTTAGAGAAGCGGGTCAACGGACTGGAGAAGACCTTGGAGGAAATGCAGCGGCAGCACTGTTTTGGGGTTCCGCCGGTGATAATGTCACCGCCGGCGACCACCGGAAATACTTGTTGGTAGCTAGGCTCACAAATTCATTCAATGCTTCATCAGGAAATGACTAATATCACATTTATCAGTGTGTTTGTTCATATCCAACCAACTAGGCTAGAAACCACATGCCCAATGTGATCCCAACACAGGCAACCTTGGCCTTGTAAAATATATTATCCAAGATTTGTTCTTTAATGTTATACTCTTGAATTATATTATTTGGTGAATTGATTATCCAAGATTTCATAGAAAGTAGTACCAAGTATTTGAAGTTGAATGCTCCCATCACATTGGTTTGTTTTTGGGTTTTGCTAGTGGTATCCCACTTGTGTACACTAAGGCAAAAACAGACACACACATACATTCAGTGTTTGTACATGTACAGACATTCCTCTTTTCGTACACCAAGTGGGACACCTCTAGTATATTTCTTTATTTTTTCAATTACAATTAACCTTGAAGTACACGAAAATGAAGTACTTCATTTGTACATAAATCATTCACAGGCACACAGAGACATTTTATGAGTGTCCGTTGTGTATATGAATGCTTGGTGTACAAATAAGATATCCTATTTTGGTGTACCTTAATACCTTCATGTCTCATGTGGTTTGGGAAATGGACTCAAATACCCTCTCTTTTCAAAGCGTACTTATAAATATATGCATCATCCATTGGTAAACTTTCGGCTTTTGACATTCACGCTCCTCGAGTGCGGTTGAATTGAAGTTCGATAGTGAGGGACATTGATGTCCATTTTTCAAACAACAAGGACACCAGAACCTATTTCACTGTTTTCTTCTCTTTGTTTGTTTTTCATAATTTTTTTTTCTTTTTCAAAATTTTGTTTTTATAATGTTTTGAAAATTCAGAATTGTTTGTGTTTGAAAACAAAAATTAATGAAATGAAAAAATCAGCGTAGAGTATCTATCTTAGATTTAACATTTTTTTTGTTTTCTGATAGAGAAGATTTTTTTTGGACATTCAAAAAAGAAAGGGAATTGTTTTTAGATTTTAAAAATGAAAGAGTGCACTGATATGGTTATTATTCGGAACGTTCAAAAAAAAGTTCCTAATTTGGGTAATGTCTCTAAAAAGGTTATTGTTTTTAGTTTAAAAAATAAAAAGGGAATGACATTGTTTCAAATATTCAAATTTGTTTTTGAAAATGATTGTTCCAATTTTTCAATTTGTTTCAAATTACCAACTTTGTTAGGAATTGGTGAATGAAATCCTTATTTTTTGGTGGGTGTCACAAAAGAATCTTATCAAAAAAAAATTTGAATTTTTGGAAGTCTCCGTAAAAAAATCCTCATCTGCACAATTACTAGCTCTATTTTCCTTTTTCAATAAGAGTGTTTTAGTATCATTTTCAGTTTTTTTTCATTTCTTTTACCGTTTTTTTAAAAGCTGCAAAATCCCCTGTTTCTTTTACCGTTTTTTAAAAAAATTCATTTTGTGCTATATGAGGGACGGAAAGTGTAGAAAACAATAAGAGAGAAAATATTTTATATATTGAATTGTTTTATGATACTACAAAGGTCTAACTCTCTTTATATAGAAAGAGAGCAAAACAAGTAAATAAACTTTTATTTCTACCATAATTTTATTATATTCCTACTATAACAAGAATAGGATAAACTACGAAAGTCACTAAACCGAATCCCAACAAGCTATGGCATTTGGTTTCCTTTTCTATGCCTCTCTCGTAACACCTCCTCTCAAGCTAGAGCGCGATGATTACGAGTGCCCAACTTATACAACACATAATCAAACGATCTTTGTTCAAGTGTAATCTGAACGTACACTTCAACAATTAATTTTCTTCTTCTTCGATGCGCAGACGCCACTCTTTTTAAATCCGTCGAATAATAAATCGAGTAAAGGAACACCATTCTTTTCAATCCTTCACTGAATTCAAACGAACAGGACAAATGTCATTCTTTTCGGACATCCTAAACGCCTTTTTTTTAAAAAAAATTGACCTTGAAAATTATCCTCATTCTGTAACACAATCCTTGTTGGATGGCTTCTTCTTGATTAGTGATTGCGATTCCTCAACAGTCACGTTCTTCGCCAAGGAAGAACAACCATTTGTCATACCAACTTTAGGGACAGAGTGCACTTGCCACTGCCTCTAGCGTACTTATACTGGTTGCTATGCTGGTCGAACGCAGCAAATAGACACGTCTAGCAATTATACTCGGAAAAAACTAAAGATCACAATATCTCACCGATAGGCATTGAAGTGTATATGCCCACCGGCTAGAGAGTGGAAGCGTATTTGAGACCTCAAAACTCGAAAACTTGTTCTGATACCATGTAGAAAACAAAAAGAGAGAAAATATTCCGTATATTGACTTGTCTTATGATATTACAAAGGTCTAACCATCTTTAAATAGAAAGAGAGTAAAACAAACAAATAAATTTCCATTTGTACCATACTCCCTCTGTCCTATAATGATCTTCCCAGAACACTATTCCAATTTCACGGGAATTTATATTTATTTGTGTTTTTTCATGGCCTATATGATAAAATAAAATATTCTTGTCACCACTTGTTTTGTTGAACTTTTGATGTAGTTTTTAAATATGTATGTTTTATTTTTTATTTCTATACTAATATTTAAATAAAATAGATTGAAAAAACTTGGAATTTTTCTTCGTTTTGCGAACCGGGAAGATCACTATAGGACGGAGGGAGTAATTTTATTCCTAGTACAACAAGTATAAGATAAACTACGGAAAGGATTGCCAAATGGGTGTCGGGTGAAGAATTTAGATTTTAGAATGTGAAATTTGCACTGAATAGAACTAAAACATAAGTCATTTCCCAATGTAGGACTTAAATTTTTTTATTCCCTAAATAGGACTTAATAATGACTAGTGAGAAGAATAATAATGTTCAAGTGATGCTGGACATTTAGTTGAATAATGACTAATAGAAAATGACCAATGATCTTACATTGGAAAATAAAAACATATGATCCTATATTGAGAAAGTCATTATGTTTTAGTTTTATTTAGGTAAATTACAATTTTAGAATAGCACGGAAAAAGAAGGAAAAAGAACAGAATGCAAGTGGGCCAACGTATTTGGACTGGCTTAGGATAATATTTTTGGATTGCATCGTATTATACCGAATTCGACCCAAACCGGATTGAAACCCCAAATTCAAATTTTTACAGCATATGAGAGTAGACCTGAATCCACCGGATCGGTGCGATTCAAATCCAAAAATGATTGGACCCGGGTAGGTGGAATTTTAGGGGTTTAGTGTATATTTAAGACCAATTCGTACTAAGATACTATTGTTTCATTAAACAATTCTTTAAAAAAATGAAGTAAACTGATGCTCCATATATGCTCTACATCAATCTTTAGCTAAATCAACTTTAATTTATTATTATTATTATTATTATTACTATTATTATTATTATTATTATTATTATTATTCCCGTGTTGACTTAATATGCTTATTAACAAATACTAAAAAAGTGCCAATTTTTTAAAAATACACATATTATAAACTTTAAATCTCTTTTTCTTATTAAAAAACAATAAAAAAATAGATTAGTGAGAAATGGAAGATTATTATTAAATTTATCCTTAAAATGTAGACTAAAAAAATGAAATGATAGTAATATTTTCAAATGAACCAAAAAGGAAAATAGGAAAAACATTTTCGGACGGAAGGAGTATTATTTAAGACATTGTTTTTTTTTGGGTGCAGAAATTTGTTATATATAAAAAGGAAAATATCAATAAGAAAAAAATTAATAATGAAAAATATAATAACGAAAATATAATAATGAAGTAATAATTTTGTGTTCGGTATTATTTTGTATTATTAATTTATAAATGATAAAATTTAATTTGAATATAAAAAGGTAATTATTTATAAAAAAATAAAAGTGTAATAGTGACTACTCAGGGCTGATTTTGGTGTTTTCAAAAAAAAAAAAGAAAAAAAAAACACATTACACCGAGTATACCGAGATCCGAGAAATCCATTTGGATGTCCAGCCACCGGCGTGGGAACACAGTCACCGTGAACATGCTTCACCGGTGGAAAGCGAATCGAATGATTTCGTCCGGCTCGTCGGCGATTCTTCTAATTTTCATTTCTAGCATTGTATTTTGTGTTCCCTCTCTGGCGGAAGGATCAGGAGGAGAAGAAGATGCTCGGCGAATCATGCTGAGCTTCAAGGAGACGCCTGGTGGAGTAAACGCCTCCTTCGAATGCTCTCCATCTGGTCCCTGCGTTCCTTGTGCCTACTCCGAGAAGGTTCTTCAATCTCTCTCTCTCTCTCTTATCTAATTACAGAGCATTATTTTAATTTTCTAGTTGAATTTCATGTTGGGATTTCGTTATTTGCCACGATTTCACTTTTGAACAATTATGAGTATGAGGTTTATCCGTGAATCTTTGTTTTATGTTAATTGGTATAATAAGAACAAGCTTAATTGCTTATCTGACTTGTATACGTTCTACTCCATTTCAAATTGGAAACTGTGTACCTGTATTGGAAAGAGTATTTGAGCAGAAGAAATGTTTTTTTACATAAAAATGTCCTAAACATTTTGACCTCGAGCTTTAAAAACACAGAGAGATTGTTTCTGTTAGGCCCTTGATGCATTATTGCATTAGTCAGGGAAGTATAATGTGCCATTTCTTTATTTAGTCCCCTTATTTACTTGAAGCTATAACATTTTAAAATATGGGCTCTTCTAGCTTCATTGGCAATGGACTCTAGTTATAACTTTGTAAAATAGAACTCTTTTTATGGGACAATAGGAGTATTGTTTACATACTCCAGAAAGGGGAAAAAGTATATGCCTGTGGGAACCTTGCGAGTGCTGCAGATTGTGCTTATTAAATTTCTTGTAGTAATAAACCTCTCTAGAGGAAGAATTGTTTTTTTGGGGCAGAAGCCACATTCAACAACAAAGGAAACCACTGTGTTGTCAGTGCCTGATATTCCATTATGTGTAAACATGACAGATCCTTCATTTATGTAGTCATGAAGTTTATTGATACTTAGTACTACGGACTGTAGTACAGTAGTACTAATTTCTTTTCTGCAGAATGATGCAAAATATCGCTGCAGTGAAACTGGATATCGAATTCCTTTCAAATGCGAGGAAATTAGAGACCGTACGATGGAAGAGAAGAGCAAGATAATTCACAACCGATCTGATTTAGAGAGTGAAATTGCTCACACATACCCAATAAGGCAAAGAAGTTTGTTACAAGATCCTTCCACTTCTGCGAGTGGATTACAGGCTTACATAACTTACAGAAGCTGTATAACTACAGTTAGTGAAGAGAGTTTGTCAGTACTTGGTTTTGAGGTAAGTAGATACCTCTCTCCACCTCTTAAAAAGCATTTATTTCCAGGTATGTACGTGCTGAAAGGTGTTTGTGTTTAATCCTACCATCAACCAAGTATACGGCGCATGTATCCTTGCAACTGTAGAAATTGCAATAAATTTTTGTTACCACTGCAAATACTTTAAGGCCTTATTTGTATTTTGGCACTGCGCTGCTGTTCTAAGCTGTGTTTTCTGTCCGAAAATGGTGCTTTTGTCTGAACTCTGAAATGCCAATAAACAAACTCAACAGCAACAATAACAACATGTAGCAACAATCTAGTAAACTCCCACACAGTGGGGTCTAAGGAGGGTGAGGGAGGGTGAGTCTACGCAAACCTTACCCATGCGTGGAAAGTTGAGAGGTTGTTTCCGAAAGACCACCACCAATAACCAAACATGCCTAAGACTATTTTCACCTTACGAGTATACTTCAGTACCTCAAGAAAAGTCAAGTAGTCTACCTTAGCATCATGAACAATGTTCTCACAATTTTACTATGATTGAATGGAGCACAAGGATCTTGTTTGTGATTTTCATTGTCATATTTGCCAAGTTAACTACTCCCTCTGTCCAAAAATCATTTAGCCATGTGAAAGTGGCACACATTTTAAGACTGGGTTGAGACTTGAGAATTAGGTTAGTGGGGTTATTAATTGGGGAATGATGATTAGTTAATAAGCTGTAGTGCAATATTTTGGTTGAAAAGTTGAGGATGGAAATGATGTTTCACCGGTCAAAATTTTCCAAAACAGGCAATGAGAAGTTGATTTAAGGAAAATAAAAATTGTAAGTGGGAAGATGATTTTGAGCAGGAAAGATTATATGAAAGAGTGTATTCTAAGGCTTGTAGTCCTTTCCTTTTATTCTCGTTGGAGGTAAATGTTAGAAATGTCAAACAAAGGAATAGTGTCAAACAAAGGAATAATATTGATGACTAGGATAATATCCTTGATTGGAATCAAATTACCAATCAAAGATATTTTATTATCTTCCACTTACCTTCCTTGATTGTCTAGATTATTCACTTTGTAATATTTATACTCATCATTTGATGATGAATTTAATAAGATGAATATTATGCTGTGAATTCATTCTAATATTTCTAATATGGTATCAAAGCCATCATTCGATCAAACAATTGAATGCAACGCAGAAAATGTCCGATAAAACTCCTCAAACGGGCAGTTCCATAAACACAGAGGAATCTGACCCGAAAAATCAGCCGATCAATCTTGCACAAATTCTGGAAATTCTTCAAAATTTTCAGAATTTGACACCCAAGGCCGAACCTATCGAGAGCTCTTCCAATCAGCCATTAAATATGGCGGAAAAGCTCAACGATAGGAACTACGCCATTTGGGCACGCAAAATGAGTCTGGCGTTGGATGGGAGAGGGCGGCTCAAGCACATCACTGCCACACCTCTCAAATCCGATGACCCCAAATTTATCAAATGGAGACAAGCAGACTCAACGGTTATAACATGGATTCTAGAAAACATAGAATCGGATATTGTCAATCAATATATCGATTATCCTACTGCTTGGGATCTGTGGAAGGGAATCGAAGCCACCTACGGCTCCGGGAAAGATCCCTTGTAGGTATACAACTTGATGGTGAAAGCTAGCAGCATCAAACAAGGAGACCAGACACTAGAGAAGGTCTATAGCCAATTGCAAGCTGTGTGGAAGGAAATCGACAGGAGGCGACCCAACCCGATGAAATGCCCAGAGGATATGACGATTTTCACACAAATTCAACAACAAAATCGTCTGTATCAATTTCTACAAGCCATAAACGAAGAGTTTGATGTAGAAAAACGTGATATCCTCAAAACAGATCCCCTCCCCTCCGTAGAAGAGGCATACGCCCAAATCAGGAGGGAGGCTACCAGGAAAGGAATAATGAAGGGAGACGATGGGCCTTCATCGGGAGATGTTCCCTCAGGTCTTGGCAGTGGGTTCGCAGCCACACGGGCTGGATTGCGATCGGAAAAGGAGGTATCGTCATCTCGCATAAATGAGGACAAATCAAAATTGAAATGTACCTATTGTGGCGGAACCAAGCACACCGCAGAAGGGTGCTTCAAAAGAATCAGGTACCCAGATTGGTGGCCTGACAGCCGAAAGAGGGGGAAGAAGCAGCCTGGGGTTGCTGGGGCAGTGGTGGGCAATCAAGAGACCACCAGCACCACCCCCGTCCAAGCGTCTGAAAACTTCGCCGGAATCGCCATGGGTAGCGTCGAAGAAGAGAGCAGCGGCGTAAGGAGAGGCGAAGAAGTTACGGGTAGGGGCGAAGTGATGGGTAGGGTTTGGGGAGAGGGATTAAATACTCTTTCCAAATCAGGCCCAATAAATAGAATCTAGCCCAAATCCCCGCAAATTAAAAATAACTAGTGGATTTTTGACTGTGGGGCTACTGACACGATGTCCTTCGACCGTTCTGATTTTAATTCTCTAAATTGGTCCAAGAAAACGCATATCCAAACGGCCAATGGGGATTATTCTCGTGTCGAGGGCACTGGTCCAATATCTATCTCAAATTCTATCCGGCTGGAGAATTGCCTATTTGTTCCCACATTGTCTCACAAATTGCTGTCAATAAGCCATGTCACAAAACAATTAAATTGCATGGTCCTAATGCACCCCACTTTTTGCTTATTACAGGATATTCAGACGGGGAAGATCATTGGGCATGGTTCTGAGCGTAATGGCCTGTACTATGTCGAGGAATTTGATCATTACGTAACAGCTACGCTTGCTCATGGGCCAGTGGACAGGCAGACATGGTTGTGGCATCGTCGTTTGGGACATCCATCTTGGGGGTATCTCAAAATTCTCTTTCCAAAATTATTCAATAAATCATGTCAGTTTCATTGCAACAGTTGTATTCTAGCCAAAAGTCATAAACATTCCTATCCGTTAAATAACACAGTTGCATCACAACCTTTCTCATTAATTCATTCTGATGTGTGGGGTCCATCTCCAGAACCGAGTCCAAATGGGTATCAATATTTTTTATTGTTTGTTGATGACTGTACCCGTATGACTTGGGTGTACTTTCTTAAACACAAATCTGAAGTTTTTGAAAAGTTCACCTCATTTTACAAATTGATCAACACACAATACCAAAAACAGATCTGTATTCTTCGATCTGATAATGGAGGAGAATACATAAATCATCCCATGGAAAATTTCTGTAAGGAAAAAGGTCTTATCCATCAAACCACTTGTCCTGATACCCCTCAACAAAATGGCGTTGCTGAACGTAAGAATCGGATCATACTCGAAATCACTAGGGCTCTTATGATTGAGTCAAATGTTCCGATTTATTACTGGCCCGAAGCAATTGCAACCACCATTTACCTCATAAATCGCCTTCCAACAAAAATCCTAAATCAGAAAACACCCATTGATACACTCGCACGTGTGTTTGGTTGCACTGTATATGTACATATTCCAAAAGCCAAACGAACAAAATTTGATCCTTGTGCTGTCCGATGTGTCTTTGTTGGGTATGGGGTTCACAAAAAGGGATACAGGTGTTATGATCCTATTTCTCGTCGGATGTACACGACAATGGATTGTAATTTTTTGGAAACTGAGTACTATTTCCAAAACCACTCTAGTAGTCAGGGGGAGAAAATTACGAATGACTCTCTAGAGTGGTTACACAGCCCAGTCTTGCCACCTGAGACTGTCCCAACCGAGGAAGTAAGTCACTCCGTGAGATCATCTTTTGAGAACATTGAAGAGTCCAACAACTCTGAACTCATGTTTGATTCTACTCCGTATGACAAAACTCCCGAGGTTAGTACTTTCCCCACTCCTGATGATTGCATTGATAAATCTAATGATACCGTGGAAGAATTGAATATATGAAACAGATATGTTCTCCCACCACGGAAGAATCGGGGAATTCCTCCTGTCAGATATGAACCAGAATACATACCTCGGAACTCAAGATATCCTGTGGTTGATCTAGTCAGGGGGAGTGTATCACATGCTCTTCACACATCTAGCCATGAAGTCCCTAGAACAGTAGACGAAGCCATACTAAGTGACCATGTTTTTTTGAATGTGTAGGCTTGAATATGTCCGATCTGAAGATCAATTGGCAGACATTCTCACAAAAGCAGTACCAGCTGGACTCTTTCAAGCAACATTAAGCAAGTTAAACATCCGAAACAGATGATTCAACTTGAGGGCGAGTGTTAGAAATGTCAAACAAAGGAATAGTGTCAAACAAAGGAATAATATTGATGACTAGGATAATATCCTTGATTGGAATCAAATTACCAATCAAAGATATTTTATTATCTTCCACTTACCTTCCTTGATTGTCTAGATTATTCACTTTGTAATATTTATACTCATCATTTGATGATGAATTTAATAAGATGAATATTATGCTGTGAATTCATTCTAATATTTCTAATAGTAAAAGCGCTGTTTGGTACACATCTTTTTGGCTGAAAAAGCTGGAAAAGAGCCCTTTTAGCGTAATGCTTAGTCCAGTGCCTATTAGAAGTGTTTGGTGAGCAGCTTTTTAGAACAATTTTTTGGGATAAAAAAAGCTTGTCAATCAAGCTTTTTTAAGATAAACTTTTCAGTCTACAACCTTTTACCACTAAAACCTCAGAGAAAACAACTCAACTTACCTACGAGTTTTTTCTTAAACAACTATCACAAACAAGCAAACATCTATGCAAACAAGTGAACAACTAACATACGTGTCTAACAACAAACCGTTGTTTGCCAAGTATGGTCAAAGATTCTATATTCCCACACTCCATTTTCTCTTCTTTCATTCTTGTATTGCACTCCATTTGTGTGCATTATTATCTCATATTCCCATTTGCTGCATGCCCGTTTACGCAAATATTTTTACAATATTTCTTTCAAGGAACAAACACATGTGGCTCACGACATTTCTCTCTCCTTTCCGTAAAAATATCAACCACTCACTTTCAATTTTCAACACTTTTCTTTAACTCCATGAAAGTCAAAGTGTGGGACAACTTTTGCAGGACGGAGGGAGTATAATTATTGAACTCAATGCAGAAAAAGCTCACGTATAAACAATTTCAACTCACTGCAGTAAAGGGTATAACAAATGACACCTAAGTTGTTTGGTTTATGGCATTTGATAAATAGCTTGGTAACATTGCCAGAGGATCATACCGTAGCTATAAACTAATTTCTGTTTGCCATGAACTCAGGGGTGGTTGCCCCCAGTGACTTTTCGAAATATTAGTTTTGACTTTAATTTTAAAAAAATCTTCAAGCCCAATAGCAATGTGCCCATTTCGAAAATAACATGCCCCCAGTCCACTTACTCTCTATATTGCCTGCTTGAAAAAGTGATAGAAAATTAATTTTGGGTTTAAACTTTAAGTATCAACGAGTTTCACTTATTGTTGGGGCCGTTACCATATGTACACATGTCTTCGCAAGTGAGATGGATGTTTTAATTTATTATGCGCTGAGAAAGGTTACTGAGTAAATGCGAATTTGATTCTCAAAGTGGTGCCCATGGAGTATGAAGTGATAGAGCAACTGTGTAGTGTTTATGGTGGAATTTGTCCCGCATTGAAAAAGTAACATGCCACTAGCCCTTTTTAACTATAGGAGCACTTAATATGGTTATCATGTGAGAGTAACCAAAGGAAATCTTATGGGCTCGTTGTTGCTGTCCGACACAAAGTAGTAATGAAGTAATGTCGTGAGAAGTTTGTTATCCTTTTCTGGACAAGTCAATGTTATGTTTGTTCAAAAAGTGTGGTCGGTGATGAATCATTCTAGATTTGCCACTGCATGTATTGTGCATCATTCATGGCTTCTTGCAAGCATTGTTATCCCACGGATTTTCTTTTCTTCAAACAGAAAGCTCTATTGATTTGTTCTCCTCGTACTTACCCAGCCACACAGAAGCCACATGAATATATGTTTGTGCATTTCAATATGATCATATTCTGATTGGGTTTTTTTTGCATTTTCCAGGGAATAATGTTGGGCTTGCTGATGATAAGTGGTTCGACTATATACTACAGAAGAAAGCGAGCCAATGCAGCATCTGGTGGCATGCCTGTAAGGGTTCCTAAGAATTCTTGGTTTTGAATCAAATAGCGCCATCAATTGAAGGTTTGGAATTTTCTAGATCATATGCTTGGTGTTCTTAAGAAATGTATTGTGACTATTATCTTAGTCACTTTCTAATTTTGATATCACCGGACCACACAAACTGAAGCCTTCTTTGAATGTGTTAATATTTTTTTCTGCTGCATTCACATAGAGGCTGGACATGTTCAGGGAAAAAAATGAAGCCTGTTTGTATTCTCTCACTTTTTATAAAATAAAGTTGACGACTTCATGTTTTCTCTTTTCATTGGTCCTAAAGTAAGTTTCATATTTTCTTTTAGGGAAAAATTATGTGGCTCATATAAATTTTGTCTCATATGCATAAATCTCAACTGCATAATTTCAATATCGTAAGTTTGTAATAACCATGTTGGGTCAAACTCAGTACCTTTTTATGGGATGGATGGATGGATAGCACCTTGGAATTGTAATTGAAATTGTTATTGATTTTTTGTCTGAATATGTAAAACTACATTGTGCTATGAAACCAAGGTTCAATAAACTAGATGGTTTTTTCCACATTTCTTAAACCTCAAACTTTTTCCATTCCTCTATGGAGCCAAAGATTCACTATTTTTTGGCTTTGGGGTACGATGGAATAAAGCAAATTGGCTCTCTAAACTGTCTGCGCTTCTTGCAATTCTGAAGTAGCAATTGGTCAATGCAACTTTCGACGCTCATCATGGGTTATTGGAAACAGCCGCTCTATGTTTTAAACATAGGGGTCTGACTGCGTACATCCGACCCCCCTTACCCCGCAATGGGCGGGAGCCATCGAGGCATTGGGGTAATGTTGTTGTTTCTTAAACCTTAGACTAGTACATGGTATTTTCTAATGATTCTACATTAGTTTTATAATCATATAAATCTCTTCTTGATGACCTAAAAGATGTTACAATCAGATGTGTACACCTGGTTGCACTTCAAAATTTGACAGAGTAGTACTAGTACGTTTTAGATCCACTTTCCTAAAAGACATATATACAAATGTCAACCAGGAATGATCCACTTTGTTCAATAATTGTTAACATGATTATCCACTTCAGGATTTAGATAATCAGGTGTATCCAGTCCAGTCCAGTATTCACCCAACAGGCAACAACCCAGAACATCAGGCTCGGCCCAATGGCCCATGCCGGGCTCTGAGACAAAAATTAAATAATTATCTACTTTACTTAATCAGGCGTATTCAGTCCAGAACGAAGAATCATTGTCTCAACCCAAACTAGCTAAATAGTCGGAACCTATTGACTTTATTCCCCACTTGATAAGAAGATAATAATCATCACCAGAATGTTTTGGGATGTCTGAACAGATAAATACATTCCTTGAAGAGATTCAAGATTTTGTTTGCCTGATGTCCTGAGGACATGGTTAGAATAAATTGATACCTTATCTGTCATTGTCTAGGCCTGAAACTTGATGTGAAACCGTTTGGAAAAAGACAAAATGGTATATGCCGGGACAGAGGACATCTATGAAGAAGGTAATTGAGACATTATTTTTAATCAAAGACATCGGAGCGGTCATTCTGTGTCTTCTTTGAAGCTTCCAACACAGAGGACGTGTGTTGATTATACTGACCTTAGCAAAACATGTCTAATGGGTGGTTTTCGATGAGGCCATAGGGCACACACTCTTGACTTTATCGATGCCTTCGGAGACTATCATCCAGATTTAGGGCTCATTTTGTGTCTTCTTTGATGCTTCCAATGTGGTGGATGTGTGTTCATTTTATTGACCTCAGCAACTCATATCCAATGGATGGTTGCCCTGTCCCCAGAATTAACCTCATTTTCAGTGAGACCATAAAATGCGAACTCTTGATTTTACGGATGCCTTTAGAGACTATCATCAAGTTTTTAGGGCTCTAGATGATACTACGTCATCTCAGATGGGGTATAATTGTGGTATTGTGATGCATACGGAATGCAATCGCCACTTGATTGGGAAGCTCTTAAGGAGGTTCTTGGCTATATATGAAAGCACACATGGGTGACATCTAGATCAAGGGAAAAAAGGGACACCCATGATGAAGATATATATATGATCAAATGCTTTTAAATCATGGTTAAGGCTAAGTTGTAATTGAGTCTAAAGAAGTGTGCCTTTGTTTTGAAGGCAAAAAGTTCATAGGACACCTCATGTTGGTTCGCAACATTGATCCAAAACTCCGAGAAGGTGAAGTCCATCATGGAAATTCCATCCCGAAAAGCTTGGAGGATGTGCATATTGATTGATATGCAGTTTTTCAAATTGGATCAGATTTCTTTAGATATAATAGCATATAAGGTCATTATGTTCTTCACTTGTTCTAGTTGATGAATAAGGTTTAATTTTATCATTTGAATGGGCACTAGAGTGCTAAGCTATGGTGATGACTTCAAGAGATATTTGAGCTCCCCTCTGCATAAAAGCCCGACCATGGTGAGACGTCACACATCATCGGTGCATCTACAAACAATGAAGCACAGTATGATGTGCTCTCGGGCGGCCTAACGCTTGTAAAAACCCCTGTGCCTCTTGAAGATCAAAGTTGTGACACTCGAGAGCCACCTAGTCGTCGGGCAAGTGAACAGTGTTGTTGACTTGCCCAAGGATAGAGAGGAAAACATAATAGTTGTAGTTAGTATAATAATTGGTAGCTTCCCAACAAGTACTTTCTTCTCATTATTTGAGCCCCTCATAAAAAACTTTATGCAGGTTACCCCAAAAGATGTCTCTAAAACCGCCCGGGTGGAGATGATGCTATGCGGGTCGAGGCGTACAATTTATGTGGCTAAAACCATATACTCTGTCTGTCTTAAGGATGAATCCTTGCCCAATGACTCTAAGGAGGCCAAGAAGATTCAAAGGATGGCTCTAAGTTATGAAACCATGGGATCATTTCAAATTTTCGATATTAGCTGGTGAAGTACAAAATTCTTCCGATTATCCTCGGATTTGACAATTTTTTGTGTAGAGAAATACTCCCTCCGTCTCAAAATAAGATTCCTCTTTTGTTTTGGCAGATAGCTTAAGAAATGAAAAATTGTGTGGTTGAAAGTGACGCAGAAGAAAGAGGAAGATTGTGAGTCATAGAAAGTTACGGGGAAAATCAGACTTTTTTTTGAATGTCCTGAAAAAGAAATGAACAATCTTTTTGGGACAGTCTATTTTACTCGGTAACTCATAGTAGCTAGGATACTCCTCTCTTGGAAACAATCTTTCTACTTTCAAGTTTGGGCAATATCTATGTAGATACTTCCATAAGACCCTACTTCGATACGATCAACTTTTCCTTCCACTTAAATTTCAATGAATTTTAATTAATTTTCTCATAATATTGCACGCCATGAGAGCATAGGACATTAGTGTCTTTGCAAGATGATTGAATGAATCCAAAGAGCAAAACAGCCTTCACATCCTCTCACTAAAGAACATTAAAATTTGGTATCATGTGTTCCATATACATAAATAGACATTCATCATCTGGGCCGTTAAGACAATCATTATCTATATATCTGCATATTTGTGAAACACATGATATTATATTTTGGTGTCAAACTCTAGTGTTAAAATAAATTTATTCATCTTTCACACACAACATTTGAAAGCCTGTTTTGGAGTGTGGCATCCTCTTGGAAAAACAAAAATGCCAAGTCGGAATCGAAAAGTAGTTATTCGTACATAAATTTGCTAAAAACAGTTTTTAGAATTTAATTTACAATTTTGAATTCATATTCCATAATCTGAA
Organism: Cuscuta australis; assembly: GCA_003260385.1. NCBI lineage: Eukaryota > Viridiplantae > Streptophyta > Magnoliopsida > Solanales > Convolvulaceae > Cuscuta > Cuscuta australis. Next base: position 2,176,096 of record NQVE01000195.1, read on the forward strand.
GACACCATCCAAGTTTTAATAACTTTTAACTTATTTGTGTTTTTGAGATGAATTATTTATTTACTCAATTTCTGGCGCTTTTCACTTTTCACCTTTAAATGGTGGATTTGCTTTTGTTTTTAAACACATGCATGCAATCTACTAAGTAATGCGCTATCACAAAAACATTCCCTTCACTACAAGCTAGATAGAAGAAAAAAAGCTAGTTTAACGTACTTGGAATAAAAGTTGAACTTGAAAATTGATGGAGTTCCCGTATCCGAAAATAAAGAAGACCATCACTAGCATATATAGAAAGATGAAGTCTTACCTATCAGCTTAATGGAGGCTCACCTAGCTTTGATTCTGAATGGAGGCTTTGGCTCACTATACATCATTAGGTTAAGAAAACATATACATTTTTTTTCCTATATTTTCCAACTCTTTATTTTAACACCTTTCAAAAGTACAGATAAATTCTTTTCTGAATGGAGGCATTGGCACAACTCTTTATTTTAACACCTTTCAATTTTTCTCAATGGTAAATTCTTTTGTAGTGCTTAGGTCTATACTCATTTAATGGAGTTTAATACAAAAATGGTTATACGTATTAAGGTTTGTAAAAATAAAGAGATTCAACTATGAGTCTATAGAAAATATGTGAGAAGGTCTATATTTCACATGCGAATCTTAAATCATGATATCAAAACTCTTTTCCAATATTTTCCAATTCAGCTCCTTATCATTTTTTCCAGTTCAATTTCTTCGTATTTTTCCACTTGTAGTTTCTTCCAACTTCTTTGAATTTCTTTTAATTCTTAGTTTTTCCAATTTTTCTCAGTTTATTATAATTCTTTTCAATAGTTTTTACAACTCATTTGTTTCAGATTCTTCTGGTTTGGTTTCTTACTATTTCTCTAATTTTAACATTTAATTTTATTTTTTCAATCTAAAAGAACATGCATGTTTCCGTAGTATGGGAATACGTGGTTTGAAACATACTCCCTCCGTCTCATATCTTTCCTCGCGTTGGGCAAAAACTAGGGATGTAAACAAATCAAATATTTTAAATTCGATTCGCGATTTGTATTCGAATATGATGATTCGAATTTGCGTTATTCAAATACAAATTCAAATTCAAATATTATTTTTGATTCGAATATTAATCAAATACAAATACAAATAGGGATATATTCGATTCAGATGATATTTGGATATTCGAATATATATATATATATATATATATATATATATATATATATATATATATATATATATATATATATATATATATATATTATATATATATATATATATATATATATATATATATATATATATATATATATATATATATATATATATATATATATATATATATATATATATATATATATATATATATATATATATATATATATATATATATATATATATATAGACACACACACAGACCATGTTTTCAACATCAAAAGTCAAGCAAAGTAATATAGTATAAAGTGTATTTAAAATACTAAGAATTCAATAAATTAACATAACACAAAAATCTAAAGCATATGATTTTTAATAGTTATATTTTATAAAATATAATTTGTGTAAGATGCAAATGTATTAATGTTTTTATATACGGAATATAGTATAGTATGAAGAGTATCGTAAGTTAAATTATAAATTAATGTTGGTCTATCATATAAATTACATAGTATGTTTATTCAAATATTCGTTTATGATTCGATAACTATTCGAATATTAATCAAATACTTATTCAAATCTTATTTTGAATTCGTCTCATATTCGGATTCGGATTCGTATTCAAAAAAATTAAACAAATACAAATTCAAATATATCGGTATTCGCTTCGATTCAGTTCGTTTACACCCCTAGCAAAAACAAGCAAAAACCCAAGTTTTTTCAATCTATTTTTAAAAATATGGATATAAAAATGAAAATTAAAATTTATATATTTAAAAATTACATCAAAAGTTTAACAAAACAAGTAGTGACAAGAATATTTTATTTTATCATATAGGCAATGAAAAAACGTAAATAAATAAAAATTCCCGTGAAGCTAGAACATCGCTCTGGGAATAAAGATATGAGATGGAGTGAGTATATTCCGAAATGAAAATGTGGAAAACAACAAAAAAAACGGAGGCAGCAATATAATGGACGTACACGTATATATATATTCGAACTAATGATTTGACATATGCATGCATGGCTTCTATTGATGATATTGCAATTATACTCTAACAAGCCCTTTTTTACAGAAAATATATTCTTGTGGTTAATGACAACGAGGTTAAGATTTGAGAATCAAACTTTTTTTTAAAAAAAAAAATAAATTATTTTATTATTACATTCGATTGGAATGAATATGGAAGGCTTGAGAAATAAGATACTCCCTCCGTCCGCCTAAGATGTTCCCATTTTGACTTTTGGTAGTTTTTAAGGAGAGTTGAAAAAAGGTGAAAGTTTACCATAATACCCTTAATGAAAAATGGGTGGAGTGTATTAAATGAGGTGGGTGAGGTGTAATAAATAAAGTAAGTGGGGGTAGTTGTGGTATTTTACTTGTTAAAAAATGAAATGAGAAGATCTATTGTGGACAAAGAAAAAGGGCTATTGGAAAGATCTATGGGGGACAGAGGGAGTAATTAATTACTGTTAGGAATGTGTACGTAGATATCATAGCCTCTGCTAGCATATTCCATCGTATGTGTGAGGTTAGTACATGTAGACATATGTGTTAGAGTATAACAAATTTTTACATAGGCCGCCACAACTACAAATTTTAACGTTTGATTAAATTGATATTTTGATATAATATCACAGCCTTTTATATTAAGAACTCACGAGTTCGAACATCACCGCCATTCAGTTTTAAATAAAATTAAAGTTCATGTGCAAGATTTGAAGCAGCCACCCCGAAACGTGAATGGTGTGTCAGAGTATAAAAATCTTTCATGGGTCACAACTACAAATTTTGAGCTTTTGGTTGAATTTATTTTTTGTTGATATGAGTGACCATTTTTGAGCTTAAATACTTGATGGATTTTTCTATAGTGCCTTTGCTAATCCATGGGCATGGATGCCTCTCCATATCAAAAATTGACATGTGGATCCATTTTAATTTCATTGTCAAGTAGATTAATAAAGATTTCTTATTGCCTTAAGTTTCAAAAATTATTAGTGTATGACCACTTCTCTTTCACTCCCTTTTTTTAATCAAGTTTTTTTAAAAATTTAATTTTTTGATCAATTACTATACTTTGTATTATTAACTTATAAATTTAATAAAGTATTTTTCATTTTTTCATTATACCTTCCAAACTTATAAATTTAAGTTTCAAAAGGTGGAGCATTAAGTTTTTGTGACTCACACTTACAATTTTTTTCATAAAAAAGCCATTTTCTTTTCATCATGCAAAAATCTTCACTCATTTCTCTTTGTTTGTTCCAAAAAATTCCATTTTTTTTACTTTTCAATATTTTTCTTTAACTGTGTGAAAATCAAATATGGATTTTTTTAAAAGAGAGGTAGTATTTATTGACATAGTATTTATTGACATAGACATATTAAAAAATTAACCAAAAAGTACATCCTCATGTACGACTTAATTTATTTAATTCTTTGGACGGACTGGAAAAAAGAGCATTCAGAATCTCAGATAGTTAGTGGCATTCAATAATTTTGAATAGAAGTAACTACATTATAAGTGTAGAGAAAAACTAAAAATCAGATCAGGGCATATTCTATGATGATTTGATACTTTTAAGAATCCTCGTAGCGTAAATGCAATTTAATGAAATAAATAAGAATTCATCTCGTGCATTAAATGTAAGATTAAATGGTCCAGAACGGTTCGGATTACAATCTTATCCCGGTTTGTCCCATAAAATTCGGGATCGGAACAAACCGAGACGGATTCAGGTCATCCTACTTTGTCCTAATCCCAAATATAAGAGGGGGTACTCAATCCAAAAGTCATAAATAAAAGTCATTAACTCCCAAAGACATCCAAAAACTAGTTGTGTACATGTACACCAAGCAATTAGCTACTGTCCACAGAAACTTCTAAAAAAATAAAATTCTGTACATTAATGTTTAACTAGACATTTCGGTCATTTCCCATGTAAAGATATGAACAAAAATATTGGGTAGAACAAAAACCAAGCACTAGAACAAAAATTCTGCTTCGGATTAGCCTCTATTTTCGCTTGTTGAGCAACTAAGGCACCTGACATTTCATTCAAAAAAAACAAAAACAACAAGTAGTATTGCAGTAGCATCCAACAAAAACCAAAAATCGGCATTTAGATGATCAGTGAGAATCATTGTAATTATCATGATCTTCTTCTTCACTTTCATTTCCTGAATCTCCAACATCATCACCAACTTCAAGAATATGTTCATCTTTGTCTTCAAGAGGAACCTTGCATGTTGTAGACCTCAATTCTACATCAAAGAATGAGTGTATAGAACTAAAATTATATATTAATAAAGTAGATAAAACGGGACAAACGGGACGGATCGATATAAATTTAAGTTGTCCCGCTCATGTCCCATTTGATAATAGGACGGAACGGGTTCGGGATAAAAAAAATTGTGTCCCAATTATTCGGTACAATTACAAAACGGATTCGGGATTTTTTGGAACGGTCCAATAGGAACGGATTTCACGCCCACCCCTAGTAGTGTATTTGTGAGAGAGACATTAAGTTTAAATTTACTTTTGGGAGAATTTTCTAGATAAAAGTAAAAACTATGAAAATATCAAAATAGGAGTCATTACTTATTGTTCTACGTACCAATGTAACTGCTCATGTGTTAGCTCGAGCTGCACATTCCTTGAGCATGAGAAGTTGATTGACTCCCTCCAGTTTTTCTTGTGATATCTTTTATTTTTTAAAATAGTGATTTATTTTTCAAAAAGTAGCGATTGTATAAAACATGAGTTTATGAATGAGAATAAATCTTTGGGAATCTTAAGCCTTAAAGTCACATCATAAATCGAAGAAATTTGTATCTCTTATTTTATCCAGAAACATTGATTAATCATATGAACTTTGTAAGTTAATCATTGAAGAGTTGCTAAAAATCGTCTTCGACGTAATTGTAGTATTAGGAAACAAAGTTGTAGCAGAGAAGGTTTGAATTTACACTGTACAACCTAAATGAATTATGTATCATTTCATACAGGATTACACTTGAAGTTTTAAAGGATACAATTTTCAATTACTAGTTTATGTTTCGTTATGATTATTAAATAAAAGTTAGGGCAAAAAATTGTCATTTATAATATTTTTTTACCAAGTCTATAGTCATTTACGATTAATTTTATATTGTTAATTATTTCGTGAGTGAGAGGATAAGTATGGTTGGAAGTATTAGTTATAAATGTCTTTGATAGTCTTTATAATGCCACACAAAAAATGTTGTATATGTCAATTTTTTAAAATGTTCTAATTTAAATAAAACTTTGACATGTTAATTTTTAAATGTTATATGTTTTATCATTATTTAAATTTTTAAGGTTGAAGTTTTATTTTGTTTTATTTATTTAAAAAATTGATGTAGTAAAGAAAAATAAAAAATTCGAAATAAAAAATTCATTACACTCCGTGCATGACACAGGTTAGAATACTAGTTTTAGTAAAAGATAAAGGATGTAACCTAAATTCAATATAATTAATAATTAAAATTTATCTAGTTTGAATCGAAAAAATTATATTGGACAAATGTTTTGAGATGGAGGGAGTAATGTTAGAGTGTTATCCCACATCGAAAGTTCAAGAGCAAAAATAACCGGTATATAAGCTCTTGGACTGAACTAACTAATAGATTGGATTCAATCTTTTAATGTGGTTCAGCCCAAGTGTCTTATTGCCCAATCGAGTTGTCCATACCCATCCCAAATTCTATCATTTTAATGTGGTTCAGCCCAAGTGTCTTATTGCCCAATCGAGTTGTCCATACCCATCCCAAATTCTATCATGATACTTGGGCTGAACCACATTAAAAGATTGAATCCAATCTATTAGTTAGTTTAGTTCAAGAGCTAATATACCGGTTATTTTTGCTTTGAACTTTCGATGTGGGATAACACTCTAACACTCCCCCTCAAGTGGACAACCAGGCCATTTTGAATCTAACCAGTTGACCACTTGCAAATACACTCCCATTCCCTTAATTTTTTTGAGCGCCAACACCTTAAAGGACCACGAGCCGCTGGGAATGGACTTCCAGACAAGCAATCGTGTTAAACAGGCCACAGGCCGTTGGGTACATACTCCATACGGATAACTGGGCTAAAGACTAACGGGCCGCTAGGAATGAACGTCTAGACGGACACCTTGACAACCGAGGTGGGCCAAAACCTGCTCTGATACAATGATAGAATTTTTGGAGGGTATTGATAACTGGATTGAGTAATGAGACACTTGGATTGAACCACATTAAAAGATTGAATCCAATCTATTAGTTAGTTCAGTTCAAGAGCTTATATACTGGTTATTTTTGCTCTTGAACTTTCGATGTGGGATAACACTCTAACAAGTAATATAATTGTCTCATCCCAAAAGATTATTTATAGTTAAAATATTACACACTTTGACCATAAATTGTAAAAAAAATATACTCCTTTGTCTAAGCTTGTATATGGTACTTGCAGAGGCTCTATGTTTAGCATAATTGCCTCTCACGGTAGATGTTAAGAATCAAACTCGGGTGTTACCTCCTAAACACCCATTGACTTGCCAACTACGCAAGGCCTACCAGCAATTGTTAGGTTATTAGTTACCAGATATGATGTAATAGGTATGGTAAGAATTAGTAGGGTAAAAGTAATTTTTTAATAAAAAGTGGAAAAGATTTTTGAGACAGATGAAAAGAGAGAAAATTTTTTGAGGTACAATAAGAGTATTTAATTATAATGTAAATTTATTATGTTTAGGTGCAATTTAAAATTTAGTTTTGATATATCAAATATTTATAACATTTATTTATTTATTTAAAACTATAATTATTAGTGATCAAAGTGTGAAAAAGTTTGACAAATTAAAGGAGTATTGTTATTATGGTAGTGATTATTGTAAATTAAATTATCATTCATTCTCTTTTGTTTATGAAATATGAATTAGGTTTCATAACAATTTATTGTACTCCCTCCGTCCCTTTAAACATGAGATGTTTTGATTTTGAAGAGATTTAAGGTTAGTGTATTTTGGTATTCAATTTCCAAAAATGTCCTTTGATGTGATGGATAAAAGTATGATTTGATGGATAAATTATTAGTAAAAAGGTATGATGTGATAGGTAGGGTATGAAAAAATAAGGGGTAAAAGTGACTTTTTAATAGAAATAAGAAGCGTTTTTTGGGACGGATGAAAAAAGGAAGGATAAAGGTTTTCAGGGACGGAGGGAGTATTAAATTATTCATTTTTGAGTTTTTTAATGTTTCTTTATATAAATGTACTTTTGATTTTAAAAAAATAAAAAAATTGTTTTATTTTAAAGTATAAATAAAATAAATTAGGTACGTATGTCATCATCTAGATTAATTTTTACTGGAATTGATAACGAAACATCCCAAAACATACCGAACCAAAATTTCTGGATCGGGATCAGTACGATGTAAAATTGTTTACCGAACCAAAAATGTATTTGGTACGGTATCGGTAGCAGCTAAATATCGTACCCTAAGATATATACCATGCTCAGCCCTAGTTTCTTTGTTAAATAGATTAATCCATTAGCCTACAAAAAAGAATACAATTCCGTGCCCGGGTGATAAACATAGCCATACAAGTTTAGTGAAATGGAGATCAGATCAGTCCCATTTTTTTCTTTTAAATTAATAAATAAATTACATACAATTAATAATGATGTTATTATAATTATAATTCCTTCATGCAGGTTGTGCTCTTCTTGGTTAGACCATTAATTCATGCATGGCTAATGACTTCTCATCAAGCTAATTAATCTCTGCCCGGCGATCGATGGGAGTCTCCTTTTCTCCTGTTAATTAATTACAATATGCGGTATTAAATAAATTGAATTTTTTTGATAATTAACAATTAAATGCAAGAAATAATCTTGCTTTGAGAAAATTTAATTCGAAATGCGCATGGAATAATATAATATTATTTGAGTCATAATAAAATTTTGAAATATTTGCACTAAATAGCACTAAAACTTAAATCATTTTCCTAAATTGGACTTAAACTGTTTTATTCTCTAAATAGCACATAATAATGTCCAGAAGGAGGAATAATGTCCACTGATGGTGATCATTTACTTGAATAATGACTAATGGATAATGAGTAAACATACTATATTAAAGAAAATACATATGATGCTATTTAGGGAAAGTCATTATGTTTTAGTACTATTTAAGTAAATTCTCCTTTTAATTTTTCTCTCTAGCTTCAAAATAAATTCAACGGAGTAAACCTTTTTTTTTATTTTTAAATATTTTTTCTAAAATACGTGAAAATCAAACTCGGTAATGTCTCTAAAAGGAATTATCTCTTTACTATTACGGTTTCTCGGTAACTTTTATTTGTTTGCATGTCTTCATTGATCATTAAATTAAATAAAATATTCTTGTAACCTCTTATTTTGTAGAGTTTTTGACATATGTTTTAAATATAAAATTTTTATTTTTTAATTATTTGATAATTTATAACTAAAATTATTTTAAAAGTTACGAGATTTTGCACGTTGATCAAAAAAGGCAATTCATTTAGAGACGGAGGGAGTGATTTTAATTTAGGATGAATGCAAGTATATGTAATATGCATGCCAATATATTGCATATTTGCATGCCAAAAAAGTAAATTAGGAGGGGGAGAAAAGGTAAAGGAGAAGAAAAAGAAAAGAGGACAAAAAAAGCTTATAAAGGGAAGCTTAAATGCAGAGATAAACCAAAATGAAAGGTCTTTTTTTTCAATTCTTAGCTTGGAGGTGGAATAAAGTGGAGCTAATAAGAGACTGCTTTTTTGTTCTTCTTTTTCATATTCGTGCATTAACTTAACTAAAGTAGGTTATGCTGCATAGATAAATTAAATATTAACTTGGATAGATATACAAAATGAAACATTATTGTATAATTAAAAATTATGCAGAGGTGAATGCCCAATAAGCACAATGAGTTAAGACATATGAAGTATACTAAAAAGAAAAATATACATAAATTAATACCCCACGTTCCTAAAGACGTACTCTCTGTTTCAAAAAGATGATCTCATTTCATTTTTCGCACATCGGCCCATACAATACTTCCGCCGACATCTATAATGTCTAAAATTCTCCCGTTTTTCTTTTAACGCGAGAGGAAGTTCTTTTGAGGGTATCTTAGAAGTTTGAGGTAAGGTAAATGTATTTTATGGGATGCGCAAAAATAAAACAAAAATATCTTTTAGGGATAGAGGGAGAATCAGATATGGATAGAATACAAAATTAATTACTCTCTTTGTCCTAAAACTATATTTTTAGTTACTATATACATGGTCAAACTTTATTTATTTTCTTTGTTTATTTTCATTAGTCATTTGATAAAGTAATATAATCATGTCACATCTACTTTTGTAGAACTTTTAGTATAGTTTTTAAATATATAAAATTTATTTTTAAATTTAAACTTATATTCAAATAAATTGAATTAAACATAAATTCTGTTAAACGTTGTAAACTAAAACGGAAAGTTACTTTTAAGACAGAGCAGGCAAATTCTTATGTGTTTCGTGGTCAATACTCATTTTATATACCTTAGCAAGAGTGAAAGTATCTACTTTAAATTGTGATAAGATCTACATTTCTCATGGTAGATTTTAGGACTATGGAAGCACAACTATGGAGTATCAATTTCTTTCATTGGCTATTATTCATATATGGAACATGTAATTTTACTACTCCTTAATAAGCGTGTCAAGTCAACACAGAAAAAACATTTTGGGACGAAGGGATTATGAATTTCTTTCATTGGCTATTATTCTTGGAACATGTAATTCAAAATTTAAAGGGTGCAATAAATTACTAGCGGGTGACGCGAGTTTTGTCGAAATAACTTTCAGGTCCCTCTATTTTTAAAAAGACAACCGAGGTCCTTATATTTTGTTGTAATGACTGGTAGGGAATATTTCATCCAATACATCATCCATAAGTGTTAATAAATGTATTTTTTTCCTATTTTTCCAATACCATTTTTTCCTATTTTGCCATTACCTTGTTTTTTCTTTTTTTAAATTTTTTTTATTTCATTTGTTTTAATATAATACAAACAATTTTGAATTTTTATACGATTTTATTGAAGAAATTCTAAAATAACACTTTAAAAAATAGTAACAAAATGAAAGAAAAACAAAGAAATAAAAAAAGGAGCGACTTAAGATTTATTACCTTAGAACATTTAGAAAAGAATAGGAAAAAATACATTTATTAACGTTTAAAGATGAAATATTGGATGAAATGTCTCCTTCCAGTCATTACAACAAAATGTAAAGACTTCTGTTGTCTTCTTAAAAATAGAGGGACCTGAGAGTTATTTCAAAAAAACTTGCGTCACCCGTGAGTAATTTTCTGACAGAATGTTATAAAAAGCTAAAACTTTGATAATTTGATATTCTATTGGGGAGAGATATTGGAGCATTCGAACTTATTCTCTCAATTTTCTTCTCACTTTCTTTTGTAGTTTGTCTATAATATAATATTTTTCATTTCATTTTATGCTAATAAAAAGGTTTGTCTTAGATATCAAACTAATTATCCGTTCACTTTTAATGATTAGTTATCAAATGATCACATTTTATCTACACCAATCAGTTTATTTAACATCATTCATATGCATCCAAGGGTAATAAGTATTGCAGTATATTTATGATTTGCGGTATAGATTGACGAGAATTGAAATAATAAATGTAAATGTTTCTCCTTTTATTCCCATATTAACTGTATTAAAAAAATGTGTTTTTGTAAAACAAAGATTAGATATATTGGGTCGATCCAACAACGAGTCCATAAAAAGTATGTAAATCTTAGTACCACGAGAACACAACTTATAATTTTTTTAGATACATTAAAAAATAAATGAAATATACAATTTATGTCTATATTTATTAACTTTTGAAAGCAAATCAAACCAAATAAATAAAAACCACAAAAAAAAAAAGTAAAAATAAATCAACTAACCGGTTATGGACAGGGTCAGGTCCATTTGGCACTTTCCTTTTGCTCATGAAGTTGAGATCTGCATGCTGCTGCTTTGTATGCTTCATGCTCCGGCGGCTTCCTCCTCCTCCTCCTCCTCCACCGCCAGCCGTGGGCGGCGGCTGCCGCGGGAGATGAGAATTTATCATTGTCGTTGCAGCTGCTGTGTCGTCGCTGCTATTAGCAACGACGAACAGTCGTAGCAACAACGATGACGTTACAATAACTCCTATCAAAATTAGTGAGCTATAAAAGGAGACCTTCCAAGCCATAACTAACTACTTTTACACAAACTAAATATAGTAATTTAAATTGCCTCCAAGAAAAAAGTTATATATAGTAAATTTATTTTATAGATTTCTCTCTAAATAAATATGTGAATATATTTTCTTTTATTTGGGAGACAAGTAATATTACTATTTATGTATGTGTAGAGAATTGAAGGATATAGATGGGAGTGATGAATATATATGGGCTAAGCTGGGAAGATGGGCAATACAAATCTTTTATAGCCAGAATGGAACAATATAAATATACTCCATCTTAATTTAGTAAGACATGGATGGGCTATATATTGATAGAGATGGTTCAATTCATCATTGGCACACTCCTTTAATTTGATGTATACTCCCTCCATTTTCCTTTTTCAAGTGTTCCCCTTTGTGTGCCAAACGTTTATTTAATTCCTCCTTTCGTTCGGATTTAATATTCTCATTCGATTTTTTTTATTAATAAAAGTTTATAAACTTTGACCTCGATATGTATAAAAGTATGTTACGTGTTGATATATAAGAATACATTTGAAACCTAGTTTTGAAATATTAATATTTTCTAATGTATATCTATGTATAAATATCGATATTAATTATCAAAGTGTTACATTGGAGACAGCAAAAAGACAAATGAAAAGATTAAATCTAGACGCGGATGGAGTGTGTGTGTAGAGTATATAATTATTTAAAATATAAAAGTTACTCCGTCATACCATACGGAGTATTGTTTGTATCGAAAAACACTTTTAGAATTTATATTTTAAGAGTTATAGTTTGTCAAACGTTGAGCATGGAAAAAAATCGGACAGTTAGAAAAGATTAGAAAGAATTAAATACATAGTGGAGTAATACTTTATGCTCCCTCTATTCCTATTTAAGTGTCTGTTTTGGTTTCCGTGTAATATGTTTGACCAATAATATTTATGAGCAAAAGGTACTTCAATTAGTTCAATTGCTCTGTTTTATATTTTTTTTGTTTTGTTTGACACATTTTAAATATAAGATAGAATAAATATAAGATTTTTCTTTTTTTCCATGGAAATATATTAAATTGAAGAGAGATGTAAAAGATGTGAATAAGGCAAAAGGGTAAAAAAAATAATCTTTTAATTATATATAAAACGAATAGTGTTTTTATTTGAGGAAAGAAGAAGAAAGATATAAGATGACTCAAATTTGTGATATTATTTGACTGAAGTTATTTTTAAATTAATTTATATAACAATTTGTATAAAATTAAAGACAAAACCATATAAATGTAACAACAGTGAACATCAAATTTTTTGAGAGGGAGGAAGTAGTCACGCCACTAAGCTTATTCGTACTTCTTGTGGGAGTGAATAAATAAAGACGAACTTGGGAAAGTAAAAGGACCAAAACTTTTCCAAGAAAAAGTGAGACATTCAAATTAAAAAACTGAACATATACATTGGATGGAGGAAGTATATATGAAAAATTCATTGTTAGTCCTTCTGTCCCATAATGCCTGTTTTTTTACGATATTTGACTAAAGCTATTTTCAAATACATTTATATGAATTAAAATTAGGGTAGATTTAAAAACTAAAATCCATATATTTAAAAAATATATAAAAAATTCTAAAAAATAACAAGTTGCATGACTATATTATTTTATCAAACTAGTAACAAAAATGAATAAAGTGAATAAAGTTTTACTCTATGGATAACAAACAGACAATTTAAATTGTGACAAAAAAAAGTTGTATAAAGGAAAAATGAATTCAGGACCGGCGGCCCCGAAAAATGAAAAAATAAAAATGGTCCGGTCCAAAATTTACATTTTGAGCCCTATTTTATTTTTTAAGAATATTTATGCTTTAAAATTTATGCCTAATTTAAAACTATAGGGCCCTAAAATTTTAGAGACCCTGTGCGGCCGGCTACTTTGCACACTCTTCAGACCACCAAACCCGATTATATTTGTCCATGAAGAAATTTTATGATTTGATGTTCTTTAATGGATTTTGAACTTATTAAGTAGATTATTACATCTTTATAAAAGGCAAAAAAAAAGAGAAGAGGTTAAAAAGTGATAAGGGGAGACACATTGCTTTATACTCTGATATATATAGTGTGAGTGATGAGGTAGCTACGAATGAAGCTCTTTGTATGCGTGCCATTTCTTTCTTTTGCTTTGAACATTTTTTATCATTACACTCACAACTTCTACGTACACTTCACTTTTATTTAGCATATACGTAGTATTTTTTATTCCAAAAAAAAAGTGCACATATATTAAAAGCTTGACAAAGTAATTACACAACATCTTTAAGACTTTATATCAAAGTTTATGAGCTGAGGTAATTATCCTTAAAATTTTGGAGTAGATAATCACTTATCGTATTTAGAGTTTAACCAAGCTATATACTTCCTTTGTTAAAAATTTAACAAAGGATCGCGTTACTACAAACACCACATTAAGCATTTTGGATGGTACCAACAAGTACCGACTGGCAGTGTCGGATTTCCAAATTATTAAATCCGTAAGGACGGTAGTCCGAAGCATAGTCCACACAAATTCTCAAGCTTATAAGAATGTATCATTTTTGCGTTTAAACTCGATTTTACTCGCCAAGTCAATCGACCCCTAGCCGTTTCTAAGCATTGCTAGAACACTCAAACGACAATTTTTCAACATATACTTTAAACAACACTATCGTTCCCTTGACATTGGGAAGTAATGTCATGGGATGACGACATCCAATACCTTTTTCTTCTTTTTCTTTATTTTTACTCCCTCCGTCCTATAATGATCTTCCCGGTTCGCAAAACGAAGAAAAATCTCAAGTTTTTTCAATCTATTTTATTTAAATATTGGTATAGAAATAAAAAATAAAACATACATATTTAAAAACTACACCAAAAGTTCAACAAAACAAGTAGTGACAAGAATATTTTATTTTATCATATAGGCCATGAAAAAACACAAATAAATATAAATTCCCGTGAAGTTGGAATAGTGCTCTGGGAAGATCATTATAGGACGGAGGGAGTATTTTTTAATCATGTCTTTCTTGGTAACAAGCTAGCTTTGAATGAGTGAGTGGTAGGGGAGAAAAGATATATAATACATTAAGGACTTGTTCTCTTCACTTGATCAGGTTGGTTCTGATATGATTGGAATACGTTCTGATCTAGTCTGATCTGATTGTAGATATATCTAATGTTGGTACTAATCTGATCTGATTCCAATCAGAATAAGTTGAAGAGAACAAGTTCTAAGAAAGCAACGACCGTGAATTGAAAAGAATTGAGAATATGGCACACATACATCGAAATTTGACATATATCCCTGGCCCTAGTAAAAGTTTCCATCCAATGCTTGAAAGAAAAGTAAAAGATTTTCTAATCTTTTCTCCTTTTTTTCTCCGAATGATATGAATTCAGCTCTTCCGGTGACCTTTTGTCCGAAACCTCTTCATGCTAGCTCGGCGAGCAATGTCCCAGGCTTTGTGAGGGGCTGAGACCCCAGCCTGGGACGCGAAAAACGACTCGTAACTGGGCGAATCAAAAGCAAAACCTGTGTGCTTTGCTCTCTGTCCTGGGAGTTGCATCATCGCGTGGCTCCTTGCCTCGTCGGGTGTGAGCTCATCATTTCCAACCTCCAGCAGTCCCATATCCAGTCCTTCAACATCATCCTTGTGAATTTCCTGAACAATCTGATAATCATAGGGGAACAGCCATCTTTGAACCCTGAACAAAGAACGACACAACCCTTGTGAAGTTACCAAACAAGAACAATAGATTTAAGTGAAACCTGTCAAAAAACCAACTCAACCAAAAGCTCAAGTTTCTGGTTGTAGGTCCAAGCAAGGTTTTATCATCTAACTCGCCCCCCTCACGTGTAGGCGAGCCTAACACGTGAACAATACTTTTTTTTAATATTAGGTGACAGTGAGTTCGAGCTTGTGACCTCTTGGTCATATACCATGCCAAGGAACCAACTCAACCAAAAGCTCAAGCTCAAACTTTTGGTTTTAGGTCCAGGAAAGGTTTTATACTCTAACAAAACCAACCACGACATAAATCCAAAAATTTACCCCTGATATAAGAAGTCGCCGAAGAGTGCAGCAACAGGAACAAGCAGCAGCATGGTGTAGAAGTAAAATGTACTCATAACGACATATACAACGTAATATATGTTCATCTGTAGACCATGTGGATGGGGTCAGCATATAAATGGTCGAGTAAGGCAAACAGAAAAGGTGTAAAATCCCACCTGAGCTTTTGGCAAGATAATGCCGGAGTATATAAAGGCAAATATGAACCATAACAATATGCTTCCACCAACAGTAAATCGATGCCACTTTGTGATTGTGTTGCACATCATTAGGAGACGCAGATTGACAGTTACGACAACACAAGTGAAGGCCATCGTACTGACATCCCACAGGCCAAATGTCTTGCCAGCTGAATTCATGCTCTTGGTACTAGAAGAAGTCACAAAATGAAACAGTATCAGCGATTGACTAACTGCAAAGAAAGCTGAAACCCCCACAACTCGCCATTTGAAAAATGTGTTTCTAATTCCCTCCATGTATAGCTCGGGATATTTCTTGGAAAGGGAGGCACTGACATCCTACAATAATTGAAGAGGGTTACATCATCATCAACAGTATCTAATAAACCGGGGAAAACGTGAGTGAAAATATCATTTCTATAGTAGGGGGTAAATCAGGTGGCCATGGCAAAATAATAAAACACTTTGAGTACCTTCTCGAAAAGCCCAAGTGCAATTACAGGCATGGCTGTAAAGATAACATTGTAGAGGGATTGGAACCAGTCATCATAGAACCTTTGGCCGGAGAATCCAGTATGGAAAGTAAACCAAAATTGTGTCAAGGTAAATGTCAGATTCTTGTAGAAGAAATAAGTAACAACCTGCATCAAGAAGTTTATGGACATGGTTTTCTGAACTGAAGTGTTTTGAAAATATGGAATACTAGAATAGAAGACTGAAAAATTATAAACCTTGCAGATTCTCAGATATGACCAGCGTCCATGGACAAGCAGTAAATCTGTGAGATAACGGAACTGAGCAATTGCAAAATCACTGGCCATTACTGCCTGCATTCCTTCCTGTCCACTTATTCCAACACCAACATGGGCAGCTTGAATCATGCTAACATCGTTAGCCCCATCACCGATACTAAGTGTTATTTTCTGAGCTCCCTTCCTAACCAATCTAGTCACCTGCAAGCAGAAGAGCAATCTCTACGATCTATCTCACCATCTATGAGTAATGAACAAAGACCACCTAAAAATCACCTGTGCTTTCTGTAAAGGAGAGACTCGGCAGCAAACCACTGCACTACAATTCAAGCTCAAGTTCAAGAGCATTACACGCATACTGGGGTCTAACGCATACATCAAACACTTTCCATCAATAACAAGTGCTAACTTTGGTCTAGATTCAGAACGAAGATACTGTCGGGCTTCCTCATTATACTTTTTAAGTTTATTTTTAACCGTATCTTTTATGAAACGAGCAACCTCCACTTGGTCGCCCTGGTAAGGAAGTAAAGAAAATGTTAATATTGTGAAATGTTTTGTAATAATGTTAGCAATTAAATAATGGATAGTGCTTACTTTATCTTCTACTTCTCTGATAGCATCGGTTTCTGAACTGATAACAAACCGTTTCATGCTGTTGTTTATCAATTTGCATGCTTTAGAAAAAATCAAAATAAAAGGTGAGATATGCATGGGAGTGTAAGGGTGAAACTGATGTATGTTTTAGGCATACACACCAAAAGCAATATTTATTGCAGTTTCTATCTTGTCCCCCGTAAGCACCCAAATTTTGATTCCAGCTCTTGAAAGAGTCTCTATGCAAGTAGGAACTCCCTCCTGAAGTTTGTCTTCAATAGCAGTGCATCCAATCAAAACAAGGTCCATTTCTATTAGTTCTGCAACCTGCATAAGACTAAAATGATTATATATATAGTGACGATGTTTAATTCATTAAATCAAAATCCATTGTGCAAGAAAATCATCATATCTTACTCTAAAAGTTTGTAGCCTTATCATCAAAATCAAATAAAGTACTAATGTTCAGAAAAAAAATGAATTCAGTTTGGAGCCTCAAAAGTACCACTTGCAGTTTGATGAAAATATAATCCTTACCAAACCAAGACCCAAGAACACTCTATTGATTCCTTACACTTGTAAAGCACTGATGATGATGGTGATGATGATGATGGTGATGATGAGTGGTGGTAATGAAATTTTATTATTATTATTATTATTATTATTATTATTATTATTATTATTACTATTATTATTATTATTATTATTATTGTCGTTGTTGTGGTTGCAATTACTATTATTAATGTTGTTGTTTTTATAACTGGTCCGGCAAACTCTAGCAATAATTAGAATCACCATTTCCTTTCCAGAATGATGACCACTTTAATAATAATATAAAAGACCTTGACATCTAAGTCCATGATACATTCCCTTCTATTTGTAGATGATTTTTTGACTATGATGATAAAAAGATGTCATGACTCATTATTTTAGGCTACAATTCTCATCCATAATCTCTAGCCACTCTTCAATGAAAACAAACTGAATACCATCAAACACATGATGATATAAATATGAAAGAGAAAAGGAAATTAAATTGCATGCCTCATCCAATTTCTTCTCACGGTCTTGGAGAGAAGATTTTGCTTGAATGAATTTTTCATTCCACCTTTCATATTCATTTGGACTTAAATTCCTATATGCCAAGCAAAGCGTGCGCAGTCCAGCTTCTCCAAATTCTTCCAAGTGTTCCCTCGTTCTTCTCTTCAAATCATTATCTCCATATGCCAGTCTTTCATAAATTATAGTATCTGCACCCTGTAGAAAACAAAGGTTTATGAATTTTCAATTTCTACCATGGTAACGTTACAATACAAAAGAAGCCATTACCTTACAGTATAATACAAGTCTTCCATCAGGATAGCGACATACAACAGACTGACGCTTCCTTGTACTAAATATAAGGTTAAAGTTAAAAATCATCCTCAAGTGTAGTTGAATGTGGAATCAAACTTCACAAAAATTTACAAAATTCCTACCTATTGAATTCAAGAACATTCAGGATCTCATAGGCAACATCCTGAGTTTTCCTTATGTCATCGACGTGTGACTCCCGTACATAAACCATAGTAGGAGTACGCCTGTGGAAAAGATATTAATGAGGCTAATAAGGTTGAAAGAACTAAAACCTATAACATATAATACACCTCTTCTCAAACAACCACTAGCCTAATACCATGTTTGAATTCTTTCATTTCTTTATTTCATATGTATTGCTGCCTTGCTCTTGATAAAGGTGTATAAAGCACTGTTGAATGAAATAAAACTGCACTCATGACGTTCAAGAGTCACACCTGTAAAAGAAGAAACCAAAGTTCTTTGCTGCTGAAACCAGAGCAGCCTCGTCAGGTGATGCTGCTTGATATCGAATGCTTTCAGGAGACTCATCACCTTCAGTGAGTACAGTGTGACAAATTGCAAGGCATCTGAAGAATTCCTGCACAAAATGCATACCTGTTATTACTCCTCCAGGCTATCCTTACGTGTCAAAACCACTTTTCCGACTGCCAATTACACTAGATTGTGTCTTTTGTCTTGACTTCAGAAAATTGTTACTCGAGCTGGGGGGTCTCATGGAAACAGCCTCTCTACTTCCGAGTAGGAGTAATATCTGCGCACACACACTCTCCCCAGACCCTACCTCTACGAGATACTACTGGGTTGTTGTCGTCTTGACTTCAGAAAATTGTTAATTAAACATTTCTAAATATAAATTACACATTATGATAGGTTGATAATGTGTCCCGTGATGTAGGTCTTGAATTTACAATATGGATCTTGTAACATGACACAACTATAACAATCATCTCCACTCATTATTGTCTCATGAGATTTACCTTACAAATTGGGAAAAGCTACGATGATGAAGGTGGTGGTGGGAAAACGAGGGGATGATTAGAAAGTAAAGAAAACGGGAGAGAAAATTTCAAGATTTCAATTTTTCATATTATACTAAGTTGTAATTTAAAATCCAAGTTGAGGATGACCGAGGAGGCACAATCAAATTCATGTGATGTTTAGTTCAAGAGAAGTTGAAGTGTCACATCAAGTTTAGTTCAAGTTTAAAATTCCAAAGTTTGATTGAAGATATATAAACCCCAAGTTTAGTAGTATTATGGCTTCATATTCTAATTAGTTTCAAGGATTAGGCTTCTTATTCTCTTTAGGTTTAGACTCATTATTTGTCTATATAAGAATTGTAATACCCTTTAGAAATGCTTGAGTTGTAATTTCAAAAAAAACGCATCAATAGAAGTAGTAGTTCACTAATACTCAACAAGATAGATAGTTTCTTCTGTACCTTCAAACTTTGCCATGGTGGCCAACATTTATTCAAAAAACAGAAAACAATATCAACTACAATTTTTTTCACTGAAAAGGAAAGTGAAATGTGTTTTTGGACAAACAAAAAATAAAATTGGCAAAATTTTGAGAAACAGAGGAAGTATGTAATAAGGTCAGTTCTATGTTTATCAGTTATCATCATTAGTCATTACAAATGAAGAAGAAAAAGGAACGCGTGTGGAGAAGTCAAGAAAGTAACAATTTTTGTATGATCTAACTAAGTACCTTGCATGCATCAGAATTTGGTTCATTTCTCCAAGCACCTCGCATTAATCTAGGATCAGAAAAATTAAAACCTCTATCTCTCACTGCATTAGAAGATCTCTCTATCTGCTGAAATTTCATGACAGAGTTTTAGTGCAACTAGAAATAAGTCAATTTTGTATCTTTTAACAATTAGACTTCAAAAAAAATTAATCATAATTTATGCAAGTTATATTTTACCCCCAACCGCATCCCATTTCTCTGTGATGTGCCCATCTCAATTTCACTAACACCAGTGCCATATATCTCTCCTCCAATTGAACACTTAAAAAACTCCATCATATTTCTAGTAAGGGTCCCAGTTTTGTCTGAGAATATGTATTCCACCTATTGAAAGAGAAGTTACAATCAGTTACTCACCATTCAAGTAGTCGAACACATTAGAAGATTTGAATAGAAGAGAAAGATAGGAGTTTCTTCTAAAACAATCTCCCATAATCTGAACCTGAGGTTTTACCTGTCCTAGTTCCTCATTCAAATTTGATGTCCTTGCTTGTGCAGGAGTATTACTTTCAGCATGATACATGGACATATCATTATTGATAAATTGATTTGATTGGATAAATTTTATCATCTGAAAAGGGAAAAAAAGAGTTTTAGCTAGAAGATGAAGTTGCTCACAGAACATAATGCCAAGACATGATATATATATATATATATATATATATATATATATATATATATATATATATATATAAAAGCTATTGTGAAAAATACCTCAACAGAAACATATAGAGAGATTGGAATAATGGGTGAATAGAGAGTAATTAAAGTGAACATAGTCAAAGTGGAAACCTGTGCAGCAAAAAAACAAAAACAAAAGTATTAAGTTATTGAGCACAACATGCATGAAATCATCATAATCAAGACAAGGAAAATATTGTAAGCAACTTGAACATCACCAACTTACCATAATGCGATTAGAAGGGTTGAATTGTGGGTCAGAATAATTTTCAAACCGCAAGTATATATACTTGCTGTCTATGAACACACCACTGAAAATTAGAACAGTAAACATTGTCAATGTTGAGATACATTTAAAGTTAAGCTGGGACGTTAAATTTTAAAAAGGTGTCAGGAAATGGAGAGTTCGCCTCTCTATTATTCAGGTAAGGGTAAGGGGTAAGGTCTGCGTACAGAAACTCCCAAATACCCCACTTCATGGGATTTTACCGGGTGTTGTTGTATCAGGAAATGGAGAATTCAAGAAGTAATCAAACCTTGCAATGGATCCCAAGACACACATGCAAAATAAAACACAAAAAAGCATGAGAATTAGTTTGTCGAGTTTCTTTTCTAAAGTGCTCCGTTTAGAAGGAATTTTCATAGCATTCATCATAACCTGTAAACAAATCAGCAAAGACAAGTAACCAATATGAATAATCTAGGTCAATATGGGAATAGAAAAAAACACAATAAAAAGAAAAGAGTCAAAGACTGAAAAAAAACCTTTTAAATTAAATCATGTTGAGTGTTCTAAAAAGCACTGGCGGCTAAGGGAGGCATAGCGCCTAGGCAGGGGCCTAAGCAAAGGTGGGCATGGTTTTTAAGAACACTGATCGTGTTAAGACAGTTATGTAATGAATGTGGCATTATATATAAAGTGTGGTATTGCATGTTTATGGAGTTTGAGTCTAACATATTAGTGTGAGGTAAACATCCCCTCTAGATGATCCTTTTGGGGTGAGCTAGATAAAATTTAATATGATATCACAGTCTCGTACGACCGAGGTTTGTTTGTTTGAAGGTTTGGTCTATTTGTCCACCCATTTCATTGTCCACGCCAGTTTGGGCTTAGGGGTATGTTAAATGTCGGTGTTGGATTCTAATGTTTCCTTCTGGGGTGATTTAGTCAATAACAACTGTTATATTTAAGATCAAATGCCTATGATCTCTAGTTATAAAATGAATAACATCATTGAAACCTCTCGCTCTCTCTCCCCCCTTCTCTCTCCATGTATATGTGTGTGCGCACACACACACACATGTATGTACATATGTACAGATACACTTTATAATAGTCATTACCTTTGTTTCATGCCCAGTAAAAATGATCACACCCACAATGTACTCAGTGTTTCTCAAACTGCACCCCTGTATAAGTATAAAACTAATTTATTCTTCATGCGCATAAAGCAATCCAAAATCTGTTTTTAAAAATAGAGTAACATTATACACAGCATTAAAACAATGTTGACCAGTGGAACCAAACATAAAACATTAGCAGTCGTTCAGGGATGATCAATATGAATAAAATGTTTTTGAATGTTCACTCTTCTGAACAAGTAAACAAGAAAATGTTTTAATTCTTCTCTAGGCACATTGCAAACATCTAATTAAACTCGATACTGTAAACATGGTAGAGAAAAAATGCACCCTTAGAAGAAGTTGATTTGGGCTGAGTGGAAGCGTTTGCTTTTGACTAAGAAGATTTCCAGTAAAGGTATACAAAGAATTATTAGGTTCCTCACATTGTATTTCACCTGCAATTCACAAAGGCATTTGTCAATGTGCTGTATCATGTCATGACACTTTCAAGCTAAAAATTCAACTAATTTAGGATGTTAACAAGATCACATGTAATGTGTTATAACCATGATCCATCAACAATCCATTATCAATGCATCCTGGTCACAATAACTGGAAAAACAATATCTTAACCAAGAGAGTTAACCCTAAAAAGTTAATCACAGGAGCAATGATAGCCATATAGGTGGGTGATCTTTCATGGCTTTGATAAACAAGATGTATGCTCTATCAGCATTCACATAGTATGCTTGTCCTAGACAAATTATACTTTTAGTTCAAGAAAATACACTATCCTTTTGTGTTATCAATTATACTTACTTTAATTCGACGTTGAGCCGGGGGTCTCTTTGGAAACAGCCTCTCTACTTTCGAGTAGGGGCCAAGGTCTGCGTACACACACCCTCCCCAGACCCTACTCTTGTGGGATTTAACTGGGTTGTTGTTGTTGTTGTTTTAATTAGACCAGAACATATGTTATATTTCAGAAAATGATATTATACAAGATCATAAAAATTCCCATATCAAACCATAAACATGCAACCAAATTGAACCAAAAACATTCTTAGCCGATTAGATCCAAACAAAAACATTCAGAGCAGTTTAGACTACAAACATTTAGACCATATCAAATTGGACCGCAAAGATTTGTACCAAATAAAACCATATCTTCAAAAACGAGATCACATTTTATCACCAAAGAGAGCATGTCCTTAACTAGATGGGTCAGACCAATATCATAGATTTTATCTCTTAAACATTTAAGTGCTTGATTGAACTAATTTGAGTTTTAAGGTCTAACCACATCATGATCATTAGAAATTCTGATTAGGCAGAGGCAATAAGAGAACAAGTTGAGGTGAGTCTATCCAGTATCCGTGCATTGGGTTATAATACAAATAGGTCAAACGAAGATCTAGCTTAACGAACATCTCTCTTTCTATTTTCCTATGTACAACTCTCTTTGATGTGCTCAAGGTGGACAATTCAAAATTGAGTACTCTCACATCATGTTAAAATTTAAGATGGGGTGAAAGCAATGTGAAAATGGGTCATGGGGTGAAAGCAATGTGAAAATGGGTCATGGGGTGAAAGCAATGTGAAAATGGGTCATGGGGTGAAAGCAATGTGAAAATGGGTCAAAGTGGAGGCCATAAATAAATTAGGTTACAATGCATATGAATCAAACCAAAATATATACTCCCTCCGTCCGGGAATGATGTTCCCATTGTACCTTTTTTTTCGTCCGGAAATGATGTTCCCATTCTACTTATTTTTTACAATTCTTCCAAAACTACCCTCTTCCTCCTTTCTTTCTTTCTCTTTTTTTCTTCCATTCTTTCCTTCGGTTGACTCCTTTCTCCTTATCTTTTTCTTTTTTTCTCTTCCATTCTTTCCATTCTATATCTCGGTTGACTCCTTTCTCTTTTTCCCTTGTTTCTTCCATTTTTTTTCTTTTGTCTTTCACCGATCCTCCTCCTCCTTCTTCCCCTGCTCTTTCTCCAATCCACATTGATCCCCCTCTTCTTCTTCTCATCACCATCTTCTTCTTCTTCTTCTTCTTCTTCTTCTTTTCCTCCATTTTTCTTCTAGATCTGAACAGATCTGTGAAAGAATCACCCTCTGCTTCTTCTTCTTCTTCCCTTCTTCGTATGCCTTCTCTTTCTTCCAGATCTGCGATGGATGGGGATGGCAGCGATAGAGGGGACTGGCGGTTGTGGTGGAGGCTGACGGCGATGTGGGTGTTGGTGGAGATGATGGGGTTGGCTGTGGTGGTGGGGGATGGCGGCGAGGGACGGACCAACGGTTGTGGTGGGGGGCTGGCGGCGACCGACTGCTGGTAGAGAAGGGGGGTTGGCAGTGGTACCATTGTAAGAAAGGCCGGCGATGGTGACTAGCGGAAATTGGGGTGTTCATTAGTGAAGGGTATTTTGGACCATTCCTCCCCATAGTCAACCACTCATAAAAATGACAAAGTCAAAGTGGGAACATTATTCCCGGACGGAGGGAGTAATAAAAAAGAGATTAAATCCAACCACTAATTAATACTCTGTATAACCATAAAACCCTATATCTTTCTATCTATCTTTTCATTGTATGATGCTCATCAACAATATCGAATGCATTATGAATCAAACCATGGTGCGGATTTAGCAAATTTAGGTTAAATGTGTGGATAAAGTCATTTTGGATGTGGATTTAGTCTTACCCTTAATGTAGAAACATATTAACAATAAAAATTGTTACAAAAGCAGGTGAGAGCTAAAACCTTCAAATTCAGCGGCTTTCTCAGGAGTCACATAATCCCAAGTCTTCTCCAAAGCTTTTCTAATCTTCAAATTGGTTTCCCCATCTAAATTAGCAGTCTGCATTATAATGTGGAGTGAGAGGGAAGAACAGAGAGAACATACAGATGAGATGCCAACCATAATCATTTTTTACGTCTAGAATATATGTTCCATTAGAATTTAGATTTTTGCGTAAATTGCCAATGGAGCTAAAAGAGTCATTATTCACAATATTATTTTATCTTCAGGTAAATAATGGCCTAATTCAAAACCGCACATTTAAATTCATTTGCTTCTTACTTTCTATGATGTTTTGGATAGTAAATGCCACAATGTATCAAGGGTCTAGCAGAAAGCCAGAAACACCTCTTTATTACAAAGGTAAGGCTGCTTACATCTTGACCCTCAAACCCCAATGGAGTAGGGATTGTACTGGGTGTTGTTTAGTAGAATTTAAAATTCATAATATGTTTATCCCTCCCCAAATAGAATGTGTACAAGCACATTTGTTTAGGAATGGTGACATGCACATTACTTTGAAAAGGGAATGATAATAAGAAAAACAGTATTGACATGCACACCAAGTACAACCTCAAGATAGCAGACACCGTCAGGATTGGTGCTGGCAAGAAACAATAGGTCTGCAGGAAAGAACTCATCTTGCTTAACCTGCAAGAAGAGTTATTTTGTCAATACAAACTGAGATAAAGTAACTCCCCAAAACACTTTGCAACCCATGTGACAAGGCAACAAGCAATTCTAAAATAAATGCAGGTTTGGGTTTCATGCAAGATCCTTCCAAGTACAACAACAACAACCCAGTTGGATTCTACGACAGTAGGGTCTGGGGTGCGTATGGAGACCTTAGCCCTACTCGAAAGTAGGGAGGTTGTTTCCAAGGGACCCCCGACTCAAGTAGCACAGAGAGCACAAAAACACAATAGACACATAAAGCAGGGAAAGCATCGAACATAAAAAAGAAAGCAAACTAAATAATGGAGGAAAGGCACAACAAGCATAAAGCACCAAGCATTAAAAAAACACACATTAACAAGTGCAAAAACTACCACCAAGCGCAAAACACCCACCTAACTACCATAATCCTACCTCTCCAAACATTCCTATCTAAGGTCATATCCTCAATAAGGACTAGATGCCCTAAGTCCTTCCTAATTACCTCATTCCAATTCTTCCTAGGTCTACCTCTCTCCTTACTCCCACCCACCACTGTAAGGTCATGTTTTCCTCAAATTATTTTTTTTACTTATTACTTATTCTTATTGGAATCAGATCAAATCAGATCAGATCGGAAATAGCTTTAAATATAACAACATTCAAATCAGACCAGATCAGAACTTATTATAATCAGATTAGAATCAATCAAATTAGGTGAAGGGAACATGGCCTAAGCCTCTCACATCTCCGCACTAGGGCCTGAACACTCCCCCGCCTCACAGGACCAACCCACCTCAACCTAGTTTCTTGCAGCTTATCCTCCACCGGTGCCAATCCTACCCATCCACAGATAAACTAGTTTTGAATCATTTCTATCCTAGACTTACCACTCATCCACCGCAACATCCACATTTCTACAGCATGCAATTAACAAACGTGGGTTTTCTTAACTACCCAGCACTATACACCACACAACATAGCTAGTCTAAAACTTGCCTTTTATCCTAGACGAAATCTCTTTATCACATAGAGCCCCCAAAGCCAACCTCCACTTTGCCCAAGCCAATACGTTGCGCAACATCCCTGATCAACTCTCCATCTATGCTTGAATGACCGAGCCAAGATACCAAAACTTGTCTACCTTGGGCACTGGATGGGAATCAATCCTAATATCTATCTCTTATTTTGTCACTCAGCCACTAAAACAACATTCGGACATTCTATATATTCAGTCTTAGTCCTACTCAGTCTGAAATCTTTGGATTCCAGGGAAAGGCATCATAGCTCAAACTTGTCATTTAGTCCCTCGTGGGTGTCGTCTATCAGCACAAAATCATCAACAAAAAGCATGCACCAAGGGACCTCCCCTTGAACTCTGTGCGAAAGAACGACCATCACCGGACTGCACAATATCCCTCCAAGTAGTGTTATTTATTCTTTTTAATTAGAAAAAGGTAGTGACATGAGAAAATTGAGATAAACTGGAGTTGATATTGCAACAGTGACCTAATGAAAGAGATGTGAATCCTAAATGCAATATAACTCCGATTCCTTTACTTTGTTGTATGTAATCCTGCTTTATTTATTTATCAAAAGATTCCTTTATTACAATAACAATATTTAAGTATTCAACTTTGGTATTTCACTATGAATAAAGTTATTATGGACATTATTATAACTGTTTTGGTATGATGAGGGTAGCTAAACGTAAGCTAGCCTATATTGTTCAGTAATTCTTGAGTTTTGTAATTCTGTAGCTATAAAGCACATGTACTATTGCTACACTATTAGTTCCTCTCTTCATAACAACAGACCAAGTAAAAATCCCACAGAGTGTGAGTACGCATACCTTACCTCTACCTTAAATCTGATAGCTAGTTTCTCTCTCCATGTCCCAATATTATTCCGTTTAAATTTTGGCAAGCCCAATATCAACACACACACCCCATACTCAAGACTCACACAAAGTCCATTTAATAAAGAATTAAACACTACTTATTTTAATAAACTAGTTTTTGGGGGTGAAAATTGTGAATGTACTAGTGAAACATATGTGCTCTGCTCCTGTTCAGAAAATAATTCAAACCAAGAATGTAAAAACTCTATAATGAAATGCAGTAGTTTAGATAAGCTATGACATCATTTTTATATGTAATTTCATCTTTTCATCTTGTTTCCATTTTCAAAGCAATTTTAGCTCTTCATTTGTTCCTCATTTCATCCGCACTTCACCTTTTCCTTGAAGACCTCATGATTTCTATATCACAAATAATTTATTCCATTTGATGTTCAAAATGACACATAACATTATGGGATACTTTAGTGTATCAATCTTTTCAAAGCATAATACACTTTCATATAGAGTAACCTTAGATGTACATAAAGGTAACAGGTTCTCACCATAAGGCACAAAATCAATACAACAAAAAAGAGCAAGTAAATAGTTTTTGTGCAGCACACTTACCCTCACAATGTCTCCAACCTGAAGCTTCTTCCAAGGTACACTCAACCATTGCTGGCCTACCAAGATGTCTACAGAAGCATTATTAATCAACAAGTCATTCTGAAAACGTTTCTGTACATTATTGCAGAAGACGAAAGAAAAGATATGTGTGAGCTCTTGATGCATAACAATTGCTTAAAATAATGAATTGGAATATCTGGTAGATGGCGAGAAGTCACCATCCACAACCACAAGTAAGATGAAAGCTTTGGAACATAAGGAAAAGAACACAAGAGAGAATAGCAAGACAAGAAGAGATCAGAAAAGAAAAATTATAGATGGGTTGGATTCAAGAGCCTATATATATAGAGAATAGGCAACATAGTATCTCTTCAATTATTAAGACATGTAGTTTCTGTGTCTATTGTATTTCCATGAGTGTGTGTAGCAGTAATGTAGCCTAGGATGATGAAATGATCTAGGTGTTGCCTATGAGTACATATAAGTGTGTCATCATGTGCAGCCTTGTAGTCAAGTAATTTAGTTTGAAGGAATAAAAATCAATCTTTATTGCTAAATTTTCTTGCTCTTACTTAAGCTTCCACCACTTCAGAAAGTGATGGCTATTAGCCAACTGCACAGATCTTCAAATCTTGACTTTTCAAACCATCTCATTTAAAATGGTATCAGATCTACGGATCTACCATGACCTAGTTCTATAGGGAAGATAAACAGTTAGGTAAAATAGTCAAAATCCATCATTTGGATTTAAGACCAATATTTGAGAATTGCTGCGTACATCACAGGATCTGAACGTCTGATAAAGACAAAAAAAGGAAACCAGACATGTTATATTGGGTATGAACCGCATGGTTGCCTATGAGCACATATACAAAGATGCTTATTTCAGGCATGCTTTTGGGGTTTTTGCAAGCTATTGTCTTCTAACCTGGTATAGTGGTATGTATACATTCAGTCCCCTCACGTGTTTTTCAGGTCACTTGAAAGACTGTTGACTTTCTCTTGCAGCAGATTCTCAGTTCTCTGGATCTATTGTTGGGTATCCATTTTATGCTTTCTTGAGTGGTGTGCTAATGTCCAGTATTTGTATTAATTTGACTTTAAGTTGTAACCCTCAACTTATACTGTGTGCTTGTGCACTCTCGTGTTCATGCTTTTGTATTTGACCTTTACTGTTGCTTTTATTAAATGTGTTTAGTTATGTTAATGATTGCCCGTTAGCCTTGTATAGCCTTATTAAGTATTAAGTGTGTTGCCAACACCCTTAGCTCGGTTATACGACGGTTATCTATTCCGGAGTGCTCTTGGAGCGTGACAAACATGTCAGTCGAATTCAAGATATAGTCAAGGTTCAAAGGTTAAAAACTTCAACTTTTCTCGAATTCAGGATTCAAATTTCAAGTTCAATTTAAAACTTGAAGACAAGGTTGGTTGTTGCACCTCATGTTTTTCCCCACATGGGATGTAAATAGTCAGTTTACCATATTTAAAATGAACTCATCTGTGATTCTGTATCAAGCTTGGAACATAAGATGGTCTTGCTTGAGAGGGTATTAAATTATTAAATCATGTTGTTTGTGTGTTTATCCAAATGCCCCTAGTGTGTTAGTATGTGATGTATTCTATGATGTGAATACGGTCTATGTCTTGCCTAAGTGTTACACATGAATCTGTGATCATGTTAGTGTAAAGTGTGCTAGCACTAAGTATTAAAACTTGGTCTGTATTACTACTATATTTTGTTTGCTCTTATTTAAGCTTCTGCAATCCAAAAACTTCATGACGTAAATTTTCCAAATCCCGTTTTTTCAAAGTGCCAAAAGAAAGTCTGGATTCATGCTTTTGCTTATGAAACAACTTGTTTTAGTTGAGAGTTTACACTGTCTTCAAGTGAGTCTACAATTAGCAAATATTGTCAAACAGACTTTAGGGTGGCAAACACTGTCATACACTCGTACTAAATGATCAAGTTCAAAACAAAAAGAAAATTTAGATAATAGTACTAACCCAATCCTCCCACGCCTCTTTTAGAAGAGAAACAAGAAGCACCAAGCTCAAAGGAAGCACATTGGTGATTGGACTTACAGGACTGCACCAAAACAAATGTCATAGTACCATACATACAAAAATTGGAGGAGAAAAACATTTGCCTGCGTAAAGTTCTAAATCATTTTCCATTTGACTGCAATCATATATCCAAAAGAAAGCATACCTCATTGGAGTGCATGACAAAATTGAAATCATAAGGAAGTAGAGATTAGCCACACGCCTGAACTGTCAGCATATCATATAGATATATCAGGTAAAAGTGAGCTAGAAGGATGGGTTGAAGGTAACAGGTTAATCCCATTCCGTTTCACACCCAACAAATGTATTAATGTAATGTATATATAAGCAAATATGAGGAAAATAGAATTTTTGGAAAGATTAGAAGCACATACTTGTATATATTTATAAATATACTGGAAAATATAGTGTTAACACTGCCCATTGGCAGCCTGAGAATGAAAATGAAGGAATGAATCTTAATTCTATTATCAAAGATGTTTCGAAGGCATGGACATGTGATCTAATGGTTAATGGGTCAGGGTAGGACGGTAAAGTGAAACTTCACCTTTCAAATAATAACATTTTGGTTCAGCTGTCGGTATGCAAAATAGGTGACTTCAAGACCTTAGAGTAAACATTCAGGGACCTCCATGAAACTATGAAAGCAGTGCGAACAGCATTTCAAGGATATAAACTACAGTTGGTAACCATGGCATGGGATACCTACAAAAGATGGAAACCTTAGCATACTCCGACCACTCACTCTCAAAATTGGTACTCTAATGAGTAAGAAAATAATCCCGTGTGAACTCTCCATCATGCTGACATCCACTCAATCATCTCGAATCACATTGACAACATACCCCGCATCTTAAGCCTTCCACTGGAAAGAAATGGAAAAAACTGGAAGGAACTGGAAAAAACTGGAAGTTAAGAGTTCAAACCCAAAAGAACAGGCTCTAAGTGGGAATAACTGCCTCCTAACTTCGTGGGATTAAATAATTATTAAATGATAAATATGATATATAAAAACTTGACAAATAATTAAATAGTGCTAGTTAGTAGTTACTTAAATACTACAGTATAATATGACTTAACCAACCAGCCTTGAACCTATCATTACTCCCCTCTTGGAAATACGACTTGTCCTCAAGACGTAACTTGGCAACCTAATCACTTTGATGCTTCCTTGTATATCTCGGGGCTTCGGTAGGGGTGGCAAGAAAACAATATAAGAACCAGCTTTGAGCAAATTGTATTTGCAATGGGGCTTCCACCATTGAAAAGTAGCTGCTGCTATGGTAGCGCACAAGGTTTCATAAGAGAATGTTGAACTCATTGTGGCAGATGTAGTTATGTCCTTTCTGCCATAGAGTATTGTGGATCGGTTGTTAGCTCTCATGAGATTCTTGAGTGAGGAGAAAAATGTATTGGGCTGTCTGTTGACACTTTTTTTCTCCAAGAGAGAAGATATACTGTATGAAGGCTCTAAATTTACTTTTGTCTCATCATTGAGTTCCAGCACTTCTCGTATTGTTCTTTTTTCTGCATCACCCACCATGAAAGATGAACCAGAATAAAAATGGAGCATATTTAAATTTTCAGCCCATGATAACATGTAGTTCCCCTCAAATTCTAGGGCAAAGGTAGCCTTCCTAAACTGCCCTTTAGATTTCACAACCTTGCATCTCTGTTCTTCTCTCCAACCTCTAGATGAAATCGAACTTTGACTCCTCTGCTAGTTGGCACATGTTGAAAAACCTTGCCTCGTACTTCAAATGTTGAAGCTTTTGAAATAATGACATCAAGGCGAGCTATAATGCAGAATTGCATGGGAAAAATGGAGAAACTGAATTTTTTGCAGAAGGAACCCATAAAGATCTTATGGCTGTGATGCCAGATGATAGAACTCAAGATTGGCCAGGAAAATAAATGAAGGGAAGTTTTTATGGAATTATGGAATCAGCATCTAACTTCATAAAATAATAAAAGAAACATCTTTATCAAAATATGAGTATCTTAAACTCATATGAGTAATAGAGCCAAGGAGAATCTCCTATAATAAATTCCATTATCAATACACATGACTTGATGTCTATTTATGCGAAGAGTCAAACTTCTACTAGTAATTAGGGTCGTAAATGAATCGAATATTTTTTTGTTCGATTCGTGATTCGTATTCGTTTGAGGTGGTTCGTATTCAATTTTTTCAAATCCGAATACGAATACGAATCATAATAAATATTTGAATCCTTATCGAATACGAATATGAATCAAGGGTATTCAATTCGTGAGTTTGACAAATATATTCGTGATATAAATCTAATTATACAAATTATATACATACATACATACATACATACATACATACATACATACATACATATATATATATATATCAAATGGTTATAAAATATTTTAAAATCTAAATGAATCAAATATTTTTTAACGAACCGAATATATTTAAACGAATCAAATTTTTAAACGAACCGAATATGTTTAATATATTAAACGAACCGAATATGAATCTTAAAAAATATTTGAACCGAATTCGAATTCGAAAATTGCTTCATCTTAACGAATACGAATATTTTTCATGAATATTCGATTCGATTCGATTCGGTTCGTTTACAACCCTACTAGTAATAACTTACTCATAACCTCCCACTAACTAAACGGGAATAACTTTCTCCAAACCTCCAACTAAGTGGGAATAACTGACTCCTAACTCCCTACTAAGTGGGATTGAATAATTACTAAATGAGAAATATGATAAATAAAAAGACTCAACAAAGAATTAAATAGTGCTAATTACTTAAATACTACCCCCTGAAACTCCTCCGGACCAAATTTAGGTACTCTGTTAGATGTGGAGGCAGTGTTAAAGGCTAAGCTAAAGGTTCCAATAAGACTCCACAAGAGGAAGTCCTCCGGGGACGAGGGCCAATAACAATTACCATCTTGACTACCAGTATTATTAATTAATAATTTCTTATTATTATTATGAATTCTGAAAAAAATATATAATGGCGTCATCTTCTATTCAATACTCCAAAGATGGGATTCTCATGGTTTCCAGGCTTTTAGCCAATTTCGGGCAGCTTTGTCTACATCAAAACCTTCTTTTCTCAAGCTCAATTTTATTAATTTAAATTAATCAAGGGACTCGCCATTAGGCATGTAGGTCTTCTCTTAAGCTGGGTATAGCTGCATAATTAAATCCCTTTCAAACCTATTGGATATTCTTCTCTTTTGCGCACATGAATGGGCCTCCAAGGTTTCCTAATTTGTTCATCTTGGCTTTTATCTTCCTCCCCCTCTTGAAAAGGATTTGACCTCGAGTCAAAATTTTCAAAGGGAGATAAATCAGTCACAGTGAAGGAAGAAGAGGTCATATTTTTGTCCAAAGGTCAAAGCAATAGGCATTGTTTAAACTACGTGTCTATATAAGTTGAAATCCTTTCTTGGCATTGAACTAGCTCAATCCAAAAGTGGTTTTGGACTTTGTCAGTTTCAGTTTTGATTGGTTTGTCATTTTCACTTTTTTTCATTTTTGACCTGGGTACTTCTTCATTTTCTTGAGTTTGTGCTCTCACCTTGTTTGTGCTACTGCGTTTGCTTTATTTTACTCTATCAATGCTTTCTGTATCAATGGTCTCTTGGAAATACTCTCTTTACTTCCAAGTAGGGGTTTGTTGTTGTTGTAGTCTCAATAATTTGATATCATGTAAAAGTAAGAACCAAGACATTGTTGCATGATCTATTGTCGGATCTAAGTAATATGGCCCTAGCCACGAGTGAACTTATACGGTTGAAGCATTTACTTAAAGAGTTGCAATATTGTTGTGGGCACAAATGAGTTTTATATGATAACCCGACAGAATTGCACATTGCGTCAAATCTAATATATCATTAAACTTTGTTAACCATGTTAATTAGCTTGCAAACATATTAACTAAATCTCTTAGATATCTTTGAATTGAGTACATTTGCGACAAGCTTGGTGCATATGACTTAAATGCTCCAACTTGAGAGGGGTGCCAATAATTGTGCTGAATATCATAACCCTAACCATAGTGGTAGAGTATTTAGCCAATTTTATATATCTTTGTATGGTAAATATGGACCGTTTGTACTAACTTTAACATATCAGTCCTATATAATTTCCACCCATATTGTACCTACAGCAACATAGTGCATAGCATATATATCTCATTTGTGGCGTACCCAGAAATTGTCTTTGGGAGGGACACACTACACTTTAACATCTATCAATAACTAAAGTTGCTAAAATGGGGGGGCTACATGTAAAAACTTAATTAAAACTTCATGTGTGCAATAATTGTGTATAGGAGAGTATTTTTCCAACCCGAGGCCCGCACACCCCCCCCCCAAGTATTTGCATACATCCACCAATTCATCATGGATATGTTTAAAGATTTTTGCAACAGAAAACAAATTAATATATGTGACAAGTTAGAACAGGATCGAGAGATAGGCATTCTTTATTTGTAATTTGCAATAAAATACCTGTTCAAACAAGCCCTTCGGTAAAAAAGTAAGAAAATCGTACTTTGTAGTTGAAACTGAGTTGCCCTAAAACAAAGAAAAGCAAAAGTAAAATCATTTAGACGGATCCATAGATGTATCAGAGAATACATGATTATATTCATTTGCAAAGGAAATGTGTGCACTACTTGGACACTGCAATTAGCCTTACTCACACGAAACAATTAAATGGACCATTTAAGAGCAAAGCAAGTATTTGTTAAGAGACTCCTCTATTTTGCCTCAATATGTATGAACCAATTGAAATGCTTATCTCATTCTCTCTCTTTTTAGTTCGCTAAATCAAGTGCTTCTTGTTTCACTAGGAAGTAATTATATTGTGGTTCTTTTGCATTAAATGCAAACAAATTTTAAATTCCGTGCATTTTTATCTCATTGCAATGGGTATGGCATGTAAATGCAGGAAAATAATTTTCATATAGTTTCAAATGTGAATTATTTGATTCAAGAAAAGCATAGGGTCCATTTGCATCCTAAACTGAAACCAAATTCTATTTCCATTAGAATGGGAATTCTTATGTTGGTCTTTGGATCATGAGTGCCAGAATTTGGTTTTAGGTGACATAACAATTCTGATTCCATTTCTAATGTTTGGATCATAATATCAAATGTCTAGAATTGCAAAAATAATTCATGCTTATTAGTGTGTCTGTTTTCAATGTAGCTAAAAGAATTATTTTTTGACAATGTATTAGCTTCAAGTAAATAATGGACTAAATCAAAATGGCACATTAAGCCTATCTTGCTTCTTACTTTCTGTGGAGTTTTGGGGAGTATATGGAGCAATGCATCAAATGTCTAATAATGGAATCAACCTTAATTTTTCTTACAGGGGTAGTTGTGTAAATCTTGATCTCCATACTCCAACGAAGTTGGAATTATTCTGGGTTTGTTGCTGTAATTAATAATAATTATTAGCTATACCTATAATTTAATTATGATTGTAATTAAGCCCCAAACCCTAACTTCAAATTCATTCCTATAAACTCACATTCTTCACCATCACTAATTAGGCCACCCAAAATAACATCAGAAAACATTTATTCCAATAAAATCATAATAATAATTGTGTTGAAGAAACCCAATAAGCTGAGACCTTGAAATTAGCTATGGCCGTGGTTTCAGGATCATTGCAGAACACCGTCCTGCAACCCGGGGCTCGAGGCTGAATCTTTCCCAGCCGCACCGTAGGAGACGGAGTACGGCTCGTCACCGGCGATTCATTGCCATCACCGCCGATAAATCCAGACCTTTTCGATCCGCCCATCGTGCTTCAATGCAATTTCGCGACAAACGGATGAAAATATACGGCTCCAAATTGCAATTCATGAAAGAATAGCCAACATGGCTTCCTGAGAATCCCTGATTTTATCAACCATCAGCAATCATTCGCCACCAAAATCTCAGTCATATCAAAAAGGGAAAGGCCATTAATTCGCCCTTCAAGCTTTGATTTCTTTGTATCATCATGGGACACGGTTCTGCGCGTGGAATTTTTTGGCTAGTTAACGGTTGAAAGAGCACGTCGGGACGCATTGTCATTGAGTCCGCGCGTTACCGGGAAGTTTTGGAAGACTAGAAGGGAGGGTGGCAAAAAAATCATTTTTTTTTCTATTTTCAAACAAAATCTTTTCTTTTTCCTCTTTTCTTTGTTTTTGAAAAAAAAAAGTTTTCCTTTATTTGGTATGGACAGTGGAGAGAAGTCACTTGATAAAAGGAGAGAGAAAATTACTCCAAGTATACACCATGTTAGGGATACCGCACAATTTTATTCATTTAGTTTTTTCTATTTTTACACTAAAAAGTCTGTGATATGGAAGATTTGCGTACACTAAAAAGAACGTGTACGCAAATCTTCCTCCTACTCAAAAGAAAAGAGGTTATTTTTAAGAAATCTCCAGCTCAAGTAACATTGATAATCTAATATTACAATGAAACATAAAGCAGAAAAAGCACACAACACACATAAACAAAGAACAAACTAAAGTTAATATAAGAAAAGCGCATAAAACAGAGAACTCATAGCATAACACGCACACAAAAAGTGTAGAAGATACCACTTTACTCAAAGTGTCTATCCAACTATCCTAACCCTATATCTCCAAATAAATTTATCTCAAGTCATATCCTCTGTAGGGACAAGAAGTCTTAGATCGTGTTTAATCACCTCTTTCCAGTTCTTCCTAAGTCTACACATTTCCTTACTCTCGCCACCACTGGAAGCCTCTTGCATCTTTGAGCACTCCACTGCCTAACATGAGCCAACCACCTCAACCTAGCTTTCTGCAACTTATCCTCCATTAGGGTCACACCTACCGATCCTCAGATAACCTCATTCCTAATTGTATCCATCCTTGTCTGCCCACTCATCCATCACAACATCCACATCTTCGCAACTTGTCCACCCACCTCCACCGAAAACGGCTCACTGTCACCCCCGATAATTTTTACCCTAGTCTTTCCCATGCCATACATATCTTGGACTGCATGAATGTATGCAGTTGGAACCCCTTTCGACTCAAGACACCTTCATAAGATCTCTCTCAACACCTTGTTGAACTCTTTCTCAAGGTCAGTAGCATCATGTGAAGATCTTTTTTCTTAGCCTAATACTATTCCACTAGTCTCCGTATGAGGTGGATATCCTTTGTGGTTGATAGTCCAAGCATGAAACCAAACTAGTTCTCGAAAATACACACCCCCTTCTGCAACCTATACTCAATGATACGTTCTCAAACCATGACGGTCTGATTAAGAAAGTTTAATGCCTCTGTAGTTCTCGTAACTTTGAATGTCACTCTTAGCCTTAAATAGAGAAACCAACACACTCTCCATCCACTCGTCATGCATCTTAGCCGTTCTAAAAATAACATTGAAAATTCTTCCAATACTCCACCAGAATCTCATCTAGCCCTAAGGCTCTCCCACTTCATATCCCTTTGATGGCCCTCGTCACCTCTTCCTGACTAATGCGACGACAATACCCAAAGTCTTAATTATGTTTGTGTTGGTATATTTTAAGTCGTTCTTCATAATTGAGAGACGTAGTATGAACACTCATACAAATAAAGAAAACGTACAGATTCCAACTATACAATAATAGGGGTGCATACAAATCAAATAAAATGTATTCGATTCGTGATTCGTATTCGAAAAAGATGATTCATATTCGCTATATTCGAATTCGAATCCGAATACAAATCATATTTTAGATTCGAATTATTTTCGAATTCGAATACAAATATTAATAGATTCGATTCGTTTATTATTCAAATTATTCGAATATTATAATTTATAAATAAATTTATATATATTCTAATATATTAAATATTTTTGTACATATAAATTTATATATATTCGAATATTATAATTTATAAATAAATTTATATATTTTCTAACATATTTTTACTACATTTTAATTTTTACTACATTTTACATTATTAGAAAATAATAATTTAATGTCTTTAAGAAATTTGTTTTAAGAAAAAAATTACTAATATTTTCGAATTCGAATACGAATTCAAATATGTCAAATATCTATCGAATACGAATGTTTTTTAAAATTCGAATTATATACTAATCCGAATTCGAATACATATCACTTTAATCGAATACGAATTGAATAGTGATATATTTGCTTCGATTCGATTCGTATACACCCTTGTACAATAAACATATCAATATGATAATTTATAAAATTGTATGTAATTAATTGAAAAGATGAACAACTCACTTATTCATAACCTAAAGTTGTGAAATACCCCCCTCATAACCCTAATTACTCTTTCTTCTTTTCCTTCTTCCTCTAATCTTCACCTTTTCTTATAAAAAATGAACACATCTTAAAGTCCTCTTGGACCGTCTCGATCAATAGCTAGGAGAAAGGTGAATTGAGATTTATTTTTAGATTTATCAGTAGAGAGTTACATATGCTACTAGCTAGTGCATGGGCTCCATGGTTTGCATGGTCGTCCTACACCATCATGGTTAGGAATCGAACCCAAACATTACTCATGTTTGCACTCTCTATATCAACTATATAAGCTATGCCATTGGGCATTACACCCTTATTCTTTTTTTTCTCACACTATCTATAGTTATCTTTGTCTCTGAAGTGGGCAACAACACTTTCGATCATCGTGAACCCATTAATTAGGCAACATAGAATAAGGAAAAAATCTTGTACATGAGACATCAGCCAAATTAACATGCAATATTCTAACTCAACTTCCCCTTTCTTTATTGTAAACCACCAAAAATGATTAAAGAAATTATATGAGATCTATAACGACCTGAAATATACCTTAGAATTTAATAACGAGTTTTTAATGAATCATTGTTTTAATTTTTATTGAGGAAAAAAACAAAACAAAGGTGTTAAAAATAAAGTGAATTTCAAAGTTAACTGTTATTGTCATATTTATACTCAAATTGAATACCTCTAAGAGACGAGTTCAACAGCATATTTCGTGCAAGAACCTAAGGTGCCGAACTCAATGACTTTTTAATGATTTTTACCTTCTATTTTTTCATTTCATTTTTTTTTGAAATTTTAAATTTTATTTTTTTAGTATTTTATTTTTTTAACTTTATTTTTATTTTTTATATGTATTACGGAGTATAAAATATCTTTCAAGAAAATTGATTTTAAAAAAAATTAATTATTCTAACAGCCAGTTGAAATCTTGTGTAAAAAGTTATGCGTGAAATAGACATTACAGTTCAATAAAAAAAAATTATAATCTTATATTAATAAATAATAATAATAACGCACCAATTTTATTTCTTAGTCTACGGATTTGAAAAAAACCTAAAACTATCCAAAACTTAAATCCTAGTCCCGACTAATTTTTATTTTTTTCAAAATAAGTGTGATTAGATGTTTTGTTTTAAAATGTTTTTAAAATATTATGCATGTGAATATCAAATCAGTAGCAAACTAGTTCGCTAACTCGTTGGTTCGGGTAGCACGGGTTGAGGTGTTAGAAGATCAAGGGACAAGGAAATAAAGGAGGAAAGTAATCACACAAAGAGAAAAAGTGAGGGTAATAAGTTTAGCATATTGAAGGCATGTTACTAGTTAGGGGAATATACGTATTTATAGTAGGAATAGGGGAGGCTCTCTTAGAAGATATATTGAATGTAGTCTTTGGAGGACGTTGTTTATCGTGTAGTGTATGGCATATTCTTCTTATTCTGATACCTAGATGAGCTTTCGGGACATCT
The DNA here is from genome assembly GCA_003260385.1 of Cuscuta australis. Lineage (NCBI taxonomy): Eukaryota > Viridiplantae > Streptophyta > Magnoliopsida > Solanales > Convolvulaceae > Cuscuta > Cuscuta australis. The sequence goes on from NQVE01000195.1 coordinate 2,216,070, forward strand.
CTGATCCATATATGTTTGGTGTGTAGTATATGTCCCTTGTGTTGAATGCATGAACCTACATTGAGAGGGACAAAGATTTGAAGGTGCACGTAGCCGTGTTGGGAAGAATCATGTCTGACTTCCTGGAGTTACTCTAAGTTTGGAGGTGATCTCTTGGTCGTCGAGGACGACTAAAGATATTTCCAGGTCATCCCCTCGATAGGTGACCAAAAGACGTCCCAAGTCGTCCAGCATGGAGGAAAATCGAGCTTAGTCCATGACTAAATCGAAGAAATTTCTTAAACTCTAACTCTTACTCAAGGGCAAATCTATGTGATGGATGTGGGGTGCTCATCGAGTGAAATGTTATGACAGTTTATTAAATTTAAGTTGTCTAAAGGAACCTCTTAGTCCAAAATTAGTGTGACTCTCCCAAGCTCTCAAGTTGAGTTTGATTGTTTTCCAAATATAAAAAGTAAAATGTCAATTAATTAAAAAAGCATTTCCTCAGTTAATTCTCAAACAAGTGCATGATAAAAAAAATTTAAAAGTTAAGTATGAATGAGTATGTCATTACAATATATTTTATGTCATTTAAGGTAATATTACACGTTATTAATAGGTAAATGCAAACATAAACAGAAGTATTTTGATTAAAGAAAAAAAATGTGAAATAAATTATTTTGATCTTATGTAGAAAAACATCTACCATGTATTTGACCGTGGCATACTCTCTCTATTCGTTTTTAATTAATTATTATGACTTTCTTGATACGTTAAAAATGAACAAATATATAAAAAGACCACTATAGTCAATTAAGAAGGAACGAGACGGAGAAATTAGTTTTATGAAAAAAAGTTCAAAATATAACTAAAACATAGCAAAGAGTAGAAAATAAGATTTTCATATCTCTAAAATTATAATGTCAATGATACTAACACATAATTGGAACGCTAAAAACATGTAACTATGTAAATGTTTAGATTTTGCTTCTAGATTTCTTAAATTTTTATCCTAATATTTTCGTTTTGAAAAATGCTAGGGATATACTTTTCCCATATGTCCCCGACTTCTCCTCGTCCACATAAATTGGCAAGAAATTACTCCGTAAAAGAATAAAAATCAAATGAAATGAGAGTTGAGAAAGGGTTATACCGCTGTCATTGTTCTTCCGTTTTGGCTGGAATTTGGATGAACTTTTCTTGGTAGGTGGGCTTGCTATCAATACTGTTGTGTGAAGTGTGAACCACTCGCAACCTGTTTAGTAGTTGGATTCTTGCATTCTTGCAATCAAACGAATTGTGTTCCAGCCGAAGCTCATTCCAATCCTGGCCGACTGGTCCAAAGCTCAGAAAAGGCTTAAATCAAGGAATTTGACTGCCCCATCAAGCCTGAATGGCGGCCGCCGCCGCCGCAGGTACACTGCATCGTTTAACATCGCCCCCTTCTGCCGCTTTCTTGCATCTTGTACCGCGTTCTTCTGCAGCAGCTTACTCAACATTTGCTTTACCTTCATCCCCACCTCCTGGTCTCTATTCATCTTCTCTCCCACGACTTCACCCCACAAACCCTAGCCTCACCATTCGCCATGCTAAGGTACACAGCAGCTGAACTCGTGCATTCCAGGCGACGCATTAAGAAAACCGATAATTCAAAAACAGTTTTTTTCTAATTTCAGTTTGGTGGTTCGATTAGAGAAGAAGCCGAAGGGATCTTTGGAGGGAATTTCAGAGATGAGATTAGGGCAGAGGATGAGTATGATGGCTATGACTCAGAGGAAGACAACGAAACTGAAAGCAGCATAGATTTGCTAATTAGGTTCGTTCGGAGCATTTTCAGGAAGGTGTCGAAGCGTGCCAAGAAGGCCACTTGCTCAATCTTGCCTGACTTCATTTCGCCGCAGCTAGTAATTTCTCACAAACTCTTAGCTATATACATAAGTCCAATTTGTTGTTTTTCGAGTTTATGCTAAGTGTGTGGTTGTATATTAGGAATACTGTGTGTATGAGATTAGTATATTGCCTCAAAAATCCAGCCATTTTCATTATAGTGCTGCTGGGATCTGTCACTAGAAGGAATCAGCATTGGGCGGTAACAAAAAGCTATGAGCTCCTAGATTTAAGATCGACTTCTAGTCTAGACTTCAAGTTGAACTAGGAATTTGCTGAATAAGTGGGCACTAAAATTAAGATTGTGAAGTATGTCTCCATTTTAGTTGAAGATACGGTGCTAAGAAAACTAGAGAAGTACTCCACATATAAATAAACTAGGAATGTTTCTTTGCTAAATTTAATCATAGTAGTTAAATTACAGAAGTATGTGCATGTGTCTTGCGACTCTTGCGTGCGCGCGCTCACACACTTAGTACAGATACGACACTTGTGTGTACCCATAGTTGTGTTTTTGGAGTGTAAGTGTGTAACCCTACGTTTTCATGTGAGAAGACTTCATCGTATTAAATTTTCTTATCTGCTTCCATTGTTTTCATATCCTAATCCCTTTAACAAATCAAAGATTTGTGCGATTGGTAGGAAAGAAAAAAGAAGAGAAGTTGGCGTGGTAAAGAAGGATAAGAATGAAAAGGAAACAGGGTGGCCGAGTGGGGAATGCAGTTTTTCGCTTGAAGTAAAAGAAAGTAGAAAAGAGAATATACGAATTAAAAAATATGAGATCATGTATAATAGATAAAAATGAAACAAATAAAAAGACATAGGTTTCATGATTCAATCAACACGGTTTCCATCATTTCAGTTGGCAAAGTTTTTGGAGAATGTATAATCTCCACAACTTTCATCTCAAATAATGAAGTATTTTTTGGACCTGTCACCTTTTTTGTTGCTTTCTTTCACTCAAAAAGCAAAAACTTTTCGAACCATCTATTTTTCCCTCTCTTTTCATGCCACTTATTTTTCTTTCCTCTTAAGTTCATTAGAGACAAACAAGAAACGTACAAACCCTGAAAGTTTAAAGTAGTGCTTTTTAGCTACTGGCCATGCAGAAGAAGTTCCTAATGCAATTCATGCATCAAACAAATTTGAGACCATGTAACATACTACCTCCGTCCCTAAATCACTAAATGGATGGTATGGAAGCCAAAACGAGGCAAAATCTTAAGTTTTTTCTATTCATTTTATTAACTCCACAACTTTCATCTCAAATTATAAAGTGTTTTTTTATGGACCTATCACCTTTTTTGTTGCTTTCTTTCACACAAAGAAAAAACTTCTCACACCATTTAATTCTCTTTCCTCTTAAGTTCATTAAAAACAAACAAGACACGTACAAACCCTGAAAGTTTAGATGTGTGCTTTTTTAGCCTCTTGCCATGCAGAAGAAGTTGATAATGCAATTAATGCATCAAACAAATCTGAGTTCATGTAACATACTCCTTCCGTCCCTAAATGGATTATGGAAGCCAAAACAAGGCAAAATCTCAAGTTTTTTCAATTCATGTCATTTAAAATTGGTATAGAAATAAAAAAAATAAAGCTTGCATATTTAAAAATGACGTCAAAAGTTCCACAAAACAAGAGGTGACAAGAATATTTTATTTTATCAAACAATCTATTAAAACACAAAAATAAACAAAAGTTACCGTGATTTTGGAATAGTGCAATGTGGAATCCATTTTGGGACAGAGGAAGAATTTATCTCTTGAACACAAAGTTATACTTCCAATTTTTCAAGATAGCTGGTTAAAGAAGGAAATGTCAATTTTCAACTGAGTCATGTTGGAGATAATTATTGCAGCTCGCATTTTGTCTGCTGCCCCTTTTTAATATTTTGTTGAACGGACATATGTTTGCTTGTCTACAACCAACTCTGTCCCAAAATTAGTCTTGTTTGTCCAATGTACAACTTTTTAACTTTATTAAGGTAGAACTGTCATAAATCATGAATAATACTCCCTCCGTCCCAGTTGAAACTTCCCATATTGACTTGGTGCGGTTTTTAATGCTAAGTGAAAATAGTGTCGACTTTCCCATTTCACCCTTCCCCATCCCACCCCTCCCTTCCTCTTCTCTGTCTGATTCGTGAGTCACAATCCCTTTCGTTTTTTTCTTTCTGCGTGACCCCTCTACATTACAAATCTTATCAAAAAGATCATGTTTGAAATCTACAAAATTAAGAAATTAAAAATCAAGCAATTTAAGTTTAAGATCTACAAAATTAAGAAATTAAAAATTAAATCTCTTCATCCTCAACCCCCTACCCTTGATTACGATACAAATCTTTCTCTTCTTCAAAGAAATTGAAAAAAAACGTTGAAAACACGAAGAAAAGAAGATGACGAAGAAACCAAAATTCAAGTTTAAAGTTCTTGCTCGCCACTGTCACCTGCTTCGCCAGTCACCGCTGCGCCGTACTTCGCTGCAGTCTCCCCCGCCTTTGCCCCTCGTCGCTGTCCGGATCTGAAACCTTTTTTAAAGGAGGGATGGACGAATTGCAGATCTGGAAGCTTAATTGCCGCCTTAGAAGAAGAAGACGGAAGAGATAAAGCGTGTCAGAAGAAGCAAAAAAGAAACGAATGGTCAAGAATAAAGAATAATAAGAACAAGGTGATGAAGAAAGAAAAAATGAGTATTTAGGACAGGGATCTAAAGAAAAGAAGAAGAAAGAAAATACCGTGGGTAAGTGTCTGGGGGGGCTGGTATAATTTAGAAAGAAAATGAAGAGTTGTGGTGGGTCAGACTTGAGAGTAGGAAGAAAAAAGAAAAAAAGAATAAAGGGTATATTAGTCTTTTTGGTAACATTTATTTACCAAATAAGGAAACGAGAAGAATCAAGTGGGACGGCCTAAAAAGGAAAGTGAGAAGAAAGATATGGGACGGAGGGAGTACTTATTTTTCTAAAATTTCTTTGTTGGTTTACCTAAGTTTATCTTATGTAATGTTTTTGTGATTCCTTTTTGGCAGTTAACTCCCTGTGTGATCAAAGTGGGAGCCTGTGACCTTTTTTGGGGCAAACAAAGTGTTTGTATTACAAACTTTTTGTTTTGGGATAGGAAGGAGTATATTGCAAGCTGTGCTTCCTAGAATTATTTGTTATCTCCAAATAGTCAGCTGTAATCATGATGTTAGGGACATGCAGGGGAATTCTCTGTTTAAATATCCTCACTTACTCAAGGACATGCTTTTAGAGAAATTAGATTTACTTATTTATGATATTCCGACCTTGTAGTACTGTACATGGGTAACTGTTTGGTTTATTCTCTTACATTTGTTATTCTGTATGTTCTGAACAACTGTCTATACTGCTGTGGGTATGGGTAACTGCAGGTGTCTTTTGCGGTTGACGGTGTTTTGGTTTTGGCTTCACTTTCACTTTTGAAAGCATTCCTTGAGGTATTTCTTCCCCGTGAGCGGGTTCCTTCAATTCTTCGGGTATGACCGTACTGAAACTACGGGTGCATTCATTCACTGTTGTTTCAGGTTATCTGCACATTGGGTGGCACTGTATTTGCGGTCATCCTGCTGTTACGTGTGCTCTTGTCTGTGGTTGCTTACTTCCAGTCTAACAGTAATGGTTTCAACCAAAATGGATCTTCATATGGCAATGCCCAACCACTTATATAATAGGGTATGATTCTTGCCTGTCTTTATTAGTTTACATGATTGTTTTCCTTGCAAAATTAGATTATACTCCCAACTAAGGGTTTATTCATTTGGATTGAAAAAGTTAACTTTCAACTCTTTCCAACTTCTTCAAGTTTCTTCCAACTCTTTACAGTTTCTTCCAACAACGACTAAAAAAAAGTATTTACATATGATGGATATACAATAACATTATATATCCAAATTTATAACATATTACCTTAAATGCTGACAAAGATGATCTTTTTTAATCCAAAATTAGTTTTCTTACATAGTTATTTTTTGCTGAATATTTAATTGAGTTATTTTTTAACATTTTATTTTTTCCAGCATTTTCCAACTCCTTCCAATTTCTTCCAACAACTAATTTTGTTTTTACAACCCAAACAAACGGAGGCTAAGAAAAAAAGATTTGCATTTCCTTTTTGAGTTTGGTCCCCAAAAAAGTTGCACTTTTCCTTCAAGGGAAAGAATTGTGGTTCATGTAATTGTGAAGTAGCAGTTGGTCAATGCGACTTTCAACGTTCATCATTGGTCATCTGGAAACAGCCGCTCTATGTTTTAAACACAGGGTCAGACTGCGTACGTCCAACCCCCCTTACCCCGCAATGGGCGGGAGCCGTTGAGGCACTGGGGTAATGTTGTTGTTGTTGAAAGAATTATGGTTCATATTATTTATCTTTTTCCTTTACACAAATATCAACCACAATTTCATCTTTCTTAATAGGGCCATGTCAGTTCAGTTGCAGAACTTTAATGTGGGAGGGAAGGAGTAGTTTGTGAAAGTGCAAAATTTGGGAGAAAGTAACTATACATTCACCTTGTTTTGTAAATACATATATGGAGTATATATAGATATAAGAGTGTTCTCTGTTAGCAATGAACTTTACTGCATCTCATTCTACTCGATGAAAAAAAACATTTCTGTGCAGAATTTGGACAGAAACTCAGAACTGTGGTTGAATATTTGAATGTGAGATTTTGTTGGGGAATCAGGCGGAACAACACTGCGAAGTAGCGTTATACAATCGATATACGAAGAACGACTTGATAGGCTTAGCGAATTGCGTATAAACGCTTTTAGGTTAATGTTATTTCGGGGGGCATACCAAAATACTTCAATTGGATAAGACGTAAGTAATCTAGAACAAGTATGGATTTTTCAGTCGTATCTAGGAACATACCAAGGTGCCATATTTATAGGCAAAGTCTGAGCGGACGCGTTGGTTGATGAAATAACCAACTTTAGTGTAAAATTTGAAATTTTGAATGTTTGTTCTCTAACATTTGAATGTTTAATGGTGGATTGGGTTGAAAGGTTACTTCTGCAGTTAATTGTGAACTGTTCCAAATTATCGTGAAACATTTGAATGTTTGGGTTCAAACTTCAAACATTCAAATGTATCGAGCAGTTTTCTCAAGATGCGCTGGATAAACTGAACATTTGAATATATTGATTTGTACATTTGAATGTTCAATATATTGAACTCCATATACGAAAATCCAAAAGATTTCAGCTTGACCCCGGCTAGGGGTTCTGTCCCTTGGACCCCGCCAGGGCTGCCGATCCCAGACATCTGTTGTAATACGAGTATCATTGAACAAGTGTGCACCTCGCACATCTGAATTTGTTAACAACGTTTATTAAAATTCTTGTCCATTCTAAGTAAACTTTAATTACATAAAATAGCCGATAACACTAAAATTATCAATAGTCCCCGTGAACTTTGGCCATTACACAACTGGAATGAATTTTCAATTTGCTAAATCTAAAGACTTGATTTTTTTCTTCGAAGTGTCCTAGGTCACCTTCGTACTCCCTCCGTCCCACTGTCTTTGTCCACTTACCTTTTGGCACACCATCCAATGCACTTCTTTAATGCATTTTATATTGTAATTTGTATATTAAAAATTATAGAAATTATATATTAATAATCTATATGTTAAGACAAATCAAACAAGATCACACATGACTATATTTAGGCTTACACATTGAGAGAATTTGATGAGTCAAAGTGCTTAGATGAACAGTTTCAAAAGTCAAAAGTGGACAAAGACAGTGGAACGGAGGTAGTATATATTTCTACCAAAACAATGTCAAAGCTATAACTTCCTCTGTCCTAAAAAAAACACAAAGCTTAAGAAAAATATTTAAAAAACGACTAGCATAGTTAGAGTTTGTGTAGAAACCACTTTTTTTGAGTTATATGTCTGCTTTTTAAAAAGGAAATAAAGCAAACAAAAAAATTTGTTGAGATGTTAAAAACAAAATGCTTCCTAGTTCCCAATTTAAATTGTTTGTTCACTATTCACATAATAAAACTTAAAAAACTTTTTTTATCTATTATTGTTAATAATTTGATATTTTATTAAATAATATACATAGTAGTTATTTTACTTTTTGTACTGTAAAATCTTTTATGTAATTTTTTTGATATATTTCTAATTTCACACTAATTTTAAAATAAATAGAAACAAAAAAATTTAATCAAATATTATAAATTGTAATTAGTGATTTAAATTAGGAAATAGAAGGATTTTTTATATGATGAAAGGAGTATTTGTCATTTCGCCCCACAAATACCCTCTTTGACAATTTGTTGTCATCGACCCACTTGACAGAACTACCTTTACTTTCATTTGTTATTCATTAGAGCAACTTTAGTATTTGAAAACAAAAAGGTTAGGGGTATACTTTTGATGTACCCCAAATGTAAACCATCCCCTCCATTATCATATATTTTGGCATGTAAAATAAAAAAGAAATAAATAAATAAAAATAAGTAATAATGGAGGGACTGGTGTATGCTTGGGGTACATTTCTGGTGTACCCCTAGCATCCCCCATTTGAAAAATAGGAAGAAAAGTCTTATGTGACATGAGGGAAAATGGAGGAGATTAAGACTGCATTCCGTTCAACTTATTTTTTCTGCTTATTACTTATTCTTGTTAAAATTATAGCAATTCAATCAAACCAGATCAGATCTAATCAGATCAGATCTAAACAAAATTAATATTATCATTATTACTATTACTATTACTATTACTATTATTATTACTATTATTATGATTACAATTATTACTATTATTATTATTATTACTACTACTATTCTTATTATTACTATTACTATTATTATGTTTATAATTATTATCACCATTTTTATTATTATTACTATTATTATTATTATTATTACTATTGTTATTATTATATTCCCTCAGATCAGGCTATATTATTTTATCAAAAGATCTACAAAATCAAGGGTAACATGACTATATTATTTTATCGAGAATGAAAGTGAATGAAGTTTGACTTTGTAAATAATAACTAAACAATTTAATTTGGGACGGAGAGAGTAGTTGCTATTATTATTATTACTATTATTACACACAATATTACATACTTTACATTCTATCCCAAAAACAAATTTACAGTTTGAGTTTAAAAAAATCAAATTTACAGACTTAGACCATAAATTTTAGAAAAAATTATTTAGTCATAATGTATTTTTAATATAATTGAGTTTATTTTAAATAGAAATCATCCTAAATAGGACTAAAACATAGAGAAAAGTACCAAAATAAGACTTTCATGTTTTTTTTTCTCGTAATAGGACTTTGCACTGTGATAATGTGGCAGTGTACATGTGCAAATTACTATATTTTTTTGGTAATGTATATGACAATGTTGGGTAATGTAAGTCCTATTTCGGGAATAAAAACATGAAAGTCCTATTTTGGTATATTTTCAATATTTTAGTCCTACTTTGGTCTTTCTCCCTATTTTAAAATACAATTTTAATACATCAAATATTTATAATATTTATTTATTTAAAACTATACTCCGTATTTATTAATGGTCAAAGTGCATAACAGATTAACCAAAAAAGTCAAACCGTAAAGACTTTTTGGGACGGAGGGAGCATTTTCAAAGGAAATCTCGAAGCATTTTCAAAAATATTAGTGTAGAATTCAAAATCCCGATAACGCATTCCAACGATTGGGAGGACAATCTATCGGGAGTAAAACTACAATTATACAAAGTCCGGAGAAGTGCCCCGGAGTAAGAGAGCATCTACATTAGATCCACATAAATACAAAAGGCACAACTATCGGTGATGTAAATCACGAGTTTGAGAAAAGAAAACGGTTTCAAAACACGGTGAACTTCTGAATAAAACTACTAGTGAAATTTCCTTGCGAAAAATGGAGAACATAACTTTTACAGTTTTACCCCTTACCACACACTGGATGCTTAAACAGGTTCTGCCTTCGATCAAACTTGCACTTCTAAAGATAGGACCCTATATGTTTATAATAATTACCGTTTTGGGCACTTTTTGTTGCATCCATCTAAACTGTTAGGTTGTTGCAGCGTTCAATCCATCCAAAGGCATCAATCGTTTGTTCATCATACTGATAGATCGTCGTCGTCGTCGTCGTCACCATCATCATCACCAAAGGGATAGTGAGTGTGATTGTGCTTGTTGTGTGCCTACCATCTTATTTTTACCTTACCCTCCTCCGTTCACGTTCACGTTCTCTCTCCCTGGCTCTGTCTCTTTCATGGTTGTCATCCCTCTCCCAGCTTCCACTTTTCCTGCTGTCCCTTTGCTTATCGATTTCTACATCGTGACCTCTTTCCTTCTCACGGCGCTTTTCTCTATCTCTGTTTGAATCATTTTCCCTGTCCCTGTGTCTGCTTGAAGATTTCCGGAGTGGGCTCACGCTTCTCAGCCGCTTCCTTGATGCTTCTTGGGAATCGTTTCTTCTCTCTAAGGATGATCTGGAAGCTGTGAGAGAAATGTAGTATTAGCCACAACTAGTGCACCACTCAGGCAGCAATATATCATTTTTTTACAACTTACATTTCCTTGTAGTGCCGTCGTTGAAGTTCAGCAACCCATACTCAGACTGTAGCCGTCGTCTATGAATTTCAACTTTCTTCTCAATTTCTTCAGCATTTCTCATGCCTCGCTCTTCGAGGGATTCGCGATATTCAATTATTGAAACCTCAAGACGCCTAAGCTTTTGTCTGAAAACGAGTAGTACATGCAATCATCAAGTAGGACATCAAAACAGCAACATAAATGGAGAGCCTATATTGTACATCCGGGGGTACCTAGAGCTAGGTACATCCATCAAATGTTCATTTTGAATCAACGTGGTGGTCATTTTGTGTTCATTATGAAACAATGTAGTGTTTATTCTGAAACATTTTTTAATTACAAGTTTGCCATGATCTACAATACATCCGGTTGTACCATATAATATAGCCCACATAAATGAGTCTTGTGCTGAAAAAAATAATACTACAATCTTACCTTTGTTCTTCATTTATTCCAGTTTCAAGGTTTGCTATGGTGCTGCTTGCTTCAGTTGTAACCTCTGTCTCATCATTCTTACCAGAACCGTCGCCACTACCGGAGGATGAATATGTCAATCCCAGATGCTTGTTGCTCTTTTCTTCTTCACCGTCACTCTCATCATCATCTCTAACCCATTTGGATGATGGCAAAATAGGGTTGGTTCTCATCTCATTTGATAAAGCGGTTGGTTCGGGTTGTGCAGTTTGATTTCTAGGGGGTGACTGCAGAGACTCATTTCTTTTTTGTAATGTGTTCTCATCAGCACAACCATTCCAACCTGACAGCTCAAATTCACTACTTGATTCTTTCCATCTACTGGAATTCTTTCCAGCACTTGAGTGGCTCCCATGTTTCAGTTCGTCATCTAGTTCATAGCTCCTCTGTTTTTCGGCATCTTCAAGGTAAAGCAACCGAGCAACCATCATTTCCCTACCACCTACAAGGGACAAACCATTATGCCTGCACCGCCTTTCAAGCTCTGGAAGAGGGAGATTCAAAAGCTCCTTCATGGCAGCCCCTTTCCCAATAGCCAATGCAGAATCTTGGTTAACTTTTTCACCATCAACTGTGTCAATAGAGCTTCCTTTCTGTTCTATCTCAGGGGCATCACCACATAAGGAATGAAAGGGGATTACACCAGAATTTCCTGATCGAAGAAAAGTTGCTCGCAAGCCATTGACATAAGCATCCGAAAACAAAAACCAGTCAGTCCACACTTGAAGAACTTTCAGAACCCTCTCCTGCAAAAATTCAACTACAGTTAACATCAAGCTGTAACATCTAACATAATTCTTTTTTATTATCTTTTTCTTTTTTTACATCGGGTGTGGGGGTGTCATAGGGAACAAGCATGGGAAACCAGTAAGCATACCACATATGGTTTACCTTAAGGGCTTCAGCTGTCATTCGACCCGTGATACTGCGATACAAGTCATTGAAGCTTTCAATTACATCTGGTAAAGTTGATTCAAATTTTGTGCGGTAAGCGGATGCATTTTTCACAGGAGCACTACTATTATGAAGAATGTCGGAAACCAGCATCAATCGTGCAATTTTAGATGGTGGTTGAGTTTCTTTTAGTGTCAAAGACTCTGTTAAAACCTCCACCACCTGAGAGACAACCAAACCAATTAGATCTTTACGATGATTGCAGCCCAACAATGATTGTGAACATTAACATGATATGTCTATGCCATACCAATGCACTTCAAAAGAAAAAAGGTTCTTTTCAAACGTGATGAGATCTAAGAACTGTACCTCTCCAGCAGCATCGGCATTATCCAATGAAAAGCCCATCGCCTCTTTTATCTGCCTTCTTTCTAGTGTCAATGCACGAAGCATGTCCTCAAATTCATCTCTTTGTGCATCTGTCAGAGTCCGTTCCACCTCCACACGCTGTGGGCATTTTAATGATAATGATTTTAGTTTGGATGTTTAATTTGGGCAATGCATTCCAACACAAGTAAAAAAAAGGTACCCGGCTTCTTCCAGCAGCATGCGTACTACCACCATCCTTCTCAAGGTCAACCCCTTTTGCTATTGGCAGAGAAGGGGGTATCCATCTGCAAATTAGTTTAAATGTAAATTACATGATAACAGACATGTTGACTACACAGAGGCTTATCTAACCCTTCACCAGATGTGATATTAAGGAGGTGCAAGTATGCAACATCATGAACGTGACTATGGTTAACATAAAAAAGTGGTTACAAATTAAAAATTAGTACCTGCCACTACCGGTTATCATAATGAAAGGTTCAGTCCGCCATCGTTGAAGAGTATCTCCCTGCACATAATAATCAAGTATCTTTAGTTGTATGTTTAATTGTGTCGCAAAGGTCAATGCACGGCCCTCAGTCCAATTGAGGACAAAGGATATAGGGATATGTATACTACAAAGACACTAACCACAATATATTAAGGATATAGAGAGAAATACCATATACCTGAGCAAAGGAATAAAGCCTCCAAACATAATAAGTGTGTTCTTTTGACCCAAGTTCAAATAAGAAGCTAAAGAGAGGACTTCCACGGCCTCGTTCCATTATCGCTTGCTCAAAAGCACAGCCTCCGTCAAGAACATAGAGTGCCATTGTATCAATGACATGGCGTTGGTGATCATCATCAGGTAGAACAACAGTTATATCCGGTACATTCGGAGTTAGAACCTGAACACCAATGACAGAAATAATAGAAAACCCGTAAATTCTCCTTTTGCCAAAAACTATTCAAAAAGTTCATTTCGCTGGATCAAAAAATACACTACACAAAATGACCAATAATCTAGTCTAGCGAAAGACACATTACAACAATAAAAAATGTCTTGTTCAGTGAATTATGTGAGCAAAGAAAGGCAAAAAAATAGTTTGGTTAACACAATAAAGTAGGCTAAGTAGCAAGCCTAAAGGTGGATATCTCTAGTCAGTTAAATCGTAAACAAAATATCAAACTGAAACCCATTCTAGTCAAACCACAACACTGTTTATCTATTCAGATCATTATAGCCCAAAGTTTATGGTTGTGTTTCAAAACTACCAACTGGAATCCTAGTAAACAGAAATACGCCGTATAAAGCAACCTACCAGCTCAGAATTCTGACTTGGTACAGATGTGACGGGAGGGCCTGCTGGACCAGACAAGATCACCGTGGCACCCTGGAAAAAAACTATATAGTTACTTGACTGACTTCATGTAAAGAGGAGAACATGGCCATCTTGTTCTGAATTACTAAAAATATAGGAGAATATAATTGCAATATATTGAATATATAACATAATAGCTCGCTGAATATGCTATGTGCATTGCAAATCTGAGAATTTGATGGAACCATCAAATATCAAAAAGTGTACTTGTCTAATTTTCTGAAGTAACAAAAAAGAATATTGACAATAGCTCAAGGGAAAATGCAACTAACCTCCTTACTTCTAATGGCCATATGTCCTGGTGGTGGAGCAGGCAGAGCTTGTGATGGAAGAGACACAGATTTACCCCACCCTATCTTCAGTTCATACTCATACACAATCACTCCTGGATCAAAGCAGATATGTAAATACTTGTTTCTGATATTAAAATGTGAAAAACTTCATCTTATATCTTCACATAATGGAATAATTTAATACTCCATCCTGCCTCGTTGGGTTTTTCCAACTTGTTTGGGCAGACAGATTTTGAAATCACAAAAGTTTATGGTTGAAGTGCGTTTAGAAGAAAGAGAAAACATAAGAACCACAATTTTTCTCGTGAACTGAATGTGGAGAAGTTTATTGGGATGGGCAGAAATGGAATGTTGGTAAATTCCAGAGGGTGGGAGTAAAATATTTGTTGTAAAATAGACCGTCAGTTCAAAGGCAGGGTAAGCTGGAGTGAGGTTAAGACTTGTAACCCCAGCCACCAGGGGTTTATTCAAAATGTTACCTTGCATTTCATCTTTTGCAGCCTGAGCATCTGCCCTGTTCATGAAAGCTACAAACCCACAATTTCTTTGTCGCCTTTTTTCCTCTTCTGTCCTAGGCCACATTATTTTGACACTTGCAATAGGTCCAAATCTCCCAAAAGTGCGCAAAAGGAAATTTTCATCCACCTATATTAGTCATGAAAATTTATAAAAGAACTGCAGAGAAATTCAGGAAGAATCGTTTGAACTTTTTTGACATGAAAGCAAAATAAATATTGATAGCATTATTTGCAAAAACCCACCTGTGGTGATAAATTTCCAACATAAAGATTGGTGGTCTGTGGGTCCCCATCGTCAAATGATCCTGGTCTTCCACTGGGATCAAAATCATCTGGAAGCTCATCAAATCGAGTTGAAGGCTGCAGATATAAATTCAAAACATGTTAAATAAATACAATAACAAATGATAAGGCTAACCAAATGTAGAGAATACATCGAGAGATTCATGCAAGAAAGTTAAAATAAACTCAGTATTTATTTTCTTGTTTTCTAATGTATATAATGGCTTGTTAAGTTCAAACTGGCACACAATAAGATAAGAGCAACTTAAATAGTACACATTACACATATGAAAAAGGGTTTAAATGTTTAAATGAAACTATGACTAACAAATAGATTCTAAGGTCCTTTGCAAAAATGTCAGAACAAAACATGATCAGTAAGAAACTAATATAATCAAAGTACATTGTGTACATTTCAGAGCTGATTATTAAAAAAACACTACAATACTTAAAAGTTTTTGTTCAGACTTATTTTAATTAAAAATAATACGGAGTATTAAAGAGCATGGCTATAATATAGATAAAAATAAAGCAATATGATTTCATAAGTAGTACTCCTATTACATTATACAGTTGATTTCTAATTTTTCACTAGTTATCACAAAAGGTTAACTTACAGTGGAATTATCAGAATGACGATCACGCCATTGTTCACGCTCTTGATTTCTCCTTTCCCTCATTTCTTGTTCATGTTTCAACTCCTCCATAAAATTATCGATGTTCCTCAATTTCCCCTTTTCTTTTTCCTTGGGTTTTTCTTCCTTCTGCATATTTAAATATTGAATTTAAATATAAGGTAACAAATATATGCTTTAGAGTAACAATAGCCTAGAGCCCAAAGAGTTTTGGTGGTCCCACTAACCTTCTTTTCGCAATCTCTACCCTTATTTGCCATAGGAGGTGGTATAAAAGATGGAACATACCTGCACAAAAAACGAAATATGTTCCAAAGCCTGTGCAACCAATGTCCTTTTTCTTTGGCTTACAAATGGATTGGAATGATTTACTAAGACTAAACATTTATGTTAATTTGCATGGATTAGCAAGAATGTGATAATAATATCACTTTCACCATACACAAACCAATTAACACCACATACTGGAAAATAGAAACATGCCTGACCATCACAGTAAATATATGATCAATAGAAGATTTTTTATCCATTATCCAACATTAGAGTATCATCATAACATGGTCAAACAAAAGGGATATGTTTACCTACTCCCCTTCTTTAAACCAGAAACATCATCTTTGGAATTTCCACCTGCCATCCGTGAATGAATAGAAAAAGCCCGTGCTTTTATTAATGCGTGATGTAAGAAAATTATCATTCATTTATCCAATAGTTAAAAACTATTGGATAATAGTTGACTAATAGTTAAAAACTATTACATAGTTGACTATGTAATGTTGACTAATAGTTAAAAACTATTACATACTAAAAAAATAAGAAAAGGAGTTGCTACAGACCTTCAGAATCATTCTTCAACTTCTCATTGGGATTGATGATCCCTCCTCTAACAAATGCCTTTGAACCTGGCACATCGTCACCTTGAAATGACTCTACAAACTCTTGATATAAACGAGCTGTTTCATCCTCAGCTCTCTACAGAAGAAAACCAGCAAAAGATAATGTATACTAAGAAGCATAGACTTCTTCACTCTATAAAGTAGAAGAACAAAAAAATCCACCTTTGTACCTTTTTCTTAGCTTCTTCCTCTTCCCGGTGTTTCTGAAAAGGTGTCTTCTTTCGTGAACTCATTTTGTCACCATACACTCTTCAGGCACAGCTTAGCTGAGCAGAATACGATACCATAACAAGTGTATTAGCACATCAGGTTGTATAGTTATTCCCACTGGAGACAACTCAAATATAAATTGACTAAATGAAAAAATACCACTACATGATAGAGCAAATTTTACATAAATTACTTCACTTCAAGCTACCAGCAGCTCAGTTCTTCAAATATAATATGAAAGAAAACCAAAGTATATTAGGTGTTTCCAATTCAAAAGGCTAAACAAAAGAGACACTAGAAGCCAACTCTGAAACAAAGAGTCATAAAAGGTAAATTGATCATTTGATCCTGGGAGTATATATTTGTTTGTTCATCTTGTTTGATACTCCCTCGTCCACCATAGATCTTCCCAGACACTATTCACAGGGTCAAACTTTACTCACTTTTTTTGCTCAATTGTACTAGTCATTTCATAAAATAATAGTCTTGTCACCTCTAGTTTTGTAGAACTTTTCATGTAGTTTATTACTATATAAATTTTATTTTAAAATTTTACTCTTATAATCAATTAAATTGAATTGAAAATAATGTCGGTCAAGCCTTGTAACGCGTAATGGGAAGATCATACATGGACGGAGGGAGTATATGCCAGTGATAAGGCAGACTGATTTGTAAACACAGTCGAAGGGTAAACAACTGAATTCGTACTTCAATATACAAAAACCTATAGATCATAAACTATATTGAAAAGCAATTCATCAAATTTGTTTGAGAGCGAAAGATTCAAAGTTGATATTTGTGAAATACCCGAACTGTGGGAGATGCAATGAACTGTCCGAAGATAGATGCTTGATTTTGGAAGTGCTAAATCACAATTCAAGGTTTTAGAGATGCAACCTCTTCCTCGAGCTCTGCTGGAATGGTGCTTGGTTTCGGAGATGTGCGGCGCTGAAAAATACAGTGATTGGAAGTTCCAGATCATGGAGAGAGGCGTCGATGTGGGGAAGGAAGCAGATGACAGCGAGTCAGGTGTTTTCGTTGCGCAGAGGAGAAAGGAGATGATAGTAAAAAAAGAGTAAGGGTTTTAAGAGCATAGGTGTGCTGATTACTAATCATTTTACATTACAAGCACTCCATCACACTGAAGAATAGATACAAACAAGGGCAGAATTATGAACATTTCCAGCATTATGAGCATGCGTGCAAACCCAGCACTATTTTGTCCATGAGACACTGGGCAAATTCAAAGTAGCTTCCACCAAGTACATATATACACACAATATCTTTTTTGCTACGATGCAATGAATTTGAAGATCTCATCAAGGAAAACAATGGACACCCAAGCTCCTGATTAGTGGAGTTATTACAGAGTGTTATTATTATTTTTCCTTATTGGGGGTATCAAATCCGTATGACCAGAGACATGAATCTGTGATCAGTTTACCACTTCACCAAAACATCCTTTTTAACCATTATTTTCATTCAAATAATCAGCCTTATCAAGTTTTGGGTGAAATCAAAATGCCATTCCTCGAAGAAGAGAAAGTGTGATAGAGTATGAAGCTATTTACATACCCGAGGGCGGAGGCGAGAGATGAAGTTGATGCCGAGCGACGGACACGAGAACGGAGAGGCGGAGACGTCCTGCACTCGTGATTAGTGGGTAGAGAAGCGGGATAAAACCCTAGGCGGCGGCGGCGGGTGGCTGAGACTGGATTGCGGAAGACGGAGGAAGTGTCGAGCGGTGAATCCGGTGGGGATTGGGGTCTGAGGCTGGAATGCTGGTTCGCATTGAGTCAGGCGACCGAAATTAGGGTATTGCATTTGTCAACAGTCCCTTACGGATCAAAATTATTTTGATTTGGATAGTGCTAAAAAATTAAAAAAATCACTAAAAAAATATAAAAATATTAAAATAGAAATCATAAGTATTTTAAAATTAATATTTTAACCCGTGCCATGTATGGGTTGGATAAAATTATTTTTGATTTTACAATATCAAATATTAAAATGACTTGATAATTCTATGTTATATACCATTTAAATTTCATATATATGAATGATCTAAGTTTATAAAATTTCTAAAAATATATAATTTCTTTCACCCCTTAATCCAAAAAATATACTACAAAAATATTAGTGATTGTATTATTCTTCTCCCTCGCCGGCCTCGCGCTTATTTAAAAAGCTTAGATTTTTTATTCTATAATTTTATGATTAACAAATTTTGATTCTTCTCTGCCACATTAATTTACAATAACGAAAAAATATGATTCTTCTCTTATGCATTAATATGATTCTTCCTCTCCTCGATCCTTTGCATTGATCAAAAATTAACTATTTTCTCCCACATCATTAAAAGTATGAAAACATAAATTAGCAATCTTGTGATAAGAAATATAAATTTTATAATACATTGAAAATAAAATGATTATTAGCCCCCATATTATTTCAAAAATTATTTCAACGGAAAAAAAAAGCATTAGTGATCCTATAATTTGAAATAAAAATTTAAAAAAATCACAATTTTAACTCATTTTTTCAATTTCTTTTTTAAGTATAAAATCACTTAAGCCCGTGAAAGTACTCTTGCCAATACATAATGTTTTGTAAAAACACAAAGAGTTGCAAATTGAAAAATTATATTTTTCATTGATGTTGTAGCTCAGCCTAGATCTTATTCACTTTTGCGGATTAGATCTTCTCCAAAATTCTCCTTAAATTATTGATTGTCATTGCACCTATATTTTAATTATCACAAATCTTCACGCATTTCCCAGCCTCCACACCTTATTTTTTATTATAGAAATCTTCTTCATGAAAGTTCAAGTTATATCTCTTCATCTCTAAGAATATCAATTTGTTACGAAAAAGAAAAAAAAAAGAAAATTGAGTCATACTTCTTCATTTTTTATTTTCATGCATAAATATAGTGATTTATCACCCAAATATAACTTTATAAATGCTAAGTTACATTTTTATAAATATGGTAAGTTACAATGCAAACTTTGATTAAAATAATAAGTTAAATTAGCAAGATAAAGTGCAAAAGTCAAATTAAATATTCGTTATAAATAATTGGATTTAAACACTTGTTCATTTAAAAAATAATCTAGCCATCTCTTATTTTATAGAACTTTAATATATGGATTAAAAATTATTATTTTTTATTTTACATCAATATTTAAAAAAATAGAATAAAACTAACTTCGCTTAATCATGTCATAAGCAAATATGAAATTTGTTTAGAGCTGAAGAGAGTTGTTTATATATTCATTGAAAGTATTATTATAGATGAAATGAAAAGTAAAAACTGAAAACAATATTTTAATGAAAATAAATATCTCTCTTCCTTAATTAAATATAATGAACTCAATAATAGTAAAATAAAAAATACTCCTATCTTAGTGTAATATGATAAGTCACAAAGATTTATTTTATTTTGATCATTTGCATTTTATAAAATATTTAAATATAAGGTTCAATATCTTTTTATACCCTATAAAATAGGAAATTTTGTTTTTAGTCCCCGTAAAATATTTATTGTTAAAGTCATCCCTACAAAGTATTTTATTTTTAAAATAGTCCTTAAACGTAATTATCACTTTTAATTAGATGAGATAGTACATTTATTTCATACCCAACATCTTAGTCTTGTGTTTTTAATCATTTCAACCCCTAAATTGTGTGCTTATTCATATTACATATGTCCAGTTCTCAAATTTCTTACAATTATAATATAATACAAATTTGAGAAATAAAAATGCAATTTGATTAAGGACACAATTATTGGCATCAAAATTGTGTTTGAATTAATTGGAAATCTAAACTAAGCTATTGAGTATGAAATAAATGTGATATGTCAACAAATTAAAATTCTTAATCACGTATAAGGATCATCATCAAAACAAATTTTTTTAAGGATGATTTAAACAAAATTTAATTTGCAGGAACCAAAAACAAAATTTACCCACTTTTAAGGGGCTAAAAACATATTTAACCCTTAAAAATATCATAACAAAAAACATATATTTGTAAATGAAATCATAAATCATCTAATAAATATTAATCATAAGTTTTCTAGAAATTATATCAAATAAGCCATAAAATTAATATAATCAAATTACTAAATAATATCTAGTATATCTTACTTGTTTTAACCATTTATAGTCTAATCATCTCATGTTTTATAAAGTTTTATCGTAGTTTTAAAATAAGTTTTTTGTTTATTAACTTGCATCAATATTTAAATAAATAAGATCAAAACTGACTACTTCAATTTAAATATATCATAAGAATATGAAATTTTATTTAGAAGTGAAGATGTATCTTATTAATTATTTCGAAGTCTTGTTATAATTGAATAGAAAAATATGCACAACTAGGAAATAACTTATTATAAAATTGAAGATCTTTAATCTTTTCCATAATTAATTGAACTGAATTACTTCATACCATACTATTAATGTCTTACTTTTCATATTATAATTTATGTGTCAAATCAGCTTTTTAGGATTAAAATCTCAATTATATATATGGAGTATAAAGGACCAATTATAAACATATTTGATCATTTCGTATGAGAATACTTTTAAACGAAAAATAGATCACTATCAATTTTTTTAGAATGCACTTAATTAAGAATTTGATTCATAAAAAATGCTAGTCTAGAAAATGGCCAGTGATAATTCTAATTTTATTTTTCTCTAATTTTTTGCTACAACATAATAAGTTTATCATATAATAATTATATGCTATTTAATTTTGTGAAATTTGCACTGAATAACACTAAAACATAAGTCTATTCCCAATGTAGGAATTGAACTTTTTATTCTCTAAATAGGACTTAATAATGACTAGTGGGAAAAATAATGTTCAAATGATGCTGGACATTTAGTTGCATAATGACTAGTAAATAATGACCAATGATCCTACTTTGGAAAAAAAACACATGGTCCTATATTGAGAAAGTCATTATGTTTTAGCCCTATTTAGGTAAATTACTCTTTAATTTTGTCCTTTCATAATTTTATTTCGGACAATACGATATTTATCTTTTCCAAATTTGATTCTATAACTCAATTAATTTTATTATACCATAACAAATAAATAAATGAATTGCTTTCTAAAAGTAAAAAACATAAATACTCAACCGATGGCAGGAAATAATGAATTCCTTATTTGCCCTAAACTTTTTTACGTAAAAATTTGTTAAAATTTGAGACTATTTTGAACATATTCCACACACACACACACACATACACACGCACACACACTACTTATTTCATATTTAGTTTCTTTTTATGATTTATTTATTTAATTTCGTTGAAAAATTATACTTAGTTTATTACATAATTTTCAATAAATTCAAAACTCCATAATTTTTCAATATAAAGTTTATTATTTTAAAGTCATCATATTTTAAAGGTTATCATAAATAAATTTCTAGAAATGATGAATGAGCATTTAAAACATGTCATTTAAAAATTACGATGTAAGATGACACATGTCAACTTCTGGATACATGAGTCTCAAATATTACAGTAAAAGATATGTGTGTGTGTGTGTGTATATATATATATATATATAAATATAATTTGAGAATAATTTTAAACATAAGTTTATCACTGTTAAATTTTATTTTTAATATAAAAAAGGAATTTCAATTCACCATTAATATAACTTGCCACATAAGCAATCAATAAAGATCTGTCATCTCACCTTAATATAGCCACATAGGCTTGACACATGGCGGTTTTCTAACAAATGGAGTCTCAAATATTATATTAAAGGAAAGGATATATATATATATATATATATATATATATATATATATATATATATATATATATATATATATATATATATATATGTATGTATGTATGTATGTATGTATGTATGTATGTATGTATGTATGTATGTATGTACCATATTTACTCTATCATAATTAAGGTTGTTACCATGTACATCAGGTCTTAATTATGGTAATACTCTAGAGCCATCTTCTCCTTGTATTCATACCCTGGTTTTAAATCATTGTTATACATTGGAATATAATTAATTATTCCTTTCTTCATGAAGGGATAAAAGCTCATCACGGAATAATGACTATCACATGAATTGGGGCGTGAAGGAGGAGGTCAAGCCCTCCTCACGCCACCATAACACATAACCTTAGTGTTAAATGCTTGAGCCTTGAGGTTCCCTAGCACCCCACTCAACAATATTGGACTTGTAGGATTTTACTTGTTGGAGTATTTTAAAATATACAGAGTAATCTGTAGTATCAAAAAACATCTTAAAGCGTTGATCCTCATAAAAAATCTTGTTATATTTTAAATTGAATTTATTAATTTTAGTACAGTGTAATATATATATATATATATATATATATATATATATATATATATATATATATATATATATATATATATATATATATATATATATATATATATATATATATAAGTTTATAGCTATAATTTTTCTTTGGAGAGAACCACACTTATGTCATCAAAAGGATGATAAGATCTTCGGCAATCTAAATTGATTTAGTTGCATGAAACACGGGCTTTGTTTTTAAGGAAATTATTTCAATTAGACTTAGGGTCCGTTTGTTACACGGAATTGATGGAATTAGAATTGAATTTGAATTAAAATTCCATGAGATTCAATTCCATAGAATTGAATTCACCAATTCCAATTCATTTTTTGCACTAACAATTTCAAATCCACATATTTTTTGTGCTACCAAACCCGAGAATTGGAATGGAAAGCCTCAATTCCAATTCTATATTTTGAATTCCGTGCACCAAACAGGACCTTAATATTTTGAATTATTTTAATTGATACAAATTAATTTTGAAATGGTCAAAATTAAAAAAATCACTATTGGATAGCATTTTCGTCGTTTTCGATTCAGAATTATTGTACAGTATGTATGAAAATAAAGATTGGAAAAGAGACACGGTTTCCCAATTTCAATGATGGAAGCAATTATATTATGATGTGGATGTCCATCTTTGACTTTATACCCGGAAAGCACGATTAAAAGCGGTATGACTAACCATCAATGCCACAGACGTGGTACATTTTTTTTAAGTTTTAATTATATAATAATTCCTCCCCCCCCCCCAAATCAGGGGCTGGCCACAAAAACTGAAAAATTAAAATTAGTTTGGTTCTAAATTTACATTTTGAACCATGTTTTATTTTTTAAAAATATTTATTCCTTAAAATTGATGTAAAATTTAAAAATATAAGGCCCTAAAATTTTAAAAGGCCATATGCTATTGGCTACTTTGCACACCCTCCGGGTCACCCATACTCCAAATTGTCGTTCAAGTTTGATTTCACAATTTTTTTGGGAGAACTCCCTAGATAAGAGAAAAAAATTATGAAAATACTCCATATTAAAATAAAAGTCATAAATATTTAAGACCAAAATATGAGTTGACACTGTCATTGTCACACTGCCACAATCACTATATTGTAACTGTCACATTATTAACGTCGCATTGTCATTCGTCGCCCAGCCACCAGAGTGCCGTTGTAGATCACAAACAGTTGACTGATCACAATGATATATTACGCTTTCATTATTCTTATACCCCACTGTCATTATACTTCTATTTTGGTCGTAAAGGACATAGGACTCCTATTTTGGTATTTTCAAACTTTTTTACTCCTATCTAGGAACATTTCTTTTTTAAAAAATATCAAAAATAAATATAAATTAAAATTTATTTATAAGAAAAACAAACATTATGAGTCACATATTTTTTATATTATTAAGTAAATAAAAAATAATATAATGATTTTAAAACTAATTAAAAAATATCTTTATAAAGTCATGTGTTATGAATTATGATAGGTTTGACGGGATGTAAAGATGTATGATGTATAATGATGAAAAAAATGTGTTTTATGGCAAGTGTGAATGAATATGATGAAAGGTGAATATATGTAAAAATTTATTTGATTAAAATATATATTTAAAAAAAGAGGAAGAGGGACAACGTCCGAGAGGGCTACCACCGGAAGAGGGGCAACACCCAATCAGAGAATTGGTGTTAATGAAAAGAGGCGTGACAAAAGATGGTAAAACATTGAAGCCTCTCTTCACGCCTCATAACACATAGTCTAAATACAAAGTCCAAAGAAGTACATTCACTCCATAAGATTGCCAAGAAAAATGTCAATTTCCGCAATCAAATTCTAAGGAGAAATATTTCACTTTTCTGAAATCATTTTATTTAATCGCTAATAAATAGAAATTACATATTAAAAAACTACGTCAAAAGTTTTACAAAATAAGAAGTGATAAAAATATTTTATTTTATCAAATACTTAATGAAATTGCGTAAATAAACAAAAGTTATCGAGAAGAGAGAAAAAAATTATAATCTATTTGGGGACGGATGCAGTAAATAAAAATATGGGACCCCAATCTCAGGATTGTGAAAAAGTCATATTAGGATGGATTAAAAGGGAAAAAAAACTTTCTTTTAAAGATAACCAAAAAGGAATTGAAATATTTGAAAAACTTTTTTTAGGACAAACATATCTATAGTTTGAGAAAATAATATTATAGTTAAAATTTAACCATGTGCTTTATTTTAAAAGGAAATAAAAAAAATCAAGTTTTCCGTATTTTATAATAACTCAAATAAGAAAAAAAGAGAGTACTCCGAATACTTTAGAGAAGACAAATTCATATATGACCTTTGGATACACGTTTAGGTAATGCTTTGTTGAATTTGAAAAAATTAACTTTAAGCTTTTTTAATAGTTTTTTCTACGACTTAAAATAGTATTTATATATGATGAATATACAATAATATTATATATCCAAATTTATTTCATATTACTTCAAACACAGATAAATATGAATTCTTTTTTTTTATCTAAATTAGAGTTTTCTTATATATTTATTTGTGTAATCATTAATTGCGTACTTTTTTTAACACTTTAATTTTTCTAATATTTTCCAACTTCTTCTATTTTTTCCAACTTTTTCAAATTTTTTCCAGCGTCTAACTCTGAAATTCTAATCCAAAGGAATATATTCTCATTTCATGAATTTTAATATATAAACACCATGAAAGAATTGAGTCTTTTGTAAAAAAACATTTACTTATCAATCTATAAAAAATGTGAAAAGATTTATATTTTAAATGTGAAACTTAGACTATAGTCTTCAGGAACACCATTTCAGAGAATGTTTCTTTAGTGTATCTAAAGTCCAAAAAAATTAAGTGGATCTTCTAATAAAAATTTAATTTTTTACAATTTTTTTGAATGCCTATATTACAATGTAGTATCTATTTATACAGAAATTTCAAACTAATAAAGTTTATAGAATTACTGTCCGCACTGAAAATCGAATCTCATTTGGAAGAACTATAACAATATCATTGGACTACAAGATCTTTACCTAATGTTTTGCAAAATATTTTTTAAATAAAAACAAAAACCTTTCTACCTACATTATGTAAATACGGAGTCCTTATCAAACTCATCTACCTAAGGTAGAATTTATCATCTTTCATGTCAAAAATGGTTTCTTTTGTGGGGTTGCTTTTCCCAAACAAAACCTCAAATTCTTCCTCCCCCCAAAAAAAAGAAATCTTGAAAAGTCTCAATTTTTTGTTGCGAGCGTGTGATTTACGGTGTGTGTGCTCACATAAGTTTTTCACATTTATTTATACAGAGAGAGAGAGGGAGAGAGGGAGGGAGAGGGGGGAGAGAGAGGAGCACAGTGATTCAGTGAACAAAGGATGAAGTTCTAGAAATGGGTTTCTCCTCTCTTCCACGTTTCCTCGATTTCAAGATCAGATTTTCAGTTTTTGTTCTTACTGATGATGGAGTCGTGATCGCCCTTCTCACCTGATTTCGTACTTATTATATTTCCAGTTTTGGGGGCGGGATTTATTCAATAATTTATCCATCTGAAATTTGATTGATTTGGCGTTGGGGTTTTAGAGATGGGGGGATGTGTGTCGGTTCCGAATGCCTGCCGCGACAGAAGGATGAAGAGCCGGAGGAGGAAGAAAGCCGCCGGCAAGAGACCGCCGGCCACTTCCCGTTTTCCTGATCAGCCGTCTGATAGAGCTGACAAGGCTTCTCCGATGGGTCGGTCCCACAACAACCCTAATTTAAGTGGTTCGTGTTTCATTCATTGATTTGATGTTCTTCTTACAGTGTTGGTAGACTATAGAAGTGAAGTAGCCATTTGAGCTGGTTGATCTTATGGAATGGAGTTAGATTAATCCATTTGGGGGTTGGGATTGGGGTTGGGGTTTTTCTTTATTGGACTGGTTCAATTGAGCTAATGGTTCGTTTTGCCGGAATGAATTGGAAACATGAAAGCTTGAAAGCTGCATTTTTTACTCTAAAGGCAGGTAAACCGCGCACTAGGCAAACCATTTGGGGTGGTTTTACTTAGAAGTTAGAACACCTTGAATGGGGATTAAGCTGAATTCTTGAAGGGTGGGGTGGTTAGGCTTTTCAGAACTGTGGGTTGTAGTTCAAAGAATTGTGTTTTTTGTCTAGATATAGGCATATGGCATCCGTTTGGTGTTAAAAGTATCTGCACCTTAAAAGAATTTATCCAAAACTATGATGCCCGCTTGACCCATAATGTTCATATATCATTGTCACAATTTGATTCCAGTTTGTAAGATCATATATGAGGTGATTTTATGAACTTTTGCACATATTCTTTTCTGGATACAAAAAGGCGTGAAGTCAATGAATTGGTTTAGTATACTAGCTCTTGAGCTATGGCAATTTGTGTATGAAGAGTATATAATACATTAGTACTACCTTTCTTCCCAAAAAAAGATGATTTTTTTATAATGCCTAAAACAATATTACAAACATGACTTTTTTTGTGTGGAAGTGAGTAATGGTTTATGCTGACATTGATGCTGTTGAGCTTTTGCACGTTGCTAAAGATTGGTCATTTATTGACAGAGAGTGACAATAAGGGACTTCGTATCATATTCTTTTTAATAGAAGATGTC
Organism: Cuscuta australis; assembly: GCA_003260385.1. Taxonomy (NCBI): domain Eukaryota; kingdom Viridiplantae; phylum Streptophyta; class Magnoliopsida; order Solanales; family Convolvulaceae; genus Cuscuta; species Cuscuta australis. The sequence continues at coordinate 2,243,513 of NQVE01000195.1, forward strand.
ATTGAGTTCGTGCAGTGCTAGGCCGTTTAACTGTGGTAGCTTAAAAACCAACATAAGCATTATTATTTATTAGCACAATCGTGTTATGGTGTTTATAAGGTAATGTAGTTCAAAATAATCACGGCAACATACCCAAGTTAATTTTTCATTCACATCTCTAACGAATAAAGTCCTGGCTTATTGAAACTGATCAAGCATATATTCTTGATTCTTACACACTTACCATACTTGTTTGGTTTTCTAGTCAGAAAGTGGAGATTAGGTGATATAGTATTAAGTAATTTTGAAAACCCATGAGAGATTACTCGATCATCCTTCTCAGTGATCCATTATTCTCTGGTTCAATTCGTCACATCTGTCCTTCTCTATAGTCTGATACATTCATGATTGCATTAGGGTTGTGCTATGGGTTGAACACATTTGAATCATTGAATATCTTTGTTATCCGGATTAAGATTTATCATATAATGGTGCCAACAGGAAGCATTGAGGAAGCATGGTATGATTCTGCTACCATGCTTGAATCTGAATGCAGCGATGAGGAATTTCAGAGTGTGACTGATGGTATGCATTTCTGTTGCACTAGTTCTCAGTGATGAGGACTACAATTTTTTTGTTGACGAGGACTCATTTTTTGATGTTACTTTCTTCAGATGTTCACTCTCTTAATGGGTCTGAAGCTGAGCATGCACATAGGCACGGGAATTCATCGACTAGCCATTCTGCTCGTAGTTCTGTCAGTGGAAATGCCAAAACTAACACCCATCCACACAGCTCAATGCATCCAAAAGATGCTGATTATGAAATCTCTCCCTGCACAAATGAAAGTTGTAGCAGGAGCAATGGCTTGTTTGATGATTGTGGGATCCTTACCCATAACTGTCTTCCATGTCTTGCCACTGCTGTTGTTCCTGTTGAGAAGAGAAGATCCACCGACTCCAGTCCTCCCCCAAGTGCTAGGAAGAAAGCTGCTTTAAAGCTGTCTTTCAAATGGAAAGAAGGACATCCTCATTCCACATTACGTGAGTCTATCGATCCACACTTTGTTCCTTTTAATCTTATCGCACCAGCTGACCAGTTCAAACTTTTTTCCCCTGTACATCAACGACTCACTGAGTCCTATGCTGCTTAAGGGTGCACTCCTCTTAAGGAGAAATTCCCATGATACCGAATTCCTGAACTCATTGGTGATGGCTGATAAGTCTGCCATTTTATCAGTAATCTCTGCTTCATACTGACATTCGTACTGCAAAATGATTTTCCATACCTGAATGCATATGTTGATGAAGACTATATTAGAACAAAAGCAAGACACTGATTTCTTATCTATTGCAGTGTCATCCAAGTCGCTTCTACTAAGACCAATTGCTGGTTCCCAAGTTCCATTCTGTCCCATAGAGAAGAAAATGCCAAACAGTTGGTCTCATATTGAAGCCGGGACATTTAGGGTTCGCGGAGAGAACTACTTGAAGTAAGTGATTCCATACTCATTGCGTCATTCCTTCAGATTGTACATTTGCAAATTTAGTTATCCTTCTCATATTCTAACTTAAGCAATCCTTCTTTCTCTTTTGGTTTGTGTTATTCTTTGGCAGAGATAAGAAGAAGGAATTTGCTTCAAACCATGCGGCATATTACCCTTTTGGAGTTGATGTATTTTTGTCTCAGAGAAAAATAGAGCACATTGCTAGGCTTGTGGAGCTTCCTATTACTGAATCTTCAGGGAGGCTTCCACAAATACTTGTGGTGAATTGTCAGGTATGGAGTGTAATTTTTTTTTTAATATTTATGGCTGTCACTATAAACCTTTTATTCGTTATTTGCTTCTGTTACGGTTGCAGCATGGTTAAACTTCATTTTGCCATTTGAACTTTATCCTTTCTTTACCTACTCTAAGACTGTATGCCGATAACATGCAATTTCCGTATTGTAGATACCATTGTATCCGGCCACAATCTTTCAGAGCGAAACTGATGGGGAAGGAATAAATTTTGTCTTGTACTTTAAGCTTTCAGAAAGTTATACAAAACAGCTTCCATCTCATTTTCAAGAGAGCATAAGAGTAAGTTTGAGCTGCCATTACTTCCAATTATGTTCTATACTGCTCCCTCCATCCCCAAAAAGAGTCCTATTTGAAAACTTATTTTTGTCCCAACAAAGTGTTGTATTTGAACAAAGAAGGTAATTTTCATCATATTTAATGTTTTGCTTAAAAAGTAAGTGTCCTAAACAATCTGAGTGTGTACCTTTGAGAAACATGACTATTTTCACGGTTAGTACAATGAGTTTATTGGTGATCTTCATCTTTCCTAGCTGTGTTCTTATTTACTTTTTTGCATCAAATAAACAGAGACTAATTGAGGATGAAGTGGAGAAGGTGAAGGGGTTTCCTATGGACAGTATAGTACCTTTCAGGGAAAGGTTGAAGATTTTAGGCCGTGTAGCAAACGTGGATGATCTGCCACTGAGTGCAGCAGAGAGGAAGCTTATGCATGCATACAATGAAAAACCCGTGCTTTCGCGTCCTCAACACGAGTTTTACATGGTAGGCCAAATCCAAGTTCTGTCTGTGAAGAACCAATGGTCCATATCCAAAGAACAAGTTTTTTTTTTATACAGCTACCTGTCTGATTATTTTGCAGGGAGAAAATTATCTTGAGATTGATTTAGATATGCACAGATTCAGTTACATTTCCAGGAAGGGGTTTGAAGCATTCTTGGATAGATTAAAGCACTTCAATTTAGATTTTGGCCTCACAATTCAGGCAAGTTAAAATTAGCCATAGAAAGTTTCTTCATCACTTTCATTATTTGATGACACTAATAAAATTTGTTGTTTTTTTTCTATCTTCTTTTTCTCTAATCGATCAACCAGGGCAACAAATCTGAAGAATTGCCCGAGAATATGTTGTGTTGTGTACGTTTAAATGAGATCGATTACGCGAATTATCAGCAACTCGGATTGAATCAAGATCTGTTTGAATAGGTGCACGAATCGTGCAAAACTCCATGGATCATTGCACATAAAAGATCATTCTTTTTTTTCGGTCTGCAAACTTTTGTTATCGCCAAAACTTTTGAAGTATCAGAAATGCCGAAGCAGTCGTCAGAGAAGGAAATAGCAATGTGGAACTGAACTGGAGCTGAGCATAGTAAGACTGAACCTGAGATTTCATTGTTCAATTCATTGTTTCATAGATCAATCTCTTTAGTTAAGGTCTAATTTGGGATTGCAAAACCTCTTTGCTGGAATGAAACACATTTTACAAATTAAGGCGCGGAAGTGATTTTTGATTTTTTTAAAGTCACAAGTGTTTGACATTGGTGTTAGAAAATATGGCGTAGATTTTTTATTGTCTATAAAGAATATTTGTTCTGGGGTTCCAATGACTTCACAATCTTGGCATAATTTAGGGTTTGAGAATGATGGGTTCAATTCAATTGTACTTTGATAAAATGATTCTTTCTTTCTCAAAATATTTTAGAAGATCCTTTCTTTACCAACATATTTTTAAAAGATCCTTTCTTTCTCAACATGCTTTACAAGATCCTTTCTTTCTCAATGCATATTTTAAAAGATTCTTTCTTTCTCAACGTATTTGGTTCTAAAAAGTGGGAAGAAAAAGTGTTTTCTTTTTAAATACAGAGTATAAAAAGTATGTCAAACAAATTAATTTGAGAATGGAACAATATTTGATAATTTTCATTGGTTATGCATCACTAAAAAAATAATAGCATTATTGAATAATCATAAATTTTTTAATAGGATGGAGGAAGCAGGATGGGTGGTGACTTTGGTAATCTTCATGTTTTAGATTTATTGAGATGGATTTTTTTGAACAATATTTGGGTTTTCCCTAAATAATATTCTCGTTTGGATTACAAAGTTTGATTCAATTAGTTTTTAATTTGAATTTTGTAAAAATTGATATGGAATTAAAAAATAAAATTTATACATTTATCAAAATTGTAACAAAAGTTCTACAAAGTAAAAAAATAATTGTCAAATGATGAATAAAAATATTGAAATAAAGAAATATAATTTGATCATGCGAATAACAAAAAGAAAATTAAAAAAGGCCAAGTAAGTTTTATACTCTTTTTGTTCAAAAATATTCCTTCAATTTGAAAGAAAGGTTTCATATATTTTTTCCTGTCCCATAATAAAGTTTGGTTTTCCTTTTGAATTTTTTTTCATGATTTACATCATTTTTCTCTAAGTTATATAACTTTTAGTCATTTAGTTGCATCCTTCATATAGTATTCGTCCCAATTTTGATTACAATTTTTTTCTTCTCTCCGTCTCTCTATTAGAGTTTTTTACAAAAACAAATCTAATAAAACAAATTTTCACAACATGATTTTATTAAAATGACGATCAAAACTTAACGAGTTCGATAAAAAAAGTTAAATTGAACACATATTCCACCATGTATGTAATTGTCTACTTTGAAATGGAATTGAAGTGTAAAATACTCAAACATTGTCTCCTTTTCAAGGTAGCGTGTTATTTCCTTCTCTAATTTGTTTCTTCTTGGAATCTTTTTGTGACAAGACCTATAGAGTTTTGCTCCAACATTTCTTCCTTCCTAGAAATTGTTTGTTCACATGTCTTCTTCACATACATCAAAGGGAGATCAATCAATGATGCCTTTAAAGTTTGGTATGGTTTACATAGACAAATAATTCACCCTATTATCAATATTTTTAGGATCATACATGATGTGCAACAAAGAAAATTAGATGCTCCCTAGTCCTTTTGTCCCTAATTTGATTATAATTTGAGAAATTTACTTAAATAGAACTAAAACCTAATGACATTTCTATATAGAACCATATGTTTTTATTTCTTAAAGTAGGACCATTAGTAATTATTCAATGGACATTATTCCTTCCAGTAGACATTATTAAGTATTATTTAGGTAATAAAAAAGTTTAAGTCATTTTTTTACAAATCGGTATATCAATAGGAAATAAAAATTACATATTAAAAAAACTACATCAAAAGTTCCACAAAACTAGAGGTGATAAGAATATTTTAATTTATCAAATGCTTAATGAAATTGCGTAAATAAACAAAAGTTATCAAAAATAGAGAAAAAAATTGCAATAAATTTGGGATTTGGGGACAGAGGGAGTAAAACTTATCTGTGTAGCGCATAGAAACAATTCAGGAACATATTTTGTTCGTGAATTTAGCACCTGACTTACACCACAAGCAGATCTAACTATATAGACGGAGTAGTTTGTATCACGGCTATACACGATGATAAGTATTAAATAAAATTTCACACGCTAATGACAAGTTATTTGGGTCAAAATTTAATTACTCCCTCTGTCCGGGAATATTCTTTCCGGGTTGACTTGGCATGTTTATTAAGGAGTAATAAAAAATGCCAAATTTCCAAAAATGCACATATTATAAAATTTTAAATCTCCTTTTCTTATTAAAAAAGTAATAAAAAAGTGGATTAGAGATAAAATAGAAATGTATTATTGAAATTTATCCTTAAAAAGTATATTAAAATTATTGTAGATTAGAGATAAAATAGAAATGTTTGTTTGTGTTTTCGTTTTTTTGTTTTCGATTTTGTTTGCCTTATCTTTTTTTCTCGGTATTTTAGTATTAATTGTTTGTTTGTTTAGGACAACTTTTTTGTGAAGCTTTTTTGTTTTTTGTTAACACGTCTTTTTTTGAGTTTATGTTTTATATGTTTGATATTTTCTGTTGTCTTATTTTTTGTTTTTGTAAAAAATTAAACTTAATAAAAAAAATAAACACAATAAGCTCAAAATAAATACTCTCTCTGTTCCTAAAATATTGACACAGTTTGACCAAAGTCAAACTATTGCATCGTTTAACCATAAATTAAATATATTTTACAATGATTAAATATTATAAGAATTTGAGATTTTAAAACTATATACTAAAATAATCTCATTTTTACTAAATTTACATTATACCTAAAATAATCCCATTTTTATTAAATTGACAAAAAAATCAAAATGTGACAATCATTTAGGGGCAGATGAGTAAAAAAAGAACACGTGGGGAGTGGGGTTGGGGTTGAAAAACAACAAGAAGGGAGGTAGGTGGGAGTGAGGGGAGGCTTTGATGAAGAGGAAGAAAAAAGGGGGTGAAAGTGAGAAAAAAACTGTTTCTTTGATGCACCTTGAGTGTATACTAATTTTTATAGAATTCTCACATTTAAATATATTTTTATTTTTTAAAAAAAATAATTATTTATTTAAATAATAAAGATATGCTTATTTTGCTCATATGTAGGTACATGGTGTACCTTAGGTCCACCATAGATTTTGCCAAGAAAAAAAGGGCTCAAAGAAGAAGAAAAACAAGAGAGTTGGAGGGGAGAAGAAGGAAAGAAATGAAAGTCAAATTGAATAGTATAAAGATTATAATAAATTTTTAAAATGATCCTTTGTAATAAATTAGTTTTCTATTTAGTCCTCAATAAAATGTAATTATCTATGTGGTCCTTTATAATTGAGATTTATTACTTAGGTAGTCTTTCATAAATAATATTACTCAAACGATTATTAATTAAATGATATTTTGGTATTTCTATTATACGGAGTATAAATTTATAGTATATTCTCAAAAATGGTTATTTCTAAATAGTTAAATGTAAAATTAAAACAAAAATTTAATTAATGATCGTTTGAGTAATATTATTTATGAAAAACTATTTCAGGAAACACTTCATTAGAAATGAACTATAAAAAACATATAAACAAAAATTTAAAATTAATATAAAATATCCTCAATTAATTATGACTTGAGTAACATTATTTACGAAGGATTATCTAGAGAATAAATCTCAATTATAGAGGATCATGTAGGTAATTAAAACTTATTGGAATTGATTTCGGTAAACATCTTATTAGAGGGGATTATTTTGGAAATTTACACAAAGAAATATAAAAGTTTATTTTTGGCCCAAATGAGGAACTGGCTTCACATGTCCTTTGTGAAAGGGTTTCCAAATTTCAGAAATGGGACTAAAGCAGGGAAAAATAGTAAAATAAGAGTAAAACATTAAAAATATATCAAAATAAAAATTTTCATGTTTTCATTCCCAAAATAAGATTTACAATGTATTTACGTTACCAATCATGACCATATACATTACCAAAAAGTATAATAACATACATATGTAGAGTGTCACATTACCACAATGTAAACTCCTATTTAAGGAATAAAAACATAGAATTCTTATCTTAATACTTTTTCTCTATATTTACTTTTAATTAGAGTGATTTCTTAGTAAAGTATGAGTAAAATATTGAAAACATGCTAAAATAGTAGTTTCATGTTTTTATTTCTAAAATATGAGCTAAAATGCATTTAAAGTGTCAATGATGACCATATATTATCAAAAAGTATTGTGAAATGTCTATTTACAGTGCCAAATTACCACAATGCGAACTCCTAATTTGGAGATAGATAAAAACATGGAGCTCTTATTTTGATATTTTCTCAATGTTTTACTCATATTAAGAGTAAATTCTTTTCAGGTGTCTTTGTGATAGAAAATAAAGATTAGGTATCAACGTGAGAAATAGCTAAAAGTTAAAGTGCCATACATGAAATTTCTCTCAAAATAAGAGTTATAATTAGGGATGCGCGCGGTCCGTGATACGACTGAAACCTATCAATGATTGTTTTTAGAGTAAATTCCTAAAATAGTCCTTTTTAATAAGGTGTTTTTCAAATCAATCCTTAATAAATTTTAATTATTTATTTGGTCCACTATAATTGAGTTTATTCCCAAGATATTTCTTCGTAAATAATGTTACTCAAATAATGATTAATTAGGAGTATTTTGGTATTTTTTATCCGCTAAATTTAGAATTAATTCTTAAAATGATCATTTATAATGAAGTGCAGTCCCTAAATGATTTTTTCTAATTAAATATGTGTATTTGATTTGAAAATTTAAATTTTTTTAAATAAGTTTTAAATAATTCATGAATTATTTATAGTCAATGTATTTTTTAAATTTTACATTTAGTTGGATAGAAATGACTGTTTTGATAATATACTTTGATGGTGTAAATATAGATGGGTGTGTTGACCGGTTTTGACCTGGACACACTCAACCCGTAATATAATACATACAACAAGAACACAAAGTATGACCTAGACTGGGTAAATCTTCTCAGTCCGAATTATATTTCTTACTCTATCTCAAGAGTGTACCTTTTAGTGAACTAAAACTTGGGTCCCCTCCTCTATCCACAGGCCACAATCATCATATTTATAGAGAAGGATTTGTGACCTTCCCCTGATTATCCATGGACAAAATAGGAAGCCCGAAGGAAGATCACTATTCAATCAATGAATTTAGTAGCTACAAGCCAAAACACTGTTCAATCAAAGACTAGAGATGGATATTCTCAATCCAATCAATCCTGCAAGATGACAAACATCTCTTTCACTGCATGCCTCGTGACAGATGAGCGGCGAGGTGGTCCCTCAATCTTTGGCGTGGTTCGTCATGCCTAAGAGACTGGACCAATGTTAGTCAAGTAAAGTGACATGACCGGTCACCTTTCCTCAAAGGTTACCTGGTCATTTCTTGAGTTCAACCTGTCTCTTTGGTCTTATGGAATATCCTTCGTAATATTAAGTGACATTTTGGCTATCGTCCAAAATGTGACCGGTCACTTTTTGAGGAAAGTGACCGGTCAACTTTCGACCCGTCTCAATAGAAGAGTTTGCCTCATTTTGTAATCATGGAAAGTGACTGATCAACTTTTGACCTCTCCCTTTCGGTGATTCGGGCTGGGTATAAGGATATACCAATCATACTTAAATTTGGATGAACAAAATATCAAAATATCTCCCAATTAATCATTATTTGAGTAACATTATTTACGAAGGATTATCTTGAGAATAAATCTTAATTATAGAAGACCACGTATGTAACTAAAACTTATTGAGAACTGATTTGGGAAAAAACTTTATTACAAAGGACCATTTTGGGAATTACTTTTGTTTTTATTTAAACGGTTCAATATTGGCACGTAATGAACTCTAAACCATTCGATATTATTCCATTTCGAAACAAAACGATACAATACCATACACATCAGCTTTGCCGTGTGCCTGCGTTGCAAAGTGGGGTAGCTCGCAACTTGCCACTCAAGTCAGCTCACCTTTCTCTATTACAGTGTTTCCCTATTTACTAGTGGCATTGCAGGGCATGGCATTGAAGTACTTTGTCATTGTTTATGTTCTAAGTTGAACCAATAAATTATATGACCAGTGAAAGTATGACATTGTATGCAAGTATTTTTTTTATAGAAAAATACTAGCGTGCCTCCAAATGGTTATTATTATGAGTACACTCAAACTTTACATAAATGATTATCATCATGATATTTGGCAAAGTTTGGATGCACGGATACTAACAACTATTGAGACACTCTAACATTGTGTTTTATTATAATGTCTCCAAAATTATTTTAAGTGATGGATTGACTATTGACATACACCTTCGTGGCTTCGTGTGCAAAAAGAACTCTACTTTTTTAAATTACTATTGTACAAGCTCCATTAATGACTACGACTTCCCAGAATCACCAAATCATGTGCTAATCATTAACCTATTGAGTATCTATTTAAAGGATTTGGAAATTGTTTTAAATATAATTACAACTAGATTAGATAAAATTTTTATAAAATCACATCAAACTAGAGGAAAAAAACAAGCTCTAAATAGTTTTAATAATAACAATATTAAGTAATAGTCATATTACAATGAGCTGAAACAATCAACTACTCGCAATTTATCCCCTTTTGCACATTCCAAATTTTGAAAAAAATTGATCCAAAATTGAACATACTATATGATTTATGCTCATCTAGCAATGAATCCCATATCAAGTTGCCGCATGAAACAATATTGATCAATCTAAGATCAAAATTTAATTTACCTCTTTTTAAATCACTCTCCTGGACGGTCTAGGAATACCTAAGATGAAGTTCATCTTTTTTTGTTATTGGCTTCCATGAGAAATGGGAGACGTTGCCGATCTGGCCGATGCAACTGTGGGGCTACCTATTGCGGCAGGTAGTTCTCTTTCGACGTTCTCAAAATTGGCTTTTCCCATTAGCATCTTGATTGCTATTTGAGCAACATCCGCAAACCACTCATCCTCGGGAAGCACGCTGTGAAAATATTGTAAATCATATATTCCTTTTCTTAAAAAGAAAACGGGCCGGCGAAGTGTAAAAATTTATATTGAGATATATAGAACACATTTTGTGACATTGAGGAGAAGAAAGCTCTTTAAAGTTATAATTGGAGAATGAAGATAATTAATAAAAGTAACAATACCTGTAAGGGTCAATGTTAGTGGCAGCCACAGCTTCAATAGCTTTGGCTATAATGTTTTTGATGACTTGGTGTAGGTTTCTAGACAAGTACCTCCCTTGGGATGCAAACAGTATCACAAACTCCATGTCCAAATAAAACTGCAACAATATTGTGATGTGAGGTAAAAGACATAGTATAGTTAATCAATGTGTTTTTTTTTTGTAGAGAGGCAATTAAAATACCCACTAACCTAACCACCTTGGAATCATTTTTTTAAATTCTAAAGTCAACTAAATTTGGAAGGTGTAATTGTAAAGGATAGAATGTTGGTTCGAGTCGGGGCGGGGTGATGAGATTTACTATAAGTTACGAGATAAGAATCATCAATTTTATGATCGAAAAATTATATGGGCCTCAATTAGAGTCAATGTCATAGGATGACATGGGGTTCTAATATCAAGAGAACCACCCTTTGGATGATTCTTATCTTCTAACTTACAGTAAAAACTACTTTACTTATAAATGAAATCACATCATATTAGACTAGATTAAATCAGATCTTCAAAAAAGAAAAGAGGAAAATTAAACCTGTTGAAGTCCCAAAGGACCTAAAGGACGTGGGCCATCCTTAATTTCTTCCCAAAAGGTCTGGTCTTCGGAAAGCCATAGGATGACTGTCTCAGTGAGTCTCACCAATAGCATTGTTGCAAACCTCTCTCTTCCCACAAACATTTCCAATGCAATGTTTGCAATTCTTGTCAACTTGTCAAACAGTTCCTTTAGAGAAAACAATAGAATCAGACATAACGAAAAAAAAACTAATTCAACCAAAAACTCACAAATAATTAACTCAACAAGAACTAATTAAGCTCGTGATTACAGATTCAAATGATGATGTTGAATTGAAATCGTGACCACTGTGTCAGTAAGACTCTCATGCTATATCAATGAACTATCTCAACGAAAAACTTGTGTTTGCAATTGTAGATAAAAAAAATTTTGAGTTGAAGGGCATCAGAAATTGCAAGACGAAAAATGTGAAGAAAAAATTATGGGAGCTAGGAGTCAAGGAACCAACTTGACCACATGTTTAAAATTTGTGGCCGTAGGCACATAAAATGTTCTAAACTCTAACATGTCTCTCACCTGTAAACAAAATTTATTTTTGCTTCAGTATTACACGTGAACATTAATTTTTTTTCAAAACCAGGTGAGAGTGAGGGTTCGAACTCGTGATGATCTTTAGGCCAATAAGGTCATGACGCCATATATTCAAAAATACCACCAGACATTGTACCAAATCGAGAACGGGTTTTCAAATGTTTCCCGACCCATTTTAAAAAAATGAGAATAAAAAATCCTTAACAAACCATTACTACTATAATATTAAATTAAGAGTAAATTGTATAATTGATCCTTTATAACTTGGAAGTTTTCCTATTTAATCTTCTGTTATCAAATATTATCCCGGTAGTCCTTTTATAGTTATCTTTCCACAAATAATCCTTTTTTGATCTTCTATCATGTTGGTGTTAATTTGAGGGCTAAAAGTGTAATTTCACAATGATAATATATCCTTCTTGTCATATACAATTCCAAAGATCGTTCTTGATGCATCATTTGTGATTAGACTCGCTTTCTACTAACACCATAGTTTACAAATGTGGTCTATCGTCAGAATTCTAGCCCACAATCTTAGTCATTATTTTTATGTTATCCGTCTAACAAATATCAGAATACGTCACTCGACACATGGTTGATGTCATATTATACTTTTAGCTTTTAAATTAACACCAACATGACAGAAGATAAAAAAAGACCATTTTTGAAAAAGCACCCATAAAAAAGGACTACGAGGATAATATTTGATAATAGAGGATTGAATATGGAAACCCACTTGTTATAAAAGATCAATTATGAAAACACCCTAGTTAATTAATATATTAACTATACATTTTCATTTGTTAGTTTGAAATTAGTATCACACCCGTGCGTTGCACGGGTCATAGTTACGGTACTAACTTAAGATCATTTTTAGGAATATAAATTGGTATATAATGGAATATAGAGATTTCATTATTTTAAAGTACAAAAGTAAAATGATTTACAAATTTCGAAAGACTTCTTTATAAACTACATCACTCGTATGTATAATTTGTGTGAGCATTCACTTCGTTGTATATCAGAATATTTAAGCCATTGCGATTTATTACTTTTTAAACTGCAACATACACTTTCTCATGACTAAATACCAGTTTCCGTAATAATAATTCAATATGTTTCAGATATTGTTCTTGATAATAATTCAACAATTTGACTTATCTAAGTAATAATTCAACATATTAATGTATTTATTTTGAAATTTGTATTTTTTTTAATTTTATTTTCGTATTTAAATGGTACCATTAACTTACCCTATGGTATTTATTTTCTATTTTATTTTAGATCACTTACCATTTTTACACGTATCCATGCTTGTAAATTATAGTATTAATAGTATTTATTTTAGAATACTTATACCATTGTTACATGTTTCCATGCTTATAATATTAATAGTATTAATTTATAATTTTTTAATTTTTGCATTTAAATGGTACCATTTGCTTAGTGTACTATATTTATTTTTTAATTTATTTTATAACACTTACCATTTTTACACGTTACCATTCTTGTAAATTGTAGTATTAATTGATAGTATTATTTTGTAGTTTCTATTTTACTTTTTTTATTTAAATGGTATCATTTACTTACCGTACCGTATTTATTTTCTAATATATTTTAGAATACTTATCTTTTTAATAATTATTTTATTTTCTAATTTATTTAGAACACTAACCTAAATTATTTTTAGAACACTTACCATTTATTTTATTTTGTGTTTAAAAAATAAAATACCGTATTTATTTTCTAATTTTCTAATTTGAACACTTACCTTTTTAAAAAAATCATGTTTTTAAAGTATAGCATTAATATTAATTTTGCAGTTTTTTAATTTATTTTCGTATTTAAATCGTACTAATTACTTACCAAAACACATTGTTTTCTAATTTATTTTAGAACACTTATCATTTTTAGATGTACTCTCTCTGTCCCTAAATAGATTGCAATTTTTTTTCTCTCCTCTCGATAACTTTTGTTTGTTTACGCGATTTCATTAAGTATTTGATAAAATAAAATATTCTTATCACTTCTTGTTTTGTAGAACTTTTGACGTAGTTGTTTAATATGTAATTTTTATATCTTATTGATATATCAATTTGTAAATAAAATGATTTTAAAAAGTAAGAAATTTTACTCCGTAACCCGCAATTTGTAATCAAATTGGGGACGGAGGGAGTATTCTATTTTCTCTTTTATTTTAGTTCACTAACCTAATTTATTTTTGAAAACTTACCATTTATTTTATTTTCGTTTTTAAATGGTGCTAATTGCTTACCATACCACATCTATTTATTTTCTAATTTTCTAATAAGTACATTTGTTATTTTTAAAACGTTTCCATTCTTTTAAATTATAGTATTAATATTAATTTGTAGTATTTTATTTTATTCTTTTATTTAAATGTTATCATCTACTTACCGTACCATATTTATTTTTTAATCTATTGTAGAAAACTTACCATTTTTACGCGTTTGTGCTTGTAAATTATAATATTTTTGAATGATAGATAATTAATTTGTAGTTTGTTTGAAATAAATCATTTTAATCCTGCCCATACTATATTAATTTGTAATTTTTAAATTTTATTTTAATATTTAAATGCCAGTGTATTTTATTTCCATACTTCAATTCTCCGATGGTTCACTACTATTTAATTTAATTTAATTTAAATGCTTAAATGGTGTAACATTTAAATAAAAATAAAAATAAAAACATACTTAAAATGGAAGGAAAACATTAAGGTAAAATAATTAAACTACCATTTATGTTGTCAACACTTTCCATATATGAGTGTCATGCATGGGCGGGAAAAAATTCATGTCTTTTTAAATAATGTATAGATGTATAGATATGTTTAACTCTTATTTCTTTACGAGAAAAGTGTACTGTTTACCCTCGAACTCTTTGGAAAACTGTATAATTTACCCCTCAACATTAAAAAGTGCACGGTTTATCCTCAAACTCTTCGAACATTATACAATTTACCTCTGAATATTAAAAAGTACACCAAATACCGCCGAACAATATAAAACGTGGCATGGTTGGTCCTAAAATTCCCTTGTGATTCTCCAAAATACCCTTCCCCAAAAATATCTTCTTTATTTAAATGTTCAGGGGTAAACCGTACAATTTACGAAGAATTCATCGGTATTTGGTGCACTTTTTAATGTGCATGAGTAAACCGTACAATTTCTAAAGAATTCAGGGGTATTTGGTGTACTTTTTAATGTTCAGAGATAAACCGTACAATTTTCAAAGATTTCGGGGGTAAACGGTGCACTTTTCTCACTTCTTTACACTACATTTGGTTCTTGGAATTACAAAGGAAAAGAAAAAATGGTTTTCTTTTATTTTCATCACTAAAATAGAAGAAATTTGGTTTATTAAGTATTCTCATTTTTTTTCCATCCATTTTTTTCTTTTTCTCTCTAACCAAAATGAAAAATTACTCTCTTCTATTTTCTTTTCTTTTTCTCATTCAGATTTCTCGAATCAAACATAGTGTTATAGAGACATTGTCTCACTTAATCTTAACTTTGTAAATTACTTTACAACTCAATTTTTTTATAAAAAATCAAATTACACTTATGATTGTTTTAAAAAATACAACAAGATGATTGAAAGTTAGTGCATAGTCGTACCTGATATATTGGAGATGGGAACCATTCTGGCTCTTCTCCGCCTTGGTCCAAACTGAGATACATATCGGCATTCAGTCGAACGGCGCCATCTTCCGTGAAAATAAGCTCAAGCGCGTGCTGTCTGCAGAAGCTGTCACGCAATTGATCCACCAGCCGCTGGAGCCGCCGCTTCAGCTCCCTCTGCTCCGGAATCCGCCTGTCCGACGACGATCTCTTAGCGGCGGCGTCATCCATTCTACTGACCTGGTGATTCGAAGGCGAGAGTTTCGCGGCGGCGCGTGGGATCAGTTCGTCGGCTAATAAGACCGCGTTGGCTAGCAACGCCGTCTGCTGGGCCTCGGTCTCCGCGATTCGGACGATCCGGTGTCCGGATCCCTCTACGGATTCGGTTTCCATTGAACCGGGGAGGGCGTTTATCAAGAGGTTGATGTATACGTTGAATGTCTGTAAGATCCCTTCCAGGGCTTGATGAGATAGCCTTAATCTCTCCAGAGGACTAATGTCTTCACAGAGTTCCTGAGAAACCAACCACACTAAAACAATACTCAGGAGTACACTCACTATGATGCTTAGTTGCTTTTGGTGCTTCTCTTGAATGGGTTCTTTAAAACCTAATCCAAGTATTGTATTGAATGAGGCATAACATTTCACTAAATGAAACGCGCTAGGGGTACACTGCAGTGTATCCCTAGCACGATACATACTATGGGTACATTGGTTTGTACACAAGTGTGTAGACCATATATAAAACCCACTCCAACCTTTTGCCTTCTTCGTCCATCGCCATTCACTCTGATGCATTGCTCAACAAAGACAAGCCCTCCGCTCTGAATTCCCTCTTACCGTCACCTCTTTTGTAGTTCATACTCTCCAAGAGTGGTTCTTCTAATTCGAGGTAATTATTGGCAAGTTGTTTGTCAATCCTTGAAATACAAATTGGTACTTATTTCGGTTATTAGTGTGAATGGAACATACGCTTGGTTGTTGAAAAAATATGTTCGTCTTTCTTTTCCTTCTTTTGTCAGTGTAAGTGAAGAATATATCAATCATTCGGCACTGCCTGTGAAAATATTCTAATGAAGAGTTGTTGTTTGTGAACCACTTGCATTTATAATTGTTTGTTGCTGTAAAGTATACTTGTATTGTCCCTCATAGTCTGTGAAGTTCTTAGTAACTGTTCCTCAATGTATGTGAAAAATCGTTTATTGTTCTTTGTTGTTGTTTGTGAGCGACATGTTGCGGTCTATGTTGCACTTATAGTGTTGTCTGTGAACTGTAGCTTACGGGCGTCTGTTGTCTGTGAAAGCATGTTTGACATCTTCTGTACCTTGGTGAATGTAAAATTAGTGTTATGAAGAGTTGTTTGTGAAAGACTTGCATTCATAACTGTAATTTGTTGTCCCTTGAAGTACATTATTTCTACTAATATATTATTATTACTATTTTTGCAGGCCTGTTAACAATGTCCGTACTTGTTCTTCCAAATCAACATTTCCCAAATCAGTACTCCCTCTATTCGGATTATCGTGTGGCCATCACCCATAAATTTGAGAAGTTGTCTGACGCAGAGTTATACTCCTGGAAAATAATCTTTGGGCAATTTTTAAAAGTGCAGATTCAGTTCTTTGGGCAACTGATCCATATCATGTTGCTGCATATAAAACGTGAGCAGCCAAAGGCTTAGCTTTTTTTATTGATAGGAAAGTAGAGAAATTATATTTTGAGGATTGGTATAAGATTACTGATTTGCCAGGCACAAGGGAATTTCCGAATGTTGATGAAGAGGATGACGTTGTGGGCAGTATTTGCAAGAAATTCTTTGGGGCAGCACAGTGAAGTGCACCTTTGTCAGCAACACTCAAATTTGGAGCCGAAGGGTAGTGGTGAGGCCTACGTCAAGGAGTTGGTCCAGTTCTCTATGTTATACTTTGTAGAGTGCTTCCTACTTGCCAAGGACAAAGGTGCTCGTGTTGACTTTTCTCACCTAGAGCTAATTGACAACATAGAAAAGTTTGAGGTGTATTCATGGGGTGATCATCCTACATCCTCAGAGTGAAGCTCATTCATGGGTTGAAGCAAGCTTTTTATGGATTCCCCATTCCACTAGAATTAATATTTTTTCTTTAGAACACCACAAGAAATATTTTAATACTAATATAATGATCCACTTGTTTTAATGGTATTATATTATTTGGTTTGAAATGGTGAATGATTTTTAGATATCGGCATACGAGCAAATTCCAATCCTCTCAAAAGAGAACAATGCATAAAGGCTCGGGAACAATGCATGTGCAATGCAGAACTGGAAATCTGAGAGGTGTCACCAATTTATTGCCTTGATGAAACTCTTATTCACTGAGATTTTTATATTACCAAATAAATCATTGTTAGTGTGTATATATTAAAAATCACTATAACTAGTACAATGCTAGTTCAAATAAATTGCCATGAGCGTGTGCCTGTATTAAAAAGACAATTATAATAATGTTCTTACTAGTTTCTGCCCGTCTCCCCCTAGGATCTCAGTGAATAAGTGTTCCATCAAGGCACTAAACTAGTGACATCTCGTGTATTTCCAATTTAGCATTGCACAAGCGCTGTTTACAAGCCTTGATGCGTAGTTATCTTTAGACAGGATTGCGAACTTCTTATATGCCCATATTTGGAAATCATTCACCATTTAAAACTAAATAGTAGAGTACCATAAAAAGACTTGGATCATTATTTTAGTATTAAAATATTACTTGCCATGAAATTGAGAATCTCTAGAAAGCTTCTTTCAACCTTTTAATTTCAGCCTTAAATCTTTCTTCTGCTCATAAACTTCTAAAGCTGCCCATCTATTGCGGACTTTATGCTTCACTGTGAGGATGTAGGATGACCACCCCATGGATAACCCTCAAACTTCTTCTATGTTGTCAATCAGCTTCACGTGAGACAAATTAACAGAAATATCATTGTCCTTGGCAACTAGGACACACTATGCAAAGTATAACATAAAGAACTGGACCAACTCATTGACGTATGCCTCAACACTACCACTCGGCTCAAAATTTGGGTATTGCTGATGAAGGTGCACTTCACCTCTAGAAATTTCTTGCAAATACTGCCCACATCGTCATCCTTTTCCTCAACTTCTGGAAATTCCATTATGCCTCGAAAACCAATAATCCTGCACCAATCCTCAAAATACTATTTCTCTACTTTGTTATTTATAAAAGACCATAGCTCATCCTCTGAGTGCTTAGGTGTCATATGCAACAACATGACATGGATGAGTTGCCCAAAGAATTGAATATACTCCCTCTGTCCGACAATAAAGTTCTCGTTCACTATTCACAGGGTCAAACTTTATTCACTTTGTTGGCCTATTTTGGTGTTTATGTTATAAAATAATATAGTCATGTTACATCTAGTTTTGTAGATTTTTTCATGTAGTTTTTAAATATGTAATTTTTATTTTTTAATTCCATATCATTTTTCATATAAAATGATTTGAAAATAATTCCAGTCAAACATCGTAACGCGCAATGTGAACTTTATTTGTGGACGGAGGGAGTATGAAAATTGCCCAAAGGAGTACAACTCTGCATCACACAACTTCTCAAATATATGGTTGTTGGCCAACACGATTATCTACAAAAAGAGAGTACTGAGCTGGGAAATTTGATTTGAAGGAACAAGTTGGGACATTGTTAGGAGTGGAGTGCTTGACATTGTACTCCGTCCACATGTATTTGTTCACATTTGACTTTTAGAACTGTTCATCTAAGCACTTTGAGTCATCAAATTTTCTCAATGTGTAAGTCTAAATATAGTCATGTGTGATCTTGTTTGATTTGTCTTAACATATAGATTATTAATATATAATTTTTATAATTTTTTAATATACAAATTACAAAATAAAATGGATTAAAGAAATGCATTGGATGATGTGCAAAAATGAAAGTGGACAAATACAGGGGACGAAGGAAGTATAATATTATTAGGAGTGGAGTGCTTGACATTAAAAGGTGTTTGATATTTGCTTAAGAAGGGATTGAAGCATTGATTTTGAATACAATGTGATATATAAAGGAGAATACACGTAAATATCACTAAAACGTAATGACTTTCCCTAAATAGCATCACATGTATTTTTTTTTTCAATGGATCACTTTTAGTCATTATCCATTAGTCATTATTCAAGTAAAAGTTCGTCGTCACTGGACATTGTGAAGATTATTAAGTGCTATTTAGAGAATAAAATAATTTAAATGTTATCTAGGAAAATAACTTAAGTTTTAGTGCTATTTAATACAAATATTTCATAAATAAAACCCTTGATATTAAAAAAAAAGAAAATGCTCTCAAGGATTGACAAATAAATTGGCCAAAAAATTACCTCGAATTTGAAGAACCACTCTTGGAATGTCTGCACAGAGGAAGAAGGGGAAGGACTCGTCTTTGTCGAAAAATCACCGATGCATCAGAGTGAATGATGATGGTGGAGACGAACTATGGGAGTGAACTTTTATATGGTGTAGACATTGGTGCATATATTTTCTCATTAGCTATTTTTATTTCTCCACCATAGATTTTTTTTTAAATTTTTTTAACAATTGAAGTACCACAACTACTCTTATTTATTTTATTTATTACATCTCACCTACCTCATTTAATACACTCCAACCATTTTCATTAAGGATATTATGGTAAACTTTCACCCTTCTTCAACTCTTCTTAAAAACTACAAAAAGTCTAAACGAGAAGATCTTATGCGGATAGATCGAGGGTGTATTTGTTTTCACTAAATACAGGCATTTCATTGTCTTAAAAATGGTTTGGAATATAAAAAAATCGTTCCATTTGACTATTTGAGTTTAAAAATAAAATAGAAAGATTTGCACTAAATAGCACTAAAACTAAAGTCATTTCTCTAAATAACACTTAAAATGTTTTATTCTCTAAATAGCATTTAATAATGTTCATAATGTCCAGTGATGACGAATATTTACTTGAATAATGACTAATGCATAATGACTAAAAATGCTACATTTAGAAGAAAAACACATTTGATACCATTTAGAAAAAGTTATTATGTTTTGGTGCGATTTAAGTAAATTCCTCGATAAAAAATGCAGACAATCTTTAATGCCACAAACCTGAACCATGGTATTGAATCTGTGTGCACTGGCAGAGAGCTTAGGTTGGGATATCATGGCCGCGGCGAGAGGCGAAGTTCCGAAAGAGCGCGATCCCATAGGCGAATGAACAAGCAGCCAATCGTCCGCCGCCGCGAGTGCGGTGGTACACTGCTCGATCCTTTTCAGGTTGGCGGTCAATGCTCGGTCAACGAAAGGCCTGAAGTGCTTCAGCAGAACCGGCGAAAGGGACAGCCCTCGAGCTTCCAAAAGCGAGCAGTGGCCCAGGCATATCTGGACGCACTCCGCGACGGCTCTCAGCCCTCCGAACGCCGCCGGAGAAGCCAGGACGTGTCTGGTGATGAGCCGCGCGTAGGCCTCCGTCTCGCTCACGGACCACGTCACCAGCTCCGACGAATACGCCGGCTCGTCGTCGAATATCGTCAGCGAATCGCTCGCCCCCTGCGCGATCGTCGAGAACACGAGGTGCGAGAGCGCCGCCGTGTACGCCACCCCGTGCGTCGCGCCGGAGGGGCGGAGCGTCTGCGTGTTGCTCTGTAGCTTCCGGCGGTGCGACGTCAAGAGCAGCGCGTGCGCGTGGGGCCCGTCCCCGAGCCGCTTCAACGCCGTGACGACGGATCGGAGCTCGAAGCCGCTGATGGAGGCCTGGCAAGCGGCGTCCGCCAACAGATTCCCCAGCTTCCGCCTCTGCTCCGCAATGGCGGCCCGCAGCGACGATAAAGCAGACGGAGTTAGTAACGGCCGCCGATCCGTTCCCGCATTATCCGGCGCATTATTGGCCACCTTCTCTGCCTCGTCAAGCGCGTCTAACGCCTCGTCCACGCGCCTCTCGGCGAGTAGCACTTCGAGCGATTCCGTGAAGTGGGCCCTCCACTCGTCGATGGGGGTGGGCTCCACGGCTGATGATTCGAAGCTGGAAATTTCATCTTTTGATAGAGATTCGGGGGTAGAAAGGGAATTGAGATTTGTGGCTTCGGCTAGTCCTTGGATTATGGACGCCCGGTTAGAGAGGTGATTCCTCAACGCTATTAGTTGCCCTTCAAGATCTGATATCTCTCTTGATGTGCTGCATGCATTACATACTAGTGTAATTAACAACAACAACAACAAAAATTATCTCCAGTCTCTGAGTATTTGTTTATCTTTTGACTTTTTAATTAATTATTTTTAATTTTTGACTTTTAATTAAATAATATATATTATTATTAATTAGATAAAATAATATTTTGACTCCAAAGTCAAAATTAACTTGGGGGTATGATCGGGTCGGGGTGGGGGGTTTACCGAGGGATTAGGGAGTAGAAACCGTCAATTTTACGAACGAGCCACTAGAGCATCCCGGGTCATCCCATGACATTAGTTCCCAAAGTCATGGGAACCAAGGGTACTTAACTTGCATACAAGAGTTTAGGTTAGAGCACTGACAATGGTAGTAATGCCCGGGGGTGTTTAACGCCCCGGAGGCGTTAAACACCGCCCCCCGGCGGCGTTAAAGGGGCGTCATCGCCTGCCCATCATTCGTTTGACACGGCTCGGCCCTTCGTCATCCCCCAACGGCTTTTTTAGCCGTTCCCCCCCCCCCCCCCCCAAATTTAAAAAAAATCAAACGAATGACGGGCAGGCGAAATATCATTTACGCATGTATTATTCTTCATAATATGATCATAGAGGATAACAGGTATGCGATTTGTCAATACAACCCAGACGAGGAGGTGTCTATGTACGAAGAAATCACCGAAGTAAAAAAATGACGCAACCGCCAAGAAATTCGAAGCCGAGAGATTCACAATACACTGACGGCGGATTTGATCGAGCATATCTTTAGTCGTTCGAATAATTAGTGATTTCTTTGTACTGTTGTTTTTTTATGTAATTTTTTTTAGGAATGTAATTTTTTTAATGTTTTTTTTATGAATGTAAGATTTTTTTATAATGAATTTAATTTTTTTAATGCACTAGTGTCATTGCGTTTAATTAAAATAATAAATTATTTTAAATTTATTAATTTAAATTTAGAAAATGTATATTTAAAAATGTAAAAAATGAAAGTTTGAACCCCAATTTGAAGCTCCGGGGCTTCATGACCATTTCCAATGCTCTTACCGGATAAAAGCGGAATAATTAGCATAAACACTTTTGCGCATTTCCTCTGCAGAAGCCTTCTTCAATTCCACAAGGTAGTGTAACAAGTGCCTTGTTTCCTGCTCATCCCATATGCACAAATAATTATACACACACAATGAAATTTGATGACACATTTTATTGATTATTATCACTTTCACAACAATAATAATAGATAATTATTGAGAAATTCATTTGCTCATTCATATTTAGTGATGGCATTATACTTGAAGGTGTTTTATAGTGTTATCAAGATAAATGCATCTAATAAAAAAAGAAATCTACCTGAAAAAGAGTAAAAAAAAGTATGAAAATACCGAAATAAAAGTTTCAAGTCTTTTAAAACAAAAATATGAGTAATATGTGAGCGACAACAATTTTAATTCAAGTGTTTGGTAACACAAAAATATGTGGATTTAGAATTCGTAATGCCAAAAATGAATAGGAATTAGAGAATTCAATTCCATTCAAAGTTCAAACTAATTCCATAAAAATTCAACTCTCAATTTAATTTTAATTCCGTCAATTTCGTGTACCAGACAGACCCTTAGCATTTTTAAAATTAATTTGAGAAATGAAAAAAGTTGTTCCAAAGGCAAATTCTTCCCTATACCTAAGTTCCATGCTCAACCTTAGTGTATTTATAGCATAAAAGAAGTAAATCTTAAAAAAAAAGAAAATATCGACATGTCATTGTATAGAAAATAGAGAAATTTACTTAAATAGGACTAAAACATAATGACTTTCCCAATATAGGACCATATGTTTTTATTTCCTAGTGTAGGACTTTTGGTCATTATCAAGTAGTCATTATTTAAGTAAATGTCCATCATTACTGGACATTATTCCTCCCACTAGGTCATTATTAAGTCCTATTTAGGGAATAAAAAAGTTTAAGTCCTACATTAGGAAAGTCATTATGTTTTAGTCCTATTTAGTACAAATTTTACTAAAAAATATGAGAATATCCATGTTTTAGATATGAATCTTGAGACCTTTTATAAAAAATGTGAATCTTGAAACCATATAGAATAAGCTGAAAATAAACGTGGGCTTAGAGAGAGAACCTTTTCGCTAATGGAGCGGCATTTGGTGGAGACGTAAGCTTCGGGATCGAAGGCTGAGGATTTGAAGGCTTTGAGCTTATCGCTCAGAGTTTGATGATGCTCCACTTCGAAATCCGTCGAATCTCCCCCCTTGCTCGTCGACGACGTCAGCGATTCCTTCAACTCCATTTTTTCTTTTTATTCTTCTCAATATGGAGTAATTAATTACCACAATATATGATTATTGATCAATTTCAATTCATCCCCTAACAATTGATGGATTGATAAAAAAAACACACACACATATATATAAGCTAAGAAAAAAATGATTATTATAGTGAAGAAATTAATTTGTTTAATAGATGAACAATAAATGGCGAGAAACAAGCTGATATCCAGCATTTTCAACTGCCAAATATATAGATTTGTAGATGGATGAGAGAAAATAGTGTTTTTTTTTAATGCATTATTTGAAGAAGAAAATTTTGTGGCTATGTATGAACTAAAGTAATTATTTAACAGATTATTTGTACTTAAAAGAAGAAGAAGAAGAAGAAGTCATTAACAGATTTTAATTGAGATTTCTAAATGGCGTGTTGAATGAATTACACACGACCCGGTCTTGTTTAAGTGAGATTGTTTGATTAATAATTGCTTTGAGTTAGATTACAATTATTTGTACAACTAATTAATTTGGGAGTGTAATTGAAGGGGGTGGGAGTGTGTTCGGGTCGGGACGGGATGAAAGGTTTACCGGAGGAGTTAGGAGGGTAGCAACCATCAATTTTACGAACCGGACACCGAAACACCCCAAGTCATCCTAAGAGCATCACCAGCGGCGTGTCAAAGGAATGACACGCCCTGCCACATCAGCGAGTGGAGGCGAGGCACGAGGCAATTCAGGGGCGTTCCACCCCACCTATCGTGCCATCTGCGAGGCAATATTAGTTTCACAATTATTATTTTTATTAATTATTATTGGAGTATTTGAGATGGAAGATTGAAGAATCTTCTTCTTCTTTTCAAATAAAATTGAAGAAAAGATTTAGATCAGAGGAAGTAATGGACCGATCTAGGTTTTCACCCGGCAAAGACACAACAGTGGGACTGTGAATTTGTAGAAAGGCTGTGAATCTGTTGGATGCTCTAACTTGTCTGCACGACGGAGAAGATTGTAGGCTTTTGTTGAGAGATGAAGGAAACAATGGAGCTAGTAAAATGTTGGATTCTTCAATTTGTTTACTTTAATTAGGATTTCAGAATTTTAAATTTCAATAATTATGAACTTGAATCTCCAATATTTTATAAAAAGAGAGAAAGGTTTTTTGTGATAAAATATACTCCGGTGATATAATATTTATTATTAATATGAAGTATATATTTAAAAAAGTAGAAAAATACTTACTTGTCATTGCAGGAATTGTCACTCAACTCATGTGACACTACATGACTGGACTATATTTTATTGGTCAAAATATAACACGTCAGCGTGTGGCATTTCACTTTCTCCTTGCCATTGCTCGTGCTCTAAGACATTGATTCCAAGGAGCTTATCATTTATAGAGTATTTTGTATTGTATTATTCATTTTTAGATTTTTTTCAATATTATTGTTGATTTTTTTTCAATACTTCTATTACCATTAAAATTGATGAGTACTACTATTATCATTATTTTTTTAGAGTTATTAATAGTCTGATATTGTATGAATTGAAAAAAAAATCTATTTTTTAAGATTTGAACTCATTATATTTTATTCTTTATGTTTATGATTCTTTTAAATTCAAAATCAATACTTATATTTAACAAAGTTGCACTTTTTTCATACAAAATTATGCTTTTATTTTAATATCGTTTGAGTAATGCTTGTTTTTATTTTTTTGAGACATTTTAGCATGAGTATGATATTATAGTTTTGGAGTTCATGCCATATCCATAAATGTTCGGGTAGTATCCTAATTTGCCCAACCTCATCTGTGGTATGGGAGGGAGGGAGTACGATTGGATAGTAATTTTAAAATGTGTCTGTAATTTCGAAAAAATCAAACTACAAATGGACAGTTCCACCTTCAGACATTCTTACACTGACCTGCCCGATCAGAATCCACCCGCTCGAGACCCGACTGATCGCCGGAGTTCCTCAATCGTCACCGGCACTCTCATGCCCTCTCTCGCCTTAGTCTTCTCACTCGCTGTGTTCCTCAGTCGATCACCCCCGCTAAAATCTGAACACCGCGGAAACGAAACCTTTCTAGATCCTTCCCCGCCGGCGACTTCACCGGTCGCCGGGGCTGAGGTCTCTTCTCCGGGAGAGGCGTCTGGCGATGGCGCGTCGTACCCTTGGACTAATCGGATGTTGACTTGGCAAAGAGCAGCCTTCCATTTTCAACCTCAAAATGGCTGGATGAACGGTACGGAGTGCATTGATTGAATTGACTGCAGTTTATTTATGAGATTTGAATAAGTATAATTTTCTGTTTTGAAGAGTTGATTTGAGTTCTTTTTGCTCTTTCATTTTAATTTTGTGGATGCTTTTTGGGACGGCACGGATGGAATGATTATATCACAGACCCAAATGGTATTGTACAATGCACACTCTTGTTTTGTTCATATTCTGTTCCCATATATGGAGTAATTATTTATTATGATAAACAATTTTCATTGCTTAAGATTCTTATGGCTCAGGGAATTAAAATCTGACTTAGGGCTTTTTCTCTTCAATCTTCAATTTATCTAATTGGTTCTGATCTGATTCGATTCAATTAAGATATGATGTGATTGTAGTTATATTTAGAGATGTTTCTGAAAGAATAAGTAACAAGTAAAAAAGAATAAGTTTAAGAGAACAAGCTCTAAATAGACATGGACCTGCCTTTTGCTTTGAACCAATCTAGTGATTAATGGAATGTAAGAGGAATTGTGCCCTTCTTTAGGAGGTCTGTAGCGAAAGGAAGGAGACACAATGCGATTCTCTACACTCATTTCAGCTAGATTTTTCTACCCAATTCAGTATTGTTTCAACACAGTACTGAATCGAATGAGATGCTGAAGAGCAATTAGTAGAGAGCTTTAACGCCTTGAAGCTGGTGTATGTTCACTAATAATAATGGCTCAGTGGCTCTTATGCATCTTTACCTGTCGTGAAATTATACAATAATGAAAGACTAGGAAGATCTTGAAACAAGAAAATAAGGCATCTTAGTAAAAGAATTTTAATAAAAAGGAAACTAATTGGTCAACAAGTACTAGTTTAACTAGGAAAATACTAACTAACCATTTCCCAAACTTCTCTTGTGAACTTCTTGATTTTTGGCATTATATATTTAGTAAAAAGTGATGTGGTGGTATTTTTTTTAATTTCTATTGCTTACATGTCCATTAATTCCACTTCACAATTTTTCCTCTCCCAAACAAAGGGTTCATCTACATTCCCCCTTCCCTTCTTATTACTTATCCTCCACTCTATTTCCATTCATTATACGTTCTTTTCTTTTTCATCCAAATAACTACCTTTGTCCCACTATTTTTGCCCCTTTTTACCTTTTGTATCCCACTGTTTTTGTCTCGCATCATATTTAGATATCCAGGGGATGTTCAATGACACTTAGTTTCAGTAATGCTCTTTCATTTCAGTATCATTCAGTTCGGGATTACTATTATTACTATTATTATCAATAGAAGATACAGAGTATTATTTAATACTTTTCTATTGTGTTTAGT
Source organism: Cuscuta australis (assembly GCA_003260385.1). Lineage (NCBI taxonomy): Eukaryota > Viridiplantae > Streptophyta > Magnoliopsida > Solanales > Convolvulaceae > Cuscuta > Cuscuta australis. Next base: position 2,270,688 of record NQVE01000195.1, read on the forward strand.
TTCCTTATTATATTTATTACCATGTTATGTATTCCTACTTTAGTTAGAAATCTCTTGTATAAATACTGTAAGAATCTTTAATCTTCATTATTCAATAAGACTAATTCTTATCAAATTGTATCAATTATAATTATTGTGATTATTATTTAGTTTAGTACTTATAAGTTTTATTCAGCTTAGTATGCACATGTTCAGTAACTATTAGTTCAGTTAACATAAGCTCAATCACATTATATTTTACATTGTCTTACTTTTTATCTTCAATATCATCCACACAATTTTCCGGTTTTAATGATTGGCTGGTCTCGATTTTGTACCATCTTTGGTTCCTGTCTCTAGATGTCCTGGAAATTGTAAAAACAACATTTAAAAAAAAACATAAATGGAATAAAAGTGGGTAAATAAATGACAGGACGACAGGTAACCAGTTGGTGGTCCTGGCACTGGAGAGACTGCCTTACACTTCTGCCTCATTGTAAAAGACCGTGGTTCTTGCTGGATCCATGTCAGTAGTAAAGAGTAAAAGTGACAAGGTCTAATAAGCATGTCTATAACTACTATGATCTTATGTTTGAGTGTTTAATTATGCACATCACTCAAAATTATGGTATGTTACATTTTCTGCAATTTTATTTAATGTCTTGTTTTTCTTTCTTCACTTGTAATCACCTAATTATTACTCCCTCCGTCCGGGAATATTCTTCCCGTGTTGACTTGGCACGCTTATTAAGGAGTAGTAAAAAAATGCCAAATTTTCAAAAATGCACATACTATAAACTTTTAAATCTCCTTTTCTTATTAAAAAAGCAATAAAAAAGTAGATTAGAGATAAAATAGAAGGGTATTATTGAAATTTATCCTTAAAAAGTATACTAAAAAAGGAAATGGGAAGAATATTTCCGGACGGACCAAACAAGAAAGTGGGAAGAATATTTCCGGACGGAGGGAGTATTGTTTTGTGTCAACTGTGTATAAAACAAATTTAAAGCATGTTTAAGGGCATATAGGAAGGCATCAAATAAGGATTATTCAAACCGAAGGCAATTATCAAAGTTTCAACTTTTCCCATTTATATGGACTAGCAAATGATCCATTGTCCCATATATACTGATACTGTTATCTGTTAGTCTAAAACAAAAAATCGATATACAGTATTATCATTTCGGTATGAGTTTTATCATTCTAAAAGTTGCATGGATAAAAAAAATTGCATCACAGCCCCATTATACCACAGAGGGTGGTACCACCTTTTCTACCAATACAACCCAAGTTCAGCTGTGTGGGTGGAAAATATCACATGGGGTCATGCAGTATCAAAAGACATGATTCACTGGCTCCATCTGCCACGGGCAATGGTCCCTGATCAGTCCTATGACTTGCGTGGTGTTTGGACTGGCTCTGCCACAACCCTTCCTGATGGACAGATCATGGTGGTCTACACTGGGAACACAGATGTGCAGGTGCAAAATCTTGCATATCCCGCCAATCTTTCTGATCCCCTCCTCCTTAAATGGACCAAGTATCCGGGTAACCCAGTTATTATTCCTCCACCCGGCGTTGGTCTGTTGGAGTTTAGGGACCCGACTACGGCTTGGGCTGACCAGAAAAATGGCCACTGGTTTCTAACTATAGGGTCCCAGCTTAATAAAACAGGTGTTGCATTTGTTTATGAAACTGCTGATTTTAAAAGATATAAGCTTTTGGATGGATTCTTGCATTCGGTTCCGGGTACAGGTATGTGGGAGTGTGTGGACTTTTTCCCAATTTCATCCGTCTACGAAAATGGGTCTGGCCAATCAATTAATGGGTCGGGTATCAAGCATGTCCTCAAGGCTAGTTTGTACGATGAAACACATGATTATTATGCTATTGGTACGTATGACCCTTTAAAGAAAACGTGGACACCCGATTATCCACAATTGGATATAGGTAAGGGGTTGAGAGTTGATTACGGGAAATGTTATGCATCAAAGACATTTTATGACCAGAACAAGCATAGAAGAATTTTGTTTGCTTGGATTGGGGAAAGTGATCCTAAAGATGTTGACATTGCAAAGGGTTGGGCATCTGTCCAGGTACATATGGAGTAAAATATACTCCTTCCGTCCCACAATGGATACCACTCTCCAAAGAACGTGCAAAATCCCATCAATTTTAAAATCATTTTTTACTACAAATTTGTATAGAAACAAATAGCATACATTACACCGTTCAAAACTATATCAAAAGTTCTACAAAACAAGAAGTGACAAGAATATTTTATTTCTTCAAATGATCAATGAAAACATACAAACTAACAGAAGTTATCGAGAAGCCGCAATAGTGACAGTGGCATCCATTTTGGGACGAAGGGAGTACTTGCATTTTGATTTCCTCAAATCTTGTTCACATTGATACCATTATGTATATCTGGTGTCAAAAGAACCGTGGTGTACATATGCAACAACGATGGACGTACATATTCCCAAACATTAATTCCATTGAACTAAACATTTTGTTTATCAATTCCTAATTCCCAATTCTCCACCACCCTTTTGAACCAAACAAGACTAAGCATATGAAATGTGTTGGACTATCAAAGAATTAATGGATGTTGCTTAAGAATCAGTTGGTGACTTAGTATATTTTAGTATGACCGACTACGTCATTTGATTAACCAGGGTATTCCTAGGACGCTTAATTTTGACAAAAAAACTGGGAGTCATCTGCTTCAGTGGCCAATTGAAGAAATTGAGAGCTTGAGATTAGGTGATCCTGTAGTCACTGAGGTGAATCTTCAACCGGGTTCACTCTTGCCAATCAATGTTTCAATGGCTACACAGGTATCCACTTCTGTCCCTAAGAAAACCACAATATAAATTACTTTAAATGATGTCATTTAATGAGAGATTTGAAACACTATAGCTAGACATTACTGTATCATTTCAAGTGGATAAGGGGGCTCTTGAAGCTGCATCGAAGGACGATAACTCTAAGTACAACTGCAATAATAGTGGTGGCTCTGTTAACAGAGGCATTTTGGGGCCATTTGGTATAGCAGTTGTGGCGGATGAAACTCTGACCGAGCTTACACCAGTTTATTTCTATATTGACAAAGGTGTTAATGGGAACGGTGAGACTCATTTCTGCACTGACTTGACAAGGTTGGCTTCTTTACCTTACCTGGTTACTGGGCGTAAATTTGAGTAGAAAACGTGATTAGATTAAAAAAGTCTAGGAAAAAAATAAATGACGAGTGTGGATTGCAACTATGAAATTATGAGACTGAATTTATGTGCAGTGTAAATGGTTATCACACAAATCCTCCCGCTAATGTTTTCAAGTACTGTGTTCTGCGGGCTTCAAGTTTAGCACTTTCAGATACGGGCTAGTTTGGTGCAAGTTGATTATTATGCTGATTATTTATGAAACTAAACGGATTGAGTTTAACCAAAGGAAACTAAAACAAGTTTCCAGGTCAAACTCGATATGCAAAGTTTGTGCAAAATAAGATGGGAATACACTTTGTCAATTTGACTTGTCTAGTTTGCCTAGATGTTCTTTAACACGGTGACTATAAGTACAAATGGTGCATTTTTGAATTAGTTCGATATAGTTTGGCACCATTAGTACAACTAAGGTTTGATTAGATTGAGTAATAAGATGTGAACAAATTAGACTGATTAAGATCGTATCAAATGTCTATCTGGGATTAGTGTGTGTATCTATGTCTATATGCCTATACATGTATGTATCAACAGCTATGAAACGTGATTGCTGCAGATCATCACAGGCTTCTGGAGTTGAGAAAGAAGTTTATGGCAGTACTGTACCTACTTTTGATGAAGAAATATACTCTGCCAGAATATTGGTATATTTCTGTGCCATTTTTTTAAAACTCACCTCTGAATGTCCCATTGTAGTTTGATGCATCGAGATTTATCTATGTCAGAATAACTAAGGATATGTTTTTTTTTTTGAAAAACTAAGGATATGTTTATTTAACTAAGATGAACGAAATTTAAAAGTGTTCAATTCAACTTTATTGGAAGGTGTTGAGCTGAATTGAAGTATGTTATTTTGCCTACTTACTATATGTAAAATATCCTATTTCGTGAAATCTTTTTTTGTTTTGTTTTGTGAACCGTTGATGCTCTATCGTATCAATTCAAAAATCAGTGGATTGTTTCAAACGTTACAGATACAAATAATTCACAATTTGATTTTCTTTAGTTTGTCGTGTATTGTTAGATTACCCGGATTTTTACTTCTGCTCATCGAACGACAGGTTGATCATTCCATTGTGGAGAGCTTTGCTCAAGGAGGAAGAACAGTTATAACATCAAGAGTATATCCAACTAAAGCTATTTATGAAGCAAGAAGAGTGTTCTTGTTCAACAATGCCACTGGGGCAAGTGTTAAAGCATCTGTGAAGATATGGCAAATGAAATCTGCTGACATTAAGCCATTCCCCTTTTAATCTGGAGTAAGGTCTACCGTGTGAGTGTTTTTCTGTGTTTATAAGCTGGTCATGTTTTTAACTTATAAGTCAGCTGATGACATCTTATTCTATGCTTATAAGCTGGTCAAGATTGTATAAATCAGATAAATAAGTATGCCTTAACTAGTACTAATTTTTAAACCAGTTTTTTTTTGTTTTGACCATATCATTTCCAAATGTTTATCTATCATTGAAGTCATTTTATTTCCACAAAAGAATATTCAGCTTATATATTAAAAATTGCTTATAAGTAAGAAATTAATAAGGACCGGCAAAGAGCAACCCAGAGAAACACTCACCATAACAATAATTAATATGACCTTGCTTCCCCTAATCAGCTAGCTAACCGTGGTTAGGTGTTGGGAGGCGGGTTGGTTTAGTAGTTTTTGCCAGTTATCTTGATGTCAAAGAAGTGAAAATATTTGTTGCGATTAGCAGCTGCATTAATGCATTATGCATATAATACTTATAAGAATCAGAGAAGAAAAAACCCCCTCTCTATATATGGTTGAGATTAGGGTGGTAATTAAGGTAAGCTTAATTTGGTTAAAGAATATATGATGGGCTTGAGTAAATGGGCTGCTGGGTTGGGTATTATATTATTATTGATATGTTTGGGCCAACTCCAAATAAATTAATATTTTTTTCCTCAACTTTTGAGTTTCTTTACTTCTTCCAATTTTGTCCAAATTTTTTAGTTCATTTCAATTTCTTTCTCATTTAGGCTATGTTTTTTTGAGCATTAATTCCAAACTTCCAACATTTTTTAACTCTTTGCACTTTATTCTAAGTTTTTTCTGCTTCTTCCAACATATTCTAGTTCTTTCCAATTTCTCCCAACTCCTTCCAGTTTTTTCGAACTCCTTTCAGTTTCTTTCAACTCCTTCCACTTTTTTCTAACTTTTTCCAATTTCTTCTTACTCTTTTCAGTTTCTTCCAACATCCAACTCTATTTTTCCAACCGAAAAGAACAGGTCTTAAAGAAATGACTTTAAATAGGAGTAAAATATTTCAGAATGACAAAATATAGTTTACTATTTTTATTTCTTAAATGAGAGTTCATAGTGTGAATGTTGACGGCAAAATAACAGTATAAATAGTGGAAGTGTGATAGTGGAGTGTGGTGGTGGTGGACTATCGGTCAATAGTGGCCAACACCGCTGACCGATGACAGAACTCCGACAATCGATCGTGGTGCAGCGGCCCGACGTACGGTAGTGCTCCGGTGGCAATGTGGACATCTATTTAGGTAATAAGAAGAATATCACTCTATTTTAGTATTTTATCAATTTTTACTTCTATTTTGGTATTCTCTCTTTTTATGAGGGAGAACATGCACAAATGGTGTAGTCCTTTCACTCCACTAGGACAAATGATAGTTTAGTCCTTTCACTCCACCTCTCTTAATGTCAATAGGATTGATCCTATTTACGAAAAAGTGCATTGTTTTAGTTTTATTTATGTATTTTTCTCATGTTATATAACATAATAAACATGTTTATATGTTGAGTTGCAAACCTATGCCACATCGGATGTGGAGAACAAGAATGATCTCAATAAATATGATTACCCTGCCTCATTAGTACAAGAGTTTTAATTTAATATTAATTTGAATAATAAAACATAAATTTATATTCGGGGGCCCTGTGCGGGTAGCAACCTCGCACACTCTTCGGGAATGATGACATATTATAAATAAGTAGTAAATGCTTACAAAGTCCTTATGTTTTTTAAAAGTCTTTTTCAAGTTCCTGAATTATTTTAAGTGTTTACAAGGTCGCTATATTATTTTAAAAGTACTTCACAGGACCCCAAATTATTTTTAGTGTTTATTTGATTCCTATTCTTTTTTACCAATGCATTAGTGGTCCATTCGGTGGCTTTTTGAGACTTGAAATTGTTGTAAGAATTGACGTTATATCATAAATTTTCGAATAACTTGTACGTATTGTTCAGATAATTTCAGCGTACTTAATATGGAAAATGCCACTGAAGGGACTACTAATGCTCCAGCTACGAATTATATATACTTGGTAGGAACTAAAAAATAGTTTAGGGACCTATGGAACACTTTAAAAAATGTATAGGATCTAGTAACTACTTAAAATAATCCATGGATACTTTCAAAAAATATAAGAATCTTGTAAGCAGTTTATCCTATAAATAACTTGGAGTATGCAATACTTCTTCTGTTAGAAACTGAAACACTTGTGGGGATTTGGATGTAGATGAAACTATTTGTTTATAAAAATATAGAAAAATCATTTAAAATAAAAACAAAACATAGCTTTTATCCTCAAAATATTGCCGACATATTTTTGACCACACAAAATATGACTATTAATGAGTGACAATTTAATGTTGTATATTGTCATTTCACAACATATATCCTTTAGTATTATGTATTATATGTTGGCTTTATAGGTCTTTTTTTGGATATAAAAATATGAATGTTTTAAAGGTCCTTTTATTTTGCTTTTATTTTAAACTTTCTCCCAAAATACAATCACCAACAATATTATTAGGGAGCATATAATAACCAACACTTTCATGGAGGATTTTCTAGTATCAAAATTGAAAGACAAATTGCAGCATAAATGTATCACATTAAGTCCATAAATATTGAGATTTGCAGGCGGGCTCTAATTTAAGCATCTATAAATTTGAGAAGAAAAGCCACAATATTTTATTTGACAAAAGAATCTTTAAAAGTCAAATTTTATTTCATTGTTAACAAAAGAAGTCAACACTATTTTCAATTGAAATACATTTTTCATCACTCCAATGTCACTCAACGGTTAACGTTTAAATTCTCTTTGAAGGTATTGCATAGCACATTAGCACTATATTACTCTCTCTTTTTTTAAATAGTTTTTTATTTTGACTTTTGGTAGATTGTGTTTTTTAATTTGATTTTTCTATTATATCTTTAGGGTCGAAAAGATAAGGGAAACAAATTACTTTATTTAGATATATAAGTCATTTTATTCAAAAGTAGAAGTTTTTAACTATAAAAGAAATCAACTTGTTAGAGTGCATCCCACATCGGAAGTTCAAGAGTAAAATAACCGGTATATAAGCTCTTGAGTTGGACTAACTAATCGATTGGATTCAATCTTTTAATGTGGTTCAACCCAAGTGTCTTATTGCCCAATCCAGTTGTCCATACCCCATCCTAAATTCTATCATGGTATCGGAGCAGGTTTTGGCCCACCTCGTTTGTCAAGGTGTCCGTCTAGACGTTCATTTCTAGCGGCCCGTTTGTCTTTAGCCCAGTTGTCCGTATGGAGTATGTATCCAACGGCCTGTGGCCCGTTTAACGCGATTGCTCGTCTGGAAGTCCATACCCAGCGACTCGTGGTCCTTTAGGTGTTGGCGCTCAAAAAAAATCAAGGGAATGTGAGTTCATTTGCAAGTGGTCAACCGGTTAGATTCAAAATGGCCCGGTTGTCCACTTGAGGGGGAGTGTTAGAGTGCATCCCACATCGGAAGTTCAAGAGTAAAATAACCGGTATATAAACTCTTGAGTTGGACTAACTAATCGATTGAATTCAATCTTTTAATGTGGTTCAACCCAAGTGTCTTATTGCCCAATCCAGTTGTCCATACCCCATCCTAAATTCTATCACAACTCAACTTAAAACTCAAACTTATAGTTGTGGCACAGAAAAGATTTTTATATTTTATTCTAACTCGACCGATGATCTCTTAGTCAAGAAGATAGGCTTTGATATCATGTCAAGAAATCAACTCAATCAAAAGCCTAAACTTGTGGTTGTAGGGTCAGAAAATGTTTTTATATTCTAACATGCATGCCTCATCACGTGTGCCAGCTTCAAGCTTTGTACGTGAAATTTTAAATTTTTTATTTGTGTGGCGTCGATCCATGGCCTCTTAGTCATCAAGGTTCCGAATTGCGATACCATGTCAAGAAACTAATTTAACCAAACTCGCAGTTGTGGCCCAAGAAAGGTTTTTACGTAGTACTCCGTATATTTTATTCTATCATTAAAGACTTCCGTTTTCTTGTTTGAAGGCTTATAATTACATACTTCATAAAAAGGTTTAAATTTAAGGATAATGCTAGCGGTACACCAAAATGAGGTATTCCATTTTTTACACCACGCAGACACCAAAATGTGATTACAGAAATTTACTATTTATATTTGCCTGCTGTTCAAATGGAGTACCTTTTAGTGTACCCCTAACTTTATTCAAAATTTAAATATCATTAAAGTCCAAGAGTCCGACAACAAACTTTTAAGACTTTTTGAAATTGAATCAACTCAGTTAGTCCCAATTAATAGCTTAATCATATTGTCTTACATACGAATCGGAGTGTATACAATTTATTGCTCTATGATCTCACCAAAATACCAAATCCTTAATCCTTTAATTTTTTTGGAGAATTCTTTCGTGATTTTAAGGTCCATACGTGAAATATGAATCCTCTCACACTTTTTATGAGTTTGCAAGTGGTTCTTTTTTTTTACAAAATGATCAATTCTTTTCTGATATCAATAACTAAGATCCATAAGATGAACATTAACTTTAAACCCACATTAGAGTTTGTCTGTCTTCTCTCTTATACTCCATCCGTTCCTAAATGATTTACACACTTCATTATTTAAAAATCACAGGAACTTTTGTTTATTTGTGTGTTTTCATTAACTATTTGATAAAATAAAATATTCTTGTCATCTCTTATTTTGTAGAACTTTTGATGTACTTATTAAATATGTAAGTTTTATTTTTTATTTATATACGAATTTTTAAATAAAATGATTTGAAAAACGTGAGATTTTATTTCATTTTGTGTAAAGTATAAATTATTTAGGGACAGAGGGAGTATAAAAATTAGAGACTCAAATCCTAAGAGCTTGACATGTGCACAATCTATTTGGGAATTGGCATCTTGATAGAGACATGCCGGAGATATACCATTTTGGTTTACCTCATTTGTACAGCATTCATTTGTACACCATTTTGGAACAAAATTTAACTTTAAACTCAAAATTAACTTGTGGGGTGCAATTGAAGGGTGTGAGGTGGTGTGTTCGGGTCGGGGCCAGGTGGGGGGTTTCTTGGAGGGTTAGGAAGGATAGGAACCGTCAATTTTACGAACGAGCCTCCGGAGCACCCCCGGGTCATCCCATGACATTGCGCTCCAATGTCACTTGAATCTTCCCCCATCACATATTTTTAGTATTAGATATATATCTATATATGCTTATAAATAATAATGAACAAAATGTTGTACTTTCTCTATTAAAAAAATTCTTATTATTATGATTTCTCGATAATTTTTGTTTGTTTGTATATTTTCATTGATCATTTCGATCATAAAATAAAATATTTTGCCGTCTCTTGTTTTATAGAATTTATGAAAATTGGTTCTATTTCTTTAGAGACTCGGGTGTGAATGTCACGTGAACCGTGAGGTCGTTTTTCATAAACAAATCGTTATGGAATTATGGTAAAGATTGGCATATTTAACCAACTCAACTTGGGCTATTGTAACTCTAACTATGAAACAAATCCATTTCTCCAGTTTGTCCATTCTTTCATACTTAAAGCAGCAAATTCAACTATTCTAGAATCCAAATAAAAAAAATATTATTTCCTTCATCTAAATTTTTTTTCCAAGTTTGATTTGGCACATAAATTAATAAAAATTAAAAAGTATAAAAAAATTCATATTTACCATTGATGTGATGGAATAAAATGGATAGTGTAGATAACAAATACTCTTTATGTCCGGAATGATCTTCACATTTGACTTTTTCTTGATCAAAGTTTGTGAACTTTGACTACGATATGTGAAAAATACATTATACTACTCCCTTCGTCCCCTTGTATTTGTCCACTTTCATTTTTACACACATCCAATGCACTTCTTTAATCCATTTTATCTTGTAATTTGTATATTAAAAAATTATAAAAATTATATATTAATAATCTATATGTTAAGACAAATCAAACAAGATCACACATGACTATATTTCGGCTTACACATTGAGAGAATTTGATGAGTCAAAGTGCTTAGATGAACAATTCCAAAAGTCAAATGTGGACAAATACAAGGGGACGGAGGGAGTATGATATAAATTTAATATCAATATATTTCTAATGTCATGTAGTTTTGAAATATCAATTTTTTATAAAACAAATTTATGTATAAATATAGATTTTAATGATCAATGTGTAATACTGAAAACCATAAAAAATCAAACGGGAAAAAGCATTTATGGACGACGGGAGTAACAATATAATGACACATTCATTCAAATTTTGTTGCCAAAATAGGAATCGGGAAAGAAATTTTTGACTGGCTTAAAAAGAAAAATGAGAAAAAAAAATTAATGAACTGAGAGAGTAAGAATAATTCAGAATCAAATCCAATCCCCTTATATTAGTCTTCTTCTTATTCTTGGATCAATAGAGCGCCGTGCGGCATGGAGATATTTCACAAAGCCAAGGAGGTCCGGCTGAGGAGCCACCTGAACAAGTACTTGGTGGCGGACGACGACGAGGAGCACACGCGGCAGAGCAGCAGAGGCGGCGCGTCGAGTAAAGGCAGGTGGCGCGTGGAACTCGTGGAGGGCAAAACCCACTTCATCCGCCTCAGGAGCTGCCACGGCGGCCGCTACCTGACCGCCTCCGACCAACCGTTTCTCCTCGGCATGACCGGAAATAAGGTCCTCCTTACCGGTGAAGACAACTCTAGAGATTTGCGGGTTGAGTGGCAGCCTTTCCGGGACGGATTTCAGGTCAATAAATTTTTTTTTTTCAATTTTTTGGTACAAATTTCTACTAGAATATTAATTTTTTAAAAAACAAAAATAGAAACCCACCAAATTTGACATTTTGACATAACGGAGAGCTTGACACCAAGAGTTTATAGACATGCACAGAAAATTATTCTTCGCCTAATTTCCCGTATTTGTTCACTTTTAATTTTTTAAATAAATCATTTTCAATCTTTGACATATAATTAAATTTTATATATATATATATTATTAATTACATAACATAATATTTTGAAAATATTTCATATGATTAATCTAATAAAACTACGGAGTATTTTTGTATCAATATCTAATATCATTTTTATTTAATTTAAAGTTAGCGTCAAACAATTTTCACTGAAAATAATCAAAAGTAGACAAATATACAGGGACGAAGGAAGTATGTCACAAATAATGAGTGTCGGTTACTTTCTTCGTCTTTAGTTTACTTTTGTTTTGTTTTGCGTGTCAAACATTTGACTAATTATATATAAAAATATACAATGAATTAAAATATTAAAGATTTACCAAATTATTATATCGAGAAATATTTTAAATGTATTATTTTTAATATTTTTTAAAATATATTTTTGGTCAAAATTTAAGTTTATAAAACAAACCGGAGAGTTAATTAGGAATGGAGGGAGAATTATTTGTTGCCAAATTATAGGTGTCAAATCTTGTGTGCAACTTAACATGACTCATTTTGACAAAAAAAAACATGACTCATTTTACAAAACAAGCGGGATTTATGCTTTGTTTGATAAAGAGAAAATAAAAAGAAAGAAAACTAGAGGAAAAGAGAGAAAAAAATAAATGTTGTTTCTTTATTGGTTTGTCCCATTTTCTTTTCAATTATGGAAAGAAAAGATTTTGTGTGCGCCCATTACCATTTTTTCTCAATTTTTTTCTTCCAATCAAATTAAATAAATTTTGATCCTTAATTGAATAAAAATTATATTTACTTTGTTTTAATTTAAATAGCTTGTTCACTATTTAAACCATTAAACTTTAATTACATTCATTGTTCATTTTCCCTATTCATTTGTTAGAATGACGTAAATATATCATCTCTAGTTTTATAGAATTTTAAATGTAATTTTTAAATATTGAAATATTATTTTTAAATTTCTACACTAATTCCCATATAGAACAAATTGAAAATAACTTCTTTCAAATATCATAAATGAAAAGAATAATATAAATTGAGATGGAAAGAGTATTACTTTGTATATATTAGTACTAAAATAATATTATTTGATTTATCTTGCAAAAAAATAAAAAATAACAATTCATTCCTTATAAAATGTAATTTACAATATGCAAAAGAAAATGTAATTTAGTATTAAAATTGGCAAAATTTAGATAAAATTGAGGGCTTACGGCGGAACATATTTGCGGGCCAACGGCGGAACGCCGCCGTGGAGGAACTCTGTAACGCACGATAATCCCCACACGACTTCAACGCACAACTGGATTTTGTGGGACGTGGAAGCTGTTCCGGCGCCGGAAACCGAATCGGTGACGGATTATTTGTCGATGGTGTCTAGCTTTTCTTCTATCTCCGGTGAACTTTCCGGCTTGGGTTTCGGATCGCCGGTTTCTGTTCAGTCAAGTTTTTCTCCGGGGATAACTAAGGTGCGTTTTTTTTTCTTTGACTATTATTTTGTTTGACTAAGTTTGGCTCATTTGGTCTTAGTTGCATTGAATGGTTCATTTCTCCAAGAATAATCATTTGTTAATATCATTTTTAATTGAAAGTGGAAGTATTTTAAGAAAAGTGAAAAAAAATGAAAGAAGAGTATTTTTAAAACGGAAGGAGTACAAAAAAGTTTGTATTTAATTATTTATCATGTTTGTATAATCTAATTCGATATCCCCATGATGGGATTTGACTGACCAACTATGGAGGTATGAAGAACTTAAACGAAATATATAAAGGTAAACTCTTAGAAAAATATGTTTTCAGTAATTCCTATATTAGTTTGATTTGGCTTGAGTAACAATAGAAGATTTATCCTCTATTTTTAGTCTAAGGGTTCTGCGTACATGGTATGTAATTCATGCACTATATTATCGACATGATTGAACTGAAGTGCGTCAATCGTGAGCGCAGAATCCGTGGTCAATTACCCATTATCAATGGGATTGTGCTTCACTCATACTCGATTCGGTTCGGTGAATCCCCACTCACGGTCTTTCTCGGTCCACTGGTCCTTGCTTTGCTTTTTACCATATAAATTCGGTCTCATTATATCGGACGTAAAATAATATGTTTGGACCTACTTGACTCACTTTCTAGACCGGATATCCATCACCGCGTAAGAATTTAGCCTTATCTTAATATAAGTAAGATCAAAATATAGTGCAAGTCTCTCTAGAAGGAAATAATATTAATAATATTCTGCCCATAATTGAAAGATTCAAAACTTTAATAAAAAAAGGTAGGACCTTTGCTTGCCAAGTTTAAATTCACACAACTTTTTTGGCAATAGGAATTGCCGGGAAGGAATCCTTTCTCTTCTTGATGACGTGGAATTGTGGATGATGATGTTGGACGAATTAGGTTATCCGCATGGGTAAAAAATGATTATAAGCTGTTTTTAACTAATAAGTCACTTAATGATATATTTCTGTGTGCTTATAAGCTAAATTTATAAGTCTGAAAAAATAAAAAGGTCTTAGCTGCTTACTTTTTAGACAGTCTTTTCATTTCTCCGTTTTGACCAGATTATTTACAAAAGTGCTCCTCACCATTTATGAGTAGTTACAAATGATTTATCTATCATTTAAGTTATTTTACTTTCATTAATGAATATTTGATTTATAAACAGCTTATAAGTTAAAAACTGCTTATCAGCAATAAATCGATAAGCACCGGCACAGAAAAACACTCCTAACTAATAAGGAATGCTCTTTATTTACATTCCACATTTTATTATTGGTACTTAATTATTACTCCGTATACTTAGTGGATGAATATTGAGTATAGCACAAGGTTGAAAAATTACGAAAAAGTAATTATTTTATGGTTTTTGTTGGTGGGAAGGTATAATTAATATATTTTTTATATTTTTATAAAATGTTATTTTTATTAAAATAATGATAAATATTCGTCTATTTTGACCCTCAATGTTTTTTTTCTTTTGAGTTATAACCCTCAAAGTTGAACTCGCATGGAAACCTCTTTCCTATTTGGTAGTCTTCTTCATTTCTAAGCTCCAAAGTTTGACCGAGTCAAACAACGACCACGCAATCATGTTTTACTTCTCTTTTTTTTTAATACCTGGATTTTATAAATAACCATGCTAGGGTTACAATAAGGAATATGCATCCCAAAATATACACTAAAAATATATACTATTCTTATAGTCTACGCTGACAATAAATGCTAGTATGATAAAAAAAAATTGTAGTAACATTTTTGTTCCTATCTAAACCATACACAAAATGAAGGTATTCACTTGGTGTACAATTTGGTTATAACTTTTAGGGTAGAAGTAGCTTAATTCTTATACAGATATCAGTATGGGTCCTAAGATTTTGGAGCCCGTGTGCAAAAGTTTGGATTAGGCTTTTAAAAGGATGAGTCTCGTTCCTGAAGATCCCTTAAGAATTGATCGGACAATCGTCTAAGAATAAATAAATTGAATAATAATAATAATAATAAGCTTACCGACAAAAGATATTTTTGTTCACACGTGAATTAGTTTAATACTACCTCTGTTTCTCAAAAGAGTTCCTCTTTTGACTTTGGGGGAAAATAAGGAAGTGTTAAATTGTAGTTGACTTTCCAATTTTGCCCTTGATGTGATGGGTAAAAGTAAGATGTGATAGTTTAGTTGTTAGTGAAAAAGTATGATGTGATAGGTAGAGTATGAAAAAGTAGGGGTAAAAGTGATTTTTTAATAGAAAGGGGAAGTGTTTTAAGAAAAACAAAAAAAATGAAAGAGGAAGGGTTTAAGAAACGGAGGGAGTATCATTATTCAAAATGAAACACGTTTTTTGAAGTCAAAACAACAAATGTAAGTTTTCTAAAAATCCGATATTTAAGAAAAAATATTTTTCTAGTAGATTTCATGAATTATCAAACACCGTACCCAATGTGTAGTACAACACAATCATTTTTTCTCAACCTATCGAAATTTTATTTAGATATATGCTCTCTAAAATCTGAACTATATTGTGAATTATTATTACTTCTTCCGTTCCAAAATATTTACAACATTTGTTTTTTCAGTAACTGCGGGAACTTTTGTTTATTTTTACGTTTTCATTGGTTATTTGATAAAATAAAATATTCTTGACACCTCTTATTTCGAAGAACTTTTTATGTAGTTTTTGTATATGTAAATTTTATTTTTTATTTCCATACCAATATGTAAATAAACTGAATTGAAAAAACTTAATATTTTGTCTCAAGAATACAAGTGCGGCAAATATTTAGGGACGGAGGGAGTATAATTTATGGTTTTATTATTCTATGGAAACATAGTGTAAGGGTATTTCTGATGAGCGTTCAACCTATACTTTTTTAAAAATGAGTTCTCGAAACAGTCGCGCATACAATAGTAATAAGTCCATTTGAGAAAAAAAAGTGGCCAAATATAGAGGATTAAAAAAAGAATATTTTCCCAATAATTAATTATTTGAAAAGGGAGTAATTATAAAATACTTCCTCTGTCTCAAAAGTTACTTCTTGTTTCAGTTCATAAAGTTTGACTGAATTTGGCTTTCAATTTAGTTTGTTTGATTATAAGTGTAAAATTTAAAAATTATTTATATATCTAATCTTCTACGGAGTTATTCTATTTAAATGCGAGTAATTTTTTTTATTGGAAAATCTACTTGGACTTAAAAGACAGTTTATAATAAAATTCACATTTCTTAAACTTAAAAGATACACTTAGACCTTATTTGAAAATACTCCCTCCGTCCCAAAAAGAATGAGACGGTTTGACTTTTTGGGAAATTAAGGGAGGGATATTTTGGTATTGATTTTCCAAAAATACATTTGATGTGATGTGTAAAAGTAAGATGTGATGGTAGATTATTAGAAAAAAAGTATGATGTGATAGGTAGGGTATGAAAAAGTAAGAGGCAAAAGTGGTTTTTTAATAGAAATGTAACGGACTTTACCGGACTCAGTTTTTTCTAAACGTAACAAACTTTTTGGGACGGAGGGAGTATTATTTTGGGTTACCATTAATTTTTTAAAAATACTTTATACTCCCTCTGTCTTATAATAATCTTCCCGGTTCGCAAAACGAAGAAAAATCCTAAGTTTTTTCAATCTATTTTATTTAAATATTGGTATAGAAATAAAAAATAAAACATACATATTTAAAAACTACACCAAAAGTTCAATAAAACAAGTGGTGACAAGAATGTTTTATTTTATCATATAGGCCATGAAAAAACATAAATAAATATAAATTCCCGTGAAATTGGAATAGTGCTCTGATTATAGGACGGAGGGAGTATTAATTTTTTTAAAAAGCTAATCTCAAACATGTAAAAAAGTTCTTTCGAAACACAGGCTGAAAATCAGAACAACACGTGATATACATATACGGTACTAATGATTACCATTAACAGCTAATTGAACGGCGATGAATATACCGCGTCGTCTTCTCCGAGATTATATATTGAATCGGAGTAGAATTTTTCAGACACTTTTCGAACTTTTCAACTCCCTTTGCTAACGGATTCAATTCCTTACCATTTTTGCCAGGCGCCTTCGATCCATCTCCCGGCAATGGAGCTCTTCCAACGGGCGAAGACGGTGCGGCTGCGGAGCCACCACGAGAAGTTCTTAATGGCGGAGGAGGACGAGGAGTCAGTCACTCAGGACAGGAACGGCGCCTCTGCGAGCGCGCGGTGGTCGGTAGAGATCCCGGAGAACTCCGACAACGCCGTCCGCCTGAAGAGCTGCTACGGCAAGTACTTGACCGCCTCGAACCACCCCTTCCTGCTCGGCATGACTGGCCGGAAAGTTCTGCAGACTTTGCCGACCCGTCTCGACTCCTCCGTGGAGTGGGAACCTGTCAGGGAAGGCGCGCAGGTGAAATTCAGGACCAGGTAACTGTGCCCTAGCTAAAATCGACGATTTCTATTGCCCGATTTGTGCCCTAATTCGGGAAATTGATCGGATTTTTAACCGCAGGTACGGCCAATTTCTGAGAGCTAACGGCGGATTGCCGCCGTGGAGGAACTCCGTCACGCACGATGTACCTCATAGGTCGGCGACGCAAGATTGGATTCTCTGGGAGGTTCATGTAGTGGATATTGTGGTAACTTCCCTTCCCAAACCCCCGCCTCCATTGGTTGCCCGTTCAGATTCATTTCCTTCTGAATCAGATTCGCCTTCGACTGCTTCATTCACTTCTCAGAGCTTTTCTGGTAGAGAGGTATGCCGCAATTTACTCTCTTTCTGTTAGTATTTGAATCATAAAAATAGAAAATTTCCTATGTTATATTAGTTCTTGTATTTGAATTTATTTATTCCATTCATCTTCTTCCAAAAGATGGCCATTTACTTAAGACCCACTCGTCACTAGGCTAGCTTCAAGACTTCCTTCGTTTGGGAATAATGTTTGTGATTAAAGTTTGTATTTTGAATAAGTTTTCGTAACTTCGAAAGGATTTGGTTAGATATCATTTCAAAATGTTGAAGCATAACGGCAAATGGTACCATATGATAGAGAATCATTTTCCTTTTACAAAATACTTGTTGGGATTTTCAGTTGTTTTTGATACATTTGAGTGTATTATCAATGCTCAAGCATGTTGTGATCAACTCAAGAACTAACTGTGTTATTTTCTGAAGCATGTTCTTGATATTCTCCACAATGGTTTTAATTCTTACTGTCTTAGGATTGGCCATTTATCTCCCCAAGTTGAATTCTGATATCATTCTATTTCCAAGATGTCCATAAACACTTGATTTTCCATAAAAAGAACTCCATCTCTTTTGGGTCTATATGGCTAAAGAGAGTGTAAAATGCCAATTTTACTCCTTCCATTTACCAAACAAGAAAAGAGGACTATTTGGGGATCGACTAAAGAGGGCTATTTTGACATGGCTTTTCTACCAAATAGGAAACATTTTACCTTCCGATCTATTTTAGATTTGATTTGTTTATCATAAATATTATTTTGACTGTACTCACAAATTTTTAAAAATTTTGCAGTCGGGTGATTCTTTGGATAACACGGTGAAAATGGTTGGAGATGGGAGGCTGATTTTTTACCGTATAGCTGACGACCGTGGGGAGATTGATGAAGGGGTAGAGGAGCTTTGCGTGCCGTTCAAGGGGAACGAAGTGGAGGAGTTGAAGAAGAGACTGGAAGAAGAGACGGGGATGGACGGCATTGTTGTTTGCACTCGAAGTGTGTTGAATGGGAAGCTTTACCCCCTCCGGTTGCATCTTCCTCCGAACAACGCAGACATGTCCGTTGTCATTGTCCCTTCCTCTTGTAAAGGTATTTTCCAAAACCAGTTCACCTAAAAGTATCACTCTCTTCGTGTAGAATTAGTCGTTCATTTCTTATTTTTCGTTTTTCGAAAATTAGTCGTTCGCTTTTAATATCTTATGATGGATTATCTAAAATATCCTAAACATGGACTATGAACATTGTTGACACAACTGAGTAAGGACTTATTTTTCTAAATAGCTTCTTTATTTTGGTGTTTTTCCAGTGTTGTTGAAAGATTTGGAAACGGGAAGAACGCACTTCTAAAAAGCTACCAAAGCTGGACTAGCATGGAGGAGGATTAGAAGATGATTATTATATTTCTTTGATTTCTTTTTTATTTTATGGGTTCTTAATTTTTCTTATTTAGAGTTCTGTTTGCGCTTATTGGTTTGGTCTGTAAAAAAAGTTTTGTAAATACATGGTACTACTTACTAGCGTGTAATATACATAAAATTGAAACTATGATTATTACTTTCTTCTAAAAGAGGATAAACTCTAAGGAGGTAAACTGTGTATTTGTGTTATAATTTTAGAGTGGTAAATAAAGAGTAAACTAGTCATTGGTACGTGCAATGATTTTTCAGTCTTAATAGTGATGTAATAATACTCTAATGTTACCAAAGTTTGTCACTTTGTGTATCACAAATAAAAAATGCTAGGGTACACTAATAGTGTACCTCAAATGTACGTCACACCCTTCATTACCACATATTTTGGCATGTAAAATAAAAAGAAAGAAATGAATAAAAATGAGTGATAATGAAGGTAGTGGTGCATATGTAGAGTATACTTTTGGTATATCTCTAGCATCACCATCCCCCATCACAAATATTTACTGACAATCATTATTGCGGTCTATAAAAAAAAAGGTGTCAGACTTTAAATATCTTTAGCTTGTTGTATGAATTACTCATTCCGTCTCACAAAAAAATTTCCATTTTGAATAGTATTTAGTCAAATATTTACACGCTTTGACTACAAATTGTGAGAAAAGGTATATTAAATTATAAAATAAATTTAATATAATTGAATTCATCTTGGGATCTAGTTTTGATATCTCAATTTTTTTTAACATTTATTTATTTAGATTATATTTAATTTATGGTTAAAGCGTGTAACTGTTTGACCAAAAATATATCAAAATAAGAACTTATTTGTGCGACGGAGGGAGTATTTAAAAAGAATAAACCTAGGCTACATCAAAATGATGTATCCCATTTGTACACCAGTCAAACACAGCCACTTATTGTCTGTGGATTACAGGCATTAAGTATTTGTGTTTGCTTGGTATACATATGAGTTACCTCATTTTGGTGTACCTCTAGCATGTCCCATTTAAATATTAAGAAAAATGATAGGGATACATCTTTCCACCAAAGGTGTACCCCAAATATCCCCACCCTCTCCATGACCACAAAAATTTGCATGTAAAATTCAAAAAAATAAATAAATATAAACAAAATAAAAATGAATGGTAAAGAGACGTTTTTCCTAGGCTCATAGATATAAAAAATCATTTTTTTTGTTAGTTTTCTTTTAAATTTTGATTTATTTTTGTTTATAATAAGTACTACCTCTTCCCCAAAGACCTCCCAAGACCCCTCCGAAATATAGTTCAGTCAAAAAAAAAAGAACAAAGCAATTTATGTACCTCCAAGTAGATATCAAGTTTGTGGCTCATCACTTCAAAGAACAAAATGTGAAATTTACATGCATCCCGTACTTCGTACTCACATTACGGAGTATATTTCTTCAAACAAATTCTAACAGTATACTATTTTTTTTAAACTTTTCAACATTTTTCTTAAACTCCGCCTAATCAATTTGTCAACTGGCAGAGAGAATGTATAGCTATGGCAAAAAAGAGTCAAAAATAACTCCACCCAGGTTCTTTCTCTACACCCTTTCCTCTCATAGTACTTCTGAGTTTCAACACCTCCTCCCACTGACCCACACCTGCCCGGATATTCGACAAAGAAACGCAACTTCCAGCTTCAAATGGCTCCGATTCAGAAATTTTTCCGGTCGCTAGCTGCCCGAGACGAGCTTCACCATGCACGTTGCAAGAAGCGAGCAGCGTTTTCCAGACCAAAGCATCGGGTTCTATAGGCATCTCATTAATAAACCTCTCAGCCTCTTCCAGCCTCCCGGACCGACCAAGAATATCTACCATACATGCATAATGCCTGTTACTAGGCTCTATCCCATAATCCTCTTTCATTGATTTCAGGAAAAAATACCCTTCTTGTACCAAACCAGAATGGCTACAAGCAGAGAGAAGACTGGTAAATGTCTTAGAATCAGGGGCAATTTCGGATTTCCTCATAAGCTCAAAAATCATTAAGGCCTCGGCTCCCTTCCCATGCTGAGCATAGCTTGAAATCATGGCTGTCCAGCTGAATAAATCAGGGCACCGGATCTGTTCAAATGCTCGGCAGCATTGGTCGATGCTTCCACATTTTGAGTACATCATAGCCAATGAGCTCCCAACAGAAGCATCCGAGTCTAATCCGCATTTTATACTCTGGGAATGGAGTTGGAGGCCAATGCCTGATTGGGTCAGAGGAGGAACGGAGCTAAGCATGGATGAAACTGTGAAAGAATCTACAGGCAAATCATTCGTGAGAATTTCTTTGAACACTTGAATGGATTCGCCAATGTAACCTCTTTGAGAGTACCCGGCAATCAAGGAGGAGCACGAAAACTTGTCTTTATGGGGCATTATAAGGAACAATCTCCTCGCGGAAACTAGGTCTCCGCACTTTGCGTACATATGCACCAGTGCACTCCCACTACCTTCATTGCCAAACTCATCCGTTCTGGAGCGGAAAGCAAAGCCATGGATTTCTTTACCAGTCCTCAAGGACAGAAGAGAGGAGCATGCAGATAGGACAGCATTTAAAGTCATTTCATCGGGCATTGTTTTCTCTGAGAGCATCTCTCTGAACAACCGGATCGACTCATCTGGGCGACCATGATGTGCAAAACCAGAAATCATTGATGCCCAGGAAACGTTGTCTTTGCACTCAATAAGTTTAAAAATTGTGTAAGCTTCCAACAAGCTAAAACAATTGGAATACATTGTGAATAGGGAGCTGCTCAAAATCATATCGCCAATTATTCCAAATTTAAGTGCGTAGCAATGAATCTGCCTGCCTAGGTTTAGACAGTTTATAATACCCAAAACACTAGAACAACAGACCTCATCTGGTTTTACCCCCTCGTGAAACATTCTCTGAAACAAAATAATTGCCTTAGAGGGGCTCTGGCTTAGTGAACAAGCAGAAATCATATTAGCCCATAAACCAAGGTGCTGGAGATCTTCAGCCTCTGAAAAGACCATTTCGAACAAATCATATGCCCCAATCTTTGAGTACGTATTGATCAAAGAGATTTGAACCAATGAATCCTGATAAAACCCAGCTTTAAAGATCCATGAATGGATTTGTGATGCTACTGTACTCATAGCTGACTTGGCACAAGCTGTGAGCACGCTGGAAATGGTAAAATCATTTATTTCCACCCCCTTTTGCCTCATTTCAACAAACAATTGAAGCGCAGAAACATAATCTCCGCTCTGAACAAACCCATTTATCATAGCTGTCCAAGAAACAACACTGTGACCTGGCTTCTCAGCGAATACCTTTACAGCCTCGTTCAGAAACCCGCCTTTGGCATACATATCGACCAAAGCAGTCTGCACAAAGACATCGTTCTCACACCCACATTTTGTTGCCCACACTTGGACCATCTTTCCCATCTCAAACTCCTTAGCGGCAGCACAAGCTTTTAGCACACTTGAGAAAGTTACACCATTTGGTATCAAAGACTCACGGCACATTTGAATGAAAATGTCTAAAGCATTCCGATGTTTCCTACTTTTAATAGCTCCAGATATAATAGCATTACAACATACTACATTACAGCATTGAAAATCATAAAACACCTTTAAAGCATCATCGAATCTGCAACTCTTAACAAACAAATCTATCATTCCAGACCTTACGTAACCATTCGAAAAGAACCCATTTTTCATAACAAGGCCATAAACCTGCTCGCCGCAAATCACAGACTCCAAGGCTTCGCAGGCAGAAAGAATTCCTCCGTATGTAAACCCATCCATACACACCCCTGACTTGTGCATGCGGCAAAAATATTCCCATGACTCTCTGAACAACAGAGCTCTGTTACAGCCCGAAATAATAAGGTTCCAACAAAAAGGATATGGAACAGTCATTCTGTCGAACAACTTGAGCGCATAGTCCATTCTTGAACACCGGTAGTACCCATCCAGTAATGATTTGACGGCCGAGAAGTTTTTAACCGAGGATTGGGCTCTGAGGAAACGAGCGTGCAGGATTTTGGTTTCAGACAGCAGTTTGAATGATGACTTGCAGGGTTCTTGGAAGGAGAATTCGGGATGTTCTTCTGAGAAGACTGATTGGGTTTCAAGAGCTGTGACTGCTGATATCGATCTTCTGCCGAAGACTGAAACTTTTGGTTGAAATTCTCGTTTTAATATAGAGTTCATCCGAACTGATTAAGAATGGGAAAAAAAAAACAATCCTACACAGACACCATTCTCACAATCTCACACTCACATTTTTTTACCCACAAATCCACAATTGGACTTGTGTTTGGGTATCCTAACGTCAACATTTGGCTAACTAGTGATCTTTTCTTCTTTTTTTTTTTCACAAAAAGTTTTTCTTTTTTTTTTAAACCAAATGCAAATATATTCAATGTCTCAACTCAAATGTACAAACAAACCCCTTACAAAGAATGGCTACTTACTGTCTATAGCCCCCCATAAAGCAACACACTCAGATATAAGCTACTGCTCTAGTACAAGCTATTCAGGCTCTCACAAATTTTATTCAAAGCTGGCATTTTGAACGCAAGTATGTGCTAGATGAATATTTAATCCATAACACTGCTTCCTCAGTTGGAGTGAGAGTATTGTTATGTAATGCTTGGTTTCTGCAATTCCAAATATTGTAGAGACATGCTGCAAAGACTGCTGCTATTCCTCTCTGCCTCTTCTTTGGTGCAATCCTCTGGATGTGTTCTATCATTTCATTGACGGTTCCTCCCTCGAACTTGTAATGACACCAATCTTGGATACCTGTATACACTCCCCTGGAGAAGGTACATGTGCAGAATAAATGATCAAGGGTTTCCTCTGAATTTCGGCACAACATGCATTGAGTATCAATGGGCAACCATTTGCTTAACCTGCACTTGGTTTGAATTTTGTTTTTACAGATTAGCCAAAAGATAAACTTATGTTTGGGAATGGTGAACCTATTCCAGACCATGTCCTTCCACTTTCAGTCCTTCAATTCCCGCAATTGCCATTGATATCCCAGTATTGGGGTATAGGGGGCAGATTTATCCATACTCTCAAAACAGTCCCTAGTTTGAAGGATTTTTTTCCAATAGTAGCAATCATCCCTTTTAATTTTCCAATAGTAGCAATCATCCATACTCTCAAAACAGTCCATATTTTTCTTCACTATTCATTATGTCAAATTTTATTCACTTTATTACATTTACTTTGTTACTTATTTGATAAAAAATGTAGTCATGTCACCTAATATTTTGTAGATTTTTTTATGTACTAATTTTTTCATATATAATTTTTATTTTTAAATTCTACATTAATTTTCTCATCAATTAAACTGAAAATAATGCCAGTTAAACAAAGAAATTAGTTTTAGGACGAAGATAGTATTATTCAGTGCCTTCTGATTTCGAAAATAGGCACCAATACCTTATTCTTTAAAAATTTATTTTTAAAATCTCTATAGTTTCAAAACGTTGCACAAACACTTCTCCGACTATTTTCCGTTCATTTTTTTTTGAGGAAAAGAGGGCATTGATGCCTAATTCTCATACCACATGAGGCATCAAAGCCCAATATATTTTATTTTCCGTTCATTTTTAATTTTCTAAAAAATGATTCTTTATAAAAAATCAAAATTGTTCGTGTTTAAAATAGAAAAAAAATGAAATGAAAAAAAATTAACATATGCCCCGTCTATAAAGATCTTATTATTTTCATTTTCTAAAATAAAAAGAATTATTTTTGGACGTTCAAAAAGTAAATGAAGAGTAGGAAAGAAAAATAAAATGAGAGAAAAACTGAATAGTAAAAGAAGATGAAAAAATAAAAAGATATAAAAATACCTCTATAGAAATTAAAAAATATAAACATGTGCGTTGATAAGGTTCTTTTCAGTACATTCAAAAAATATTTTTATGGATGTTCCAAAAAGATATTCCTTTTTAATTTTAAAAATAAAAAATATTTTTAAAAGTGTAAATCATTTTGGTATCTATGTGTCCAAAATTAACCAAAACAAGTCATGACTATCTAGTCACAAAAAAAGGATGAACACCATTGTTGAGGATCCTTTAGAATCGACCTGACAATCAAATGAGAGAAGATAAATTGGACTTGGGTCACACATTGATAGTGAAGAGTGAAGTCTGCATTTGATGAGCCGTGTTTCTGTTGACTTATCACAATTTGCATGGGCTTACAATTGGAACTTCTATTTTTGTAGAAGCCCAATTCTTTTATGCTATTCATGTGCTAAGACTCATAAATGAGTGTAGAACTAAAGTCCACAAAAGAATTTGTCACATTTGATATTTACAGAGGCCATCTTTTTAACATACTCCATAGTTACTCTCGAACATTGTTACCAGAAATCAAACTCGAATATTATTCTTAAACTTGTCTTTCCAATGTGCCTTAGAAAGGGGGTACTAATGAGTCTGTCACCAAATCACATGCCCTATCCATTGCTTGGTTGATCTTTCAATTTTGTGGTGGCCCAATAATTCCGTAAAATGGACCCGTCTAAGACACAGAGACCAAACGACGCCGTTCCTCACTTCCATTTGGCTTCTCCAGTTGCCATATAATCCATTCAGCGAAGACGTAGCAGATTCTGTTACACCAAAAGATACTCTGTCCCCAACCCCCGCACGTTCTCACACCGCTGCCCTATCATGTGCTTCCACGTCACCTCCCAGTGAACCGTCGCAGTCATAGCCTTCCTCCGCCTTGACGGTTGCCGGCCGCCGGACTCTCCGGGGATTTCGCCATAACGCGCTCGAGAATCTCCTTTGGAGCTCTGCTGTCCGGATTTGCATTTAGAGAGAGGCGGAGGTGGATTGGATTCTGTCGATCGATTCGACTGGATCCGGCAGGGCGGCGGCGGCGAGATGGGAGTTGATTACTATAAAGTGCTGAAGGTGCCGAAGGATGCGAGCGACGATGATTTGAAGAGATCCTACCGGCGGCTGGCGATGAAGTGGCATCCGGATAAGAACGGAGAGAACGAGAAGGAGGCGGAGGCGAAGTTCAAGCAGATATCCGAGGCGTACGATGTTCTCAGCAACGCGCTTAAGAGGCGGATCTATGATTTGTACGGCGAGGAGGCGCTGAAGTCCGGCCAGTTCGATCCGGCGTCGCCGACTTTCGCCGCTCGCGCTGGAGGAGCCGGGAAGGGGTTCGAGTATAATCCGCGCGATGCCGATGAGATTTTCGCCGAGTTTTTCGGCGAGCCGCAGGCAGGGTATAGAGGGAGTCCTATTGGCGGTAGCGGTAGAGGGGAGAGAGGAACGCCGCGCAAGGCGGCTCCGGTGGAAAACAAGCTGCCGTGTAGCTTGGAGGAGCTTTACAAAGGCTCCAAAAGGACGATGCAGATTTCAAGGATCGATCTTGATGACTCCGGGTACGTTCCAGTCTTTGTTTACTCGAAAAATGTATGAATTTGTTCATCCATAAAAGATTAACAAATGGATAATCTGCAAATCTCTATAGTTAAGTTAAGTTAATACTCTGATTGCCCAAACCATGGCAACCAATTTTTTTTCATTATCTAAAATTAATGAATTGCCTGATAGAAATGTGAATTTGTACGGAGTTATGCATCTGCCACATATTATTATATCATTTGGTAAAGATTGGCTGTGAATGATTACTACACGTCGGTTGCTTTTTTCACTTAACTGTGAGAAGGCAGTTAGAATCGAACAAAAAGAGAAAAAGTTGAGGTCGTTGGGAGCAGAAGACTTGTTGGTTTTAGAGCCAAATTAAGTGTGAAAAAGTCTGGCACCAAGTCACTAACATCTAAAACCTTGTCAAACAAAGAAAACAAATTTATACACCCACTGTGGAAAACCATCAGATATAGGTTTCCATTAATTTTAAATTCTAGTTTGGTTATTAAGACTTTTTTTTGGGGAATTCTAAAGAAAATTAGTTCCATTTACTTGAATATTTCTCTTATTTCGGGGGGGTGAAATCGACGTTTTAGATGTACTATGACGCTTTTGGACAGATGAAGTAGTTATTCCCTTCAACTCTTCCCTTTGTAAATGTGATTTTTTTCCATACTCTGTGTATCTTATGTATGTATGGATTTATAAGTTCAGGAGTTAACTTGGATCAATTTATATTACTCCATCACAAAAAGGCAAACAGATTGAGGCCTGAATACTAAAAAAACATTGCTCTTTTTTTTGTACGAACTAATTGACTAATTTTCAAAAAATTTCAAGCATGCCAGACCATCTTTTCCTTGCAACAAGGGACATCTATTTTTTTTTTTGTGGATCTTAGGGAAGGGAAGAAGCAAAATAAAATAATACCCCGGAGTGCACAGAAATTCTTGTTATAATGAATACTTGAATGTGCTCTTGGACCAATTATTATTTACTTGCTGCTTAAGGGTTATTGTGCAATTTATGATTGCAGCAAGCCTGTGACGGTTGAGGAGGTGTTGGCAATACATATTAAACCCGGCTGGAAGAAAGGCACGAAAATCACTTTCCCTGAAAAAGGGGACTACGCTCCTCTTTCAGCCCCTGGGGATCTCATTTTCGTCGTGGAGGAAAAGCCTCATGCTGTGTTCAGGAGGGATGGGAATGATCTCGTCGTCCACCACAGAATATCTCTAGTCGATGCTCTCACAGGGAGTACTATCAGCATCACGACGTTGGATGGAAGAGTTCTAACGGTCCCAATAACCGACATCATCAAGCCCGGGCACGAGCAAGTCATCCCAAATGAAGGGATGCCGATATCAAAAGAACCAGGTAAGAAAGGGAACTTGAGGGTCAAGTTCGATATCAAATTCCCTTCGAGGCTAAGACCAGATCAAAAATCTGAATTGAGGAGGGTACTGGGGTAGACCAGGTGAATAATAATAAGAACCACACCCAATTGCCACCTTTAGCTTTGGTTATTTGCTAACAAAGATAGGGGAAGTGCTATATTTATGTAAATACCTGACCTTTATCGTAGCGAGGATATATAATTGTCCATACCACTAGGAACCAATTCTAGACGCTCTTAGGCAAGGACTTACAGAGATCTTGCCGGAGACCGGAGTTTGTAGGAGCAAAGACTGAAGGTTTTCCTTTATTAAGTGTAGCTTGGCTTCCTACCCTTGCTGCCATTACTTAATTATTATCATGTGAGTTGTCAAAGTTAGATGTAGTGTTTGTTTTGGGCAGAGGTGGATTGTGGTTTCCAATTGTGAACATCTTTGTACTGGGATCATCTGGGATGCAAATAAGATTCATTTGGTTTCTTGACAATGGATCAATCTTTTCTTGATACTTACATGCCCCCAGAAGTATGGGTTTCAGTTGCATTCTTTGAGTGTGCTTGACATTTTAAATGACTTCGCGTACCGATTTGCTTCAACGGATCCTCAGTCCTAGAAAGTTTATTGTAGAACATCATGTTGGAAAGTTGAAATAACACGCGGATTTATCCGAGAGTCGTTATTATACTTTCGGATTGACTATTAAGAAATCACCGTAAGTAGTAGTAAGGGAGAAAGACCAAAGTAGGATTAAAACATTGAAAATATACCAAAATAAGACTTCCATGTTTTTATTCTTGAAATAGGACTTACATTACCAAAGATGGTCATGTACATTACCAAAATTGAAAGTCCTATTTTGGTACTTTTTTCTATGTTTTAATCCTATTTAGGGTGATTTCTATAGGAGTAAAATATAGAGAAAGTATCAAATTAAGGGCTCCATATTTTTATTACAAAATAGGAGTTTGCGTTGTGGTAGTGTGCCACTGTATATGCACATTTTACAATACTTTTTGGGAATATATATGGTCATAATTGACACTGTACATACATTTTAACTCCTATTTTTAGGAATAAAAACATAAAACTTCTATTTTGGTATATTTTCTATATTTTACTCCTATTTTAGTCTTTTTTTCTTGATTATTTGAATGTTTAATCCAAAATCAATCGGATAAATCTCAAATTATTGATCAAGAACAAACATGTGATTTTGATGAATTTTTGAACTAGATGATTGATCAAATGAAACGAAAACTTCCTTTGATAGAAGTCTTCATCAGGCGAAAGGTTGCTTTCGCTAAAGAGGAGACCATTTAGGAAACATGTTTGTTCTGTAATACTCCCTCCGTCCCGGTGTTTTTGTCCACTTTTCCTTTTTAGGTTGTCTCATTGTTTTTGTCCACTTTCCCTTATTAGTATGATTAAGATGTGTCAATTGTCCATTTTACCCCCACTTCTCCACCTACCCACTTACCAATACGGAACCACTACATTTCCAACACCCCATTAATTCCATTGATTTTTCCAACACCACCCACTAGGATATCATCCCCTCCAGATCTGATCTTTATCTTCTAGATCTGATTTCCATTCCCTATCTCAACACCACCGTCCAATCTTAGAGTATGAACCCTAGAATGGAATCGTCTTTGGAAATATTAAGTGAGTACAATTTCACTTTGCATCTGGAACACACAGATCTAACCATACCAGAGTAGAAGCCACAACCATTGATTTCGACCAGTCACCCTCTGCCTTCTGGCGATGATGACAGAATCCAGTGCTCTTCTAAGTCTTCAGTTTCCATCTAGCCAGTATCCGATGACAGTGACGACGACGAAATTGAGCGCATGTCTTAGTATGAGGAGTGGAATGTCAAAAAAGCTTCCATTGAGGCTGTTTCAATTGCACGTCAATGGCGAAGAGCTCTCTCGTTTTGGGCTCTAATGAAGGTTTTGGAGGAGATTCATGAATGGTGATGCTTTTAATCACTGTCCTTTAAGAAACAAACTAAAATAAAATGCCCCGTAATGTTTACTTGTGCGACTTTATGCCCCACAGATTGTTCACCAAAGGGTATTTGAGACTTTTTTATCTACTTTAAGTTTTGTCTTGGTATTCGAGCCAAATAGAAAGTAGACAAAAAGAGTGGGACAGAGGGAGTAGTATCTTTTTGGTTTGTTAGTAATTTAGGGGGTATATTCAATTCCGATTTTGCGTGATTTTTTTTGGATTTTAAAAGTTGATGAGTATTTAATTGAGATTTTGAAAAATCATTTAAAATTTTGAGATATTCAATTGAGATTTTAAAAAATCTTTGTAAATTAATGATATTGAAAAATTGATACTCCCTCCGTCCTATATCTTTCTTCCCGTTGCGCAAAACGAAGAAAAATCCCAAGTTTTTTCAATCTATTTTATTTAAATATTGATATAGAAATAAAAAATAAAACATACATATTTAAAAACTACATCAAAAGTTCAACAAAACAAGTGGTGACAAGAATATTTTATTTTATCATATAAGCCATGAAAAAACACAAATAAATATAAATTCCCGTGAAGTTGGAATAGTGCTCTGGGAAGAAAGTTTTAGGACGGAGTAGATTTTTAAGGTTTGTTATAAAAATGGATTGTGATGGATTTTAAGGTTGAAGTATAAATAAAAAAGTGAAATTTGCACTAAATAGGACTAAAACATAATGACTTTCTTAATGTAGGACTTAAATTTTTTTATTCCCTAAATAGGACTTAATAATGACCTAGTGGAAGGAATAATGTCCAGTAATGATGGACATTTAGTTGACAATGACTACTTGATAATGACCAAAGGTCCTACATTGGGAAATAAAAACATAGTCCTATATTGGGAAAGTCATTATGTTTTAGTACTATTTTGATAAATTTCTCAAAAAATAATTGCTTACAAATCCAATCAAAAGGCCAGTGTGGACTCCAAAGAGCCGGTCTTCTTCCTCCGTTCAACCTTCGCCAAATCTGTCTTCTTCAACCTTCGAAAAATTTGTGTCATCTACTCTTCTTCAACCTTCGCCAATAGAAAGAAGAACAACAAAAAATTGTCAAAAGGGCAGAAACATGGAGAAATCATCATGGTACCACGCCGCGCCTTTGCTCAACTTGGTTGAAATGCTCGCCGGCGACTTCCCCGGCGTCCGTTTCTCGTTCTTCAGCACTCCCCAGTCCAACACATGTCTGTTCAAGCCGGATGCCGACGGCGAACTCAACATCAAGGCGTACGACATGTGGGACGAGGCGGTGAAAGGGGTGGCGTTGCTGCCGGGACGGGAGGCCGCCATGACATTCGTGGCGGCGATGCCGGCCAACTACAAGAGAGCGGTTGAGGAAGTGATGGTGGCGGTGGCTTGGCGAGGTAAGAAAGGAGATCGAAGAAAAAATAGGAAAAGAAAAAAGAAAAAAAAGGAAAAACAATTACGGAGTATAAACAATTTTCCATAATCCTATAAAATCCTGCTGATAAAATAATTAAAATCTATCTAACTTTGCGTAGACTTAAAATAATGCATGAAGTTTACAGAATCCATGGATTTTAAACAATCTATCAGAATCTTTTAAAATTTAGATTGAATACATCCCTCTTAATTTCAGTAGAAAAAATCTGCTCATTTAGAGAAAAAAATCCACACACAAAATTTTAGAAAACTAATTCTAAGTGGATTTTTATCAAAACGAAATCGGTCAACCCCACCCAAGGGCTTTACCCCTTGGACCCTGCCAGGTTGCTACCCCTTGGAAGTTGGACCTCCTTTTGTCTTCAATAGTACCAAACTCAGACAAGTGTGCACACCACACCTTCTGACCTATTCAATCGACAAATTAATCAATAACAGTAAAATATTAACATTTCTATCTCATTTTCGTGTAATCCTTGATTAACTTTAAACAAAGTCAACGCAAATAACAAATTTATGGATAAATGAAATATCGTTACAATTGAATTTTATCTTAGTATATTACACATTCCAAATATTCAAATATTGATATTTCACTAAGGATTGAATCATTTCTAATCATACTTATGTCCTGTTCTTTTGGGTTGAAATTTTAGAGTTGGATGTTGAAAGAAACTGAAAGAAGTTAGAAAAAAAGTGGAAGAAGTTGGAAAATGTTAGAAAAATTATAGTGTTAAAAAGTCACTGAATTAAATAATCAACCAAATAAATATGTAACAAAACTCCAATGTTTGATAAAAAAGATTTCATCCTTATCCGTGTTTGAGGTGCTATGTTATAAATTTAGATATATAATGTTATAGTATATTTACCGTATATAAATATTTTGTTTAAATCGTTGTTGGAAGAAGCTAAGAATAAGAGAAAATTGTAAATTAGTTTTTCCAACCTGAAAAACAAGGTCTTAATACATGAAGACAATTTACATGAGTTTACATGCTTTAAAGTTTTAACTTGACACTATCTTTTACTAGGCTTGTGTCCTAATCCTTCATAAACTTATCAAAGCAAAGTTCCAACCTCTTGAAGCTGCTAAACTTCATCCTCTTATATGTAGTTGTTTTACTCTTGCTCCTACATATGCAATTTATTAACAAAAAAAACTATGGTGAAGACAAACTTCATCATCATAATCTTGCAGGTCTGGACATTTACCTCAGGATGATATAAATAATGTGTCCCAGTCTCTATATGTTAAGCTTTATACATTGCATTCTGCACCTAATGTTATACTCTGTATTAGATAGGAATTGTGAGTGATTTTAGGTGGACTTCAATCCAATCCTTATAGTCGATCTGTGTACAAGATCTCTAATTAACCCATTGGTTTAATGATCAGCTAAATTTTGTTGAATTCTCACAAACACTACTCATATCACACATGCATATTGAGCTCACGAACCATGATGTGCCTCACACCTAAGTGTCAAGACTTTTCGTTGTATACTTGGCTATAAGCCTTAGCCAAAGTAGCTACATTATCACACCTGATAGATTTGGAAGATATTGGTTTACGCCACAATGGAAATTCATATATCAGATTTCTTAGCAATTTGGCTTCATTACCAGGACTGCTAGGGTCAAAAACTCAAATTTCAATGTTGAGTTTGTAATGCAAGTATGCTTCTTTGATCCCCAACTAATTGCACCTCCCTCCTAGACGAAAAATCCATCCACTTGTGGAAGAATGATCTTCCATATTGGCTATCCAACTCGCATTCGAATAACCTTTTAACACAGAAGTGAATCCAGTGTAAGTCAAACCATAATTCGTGGTTCCCTTCATGTATTTGAATACTCGATTAATAGCTTGTCAATGATGCGAACTATGATTGTTACTGCTAGTATATCTACTAAGCTTTCTTACAACATTGGTTATGTCAACCCTTGTGCTAATCATATCATACATCAAATATTCAATGGTCCACAAGTATTCAAGTTTAGATACTGCAACATCTTTATTAGGTAAGAGCTTCATATTTAGATCAATGGGAGTGCTCACTAGAGTACAATCTTTGAAGTTGAACCTCTTTTAGAAATTACATGTATTATTATTCTCACGCTTGATTCTTATGCCTAGGATGACCTCAGCACCCCCATGTTTTCTATGGCAAACCTAGATCACACAAATTCCTTGGTGTTATCAACTTGATCTTGGTTACTACGAAATATCAACATGTCATCTACATATAAGCGAATCATAACTCCGTGACCTGAAGCATCAAACCTACTATATACACACTTACCCGCTTGGTTTAATACAAAACTATTTGAGAATATCACATCATCAAATTTTTTATGTTATTGAACTTACTATATACACACTTATTCACTGGTTTAAGACCATTAAGAGATTTCATCAACTTACAAATCTTATTTTCATTTCCTAGCATAACAAAACCTTCACATTATTTCATATAAATCTCCTCATGAAAAAAAGGCTATAATTGGTTACGTTGTTTTTAGGAATTCGAAGACTATAGTAGGAATTCTAGGTTTAAAAAGTTTTATTAATGGAATTTAAAAGTAATGGTCCAAAATGGGAAAACCATAGACTTTTAATATCAGGTGTGGAAAATTTTTGTGACTTTTTACTTAGGCATCACATTAGAGTTACTTTAGTGGCATTGACTTTTTTTACACATGGAAAACTTATTTAAGGAATTAACAATGTAAAATATAAGTTCTATTCATGGCGTGAGTGGGGGGCTTCACCACCCACACTCACGCTCCTTTGCCATGACTCACTCGAGGTGATAGGGCGTGACCTTTGTAGGCCTTCATGCCATTAGGTCTCTATCCCTTTCCATTTATTTATTTTCATTCGGGAGAAAGGCCAAACTAGGATTAAAACATTGAAAATATACCAAAATAGGACTTCTATGTTTTTATTCCCGAAATAGGACTTACATTACCAAACATGGTCATATACATTACCAAAAAAATATAGTAATTTGCACATGTACACTGCCACATTACCACAATGCAAAGTCACATTACCACAGTGCAGAGTCATATTCCGGGAAAAAAAACATGAAAGTCTTATTTTGGTACTTTTCTCTATGTTTTAGTCCTATTTAGGATGATTTCTATTTTCATTCTCAACCAATCAAAATGTAACATATATTTTTATCAACCAATCAAACTAATCAATAAGTCCCCCACCCTCCCTTTATGCCACACATATGTTTAATCACACACACCTGCTTACGGGGTACTTACGTAGCTCACCATTAAGGGCTTGTTATTTAGAACTTGAACTCTTAACTTCCAGTTTCTTCCAGATCTTTCCAGTTTCTTCCAGTTCTTTCCAGTTTCTTCCAGTTTTTTTCCAATTCCTTCTAATTTCTTTCAACTATATTTATTTTCTTCAAATTCTGTCCACTTTCTGACAAATCACTCTAAAAAATATATTATTATTGATATTATTATTATTACAACTTTTATGTTCATAACTATAGTTTATAAATTATTTCATTTTTTCATCTCACTATTTTTATAATTCACATTCATTATTATTTTTTCTTCAACTTTTTAATATGAATAATACCTTTTTTTTGTATATTAATCTAAAACAAAATCTTGTAATATATAAAACAAAATCTTGTAATATATAAAATATAATTACAAATATATAATTTTATAATAAATACAACATAACCATAATAACTCTTAAGTATTTAACATTTTGATATTTATGCTAATTTTGTATTCTAATTATTTTTTTTAAACTAGCTTTTTATATATGAAAAATAATACTTGTAATATTTTTTTTATATCTTAAAAACAATCATTAAGATAGTATGATGACACCACCACTACCACCACCACCACCACCACCACCAACAACAACAACAACAACAACAACAATAACAATTTATAACAACAACAATCACAATGAGAATAATATAAAACCACACATAAATTTTTTTTAAACTTTTAAAAGATTTTTCAATTTTTCAATTTTTTTAGTTTTTTCAGTTTTTTTTTTTTTCCAATTTATTCCAGTTTCTTCCGGTTCCTTCCAGTTTCTTCCAGTTCATTCAACTTTCTTCCAGTTTAATCCAACATCCAGCTCTTTTTTTCTAGTCCTAAAGAACAGACTCTAAGTCTTGCCCAACATATATAACACATGATCTAATAAGTGACTTTTTTCTAGTGCGGGCATGTGACTCCACTTGCATGTTGTTTAAAAACAAGATGTCACCATTTCATACCAAATTGGGCACCAGTATTTTAATGCATTCTTAAACAAATATATTACGGAGTATTTAATTGTAAGTTTTTATAAATGCAATTTCAAATCAATTTCTTTGATTAAAAGAACACAAATTGAGTTGTGATCGAGTAATAAAGTAATTTAAGACACTTAGATTAAATAAGTTAAAGATCTTCCAAATAAATAAGATTTTAAAATAGTAAGTGTAAATGTATAATTAATCGATTAATATAACAATTTTAGTAGTAACGATTCATTTTAAAATTTTCAGTTTTCATTTTTCGAGAACTCGCCCCGTACCATATAATTTGGTATCGAACAATGTCATATTGGTATTTAAATTTATCTTGAGGTACGTGTTTTTTAAAAACGTTAAAGATTAATTCAGATCAAGGGAGAATATATCACGTTTGGAACAAGTTTAAAAATATTACTCCCTCCTCAATTTAAACCAAATGTTTCTGTTTACGATGTTTACTGAAATTATTAGGAATACAATTTATTTCAAAATTGAAGAAGATTTAAAAAAATAAAATTTACATATTAAAAACTTAATTAAAAGTTCTGTGAATCATGACTATATTTTTTTATTAAATGTGTAACGTAAATATTTATAAAAAGTTAATGAAGTTTGACTTTGTGAATAGTAAACAACCAATTTAATTTGAGAGAAAAAGTATAAGTGTTTCATCACATTTCCACAAATGAGAGTTTCCACACATGTGGGCTAATGATAAACATTTTTCCCTAACTATAAGGCATGACCTATACATTTATTTTATAGCTTTTGATTTGAAATTTTTGTATCGCCACATGTCCTAAATTTTTACACCCACATATGATAAACTTTTTTCCTACCTACATGGATTTACACATATTGATAACTTTCATTTTGAAATCTTTGTATGACTCTCCTTTAAATCCGTTTCGACAACTAAATGTTTAAGACTATAAATTTAGACAAATGGAGGAAAACTAAATATTGAGCTACACTTCCTCGAAAAAAATATATTCAACAACACAGATTTGATCTGTTCGCAATTAATAAGAGAAGTGTATTCTCTCTATTAAAAGGCATTGCCAATCGTCATTAAAGAAAACAAAATGGCAAACTTAAGAGTTGTTATTGTTGTTCTCATGGCTCTAGCTATATGCGCACCTATCTCGACAGCAGTAGAGGAAAACGGATACTTTGGAGACAGAAAGTTATTAGTACAGTTACCTAAGAAATACAATTCGGCATCACAATCTATTGATGTAATCAAGCCACAACCAACTAAGGGTAACAACCCGGCACCGCAATTTGTTGATGTAATCAAAGTACCAACCGAGATACCTAACACATATAATCGCGGTTGCAATGCTTTTAATAGATGTCGTCATGAGCGCTAAGAGTGTTCTTGCATTGGGATTGCAAGCAGTGTACATTCACTTATATTCTAACATCTATGTAAGCTCAATGTCTTTCGAAATAAAATGTTGTGTTTTTTATATAAATTGATATTCCGTAGATATATTTTTTTGCTTTTTACAAGCTCAAAGTCATTTATGGTTCTGTGCTAAAGAGTGGCCTTTGGATTTGATGTTTTGCTTTGTGATTCGGTGTATACTTCTTGCCACACTAACAACGTTGTTACAATGTAGTACTCTCTATATGTTAATACCAAGTACCTTTTTTAAAAGCTATTCAAATTCAAAGAGGTATTGTCTCCATTAGAGTTCAAACCTATGAACTCCTATTTGAGATATCCACAATAATAATGTCGTTGCATTACAAGGTCTTTGGCATTGTTAGAGGTTTCCAATATTGAAATGTCTTAATTCCTAAAACACTATAATGATGATAATAATAATAATAATAGTAATAATAATAACACTAATAGTAATAATAATGATAGTAATGATAAAAATAATAATATTAATAATAGTAATAATAATAGTTACAATAATAATTTTATTAATACTAATACTAATAATAATAATAGTAATAGTAAGAGTAATAATATTACTAAGAATATTGGTAATAATAGTAATGGTAATAATAATAATAATCTTAATTTTGTTTACACCTAGTATGATCTAATCTTAATCTTATCTGGACTAATCTGATCTGGTCCGAACTGATTTGGTATGATTTGATCTGATTAGATCTAAGTAATAAGCATAAAAAATAAGTTGAACGGTCTTTGGCATTGTTAGAGGTTTTCAATATTGAAATGTCTTAATTCCTAAAACACTATAATGATGATGATGATAATAATAATAATAATAATAATAATAGTAATAATAATAACACTAATAGAAATAATAATGATAGTAATAATAAAAATAATAATAATAATAGTAATAATAGTAGTTACAATAATAATAATAGTAATAGTAATAGTAATAATATTACTAATAATATTGGTAATAATAGTAATGGTAATAATAATAATAATCTTAATTTTGTTTACACCTAGTATGATCTAATCTTATCTGGACTAATCTGATCTGGTCTGAACTGATTTGGTATGATTTGATCTGATTAGATCTAAGTAATAAGCATAAAAAATAAGTTGAACGGAATGCCACCTAAAACTCCACTCTACACACTAAGTTCATTCCATTAGTTTCAAAATTATTTTAATACTTATTCAAACAAAATCATTTTTAATCCATGAACTCATATACGAAATCTTGTAATTTTTACATTTTGATAAAAGTTCTAGTTAAAATCGTTATATAATAATAAATTAATATTAAATTGTTTTTATTATACTAAATATGGAGTATATTTTAATTATTAAAAATGATATCATTTAAAAATAAAAGTTGTAGTTTTAATAATAATTCACATTTATGAACATTTATATAGATTTTTGCTCTTGAAAATAAATAGAAGAAAATAATGGTGACTAACTTTAAAGATTATACTATGTATAAATTTTTTTAAGAAAAAATTCTATAACCATGTTTTTAAAATAATAAAAAATCCATGTATCGTAGATTAAAAAATAGTGAAATACATATTGGTATAATACTTAGAAAATAGAATGTTTTATACAAAATCAATGGTCATTCAATATATTAACAATAAATGTTATTTTAATTAATGAAAATTTAAAAGAAGAGGAACTAAAGTTTTATAATTAAAATTAAAACTAAAATATATATTCTTTTATTTGAAAAGTAATAAAATGAAATAAATGATGAATAGTTTTAAACATTTTTTTCTAATGTTTTTAACATAATAAAGTTATATAACGTTTTTGAATAATTACATAATGATATATCCGGGGTATATTTAGTTGACAGGTGTATTTAGTGTTTTAGCGAGTGTGGCTGTCACCACCCTTTGATGTTTTGCTTTATGATTCGGCGTATACTTCTGGTCACACTAATAACTCTTTTATAATGCTTATCTATTAATACGAAGTAACTTTTTTTCTCAATCTATTCAAACTCAAAGAGGTAGTGCCCCTATTAGAATTTCAACATGTGAACTCTCATTTGAAAGATTTACAATAAGAATATAATGTTGCTGGATTACAAGATCTTTGGCATAGTTAAGGGTAGACCTAGGCAAATAGACCCGGAAGCGACTACCCGAACTGAATGATCCGAAACCGAAATGATCCGAAAATTGAAGATCTGATTTATAATCGAATAATCAAAAATGATTTGATCTGAACTGAAATTGATCTAAATGTATCCACACTCGATTTAAACCCGAAACCGATTATCAGTTCTTATAACAAGACTAGGGTGCCTAGTATCTAGCAATTTTTTGGGTTTTTTACTCCTATCTAGGTAGATTTCTTAAACCGGATACATCGGAAATGAATTATATCCGAAATCTATTCTTCGTGACAATAAATATACTCCGTATTGTGTTTATGTACATTTGTGAACAATTACATTAGTATGATTTCAAATTTTTATTTTACCATTTGAACTAGTTATATATTTATATTACTTACTCCTTGTGTTTAAATGAATTATCATATTTAAAAATGTAAAATTTCATATGTTTTAAATTTATTTTTAAAAAAATTGGAACAAAAATGAAAAATACAACTTACATAAAAATGATAGTTAAATTTTATACAAACTAGAGAACGATTAAAAATATTTTTTCATCCCCTCCCATGCAATATTGTGTGGTTGGCCAAACATGTGCTTTGAATTGCATTTTTTTTACTCAAATGTTAAATAATTGCATTCAATTTTACTCAATTTTAACATATTTTAACCAAATTGCATGTAATTTGGCAATTTGGTAATCCAATTATATTAATTTTAAATTAGAACTAAATATACTTTTCTCTCATAATTCGTAATTTAAATTTATAAAAGATGACTAAAGAGATAAAAATAGAAGATGTTTAGAACAAATGAAGTACTCCGTCCGTCCCCCAGTATTTGTCCAGCATTCCATAGATAATACAATTCATGATAGATTGATAAATGCGATATGACAAAAAATAAACAAATAATTAAATTTCAATTCAAAAATAACTTATATGCAAACATATCTGAAGCAAAATGTATCTGGTATCGAAATTGATCTCAACCGAATCTGAACCGATCCGGAATCGAACTGAAACTGAAAAATATATGGAACCGAATTAAACCCGAATCAAAACTAAACCGAATCGATTCGAACCGATTACAATATATATCCGAAAGATATTCTAGCCAAAATATTCCAAACCGCAATCGATCCGATTACCTCCTCTAGTTAAGGGTTATCTAGTTAGGGGTTATCAATATTGAAATGGCTTATTTCTTAAAACACTAAACTCACCGTCCAAGATTAAACGGTATCTAGAACTAAAAATAGAAAAATGCACAAAACACAAAACGAGAGAAAAGCGTCCAAGATTAATCATTCTAATTTCTTTTTATTAGTCCGTCATAAAGTAATTATCATATTTTCTTATTTGTCTAACAAAATAAAGAATATATGATCACAATCTTTTTCTTTTTTTCTAAACAAATTCCGATCACCGAATTTTTATTTTTTAATATTTTTTGAAATTTCGTGAGGTCAAATTAGGATAATGAATTCGAGACATATGAATTATGTATATAATCAAAAGATAATTTAATTTAGGAGAGAGAGTCTACAAATGAGAGTTTCCACGGCTAATGATAAACGTTTTTCCTAACTATAAGGCATGACAAACATTTATTTTATAGTTTTCATTTGAAATGCTTGTATCACCACATGTCCTGAATTTCTACACCCACATGTGATAAACTTTTTTTCCTACCTATATGGAGTTGCACATATCTATAACTTTCATTTGAAATCTTTGTATGGCTCTCCTTTAAATTCGTTTCTACAACTAAATGTTTAAGACTATAAATTTGGGCAAATAGAGGAAAAATAACAATTCAGCTACACAGATTTGATCTGTTCGCAATTAATAAGAGAAGTGTATTCTCTCTATTAAAAGGCATTGCCAATCGTCATTAAAGAAAACAAAATGGCAAACTTAAGAGTTGTTATTGTTGTTCTCATGGCTCTAGCTATATACGCACCTATCTCGACAGCAGTAGAGGAAAACGGATACTTTGGAGACAGAAAGTTATTAGTACAGTTACCTAAGAAATACAATTTAGCATCACAATCTATTGATGTAATCAAGCCACAACCAACTAAGGGTAACAACCCGGCACCGCAATTTGTTGATGTAATCAAAGTACCAACCGAGATACCTAACACATATAATCGCGGTTGCAATGCTTTTAATAGATGTCGTCATGAGCGCTAAGAGTGTGCTTGCATTGGGATTGCAAGCAATGTACATTCAGTTATATTCTAACATCTATGTAAGCTCAATGTCTTTCGAAATAAAATGTTGTGTTTTTTTGCTAAGTTGATATTCCGTACGTAGACATATTTATTGCTCTAAACAAGCTCAAAGTCTTTTATGGTTCTGTGCTAAAGAGTGGCCTTTGAATTTGATGTTTTGTTTTGTGATTTGGCGTATGCTTGTTGCCACGTTAATAACTCTGCTACAATAGAGTATCAGTTAATACAAGGTACTTTTTTTCTCAATATATTAAAATTCAAAGGGTTATTGTCCTCATTAAGATTCGGACCTGTGGACTCCCATTTGAGAAATCTGCAATGATGTCGTTGGATTACAAGGTCTTTGGCATGTTATAAATAACATCATGAGCAAACACAAGATTGATAATATTCAGGCCTTTGCATAAAGAGTGATATGTGAGCTTAATAACTATCCATTTATTTTTTAAAAAAGTTGAAAGTGCAGTTAGACAAAGAAATATAAGAACTAAAAACTAAATAATTATAATGCAAGAAATACTTATGAAACTTAGTTTATATTTTACAAAAAAAGAGAACGAATAATAGAAAAATATTATTTTGAATGTTTCTTAATGTTTTTAAATTCATCTAAAGAAAATTTAAACACAAAATAAAGTACATCACACACATATTAAAACTTGAACCTAATTTTCAAAATCAACTTATTATTTAATGAAATATAAAAAGATTTGTATATTTATAATATATTAGCGTAGCATAGTAGGAACTATTCCAAAACTACATCGGGGTACCCTCGATTTTCTGGTAATAACTTACAGGTCTCTCACATTACCTTAAATATATTTCAGGGAACCCTCAACTCTTTTCTAGAACTCTCAGATTCCACATCATATCATATATACTTTGAGGTCCTTAAAAGTTTTGGTATTATACTTTGATGGTAAATTCAGTCCATTTAGGCGTTTACTTTGACACATTGAAGGATTCTATTTAAATTTAATAAAATATTGAGTATCAAGGTAAAATTTAATATTTGTCAAAGTAATAGAACTTTTAATTCTAATGGCCAAACAGACAGAATGTACCCTCGGAGACATTAGTGGGTCATTTCGGGTTCGGTAAACTTCGGGTACGATAATCAAAACCTTTGTTCAAAATCCAGCATTTTTAAGTTGGGATTCAGGTCAAAAATAGGTCGGGTCTTTTTTTGTCAGGTCTATGTGGCACTGTACATAGGCATTTTACCATATTTTTTGGTAATATACATGGCCATGATTGATAGTGTAATTGCGGGCTAATAGCATGGCTGCATGGGTGCCCCCCGTGGTTTACAAAAAGAGCGTCAAATGCACCTATATTTTCAAATGCTATTTTTAAAGTCCCCACAGTTTTTAAATAGAGCACAGATTCTCCCCTTACATGTTTTTAGAGTTAAAATGACATTTTACTCTATGTTGAATTTCTACTTTTTTACTTTCCTTTATTATACGAATATATAAAATAAAATATACACTCCCCATCTCAAGTTTAAAAAAAATTCATTTATGTATTTTTGAAAATAAAGATTTTTTTTGGAGAATGTAACAAAATAAAATGAAAAATAGACTAATGAAATGAAATATGTGTATGAAGTAAAAGAAAAAAATAATTGAAAAAGGTAGTGAAAAGAAATAAAAAATAAAGAGTAATATTTTTCTTTTACTTCGTATTTTATTTCATCTTTCTATTCTTCATTTTTTAAAAGTCCCAAAAAATCGTTTTATTCGTAAACAAATTAGTTAAAATTTTGTTTTGAGATAGAGCGAGTATATGTTATCTAATTTTTTTATCCTATTTATTTTACTTTTAGGTATAATAAAAAAGTGTATTTTATTTCATTTTTCATTTTCTTTTGTAATTTTTTCTTAAAAACTGTTTTGTTTTGAAAAATTAATAAATGAAAATTTTTAATTTTAGATAGAGAGCGTATATTTTGTTTTATTTATTTACATAATAAACGAAGAATAAAGATAAAAGAGTGAAATTTGAATATAGAGAAAAAGAAAGAATATAAATGTCATTTTAACTCTAAACATAGGTAATACCTGTCTGTGCACTATTTAAAATCACATGAAATTTAAAAATAATTTTTGAAAATAGAGAGAGTTTTGGCGCCCTTTTTGTAAACCACAGAGGCACCCATGCTATTAACCCATGTAATTAAATTTTAACTTCTATTTTAAGAATAAAAACATGAAACTCTTATTTGAATATATTTTGAATATTTTACTTCTACTTTAGTCTTTTTCCTTTAAACAAAGTATTAAACAATTTCTATATATAAACATGAATACTACTCCATGATAGTTTCCCCTCTCAAGATTAAAATAAAAAACTAAAAAAGGGTACATACCTAATCATACATATATGTGATTTTCTCAAAAACAAATTGATTGAAATTTCTCTTTAATTTCATATTCAAACATCCTCAAAACAGTTCTTGCAACATCAACCAATAACCCCTAAGTACATTTCAGAAAGAAAGCATCGATTTTTCGAGTCCCTGCAGAGACTGGCTTATCTTTGGAGCGATTGCGGCTTCCTTTCGTTGGTTTGTGGGCTGGTTCAGAAGGCTGCGGCAGAGAGTCTAGGAGAAAACCAGTGGTGGGCCGGTGCCTTTTCACGCCAGCCACTAAGATCTCTAGATTGACTGTTTTCCTCTTCTTCTGGACTGCGACTTCGGCACATTTCTCAGCAAGGAGTTTGAGGAAGAGCTCAGTGGATGTGGAGATGAGAAACAGAGCTTCTGGATTGACCTTCTTGACATCCTTGTCGAGCTTCATGATCTTCTTCACCTTTCCTGTGGGAATTTGCAGGCGGGCTGTCTCTTCACTGCTGTGCTCTTCTCGGTGTTCTTCCGCCATTAGTGGTTACTGTACTTGCAGCTGAGCTCAATGCCAGCTCTGCAAATTCAACTCCATGATCAAGAGGGGATGAAGGGAAATGAACAAATGTCTCTCCTCTAACTAACACTATGTTTGGTTCCAAGAATTTGGAAGAATAAGA
Source organism: Cuscuta australis (assembly GCA_003260385.1). Classification (NCBI taxonomy): domain Eukaryota; kingdom Viridiplantae; phylum Streptophyta; class Magnoliopsida; order Solanales; family Convolvulaceae; genus Cuscuta; species Cuscuta australis. The sequence goes on from NQVE01000195.1 coordinate 2,315,109, forward strand.
AAAGAAAGTGCACTAGAATGGGAGGAATCTGGTTTTCCCTTCTCCTAGTACATTTCGTCTTCTCATTTTCTTTTCCTTCCACATTTCTTTTCTTTTCCTCTCTAACCAAACAAGAAAAACTACTTTTCCTCTCATTTTCTGTTATTTTCCCTTTCAATTTTCTTGAACCAGACATAGTGTAAGAGAAAATTAAAAGGAATATCTTCATGTCATTCTCTATTCATTACATGAAATTCTTCAAAATATGTTTTTATATACAATCATGCCTTAACTGTTACGAGTTGCCCTTGTTGGAAGAAAGAAGAAGCTCATCGACTAGTACATCTAAGGACTATCAAATTATGAAGTTGTCTTTTCTGGAGTGGACTTTGAAGTATTGAACTAGCCCTACCGGAAACAAGGCACATCCTTGTACACACGAAGGAAAACATAGATAATAAGTAATAGAAAATGCAATGTCACATGTTCTATCCCTTCTACTTCAACAACAAACTTCGAAACAAACATAGAAGAAATGCACTTTCATATGAAGATACAAAAAGAGACAGTAAAGGAAAAGGTGATCAGCTTATCTTCCACGGATCTCAATTCCCTCCCACCCAACACCCATTTCAATATTTGATATTTTGATTCAAATATAAATAGAGAAAAATATACATAAAAACGAACGCGTGGACATATACACATCTGACCCACCTATAGATGTGTTGTTTCTCTTGGTTTCAGAAATGGGTCATGCTGGAATAACACCATCTTTGAGCCCTCTATAAATTTGTACACATTGGATATAATCATTTGTGAAAACACATAGTTCACAAATTCATAGACGATTGCAATTTGTGATATTAAAGTTGAGGTTATTCGAGCATTTTTTGTTCATAAATAAGTAGAGTATATTCCATTCGAATAATCAAGGAGCAATAAAAACGTATTTCAATGATCTCTCAAATTGGGAACAATTCTGGATCATAAAATGTTTCACTTGGTTTTAGAAATGGGTAATCCTGGAATAACAACTTTGATGCCTCTATAAATTTGTACACATTGGATATAATCATTTGTGAAAACACGGAGTTCACAAATTCATAGACAATTGTCATTTGTGATATTAAAGTTGGTGTTATTCGAGCATTTTTGTTCATAATTAAGGAACAATAAAAACGTATTTCAACGATCTCTCAAATTGGGAACAGTTCAGGATCAAAAAAATTATCAACCAAAACTATGGAGGAATAATACGCAAAGACATCTTCAAGATTGTGAGTTCTACACTTTACCAAATAAGGTTTTGACGTGTAGGGAAAATTGGAGATGCATAAAAATGAAACAATCATAAAACAGCAATAATTGAACTAGATAGTCCAATTAGAATCTGGAAATTACCTAGGGTTCGCTTGTCGAAATTTCTCGAAATCACGAGAACAGGAGTCGCAGGTCCGTCATTGAAGATGGGGAAGATGGGCAGATCTGGAGCGGATATTCCCGACGAATTACAGAAGAAGAAGAAGAAGCTTCGGACCAGAGTTGATGCGGCGAACAAGAAAGAGCTATGAGCTTGCGAGGGATGATTGTAACCCGCTTTAGACCCATTTTTTACCCGGGATTTTTGGCGGGAAGTTGATCCAACTTTTCACTCATACAGTGATTATAGTTATATAATTCCCCCCAAAAAAAAGAATTACACTTTCCACTATTTAAAAATTATGAAATTTTTATTTTTGTACATTTTGATTGATTATTAGAGAAAATAAAAAAAAATGTTCTTAGATAGGAGGTAAAAAAGTTTAAAAATATCAAAGTAAAAATCTTATATCTTTTAAGACCAAAATAAGAGTATAATGGCAGTGTCGTATAAGAATACGCATTAGCAGTGTGATGAGTGTGACCGTGTATCAATGACGATGTTAACTCTTATTTTGATATTGAAAAACATATGACTCATATTTTGGTATTCTAATAGTTTTTTATTCCTATCTAGAGAGTTCTTCCAAATAAAATACTATTATTTCATCTCGTTCTGTAGAACTTTAGACGTAATTTTTAAATATGTATGTTTATTTTCAAATTTTATACCTATCTTTAAATGAAATGAATAAAAAATAAACTTTCACTTCGTTTTGAATAAAGTGTAAAAAAAAATTGGAACAAATGAAGTATATTTTAAAAAATGTAAACACTCACAGAGATAAATGACTTTTTGTTTGAATTTTATTTTTTACATGCATTGTTAGATCTCGTTTTTTTCACCTGATCTGATTGGGATAAGTTCTGACACAATATAATCTAATTATAATTAGGGTCCGTTTGATACCCGGAATTGAATTTGAATTAGAATTGAAATTCTATGGAACCGAATTCAATGAAATTCAATTCTAATTTAATTTCAAATCCTTTTTTAAGGAATCCATAGAGATTTGTATTGTCATTGCAATCCTTTATTTGGTAACTCAAATCTCTATATAGAATTGATACGTTAGTAGAATGTTAAAATTTTAAATTTTAAAACTTAAAATTTAAAATTAAAAAATTAACTTTAAAATTCAGAATTAAAAATTAAAACTAAACCTACGAAATAGTATTAAAAATTAAAACTAAATCTAGATTTTATCCTAATTTCATCCAATTACAATAAATTGTATTGGTTTGGGTGTTAGTTTGATTAGCAATTCACCCAATATTACTCAACAAAGTTAGAGGTTAACATTATCGTTTTGAAAAGGCTTTCTAGTGACAGCGTTTAGTATTGTCATATTCAAATTTTAATCTATACCAATAAATTTAGGTATAAATTAATTATATTTGACTCGATTAAATTTAATTTTATCTAATTTCAATCAAATACACTCAAATAATTTATAAATCTTTTAGGAGTAATATTAAATAAATTTCACTTAATTTCACCTAATTTCACTCAATTTTTACAAAATTGAATTCAATTGAAGCGTAATACTCTTTCAATTCATCTTTTATCTTTGCATTTATAAACATAAGGATATTAATACATGTGATAAAAATTTGATATATCAAAACTAAATTTTAAAATCAATTTAATTATATTATTTTTATATCATAATTAAATATATATTTTTTCATAACTTGTAATCCAAATTTGTAAAATATGACTAAAAAGTAAAAAAAGATTATTTAGGATGGAGATAGTATAATTAGAAAAAAAATATACTTCGGTAAAATAATATGATATATTAAATTGATAATAGATTGATAAATGTGATAAAACAAAAAAAAGAAACATGGATAATTAAATTTTAATTAGAAATAATATATCCAAAATATATTTGATTGAAATATATCCAAATTGAAACATATCTGAAACCAAAATATATCTGAACCGAACTAGATTCAAATCTATCCGAAACCAAATCTATTTGAACCGTGTCTAAACCAACTCGAAACCGAACCAAAACCGAAAAATGTATAAAACCAAATCAAATCCAAACCAAAATTAAACCAATCTGAACCGAACTGATTATAACATATATCTAAAAGATATCCGAACCACAAAAATCCATTTCGAAATCGATCCGAATGACCCAATTGCCACCTTTAGCATTGAGGCACCCATACAATGATTCATGAGACTCATAATAATAGTGGGTGAGGGTGAAGGAGTAGACCTAGATTACTGTTGTATTTGTAGAGTTACTGTCGTCACTAAAGTGAGATCCTACTAGATTGTTATTGTTGTAAAGTTACTAGCATCATTAAAGTTTGAATATGTGATGCCACTAAATTACAAAGTCTTTGGTCATCAGTATTCAAAAACAATAAAGTTAAAAACTACAGTACTTTTAAATAGCTTTTCTATTGTTTAACTAAAATCACTGGTGGTAAACAATTTAGTTTTTGCAAGGCACTAGTAAACTTAAACTATGTTTGGTTCAAGGAATATGAAAGAAAAAAAGAAATTTGATTCCCTCACTTTTTATTTCCTCACCAAAATGGGGAAAAATATTATTTTCCCTCATTTTAGTGTCACAATTTATTTTCATCTCATTTTTTCCCTTCTATTTTTTTATTCCACTCTGACCTAATGGGAAGAAATTCATGGAATCAAATAGTGTCACAATTCATCTGAACTTTTATAGTGTTTGGTCATGCTTTTTGTGCATGATTCTCACCATCTTACAGAAAATTAGAAGCTAAACCATATAGCAGTAAAAAGCTCTATCCATTTAACCAATGTGGGGGGGGGGGGGGGGGTGAAGAACCACATAGATGTTTCATGCGACAATGTAAGCATTCACCACCCTCCAAGAGGACATGAGTGCAACAAAATGGTTTTATGAACATCAAAAGCATAGGTCAAGAATCTCTAATATACCTGCCACCAGGTCCGCCACCTTCACCGCCTCCATAAGCACGGTGGTTGTTGTGGTGGTTATTGTTGTTGTGATTGTTGTTGTAGTTGTTGTTGTAATAGCCATTACCTCTTCCTCCTCTCCCGCCGCCTCCCCTATGCTCAAAATTCCTCGATCTATAGTTACCGGGTTGATCATAGTATTGGTCATGGCCCCCATTCTGGTAGGAAGTGATGGCTTCCCTGCCACGCCCACCACGACCATTATAATTCCCCCTGTGTCTACCACCACGGCTGCTGCCCCTATAATTATTATTATTATAATTATTATAGGGCCGTCGAGGAACATGTTGCTCTTTCACATCCACTGGATCCTCCAATCCTTCCTGGGGATGAACACAGACAGTTTCAGCAGTCAAGTCTGGTGAATCTTTTTCCTCCTGTAAAAGCAAAATGTGTAGCACAGCTTTCATTTAGCCAAGGAGAAAACATCATAAAATAATCTTAGAGCTTGTTCTCTTCAACTTATTCTCATTACTTATAACTTATTTTTATTACAATCCGATCAGATCAGACTAGATGAGAAACAGCTTTAAATATAACAATATTCAAATAAGATCAAACCCAAATTTATTCCAATCAGATCAGAATCAATCAAAACATGTGAAGAAAACAAGCCCTTAGTATCAACGAGTATACACTTACCTGATGGTGTTCTTCGCCAGCATCGCCGTTATTAGTTTCGTTTTCGTTGTTAGAAACAAAAGGTTCTTCCTGAAAAGCAATGATAATTTGGCGTTGGAACACGACATGGAAAAGAAGAGACCAGAAAAACATGGCAATTATTAAATTGTAGCGGGATTCAGTTCACATAGGCTGATGGTAACAAACTCTCTTTATGTGTTGATGTACTGTTCTAGTAAATCTTTAAAAAAACAATGCGCACTTTGTCACGCACCAATTAACAGAACAAATATTCAAAAGCTTAAAAGCATTCTCTGTCAAAAGATAACCAAACACCCCTAGAGAACAAAATGACTAAAGTTTACAGTTGTACAATAAAATACATAAAATATCATCATCATAGATTCATAATCTCATACTCCCTCTGTCCCTCTGGATTTTGCCAACCTTTAGTGTTAATTACACCATAGGCTAGCAACCTGAGAGAGGAGAAGGTATTACACAGAAAAGAAAAAAAATGACAGCATCATAAAGTCATAACTACCATACAACATAGTTATCACGGCGCCAAGGCGAGGCGCGGCGCCAGTGTTACACCATGATGCCTAGGCGACAAGAAAACATGAAGATTTTCTATACGTTAGTAACACTAGTATAAATATATCACATTATAACTTATATGTTATAGTTGTAGATGATAAAGTTTAAATTTAAAATTCATCAAAGTTTAACACCCACATGAAAAATGTTATATGTGTGCTCTATAAACCTATTCAAAAACACATATTTTAAAGAATAATATAAACATGCCGGCATTAAAAATATTGAATATGAAAACACTAAAAAAATTATTAATAAAAGATTTTAAAAAAATATTTAATGACGGCAGACAAAAGTACAGTAAGTTGCTTTTTTATTGGGGTCAGAAGACATTGAAAATTTGAAACAAACCAATATGGAGTGAGAAGTAAAGATATACAACCCCGTTTAAAAAATGTCCTCTAAAACACAACTCCATTATCGCATGGCATAAAACAATAAAAAAAAGGATCGAAACCCATTTACAGAAAAAAGGGTTCGAAGCCCAATAAAATAAAACTGACGCAAGAATATGAGATGGGATCAAAAGAGATGACAAAGGAGATTGGCGATCGACACAGGAGGTACAGGTACGCGATCGCAATTTGAACACGGCGAGTTAGGAGGAGCTTCGGAAAGAGGTAGGGTTTTAATTTACTCCGTAATTTGGAGTCAAAATGGGCCTCCGACCCGACGACTTATTATAAAACTTTTTAATTTCACGGCGTTAGTCGTCTACGGCGCTGCGCCTGGACGCCAAGTCTTCCAAACAGAGACGCCTAGGCGAGGCATTGAAACTTAGGCGAGTCGATTGGCCATGGCGAGAAAAACATGCCGCCTGGACGCCTAGGCGACGCCGTGATAACTATGCTATACAAACAATTGTAGATTAATCATATAGGAATATAAGATAAGAAAATATCTTTTTGCCAAACTAATAGTCCCCTCAAAGAAATAAGAGCCGTTTTCTCCTATATTGAAGATAAGGTAAAACAAAGAATCGGCTCCTGGAACAAAAAGATCCTGATGAGGGCGGGAGAGGAGATTCTTCTCAAAAGTGTGGCTCAAGCCATGCCGACTTTTTCTATGAGTGTGTTCTTACTTCCAGACTCTCTTTTTGTTTGTCCTTGAAACATGCTATGAATCGGTTTTGGTGGGGTTTGGGTGGGTCCAATGGAAGAGGTATTCACTGGTGGGGCTTGGGATCGGCTCTGCGTTCCTAAAAAATTTGGTGGGCTAGGCTTTAAAGACTTGCGTGCTTTCAATCAGGCTAAGATTGGCAAGCAAGCTTGGCATTTTCTCGCAGAGCCTAATTCTCTCACAGCACGAGTGTTCAAGACAATGTATTTTGCTAAAACTACTTGTATTGAAGCTACTCTAGGTAGTTGTCCAAGTTTTTGTTGGTGGAGTATCATGGCTGCCCATAGTCTTGTTTGTAGTGGGGCAAGACGCAGAGTTGGTAATGGGGTGAGGACATTAGTTTGGGAAGACCCTTGGCTGCCAGATGGCTCGGACCCGTTGGTGATTGGTCCAAACCATTATGCCCCCTTAGCTCCGTGGCATAACGGTTGCTTGTTTGATTGATCCACTGTCCGGTTCATGGGATTTGCCCCTCTTAGTTGATCTGTTCCTTCCTTCAGATGTGGAACGTATCACCCGAGTTCCTGTGAACCCAGCTTTAGAGGATTCATGGTATTGGTTAGGGGACCCTAAGGGTTGTTATTCTGCCAAGTTGGGTTATAGCAATCTTATTGGGGATTTTAATGTGCAACCTTCTGGCTTCAAATTTTGGTCACAATTATGGAAGTTAAAAGTCCCACCAAAGTGGAGGTCCTTTCTTTGGAGGGCTGTTAAGAATGTTTTGCCTACTACTATTAACTTATATCAAAAAAGGGTTGATGTACATTTATTGTCCAAAATGTGGAGTGTGTGTCGAAGAAACCATGCATGCTTTGGTCTCTTACTCTCTTGTGATTTTTCCATTTGTGTTTGGCATCAAAGTGGATTGTCTATTGTGCTAAATGGTACAGATTTCACACGGTGGCTGGAGGCAATCTGGGAGATGTTGGACGGAAAATGTTTGCAAGGTTTTGGTGGCTGTGCTTTACGAGCTTTGGCGTGCACGGAATGAAGCTCTTTGGGAGGCAAGACTTCTCTCACCCCATGCAGTATGGCAGTCTGCGCAATCGGCAGTAGCCTGCTGGAGGTCGTTTGCTCCGGAGCGCGCTTCTCTTTCGACGCAAGTGATCCCCCAGCAACCGGAAGGAGTTTTCAGCCATGTCTTTGACTGTTTTTCTGATGCAGGTTTTGACTCCGGGTCCGGGAAGGCAGTTTTTGGTGTCATCATTCTCTCTTCGGTCGGTTCTTTTATTGTAGCTACAAACGGACCTTTACCACCTTGCTTCAATCCTTTAATGGCAGAAGCAATAGCTTGCAAAGAAGCTCTTTCATGGTTGAAGCATCAAGGAGTTTCTTCGGTTCGTCTCTTTTCAGATTGCTCTACTCTTTGTCAATGTTTCACCCTCCCTTTTAGCTCTAGATCTTATGTTGGCAACGTCATTTGTAGTTGCCGAGAACTTATGAGTTCTTTTCCTTCTTGCTCAATCCAATTTATTCATCGTTCATCTAATGTTTATGCGCACTTGCTACCTACACAAGCCTATTCTCAGGCTAACAAATTGTATTGGGATTCTATCCCTCTAGACTTCATTTCTTTGCCTTAATGAATTGTTTGTTGGTTTTCAATAAATAGTCCCCTCAAAGTGTTTCATTGCAGTGTAACTGACAGGTGTGTGATATGCACCTCGAGAAAGCGAAAATATTAAATAAGACCCACAAATTAACAAATAGTGCAGTTCCAAAACTAAGAGCAAGTCTTTTTTCCACAAGCAACGTACCAAATAGAAACTACTATAGGAGGAATAAAATGTTTAATGAAACTTGACCAAAAAAAGTAAATTCTTTGGTAATTTATAACTATGTTCATAAGATAAATGTTTAATTAGAATCATTGGAAGGACATCAAATGGAATAATAAAATTGTAAGATTTTACATCATTTAACACACTAGGGAGTTTGTTAGTTATATGGATATGTAAATGTATACATGTGTGTGTGTGCGCGCGCACAAACACTTATATTGATATATACATATACACATGCACATATACGGATACATATATTGACATTCATATATGAATACACTAGTGTTAACCACATGCTTCACACGGGCTCGTATATATTTTAAATTATAATATTTTATAAATATAATTATATCTATTGTTATTTTCTAGTAATATTTTTATAGTTCAGTTTTGGGTTATATTCTTTAAAATATTTTTTTTAGATTCTTTTAATATTTTAACATTTAGATCACATTACTTAAATAACGTAATAGGATAAAAATGTTGAAATAAATAAGTTGGATAATTGAGAGTAGTACTTTACAAAATAATAAAATAAAATAGACGGTGGGTAGTTTTAAAAAATTATAAACAATTATATTGGTATTTTTATTTAATAAAATTTAAATTACTTTTTTTTAAAATAACAACATACTTATGAATATTTTAGAACAGAAATTTATATTTTTAAAATAGTTAGAAAGTGAATGATTTTATAAAACAAATAATAAAATAATGGTTACTCCGTATTTAAAATCAAAATGTGAAGGATACATAAAATATGTTTATAAATTTTAAAAAATCTTAAATGCTGCTTGTATATTTGTTTAAAACACAATGGGTTAAAGCTCAAGTATTATGTGGATATGACTTTTCATTTTCTTCATTCTCTTAAAAAATTAAGTGGCAAGAGATGGCATGATGTGGCAATCTATTTGGCAATAAACTAATGCCGTGGCATGACACATATTGTAACCACACTTAATCCGCTCAACTTTATATGTATGTATGTATGTATGTATGTATGTATGTATGTATGTATGTATGTATGTATGTATGTATGTATGTATGTATGTATGTATGTATGTATGTATGTATGTATGTATGTATGTATGTATGTATGTATGTATGTATGTATGTATGTATGTATGTATGTATGTATGTATGTATGTATGTATGTATGTATGTATGTATGTATGTATGTATGTATGTATGTATGTATGTATGTATGTATGTATGTATGTGTGTATGTATGTATATATGATGAATGTAATACAAAAATTAATGGTTTTGCAGTCCATAAAAAAGAATTGCATTTGAAAAAGCTATGGAATATAAAAAATTTGCATTAAAAAAACTATAATTAGATGTGCACGGATTATTGGACTTGAGGAATCCCAAAAGAAAAATATGATGTACGTTTGTAAATCTTCAATTGGGGTTGAATCAATTGCCTTTTGAGAACTAGGTTTCATCACTTTCATGTATTTTACTAAAAGCATAACCATGGTTTAATTATGATTCCAATTTGGAAACAAACAATAGTGGCATTAATGATTTTCACCTTCTCCTGGTACTGCATTCCTGTACCCTCAACATGGACTTGCAAATCCACAGATGGAATGGATTCTTGAACCTGAACTTGGTGAGTCCCAAAATTCATAACAGGTGATGAAGTTGAATACTGTGAGTCAAAAATCTTTTTCAGCTTCAATCTCACCCCAGAATCTACAAAGATTAGGAACCCATTGATAAATGGATTTTTCATATAATACCATAAGAATCAATTGATAAATGTCCCTCTAGCTAGAAGAGGAAAAAAAATTACTCACATGTAACATTAGTATTTTGCTCAATCGTGCTTTCTTCCTTATTTTCCGTGAATTCATCAGATTTATCCTCGCAATTGGGGGAAGCGTCAATGGAGGCCTCCGATTTAGAAACGGAGACTTGGTGTCGTTGGATAGCCAGGCTGATTTCTTCATCAACGGCGGCAGTAAGGGGTTGCCGAAGCTTCTCGAGCTCCTCAATGCCGGCGATGACGGAAGGCTTCGACCGTAGGGTTTCCTCCTGCTCCTTATTCAGCGCCTTCCCGTTGGAAATAGAGTCCTCCATCTGCGAAATACGGTTCAGCTTCTTCCGAAGGGCGCGGATGCGCTTGGTGATGACGGTGATGACTGGTCCTTCCATGGCCTCCAACGCCGCCGCGGCCTCCATGGAATGCACAGTTCTGTAAATAAAAGTACAATAGGATATCCGCCGGAGACGGTGGTCAGGGGTGGAGGAGGGTTCTGTGTAGAGAGAGTAGAGACTGGGCGAGGATGTGAAGAGGCGGACCTAGGGGTTTTAGTTTCAGGCTTTATAAAGTGTGTTTCTCGGACTTAAAAGAAATGAACCCAAGTAAATTGGAATCATATCAGATGATCTTATTTTTTCAGTTGAACTTTAAAAGTTAGATGTTAGAAGAAATTTAAAAAAAAAAATTAAAAAAAATTGAGAGGAGTTGAAAATTTTTAAGTGTTAAAAGGTCACTCAATTAAATGATCATCCAAATAAACATAGGGGAAAAAACTTTAATTTTGGATAAAGAAAGAATTCATCATTGTCCTTGTTTGGGATAATATGTTATAAGTTTGGATATATAATAATGTTGTTTTATACGAGTATTAATCATATATAAATACATTTTTAAGTTGTTGAAAAACTGAAAAAAGTTTGAAAAAGTTTAAAGTTAATTTTTTCAACACAAAACAACAAAGCCTTAATCCCGTAAAATTTATACCACTTCTCATCTTACGTATATCATAATACATTTCAGTTTTGTATAAATGGACACAAATACATTTACCTTTCTTAAATCTAAACGAGTCTAACTCCATATTTTAAGTGCCGCGTGTCATACTACCATCACGTTGATGCAAGAGCTAGGATTTTTGAAGTTTCAAAGAATGGATGGATTGCTCTTTTAGTTTAACATTATCTCTCCAATCCAGAAACACGAGTGGGAGCCTCCACCTTGAGGACAAGGTGATTTTTAAGGGTGAGAATGATACAGATGGTTAATTATAATATTTTATTTAGTTAAATTAGTATTTAGTAGTTATTTATTACTCCGTACTATTTATTGATGGTTTAGGATTTTAGTATGAGCCTGGGCCCACTAGGTCAATTAGGATTATCTGCATTCTCTATATATTGTAACCTTTTAATATTATTATTCAATCAATCAATAATCAAGAATTCTCTTAATCTCTCGTTTCTCTTTTCTTGGAGTTCTGAAACGCTCAAAGTTTTCCCTATCCGATACGATATTCGTATCAATATACTATTTTTTCCGAAAAGAATCTTTTCAAATATTTTTTTTATTTGGAATTTGTTTTCCCAGATATTACAACTATCAATCTTCTATCATCCCTTTATATATTAGATCTCACCTAGTAGTGTATCCACTTTTATTAAAAATAATTTTAAAAACTTTCATCTTTTCCAATTCAAAGTCCACTTAAAAACATTCAGAAAGGAGTAATTTCACGAGAAAATTCAAATTGAAAGGAAATTTTGACAACTACTCAATATTACCGGGTTACTTCGGATATATCTGATCTGATCCGATCCGGTTTGTCGGATATTCAAAATTTTTGAATTGGTAAATATCTATTCCATATCTCTCACTCCAGAAAAAAATTATCTTATTTTTTTTAATAATTCTAAAAAAATATTCTGAATAATTTTTTATTTGTTTATATAGTAGAGATCATAAATTAGAATTGAATTTGAAGTCAATTGTATTTTTTAGTTATAATTATAAGTAAGTAATTATTTGTAGAAAAAGTAATTAGTTGTGTTATTATAAGTCATATTTTTTTAAATGTATGAAAAACAATATCAACATAATTGCCAAATAAAACATAGACAAAAAGACTAGAGTAAAAAACTTGAATTAAGCTTAGATTTAAATACTTATGGTGATGAAGATGAATATGCTTAAATTGTCTAAGCTTTATTTTTATACTTATTTTTAAAAAATATGAACTTCAGATATCCAAGGATGTCTGAAATCTCAATATGTCATTCCATATCCGATCCGATTTTTTTAGATATCCGATCCGAAATATCCGAAATCTAAAATATTGGATCGAATATCCATTTTTCATATCTTTTCAGCCCAGATTGTGGACGGATATTTCGGATCAGATATCTTTGAACATCCCTAGCTACCATATAGGTAAGTTTTTTCTGATACCAATTTTGACACTAGAAAGACCAGTAAGAAATTCAATATTCTACTTTTACCAATTGAACTTCTAAACAAATTTAATTTCTTTAGATGAAAGTTCACTCAAAATTTTAGAAAATCACTTAAAATGATTATTGAGTATAGTATGGAATAAACTTATGTATGAAAACAAATGAAGAAGCTAGCTATTTGTTTTAATTTGATATTAAGGAATAAATAATGTTATATATTAAATAAATTAGTGAAAGATTAATATGTATTGACATTTAATTGCCATTAAAAATGTATTGACAATTAAGAAATCACCTAAATAGGACTAAAACTTTAGAAAAGTACCAAAATAGGAGTTTCGTATTTTTATTTCCTAAATAGGAGTTTGCACTATAGTAATGCGACACTGTATATGTACATTTTACGTAATGTACATGGTCATGATTGGTATTATAACTGCATTTTAAGTATTATTTCGTGATTAAAAAACATGAAATTTCTATTTTGGTATATTTCTAATGTTTTTCTTTGACAATTAGCATTTTTACGCTAGCATCTCCAACAAGTGAATTTTAATAAGGTACAGATTAATAAATTGAGTTTTTTGTGCCATTTACCCCGTAATTTTTCAAAAATTGCACGCATTCACCTTGAACTTTAAAATTACATCAACGCCCCCTGAATTTTTAAAAATGTTGCACCAATAGTCTCTGTTTGTGTGCTAGATTTTTGAGTTCGTTTATTAAACAATCATCAATATATGTGTTGGAGCTTGATGAAGATGTCATGGCTTGAAGAGGTTGATCAATCGATGACAAGTATGACTGACTCATGTTTGATTTTCGAATTCGGTTACCGACGACTAAATCGAGAATAATTATCTAGGGTTCAAAAAGGTTAAAAACATAAAAGATAATGTTTGGGAAGGGCATATTGCAGAACTCACTTGTGATATATGACTGTAGATGAATTCACACTTGCACTCGATGAGTGTATGATTAACGCACCCCCAAAACAGTTATAGAGGGACCATTCAAGAGCAAGAACTGCCATCTTTTTTCTTTTTTAATTAGCACCATATATTACAAATAAACATGACCAAATTTTTTCTAATGTTTAATCCCTTAAAAATCTCACACATCGAACTTCTTCTCCACCATCTATTTTTATTCTATTTTTTTCTCTACAAAATTTTCCATTCTTAACCAACAATATATCACTTCTTTCTTTATTCAATAGAAGCAATAAATATCGAAAGAAAACAAAGTCAATAGGAGAAATAGAAGAAGATGAATGAGTATCTCAAGAACTCACCATTTAAGAGAATTACAAAAGATTCTCACCATTGAGAACAGAAACATGGCATTGCCCGGATTAAAAAATAACAAAGAATGCTAGTAATCTGTTGTTAAACAAGCACCTCCAATAACACTCTTTTCTTCTTCGACGTTAGCAACTACTGAAAGAATAATATTTGAGAGAAAATATTTCTCTTGCATTATTAATTATTACAATATGAACAAGGCGCATATATGTAAGATCTCAAGAGCTAGGAACTCTATATAGAAACAACTACAAAAAGAAATATATACAAAACGAAACAAAAATATACAGGGAAACTACTATATACATAAATATTCTTTCCTTTAACACCACCTTCAAGTTGGAGCGTGCAAAAGTGAAACTCCAAACGTGGTTTTTCAACACCTCCGTATGTATATCTACATGCCGGTGTGTAATAGGAACATGATGTGTGTGAATCACGCTTCAAAGAAGCTCGTCACGAACAAAATGACACTCGATTTTAATATGTTTCATGCGCTCGTGAAAAACTAGATTAACTGTCATATGAAATGTAGTCGTGTTATACTCAGCCTCAGTAGATGAGCGAGCAACCATCGTTTATTTCTTTGTCTTTCAAGAAATAGGTGAATTCTCGAGTTGAATAAATTATCCAATTAAAGAACACCTCGTAAGAGGACACACAGCACAAACAGAATCACATCACCTAGTAAGTTGTAGATCGCTATCTGTAGAGAGGAGAATATCATTGCACGACCTAGGCACCCTTTCAAACACTAAATAACTCTAAAGGCAATAGTCTAGTGATCCTTTCGTGGTTCCTTCAAAAAGTATAATCCTCTTTCATTCTACCCACACCAATGGACAATCGTTGTCCTTAAACTAAGGTCATATAATACACATAATCAGTTGTTGGTGAACTATGCCTCACACTTTAATTCCCTTGTTAATTGTGAAACATAAATTAAATGACAATGCAGATTTGGAACAAACAGAACATTCTGTAAAGTCATAGTTTTTGTCAAATCAACATTAGCTTTTCACATTGAACACACACAAATCTTTTTATACAGGCAAACAATTACACAAGGTGACACACCCACCATATCATATAATAATGAAAGCTCACGGGTCATGTGATTCGGTGCAGCGATATCAACAATCTAATACAGTGATACAGAAATACCTAAAAGTTTCACATTTGAATCTAATGGTGATAGCGAAAGAGCATGACGATAAGCATTTCACTGTTCCTGAGTCAGATTATCAAAACTGGGCAGCGGAGAGGACCCTATCTTCCTCCGTGCTACCCTGCACGCCATGCACACCACCACGGCCACCTCCCGTGGTTCCTCATCCACTATCACGACATGGAATGCGACCCTTTCAGTGTTTCGCTACTCTTCATCGGCCACTCTAATTCTGAAAAACCATCCTTCAGGATACTCATGAAGTTTGTAGCAAGCATCAATCTCATGACCGATCTTGCCACAGTGGGAAGAAACAAGTTCCCTTGCTTTAATTTTATTTTATTTACTGCAAACGCAGCAACAACAACATCTCCTCGATCAACCTTCTGCATTGGGTTCCAAACTATCTCATTCTGTATCAAAATATTATAGACTCGTCCGACAATAGGTACAGGTTCTTGCGACAATATATTTTCCGCAACGTCCCATACAACGAATCATTCAACCCCATCAAAAAAATTGGTGAATATGATCTGTTTCACAAATTTTTACAAGAATTGATGGAAAACCACATGTGCACTTCTTGCACATATAGACTGGAGGAAGCTCAAGATCCACAAAATCATTCCATAACTTCTTCATCTTGCCATTATATTCCATTATGAAACGATTTTTTTGTTTGCACTATGACAATTTCTGTTTTAACTGTTAAACCCTAGGTCCATTAACAACAATGAAACGAGCCTTTAGATTGTTCCACAAGATTGGATCAATAGTGTTCTGAATTTATGAGACCAAAAGTGAGTAATTTGTCCACCAATCATCCAGATCCTTAGAATCAGGATCTGGAATTTCAATCGATTCATCAAAGAATCCAAACTTCTTGCGTGCTCAAAGAGCAAGGCGCAATGATTTGGACCACTCGTTGTAATTATCTCCCTTCAAGACAATCGGGATTAAAATCATACCGGGATTATCAACCTGGCAGACGACTCAGTGGTGATCAACCAACAATCGAGAATTTCAGAATTTAGGCTCTTATACCATGAGAGAATAATATTTAGGAGAAAGTATTTATCTTGAATTATTGATAATTATAATATAGATGATGTGGAGATAATATGGATGAGAGAAAATTATCTGATTTGATCTAATCCATTCTAATAAGATAAGTAATAAGTAATTAGAATAAGTTTAAAAGAACAAGCTCTAGATTGGGAGACCAAGAGAACATTTATGAGCGCAACCATGTCAAGTCATACCATATTTTTGTAAGAGTAAAAAATAATTTTATTACAAAAAATCAAACAATAATTTAGTAAAAAATTTTGGTGCACCAATATATTTTTATGTTCTTACACAACATACATATTGTGTTGTAACACTTTTTTTACAAATTATAGTTTTACAGTAATACCTCATCCGTTCCAAAATGGATACCACTATTACTATTATGGTTTCTCGATAACTTTTATTTGTTTGTATATTTTTATTGATCATTTGATAAAATAAGATATTCTTGTTTTATAAAAATTTTCATGTACTTTTAAATGATGTAATTTATACTTTTTATTTTTATACCAATTTATAATCAAAATATTTTTTAAAATGATTAGATTTTACATGTTATTCGGAGTATGACATCTGTTATAGGACAAAGGAAGTACTCTTTGTCTCTAAATTATTTACATTTTACGCAAAACGGAATAGAATCCCATATTTTTTAAATTTTAAAAATAAACTTACATATTGTAAAAGTACATCAAAGTTTTACAAAACAAAATGTGACAAGAATATTTTATTTAATCAAATAATCAATAAAAAACTTAAATAAATAAAAGTTCCCACAATTTTTAAATAATGAAATGTATAAATAATTTAGGAACAAAGGAAGTATTAAATAGGGAGTATTGAGATTAAATAAATTAATATGAATAATGAAAAAAAGAGTTAAGAATATTAAAGAATAACAAAGGTAAGATGAATAACATAGAGTATCATTTTGAAAATGGAATAATATAGAGCATTTAAGTATTTTAAAAACTCATATTTCAATTAATGTCTAATCCGTATTTTTGCCCATCCCACTCAGAGGGGTGTTTGGCAGTGCGCTGCTTTTAACAATTTAGCTTCTGCTTTGAGTGGAAGTGATTTTACTCTGTTTGGCATGTCAGCTTTTGCTTTTCACCAACATTATTTTATACATGGAACACCGTTTCGAAAAAGCAGATATGAGGTGCTTTTGTTTCAAGCAACCAGTAAAAACAACCTCCCAAACAACCTCTCACTATTACAAACCAGAAACCAGGAAAAACAACTTCCCGGCAAACCCTGACTCCCAGCCCCGCTTTCCGGTACGGATTGTTCGTTGCTTCGCGGCTGGGTTCTCCCGCTTCCACTCCTCTTCCCTCTCTTGAAGCATCCTTCCTGTCCGCCCCAAAACGCTCTCCCTGTGCTCGACGAAATGCCTGTGCAATGGTGCCCCTCTTCTGGACCCCAAATCATCTCTCCCTTCCTCTCAAATTGAACCCCTCTCTCAATCCATCTCCCGTCTCCGTGCTCCGCCGCGGGTCGAAACTCTCCCGCTCGGCGTTTAGAGTTAGACTCTCGGGGACGAAACAGAAGGCTTGTTTCGGGTTTCTGGGGCCGATGTGGAGGGGGAGAAGCGATTCTTGTTGTTGGTGTTATGGAGGGTCGGCGAGTTCTGGAGGGGACGCGGAGCTGGAGGCGAGAATCTTGGAGTTCATGGGGAATTCTAGGAAGCCAGGAGCGTTCCCGACTAGGAGAGAGTTGGAGGAAGCTGGGAGATATGATCTGGCTGAGGATATTTGGAGGCGAGGCTGTTGGTTTTCGCTGGGTTGGGATTTAGATGATGATATGAATGAGAGACTTGATATTGATTTAAATATGGAAGAGTTTCTAAGAAGGGTCAACGATTGTCGAGATAGTGGAGCTTTTGAGGGCAATGAAGTGTACTCTCTTGATTCCCATGGTTCTTCTGAATGTGCATCTTCTTCTGGTAGATCATTGTGAGCTTCCTATTTAGGACTTTAGTTTCAGTTTGAATGGATTTTGTTTTCTGAGAATAAATATTTGTAATTTTTGTCAATGTTCTCTTCTGCCCACTCTCTTTGTAATAAGTGATATTGTGTGGATATTTATCTGTTGAGTTGCAAGATCTTAAAAGCCTTCTTGAATCTGTTGGGTTCATCCTCAATTCCTTTTGTGTATCTATGTATGTTATATTGCAAATATTTTTTGGTATAGCCTTTTTTTTTATCTGAAAGTGTTTCCATTTGGCTCAGAGAAATAGGAGCAGGAGAAGAAAGTGGAATTGAGGGCATATTGCAGCGATTAGAGAAACACAGACAATCATCTCTCCTCATGTCTTCAGAAAAATCTGGGAATGGAAAATGGGCATCAAGCAGGGCTGATGGGAATGATATGAACATTGTGACCACTGATGCAGGTAAGTTCTGCTTACACTCACCATTTGGTTAATGTGGCATTCCATAAGTTTAATGGTTTAAACAATGTACCATTTGCTTCCAAATGATGTTTAAGAATGCCATCAATATTCTCACAAATCTCACTCCATTTTTTTCATCATCCTGAGACAATTTACTTTTGTGTGAGCCTCTAGAGTCGTTATTGATAATGTATTAGCTTCAGATAAATAATGGACCAAATCAAAATGACGCATAAAACTTTATTTGCCTCAACTTCAGATAATGTATTAGCTTCAGATAAATAATTGATAATGTATGAGCTTCAGATAATGTATTAGCTTCAGATAAATAATATATTAGATTTGTATAATGTTTTGGGTAGAGTGTATGGGTCTAATGGAAACACCTATTTTTGCTGTAACCCAGAGTCCCAGACCCAAATGGAGTTGGGATCGTACTTGTTGACTTGTTCTTGTTGCTGTTGTTATGGATTGGCCTGTCACTAGTGATATTTACTAGTGATTTTTAACTGTGATATATAAAAAAAGTCAGGTGTAATCTAGGAGATACCAGCATGGCTGCAACTGATTCATGGAGAACTTGGAGTACTCGACGTGCTGGCTTTCACGATACTGAATTTGAACGTATTTATTTTGTACTCTGTGCTATTTAATTTCCATGAAAACCTGGTATGTAATATACATATCAGCATTTCATCTTTTTTTATTTGTTCATTCTACTTAAAACTTGCAGCGGCTGAAATTAGTTTTGGTCAAGATAAAGAAGGTAGAAAAACTTCAATGGATGAAACAGCTGTTGTGACTGAAAAGGGTACTGAAAATTTATTCAGACAGAGTGGTGTCTATCACAATGACATAAGAGCCCGCATTCAGCACCTTGAAGCTGAGCTTAATTCAGCACTTGAGTTCATGATGTTCAAGAGTTCACAAAAGGTAAAACATACAGTTTTCTGACTAGTCATTAAACGGTATGCATTTTTTTGACTAATTAAAGTGTGGTGCATATTTTTTTTACTATATATTAGACGTTGACACTTCTTTTATGAATTGCATTTAGCCTTAATGTTGCTCTTTGCCCAGAACGGAACTAACACTTTGAATGGATGGAGGGGCCAGTAATTATTGGAATGGAATATAAGGGGAATTGCTTAAGTTTTTAACAGACATGGTAAACAAGGCTTAATCTTCAAAGAGCCAATGCTTACGCCTCGCCTTTCTAAAACAAACTTCCTTCATATCCAAACCAGTTTTTTTTTCAAACCATTATGCCAATATGCCGCCTCTTTAAACTTGTCTTGCCTACACCATAAACTGGGTCGTAGGAGTGGGAAAGGTTTTTTATTTTATAAATGTTGTTCTATAATTACCCTTGTGTTCATCAAAGCCATAAGTTCATTTCTCCTGTGGAGGCCCATAATTCTTAAATAAAGGCTACAACTCCTACAAGGGAAAATTCTTCTGAAAGATTGAAAAGGATGAACTAAGGATTGAAATGGTTATGCTTGGGAATGACAACCAATGTTTGCCGTACAAGGTAGGACTTGCATCAAGAAAAGCTGTCTAGTAGTCTTTACGAGTGATTTTCTGCATATATTTCTTCCCCAGGTTATGAGAGGCTCTTGTAGTAGTAGTGATGTGCTAAAGCTTTCGGATGCATTGGAGTTCCAGGAAAATCAGTTCATGAATGCCCAGGAGAGATTGCGGTCAATACGTACAAAGCTAACTATACTGGAGGGGAAAATGACCTTGGCAACTATGTATGTAAAGCATCAATAAATTTCATTGTTTACCCTGGACACTTTAATTGGTATTCAAACTGTTCTTGTTCAGTGATGCACAAAAGACAACTGAAAAGAAACAGAGTAGAATTGACAGTGCTTATATAGCTATGCGGCTTTTGCGTACTACCCATATTGTCTGGCCTAATTCTGCCTCAGAAGTTCTTGTAGCAGGCTCTTTTGACTCCTGGACATGCCAGGTTTGGTTTTGTTTCACTACATTTTTATAATGAGGAAGCTGCTCTTCTGCTATATGCAAATTGCACAATTTTAGAGATGACTGATAGAGTAGAATGTAAGAAGCAAGGTTTGTTTTTGTTTGGATGATCAATGAGTGCAATGTGATTTATTCATGTCATCATATGCCTGCTATGATATCTGGGAAACTGAAATGGAAATATATTTGGAAGACCATAGTTGTTTCAAGTTCATTCCATCTAAAGAATATAGTCTTCAAAAGTAAAAAAAAGGTCCAAGTTTTTTTATCAGCTTCTGCAAGTTGTTTTTGGCAAGATAATATTGCCCCTTGATTAGTAGCATGAATGATACCGGAGTAATAAACAGTTAAAGTGGTGCAGAGGAAGATGGAGAAATCAAGTGCTGGAATTTTTTCCTTGACCTTGCTCTTATATCCTGGCAAATATGAGGTAAGGCCCCCATCATCATCATCTAATTTTTTCCCTTTAGAAAACTGAGCACTGCATTATGTGTAGATCAAGTTCATTGTTGATGGCAAATGGAGGGTCGATCCTTTACGCCCTGTTGTCCAAAACCACGGGCATGAAAATAATCTTCTCGTGATCATATAAACATATAAATAAAAGCATGTTACAGGATGGCTCTTGGGATTGCAGCAACTCTGCATTGGATCAGAGTCCATTCTTTTCTCAGGATTTGACACAGAATAGCAACTTTAGCACTGCATTTTTTGACGAATTCTTTCTCTACTGAAAGGAACATGTTTACCACTGATGATCTGAATCAATTACGGAGTACATTCTTCATGTACATGTGTATATACAGGTAGGAATCCTAGGATAGATAGAGGCTTCTTTCAGGCACTGAAGTCTTTACGTAGCGACTGATACAATGTCATCTTCTACAGTAGACTCGGTAGTGGTGTATGTGTACCCTGTAAGCCCGAGTGGCATGTAAAATTTCCTGCTGTTATCTACAATGTAAAAACTGAGGCATTCAGTCAATACAGAATTACAGATTATCATTTTAGGACGTGTTTGGTTCGAGGGGAGGGTTTATACAATTTTTGTGCATTGTAACGGTTCCTGTCACTGTTTTTAAACTTGGTGACCTGATTGGTTCCAAAAGAACAGTGAACAAGCTTGCTTTTAAATACTTTTTGGCTTCAAATGGAAGGAATTGAAGTACTCACATCCAGATATCATGGCATTCATCACCAATAAATACTTAACCAAACAAAATGGAACCACTTTTATCAGTACAAGTACTATTAAAGGAAGCTAGGAACCCAGTTTGAGGTCAAACAACACTGCATATTGATGTAAAACAGATCTAAAAAACACCTATGAATCCAGTTAGGATGTTGTGAATTAATACTGATAATTTACAGCCTTCTTCTTTATGACAAAGGTAAATCCGCTGCCACAGTAAACTTTGGCAACAAATGGCTTCTTAGCATGCTTGTAATTGCCAAGTATAGTAACCACTTGGGGAAGAGCTTGATCATTGGTATCTCCCATGCCAAGCTGACCATGTTCACCCCATCCCCATGTCATTACCGATCCATCATCTGTAAATGACATGGCATATGCCGATTTATACATAATTAAGTAAAGTGAGGGCACTAATCATCAACTAAGTATCGTTTCATTTTCAACTTGGGTAATATGCTTGCCTGTTACCAAGGCCGAGTGCTCAGATCCTGCAGAAATTTGGAGAACCTTTACCCCAACGAGAGCATCAACCTTCTGAACAATCTCTTCATTTCCTATAGCAATATTGATTATCATGTAGCGATTACCCAAACCGCACACTATGTTTGGTTCAAGGAATCTAAAGCTTGAAAGGGAATAGAAAATAAAATGATACGGAAAACAATCTTTATATTTGGTTAGAGAGGAAGAGAAAAGAAGTGGAAGGAAAAGAAAATGACAAGCAAAAAATACACTAAGAAGAGGGATAACACGATTCCTTCCATTTTGGTAAGAAAAAAGAGAGAAATCATTTTCTTTTTCTTTTCTTCCCATTTCCTTGAACCAAACGTAGTGCAAATGACAGTGATGTTATTAGAAAAAATGAAGGCCACAAACCGCCGCCTTTATCTGTTTTTGCCATCATCTGTGGTTTTCGAGCACTAGAAGCACCATCATAGTTATAGCCACCTATCATTAACACTTCTCCATCACCTGAAAATTGTTAACAAAAATATGAAGAAATTATTACTCCCTACGTCCCATTTTAATCTTCATACTTTCCTTTTTAGGATGTCACTAGTTAATCTTTTCATTTCCTGTTAAGGAGAAAATTGTTTGATTCACATGAATTCTCTCTCCTCTCCACAAATTCCAACCACACAATTTTTCTTGAACTCTGTGTAAAAAGCAAATGGGAAGACTAAACATGGACGGAGGGAGTACATAAAGAGGATGTTCAGCAAGGAGCTTTTTGCAAAAAAGTGTCTTTTAGCTAGAACGACAAAAATTAGAAGTATCTGGTAAAAACTTTTTTGAGAGAGCTTTTTTGCCCCAAAAAGCTGGTTTATGTATACTTTTTTTTCAAGCTTACTGTTATAGTTTTTCGGGTTTACAAAAATTTTTGGAGCACAAACCGCTAACACCTAACAGTTGGACCACATTATGTTGGAAGGTTTTTATAATAGGAAAGACCAACTAAAGGCCTTTCATAGTCTCCCCAAGGCCAAAGAATGTTTTACTTCTCTGCTCAAAGCAGCATGGCAGACTGTTTATATTCGATGTGACTGAACCAGTTACCTGTTAATACAAGAGCATGATTCCATCCTAGAGAAGCATTGCTGAATGACGGCCTCACTGTAACACACCTGGGCATAAACATATCCGAGTCACCACCGAAACCTCTTCCCCATGTATAGAAATGTCCATCAGCTAACATGACAAATATTTGGAAAGCAAGGAACGAAGCATGCAAAAATCAGCAAGAGTTGCATAACAATTACACTATGTTTGGCTCGAAGAATTCGGAAAGAAAAGAAAAGAAAAGAAAATGGGTTTCTCTCATTTTTCCCACCAAAATGGGAGGAAGTTGGGTTTCCCTCCTCTCAGTACATTTTGCCTTCTTATTTCCTTTTCCTTCCAATTTTCTTTTATTTTCCTATCTAACCAAACAATAAAAATCGTTTTCTATCTCATTTTCTTTTCTTTTCCCTTTCACAGTGTTAGGGATGATTACATATCATAATTCATAACAGCTGAAACTTAAATTCTGTACTATATATTACCTGTGTGTGTGTGTACTAATGCTTTAGACACTTACCACATATCGCTGCACTATGGTCTCCATTTGCAAAAATGGAGTTGATTGAGAGATTTTCCAAGCCCAAAGTGACCTGAGGAACAGCAACTGACCTTACTTTACCATCAGATATACCCAGTTGACCACGTTTTCCAGACCCGAATCCATAAACACGATTTCCCATATTACCTACAGTAACCTCTTTCAGTTCATGAAGCCAAAGCGTTTCAAAACTATAATGTGAAGCGTGAACTTTCCTCGCGGCTATTTTTGGATGCAGACATAAAATACCTGGGGACCATACCTTTGACCAAAGCAAGTGAATGTCGCATGCCACAAGCAATTTGCTTGACATGTTTAGACCTAAAAAATGGTACTTCTACAGGAGAAGACTGTGATAAATGATCACCAAGGCCAAGCTGCCCAAAAGTACCATCTCCACACATGAAAAGGTGACCGCTCTCTAGCATCAAATCAAATGGAAAGCAACATGAAGAATTTGAATTAGCACTTCCAATGAAAAACACAGATAAACATAAGGTGCGGAAAAAGGTTTGGGATTGGAAACTACTCCCTCTGTCCCTAAAAAATGTCAAAATATTTACTTTTTTTTATGTCCCGTAATACTTATCAATTCTGTAAGACCTCAGGTGCTACCAACTCTCCTTAAACCAATTGGTGTTGGGAAAAGTGCATACCTTAACCTTATAGTGCATTCAACACCCACAAGCACTCATGACATTCGAGTGTGACTTGGCCCACAGAGCTTCCGACACGAGACAATTGATGCACGCATGGCCAACAAATTCCAGTTTGAAATTACTTCATATCTCTATTTATTGCATCCTTGGAATTATGCATTGCATGCTCCAACAAATAATAGCTAATGAAAAAAATTGATGATGATTTTCAAAAGTAAATGCACAAGTTCCAACGTGAATAAATAATTAAATGGTGTCTCCAAATTTGTGTATTCTATCAATATTTGACATTTTTAAGGACGGAGAGAGTATTTCAGGCTTGGGGCACGAGTTGAGGTGTTTCTGTGTGACCTAGGTCATGAGTTGGATTCCTCGAAGCAGTCTGTTTTGGAAATGCAATGTAACACACCTTTGTGTGGGACCCTACCCTAGACCCTCCTTCAGCGGGGTGCCCTTTATCAAATGAAGACACCAACAAAAGCGAAAGAGAGAAGTGAGCATACCTGAAACAAAACCAGAGTGGTTCCACCCAGCAGAAACATGTTTAATAACAGAGTCTACTAAAGCCTCAACAGCCTTAGGTTGCAGACTGTTAACAGCTTCCCCATGGCCTAATTGCCCAGATGAACCCCTACCCCATGTCAACACTCTTCCACCTGCAAACCCCCAACCGTCAAGATTCAAACTTCTACTCCTCTATCCCATAAAAAATAATCTTTATTCACAAACTTAACAATTTCTAATTTCAGTAATGTAAACCTTTTTGAAATCATGAAGCATAGTTACAGAGTATATTGGTAAAGCATCTTTTTGCTGGTTTAGCTAAATAGAACACCTTCAACTTGATTTTGACACTTTTTTTAATGTAAAAAACATTAAATATAATGAAAACCGGATTATTTCATTCAAATCGGTTTTTGGGGGGAAAATACGTTTACAATCATGACCTTTTTTCTAAGATAACGGAGACAGCATTCTGTTTCAATCGATTTTGCAAAACAAAGAGTTTTCGGGCTTCAATTTTTTTAGATGATTGCCACTCGATACAGCTGAGTGGTTTTGGCATCCATTGCCAATGGAGCCAAAAGAGACAGTGTTTTAGGTCCCGGTAAATAATAGACAAGTCCAAAATCACATATTGAAGTTTTTGGTAGTAAATGCAGCAATGCATCAAGGCTCTAACGAAAAAAGCTCTGTATTTTTTTGCAGGGGTTGTGTTGCTTACAGTGCTTCTGTTTTGGCATTTCACAATACTTTTTGGCATTAGATATCGATACTCTCTAGCATTACTATATGTCCCGTTTTGATATAATAACATTTTGAAAGTCATATTTTGGCATATAAAGTGATGTTTTAGTACTAATTAGATAGTTTTTCCGTTTAAAAACAAAGGCATGTACTGTAATTGAGCAGAAAACCTAAAGGGCTTAATGAACAACGAAATAGAGAGAGAGAGAGAGAGAGAGAGAGAGAGACCTGAGAGAAGGGCGATGAGATGAGCGCCGCCGCAGGCGAGGAGAGAGACGGGGCCAAAGGAGGAGAGAGAACGAATCAACTGTGGGCGGCGCTCGTCGGAGAGTTTCCCCGTTCCCAGCTGGCCCTCTGTGCCCGCTCCCCAGCTCCATATCTCCTCTTCCTCCTCTCCTTCTTCGTCTCTCAATCTTTCGCTTTCTTCCATTGCTTACTTCCCACCAATCCCGCAACAACTGATCACAAATCTAACTATTGATCAGAAATCTAAATAAAATTTGTATTGTACATTTTTATTATTATTATATACTTCCTGTCCCCGGAGTATTTGTCCAGTTTTGACTTTTGGAACTGTTCATCTAAGCACTTTGACTCATCAAATTATCTTAATGTGTAAGCCTAAATATAGTCATGTGTGATCTTGTTTGATTTGTATTAACATATAGATTATTAATATATAATTTCTATAATTTTTTAATATACAAATTACAAGATAAAATGGATTAAAGAAGTGTATTGGATGGTGTGTAAAAATGAAAGTGGACAAAATACTCTGGGACGGAGGTAGTAATCTTTATTTACTCCTTCCGTCCTAAGCAACATTTCAAACGATTTTATTTACAAATTGGCAGAGAAATAAACAGTAAAAATTATACCGTTCAAAAATAGATCAAAAGTTTTACAATGTGAGAAAAAATTATACGATGGGAGAAAAATATTTTATTCTACTACCTCCGTCTCAATTTATAGTGTTTGTTTCGGTTTACGATGTTTGACTGAAATTATTTTCAAATTATTTTATATGACAAATGGTATATAGTTAAAAAATAAAAATTACATATTAAAATACTACATCAGAAGATCTACAAAACTAGTAGAAACAATAGTACTTTATTTTATCAAATTGCTAACGAAAATAGAGAAATAAAGTGAATGAAGTTTGACTCTATGAATAGTAAACAAGCACTATAAATTGGGATGGAGGGAGTATTAAATAGTCAACCAAAACAAGTAAACAAACAAAAATTATCGAGATACTAAAATAATACGGAGTAACTGTTGCTTATATTTTGGGACGGAGGGAGTATGTTATAAATGAATTTCAGAAATATTATACTCCTTTTTTGTCTGGAAATATCTTCTGTGAATATTTAAAATACTACACGTACTCTTACTTATTTTGTGTATTAGACTTTATTCACCTCATTTAATAAGCTTTTCCCTATTATATTGAGAATACTTTAGTAAATTATCACATTTTATCAAATCTCTTTAAAATTACAAAAGGTCAATTTGATAAGATTTATGACAGATAGAGAAAAGTAATATGTACAACAATAACATAAATTATTGTAATTGATAAATTAAAGTTTATACTAAGTACTCTACATATCGTTTGATGAAGAAGTATACCTAAATGAATAATCGACGAGTTATTGTCAAAGCTCTTAATTGATTTTATACATTGAAAAATACTATAGTGATTATTTCTAAAATATGTGTAACATATTTTTATTCTAAAATAGGATTTAGCATTGTTACAAAATGGTACTATATATTTATCTTACACAGTATTTTTGAAATTATATGTTATTGATATTAGTATTGTAAGTCTTATTTTGAGATAAAAATATCATTGTAAGTATATGTTGTAAATTAACTAAAAACTACTATCACATATGTTTTTTTATTCAAAATGCTAACACTAATCTCTAACCCTCATGCCAAATGAACCCATTAACTATTAGGGCCGACAATGGAGGTTGGCTAGGTGGGCGGCTGCCCATGGCTCGTTATCAAAAGGGCCTACTTTCTCTTTTATTAGGTTGCATTGTATAAAAAGTAATTTTACTTTTTTTGATTTGAGTAATATGTATTTATTGAAAGATGACAAGCTTTTTGATAATCTATAAGTACATGCTCATTTAATAAATCTTAATAGATCAAATGATTTTATATATATATATATATATATATATATATATATATATATATATATATATATATATATATATAATATATATATATATATATATATATATATATATATATATATATATATATATATATATAGGTCTTATAACACAAAAGAGGTCCAATTATGAGCCCATGAAGATTAAAGATTATGCTTAAATCAATATATCTTCTCACACGAGTTAGATTCGCTTCATTCTCGATCTCCATTCTCAATTTCAGTTTTTTCTGTTAATTCAGTATATATTATATTCTTTCTTACAGGACTAGTAACTTCAATGTGAAGTACAAAAATAAACACAAAATTTTAATTTTTCCAGGGGAACACAAATTTTATTACCAAACCAACAAATCAGCAATCAGTCTAGGTGGAGTGATCTCTCAAAAAAAACACAATGAGAAGAAGCACTTTGAGCTAAAATATGGGCAACTAAATCCAAAGACCTATGGATGTAAAACCAATAAAAAAAATAACATAACAATCTAACCCATTGTTTAATAGTTGTGATCCCTTGTAAACAATTCAAAAAAGCCTAAATTTGCGAATCCATCTTCCTTTTAGCCAGGACAACGCTTCACGGCAACTCATGACCTCCGCAAGAAGAGGATCTTGAGCACAATCCAAACCTCTGTTCATAGTTGCTTAGAAAGAGCGACTCTCCCCCAAAAGCACGCAACCGAAACCAACCATCTCAGTTTGTGGAAATAGAGCCGCATCAACATAACTAAACTCCTCCCCTATCGTGGATTCGTGGTTTGCAAAGGCGGTATACCAATATTTGAGAAGGCAACGACTGAACATCCACGTTCTCCCGACATAGTTGCTTCCATTCACCCTTAGCTTGACACAAAGCCTTAACGTGTAATACATTTATTCGTGGGTGCATCAGCCTTGATGGTGTAAATTACTTGACCGGTCAAACTATACTAGACCGGGTCTAGAATAGTTCGCTTGATTTGGCAAAGTAAGAAAGGTAAAAACACGCAAATTGACTGGTAGGACTTTAGGTGGAACACCTATAGCCCAATTTATATTATAACGGAGAATGCACGGGTGCTTTTACAAGGGAGTTTAGAGAGAATGAATTCGGATCCCCATTTCTGAGGTTTACATGAGTATTTATACTAGGCTAAGGGGACAGGACCACGTGCGCCCACATGGGGGCATGCTGCTGATGTGGTGCAAGGTGACTGGTTTCGTCCTCAAGCTGCCTTGTCGCCTTGTGAAGGGGATCATTCCCTTTGTCGAGTAGTGCCTTGGATGGATTCTCCAGCATCTCCAGTTGTCCTCTACTGACACGGGTCGCTACACGCCAAGCCCTCGTAGATTCTCCTCTACCGACACTTTCCAACCCTAGAAACTACACCGGGTAATTTCTGAGGGATGAGTTTATCGTACTTAGGGAATGAATGGAGTGATAAGTAGTTTGACCGGTATACTTTTTCCCGAAGTACACCGGTCAAATTCGGACCGATCAAATACCCACTTGCTGACGATTAAAGTCTCCATTTCCAGAATTTTCAAGATTGACCGGTCAACTATTTGGTCTTCTCCTTTGACCGGTCATGGGTGGAATACACCCACCAACAATGATGAATGGAACCATGTAATAGTTTGACCGGTATACTTTTCTAAAGTATACCGGTCATCTTTTGACCGATTTGAGTGTCCTCTAGCTGATGATTAAAGTCCTTCTCCTTAACTTTCAAGATTGACCGGTCAACTATCTGGTCTCTTCCTTTGACCGGTCATGGGTGGAATACACCCATCAAGCCTAAATTTCTAGACAGCAATGTTTCTCTCTTTTCATATAGCTCAAATAAACGAGGGAATAGATTGGAGAGCAGAAAGGGATGTTGTACAAGACAGCCCCATGGAACCAATTTTGGAAAGACACTTCCCATGCTCTCGACATATCAATCCGACAATCCCCGTTACCGTTGGTCTCCAAATAGTACTCGAAAAATGACACACTATCAAAACATGGTCGATAGACTCCAACGATTGCCCACAAAGCGGGCACACATTCTCCGAACCCATACATTTGGAGAATATCTCTCCCAAAGACAAACTTTGATTTTCGGAGCAACCAAAACCTTCCATAATCTTCTCCATCATGTTCTCTTTAACTTATTTTTATATTTATTACTTATTCTTACTAGGACCAGATTAAATCAAATCAGATCAGAAACACATTTCGAAGTCCTTTTGCTCATTTTTTAAAGAGCAATGCTAGGGGTACACCTTTCTCCACCACACATTTTTATTTGATTTTTATTTATTTATTTATTTTAATTTTTTTGCCTTTTTTAGTGGACAAGGAGGGGGTGGGGACATATGGGGTACACCTTTGGTGTACCCCTAGCATTTTTCTTTTTTAAAATACTGAATACTTAAATACCCATATTTTAACTACTTCCTCCGTCCCTAAATATTTGTCACACTTGTATTCCCGAGGAAAAATATCTAGTTTTTTCAATTCATTTTATTTACATATTGGTATAGAAATAAAAAATAAAATTTACATATCAAAAAACTACATGAAAAATTCTTCGAAATAAGAGGTGTCACGAATTTTTTATTTTATGAAATAGCCAAAGAAAATATAGAAATAAACAAAAGTTTCCGCGAATGCTGAAAAAACAAATGTTGCAAATAATTTGGGAAGGAGGGAAAGGCCAAGAAGGCTGCGTTGACCCTCTGTGCTTTGATCTTCTCTTCCTTCAGTACAGCGGTAGGGGTGGTAGGGCCTTGCATTAATACAGCCGCCCGCTGTCCTTATGGGCGATTGTCTTCTCTTCCTGCATTTCAGCTCTTAATTCATGGACGATTATCGCTATCTCGTAATATTATAATAAACCAGAGATCAACACACTCTGTGGGATCTGATGGTGCCGGATGGTGAGGTAGAGAAAGGCCAAGAAGGCGACAGAATCAGGGTTTCACAGATGAAGAGTTCCCCCAAGGAGGAGGT
Source organism: Cuscuta australis (assembly GCA_003260385.1). NCBI lineage: Eukaryota > Viridiplantae > Streptophyta > Magnoliopsida > Solanales > Convolvulaceae > Cuscuta > Cuscuta australis. The sequence goes on from NQVE01000195.1 coordinate 2,346,148, forward strand.
GTCTATAGCAATCTCCGGCGAAGCTTCTCCGGATATGGCGGAAGATCGGGCTCCAGAAAGCCATCTCTTGCACTCCGGACCACGCACTCCGGCGTCTCCTCGGCCAATAGGCGGAGGGGATGATGAGGAAGATGAGGAGGATGAGGAGATTTATAAGAAGATTGAGTTGAGTAGAAAGAACCCTAGGAGAGTAAGAAAGCTGAGTGTATTTCAGTTGTTTGTATTTCTCGCCATTTCAAGCTGCTTGTTAGCCATTGTTAGCATTGAGAGGCTTAGACGGTCTGTGATCTGGAAATTGGAGCTTTGGAAGTGGTGTCTGCTTGCAATGGAGGTTTTCTCTGGGCTGTTTCTTGTTCGGTCCTTGATGTGTCTCGTGCTTTTCTTGATCGAGAGGAATTTTTTTCTCAAGAAGAAGGTTCTCTATCTATTTCAGGCTTTGAAGAGGAGTGTCCAGGCATTCGTTTGGATCAGCATGGTTTTCGGTACCTGGGTTTCTTTGTTTAATCACGGAGTGGAACGTTCTAAAATTGCTGCCAAAACTGTTAACCTTGTATCTTCAACTCTAGTTGCTCTTCTTGTCGGTTCGTTTTTGTGGGTATTGAAGACCTTGTGTTTGACAATTTTGACATCTAGACTCCACCTCAATGCATACTTTGATAGAATTCAGGAATCACTTTTTCATCAATATGTTATCCAAACCCTCTCGGGCCCTCCACTAATTGAGATGATGCTGACCTTTGACTCTAGCTCTAGGGTCACCAAAAAGGTTAAGAGTAGTAGAATTACAATTGCTACTAATACAAATCAAGAATTAGCCTCAATCCATCCTTTTAACCGTGAAAATGTCTCAGCATGGACTGTTAAGGTTATGGTTGATGGACTCACAGATTCCTCTTTATTAATTAGCTGCAATGCATCAGATGAATTTGATGATGCTACCGATAGAGAGATTTCCAATGAGATGGAAGCAATAGCGGCTGGTTACCATATCTTTAAGAATGTTGTTCAGCCCGGTTCTAAGTGAGTTAGTCTCCCCGCTACTTGCCTATGTTTTCGTGTTACTTTTGTATGTGTCTTTTTCTTCTTAACATTGTCATTATTAGGTACATTGATGAGGATGACCTCTCAAGATTCTTAAACAAGGAGCAGGTGGATATGGTTTTTCATTCCATTGATAGGTCTGATATGGGGCGCATTGACAAAAGATCTCTAATAGACTGGGTGGTAAGAGTTCTTTAATTTTTTATGTTCTATGTTGTGGATCTTTTTTAGGTATAAATGCACATTATGACTAATGTGAGAGAAGATTGTCTAAAGTCTCATTGGGATACCATCAATTTTGACATCTCTTATGCTCTTAGCAATATGAATGATAATTATGATGTAATAATATAGCTTAAGTACACAACAATAGTTAATAATTTGTGGTGCATCAGTTGGCAAAAGTACGGCATCATTAAGGCCATGTTATTTAGGATTGAAAAAATTAGCTTCCAATTTTATCCAACTCCTAGTTTATTCCAACAACTTAAAAAAGGTGTTTAGATATAATAATTATACAGTAACATTATATATCCAAATTTATACCATACCTCGTCAAACACCGACAAGGATAAATTCTTTTTTATCCAAAATTAGAGTTTTCTTGCATATTTATTTGGGTGATCATTTAATTGAGTGGCTATTTAACCCTTTTATTCTTCCAACATTTTTCAACTCCTAACAGTTTCTTCCAACTTCTTCAAGTTTCTTCCAACATCCAAGTTTGAAATTCCAACCCAGTTTCTTCCAACTCCTTCCAGTTTCTTCAAACATCCAAGTTTAAAATTCCAACCCAAAAGAACAGGGCCTAAGTTGACCAAATCGAACACTATTTTTAGAATATTTAACACAAAAACTTGCGAAATAAAAGGTGAAGAGTGAAGCTTTTATGACCAGCTAACTGCTATATTTTGTAACTTTTTACAGGCGAAGGTTTTTCGTCAGCGGCGCGTACTCGCATATGCATTGACTGACACCAAAGCTGCCATTAAGCAATTGAACACAATTGTGTCCGGGATGCTTTTCCTTGTGAGCATTGTTATTTGGCTCCTGTTGTTGAAGATTACAACCGCAGAAACTCTTGCTTTATTCTTAACTGCTATAGGTTTTACATTTGGCAACACTTGCAAGAGTTTAGTTGAATCTGCAATATTTGTATTTGTGGTCCATCCTTATGATGTTGGCGATCGATGTGTTATCGATGGTGTTCAGGTTAGTTGAAAGTGATGCTTCCTTTATTCGTCTTTTTTCCCTTTGTGTGTCATGATGTTGAGGAATTATAATAATCAGTTTCATTTTTATCACTTGCCAGCTCGTAGTTGAAGAAATGGACATCGTTACAACAGTTTTCTTGAAGGTGGACAATGAAAAGGTTTACTATCCAAACTCATTTTTGGCTACAAAAGCTATCAGCAATTATAATAGAAGTCCAGATATGGGTGATTCGGTTGAATTCACTATTGATTTTGCAATACCACTCGAGAAGATTCAAGTGCTGAAAGAAAGGATTAAGAAGTAAGTTGTTTTTGCCTTATTATTCTTTTGATTTTTTTTCCTATCATAGTTACCCCGTTATTCCTCCGACCACAAAGATTTCCCACTTTCCCTATAGTCTTTTACAAATAATCCAAAATAAACTTTACGCTTTTTTTTATTTCCCTTAAACTTTAAAGGAAAGAAATATGTGGTTCATAACATTTCTTTCTTCTAAACAATATCCTTCGAGCTCCGTGAAGTCAAAGTGAAAATTCTTTGTGGGATGGACACATTTTATTATGGACTTGTGACTTTTTTATCATATAGTCTCTTTATTAGGATTTCATTGTTCACTTTTTGAAATAGCACGAGTTTAAGGAATGAGTTTCAAGAACAATAATAACAACAAATCCAGTTAAATCCCATGGAAGTAGGATCTATGGTGGGTGTGTTCACATATTTTACCCCTACCCTTACTTGACATTAACATTAGAGGCAATTTCCAAGAGGCAAGTTTAAGGAATGAGTTAAAGAAATCTTTGAAATTAGCTTGTTCTACATTCATAGATGCAAATTGCTGGCAATTTCCAAGAGGCAAGTTTAAGGAATGAGTTAAAAAAATCTTTGAAATTAGCTTGTTCTACATTCATAGATGCAAATTACAATGCTAATATATTCTTTGTTTTATTTGTTATCAGAAATTGTTGTTAGTATTTAAACATGGAGAAATAATTTATAAAATAGTTTAATAAGTAACTTTTTTAAATTATTTAGTGTAGACACCATCATGAGCCCGGATTCGGGCCAAACTGCAAAAGCCTTCCTGCAAAATAACGGGTTTAGGATTTGATTTTTGAAGGTACAGGTTTATCCAGTTCATAAAAAACGGGGGCTCGCAAACTTAAAGGCCAGGCTCAGGTTTTATGTTAGCTCGCAAGCTGGCTCGACCGGTTCTAATAATAATAGTAATAGTAATGATAACAACAACAATAATACCGTAGTATTATTTATTATTATACAAATACATGTATATGTACTTCTAAAATAAAATGAAATAAAAAATTATACTCTGTAAGAATATTTAGTGAAAGAAACATATTTTTAATATTTTTCAAAAAAATAAGGGGGGACATTCTCACGATGCCTTGTTCAAAAAATTGATGGTTCCTACCCCCAATAAACCCCCCACCTCGGCCCGACCTGAACCCACCCCCACCCCCACCCCCATCAATTGCACTCCACAAGATTTAGTTGACTTTGGAGTCAAAATTTGACTCCAAAGTCAACTAAATCTTGTGAAGTGAGAAAGCATGATTTTGCAATCTGTTCTTGATATTCATTCATGTGAAGTTTGTTTTGGGGATTTATTTAATGGCGGTTGCGGGTGTTATCAGGTATATAGAGATGAACCCTCAACACTGGTATCCTACTCATAATCTTGTAGTGAAAGAAACTGAGAACGAGAGTAAACTGAAGGTGACTCTCTATTGTAATCATACAATGAACTTTCAAGAATTTGGAGAAAAAAACAGACGGAGGACTGAGCTTATCATTGAGATGAAGAAAATTTTTGAGGAGCTAAATGTAAGATCTAATCTTATGCCTCAAGAAACTCCTCTTAGCCGGTTGGATTCCGTAAATAGGGGTGACAAATGATGGATGGTTGCTTCAGTAATCTGCATGTAAGTTCCTAACCTGTTTCTTTTTGCATTAAGAACGTAGATCTACTTTTAATATTTGAATGCTCTCTGAACTATTTTCCAATGTGTTAGACCACCTAGGTGGGCTACATTGATATCTACCCACTACATGAACAATGAAGAAAGTATCTGATATTGTATACATCATTGCTTCTATTAAGCTACGAAGAATTACGTTGATTACCGTTTATATTTTTTGTATTTAAGCTTTGACTTGAGACTTCAAAGTTCAAATCTTGTTTACCGTTTATAGTTTTTGAGATTTCATAATAATTTCCTTGAACAATCCCTACAAATCTTAACTCTAAGAATATAAGTAGTTTAATTAATACCTTTCATCTCAAAACTAGATCACAATTAAGCTCTTCTAGTTTTGACTTGGCACGGAGATTAAGAAATTGTCCTTTTCAATTTTAAGTATACCATCAACTTATAATGGCGTGTTAATAAACTTCACCACGATTTTTATGACATAGATTTTAATGTCATACCATGGCATTGTGTCCATTTAAGGCCTATACGGTACTCCACTCGACCTGAAGTACTCCCTCCATTCCTATTTAACGGTCTGCTTTGCGTGTCAAACGTTTGACTAGCTATATATAAAAATATACAATGAATTAAAATTTAAAAATTATACCAAATTATTGGCATCAAAAAGTACTTTAAAAATATTATTTTTATAAATTTTTTGCTAATATATTTTAAGGGATATTGTTGGACAAACTTTAGGTTCGAAAAGCGAACCAGACAGTTAAAAAAGAATGGAGGGAGTAGTTACTGCCCCATACCCTAGCCTGCCCCCTTCACCCCATCCCAGCCCCCCTAGGCCCCCTCCTTTCGGTGACAATCCATTGTACAAAATTTCTCCCAAAAGTTTTGGATTCCAACGAAGCAACATAAGAGCCTCAAATGGACCAATATCATACTATGGCAATGGCCCCCAATTTATTTGCCCATTTCACTATTCATGATTTATTATGCAACACTTTGATCGTTAATAATTACTCCCTCCATCTCATAATGAACCTGACACTTTAAGCTTCGTAGAACTTAAGACAAGAGTTGAAAAATGAAAAGTGAGTGTTGAAATTTGTTTATTGAAGAGAAAAATGATTTAAGAAATTTAAGAATGAACTAATTACAATAAAAATTCAACTTTGGTTTGTTTGATATATATGTTATTTCGTTGAGCTTTCTTGTTTCCTTGGTTGTGTCTTAGTGTGGTGAGTTTGCTTCCATGTTAATATTCCCACACATGACTTGGGAAACAAAGACTTCAATATATATTGAAGCACTACATGTTTTTCTTTCGATTATTTTGTTGAATTTGTTGGACAAGTTTCTCTTTAAGGGAGGAGAATTTGTAACACCGAATTCATGTCATCTACATTAATAATAAATTGTTATTTATTTTTTTTATGGGCGGAGAATTTCTTACATCAAATTCATGATCTTCTCATTACTTTTTTTTTTTTGAAAATTTAAAACAATTCAAAAAAAGTTTCACTCTTCAACTACCTACATGAATTCTACTTTATGTCTTATTGAATAAATAGTCATTACTTCAACCTACTCTTAAAACCTGCTTTAATCGGGTGGCTTTGCATTCGTGACAGGTTGTGAATTAAAGACAAATTGGATTTTCTTGACATTGATGGGAATTTAGTATGTTTGGTTATGAATCTGTGATGATGACATGAATTAGCATCCCATTTTTTTGAAGAATGTGCAGAGATGGTTTGCTTGGAAAGAGAGATGATGACTCTATAAAGGGATGCGCAAGGACTATGGTAGAACACGAACACTTTCTCGTATACTATCCATACACTTTGGAGGATGTGAAACGATATCTTTATGGACTGTCCAAGTTAGTCCAATTAAAGTGGTCACACAAATTAAGATCTATGTTCTATAAGTCGTTTGTGTCTTGTACGTGTTCTTAAGGGCTTCCTAAAGTGATCTAGATTCTTTTGTGCAAAGATGCTTAATGAATAAATGTGCTCTGTGGAGTATCGAGAATGCTTGCTCGATACTTTGCAAAGAAAACCTGTGACGATGGATGATGGGACACCTTTACTTTGGGATGCACCATACATACCCAAGATGAAGAAGATTTATTTTGGGATTTGAGCGTTCCACAAACTATTGAAGAAGGATGGAAGGTAATACATGTTGAATACTTCTATGAGAAGAAGATGCATAGGTGCAATTATATTTGATTCCTCGGCTTTCATCGTATGCAAGCCGTAACACTTCAGGAAAGGTTTCATGACATCAGATACTCCCTTCGTCCCTAAATAAACTTCCCGTATTGACTTTTTGGGAAATTAAGGGAGGGATATTTTGGTGTTGACTTTCCAAAAATACCCTTGATGTGATGGATAAAAGTAAGATGTGATGGGTAGATTATTAGTAAAAAGGTATGATGTGATAGGTAGGGTATGAAAAAGTAAGGGGTAAAAGTGGTTTTCTAAGGGAAAAAAGAAGTTTTTTTGGGGACAAAGAAAAAACGAAAGAGGAAGTTTATTTGGGGACAGAGGGAGTATTATACTTGAGAATTTAGTGAAGCCCTTAGACAGGTGATCACGGATGCATGTTCAAATAGAGCTCGAAAGGAGTGGTGCATTAGCGATTGTGAAGCAATGATACCTTAATGTCAAGCGATTGACAAATGTACTTTCAAGATGGGAGCTGTCAAGCTAATCTAGTGACAGCTCACATTAAGGTACTTTATCATCGCTTCACAAACACTAATGCACCACACCTTTCGAGCTCCATTTGAACTTGCATCTTTGAGTGTGTCTTTGCACCTATACTTCTTGTGATAAAAATTAGGAATGGTTAGCATGTATAATCTTCCATCCTTTTTCTATTGTTCTCATAACCTTCACCATCACCGGAGTAACCTTTTTTATCTTGAGTATGCGTTGTGCATCCCAAGATAAAGGCGATCCATCGTCAAACGAAGATTCTCGATACTTTACAAGGCACGTTAAGTACTTTCGCACGAAAGAATAAGAACTTTTGTTTGCAAGTGTTGTATCTTGGTAGGGGCATACCACATTTGTCTTGTACGTATACTTTTTTATTCTTTTAAGTAAATAAATCTACCTTTCATCCAAAAACACATATGTTGCTCATGTCTATTTGGTCCTTTCACACTATTTGATTTTATTTGTGATGTTATATATTTCCTCCGTCTCTGAGTATTTGTCTACTTCTGATTTTTTTCAGTCAAAATTTGTAAACTTTGACTTCAAATTAATTAAAAATGATATATATTGATACAAAAATAATTTTATTAAATTTATTATATCAAATATTTTCAAAATATTATTTTATCTAACTAATGTACAATATATATTTTATTGAATTATATGTCAAAGGTTGAAAACAGTTGTTTGAGAAAAGTCAAAACTGGACAAATACTCAGGGACGAAGGTAGTATATGTTACTTGTTAATTTTGTACATTACTCTACTGCATATGCTTCAAATGTTAAGGAATAATTTTTCTTTTATCATTTGAAGAAATAAAAAACAAATTATCATTAAGCAGTACTCGTATATAAAACATTGACAAACGATGTCATTTTTGGAAATTTTGCTCAGTGTATTAATCTACAATGCGTAATGAATGTACTCTCTCTGTCATTAAATTGCATGTTTAGTATTTAAAGAGTTAAACTTTATTCACTTTCTTTTTTTATTTTTCGTTAGTCATTTGATAAAATAATATAATCATGACACCACAAGTTTGTAAATATTTTTTTTAGTCTTTAAATATGTATTTTTTATTTCAACACGTTTTTTATATAAAATGACTTGAAAATAGCTTCAATCAAACATCGTAAACCAAAACAGACGATTTAAAAGAAAACCCCCTAAATAGGAGTAAAACATATATCATATTATCAAAATAGGAGCTCAAAGTTAAACTCCTCTAAATAGGAGTGATTAATCAATTAATAAATGATGTTATCTTAAGTCCCTAACCACACCACGCGAACCATTACATATAGATCCTCAAGTGCTTTTTAGAACAATTGCTTATGGGAGCTGCAGCGTCGATCTCCACAGACGGAGTCAAGCTCAGAAGAACCTGAATCAACAACATACTACTTTTAAATCCTGTCTTTATAAAGGTGGACTGAATATGGACCAAAATTCCTTTTTTTTTTTCAATTTTTGTATGCCAAAATCTCTCCTCTCTTGTTCGGTCCAAGAGAAAAACGCCTCTTTTCTCCCACCCGTTTTGAGGCGTTTGAGGCCCAAAAGGTATTCGATGAAATTCCCCAGCCAAAATCTCAACTCTAATTATTGATGGCGAGTGCTAGTGTGATATTTTGTGTATATTTTGGCTATAATTTTAGCAAATCAAAAATGCATCTCTGTCCCCCCTAAAAATGACTTATTTTTTTAATTTTTGATTATTGATTTGGAATGCACATATCAATTAAAAAAAGTTTTTAGACTTCATTAATCTGATCCATGGGCTATTTATCTTTGCGTGACACTGTCAATTTACATCTAAAACATTACATATGGGTATTTGTGACATTATGTGTTATCATTTGTGACACTATCTGGTGCAATGTTTGACATTATGTTTTTTTAACACTGTATTTGGTAGTTAATGTGTTACTGTGTTATCAACAATGTAAATTGTGGTTATGGTGTAGTAGGAGACAGCGGTAGAGAGCCGTGATGTCGGCGGTGAAGGCAAAAAATCAACGACAAAATGGTAGATTTTGGTAAAAAAAAACTTTAGATTCTCTTCCTAAATCAGAATTTGAAACAAGAGGCCCCTCATTCCTCGTGCGACCCGAATACTACCTAGAGTCCTAGACCACAAGTTTTTTCTCTATGCAGGATCACAAAGGCTTCTCTCAAAAGAAAGGAAGTCCCATAAAAGGCGAAGCTAACATGATGGAGGGTATATCATCAGTTTGAACTTGAATTGAAAATTAAGCAAAGATGACAAAGGCATTGAAATAGTTTGATGCTAACATATAATTAACATGTATGATATGTAGCATTATACAATGACATATCTGTCATTATATATTGTCAAGTGTGGCATTATACACTGTCATGTTTAGTATTTTCCCTTTGTTTAATACTATGCATTCGCATGAATGACTTTATATGTCACAGTGTAAGTCTCGTCTCGATTCATTCAAATACGAAGAAAACAAAATGTGTGGTGGCCTTTTCGGAAGACTCCTAAAACCCTTTAGGAAACGCAGCAACATCGTTCCTCTTTATATGGCCGTTGCTTCCGCCGCATTAACCACCGCCTAGGGGAATTATGCCGCGATGGAAGGCAAAAATCACCACAGGTCTGCATCATCGGAAGTGACATAATTATATTATTCTATCAATTGACTAGTGAATATAAGCAAAGAAAATTACTAAAATTTGATAATAAAACTGAAAAGATAATTTAGAAACTAAGAGAATATATTCCTATTTCTTTATTTTCTTTTCCCTCTTATTTATCTCCCCCAAACAAAGAGTTACCCTACATTTGAAAAAAAAGCTTTGAAAAAGTGATAAAGACTGAAAAAGGTAATTGAAAACTGGAAATAAAAAAGGTTGGCCAAAAAAGTTTTTTTGTTTATTCTACTCTAATTCTTTATATAATTTCCCATACCAAATTCTATTCTAACCCAAACAAGGCATTAATGCTTTAATGTTAGGAAGACAGTACAAATGATTGCCGATGCAGAAGCTTAGATTAATGAACGGGAAGGGAGAATGGGTGCGAGAAGATTAGATTAATGAAAATTAATTACTTCTATTTGGAGGAGTTTAAGTTCGAACTCTCATTTTGGGGATATGGCATATGTTTTACTCCTAGTTTGGTACTTATCCCACGATTTAAACATCGTAAAATGACTTGAATTTTTTCTCTGACTTGCACTGTCACTGTCAGGAACAAAAACTTTTTAATTTACATATACTGGTAATTAACTCAAAAATACATAGTAGCAGCAAATAAGCGAGAAACCCCTACTCATTAAATATAGGCCTTGTTTGGATGTTGGCTCTCAGCTGATGTCTATTGGCAGTTCGTGCCAGCTGTTATGAATGGCTGTTTAACTTAGCTAGTTTGACCGGCAGGATGAGTTGGTTGATCACTAAAAATGTTTGGTAAAATTAGCTGTTTGAAAATACTTTTTTCCTATACACACACACACACACACACAATCTTTATTTTTCATTTTTTGCATGTAAAGTTAAAAAATTACGATATGGAGTATTAAATTTTATTTTCATTTATTTCATAAGAAATTATTAATATACAACTTTTTAATGATATTTACTTTTTATTTTATCATCTCATTTTTTTGAAAATTTTAATTTTTAATTTTTATTTTATTTTAATTTTGATTTTTTTTTAACTTTTATTTTTATTTTCTACATATATTATAGAATAACTTCCAAGAAAAATGATTTTAAAAAAATAATATTCCTAACAGCCAAGTCGAAATGCTACTCCCCTTGATTTTTCAGATTTTGGCTTTTCGGATTAAAATGCTAAGTGAAAAAGCCATTACCCAAACAATGATTTTGGCTATTCGCTTAGTCAAAAAAGCGAATGTCAGTCAAAGATGCCAAAAGCTATACGAAAAGTTATTTTCTAAACAACACCATAATTTGAAATTTTGAGTATAGTTTAATATAAAATGTAAATAAAAACTTATTCCTCAATATGAATATGACAAAAAATAAAATCATATTCATTGCAAAAAGTGAATTGTCACCAAAATAATCCATTGGTGCTCCAATATCCAATAACATTCAATAAATATGAAAACATATTATCAAGTATTTTGAGAATATCCAAAAATATTTTGAAGTATATTGAAATAGAATGACATGTTACAGAAGCATAATACATCTTCATCATCACTTGTTCATCATCACTCATAAGGAAGCAATATATGTCTGGTATTTTGTCAGCAGAGTATTTTGAATAGTTCTTCACTAGATAATTGAGGCACTTCTCTCTCTTGTTGTTCGAAGCTCTCTGTAAAACCAAATTTTCTTGTATAATTGCTTCATTGCCTTTATCTAGTGATGCCACTATTGCATAAATTGCTCCTATCAGTTCTTTGAAGTTTTCAAGTTCTCGTGGTGTCCTTTTTAGTTTCTTGCAGCAAGCACTATTAATTAACATGATGATGATGATGGTATAGAAATGACGAAGGAAGTTGAAGCAAACAGAGGTATGGATGAAAAATGACTTTCAAGTTAGTTTTTCAATATTTTAAGGTACCCCGTAATATATTGAAAAGACTAGAGATACTTGGCAATTATTATTGTAAAATAAAGGGTACTTGGCAGTAATTTTTTTATTATTATCTCATTTTCTTATTTCAATTTAATGTCTAAGTCATCCTATTCCTTTTGATGAATTACCTTCTTGGCATTGTTGGGATTTGTAGTATATATGATCATGAATCTCTTGAGGAAGGAATAAGTGTCCCATATTCTTTTGGTAATTTTAGTGTCATCGATTATTTTGTGTTATTGGATTTACTTAGATCAGACAAGAATTGTAAGAGACGTTTTCTAATGAGTTAGGAGCCGCGGAGTCCGCACTCGTTCAACAATATTGTGAATTCATAGCGAGGGGCTGGGGACAGCAGCCCCCGGGTAGGTGGGCCAAGGGGCAGAGCCCCTGGCCGGGGTATATGTTATTTCTTTATGAAAATCTTTCAATTTTCGTGAACAGAGTCCAAAACGAGAAAAGAATTGGACGTGTGGATAAACACCAAATTAACCCCAAAAACCGCAAGAATCCTTTCGCGAGCGTTTGTCACCTTAAGCAAAATTTGCATTTTTCAGAACCTCCTCGCGCGAACGCTCGCGTCTTACGCGATCGTTCATGCCTGATCATAAAATTTTTGACTCTATAAATAGAGCCTCGTAGTTATGGTTGAGGCATCCGATTTTCAGTGCTTGTTTTTTAGTAATGTCTTATCTGATTAAAGTGTACCCCAAAATAACTTTGATCTGAAAATGTTCTACGCGATTCGTTATACTCTATCAAGTTATCTTTCTTGTTCTTTGTTAACGCTTCTCCGCAGCATTCTTCTTCCATTCTAATTTCCAACATCTTCTAGAGAGGACGAGGCACATACATGTGAAACTTCATGAGTCTTAAACCTCAAAGTAAACCCACCCCCAGCCATGTAGGTAGGATACCACAAGGACATGGTAAACTTTGCATGATGGATTACATTTAATTATTTAATTTATTTTAAATTTAAAAAAACTAGGGTGTTTGTGGGCAGGTGCTGCAAGCTACTCCCTCCGTCCCAAAAAGATCTTTCTGTTTCATTTTTTGCGCATCCTATAAAACACTTCTATACACATCTAAAATGCCTAAAATTTACCACATTTCTCATTTATTGTAAGTAGAAGTTGTTTTGAAAGTTTTTTTTGCATTTGAGGCGGGATAAAAGTGTTTTATGAGACGAGCAAAAAATGAAATAGGAAGATCTTTTTGAGACGGAGGGAGTATTTTATAGTTTGTGGGTACTCGATCGTGGATAGAAATGAGATGACATTGTAGGTTTGGCGATACATGAGTAATACAAATGAGTGCCCTTTCCCCTCTTAAAAGGATGTGCATAGATGGATTGGTTTGGAAAGAGAGATTATGACAAATATTACTCTCTTCGTCATGTATTAATGTTCCACAATTGACCGGCACAGAGATTATGAAAATTGAAATTGTTTTGTTGAAAACGATACAGATTAGAGAAATGATGTAAGCCGCAAAAAAAATTGTCTCATATGAAAAGTGATACTTTATTTTGGGATGAATGACAAACATTTTGAAACATTATTACGAAAGAGAAGGAGAATATTTTATTATTTCTTCATTTCGGAAATGAATTTCTCATGTAGACTTGACACATAGCGAGTATATTGGAATTTGGAGTGTTGAAAAGAATGTTAACTTGCAAATACAGAGTATATCTTTATACGAAAAAAATTCAATGCAAATTGAGAGCAATTAATTATTAAAATTCATCTATTTTAATTTGAAAAAGTCAAATTATGTTAATACACCGGGATGGAGGGGTAGATAGTAAAGTCACTATCCAACTTGTTAAAATGAGGTGGGCATGATTTCATTGCCACTAAAATAAAGTGCCACTGTAGTACCACTATGATTTTGGAAATCTACGGTGTTTCATTTGCAAAATAGATGATTCTTACTCGGGTTAACCGGAACCCAATCTCACCCAATCAATTGAATCCCACAAGTTTAGTTGATTTTGGATTCAATTACTCGAGTCCAGAGTTAACTAAACTTGAGAGGTATTGTTTATGGTGGTGGGTTCCGCCAACCGAATTGGGAGTTTACCGATAGGGTAGATGTAGAGGCATTACCAATTTTATACTTCCTTCTTCAATTTAAATCGTCTCTTTCAGAAGGAATTTTCTTTTTATCTTAATAATGATTTGGGATTAGACTGAAACTGTTTTAAAATTATTTTATATGAAAAATGATTTAGAATTAAAAAATAAAAATTACATACTTAAAAATTACTTCAAAAAATTTATAAAATTAATAGTGACATGATTATTTTATCAAGTGACTAACAAAATACAAAAAAAAGTGAATTCCTTGTAGACAATTTAATTTAAGAATGAGGGAGTAAATAGAATATATAGATCTCTAATGACACACTGCAATGTAGTGAAACTTCTAGAACCTCTCTTTTTGAGAGAGATATGGCAACTTCTCTTTCACACTCCACTAAGACGGCACTCCGGAGCACCATCCATGGAAGCTCTCAGCAATCTAAACCCAAACTACCATCGCCCATTATTACCTTTTCTTTGGTTATTAAAGGGCAACTTCGCCTGAAATCCAAACATTTCGCTAAATCTCAGCCATTCGCTTACCTAGGTCATTCCAAAAACTCAAATTTCCCAAATATTTCGATCCCAGGAACATCTAGAGACGATGATGTTCTTGAAACAATCGGAGAAATGGGTTTCGCCGTGGAGGAGGAGAAGCCGGCGAAATTTCTTCTCTGGACACTGTTCTGGGCTTCTCTCTCTCTTTGCTTTTTTGCTGTTTCTGGGAATTCCTGCCGCCGCCGCTGATTCGATCAGAAGTTCCGGCCGCATTCTGTGAATTTCATAATTGTTTTGAATCCTGTGTTATCATTGTTTTAAATGTTGACTTAAATTTCATAATTGATTTTATATAATATATATGAGATTTTTCATATTTAGTCTTCCATTATCAAAGTTCTTTTTTTATAAGTACTTTTCATAAATAATCTTTTTTGATCTTCTGACATGTTAGTGTTAATTTGATAGCTAAAAGTGTAATTTCACAATGATCATATATTTTTTTTGTTATACATAATGTCAAAGATCGCTCCTGATGAGTCGTTTTGATTGAAGGAAAGGTTTGTGCTCATTGCAATAAAGGGGAGTCCCATTTACAGAAAAGAAAGTGAGATTCCTAAAATAGAGATGTTCTCAATAGAGTAGGAGAATGCTCAATGCAATAAAGGGAAGGAAGTAAATGTTGTGATTGAAATCTTAGAGTTTGTGACTTTATTTCAAATGCCACACCACAGAAAATATACAATGAATGTGGCTTACAAACCTAACACTACGTTTGGTTCGAGGAATTACAGGAGAAAGGAAAATGCTTAGGAAAGGAAATGAAAGTCGAAGAAGCCGATATCTCAATCTTATTCGGGTAGTAGGAAAATTGGTGATGAAATTATTTTCATACTGTTTTTTTTCGCTTCTAAATTTTTTGAACCAAACATGGTGTAAAACGTACGTGTCTCTATCTATCCCAAAGTGGTAATATATATATCAGGGAGCCCTGATAAACACCTTAATAAAGAAAAACCAAAGCAGATCACATTATATCTCTCTATGTATGAGAACTGGCCATGGAAGAGCCTCTCACAGCAACCTTGACAGCAGCGACAACACTTAGCTGGCTCCTATCGGGTTTCGGCCCATGTTTCTCTTGGCTATTGTCTTCATCTTCGATTTGAACGCCAACAA
The DNA here is from genome assembly GCA_003260385.1 of Cuscuta australis. Classification (NCBI taxonomy): domain Eukaryota; kingdom Viridiplantae; phylum Streptophyta; class Magnoliopsida; order Solanales; family Convolvulaceae; genus Cuscuta; species Cuscuta australis. The sequence goes on from NQVE01000195.1 coordinate 2,361,433, forward strand.
AGTATGCGACCTACACAAAATATACATGTAGATGGGAAATAAATGGAGGAATTTCGCGAAAAAAATGCATTAATTGCTTAAATGTTTAAAAAAATGCACAGTTCATGGATTACGAATTACTACAAATGATATTTACCTTGCCTGTTGCATTTCGAACGGGTGAAATATGTAGGAAATTCCAAAATGGTGTCCTGTCTTTTCTGCAAACATAGAGGCTGCAAACGTTTAGTACAAAAAATGCAGCAACACTTTTTTTCTTGATGGCGCGATATGTCCATTTGGAAACGAACCTGTAATTTAAGATACGTGTTGTACATGGTTGTTCTGTTCCAATGCATTCTTTAATCTGGATGACAATTGACAAGGGAAAGTAAATAAAAATATTTAAAGTATTTTTGCATTTACAACAACATTACCCCAGTGCTTCAAAGGCTCCCGCCCATGGCGGGCTACGGGGGGGGGGGGGGGGGGGAGGGTATATATGCAGCTTGACCCATATGTTTTAAGCATAGAACGGCTGTTTCCGGATGACCCATGATGAGCGTCGAATGTTGCATTGACTAACTGCTATAACTGCAGTATTTTTGCATTTCTATAAGGAAAATGCTACTTTAACCTTAGAGATAACACCGTCGACCCCACTAGAGACAATCACCTTGTCTGTGAGAAAACGTTATAATCATAATGTGTGAAACATTGGTGGTGTGAACCTTGGTGTCATCCCTGGTGTGATTATGTTGTGACTATAGCATGACCCTTTCCCCATTTGCCCTAAACATATCCTAGAATGTTTTTTTTTTTTTTTTTGCAGAGGGTCTTTCGGAAATGTCTCTCTGCCTTTAAAGGCTGGGGTAATATTTGTGTACACCCACCTTCTTCATACCGCACTTGTGGGACCTTACTGGGTTCCAGTTGTTGTACTTTCTAGAATGCCTACCCCATATTGTAATAAAGAAAAAGATTGAGAATAAAGATTTTTGTAGGGCAAAAAAATCACCTGAAATTGAGCAAGGGGATCAGTGTCGGGACCGCTTAAAAATCGGCAATTGCATCCCAATACTTCATCTCTACCGTAGCCTATTTAAAGAAGGCGGAGCAACAAAATGGACACAAATGAAATTTGCAGACAACATTCTTACTACCAAGCTCATATAACAAAAAACAATTGAGAAAGTTGATTTTAACAGGGCACCTGTCAATCTTAAGAAGGCATCGCTCGCATATACGATTGGCATGTCGGGTTTTTGGGGATCAGTTCTGCAATTTAGTAGAAAATATTTTAGAGAGGGAAAGGATAACAAGCACACTGACATCAAATGTGCAAGGACCCGTTTGGTTCACCAATAAATGGGTAACAGGTATGGGTTTGGGATTAACCTCGTGTTTGGTTATGAACAATAATGTCCCAAACACATTCTGTAAACACCCCTCAAACACATTCATCTCCCCTCCCCACCCCAACCTGGCATCGTACCCATTCCCAAGTTGTTGCTTCATTGGCTGTGGAAACTATGTCAATGACGGTAAGAAGGCAAATACTAGACTACTAGAGCTTTAGTCTAAAGCAACAATGCCTCCGTCTTCCAAGGAACCCACAACACAACAAGAAGCCAAGTGAAAATCTCACAGAGTGGGGCCTAGGGAGTGAAAGTTAGTCTCACCCTGTCCTCTCCAGGTAAAATAGTTAATCTTTGGCTCCATTGGAGATTATGGAAATCTTCAAAGGAGAGTCAAACCGTAAATTTATGTCCCAATACAAATCAAACATTCAGTTACAATCTATCATAACTAAACCCATACCTTTTCAACCACATTCAAACTTCCAAACATGATGCCTGAGTTACTAAAGGAGCCCTAAAAAATACAACATTTAAGAAATGGACTAAAAGAAACTCACAATACAAAGCTTTGCTTGATTCTACCAAGAGATAATGTTAATGATGAACCAAGAAGAGCCGTCCTAGGTGGAGAGCATTTCTTTTCCGTTGCCAAGCTGCTAGTCAACTCGCTATAGTTCATAAGAACAGATAATATGTTGTTAAGAGCAGCCACAGATTTTCTCTTCTCTATATCACTTGCCTCGCAAGGTCGAGTTTCTGTACATAGCAAATTCAGTGAGGGAAAGCTACTAAATTTGATCTGATGGGTTAAATCAAAACGGAATACAAACATAAATTTGAAGAAGTATATAAAGCACATTGTAGGTAGATATAGTGAACTAAGGAAAAAGACGATCAATAATGATACATGAAAAAAAGTGTTAACAACGAATAAACCCTCGCTGCAGCTTTGTTTTATAAAATTATTTCTATCTATAATCCGTCCATTAATGAAAAGCATTGCTTTGTCTTTCGGGTATTGTCAGTGAAAATCTTTGTCTGCATATCATCGTTGAAAGATAATACCATATGATGCATGTCACATGAACTAATAACAGCACTATATGCAAGGAGAAACTGAAATTGAAGTGCACATATGAAATGAATGTATACTTATGGAGGTGCTTGTCATTGCTTTTTACCCTATTATATCCGCTGCAATTTATTTTCTCAAATGGAAGCTTGGAATTGGATTTGTTGATGACAACAACAACAACAAAGCCAGTAAAATCCCATAAAAGTAGGGTCTGAGAAGGATATGTGAACACAGACCTTACCCTAACTTAGAAGGGTAGAGAGTCTGTTTCCAATAAAACGCAATAGCACGGACAGAGTGAGAGCACCGAGACATGAAGTGCACATACCGACACAAGCAACTAAACCCAAAGCATAGAAAACTTGTGCACAAAATTATTTAAATGTTTTAGACACGAAAAGTATAATGATTCACGAGCATCACGCACCACGATAATCCAGGCCAGAAACTGAATACGAAGCTAGAAAGGGTCCCAAACCAGAAGCCGAATTGATGCAAACATCTCGTCTACAACACATAAACACAGGGTCCCTTACAGCTACTCCATCATGACAAAAATCCATCCCATTCCTCCACATCCATCTTTGTGTATTCAAAATCGGCACTTGGACCGCAAGAAAATGAATGGCCCTCCCATCCCGACCGAGAACAGGAGACATGTGGAACAGCATCCAAAATGGGATCCCATCTTTCCTATAATTCAACAAACTGATTTGTATTGCACGCTCCTCTCGTATCGCCTCCCGAATTTCCCTAACCGATCTCCGGTCAGTCTCGGGGCCCTGAAATATCCTCCCGTTCTTACCAATCACCTCGTCCTTCGAATAGCCGAACAATTTCAAGAACCCACCAGAGGCATAGACAATTGGATGGCCAGAAATGGAAGGGTCAGTTATTGTAAAGCTATCAGGCAAGCCATCAAGTGCATCTCTAACCAAACTTGAGTATCTACCATTGAAGGACTGCTCAATCAAACCCAGCTGTGATTCCATCTTAAATCTACTGTGTTTATCTTAAAGATTGAATCTTTATCGTGAAGAAATAAACCTGATCCCATGTGTCACTGTCAGCTATTTGAACTCCTTATCAATCCCTCCTCGTGCTTCAACACGCAAAATACAATTAATAAGAACTAATTAGAAATGACAAAACACACCCCACACGGCCACACACAAAAATGTTTTTTTTCCCAGGTTATTAAGACAAACATGTGATACTAAACAATGAGTTCATCCTAAATCTTACATGTCTTGTGAGGGACTGAAGGTTAAAGAAGAAGAAGAAGATAGAACCAAATCTTCTTGGCACGAAAATATCTCAAGGGAAGATCCGGTTCGAGCGAACAAGCGAAATCCAGGGATACCCATCAATCCATTTTCACGAATGACCAGCGCATTGTAAATTTGGTAAGGAGAGAACTTGAAAGTTCCAAACATGCTGCAAATTTGTAATTTTTCTACATAATCATTTATGTTAGTCTTATGATCTTATCCTATTTCTATTGTTTATTGAATTCATTTTCTATAAAAATAATTTGGTAGGGATGTTAATTTTACATTTTTTAAAAATGCTAATCGTCCCCTAAAAAAAATTTGGTACAACTTTATTAAGGATCTGTTTAGTATACATAAGTGACAGAATTCAAATTGAAATGTGAGTTGAGATTTTATGAAATTGAATTTTCTAATTTCAAATCATTTTTTACTCTACCAATTCTAAATCCACGTATTTTGTATTGTCAAATGGAAGAATCGAAATTGTTGTCTTCAACACTTTGGTACAATTTTGGAAAGAAACCTCAAAACTTTATAAGACGAAGAGACTACTAATTTGCATGTTAAATTTACAAATCTCAAACTACATTCATCCTGAGTTGAAGTAGAGCCCGGCCGGTTCCATGGTCACTGGACTCCAGTGGCCAAGGAAGTCACTACCCCCCTACGGAGTTTCATTCATAAAGTTGATGATTCCTACCCCTCTAACCCCACCAGTAAACCCCTCGCCAAGTCTCAATTCAAACTAAAGTCAAAACTTTTGACTTTAAAGTCAATAATACTTACGAGGTGCAATTGACGTAGGTGGGGTGATTAGTTTGGTCGGAACTTGGCGGGGGGTTTACCGGGGGGTTAGAGGGGTAGGAATCATCAATTTTATGAACAGAGCTTCGTAGGGAGACAGAGACTTCCGTGGCAACTGGAATCCAGTGGCCATGGAACCGGGCTCGTTGAAGTATGTGTAGAAAAGACTCGGCTCACCCAATCCGTCGAATCCATACTTAGAAATGGACGAATATGAGAAATACTACGTAATAATTATCTATATAAGTTTGGTCGAAAACAATTTTTATATGGGCAAATATGAGATCTTAAGTGTGGCCCGTTAGGCTTGTAGGCACATTCATATTCAAAAGAATATGTGTGTGTGTGTGTGTGTGTGTTGTGTGTGTGTGTGTGTGTGTGTGTATGGGTGTTGCTAAATCCATATCATTATAATTAAATGTAAACCTTTGTCATTAAAAACACAAAGAAAGATATTAAATGTTAACTAACTTATAATTGTTTCATTTAACATAAATGAAGTAAATTAATGTGTCTAAACTCCCTAATGTGTTATGAATTTGAACCTATAATTGTTTTACATTTCACAATTGACGAAAATGCTTCGGCCAAATATCGTCAGTCCCTCTATAGTTTGAAAAATAGGCAGCAATACACTCCATATTTTCAAAATTTATTTCTAAAGTCCTTGTAGTTTCAAAACGTTGTACCCGTGCCCCATCTGATCATTTTCCGGTTATTTTTCCGGCGAAGAAGGGGGGCATTCGTGCATATTTTCTAAACCATGGGGGTAGAGTTGCTGATTTTTTATCTCTCTTTTCCCATTTTTTTCTTTATTTGTTTCATTTATTAATAAAGGTTATTTTACAATTACTTTTATAATGTTCTTAAAATTTAAAGTTATTTTTGTTTGAAAAAATTAACATATAATGCATCGGCACGTCTCAAAATAACAATTTTTTTTTCTGAAAAAAAGTAATTTTTTTAGAACTTCTAAAAAATGATGAATAAAATAAAAAACAAAATAATACAAAAATAAAAATGATTACCGTTTTTGGACATCTCAATTTTAAGGATATTTTTAGACGTGTTTCAAAATTGTTTTTTGTAGAAGACTCTTTTTTTCGTATTTTAATTTTTTCATTTCGTTTTTCCATATTTTATTTTGGGTTTTCTTTTTGAACTTTCCAAAAAAATATTTTATGTAAGAAAAAATGAAAATGTTTAATTTGAGATAGATGTAATGTATGTTAAATTTTTTTATTAGTTCAAACACAAAGAATTTTAAAAATATTTAAAACATTATAAAAATTTAAAAAAAATTAAAAAAAAAATCTAGGAAAAGGAAAAAGAAGGAAAAACACAAATAATAAACGAAATTATGCGCCAATGCCCCTCTTCGCCGGAAAATGGCCAGAAAATGATCAAAGGGGGTGTGGGTGCAACATTTTGAAACCACATGGACTTTAGAAATAAGTTTTAAAAATAGAGCGAGTATTGGTGCCAATTTTTCAAACTACATGGGGCACCGAAGTTATTAGGCCAAGATGCTTCAATACTCACATTTGCTCTGCCACCAATTGGAGACTAGTATTACAAATTCTTTTTCTTGTTTTTGGTTGTGTTGGATTTCTTTCCTAATATTCTAGCTTTCGGCCCGAGAGCTCCGTCAGTAGCCCAAGCCCGCCTAAATGGGCAGATACGATTTTAACTTTTAGCCCATACGGAGTATAATTTAGGCTGGGCTGGGCCCAACTGAAAAAATGAGAAACTATTTGATTCTAATCCCAACACAGATCTGACCTGGTTTCATGTTTGCATAGGTCTAATCTTATGTACTACGGAGTACTTCTGTCCCAAAATAGATGTTCTTGTTGGAACAACATGTAAAATTAGGGGTGAGCAAGTATCGAACCGATACCGAAATTTCCCGAAAAACTCAAGAATACCGAACCGAAAAAGTACCGAGAAGGAACTGAACCGAATGGTCGGTATGGTATTCGGGAACGGTATGAGGCGACGTCCCATACCGAAAATCCCGTACCGAACATATGTACTAAAATATTATAAAAATAATACCCCGGAGTAATATTTTTATATATTCCTTCACTAAATTATAATTTTTTTAAAAAAAATTGGTTCAAGTTTTATTATGTGTAAATTATATTTTTATTTGAGTTTTAATTATTGTGTATGAGCATAAAAATATTCACAAAGATTCAAAATCCTCCTTTGTTGTCATTCATTTTTTTAGTTTGTGAAATATAAACTAAGTTTTTGATACGCATCTCTTGCATTTAAATATTCATTTTTTTAATTTTTCATGTTTTTTATTTAAATTCACTTTTAATTTTAAAAAATAAAAGGGTATTGTTAAATTTTAACGTGTAAAGTATGTATGTATCTTCATCCCGATTTGTACCGAAATCGACACCGAACCATACCGAACCGATATTTCGGGATCGGGATCGGTACGGAGTTAAATCCCATACCGAATTGAAATATTTGGTACGGTATCTGTACGAGCTAAATACCGTACCATGCTCACCCCTATGTAAAATTTCATCACTTTTAAAATTATGTTATTTAGAAGTAGGTTTAAAGATAAAAAATAAATTACATTATTTAGAAGTATAATAGGCCTCTTTTGGTATACAGAATTCAAATTATGAAATTGGAATTGATGACTTCAATTCCAATTCTGGTGTTTGGTAGTACAAAAGTTACGTGGATTTGGAATTGATAGTGTAAAAAATGAATTGAATCCAATGGAATTTCAATTTCAATTCCGTATACCAAACAAACCCTTAAAGTTTTTGTAAACAAGAGGTAAAAAGAACACTTTATTTTATCAAATGATCAATAAATACATACAAACAAAATCTGTTAAGAGGGCATAATAGTAAAAATGCTAACCTTTTTGAGATGAAGAGAGAGTTTGATCTCGTCAACTTATTCTTATTACTTATAGTGTTCTTCGTATTACTTATTTATATTAAAATCAAGTTAGACAACTCAGATCAGATCAAAAACAACTTTATCAAACCAATTCAGATTTTAAAAAACTAGATCAGACGAAGAGTACTAAAAATCTAGAATAAAAGGAATTCAATTTTCCTTTCTCTTAGCTTGTTTTTTCACCTCACCTTCTTTTTCTTCTACTTTTTTTCCTCTAACCAAAACTTGAAAAAATGTTTTTCATTTCATTTTCTTTTTCCTTTCAAATCCCTTGAACAAACATAGTGTTATATAATACTCCTTTTATTCTACAAAACAATCTTGCTTTTACTTTTTCACTATTTCCATAAAATATTTTCACTTTCGATTAAATCTCCTATAATTATTGGTATATATATCAGATCATATTCTATTCATTAAATTCAAGGGTAAAGTTGAAAAATAACACCTAAATTATGCATTCTTTAAATCTATTTTTTTGAAAATTAGAATTATTTTGTGAAATGGAGGTACTATGTAAAAATTACTCCAATTAGGACCTCATAATGGTTTCTTTTCTTCAAATTAATCTTTGGTGAAAAAATTTAACTACGACTAATTCATAAATCAATCTGAACGAATATATTGAGATGATGGTATAGTATTATAATAAAAATAGTACAAGAATAATATTTTAGCATATATTTGCAAAATAAATTTATAAAATTATTTTTAGATTAATGTACACCATACCTTTTATTCAATTCATATTTAAAGGTTCTAATTTGATTCAAATTAAAAAAATTGGACGAATATAGTGTAAAAATAAATATGAGCATCATGTAACGAGTTTTAATTTTTTTTAATAGGTGTTTTAATTCATTACGTATTCCTATTTCCAAAATTGGAAGTATGTGGAGTATTTATTTAGTAGCATTAATTCTTTTCTGCCTTGGATAGAGTGTTGGGCCATGCCATCCATCTTGTGTGCGACCCATATGATAGAAATGTATAATAAATTACTCCTCCCGTCTCATTTTAAATGGTCTGTTTATCTTTTTTCTCCATTCCAAAATAAGTTATCTGTTACTTGTTATCGTAAACTTTTAAGAGTAAAATACTTAAACTACCCATAACATAAATAAACAACACTATTTCTTCCAAATAAATACCTCATAATAATCTTGTTTTCTGGACAGAGTATTTCTTTCCTTAAATCCCGCAGATTCAAATCATGAGTTTAGTTCAAGGAGGGATGGAATATGGAATATTATTGTCTACACCAACAAATGTTTTTGTTTTCATGGACAATACATTTTAGAGCTTCCAAGACAAACAATTGTGGAAGAAGATTAATCAAAGGTGCATTAATAAAAAGAAAAACCCCAAAGAAAAACAGAATTGGAATTACAAAAATGCAAAACAAGTGCAGGTTGAGAGTGCCAAAACAGTGGATTTGATGGTAACAATGCTTGGCATTCTTCCATTGTCTTTCCTGAAGAACATGGCATTGTACAAAGGCAGGTTGATCAAAACCAGCACCCCACACAGCCCAATCTGCAGCCCCAGAGTCTCAAATGCCAACACTCCCAACACCACTTTCACCACCCCCAAAACAAGGCAGAAGAGGTTGAGCGTCGCCAGCGTGGACAGAACAGTAAACATGGCAGAGGTGCTCCCGAATTCCATGATCTCTTGCTCGTACCTCCGCAAAACCTCGTCCTCGGACACCTTTGGGGACACTACAAATGTTGGGTTAGAATGGCCCACCAGCTTCAAGATTGGGTCGAGAAGCGCAAAGAGGTAAGCGCTTGACCTCTTGTAGAGCCACATTCTTTGGTCGTTCCACCAGCCGAGGAGCGTTCCACCTGCCCAAAGGAACTCTGAGCAGCTGTATGCTGATTCCGCGACTGCCAAATAAGCAAATGGCAAAAACCAAATGCTAGAGACCTGCATTTATTTGCAAAAGCTTACATGTTACCACAACAAAAGTAACCCAGTACAATCCTACGGACAACATGTATGCAACCTTGCCCTGTGTAAGAAAAAAAGGTTTTTTTTATAAATTAAACCTTTGATAGCATTGCGTCATTTAGTACTCAAAACTTTGTACCCCGTCCGTCCGGATGTAGTTGTCTTGTTTTTATTTGTTCGGAAATGATTGTCCACTATCCATATTCAGTAAAGAAATTATGATGAATTCTCTGAGAGATACGTTAGGAGCAATGTTGATATGAATAAGTGACAACCACATTTGAATGACTTATTTGACACTTTAAACTCACTTTTCAACAAGGAGATCTTTTTAGAATGGGGATAACTAAACCTGGACGGGGAGAGCGGAAAATAGGACAATCAAAAGCAAATTAGTTTAGCTACAACCACATCAAAACACAATAAAATCCTAATTAACACCGTTAGGGCTTGAGATGTATGCAGTCGTATCCCCATGAAAAACATTTGTTCCCTTGTACAAAAAAAACTATCCAAAACTTCATAGAGAGTAAAATGCATAGGAAGTGTAATGCGTCATTTTGTATTAGTCAATTATTTATCCAACACTAACACATCTTAAATACCGACTCTTTTACCTCGATTGGCATTTAATAATTGGACAAAGTACAGTAGAAGTCTCTCTAGTATCTAGAAATGTGCAAATTAGTACTTGTGCTCAAAATTGAAGCAATTTAATTCATGTACTATTCTTATTTGTTCAATTTGGTCATTCTATTTACTTTTTTCCTTACCTACAACGTGAATTTGTTTATTTATGTTATGGAAAATTAGAGAGATAATTGTTTATTGTATGATGACTAAAGTTGGTCCTTTTATTCTTTATCTAATGTACAATTTGGTCATCATATAATTGACGGTTTTATCCCTATGTTTTTTTTCATAAATAAAATAAATAAACAAATGCAAGTTGCACTGGGTAAAAAAGTTCTTTTAAAAATAAGTATGAATCAACATGCCACATTAGCATCTCACATGTCATCTAAATTAAAATTACATGTTATCGTTTTAACAGTTCTGGATAGTCAGTAATCATAAAAGTAAATGGAAGGACAAAATTGAACAAAAATGAATAGCATTGGGTCTAAATTGTTTCAGTTTAAATTAAATTGACTAATAAAATTGCACATTTTAAGATAGTACAAGAACCTCTACAATACTTTGTCCATGAATAATTAGAAGCTGATTAGTTTAGGGTAGTGGAAGTATAAGATCATTGGAATAAATAAATAACAATTAGAGCTGGGACATGCCTGTGGAAACATAGGAGAGCCTTTGAGTAGATGAAGAGAAGGCACAATGGAGTAATAGAGAAGTGCCACACAATTAGGAGACCACAAGCAATATGTGAGAGAACCAAATATAAAACCAGTGTTTAGCTTTCCTAGTCCATACCAAAGTGGACTGTATCTTGAGAAGAGAATCTGCAGATCTCCTTCGGACCATCTCTTGTGTTGCACCAGAGCCTGACCAAGTGTGGTCGTCGTCACACCTAAAAACGCCTCTCTCTCGGGGCTAATATATACTGATTTCCACCCCTTGCATAAAATCGAAATCCCCGTCAATACATCTTCAACCGGACATCCATACTTCAAACCAATCTGCAAATATAAATAACATGTTAAGAAACCAACTCAAGAAAAAAAAACTCAAACTTGTGGTTGTAGGCCCGGGAATGATTTTTTTACTACTCTCACACGCCCCTTTGTGCCCAAGGATGTGATGCCATGTTAAGAAGCCAACTCAACCAAAACCTCAAACTTGTGGTTGTAGGCCCAGGAATAAGTGTTTATACTCAAACACGCACACACGGATCAATGATGACAGGTGTTAGGACCGTCAAACGTCTCCATAACTCTACATTAATATGACATTGTCTGCTTTGCGTCAAACTCAGAACAACAACGAAACCATGTAAGCAATGTAGATTAAAGGATAACTAAAGCTAAAATGCAAATAGAACGAGAGACCTCATAGCCCCATTGAGTGTTTTTTTCATATGTGCAGTTAACTAGTTCTCCTAGCCTCTCTTCCAATTCACACACGTTTTCATGTGGCCTAATAGGAGAGTGACTCTTCAATCCAATCCTATCTTCGTTGTTGAACTCCCGTCCACATAGAGTTTCCCTCCTGTGAAAGCAGCCAGTTCCAATGTAGAATGGGCCACCATAACCATCCAGGCCATGAAATTCCACTTTCTGAAAAAGGGAAATGCTAGTAAGAAAAAACATAGAAAAAACAATTGAATTAAAAAAAACCTGATTATCGAATTTCGTATGCTACATCGACTACTCTCAAGGAGCCTCCATATAGCTCATTCTTGGTGATATTCTGGAAACATTGAGGAAATTGTACAAAAGCTATGTTGTGGCTTTTCTCTTCATCCATGAAGAAGCAAAGGGCATCTTTAATTGAGCATGAGTTGTTTGAGTACATATCACAATCCACATTCAGAATGATTGGTGCATTGCTGATCTCACATGAAACTCTGATCTGCACATTAATGTAACTAAAGAGTGAAATAATACTGGCATAATGCAAATGCTATTGAATGATGTATATCACTATATCATTATATTTTCTGTCCAGATTTATTTGTCCACTTTCTGGTATACCTCAAATTTAAGGAATGAAGGTAAAATTTGAAGAAAAAAAATATAATTGAAACAAACTTATCTTCGTTGCTGGCAAACACAGGTAGTGTGTCCAGAATTAATTGTCATTTTTAGTAAACAAATTATACAAAACTACTAAAATACCCCTAGAGGGGATATTAGACTTGTTGACATCAACAGATGACAAGTCTATTTCAAATGCATTTTTCCTGATTTACTGCACTCCTTGAATATGAGTGGTCAGCACAATCTAACAACTAAATCCAAATGGGAGTAGTTCTTTAACTCACCAATGCATTCATGGCACCAGCTTTGAAATTGTGAAAATATTGTGGCCTTTTCTCCCTGGCCATATAAACCAAAGTCGGCAAAAAGTGGCCTTCCCCATCCTTAGCTTCTTCCTCCCTCCCATCAATTAGTATCTATTTTTTTCAATTAATAAAATAGAAAAAGAAAAAAAGAATCTTAATTAAACTAACTTCTGGTAAACAACAAAAACTGATAAGAAAGATTGAAGGTTTTCAATAAACTTCAGCCACCTGCACCATAGCAGCATGATTTCCAGGAGATGAAGAATGGTCCCACTTGGAAAACCTGAAATGCTTATGAAGATCATCCTTGGGGATCCTTCCAAGTTTGCAAGCCATCCCTATTCTGTTTTCCATTTCTTGATACAGCCTCTACACATTTTAAAAGGACATATCCATGTAAATATATGATTAATATGACTATTGATGAATTTACTCAATAAAAATTTCAAACTTGTGGTTGAAGGTCCAGAAAAGGTTGTGCATTAACACGCTGATACCATGTTAAGGAAATAACTCAAGCAAAGGCTTAAAAGTGGGGTTTTATACTCTAACATGCTGTCTATCATGGTTTTAAAAGGCGGTCCGCCTCGAGGCGGAAAGGCGGTAAGGTGGTCATATCTAGCCTCAGAGGCGTCCGCACCAGTTGGGATCTGTGAGGCGTACGCCTTGTTTTTCCGAGGCCGTCCAAGGCGGTTGAGGTGATAAGGCGTTTGTGAGGCGGTAGCCTCGGTTTGGATCTTGTTTCGTGGGATTGGCGATTGACCAAAACAAGCGGAATTTCGATCGACAGGTCAAGCACCTCTGTTTTTACCCGATCAGACTCTTCCGAGTTCCGACTCTGTAATTTCTTTTCTTTTTTTTCTTTTTTTTGACGGCTCTACTCCCTTTCTTTTTACGAAGCTCCCAGAGCTATACTCCCTATTTCTTTTTTATTTTCTTTTTCGGACGGCTACTCCCTGAGTCCCTGTTTTCTTATTGCACTTGTGGTCTTATCACAATTTTCTTTACCCAGGTACTTTTTTCCTTTTTATTGAGCTTTTTTAATACTCCGTACTCCATATACTCCGTTTGTATTTACTCCATTCTTCCTTCACTTTTTTATTCAGAACTTTTTTTACTAGGCCTACAACTTTATTATTTTAGGAATCAAGTTTTAAATGATTTGTGACACTTAAGTATTGTGTTTTCTTTAATTAAAACATATTAGTGTTATATAATACCTTTTCAAAATAATACCATGAATATGGATTATTTAATTTCCTTTTTATTTTACCCTTTTTTTGTTTAAATGAAAACCTATGTATAATTTTATGATTTAGTTTACATAATTATGGATCCTCTATTTTTTTGTACCTAAAGAGTTTTTATTATGGTTTTTTTTCCAAGTTGAACTGAGGCTTACGCCTCGTTCCGCCTCGAGGCTTACGCCTCAAGGCATTTTGCCTAACCGCCTTGAGGCTCGTTTTCGCCTTTTAAAACCTTGCTCTCAGGCTACTTTGGAGGTTCATAAAAAATTATGCATCTATCAGTAGACCATTGACTAAGTTACTTAGGAAAGGGGCTGTTACTGCCTTTGTAAAGCTCAAATATGCACTGGGGTCTACTCATGTGTTGGCTATTTCAGATTTCACTCAATCTTTTGTGGTTGAAACAGATGCCTCCCAATATGGCATTGGAGTGGTACTCATGCAAAATAATCACCCCATAGCACTCATCAGCAGATCCTAGGGTCCTAAATGGAAACATTTAATGGTCCACTCAGGCCCACAATGGGAGCAATATCTAGTAGCCAAACCCTTCATTATAAAGACCGATACAAAAAGTCTGAAGTGGTTACTTGAGCAGAAGATTTCTAGCCCATTCCGACTTTCTACACTTATGGGCTATTCTTATGAAATTCACTAAGCAGAGACAAGAAAAACAATGCAGCAGATGCCTTGTCCGGGGTTAATAGTGCACAACTCATGCAGTTGGTACTATCAACTATTGAATCTGAGTATCTGACCTCCTTGATCAGATTTCAGCATCTTGGCACTTGTACACAAACCTGCAGTTCATCCCTTGGCACCAACTACGGTTGAGAAGGAAAGGTAAACTAGTGGTAGGACCAGATCCCCAACATAGAAAGAATAAACTACAATGGGAACATGCTTCTTCTAGTAGAGGTTATTCAGGCTCTTGGTCTTGGTCCAATGGGCAGGACAAACTCCACAGGATATACAGTTCTTGGTCCAATAGGCCACATGCTTCTTCTAATGGTAGGATCAGATCTCCAACTGATAGATTTGGATTACCGAGTATATCGCATCTTATATCGTACATCCAACTATACAGTTCTTCCTATAGAGCCGGATGCTTTGCTTGCTCTACGACGATCCACAAACGAAAAGCACAGAGGGCAATGGCCATCACGAACGAAGAGCACAGTGGTTGAAATCCTAGCTGCGAATCTGATGCAGAGAACGGAGGGTTCCGCAAGTTGGGTCGGCAATCCTCTTCAACGTGATAAAGAGATGCCACGAAGAATGGGTTGCATACGCGGTGCTAGTTAGCTTTCGCAGCAGCAACCTAACAATGGTTGGCTTGAAACAACGACAGTGGTCTGATGATGAAGCAGATGAAGGCAATGTACTGCTTTTGGAGTGGCGACTGTGATAGAAGTATAGGACTCAAGGGTGGCGGGGAGAATTAATGAAGGAAAATCTTTATCAAATTATGAAATCAAAATCTTAATTCATAGAATAATAAATATGAGGGGTAATCTTTATCAAAATATGAGCAAGAATCTTAAACTCTTATAAGTAATGAAGTTATATCGGTTAACACCGTCCTCTATTTTCCCATTTTCTTGATGTTACTATTTCCCCTTCCACTGCCAAACTTGCACTCCATATACTCTGTTTTAGTGGGACTTATACGCAAGCAATGACACTCTAAAGTCTGTCTCCACGAATTCAGCTTCTCAATCAAATCCTATCGTGATTCGCCCATAAGGCCATAAGGATGATGTCATCGGCAAAAGGCATGCCCCATAAGGAATACTAATATTGGTAAGAATGTCCAATATTAGTGTAAAAAAATATGGGCTTAACGATGACTATTGGTGTAATCCTACACCGATGGGGAAATTCCCATGTTACACCACTTTCACTTCTCATGCTCGTGTGGCACCATCATACATGTCCTTAGTCGCACGAAGGTACGCAATCCTTACTCCTTTTTTCTCTAACATCTTCCACACTACTTCTCTTGGTACCCTGTCATATGTCCATTTCAAATCAATAAAAGCCATGTGTAAATCTTTCTTCTCACTTTGGTACCTCTCCATCAATCTCCTCACCAAGTATATAGCCTCGGTAACTGATCTTCCTGCATCAAACCAAATTGGTTCTCTGACACCAAAGTCTCTTGTCTCAACCTTCGTTTAACCACACTTTCCCACAACATCATCATATGACTCATGAGCTTGATCCATATGTAATTTCCACAACTCTAAAATGCTTTTCCTCCATTAGTTACGCATCTTCAAAGATCTTAGAATCTCATTAAGTAGGGACCAAATGCACTTTCCTCCTATACCTTTCCAAACTTCAATCGGGATGTTGTTTGGGCCACTTCTCTACTATTCTTCATCCGCCTCATTAACTTCAATTTCTTGAATTCTTCGATAATAATTGAACTTTTGGTCCACGTCACTCGTGTGTAGTTGATCGAAGCATGAGATATTCGCACGCACCATATTAAACATATCATTGAAAAAATTGAGATTACCGAGTACATAGAAAATTACTCCAGCTAACACATTGACATTGGTAGCAAAGCAACCCATCCAGGTCCCACTCTGCCTTTTAAATTTTGAAGATAGGAAGATATGGAAGATTGACAAATATTTCAAAACAACTGTTTGATCTTTTGAAAATAGGACAAGTGACGTTGCTAATAATTACTACCTCCGTCCCAGTGTATTTGTCCAGTTTGACTTTTTCGAGTCAAACTGGACAAACTTTGAACTCCAATTACTCTCAATTTATATTGCATATAAGCATATTGAAATACAATTTTGAAAGTTCTCAATACGATAAATCCAATAAAGTCATTTTTATATTAAAATACATTACGGTTTTTATTTAATTGAAGCTCAAAGTTTGTCCAATTTGACTCAAAAAAGTCAAACTGAACAAATACACTGGGACGGAGGGAGTATTACTCTCAATTTTAAAAATTCTTTGTTCTCTTTGAAAACCGAGCTTGCCCCCTCATTATAAAAAATGTCACGAACACACCAAGTTTAATACACCAATTTTTTTTACTTTTTAGTCTTAGATTATAAAGACCTTTATTAGGGATACACTTTAAAAGGTAAAGTGGGACCCATATTTTTCACATTTCACTTTTTATCGTTGAGTTGGTTTCTTGACATGGTATGACTCAACATGGGCCAGCTCAAGCTTTCCGAGCTCCTTCTTGGCTATGGCTCGACACCAGTATGCTCTCATGTACTGAGAGTCCGACTTTAAGGCCTCTGTGCAATCATTCTCAACATGTAGGCATCCACCGATGTTAAGATAAGTAGCTACCTGTTGGCATACACTATGGCTATGGGTGAGTAACGGATACTCCTTGTGTCGCACTTAATGTCTTGATTAAAGTTCTTCTCCTTGAAATACTCATTAAAACAGGCTCTCTACATTGAAGCAAGCAAGTGAGGCGAAAATGAAGATGGCCATAGAGGGATTACAAATAGAACTTCCAACAATATCAAGATGAAATAAAGCCCACCTTTCAGAACATTCTTTTTTCTCCAAAACGATTGCAACTATTTGCTTGTTCACGACCAACAAAGCCACTTGTGTATCAAATGGATGCAGATAACAGCCCATCGGCTTAACCTTTCATAATTTGTAAGCCAAATAGCTTACATCATTATAAATGCCGTCCACACAAACCTTGTTGGCTATATTCAAGTCTTCCCTTACATAAATATCGAGTCTCCAGAATGTCAAAACCTTGCTATGGGACAAATTTAGAGAGTCGATATATCAGCAACAGACAATGATGCATCGCTAAGTGTACAAATCTCTGTGTTTGCCTGGGATATGAATACGCCCAAGCAAAGATATGAACTAAGTTCAAAATGATTTCCTATTAGCAAAGTGATCGTCCCAACAATTAGACCACTATTCAAGTCATGCCAAAGTAGATGGCCCTCGAACCTGAAGGCTCCTGCTACTTTCTAAACAATTTGTGCCCAACATGTAACTCTTCCCACATTTTAGGTCTCATTTGCACGACTCAAATGAAAATGAAAGAAAATAATCAGAAGTAGGCCTCTCGTGGAATTCAGCCGCCACAAATTTGGTTATCACATCGTTAGCAGAATCAGTAACTAAAGAAACTGCAAGGAGGTCATTAATATCTAACAGAGATTTTGGGATTTCAATCCATTCCCCTATAATTGAGTTGTAGACTCTTAAACCATCTTTCAATGCAGGGCTATATGAAAGGTTCTTTATTTCTTTTCCTCAATAGTCTTTTGACCGAAATTAAAATAATCCCCACACTATCAGCTACCAAAACATTTTTTCATAAAAAATACTACTTTCCAAATATTTGTTCTTATTAGGGTTCGGTTAATGGATTCGTTAGTATCAAACTCGAGGCCCTATTAACCCCAAATAAAAGCCTTAGTCCATAAAACCATCTTTCTCTCAAATCACATATGCTTTTACACCATAAACCCTTACCACTTGTTTCAATAAATTTCAAGATGAATGTATGTGTGAAATTCTAGTGCAGATGCCAGTAAAGCCCATTTTCAGATTTAAGATCGTATCCAAGCAACGACTTATATGATCTCGAGCCCAAATTTCATTGGGCACTATCCCTCCCTCTTTACTCCTCCATCGTGAGCTCTGGTAGACCATCACAATCCTATCAAAATGTGGTGGCCGCCTCCTTTCTCTTCTTGAGCCTCCAAGTGTTAGCACATTCTCAATCTTTTTGCACATTCTCAATCACACCGCATTACTACTTGCCAAATTCTCATCCAAAAAATGCAGAGAGATTGCGAATGTGCTAACACTTGGAGGCTCGGAAAGAGAAAGGAGAATCTGGCAAGTAATAGATTCTCATCTAAAAAATGTTAGTATATGTATTAGGGTTTGGTAGATTACTACTAATTGAGAATGTGCCAACACTTGGAGGTTCAGAAAGGAGGCGGCCACTAGGCGAACACATTTTGATTGGACTGTGATGGTCAACCAGAACCCACGACGAAAAAGCATAGATGAAGAGGTAGTGCCTAATGAAATATGTGCTTGAGATCATACACGCCCACTGCTTGGATACGACCTTAAATTTGAAAATGCACTTTACCGGCATCCGGACTAAAACTTCACATATATATTCATTTCGAAACTTCTTGAAACTAGAAGGTCATGGTAAAGGTTTATGGAGTATAAGTGGCGGTGATTTGAGAGAAAGGTAGTTTTAGGGACTAAGACTATTATTTGGGTTTAACGAGGGTCTAATACTATAGAGTCTATTAATTACATGATGAGGACAAACATTTGAAAAGTAGTAATTTTTTAAAAAATAATGGTTTGATAGCGGATAGTGTGGGAGATTCTTTAATTCTCGGTCAAAAGACTACTGAGGAAGAAGAAATAAAAACCTTTTCTCTAGCCCTACATTGAGGGATGATTTTACAATCTGTAACCTAATTACAGGGGAATGGGTTGAAATCCTAAAACCTTGTTAGGTATTAAGGACCTGCTTGTATTTGGTTTCGTTATCGAATGATGTGATTCTCCGATGGAGCCAAAATTTCACCATTTTTTGGCTTTGGGGTGTGATGGAATAAGTCAAAATGGATCTCTAAACTGTATGCGCTTCTTTAATTAATGAAGTAGCCGTTAGTCAAGCAATGCAACTTTCGACGTTGAGCCGGGGGTCTCTTTGGAAACAGCCTCTCTACTTTTGAGTAGGGGCAAGGTCTGCGTACACACACCCTCCCCAGACCCTACTCTTGTGGGATTTAACTGGGTTCTTGTTGTTGTTGTATCGAATGATGTGATCACCAAATTTGTGGCGGCTGAATTCTGTAAGAGGCCTTGCGTTGTTTATTTTCTTTCGTTTTCATCCTAGTCATGCATATAGGTCATGAAGTGTGGGGAGAATTACATGCTAGGGACAAATATTTCAAAAGTAGCAGGACTCTTGTTTCGAAGGCCACCTACTTTGGACCTTTGGTATGACTTAATATTGATCTAATTGTTAAGATGGTCCATTTGCTGATGGGAAGACATTTCAAACTCGGTC
The DNA here is from genome assembly GCA_003260385.1 of Cuscuta australis. Lineage (NCBI taxonomy): Eukaryota > Viridiplantae > Streptophyta > Magnoliopsida > Solanales > Convolvulaceae > Cuscuta > Cuscuta australis. The sequence continues at coordinate 2,381,101 of NQVE01000195.1, forward strand.
CATATCTTTGTCGGAGGTGTATTGAATCTGCAAGCAAACACGAGGAGTTGTACACTGAGCGATGCATATCCAGTTCCTAAATTTGCCCCATAACAAAGTTTTGACCCTCTAAAGACACGAGAATCATGTCTGAGGAGACTTGGAGATCAGTCACACTTCAATCTCATGGCGGCACTGCGTTTAAGTTTAAAACGATTGTTAGTCTTTACGTGTGTGAATCATTCATCATTAACTTTTGGTTGTTTGTTTGCTTGGCCACCCACCTTCGTCCGTTGTTGTCGTAGCAAATCAAGGCTAGTCTGAATTGTTTACCAAACTTATTTTTTATAGTCCTAGTTTTATAAAGCATAGTGGCTTAAGGGGTCTTGCGCGGTAGGAAGATTCCAACAACTGGGATGAAAGGTATATTATATCTGTAGTTCGACTAGCTAGCAGTTAGGAGAGCCCACATTCGTCAAATGCATACGGTAAAGATGTGAATGTTATGGTGGATGTGTAAACAGACGAGGTTGGATAGAATTCAGAATGAGGTTATCTGGGACGAGTGAGAGTGACACCTGTGAAAGATAAACTAGGTTGAGATAGTTTGGCCACGTGTAATGACATAGCATTGAGGCTCTGATACAGAGATGTGAGAGGCTGACGATAGTGGGTGGAGACAGAGGAAGGGGTATGCTTAGGCAAAATTAAAAGGTGATTAGACAAGACTAAAGACTTTGATATAACCTTAGATACGAGCATTTAGAGATCCAGGAGTATGATTGTTGGGTAGTTATTTAGGTTTTTTTCGTAGTTTTTGCTCTTAGTGTTGTGTGTTTTATGGGCTTGGGATTTTTTGCTTTCGGCTGTTTGTGTGCCTTTTGTCTCCTTGTGCTTCTCTTACTATTAGTTCGCTCTAGATTTTTTTCAATATTGTTCGAGTCGGGGGTCTCTCGAAAACAATCTCTCTAATTTCATGTAGAGGTAAGGTCTGCGTACACACACCCACCCTAGACTCTACTTTCGTGGGATGAGTATTAGTATTAGCATATGTATTCCCTCTGTCACAAATTAATGTTCTCATTATTATTTTGGTGTTTCGATAATTTTGTTTACTTGTGTATTTTCATTGATTATTTGACAAAATAAAATATTCTTGTCACATCTTGTTTTATAAAACTTTTGATGTAAATTTGAAATACGTAAACAAGATTCATTGCCAATTACCACTATCATTGGCTTCACCGCCAACCACCTTCATTGTCGACTACTGTCACCTATCACTAATTAAGTTATTATATCATGATTTTAGATTTCAAAACTCATAGCATTTCTCCCAGATTTCAGAACTCATATCATATCATAACTTCAAAACTCACCAAACAGGCATTTATATTTATACATATATACGAAGTATATTTTATTAAAATTTAATATTTCAAAGCTGCATTTCAAGAAGAATACATTGATATTACATCGGAGCATATCTATAGAGCAACACAATATATTTTTCCGGATCAAAATTAACAACCTATAACCAAAAACTCAAATTTTCAATGAAGGGTACTAACATTGACATGATAGCTATTTTTGCATTGAGAAATTATTGTCAATTGGACACACAAATCATACAAAGTGAGTAGGGGGGCAGAGGCATTACCTTGATCATGGAGAAATCCGAATTTACAAAACCACTAGAAGCAATTGAAGGAAAATAAGCAGCCGGGCACCTCGGCTCAATCTCGTATTTCCGGCAATAGGGAAGCCAATGCTCGGAGAAGACGGTGGCCTCCACCAGAGCGTAGAAGGTCAGCTCAGAGCCTGCATCGTCGGAGACATAAACGCTTAGCTTTTCCGGCGGGTGGTCGTACGCCATGACCGATAACACGGTGTTAGCCACCATGATCGGCGGTTCCGTCTCAGGGTTTGCGGTGCATACGAAAACATCGACACTTGGCAAATCACTCCCATATCTGTCCCTTAAACAAGAATTAAAACAATGTTTTAAGTGATCTCACATTCTCGAGAATTTATACCATAGAACCAAACTTTACATACAGTACTCATTTTGCATCAACATAATGTATTTTTACACCTTTAAAAAATATTTTTTCACACATTTAATATTCATTTTGGAGTAACAAAGTGTTCATTTTTTGCATATTCTATATTTTAATTTTAGTATTCATTTGTGAACAACAAAATACTCGATGTTATTACACAAAATGTACATTATAACTAATATTTATACAAAATATCTTGATCTTTTTGTCCACTTTCTTTTCTTTTGGGCACATAAACCAAAGAGAAGGAATAAATTTGGGTAAATGACGGTAATGCAAATGGCCCCGCCTCCTTCTCTTGCAAATGGCCCCGCCACCACCGGCAACATGTTCTCCTACGAGATACCCCTGCCTTAAGGTTTGCCGGAACCCTAGAGGTCCTCACCTTAGACAGCTAACCAGAGCGCCAAAACAAGAAACAAAACCGAAGAACCCGACAAGAATTAAAATCCCCATACGGAAACCCCTAAATCAGAAGAACCCAACACAAGAATCGAACTTCCACTGCATAATTGCCCAACTAGACATTAAGAAAATCAAAATCAAAATTAGAACCCACAAGCAACAATGAAAACCCCCTAGGGAATCCAGACTTTTTTCTACCTTTGTGACGCCACCAAATGCCCTGGAAGAAGCTAGGTCAAATCCTTGTCTCGAACTGCATCTGCGTTAACACGGAGCCAGAAAGTGAGAGGAGACCGAACTCCAACTGATTCGGTGGAAATCCTACTGATTTGTTGTCCCAGCCAAATCTCACAGATCTAATCTCGAAGAGCGGAAGAAGGAGAAAGAAATGAGATTCAATGCTCCTTAACGGACCCTAAGAGGATTCAAAAAGGAATATTGGACCAAGAGACTTGGATGGAGGAAGTATTAAGTTCAGAATACCATATTCATCTTCGTCCCTGACTAGATCTAGGGTTTTCTTTTAAAGACCCTCGTTTTCGTTCATTGCAGCACCTCTGTTCATCGGCCTCCTCCTTCGCTTGAAGAAAATTTCAAAATTAACTCATTATACCAAGAGGAGATACAACAGCTTGTACAGTTCTACACTTCTACCTTAGAAGTTGAGCACATTCCAGGTGAGTGATTATTATTTTAAACAAAAAAATTGGTGTTGATTAAATGATTAAATGATACGTATAAAAGTCATTTAGGAAATTCATAATAGATGAGAGATAGTTTTATAAGTAATCTGATCAAAATAGAGAAATGAAATAACTGGCTCAAAAATAAGTAAGACCTACTAATTTTCTAGCTTATAAACACAAAAACACGTCATCTGCAATTTTCTAAGTACAGAGAAACACGTCATCTACGATCTTATAAGTTAAAAACAATTTACAAGCATTTTTGACGAACTTATAAGCGCAGAGGAACACCCAGGTTGGCTAGAAATTTACCCACCATTATTTTTATAAAATTTTAAAAATAAAGGTAGAAAAATAAAAAACGCATTCCGAATGATTAAGATATATTTAAGTAACAGACAAATTAAATTGTTCGTTATTCAAAAAAATAAAGTACTCTATCTTTCTTTTTGTATTGATGTAGTTAGACTTTTTTTAATCATATTCTATAAATTTTTTCATCAATTACTTTAAATTTATATTACTCCGTATTACATATTAATACAATTAAATATAATTTTATATTTTCTTTACAAGATAAATCTAATGAAAATATTTAGATACAATTCAAAAACAAAAAATACAAGAGTTAAATTTTTGAGGTGCGTTTACACATCATACCCAACCGCACTACATATAAAATCTTTTCTTTTCACTCTCTCAATATTACACTAAAAAGTACGGAGTATTAAAATATATGTCAATTTTCAATGTACTACTTAAAAATTTTTATTCCCTAAATAGTACTTGAATAATGTCTAGTGACGGGAACAATATCCAGTGATGTTGTACATTTAGTTTGAACAATGTCCATTGACGGTGGATATTTACTTGAACAATGACCAGTGAATAATGACTAGTAGTATAACATTGGGAAATAAAAACATAAGGTACTACATTTAGAAAGTCGCTTTGTTTTAGTACTATTCAAGTAAATTTTTATTTTATTGGTATTTAAAGTTTATTTATTTTGACTTAAAAGATCAAATTAAACAAATATATTAGCTAGGGCGGGGTAGTATGTGAGACTGAGACATGTTATATTAAAAAACAGAAGATGAATTTGTTAACTAAAATAAAAGAGATATGAATTCAATATTAAAAATAAACTATTTTATAAATTTTTTATATTTTAGAACAAAAAGAAAGATAGAAACAAGAATCAATAATTTCTACAAGAGTTAATTTTAACTGAAATTTGAATTTTGAGTTAAATATAACAAGGGAGATGATAAGTAAGGCTTCATTCGGTTTGTTTGATTCGATAGAATCTAATCTGGTCTGGTCAGATTATACTTCCGTTTAATGTTATTTCTAGTATAATTTGATTAGATCTAAGTTTAATAAAAATAAGTAATAAGCTGGAAAAAAAATTGAACAAAAAGATCCTAATTTAAATGTTGTAGGTAAAATCTATCGGCTATCGCCATTGGCCACTCATATTTCATTCTTTAAACGTACATTATCCTAAGAGGATTTTGCCTTTTATATTTATTGTGTCCAAAACCACGGGATGTGCGTGCTTAAACAACAATAATCATTATGGTCCGCCCGCCATATTTGAAAAACTTTGCTCTTTTACTTTTAGTTTGGGAATTGGGATTATTATCTTCTTCTTTTTTCTCTTTTACTAAACAGTTTTTTTTCTTTTTCTCTCTAACTATTAGGTACTTAGGCTCCGTTCCATTTAACTTATTTTTTTTGTTTTTTTTCTTATTTTTATTAAAATTAGATCAGATTAAACCAGATCAGATCGAATTTGATCAGATCATATCAGATTCAATCAGATCAGATCGAATCAAGAATTATTATTATTATAGAAAATTGAGAAAGTAATCCTTAATTGTTAGATGTCGGAAAAATTATTTTTAAAATACATTGACAATGTCAATCTAATTCTGATTTTAAATACATTTTTATTACAACCTGTAATTTGAGTTTCTAAAGTTTTGATCTTTTACTACATCGAGTTAATTAGCTTTGATCATGACTTAAATAAAATTAACATTTGATTTTCATATACGGAATACTCCCTCCGTCCTATAATGCTCTTCCCAGAGCACTATTCCAACTTCACGGGAATTTATATTTATTTGTGTTTTTTCATGGCCTATATGATAAAATAAAATATTCTTGTCACCACTTGTTTTGTTGAACTTTTGATGTAGTTTTTAAATATATATGTTTTATTTTTTATTTCTATACCAATATTTAAATAAAATAGATTGAAAAAACTTGGGATTTTTCTTCGTTTTGCGAACCGGGAAGATCATTATAGGACGGTGGGAGTATATTTTATGGTAACCGAATTAACTATTACTGTGGTCATCACTTGAAAGTTTTTAATAATACTTTTTTCGTCCCAAATTAATCATTCTTATTTTCTTTTTCGTGATATCTCAAATTAATCTTTCACTTTTTTTCCAGAAAACTTTTTATGGCTTACTTTTTTCTCTTTCTTCTACATCACTTTTAACCACACAACTTTACTTTACTTAAACTCGGTACAAAATTAAATTGTGAGTATTATTTTGAGACGAAGAGAGTATTGACCTAAGTTATATCCCGAATAATATCATACTCCCTCGGCCCAAAAGAATTCCTTTTGTTTTTCACGATCTTCAATTCAATATTCCGTATTTTGCTCTCTAATATCTCTATTTATATGTAAACATACGGAATATATTATAGAATATAATATTTTTAAAAAATAATTTAAAAATCATCTCCTAGATATTAAATTTATGTGATAGTTCAATTTTTCGTAATTTATAGTCAAATTTAAAAATATTTGAGCAAAATAAAAGGTTAAAATGAAAATAAAATTTAGATCAAGAGAGTACAAAGGAAAAGGGACCAATTCACTAATCCCTAGAGCTGGAAAATCCGTCAGTCAGGTCGGGTTTGGGTTCGGTCATTTTAAGTTCAGGTTATTTCACGTTCGGGTCAATTCAGGTTCGAGTTGAGAATTGTATGTTCATGACCCAGTGACATCGGATTCGGGTCAACCCAACGGGTTATGACTTTGGTTTTTTAAATTCACATTAACACTTACATTTTCTATTAAATAAATTTAAAATATCAAAAAAATGTATTAGATCTATAAAATTATTTTATTTTAAACTCTGAAGTAATTTTTAGACATATAAATCAACACAAGGAATTTAATAATGCTTAAGTTTTGAAAAAAAAGTAAGTTAATTATGCAATATCATTAAAATTTTGTCTGAAAATATAAATTTATACACTAAAAAAAGTAGTAAAATGTATAATTTTTTAAAATTTCTTACTTTAGCGGGTCGGTCAGGTCGGGTTCGGGTTCGATCGGGTTTGTTCCATTTTTAGCGGGTCATTTCGGGTTCAGTCAACTTCGGATTCGGTCATCAAAACCTTTGTTCAAAACCCAGTGTTTTCAGGTTCAAAACAGGTCGGGTCATTTTTTGTAAGGTCTACTAATCCCTATATCACTTACAAAAAAGATTAATATAGTGTAAAGAGTAAGAGCACTGGAAATATGTATGTAGCCCCGGGGCTTCAAAGTGGAAATGGTTTTGAAGCCCCGGGGCTTCAAAGTGGGGCTTCAAACCTTCACTTTTTACATTTTTAAATATACATCTTCTAAATGTAAAGTAATAAATTTAAATTAATTTATTATTTAAATTAATCGCAATGAGACTAGTGCATTAAAAAAATTAAAGTAGTCGTTTAGAAGTGAAGCGTGTGCGGCCGCTCGATCCCGGTTTAAACATTGTCGTCGGGTCCGTCGTCGGGAGGATTCAGCTTCTTCTTCTTGGCCTTCTTCCCACCATTGAATACAATTCATGGCGAAACAACGAAAAAAGAGAGCTCTTTTTTCATCGTCGGATGAAGATGAACCCATTTTTAAAATATATTTTATAAATATTTATAATAAATAATAAATATTTTAGAGAGAATATAGAGAGAGATGTGTGAGCGAGTTGTGTGAGAGAGTTGTGTGAGAGAATGATTTTTTTAGGGGAATTTATAGGTTTTTTTTAAATTTTGTTTTTTTTTTTAATTTGGGGGAGGGGAAACGGCTATATAGCCGTTGGTTGCGTGGAGGTAACGGCTAAATGGGGGGATGCTGCGCGTCAAACGAATGACGGAGACCCCATCACGCCCGTCTCACGCCGAGGGGGGGGGGCGTTAAGCGTATCACGCCGGTGGGCGTGAGGGGTATTACCACTGCCCTAATTAAACCGCTTAACGGGCATGCACTACGCACCTTTTCAAGAGCTTGTGTGGGAAAGGGCGACGGAAAACGAGGTTCCAACGATGAAACTGAGTGAGAATCCAATAAAACCCGAACCAGAGCTCGGCCCCGAGCATTCCAATCCAACTCGCTCTCCCATATTCGCCGAGACCCGGCATGTGAGCCACCCTGTAGGAGAGAACACCGACGGTCCCGGCGAAAATGGTGGAGACAAAAAGGCGGTAGAACCGCCTTCTTCCCTCTCCCACCGTCTCGGTTTCGAACAAGGGGTCGTAGTGTTTTCTACCACGACCCTCGTCCATTGCTTTTACTTGAATTGCCACCTTCCTGGCCTCAGCATACAAAAGTCTCTCTGCAATAATCTTCCAAGTTTTAATGTCTCTCAGCATAGAAACATGGAGTAAATTAGAGGAAGTATATTTGGTTTTGGTTTGCCATTTATAGTACCCAGGCCGGTACTTTTTTTTAAAGATGGCTTTGCTGCTTACTCACCTTTCAAAAAGTTATTGGAAAAATTAGCTGGATAGTACTCCTTCCCTCTCAAAATTTCTTCACGTTTTAAAAAAATAGTATCCCGCAATTTTCTTCTCATTTTTATTAAAAATTCACTTTTATTTCTTATTTTCTCGGAAAATGCTAGAGTCACAAACAAATAGTTCACAAATTTCACAAACTTGTTTTTTGTAACTTTTAAATTAAATTATCTTTTATTATTTTGATGCATTTAATTTATACTCCGTATGATAATGTTAAAAAGTTAAGTTTGTGAGTTTTGTGAGCTATTTGTTTGTGACTCTAGCATTACTCTACTTTTTCATACCTTACCTATAACATCATACCTTTTTACTAATAATCTGCGAGAAAAGTGCACCTTTTACCCCCGAACTTTTTGGAAATTGCATAGTTTACCTTTGAACATTAAAAAGTACACTGTTTATCCCGAACTCTTCAAAAATTGCACGATTTACCTCTGAACACTAAAAAGTGCACTAATAAGTACCCTTGAACAATTTAAAATATTGCATCATTGGTCCTAAAATGCTAGGTAGGGAGAGTGTTGCTCCCACGGAAGGGAATTACGAGTGTGATTCATCTGGCCCTTGTGAATTCTCCAAAGTACTCTTCTCCCAAATTATCGTCTCATCTTTATTTAAATGTTTAGGGGTAAATCGTGCAATTTCTGAAGAGTTCGAGGGTATTTGGTGCACTTTTTTATGTTCAAAGGTAAATCGTGTAATTTCTGAAAAATTCATGGGTATTTCGTGCATTTTTTATGTTCAGGGATAACCGTGTAGTTTTCAAAGAGTTTGGGAGTAAACAGTGCACTTTAATTTTCTCAATAATCTACACATCACATCATATTTTTACCCGTCACATCAAAGATATATTTTTGGAAGGTCAATACAAAATTATCCCTCTCTTATTTTATCACTCTAGTCAATATGTTCCTCTCTTTCTGGGAATGAGGGAGTTCTAAAATATGGTGAGTTTCTCAATGTAGTACCATATATTCTTATTTCCCAATATAGTACCACTGATCATTGTCCATTGGTCATTGTTGAAGTAAATGTCCACCGTCACGGGACATTGTTCAAATTAAATGTCCACTAGACATTATTCAAGTATTATTTAAGAAATAAAAAAAGTTGAATTATTACACTGAGAAGTGACATATGTTTTAATACTATTTAGTATAAATTTCACAAAGTTGTACCCTCTCCATTCATGAAGATACATCCAATGTTGATTTTAGATAAAAATAAAGAAGAGTTATTCAGAATTGATTTTCCAATTTTATCTCTGAATTGATGGGTAAAATTAAGATGTTGGGAGTAGATTATTAGTAAAACATGATGTCATAATTATAAAAAAAAATTAATAGAAAATGGATCTATTTTATTAAAAAACATGAAAATGGAGTTATTTGGGTTTAGCTCCTTTTCTAAGGATGAAAAATGATTTTTTTTGGAATAAATGAATTTAAAAAAGTGAGTTTTAGAAAAAAATTAAATTATGTACTCAGTATTTCTTAGTATTTGGTTGAAATTTTAGAAAAAACAAGTGTTTATTATTATGTTATATTCCATTCGTCCTAGAATTAATAATCGTCTCAATTATTATTTTGGCTACTAATAACTTTTATTTATTTTTATTTTTTTATTGATTATTTAGTCAAATAAAATATTTCTGTTATATCTTTTTATATCATTTTTTACATAGTTTTGAAATATATAATTTGTATTTTTTATTTATTTACTAATTTCTAAATAAAATAATTTTAAAGTGACAATGATAGCTCGAAGTTTAGAGGCTGCGATGAGGGACATTCCTGTTGAAACACGGGTTTATCACGTTTTCGTACTAAAGCCGTGTTCGTTTTTGTAACAGGTTTTGATAATGCCAAACCGCCGTGATCAAGTCGAACGTTGAATATACAAGGCGGGAAATAAATATAAGAAGAAAGCAAGATAACAAGACCCAAAAGAAGACCAAGAACGAAGACCGTAGTCTTAGTGTTGTTGAGTCAGTCATAATTGTGATCAAGACCGACCCAACCTTTACACCTTGGCTCTTTAGGCTAAAATTCTTTTCATTGCATTTCACACATCATAAAAATGTTTTTCAAACATGTTTAAAACATTAAACACACTTGGTGTTCGCCCAAACCAAAAATCAAGCCATCCGGCGTTCGGGTTTCAGAAACCGGCGTTCGGCATTCGGTTTTCGGCGTTGGTTTTTGGCGTCCAAACTAACCAAGTGGTTTTCAACTTTTTATGATTGGTTTTTACTTCTGGGCACATTTAAATAGTTTTCCATCAAAAACACTTCAAAAACCACCTTTCGTTTTTTGTCGTTTGATAAAAACCACGCGAAACGGCATAAACTTGGCTAGCCGTGGTTTTCACTTAAATGAAGTGGTTTTCGAGTCTTTTTTGTGGGAATTGTTTTTGAATGCATTTAAATGGTTCTCCAATCAAAACATCATGAAAACCACCTTCCGCTTTTGTCTTTTGGTGAAAACCACCCGTGTACGGTGTTGACTTGGTCAACCATGGTTTTTACCTTAACGACGTGGTTTTCAACTTACGAAGCTTTACCCATCGATGGGAACCCAGCGATGGGAAGGCTTAACCATCGATGGGAAGGCATGACCGTTGGGAGTCATTTAAGGCTGATTCTTTCCTTATTTGAAAGTCAACCTCCCACCCAGCGATGGGAAGCATTTACCCATCGATGGGTAGGTAACCGTTGGCTTCAAAACTGAAGCAAAATTGGCTTACCAGCGATGGGTAAGTTCCAAACATCGATGGGAAGCCAATATCCTGCAGATCCCAAATTTATTCAATCCCATAAATCAAGCCAATCACCCCTTTAATGCATTGGTCCGTTGGAGCCTATTTTGGCACTATAAAAAGGGGTGTTTGGGTCTGCTTTTATAATCAATTCACTTCACTTTATTCATATTATCATTGCATCCAAACAACATTATTTTTCATAGCTTTCTAGAGCCAATTTGTGAAGTTTGAGTTGTTCTTGAGCGTATATAGTTTACTCAACATCTACTCTTAAAGAGAATCTTGTTCTTGAGTGTTCTTAGTGTTGTAAACACGTTTAGGGAAGCTTGTTTCCCTTGGTTGTACGAAGGAAAGGTATTTTCCTTCGGGTTGAAGTCTTGGAGTGCGGTATCTCCGAGCAAGTGTATTGAGGCTCGTGGGACTCGAGTTCTCAGGTTGTAACGGTTTGTTAAGCACCCGTAAGCTTAACGGAAGTAGTGTAGCTCGAGAGAGTCTCTCGGGAGGCTGGATTAGCCACAAGTTGTGGTGAACCAGGGTAAATCTTGGTGTGCTCCCTTTACTCCTTTTTATTCCGCTCTTTACTTTATCCCTGCGATTTTTATTCCGCGAAAATTTATAAACATTCTCGTGCCTCACTATTCACCCCCCTCTAGTGAAGGGCACTTATTCTAACAATTGGTATCAGAGCCTAACTCTCTACAAGCCTTAACCGGTTGAGAGAACGATCTATATTTTCTTGTTGAGAATGTCGTATGCAGGATTAAGTGAAGGACACTCCACCGTTAGACCTCCACTCTTCGATGGAACAAACTACACCTATTGGAAGGAACGAATGAGGATTTACATTCGGTCAATCAACTTCCAACTATGGATAATCATAAAAAACGGTGAGACGATGCCAATGAAAAAGGTTGGTGAAACCACCATCCCAAAGAAGGAGGAAGAATATGATGCTGAAGACATCAAGAAGGTAGAAGCTTTTGAAAAAGCTAAACACATGATTTTTTGTGCAATTAATCCGGATGACTACCGGAAAATTTCTTCTTGCTCCACCGCAAAAGAAATGTGGGATAAGCTTGAAGTGACATACGAAGGTACGCCTCAAGTCCGTGAAGCTAAAATTGATTTTCTAACCCATGAATATGAGTTGTTTAAAATGAAGGAAATTGAAAGCGTTGATCAAATGTTCGACCGATTTTTAAAGATCATCAACGATCTCCATGTCCTTGGTAAAACATACTCGAACAAAGATCTTGTTCGAAAAATCCTTCGGAGCCTAACACCGGAATGGCGTTCAAAAGCCGATGCCATATATGAGTCGATTAGTAACACCAATGTCACCATCGATGGTCTTCGAGGTAGTCTTAAAACTTATGAATCGACTATTTTTAAACCTTCTCTTGACAAGAGTCCCGGTCTCGCTCTCAAAGCCTCATCCTCAAAAAGGGTAGAGGTAAGTGACTCCGATAGCGATGACCATAATCCTTCTTATAACTTGCTCGAGAAGTTCCAAGAGTTTTTGAAGGAAGAACTTGGGTCCCGAGATTGTAAAAGAAAGGGGAACCTGTTCCAACGTGTTTTGGTTGTGGAGAACTTGGCCACATAAAGCCATATTGCCCAAACCGCAAGGAAAAGAAAAAGAAGGAACGAGCATACGTGGCATGGGATTCGGAAAGTTCTAGTGACGAAACTGCCACCTTATGTCTTATGGCTCATGAACGAAATCGAGAGGTACGCGCTTCTAACTCTTTCTCATTTGAAGAATTACAAGAAGCCTTTCAAGAATTATTTGGTGAATTAAAGAAATCTTCAAAAATTGCCAAAGAGGCTAAGGCAAAAATTCATGCTTTGGAAGAGGAAAATAAATTTTTGGAAAATGATAATTTTGACCTCAAAAATAAAATTAAGGCAATGAATGAAGATTCTTTCTTTGACCAAAGTTCTACTTGTTCCTCTTGTGAGTCTTTAAAAGTAGAGAATGTAGAACTTAAGAGCACCATTGAAAAAATTAAGGTAGAAGTTAAGAATGATAAACCACCTAGAAGAACTAATAATCATAGGTATAACAAAATTAATTTTAGAAAGAATAAAAGTAACAAAGTGAGACAACCTAGAATTGACTCTAGGATTTTTACAAATGGTAGAAATATTTTGAGACAACCTAGAAATGAGTCTAGGAATTTAGTTAATAATTCTAGGAATAATGATTTTAGATCACCTAGAAAGTTTTTGGCTCAACCTAGGCATATGCATAATCCAAACGTAGTATGCCATTATTGTTCTAAGATAGGACACATAGCTCCCGTTTGTTTTGTTAAACATAGGGACACTTCTTATAATCGTAATTATGATTTTTATTTTCCTAACCCCCAAGGACCCAAAAGCTATTGGGTACCTCAATGATATTACTAGATACACAATAGGGTGTGCTTGAAGACTACAAACCTGTAGTGGATGCTCCAAGCACGGAACCCAATGAACCGCATCAAGGGGGAAGCTCGTTTTACGATATTGTTGACAATTGATGCTCCAGGACATTTTCAAACATCGATGTTCAGTATCAAACATCAATGTTCAAGGAGTTCTTTTTTTTACAATTTTTTGAAGTGCTTTTTGCTAATGTCAAAAGGGGGAAGATATAAAGGTTATGCATAGATTGAGGGGGAACTATTTCTAAATTGCATTTATTAAGAGGGAAAATTTTTTAAGTCTCAAATCAATCCTCCTATGCATAACCCCGTCTTGTTTGCCATTATCAAAAAGGGGGAAATTGTTGTTAGAATAAACGCCCAACGCTAGAGGGGGGGGTGAATAGCGTTTAAAACAAAATCGCAGGAAATTAAAACGAGAGCGTTAAAGTAAAGAGCGTAAGGAAGGAGCACACCGGATTTTATCCTGGTTCACCACAACGTGTGGCTAATCCAGCCTCCCGAGAGACTCTCTCGAGCTACACTAACTCCGTTAAGCTTAAGGGTGCTTAACAAACCGATACAACTTGAGAACCCGAGTCACACGAGCCTCAACACCTTTGCTCGGAGATACCGCACTCCAAGACTTCTCACGAAGGAACAAGGAACTTCCTTCGAGTTTACAACAAGGGAACAAACTCCCTTAAAGTGTATGAAAACACTTAAACACTCAGGAATAAAACTCTCACAAAGAGTAGATATGAGTGAACTAGTAAACGCTCAAGAACACGACAATTTCTTCAAGAATTGGCTCTCAAATAGCTAAGAAAAAATAGGAATGCTTATGCAATGAATGAGTATTGAAATGTTGAAGAATTGTATGTTGAAAGAGAGGATTTGGGTGCCATTTTATAGCCCAAAAAGGGATAAACCCGTTGCTAGAATTTCCAACAGGATGAAGACAAATTTTTCAGGGACACAGGCTGATAGTCGATTGTCAAACCATGATAATCGATTATCCAAAGATTCCCTGTCCAAAAATTTAAAATTCTATCCGTTGGAGGACAACGGTAACCCAGATAATCGATTGTCAACAAGTGATAATCGATTATTGGTCCTCTCTGAAGATTCTGGGTTTTGGCTGCAAAGGTTGATAATCGATTATTGCAAAGTTGATAATCGATTATTGCGTGCTTCAGAACTTGGAAGTTCAAAGCTGCAGTGGCTGATAGTCGATTGTCACTAAGGTGATAATCGATTATCACCCAGCTAAAGTCTAGCCAGCTGAAACCCGTTTTGAAAAACCGAGGTCCAAAAACGAAGCGTTCCCAAAAGTAAAAACCAATTATGAAAAACATTGTATATGGTATAAAATAGTGAAAACAAGACTTGTTTGGTGAAAACCAAGTCCTCAAGGTCGTAAATCACGTGCGTACGGTTTTGACCGTTTTTCACGTGTTAGTCCGATTGACCAAGATACAAAAGTGGTTTTTACAAAATAATTATTCGGGAACCTTTAAAATATGCCCAGAGATAAAAACAGGGTTTAAAATATTGAAAACCACGGAGTTGGTTCGGGCGCCAAAAACCGAACGCTGAAAACCGAACGACGAAAGCCGAACGCCGACTTAGGTGGTTTTGGTTCTGAGCAAGGACCAAGGATTTTAACAATAAAGAGATTTATCTAAAATGTTTATTTTGATGCATAAAAACATTTTATGATTTTGTAAAATAATTTTGACTCTTTGAGAACCGAGACTTGAATTGATTATCGGTTTTGATCACAAAAGACCGACTCGACTAAGTCTTCAATTCTTGATCTTGTCCTTGAGTCTTTTAGGTCTTGTTCCAAGCCATTCTTCACGCCTTGAGTTATTCAACGAAACTCTTCATATCCACGGCGGTTTGGCAATTATCAAAACCTGTCAGAAATGAACACGACTTTAGTTTAACGTACAAAGTGTGTTCCAACAATTTCCCCCTTTTTGATAATGGCAAACAAGACGGGGATATGCATAGGGTTTTGATCTTTTTGAAGAAAAAAATTCCCCTTAAAAAAAATTCCCCCTGAAAATGTGCATAGCCCTTATCTTCCCCCTTTTGACATTAACAAAAAGATTGTTAACAACAAAAATCATAAAGATTTTTATTAATTAATTAAGGGAAAAAGCGGAGTACATAGCGAAAGCATATTAAAAGATGATAAAATAAGGAAGAGAAGAAAGTAGAGCTAGAGCTCTAGAAATCCGGGGAAAGATCATTGAGAAGTTGTTCTTCGTCAATGTCTTCTTCTTCTTCTTCATCTTCGTCACCGTCGCCATCATCATCATCATCATCATCAGCTTCTTCTTCCTCTTCTTCTTCTTCGTCCACCTCGTCATCTCTACCAACGCTTTGTGTCCCACTTTGTTCACCTCCGAAATTTGGTGGAGGAACGTAAGGGACCATTTGAGCGTACGGGTAATTGACAAAGTCAAAATACCCGTGAAGTTCACGGCTCAAGGTATTGACGTTGTGCGCCGTTTTGGAGACGTTGGTGTCAATCCGAGAGAGAGTGGCGGTTAAGGCTGCCATTTGCTCGGCGAGAGAAGGATTGGTCGATGTGGCGGTGGCTGAGGCAGTGGCTCTCGGTTGGCGGCGTGGACGAGGCTGTCGAAACGGAGTCTCGTCGGTGCCCGAGTGGAAAGAAGATTCATCAATCTCCCAATGCTTTGTCCCCTTTATCTTTGGCCCAACATCGGTTTTGATGTTGTATTCTTCAAGAATTGCCATGACAAGGAGGGCGTAGGGGAGCGGCCGATTGTCGAAGGTGGCCGAGAACATGTGAGTCATCACAAATTTACACCAATTGAGATTGGCGTTGTGAATCATCGCATGGATCGTCTTCGTGTCTTCTTGGGAGAGATTGGTGTGGTTGAACTTCCTGGGCTTGAGGATCCGTGTCAACACATAGAAGATGAAACGATACACGGGACTCATGGAAGAAATCGTAGGGCGCCGCTGTTGGGGAGTGGGTACGAAGTGACGGATGCCCACTTCCTCCAAGAGAGCGGTCTCATTGAACCGCGCCCCCTCTTCTCCGGTGTAGAGCCCGAGATCCTGTCCGTCCCGACGAAGCCCGGTGAGGATTTGAATGTTCTCTTCATTCAAATAAATGTCCACCCCGTTGACGTTTGAAATCAACGATCCGTCCTCATCCTTTTTCAAGTTCGAATAAAAAGCTCGAACAAGAAAAGGTTGATAATTGACCTTCTTGATGTAGAGGAGATCGAGGAAGTTTCCACGTTCAAGGATAACCCGTGCCTCACGTGGAATGGAATCATGAATGAAGCGGGCGGTGGAGAATCAGGGAGGGAGAATCTCCCGGTGCTCAAATTTCTCCGAGAACCGCGTTGCCTCTGCGTGGTCGTTGAACCAAAGGAACGACCCGTCGAGATACTTGTGCGCCGGTGGTGGAGGAGCCGAGGAGGAGGCAACGTTCTTTCCGGTGCGGGACCGCTTTCTTTGTCCGCCTGCCATTTGATCAAGAGAAAGAAAAGAGAAGAAAGGCAAATTTGCAGAGAAAATGAAGGAAAATTGTATGGATTGATGAAATATGAAGAAAATATTGAGAAGAGTTGATTGGAATGAGTAAAAATGGAATGGATATCACTAATTTATAAAGGAGAGGGCTGGAGATCCGTTGGGGAGTTCAAAAGGTGATTTAAATGCATTTCCAACGTCTCTGTAACGGTCAGTTTTTTGAAAAATCACCGTTGATAATCGATTAACATAAGTTGTAAATCGATTATCAGATGCCTCAGATTCTCCGCTGATGGTCCTGCAGTCTTCAATAGTCGATTATCATGTTTTGGTAAATCGATTGTTGGAGTTTGCGCCTGAGTTGCCTTAAACTTCTGCAGGCTCAGATAATCGATTATCGTAATGTTGATAATCGATTGTTTACTCCGTCAGCTTCTGTGCTCTAAACTTCTGCAGGCTGTGATAGTCGATTATCACAAGCCTGTAAATCGATTTACACTTAGTCCTGGAACTAGAAATCGATTTCTTTTGTTCCCCCTGACTTTGACACCTACAATGAAAACATTTTGGTACCCGTTTGATCTTTTGGGTCCTTGAGGATTAGTAACACGACTTTCTAAACTAATAAACACACACACCCATAATCACATACACATGGTACGCAAACACACACACACACATGTACCAACATGCGTGTTTAAGTGTTACCTTGGCCAACTCGTCCTTTTGCGGTTGGCGGGTTCCAGTCTATTCCAACCGAATGTCTATACCTCGGTTTGATTTGTGTGGGTTCCGGAAGTGGTATGTGAATCTTCTTCTTTTCATCATAGTAGAAGAAGTAATATGGTTTCTTTTGCGTTGATTCCTGCAGGGATTGGTTAGAGTTCGAATATCCTTTTTGAAAGGATTTCATTCGGTTAGTTCCATGCAGAGTGTGTGTTTTGTTATACGTGTAATGCCTATGCCTACTAAAACACACGGGTGCTATATGACCTACCCTATTGCAATAATGACAAACAACATTTGGATTATGCATTCTCCTAGGTTGATAGTAGTTGCTAGATTTTCTAACTTGATCATTGTTCATCCTAGTGTTCTTTTTAGGTAGTCTAGTGTTCCTAATTGTTCTATGTTGTCTATTTTCTTGATTTTCATTATTCCTAAGTTGAGCTTTAGGTTTCCTAGATGGTTGCTCAACTTTTTCCTTATTATTAGGTTCATTTTCAAATCCTAAGCCATGTTTAGTAAGTTGCAAATTATCAAGAACATCATTAAGGTTTTTATGAGAAACACCAAACTTCTTCAAAGTTCCTTCAAGTTTTGCAACTTGATCCTTAAATGATATACAAGAACTACATTTTGAACTTTTCGGTTTGTCGGCGCTTCTTTTTCCGAAAAACTTATTTTCTTCTTTTAGTTTTTCATTATCTTTTGATAGTTTATCAACTTCCTTCTCCATGGAAGTAAGTTGTTTCTTCAAATCCTTGTTAATTTTAGAAGCGTTGACATATTCATCAAAAAGTTCATTAAAGGCTTCTTGTACATCATCAAAAGTATAGGAATCTTTAGAAGTGGTACATACCTCTTCCGGTGGTTCCTCGTGTGCCATGAGACAAAGGTTGGCACTTTCGTTTTCTTCGCCTTCCGATGATTCGTCGCCGGAATCACCTCCCCATGAGATGTAGGCTCGGTGCTTCTTGAACATTTTATTCTTGATCTTGGCGTTTGGACATTTTGGTTTTATATGCCCAACTTCTCCACACCCATAGCATTTGGGTGGGTTTCCTTGCTTCTTTCCTTTCCGTTCATACTCTTGGCTCATGAACTTATGGAATTTCTTGAGTACGATCCCGAACTCGTCTTCGTCACTCGAGTCTTCCATAGCACGTTCTTGACTTGTAGATGCCTTGAGAGCAATCCCATTCTTCTTTTGTTCACCTAGAGAGGGATACAGAATGGTAGACTCATAGGTTTTGAGATTACCTCTAAGTCCGTCAATGGTGACGTTGGTGATGCCGATGGATTCTTGAATGGCATCGGCTTTGGAGCGCCACTCCGGTGTGAGACTTCGCAGGATTTTTCTCACAAGCTCCTTGTCCGTGTACGTCTTCTTGAGAGCATGGAGATCATTAACGATATTGGAGAATCGTTCAAACATCTCATCGATTTTCTCATTCTCCTTCATACGAAATAATTCATATTCATGGGTTAGAAAATCTATCTTAGATTCTCGGACTTGATTCGTACCTTCATATGTGATTGCGAGCTTGTCCCACATTTCCTTGGCGGTGGAACAACAAGAGATCTTCCGGTAGTCATCCGGGTTTACTGCACAATAAAGAATGTTGATCGCCTTGGCGTTGTTCTCTATTTTCTTGATATCCTGCGCATCGTATTCTTCTTCGGTTTTGGGAACGGTGGTTTCCCCAACTTTCTTCATGGGCACTTCTTCCCCATTCTTGATAATTCTCCATAGGAGAAAGTTGTTGGATTGGATGAAAATTCTCATTCGCTCCTTCCAATATGTGTAATTCGTTCCATCAAATAATGGAGGCCTCGTGGTGGATTGCCCTTCTCCTAAACCTGCGTATAAGTTTTGAGTAGAAGCCATTGATCGTTTCTCTCAAACGGTTAAGTCTTTCAGAGAGTATGGCTCCGATACCAATTGTTAGAATAAAGGCCCAACGCTAGAGGGGGGGTGAATAGCGTTTAAAACAAAATCGCAGGAAATTAAAACGAGAGCGTTGAAGTAAAGAGCGTAAGGAAGGAGCACACCGGATTTTATCCTGGTTCACCACAACGTGTGGCTAATCCAGCCTCCCGAGAGACTCTCTCGAGCTACACTAACTCCGTTAAGCTTAAGGGTGCTTAACAAACCGATACAACTTGAGAACCCGAGTCACACGAGCCTCAACACCTTTGCTCGGAGATACCGCACTCCAAGACTTCTCACGAAGGAACAAGGAACTTCCTTCGAGTTTACAACAAGGGAACAAACTCCCTTAAAGTGTATGAAAACACTTAAACACTCAGGAATAAAACTCTCACAAAGAGTAGATATGAGTGAACTAGTAAACGCTCAAGAACACGACAATTTCTTCAAGAATTGGCTCTCAAATAGCTAAGAAAAAATAGGAATGCTTATGCAATGAATGAGTATTGAAATGTTGAAGAATTGTATGTTGAAAGAGAGGATTTGGGTGCCATTTTATAGCCCAAAAGGGATAAACCCGTTGCTAGAATTTCCAACAGGATGAAGACAAATTTTTCAGGGACACAGGCTGATAGTCGATTGTCAAACCATGATAATCGATTATCCAAAGATTCCCTGTCCAAAAATTTAAAATTCTATCCGTTGGAGGACAACGGAAACCCAGATAATCGATTGTCAACAAGTGATAATCGATTATTGGTCCTCTCTGAAGATTCTGGGTTTTGGCTGCAAAGGTTGATAATCGATTATTGCAAAGCTGATAATCGATTATTGCGTGCTTCAGAACTTGGAAGTTCAAAGCTGCAGTGGCTGATAGTCGATTGTCACTAAGGTGATAATCGATTATCACCCAGCTAAAGTCTAGCCAGCTGAAACCCGTTTTGAAAAACCGAGGTCCAAAAACGAAGCGTTCCCAAAAGTAAAAACCAATTATGAAAAACATTGTATATGGTATAAAATAGTGAAAACAAGACTTGTTTGGTGAAAACCAAGTCCTCAAGGTCGTAAATCACGTGCGTACGGTTTTGACCGTTTTTCACGTGTTAGTCCGATTGACCAAGATACAAAAGTGGTTTTTACAAAATAATTATTCGGGAACCTTTAAAATATGCCCAGAGATAAAAACAGGGTTTAAAATATTGAAAACCACGGAGTTGGTTCGGGCGCCAAAAACCGAACGTCGAAAACCGAACGACGAAAGCCGAACGCTGAAAGCCGAACGCCGAAAGCCGAATGCCGACTTAGGTGGTTTTGGTTCTGAGCAAGGACCAAGGATTTTAACAATAAAGAGATTTATCTAAAATGTTTATTTTGATGCATAAAAACATTTTATGATTTTGTAAAATAATTTTGACTCTTTGAGAACCGAGACTTGAATTGATTATCGGTTTTGATCACAAAAGACCGACTCGACTAAGTCTTCAATTCTTGATCTTGTCCTTGAGTCTTTTAGGTCTTGTTCCAAGCCATTCTTCACGCCTTGAGTTATTCAACGAAACTCTTCATATCCACGGCGGTTTGGCAATTATCAAAACCTGTCAGAAATGAACACGACTTTAGTTTAACGTACAAAGTGTGTTCCAACAATTGTTGAAACACGGGTTTATCACGTTTTCGTACTAAAGCCGTGTTCGTTTTTGTAACAGGTTTAGATAATGCCAAACCGCCGTGATCAAGTCGAACGTTGAGTATACAAGGCGGGAAATAAATATAAGAAGAAAGCAAGATAACAAGACCCAAAAGAAGACCAAGAACGAAGACCGTAGTCTTAGTGTTGTTGAGTCAGTCATAATTGTGATCAAGACCGACCCAACCTTTACACCTTGGCTCTTTAGGCTAAAATTCTTTTCATTGCATTTCACACATCATAAAAATGTTTTTCAAACATGTTTAAAACATTAAACACACTTGGTGTTCGCCCAAACCAAAAATCAAGCCATCCGGCGTTCGGGTTTCAGAAACCGGCGTTCGGCATTCGGTTTTCGGCGTTGGTTTTTGGCGTCCAAACTAACCAAGTGGTTTTCAACTTTTTATGATTGGTTTTTACTTCTGGGCACATTTAAATAGTTTTCCATCAAAAACACTTCAAAAACCACCTTTCGTTTTTTGTCGTTTGATAAAAACCACGCGAAACGGCATAAACTTGGCTAGCCGTGGTTTTCACTTAAATGAAGTGGTTTTCGAGTCTTTTTTTGTGGGAATTGTTTTTGAATGCATTTAAATGGTTCTCCAATCAAAACATCATGAAAACCACCTTCCGCTTTTGTCTTTTGGTGAAAACCACCCGTGTACGGTGTTGACTTGGTCAACCATGGTTTTTACCTTAACGACGTGGTTTTCAACTTACGAAGCTTTACCCATCGATGGGAACCCAGCGATGGGAAGGCTTAACCATCGATGGGAAGGCATGACCGTTGGGAGTCATTTAAGGCTGATTCTTTCCTTATTTGAAAGTCAACCTCCCACCCAGCGATGGGAAGCATTTACCCATCGATGGGTAGGTAACCGTTGGCTTCAAAACTGAAGCAAAATTGGCTTACCAGCGATGGGTAAGTTCCAAACATCGATGGGAAGCCAATATCCTGCAGATCCCAAATTTATTCAATCCCATAAATCAAGCCAATCACCCCTTTAATGCATTGGTCCGTTGGAGCCTATTTTGGCACTATAAAAAGGGGTGTTTGGGTCTGCTTTTATAATCAATTCACTTCACTTTATTCATATTATCATTGCATCCAAACAACATTATTTTTCATAGCTTTCTAGAGCCAATTTGTGAAGTTTGAGTTGTTCTTGAGCGTATATAGTTTACTCAACATCTACTCTTAAAGAGAATCTTGTTCTTGAGTGTTCTTAGTGTTGTAAACACGTTTAGGGAAGCTTGTTTCCCTTGGTTGTACGAAGGAAAGGTATTTTCCTTCGGGTTGAAGTCTTGGAGTGCGGTATCTCCGAGCAAGTGTATTGAGGCTCGTGGGACTCGAGTTCTCAGGTTGTAACGGTTTGTTAAGCACCCGTAAGCTTAACGGAAGTAGTGTAGCTCGAGAGAGTCTCTCGGGAGGCTGGATTAGCCACAAGTTGTGGTGAACCAGGGTAAATCTTGGTGTGCTCCCTTTACTCCTTTTTATTCCGCTCTTTACTTTATCCCTGCGATTTTTATTCCGCGAAAATTTATAAACATTCTCGTGCCTCACTATTCACCCCCCTCTAGTGAAGGGCACTTATTCTAACAATTGGTATCAGAGCCTAACTCTCTACAAGCCTTAACCGGTTGAGAGAACGATCTATATTTTCTTGTTGAGAATGTCGTATGCAGGATTAAGTGAAGGACACTCCACCGTTAGACCTCCACTCTTCGATGGAACAAACTACACCTATTGGAAGGAACGAATGAGGATTTACATTCGGTCAATCAACTTCCAACTATGGATAATCATAAAAAACGGTGAGACGATGCCAATGAAAAAGGTTGGTGAAACCACCATCCCAAAGAAGGAGGAAGAATATGATGCTGAAGACATCAAGAAGGTAGAAGCTTTTGAAAAAGCTAAACACATGATTTTTTGTGCAATTAATCCGGATGACTACCGGAAAATTTCTTCTTGCTCCACCGCAAAAGAAATGTGGGATAAGCTTGAAGTGACATACGAAGGTACGCCTCAAGTCCGTGAAACTAAAATTGATTTTCTAACCCATGAATATGAGTTGTTTAAAATGAAGGAAATTGAAAGCGTTGATCAAATGTTCGACCGATTTTTAAAGATCATCAACGATCTCCATGTCCTTGGTAAAACATACTCGAACAAAGATCTTGTTCGAAAAATCCTTCGGAGCCTAACACCGGAATGGCGTTCAAAAGCCGATGCCATATATGAGTCGATTAGTAACACCAATGTCACCATCGATGGTCTTCGAGGTAGTCTTAAAACTTATGAATCGACTATTTTTAAACCTTCTCTTGACAAGAGTCCCGGTCTCGCTCTCAAAGCCTCATCCTCAAAAAGGGTAGAGGTAAGTGACTCCGATAGCGATGACCATAATCCTTCTTATAACTTGCTCGAGAAGTTCCAAGAGTTTTTGAAGGAAGAACTTGGGTCCCGAGATTGTAAAAGAAAGGGGGAACCTGTTCCAACGTGTTTTGGTTGTGGAGAACTTGGCCACATAAAGCCATATTGCCCAAACCGCAAGGAAAAGAAAAAGAAGGAACGAGCATACGTGGCATGGGATTCGGAAAGTTCTAGTGACGAAACTGCCACCTTATGTCTTATGGCTCATGAACGAAATCGAGAGGTACGCGCTTCTAACTCTTTCTCATTTGAAGAATTACAAGAAGCCTTTCAAGAATTATTTGGTGAATTAAAGAAATCTTCAAAAATTGCCAAAGAGGCTAAGGCAAAAATTCATGCTTTGGAAGAGGAAAATAAATTTTTGGAAAATGATAATTTTGACCTCAAAAATAAAATTAAGGCAATGAATGAAGATTCTTTCTTTGACCAAAGTTCTACTTGTTCCTCTTGTGAGTCTTTAAAAGTAGAGAATGTAGAACTACTTGAGTAAAGTTCTACTTGTTACTCCATTTTACTAAACAGATCCAGTTTGAGTAATCTTCAAAAATAATTGAGAAAAGTGGATCGAGACACATATTATTTCCCATCAGTATAAATGATCAAAATGACGTTCAAAGTTTGGATACAATTAGTAAATTATTTTTAGAGACTTTCTCCCCATTTTCGTTATCAATCATATTCATTCCCACATCAACATTCTCATGTTTGGAGTTTTCTAATAATATTGATCAGGTTGTGATCTTTTTGCTTGATTTGATTTGTTTTTATAAAAAATTGGTCCTGGCCTGCTTTACTTTGATTGTAGATAATTTAAAATTGTTTTTGAACTCTTCTAGTCTGATCTATTTTTAGTTCAATAATACTCCCTCCATTCTAAAATTAACTTTTCATTTGATTTTCTACAGTCTTCAATGCGACACTTTGATCATTAATATCTCCATTTTTATGTGAATATGTATTACAAAAATAACATATTTCAAAACGAATCTATTGATAATAAATTTATATGAAAATTCAATATATTTTTTTTGTAATATACGGTCAAAGTTTAAAAAGTTTGACTGCAAAATTCAAACTGGGAAATTAATTTTAGGACGGATGGAATACGTAATAAGCTGAAAAAAATACTCCGTAGTTGAATGGAATGTAGCCTAAGTTATACTCATGCTCCCTCAGTCCCTGAACGCGTAGTATTTTTCTTATTTTTCTTCCGTTTACTTTTTCACGATCTTTAATTTAATGTTTTTTATCATTAATATTTCTATTTAAATACTCTATCCGTTCATAAAAATACGTTCTCTTTTATTTTTTTCACTTCCAACAAAACAATTACACTTTCTATTAAAAAACTACTTTTACCCTTACTTTTTTATACCCTACCTATCACATCATACTTTTTCTCTAGTAACCTATCCCTCACATCTTATTTTTACTCATCACATCAGGGGCAAAATTGGAAGTCAATTATAATTTTACACTTTCTTATTTTGGCTCCAAGTCAAAGTAGGAACCTTTTTTGCTAACGGAGGGAGTATAAAAATACAGAATATATGTCAAGTAACCAATTTCACCAAAAGATCAAGCTTGCGATTGTGGCTAATTTTTTTTTTGATATTCTAACACGTTTTTTCACGTGCAAAGTGCAAACATAGTCTTTTTTCAAAGAGATGAATTTTACACGATATTCGAAGTGAGACAATTATTTCGAAACCAAGGAAGTATTCAGTAACATAGTAAAACATGACAATTTTCTATCTAAGAAATACGGAGTAGGAAAAAGGTAGAAAACTTATTACGAGTATTTTAGTAAATTTTTATCTTTTTTAGTCTCTTTTAAAAAAATAATTTATTTGAGAAGATCTATAACAGGCAAAAAGAATAGTTCTTTTATATTTCCTTCTTGTATCTTTCTACACCATTCCTGGTCAAATATGGATACAAACCATAGAGCATAAAAAATATTAATGGAAGAATGTATAAATAATATCATAACATAAATTTTTAGAGTTATAACGCATACAAACATAAAAACTAAAAAGGATTTCATTAGTTTATATATCAAACTTACATGATTTTATTTTATTGTAATAATACGCAATTTGAGATTTATTTAATAGATAATCAAATTTTTTTGATTGCGATAGAAAAATTTGAATTCGACAAATATTGCAAACCCAAGCAGTAGGACGGAATTCTTAGAAAAGAAAAAAAATGCAAATTTATTTGGAAAAAAAGATTGTGAATTGCAAAGTGGATGTTACTACTTCGTCCATCCAGTATTGCGGAAGTAAGATACAGCCGTGTAATACTTATTCTGAAATGAACTAACATTTCCTCTCGTACAAAATATAAATATTCATTTTGAAGTAACCTAGTAGCTATTCTAAAATAATATAATGTAAAACTCATTCTAAAATAATGTACTGTTTATTTTCATAAATTTGTTCAATACAATTATAATATTTATTTACAAATAATGTAATGTTCATTCTGAAACAAAAGTACTTCATCCGGTCCAAAAAACATTTCCTATTTTGATTTTGTTGTCAAACAGTGACGCTTTTTTACCATAAATTGCGATAAAAGTATATTTAATTATAATATAAATTCAATATAATTGGAGTCATCTTAAGATATAGTTTTCATATATCAAATTTTTATATCGTTTATTTCTTTAGATTATATTTAATTTCTAGTCAAAGAGTGTTACTATTTGACTAAAAAATCAAAATAAAAAAGATGTTTAGGATCGGGTGCTCATTCCCAAATAACTTAGTACTCATTTTTAAACAACACCTCGTTCATAAGTTTCAATCTACGCAGAAAACCGGATTGGAATTAGAGCAGGTTGTGGGGTGCAATTGAAGGGGATGGGGGGGGGGGTGTTCGGGTTGGGGCAGGGTGGAGGGATTTACATGGGGTTAGGGGGGTAGGAACCGGCAACTTTATGAACGGGGCACCGGAGCCCTCCCAGGTCATCCCATGACATTGCCGGGCAATGTCAAGTGAACTTAGTATGATGATCTAACGAAATGTTATTTATAGTAAAAGAGTTTTTTTTAAACAAAAAAGAGATTAATTTGATTCGCTATACATCCGTATCACCTGCAGATGACGGATGAATCAGGTGATGGATGACATATGTAACATATGATGGATGAGTCGGATGACGGATGAAGATTGAATGATTAGATGAGGTTGAAGCTACATCCAATCCAAACCCAAGTCATTGTCACTTCTAAACACAAAAGAGATGAGCACTACTTAGTAGAGGGATAAGTGGATAACAATGAGCAAATGGTCAAAAAGATTGCATAAATCTCACTGTATTTATGTGTGTAACATAAAAAGATTGCATAAATCTCACTGTATTTATGTGTGTAACATATAATTTACACACAAGTCTAGTACAGGTTCCATGCCATCACTTCCATGCTGGTTATTTTGAGTGAAATTTTCAGGCAGCTATTAGAAGATAGGCAATAGATAGAGCAGGGGCAGTGCAAGCATGGACCTAATCAGAACAGACGACGACAAGCTTCCACTATCTTTCCGGCGAAAGAGCGCGTCATAAACAGGCAGATTCACCATTACTATCACCCCGCTGAGAGCCACCTGTGGGAGGAACTGCAGGGAAAACGCGAGTTTTGTCGCAAAACTCAGCAGGTTCAACAGTGCAAGTGTGGATATGAAGGTGAAAAAAATGGACCGCGACGTGCTCCCAAACTCCATGATCTCCTCCTCGTACCTCCTCTGAACTTGGCTGGTCTCTGTCGCCTTGGCAGTGAGAGTGAATGCAGCTGTTTCTGAGAACCCAAGTTGTCTGCCCGTCGCGTCAAAGAATGCAAACAAGTACGAGGTTGTCCTCCGAACTAGCCACATTCTTTGCAAGTTCCACCACGACTTGAGTGTCTCGCCGCAGCTCAATGATTCTACCAGTCCATACCCGTTCCTGGCAGCAAATACGTACGCGAAAGGCACGAACCAAATGCTTGTTACCTGAAATCATAAAGAAAACTCTGCAAGTATCAGATCAAGATTTTTTTTTTGAAGATAACGAACAATGGGTAAATTGAAATTTACACATAAGGTAAACTGCAATTTAGCCAAAGGACGATAGGGGTTGTCCTTAATTACTCGGGGACATACCTTGGGAAATAAGGAGATGTTGTGAAGCAAGCAAAGGGGAGGAACAATCACATAGTAGAGCACGGGAACGGAGACGGGTGCCCAAAGAAGGTAGCAGCAATATCCCATTTGAGCAGCCAATTTTATTTTCCTGTACCCATATATGAAGGGGCAGTACTTGGAGATGAAAATCTGAAACATGCCCTCAGACCATCTTTTGTGTTGTACGAGAGCGGCTTCCAATGTTATAGGAGCCATGCCCAGAAACGCGGGGGCGTTTCTGGGATTATAGTAGACAGATTTCCATCCTCTGCATTGGATAGTTAAACCTGTGACTATATCTTCCACTGGACATCCATACACAAGCCCCATCTGCGAGCATTTGAGAAAGAAAAAGAACAGATTTTAGTTACAGTCAGATTTGGACAAACGATATTCGTTTGTCCAAATCTCAAGAAGAAAACATATTTTTTTTTAAAGAAATTGCATGTTGGTTGTTTGTGTAGGAGGAAGAGGAGAAAGAAACAAACATGTTTTCCCCATTGGGTACCCTCTTCATAGCTGCAATTTGCAACACATTTAGATGCCTCTTCCAACTCTTCAATGCTCTTCTCCATGCCACCATGAAACTCATTATCAAATCTAAGCTCTTTAGAGTACTTCATCCCACATAGACTTGCTCTTCTATGGAAGCATCCGGTTCCACAGTACAGAGCCGCTCCAACACCTCCCAAACCACCAAGTTCAATCTATATTTTGAAAATATAATACAACAACAAAAAATCCCGGTAAAACTCCACGAATAGTAGGGTCTGGGGTGGGGGTGTACGCAAACATTACCCCAACTTGACAGTAGAGATACTGTTCTAAAAGACAAAAGAGTACGAACAAAGATAAGAGATTTGAAAAAAATATGATAATAATAATAATAGTAGTAACGATAGGAGATGAAAGTTATTTTCATATAATGCATAATAGATAATTATTTGTTTACTTCATGGGTTACGCGGCCTGCATTTCCATACAAATCATTCTTGGTGATGTTAGCATAGTGTTGAGGGTACTGCACATAAGAAATCTGGTGCCCTCGTTCTTCATCCATGAAAAAGCACAATGCCTCTCTGATTGAGTCTGCGTTGTTTGAGTACATGTCACAGTCCAAGTTGAGGATGATTGGGGCGTTGCTGATTTCCGCGGATACCCTTATCTGCAAAGTCCCATTTGTTCTATAAGTTCTTAGCCTAATTAAAGAAGCCGTTGAAGACTGCGGTTTTTCTTCTCAAATAATATATCTCGTTCTGTTAGAACACGTACAACAACAAACCTAAAACCCCAGGGTCTGGGGAGAGGGCGAGTATACGCAGACCTTACCCCTACTTGGAAGTAGAGGGATTATTCCCAAAACACCCCCGACTCAAATACAAAAGTATAGTGTTGGGGGGGGGGGGGGGTAAATCAACTATAACATAACTCTCAACAAGTGAGGATTATCTAGCACTTACCAATGCATTCATTGATCCCGCCTTGAAGTTGTGGGGTTTATGGGGCTTCTTCTCGCGCGACAAGTAAACAAGGGTTGGCAATTGATTCCCACACACATCCACCTCGTTTCGGTCCCTCCCATCGATTAAAATCTGCAAAACCATATCGGTTTTTTCACACTTTTCTTAAGCTCTACGAAGTCAAATCATGAAGTTCATTTTGAGACGGAGGAGGGAGTATGGGGTAAGAAGAAAGAAGTTATTGAGTTAAACCTTAACAATTGAGTGGTGGTCATGTTTTGTGGTATTTTTGTTCCATTCTGAGAACCCCTTGTGCTCCTTCTTTATTTCATCTGGGACTATACCACTTTCCATGGCTTCCTCAATTCTGCTTCTCATTTCTTCATACAATTTCTGAAGCAAATAGCACAAAAAAAATAAACTAGAATTGGAAAATGTAGCTATAAATTCGTGGACCGGTACAATTTCAACATTACACCAATATTTTGTTTAATAAATTTGTCAAAATACAACAAATGATTTAGATCCCCTACCAAACTGGTTGGACCGGTACAATTTCAATGTTACAATTTCTGGTCCTATCCTACGACACCGGTAGGACCGGACCAGGACCCCTCCACCCTACCGGTTCCAATACGATTCCAATGTTCTAAGAAATGGGAATCAGGAACCAGACCAGAACAAAACCGTGCCACTTATGTTGCACGGATTCTTTGAGTAAATGTTGTTTCCTATCCCCGAAGCGTTTCGATTTGACTACTTATGGAAGTTTTGACACCCAAATATCTTACAAAAATTGGAGAGATTAGTGTTTCTATGTTTCCGGCCCCGTACACGAAGTATAGATCAACTTAGCATGTCACTCTTATTTCCAACTAGACCAAAGGGACGGTCACTGAGAGGAGGTAAATTAGATTTTAATCGCAGATTGGTGGCAGGGATCTCGGAGCGCAGAAGCATAGTTGTCTCCCAGCACAGTTACCGGGAATAACTCGGGTCTACTCCTTGGCACTCCCTGCATTTGCCAACTCCGCAACACCCACCGGCACCCAAAATTTAACCCAAGATTCTATTAGAGGAGAATAAAATAAACACAAACCTTAATTGATTACCTTAGTATTGGCCCAGTCTTGTGAAAACACAACTTTGTTTTTGTCTTTGTCATTGTGTTGGGCAAAGTAGACATCAGGGGATCTTGGCTCCACCTTAAACTTGTGGCAGAAGGGAATCCAGCATCTGCAGAATCTAGAAGCTTCCAGAAGCGCGTAGAAAACAATCTCCGACCCTCCGTCGTCGGACAGGTAAACACTCATCTTCTCCGGCGGGTAGTTGTAAGCCAGTACGGATAAGACGGTGTTGATCACCAGCAATGGCGGCTCCAACTTGGCGTCTGCTGTGCACACGAAAATGTCCACTCCTGGCAACTTCTCCTCGTACCTGTAACAACGTTGTCAAAAGTTAAGTCTGAATCGCTCAGACATTTGCCTCTGATACAGAGTCTGAATGGTTAAGACCACTTATCTGAATTGATCAGACATTTGCCTCTGAATAGTTAAGCAATATACTATCTCTTAATGGTTCAGACCTCTTACTGGTTCAGCACTTAATGGTTCAGACCTCTTACTAGTTCAGCACTTACCTATTCAGAAGTTGCCAAACAGCCCCTTAGTAAATTTTTCTTGTTATAGTCAATGCACCGGTTGTTACTAATGCGTCGCTTATCAACTAGAGTCGGCTTCTACTACAATTATAATCTACACATGTCGTCTCTGTTTGGAATCCGAGTACACATCCATAGTCATTATTGTTATTGTTGTGTTGTCCGTCAAGACAACGTGAATATACGTCACTCAATATAAGGACGATGTGAAATAATACTTGTAGCGCTCAATTTAAAATTAATATGTGGCTATTATGTAATACACATTTGGAGGGGGTCTGGGGTAGGGGCATAGGGCCAAGGCCTAAGGGAGAGGCTGGGGTGAGGAGTTTAAGAAGATAAAAGAAACTAGATAATTTATATTTTTATAACAAGGAAATTTTTGTTATATTTAGTTTCCTATTATCAAATGTTATCCATGTGATCCTTTTTTATGGATACCTTTTTATAAATAGTCCTTTTTATGACTTTTTGTCATGTTGATGTTAATTTAAGGGCTTAAAGTGTAATTTGGGATCAACCTAATGTCAATTTACGTATTCTATTGTCGGTTAAACAGACAACTCAACAATAATGACTATG
This sequence comes from Cuscuta australis, assembly GCA_003260385.1. Classification (NCBI taxonomy): domain Eukaryota; kingdom Viridiplantae; phylum Streptophyta; class Magnoliopsida; order Solanales; family Convolvulaceae; genus Cuscuta; species Cuscuta australis. Next base: position 2,412,382 of record NQVE01000195.1, read on the forward strand.
ACTATTGACTAGGATCTCGACGAAAGACCACATTTGTAAATTACAATTGTAGTAGAAAATGACTACAACTCACAAACGACACATCAAGAGTGACCTCTGGAATTGTGTATGACCAGAATAATATATGATCATTGTAAAATTAGACTTTTAGCCTTTAAATTAAAACCAACATAATAAAAGATAAAAATGTATCATTCGTGGAAAGATACCTATAAAAGAAGAACCATTAGAATAATATTTAATAATATGAGACTAAATAGAAAAACCATATTATAAAAGATCAATTATATAATTACTCAAAATACTACTCGTATTAATTTTACAAGCGGAAAACGAGATGTACTCCAATAAGGTAAGACACCAGCAACAATAGCTTCGTAACCTAGTGACTACGTAACTCCACCCTCGAGAAAATGGGAGGATGAGGAATGCTAGGGGTACACCATTTGGGGTACCCCAAATGTACACCATTCATCATAATCCTCCATTTCTTTTTTCATTTTTAATTTCTTTTTCCTCTCTTGCCTTTGTGTGGTGGAGATGGAGGGTACCTCATTTGGTGTACCCCTAGTATTTTTTGTGGGAGGATAAAGCTATTTGTACCTCAAAAATTTGTATCCCATTTTGTACACCGCAGAGATGCACCATAATTTTGTGTTGGTGTAATGCTAATTTTTGTTAATGCACAAACATTTTGTGTCAGTGTAAATTTTTGTTAACGCACCAACACTTTTGGCTTGTTTGGGAATAGCGTTAGCGTTTTGGATAAAAATTTAACGGTGCGGATTACTTTGAAAACGCTAATGCAAAATGTTGTTCGTAGATAGTCTTTTCAAAACGCTAATCGTTAACGTTATTCCCAAACAGACTCTTTGTGTTAGTGTGAACCATCAAATGTTGGTATATACTTTTGGTATACAAATAGGATACAAATTTTAGGGTACATGTAGCATGCTCTAAAATGAGAACCCAAACCTCACGTATAAAGTTTAGCGTGATATGGTTCTAGAAGTTATGGTTGTGGTTGAGAATAGAAATCATGTCCATCCCAATTGAAACACGCATGTAAAAAATATGAAAAATGCTAGGGGTACACTAAAGGTGTACCCCAAATATCCCCCACCCCCTCCTTGTCCACTAAAAAAGGTAAAAAAATTCAAAAACATTAAGTAAATAAAAATCAAATAAAAATGTGTGGAGGAAAAGAAGGTGTTGCCAAAATCATGTTTCACACTCTAATATCTATCGGTTCTCCTTGTATGTCGGCTAACACAACCACTTTTCTACTTTTTACTAAACAAAATACTATTTCCTTCTCAATAAAGTTTACACTTCACATTTTCTTGTCCCTTTTCTTTGTACTTCATATTAGGAATATTAGATAATATGAAATAAAAATTATATTTAATTATTTTTCTTATTACTTCATCCGTCCCGTTTTAAATCACCCGTTTTGACTTTTGAGCATATTTAAAAAAAAATTAAAAATAGAGTTGATTTTTCGAAATTGTCAATACTTTTTAGAAGGGATGATGATGAATGAGAATATAATGTGGAGAAGATTGACTTATTTTAGAGGTAGTTTAGGTGTTTTATTTTTAAAAGCTTACGAAAGCAACTAACATGCAACTTATTTTGGGACGGAGAAAAAAGGCAAACAAGCAATTTAAAATGGGACGGAGGTAGTATATTATTTTCAAGAGTGTTCAATAACTTTTGATTGCATGTGTTTTTTATTAGTTATTTTGTACTCCTCCGTCCCATTTAAATCGCCTTTTTCGGATTACGATATTTGACTGAAGTTATTTTCAAATCATTTTATATGAAAAAACGGTGTAGAATTAAAAAATAAAAATTACATATATAAAAACTACATTAAAAGATCTACAATAACTAGTGGTGACATGACTATACTCTTTTATCAAATGACTAACGAAAATAGGAAAACAAAGTGAATGAAGATTGACTCTGTGAATAGTAAACACACAATTTAATTAGCGACGGAGGAAGTGGAATTTTTGGTATAATTTTTAAATAAGTAAATTTTATTTTGTTTTTTACCAATTTGTAAATAAAATTATTTTAAAAGATAAAACTTTGTACGAAAAAATGAAATATGAAGAGTTTTAGTGAATGGGAAGAGAGTATCTTAGAACCCTGTTTTCATGTACTATGAGTCTATGACATGCCGTCCTGTGAAGACTCTCTCCACGGAAAGGGAGTACTCCGTTCTCAAAAAGAGTTTCTACTTTGAAAATGTGGAAAAATAAGGAAGTGTTAAATTGTAGTTGACTTCTAATTTTGCCCTTGATGTGATGGGTAAAAGTAAGATGTGATATGTAGATTATTAGAGAAAAAGTATGATGTGATAGGTAAGGTATGAAAAAATAAGGGTAAAAGTGGTTTTTTAATAGAAAGTGGAAGTGTTTTGTTGGAAGTGAAAAAAATGAAAGAGAGAGTTTTTTAAGAACGGAGGAAGTATGTTATATCTCTATCTTGCTTTGATGAATCGTTCGTTAAAGTGTCTTTTGTTCAAGAAACTTGAAAGATAAAAGAAAAGAAAATGAAAGAGAACTTATTTTCTTGTTTGGTCAGAGGGAAAAAAAAGTGGAAAGGAAAAAAAATGAGTGACAAAAATAAGTCATTTATTTTCTTTTTCTTTAAAATTTCTCGAACCAAAAGTGCTTATTGTAGAAACTTTCAAACAAAAAAGAAGGATTAAGTCATTAAGCTATTTGTATACTAAAATTTGTAATCCAAAGGCATACACCGACATTTTGTGCTAGTGTGGTGATTTACATTGACAAAAAACATTCATGCAAATTTTATTAATGGAACTAACATTTTGTGCTAATTTGATGTTGATTAGCTCGCTGCCATGGTTGAAAAAAGAAAGATCAGAAGAAGAAGAAAAAAAACAGAGAAGAAGAAGGAGAAGAGACCTGAGAGAGAGGGTATGAATGAAGGGAGAGTGGTAAACCACACTCCAACGAACGGACTGAGTGAAGATCCAATAAACACCCAACATAACCTCCGACACCAGCATCCCCATCCCCGCCGCCGCCGCCGCCGCCCCCCGTCTTCTTCTTCCTCCTCCTCCTTCATCTTCTTCTTCTATCCTTTCTGATGAGATGATGTTTCTGAACCTGTAAATCCATATGAAGCAGATGGCCATGAATACTGTGGCAGAAAACAACTTGTATGCCCACCTCCATCTCCTTCCTCTTGTCTCAAATAATGGAAGAAGACTATTGTTATTATTGTCCATACAGCTTTTCTTCTATCTCTTCCTCGATCTGATCTGTTAGATATATAACAATCATTCATGTGCCACAATCACAAGCTTTAGCTTTTGGTTAAGATGGTTCCTTGATAAGGTATTGGAGCCTTAATGACCAAGAAGTCACGAGTTCGAAACTCACCGCCACCCAGTTTAAAAAAATTAAGGTTTCACGTGGGACGTGTTAGAGTATATAACAATCATTCCTGGGCCACAACCACAAGCTTGAGCTTTTGGTTGAGATGGTTCCTTGACATGATCTTTTTCAACACCAAATATATGTATGGAATTGATTAGCTACCACAGCAATGCAAGAAGCCCAAAACATGAATACTTATTCACTACTCCCACCATCAAAATACTCCCTCAGTCCAATAATAATGTTCTCGTTCATTATTCACAATATTAAACTTTATTCACTCTGTTAGCGTATTTTCGTTGCACATTTGATAAAATAATAAAGTCAAGTCATCTCTAATTTTGTATGTTGTAACATGTAACGAGAATATTATTGTTGGATGGAGGGAGTGAAAATAACTTATAGCTTCTACTTACTAAAACATAATTTTAAATGTTTGCTAATCTGCTTTAACTTATACGGAGTAAATAATGGCTTTAGAGGTTAAAATTAAGATCTAGAAGTGATTTCTAACAAAGCTAAAAATACATGCTTTCGATTTTTAAATTATGACTTTTACTTTTACATAACTCAACACACTCCCAAACACCCTCTAAAAATGGAAAAACTGCTTCTACTTGAGACTAAAACTTGCTTTAAATACCAAAACATGACTTTCATTGTTTTTATGCTCTTCGTCTTAGAATATTTGTTCAGTTTTAACTTTTAAAGCCAACAAAGATCAAAATTTGACTTATAATTAAATCAATACTAAATGGAATATTAATTATATAAAGTAGGTCGAATATTGAAAATATTTTATGAGATAAAGCTAATAAAACTATTCGCTTATCAATAGCTATTATAAATTTTACATTATTAATCGTCAAAATGTATCAATTTTGACTATAAAGTGTTAGAAATAAACAAATACTTTAGAACGAAAGTAATATATGAAAATAGGACATACTTATAATGTCACAGATTATCAATATAGAATATCAGAATATCATAACCGGCTTCATCTTCTTGGTGTGCCGATTCGGAAAAAGAAGATCAAAGCCGATGGAGAAAACCGAAAAATTTTCAGCTATGTACGATCTAGAAGTCATGAAAATCCAAATTTAGGCTCCGATACCATATAGAAATTTAGTAGAAACCGATATGCTTTTCATTGAACACAAAACCAATATTTGTACAAGAAATATTTGTACTAAATAACACTAACACTTAGGTCATTTTTCTAAATAACACTTAACATGTTTTATTACCTAAATAACATTTAATAATGTCCATAATGTCCAGTGATGGCGAACATTTACTTGAATAATGACTAATAGATAATGACTAACACTATGTTTGGTTCACAGAATTTGAAAAGAAAAACAAAAGAAAATGAATTGGAAAACTATTTTTCTTGTTTGGTTAGAGGGGAAAAAAAGGAAGAGTGGAAGGAAAAGAAACTGAGGAGGCAAAATATACCAAGTGGAGGGAAAATCAAATTCCTTCCATTTTGGTGAGGAAAATGAGAAAAAATCATTTTCTTTTCTTTTCCTTCCAAAATCCTTGTGCCAAACATAGTGTAAAAGTGCAATACTGGGAAAAACACATATGATGCTATTTATGGAAAGTCATGTTTTAGTGTTATTTAAGAAAAATCCTCTTTATACAAATACAAGTGGACTAAGCTATACGGGCCCAATTAATAAGCTAAATACAACAGCCTAGCAACAAGTCTCCACTAACAAAATGTTAACATATTATGCCATCTTGGCCTTGTTTGGATATTGGTTGTTGGTCGTTCGTGTCAGCAGTTGTAAATGTATGTTTAGTTTAGCTGGTTTGATTGGTAGGATGAGTTGATTGATCGTTAAAAATGTTTAAGAAAATTAACTGTTTGAAAATAGTTGTTCCAATATATATATACTCCGTATATATATAGACACATACACACACACAATATTTGTTTTTCATTTTTTCTTACATGTAAAAATGAAATCTTTACCATATGGAGCATTAAATTTTACTTTAATTTAATTCATAAGAAATTATTAATATACAACTTTTTTTATGATTTTTACTTTTTATTTTCTCATCTCATTTTTTTCTTGAAATTTTTAAATTTTAAATTTTATGTTTTTTATTTTTGAATTTTTTAACTTTTATTTTTATTTTTTTTACATATATTATAGAATATTGTTCAAGAAAAATGACTTTAAAAAAATTAATTTTTCTAACAGCCAATTTCAAAAGCTACTCTCTTGGCTTTTCAAATTTTGACTTTTCGGATCAAAATGCCAAGTGAAAAAAGTCATTATCCAAACAATGATTTTGGCTGTTCGCTTAATTAAAAAAGCCAAAGCCAGTGAAAAATGTCAAAAGCTATCGGTAAAGTTGTTTTCCTAACATGACCCTTATGGCACTGTGTAGAAACTATAGGACGTTGAATGGCTTGTTCCATTGATACAAAAACGATATAAATATACATCGGTGATACAAACGAAGAGTCCTCCCGGTGATACACACGAGGAGTCCAACCTAAGTAGCTCAATGCAATGAATGTTGCTATTATACATAAAATACATGTCCTAACACTCCCCCTCAAGTTGGAGCATGAATATCGAAAATGCCCAACTTGGACAATAAACAGTGAAATAGAGGACCAGACAACGCTTTAGTGAAGATGTCCACAGTTTGGAGACGCGTAGGAACATAAGCTGTGACAACATGATTTCGCTGGATGCACTCCCGAACAATATGACAATCAATATCAATGTGCTTCGAACGCTCATGAAAGACAGGATTGGCGGCAATAAACAAAGCAGATTTATTATCACAATATAAACGAGGAGTTGCCACACAAGGAACATCCAAAGCAGCCAAGAGCCCACGCAACCACCTTATCTCGGTACAAGCATTAGCCATGGCCCGATATTCAGCCTCTGCCGAAGAACGGGAAACGGTAGTTTGCTTTTTAGTGCGCCATGAAACTGGAGACCCACCCAACAGAATAAAATACCCAGTGACAGAGCGTCGAGTAAGCGGACAGCTTGCCCAATCTGAATCAGAAAAAGCAGTAAGAGCAAGATTACTATCACTACGCAAAATAATACCTTGACCAGGATGTCCCTTAAGATACCGTAGGACACGAAGAGCCGCATTCCAATTGTCAAGACGCGGTGCCTGCATAAACTGAGAAAGTGTATGGACTGCATAACAAATATCAGGTCGAGTAATAGTCAAGTAAAGCAAACGGCCCACAAGACGACGGTACTTGAGGGGATCTCGAATCTTAGCACTATTAGAACGAGCCAAGGCATGATTGACTGGTAATGGAGTATCAACAGGCTTACAACCATCAAGATTAGCCTCGTGAATGATGTCAAGAGCATATTTCCGTTGATTAAGAACCATACCATCACGAGAACGAGCACACTCAATCCCCAAAAAAATAAGAGACGGGGCCAAGGTCCTTAAGATGGAAACAGTCATCCAAATATTTCTTGAAAGAGGAACACAATGAACTGTTGTTACCGGCCACAAGAATATCATCAACATAAACAAGGACAACCAACATGTCTGGGCCACGTCGTAGAACAAAGAGTGTATGATCTGCATGAGCTTGTCGAAATCCATAACGCCGTAGAGCAATACTGAGTTTAGTGAACCAATTACGAGGAGATTGACAGAGCCCATATAAGGATTTACGAAGACGACAAACCTTCCTGGGAAATAACTGGGTATAACCTGGAGGAATTTTCATATAGATCTCATCATGTAAATCCCCATGCAAAAAAGCATTATTGACATCTAACTGATCAACCTGCCAACCCCGAGCAACTGCAACAGATAACAAGACACGAACAGTGGCTAACTTTGCAACAGGAGCAAATGTATCAGTATAATCAACCCCAGGCTCTTGATGGTTACCCAAAACAACAAGACGAGCCTTATCACGTTCCTTAGTACCATCAGAGCGATACTTAGTCCTGTACACCCATTGACAACCAAGGGCCCGACGATGAGGAGGAAGATCAACGATATCCCAAGTGTGATTACGCTCCAAAGCTAGATACTCAGCAGCCATAGCTTCGCGCCACGTAGCAAACTGAATAGCCTCACGAAAATTACATGGTACCGAGGTGGCATCAATTGCTCCAAGAAAACCTTTGTACCTGTCATGCAACTTATTATAACGAACAAAGTTAGTAATAGGGAACCGAGTACCCGATTGTGACGAACCTGAGGAGACTGGAATCGGAGAGACGGTCTTTGCGGAATTGAGAACATAGTCATTAAGATGAGCTGGACGACGACGCGTACGCGGTGGAAGAGAAGGAACTACTGCCGGTGGAGAAGTGGTCTCCACCGTGGATAACCGTGGGTTGGCGTCGTCTGAAGAAGAAGCAGGAGAATCGGTCGAAATAGGTAAAGAGGATGGGGACGGTAACTGAGATGTGGATGGGGATATGGGGGTGTTGGGTACGGGAATGGGAAAATCCTCCGATGACGGTGTGAGGATAGGTTCTGAGGTCGCAGATGGAGTAGGGGTAACAAAAGGAAAAATGGACTCATCAAACGAAAGATCTCACGTGTGGAAAAATTGGTGTGTTTCGAGATTGTAAACTCGCCAGCCTTTGGTACCATAAGGGTATCCAACAAACATACATTTGACACTCCTTGGAAAAAATTTGTTTTTGGGTTTGGGAATAGGATGAACAAAACAGAGACACCCAAAGACACGAAGATGACTGAGATCCTGAGGCTTGGAAGAAAGGATTTCAAGAGGGGACTTACCCCCAAGAATTTTCGTGGGAGTACGATTAATTAAATAAACTGCTGTTTTGACACACTCCCCCAAAACTCAAGTGGAAGAGACGCTTGAAACATGAGTGAACGAGCAACATTTAATATGTGACGATGTTTACGCTCTACCCGTCCATTCTGCTGAGGAGTACCAACACACGATGTTTGTATGCACACACCCAGACTATCATAATATTGACGCAAAGAGGAATTCAAAAACTCTGTACCATTGTCAGAACGGACTATTTTAATAGTTTTAGAGTATTGGGTGTGGATCATCGTAAAAAAACGCTTTAAACAGGAAGTGACTTCACTTTTAGATTTAATGAGATAAACCCAAACAGCCCGGGAAAAATCATCAACAATAGTCAGAAAATAATGAGCCCCAGAAGATATGCAAGGTGAATAAGGTCCCCACAGATCACAATGAATTAAATCGAAAATAGCATCAACTTTATTATCACTAGAAGGAAATGGTGAACGAGTTTGTTTAGATAAGAAACAAATTTCACAAGTCTGTAATTTTTTGACAATAGATTGTGTTTTATTAGTACCTAAGAAAGGAAGTACATCCACGGATGGGTGTCCTAACCGTTTATGAAGAACAAGAGGATCGATATTTGCTACGAGGGCTGACGCTGGAGAGGAAGCAAAGACATACACGCCGTTTCGCAAATCACCCTGTCCAATCACAATCTTCGACAAATGGTCCTGTATTACACAACGATGATCATTAAAGTTACACAACAAGTATTGTCACGAATTAAACAAGCAACAGAAATCAAGTGGCACTGTAAGTTTGGTACATATAACACATTACGTAATACCAAACTAGATGATAAATGCACACTCCCTTGTTTGACAGCTTGAACACGAGACCCACCAGGGAGACATATGGGTTTAGGAGAAACATCCTCAATATTAGATAAATGAAACATGGTTCCTGTCATATGATGGGAAGCACCACTATCAATCAACCACTCACAAGAATGAAAAGGCATACCACCATATTGATTATCACGAACTGTATTAGACGACATGGCATATGTGGAAGCAAATATGGGTGAAAGTTGCTAATTTGGAATTGAGAACCTCCCCCTGTACGGCTAAATGGTGGCTGAAATGATGATAAAAATTATGCCTTCTTGAAATTATCCCTTAAGATTTGGATCTCCACTTTAATAATTGAGGTTCTCCTCCTTTCAATTAGGCTTCGCCAAGGACGGTGAACTTCGGCAATCTGAATTTTGACGGATCTGGACGGTTGGGACGGAATTGTGCCGGCTGACCTGGACGGATGGGACGGATGAAGATTTGTTCAGCACTAGAGACGGACAAAGATTTTGGCGACCCGATGTCTGGGACAGAGACCCGCGACCGCACAAGGACGGATGATTGCGACTTAGGCCGGCGTCTTGGACGGAGACGCACAACAGAGACAATAACCACCGACCGGAACACGGACGAACAAAACTAGGTTTAGGGAAAATCCCAAGAAAGATGCTCCGATACCATGTAGAAACTATAGGACGTTGAATGGCCTGATCCATTGATACAAAAACGATATAAATATACATCGGTGATACAAACGAAGAGTCCTCCCGGTGATACACACGAGGAGTCCAACCTAAGTAGCTCAATGCAATGAATGTTGCTATTATACATAAAATACATGTCCTAACACACTGCACTGTGTAAACGATCATAATTAAGGCAAAAAATATAGAACATTTTATTGTTGGTAAAAGTTAAATGTTCCAGTCATATTTAAACAGATTTCCTATTAAAAAATGGTGAAATTATATAATTGAAAAAATAGTAGAGTGGAAGAGAAATTACATGGGCCGCCAAAACTATTCTAAAAATCAAAATTGAAATTTTTGAGAACGAATAAAAAAAGAAATGTAGAAATTTGTTTTTTGTGGGAGAGAAAAAGTATTTATTTATTATGTATATGTCCTAATTTATGAATAAAATAATTTTTTAAAAAATACAATTTTACACATTATTCAAAATGAATCAATTATTTTGGAAGGAGAGTGTACTCTAATTTTGTTTTGTTGATCTTCTGTTGTCACTCTTATTTTATATCGAGTACTGCCGGTCAGCGTTGCGTAGTTGGCAAAAGCAAAGAATGTCAAGGAGTAGACCCAAGTTCGATTTCTAGTATTTGCGCTTGGAGGCAATTATGTTAAGCATGAAATCTCTGCATTCAGTTTAATATGCGATTAAAATTTAATTTATCTCCTTTTAGTGACCGTTCGACCGAATCTACTGTAAGTTTGTAACCATTGAGATGAGGCACATCCTTTCTCGTATTATACGGAGTACTATATCTATTACTCTCTCCGTCCACCTAAAATCTTCCCATTACGCGTTACGAGGCTTGACCGACTTTATTTTCACTTCAATTTAATTGATTATAGGATTAAAATTTTAAAATAAAATTTATATAGTAATAAACTACATGAAAAGTTCTACAAAACTAGAGGTGACAAGACTATATTATTTTACAAAATGACTAGTAAAAATGAGCAAACAAAATGAGTGAACTTTAACCCTGTGAATAGGGAGTATCTTGGAAGGATGAAATGTCTGAAAAAAGAAGACAAGTGCTTGTCTCGGACTACTTTCTCAAAGTAGGTATATGACATGCTATATGAGAAGTTTTCCAAATGTGTAACATTTTTCCGTTCTTTGCTCTAGTCATCCAAATGCATGACTCTTTTCCTCTCCAATTCGTTTGAATAATGTGTCAAATCTTATTTTTAAAAAATTATTTTATTAATAAATTTACATAAAAGTATTTTTTAAACGCACAAGATTCATGTGTTTCGCACGGTCTCATATATTTTTTACGTAAAAAATAAAAAATTTATCTATAAATTTGATTTTAAAAAATGAAATGAGAAATGAAAAACTAAGTAAAAGATGTGTTAAAGTTGATACATTGAATCACCAACATATAGAACTTGTAAATTTTGTAAGCACGAAACTTTTTAAATTACTTTTAGGTGACTTCTTTAGACCTATCACTTTTGGAGAATTAGTTAGCGAATCGGGTTGCTACTAATTTAGTATTCAAATGCATAATATTCCAAAATAATTAAAAAATTAAAACATCCAATCATATTAGTTAAAAATAAATCATAAAGCAATTGGAGTAATATAGTCCTACATTTGTGAAGCACTGAAGCCTTAAATCCAACATCACCAAAATGTTTTTGTAATTTAAATAAATAGGTTCAATAAAATAATTAATTAAAATAAAACATCTTTGGGCCATCAACTTTGTTGAGCATCACCACAGGGTTGCTCATCTAATCCCTAATTTCTACCTGCGTGCAGCCAAAGACAACAAAAATTACACACTCAGCTCAAAGCCGAGTGATTATATATCTAACACTAAAACTAAATATAGACTGGCATGTATTAATATGTAATCGCACAATATTTGAAGAATCAACAAATATCATTTTTTTAACAATTTGATTAGTTGTTCGTTTGTTCAGTTCAAATCTTGTCTATTTTTACCATACTTAACCTATACGGCTAAAGTTTAACTAATCACACTAGTCATGGTCACTCATGGAGGTGTCAAGAGACCATACTTATAACCCAATCGAAGGTGTCCAATGGGCGGGGTGGAGCCCCTACCACGGAGGAGACAAGGTAGGTCACAGACTCCCGCACGTACGCTTTAACCTGGGAACCCATCAGGTGTGCGCCGATACTTGCATGACCTTAAATTCTAAATCCTCACATTTATAGGTGATCAAATATTCATAACAATTTAGTTTGATATAAGTCTCCTTGATATACCAGATGACCTATTTCACAATTTCAATTCAATGTTCAATAACACTAATAAGTTTTTATCCCACAAACATATTTGCCCTAACACAAATAACGGCCTATCAAGAAAAGGGGTTCCGGTGATTCGTGTTATGCACAATTACGAGTATAGTATTCTGATCTGTCAAGTAAATAAAATTAGCAGCCTATGCCAGTTAGTAAAGATGAATGGGAAACATTGTTTGTTTATTCCCATCAAGATCGCGACAAAGACAAATATCAACATCATATGAGACCCAACATGCAATGTTGATCAAACTACACAATATGTGAATGGAACTTACCTCGCAGCTGCAGGTAATGAGATCTGATTGAACAATGAAGATCTCTTGTCATCATCCTTGATTGAAAGCCTATTTGACACTAATTGATACTCCGGTTAGGAGCTAGATTGATGACAAAATCATCTTCACTTGATTGTATAGTGATTAAAATTTTGCCCGCTCATTATGTAGTGATTGGACAGTGATGAATCACCACAATGACTCATCTGATCCTCCACTCTATATGGAGAGGACAATTCTACTTCCACAAACTCTTGAAATAAAGGATTCCCTCGGCCTATGTACTCTCTTCGACAATGATAAAACTTCCTCGCTAACAAGATACTACTGGAAAAGGCCTATGATTTTCTCCTAATTTAGGTTTTCACGTAAAAATAATTTATTGTACTTCCATTATATGGATTTATATCGATCTCATATAATCCGACCAATTAAGTATGACTTTTTCAGACTATCTTTTTCAGTTACTCCTGGTCTAATTTACACTATCATTATGTTTAGTTCATAATTATTGTTAGGCTATGTTTGACATTAGTTTCAATGGTGTGAAAGTACTATCACACGAGCTTATAGTTTCAATTTTTTTAAGGATTAATATTTTTCAGCCAAAATTTAATTTTCTCATTCGATTAAAGTATATTTCCCTTTTGAAATGTAGGTTTGAAAAATTATCTTTCTATAAAATATAGTTTAATATAAATATTGATATTAATGATCTAAGTGTTTAACTAAAAAGCTAAATAACAAGGTTAAATTCATACAAAAGAGATCATACATTATTTGAAAAATTATTTAAAAACAACCGTAAATTTCAAAATGGTACTCAATAACTATGTTTTTTTCAAATTAATTTCCAAGATCAACTAATTTTCAAAATGATACTCAATAATTGAGAATAATGCTTAGTTTATTCTCTTGACTAACGACTATCAAAATGGTGTCAAAATGACGTTACCACTTATATTAATTTTTCAAAGTAGTTCTATCTAATTGGGTATTCCCCCAAATTAGTCCATTTTTGAAATAAAAAGCTCATTAAAAATGGTGTCTCAACTTTGGTCAAATATAGTAATCAAATTAGAAGAGAAAACATCTGCTTCATTTTTCCATATTTAATGAGTTTCTACTTAAAAAATAGAGTAGTTTATGAAAACACACAATTAAAAAGGATCATTTTGAGAAAATAGTACGGAGTATAAGTTTAAACGTCGTTTTGACGGCCCGTTAGTCGGGAGACTAAACCGAACATTGTTCTCAATTAATGAGTAAAAACTCAATAATTATTTTATGTCGGGAATTAATTTAAAAAAAATATATAATTATTGAATATCAATTTGGAAATTTCAATAAAAAAAACTATTTTTTTCTAAAAAAAGTGGTAGTTGGGGTTGGTTACGGTCAAAGCGGGGATTTCCACGGGATTGTTACGTCCCCTCCCTCCGTGCCGTCGGACATTCCGATCAACATTTCCACACTCCTATTCTTCCCAAAGGTATAACATGTCAAATTTAACGCAAATTTGTGCACGCGAGATGTTATGATACTCGTTTGCATTCCGATTTCGATCGAGAATTCGGACTCCAATTTGTTAGGTTTCCGGTATAATTTCCCTCAACGATGAATTTTCTGCTGATGAGGTCGAATCAGGCTGCAGCTCCGGCAGAACTGCCGCCGGCGCATAAGATTCAGACGGAGGCTGGTTATGCGCCAAAGCCGGGCAGTACTCTTGGCGCGCTGTTTGCGGAGGATCCATTGTTGCCGACTAAGTCATTCGAGGGTCATGACGGTGAGAGTGATGGCCACGGAAATGGAGGTGGGTTTTTTGCTGCATCGGTTGGGAAGGGAAGCCACATTGAGGTTTCTGAAAGCGAAGGGTGGATAGCTATTCCAAAGGGTAATCTTTTGCTCCTTTTCTTGTCATTTAGATAGGTTCTGCACTTATTGAGTGTGTTTGGTGGTGCTTAGCTTCTTGAAAGAAGTGGTTTTTTCGAACATGGAATTTAGAAATGTCTTAAAAGGGATGATACCATCCAGGAAAGAAGTTTCAGTATGTTTCAGCCATTTGAAGGGGATACACCATCATTTTCTTAAATATCCAAAGCCAGAACAGCCATGAGTTAAACATAAAATTCATGACGTTTTTCCAACTCGGTAAGATTTGTATTGTTATGGTTTATTACGTGTTCGACTGTCTATTGTATCATGTAACTCTTGACAATATATGCCAATATAACAACAAACAACAACAACCCAATTAAATCCCACAAGAGTAGGGTCTGGGGAGGGTGTGTGTACGCAGACCTTGCCCCTACTCGAAAGTAGAGAGGCTGTTTCCAAAGAGACCCCCGGCTCAACGTCGAAGCATGCTTAACTTGTTTTTCCATTCTCGTGCATTATTTGCTCCTTACTTGGTTCCCAATGACCCAATACTTTGTTGGATGCCTCAATTGTTCTGGTAATAAGGGGATTCTAAATGAATGCTTAAACTATTGCTAAGCTTGATAAACCTATGCAGAGGAGCTTCCCGATAACTGGAGTGAGGCACTGGACATGACATCATTGCGCTCGCTGGATCGCTCCTTTGTTTTTCCTGGTAACGATTTCTATTCTCTCACCTTTTCACTCTAGATTTTTCAACATCAACCCAGCACAATCCCAACAGGGGTCAAGATGTTGTTTCCGTTAGACTCTAGATGCATTGCTGCATGTACTGCCCAAGACTTCATTTGAAGTACAAAGCAAGGGAAGTTAAATAATTTGCCACTTTGATTTACTCCATTATGTGCCCAAAACTAAAACATTATCAATAATGACTCTTTTAGCTCCATTGGCAATGGACGGATCACCCTAGATTTTTCCTATTAAGTATTTCTTTTCTATCACCTATTCACCCTAGATTGCCAGAACTTTATATGCGGCATGCAGCCATGCAGGGAATACTTTTTCTAGTGTTTGAAATTTTGAAAATCCCTTTTTTGTGTGTTAAATTTAGGCGAACAAGTTCAAGTAGTAGCATGCTTGGCTGCATTTAAGCAGGATACTGAAATTATTACACCATTTAAAGTTGCGGAACTTATGAACAAAAATGGGTTTGGAGAGAACAACGACAAAGAAGGCTGCTGTGATTCTTCTCACTCTCAAAATGTTTCTGGTGCCAAAGAAATAAATGACAGTGAAGATTTTGATAAGACAAATAGGAAAAAAATGCAGGGGAATTCTGAACCCGAAAACGAAGTTTCTGCTGGTGCGTCACTTCTGAGAATGGAAGAGTACAAAAGACAGACTGAATCTCTAGTGCAAAGATTTAAAAACTCTCACTTCTTTGCCCGAATTGCTGGGTCTGATGAGGCACTATGGACAAAAAGAAAAGCTGTGGACGACTCCTCTGGGATTGAAGAAAGGTTCATGGGAAACAGTTCAGATACTAAGAACAATTCAAAAAAGAAGCTTCCTTCTAATGCTGCCATTGATAGGGGGAATTTTGATGGGGTCACATCTGGAGGAGTGGCAAGGAATGCTACCAAGTGCTGTGCCCTCCCGAATGGAGACATTGGGGTATGTTTCAAACAAAGTTGATGGAAGTCACTCTATAAATCCAGCTCCTGCCCTCTCTCCCCCTTCCTTAGGTTAGGGAATTTCGGAGGGGAGAGGTGGGTGGCATTTATTTTGTCAATTTACTCCAACATTCGTTGGTTTGACGTGAAAGTAAGAAGTTATAAAGGAATATATGATTTAACTAATACTTAATAGTTTATTTTTTATCTGATGTGACACTAATAAATAGGAGTAACGTAGTAAAACCAACAAAAAAAGTGCAATGTTGTCAATTTACTTATCTGTTAATTCATCTGGTATCATCTATACCACTTTAAAAAATGGAACCAATGAAATCTTGTGCATTGTATCGTCTATTTAGTGCACGATTGTATTTCATTGATAGAATTTAGGATGAGGTAGTGATAACTGGATTGAGCAATAAGACACTTGGGCTGAACCACATTAAAAGATTGAATCCAATTGATTAGTTAGTTCAACTCAAGAACTTATATACCGATTATTTTGCTCTTGAACTTCCGATGTGGGATGACACTCTAACATCCCCCCTCAAGTGGACAACCGAGCCATTTTGAATCTAACCGGTTGATTACTTGCAAATAAACTCCTATTCCCTTGAATATTTTTTTGCAAACAATGAACCCTAACCCTAGAGCACATTGTCTCTCATACCATGAGACAATTTAAGATGGGGTAGTGATAACTGGATTGGGCAATAAGACACTTGGCCTGAACCACATTAAAAGATTGAATCCAATCAATTAGTTAGTTCAACTCAAGAGCTTATATACCGATTATTTTGCTCTTGAACTTCTGATGTGGGATGACACTCTAACATTCACAAATACCAAATCATTAACCTTTATTTAGCAAGCATGTTTGCTTATTGCCAAGAATCTTTTACACACAGTCTGTGCTCCATAGTTTTCCCACCATTCTTTTGGAGACACCATATCTCTTTGTCCAATTGCCACACGTCGCCAAAATGGACTTATAGCTTTATAGTACAAAGAATGTTGCTAAATTTTTTATCTTGCTTTACACGAGAACCAACCAATCTCTCTATGGCTTCCATAAAACCATTCACCACCTCTCTATTTGAAACTGAACTTGATCAGGAGTAGAATTCTAGATGCCGAGTAATATTGTGCAACATGCAATGGTTGATGGAGTTGGCATTCCTATGGTGTCAATGATTTCGAACACTTTTTCTATACACACACACACACACATACATGGAGGGAATTCAGTATGTAAAGAAGAATTCACAACTTTACGAGTAACGGAGTAAGCATCGCATGTCTAAGTACAATCAAAATCCTGTAATTGCCCTACGGTATATTTCCAGCGCATGGCGTGGGTAGAAAAACATTAAATATTGTTTATATCACTCTCTTTGACCCTAAATAAACTTTACCATTTATAATAATGGGTATTTTTCTTCAATATACAAGGTTGTTGAACAATGTAGTCTCTCAAGTGATGATTTTTTAGTTTGAAGTACCAACTAAGTGCTCTTCACTTTTATTGTCTGGAAGGGTGCAGGTACTCTTACAGATAAATGTTGGTGCTGAATTTGTGAGAGATCCTGTATTGGAAATTCTTCAGTTTGAGAAATATCAGGATATTAGTTTTCCTTCTGTGGGTCACGAAGATTCAGTGTCGCGAAATCAAGATCCATGTGGTGAGCTCTTAAAATGGTTGTTTCCTCTGGAGAATTCTATTCCTCCTCCAACACGATCTCTAACCCCACCTCAGTTCACTTCTGTTGCAAGCATCCGTAGTACATCTACAAGGGTTGCCTTATCTGGATCAACTGGCTCTCAGCTTTTTTCTTTTGGAAACTTCAGAAGTTACTCCATGTCCTCATTGCCACCAAATATTTTACCCCCTTCATCTACTTCAACTCCGAATTGTGGCCCAGGTTTTGAACCAGATGACTGGGAGCGGTTTTCATTTCGTAAGGCAATCAAAAGTGAAAATAGTGGTAGTGGAGGACTTTTATCTTATAGAGGGGTTTCATTGGAACCTGAAAGGTTTTCTGTTCATTGTGGTTTGGAAGGGATTCATATACCTGGAAGGAAATGGAGGAGGAAAATTGAAATAATTCAACCACTGGAAATTACTTCTTTTGCTGCTTACTGCAGCATAGATGACCTCATCTCTGTTCAAATAAAGGTATGTCATTCTTAAATTTAATCTTTTTTCTTTATTCCATCCATCTACATTTAGCTGTTGTCATTGTTAACTGTTATTTTAAGAAATAAGAAGTTTGACAAAAAAAATGTCACCCACCATATATTATGTATGAAACGAAAGTTTATTTGTCCATCAATTGTGGGTACATGTAAAGAGACCTTCAGATGCTACTGTTTGTGTGCTAATGTGAGTGCTTTTCAACATCTTCCTCAAGCCGGAACATGTAGATCAAATGTTCCGAGCTTGCTAAAAGTGCATTCTATCATTGGACCTTTAAGATCTTTTTAGTGAAAATATATGCCTATTACTAACATTCTCTCAAAAACATTACACCATGTTGCATTTCATTCTTCTATGAAGCACTTGGTAAGATGCATGGTTAGATGCAATATGCAGTCATGCTTGATTGTTACATTATAGTTTCATTGGTTCTAGCATACGAAATTCTACTCTGTACTTGACTACTTTATTAAGAAGATGCTTTAACCAAATAAGCATCAGAGGCTCTGAGTGTCATTGAACACTATTTAGCATTTGCACTAGATTGAATTTTTACTCATCCACATGACTAAGTTGCCAGAAAACAGACCACATATCCTAACATTGACCTTTTATTTGATGCGCATCTATTCCAATCTGGCTCTGTGTAACCAACCATTTTTGTAGTCTGTACCCTCACAATTTGTATACCATAAAGCAGTTCTAGGATTTTTTAATGCACCTTCTGTTCCAAAATATGAGTTTTTTGTGTGTAGTGTGGCTTTCACTGAAAACAAATAACCCGACATACTTTACTAAATTGCAGAATTGTACCTCAAGTAATGCCAACACAGTCAAATCATTTAAAAATATAATGGTTAGCAACGCCTCAAGGGTATATTGTAGACCTAAAAAGTTAGGGTGGTGTTTAAAACATTAAACCGAAAAACTGGAAATAATTTTTAACTGCACGGTGATGGAAAGTAGGACAAATAAAATGTGACAAGGAGAGTACATCTCAAAATAAAATGGGAGAAAGTGGGATCCATGAATAGTGAAAATGAAATCCCTCTAGAGTCTGAGGGAATAATGAGTAATATGTATAAACTATAGCTTCATTACCAAAATTATCTTATTGGATTGAAACAGAGCGAACAATAATAGTGCATTTAGCACATTTGTTGTAATGGGTCAAAATCAGAATAGCAGTTATAACTATTTTTTAATATTGCATCTTGTTTTTAAAGGGCGTGATAGTAGGCAGAAGGTGTGTCAGTTTATATCTATTAAGTGATGTCTCTGAATTACGGAGTAATTCTTAAAAGAGTAATTTGTGAACATGTTAGTTGATCATGATGTACATATAACAATTGTTAAGGTGAAGTGGGCAAATTTTCCTTACGTCCCAGTACTAAGTATTACCATTCACCTTCGCAGAATGTTGCTCCAGAACATGCACCAGATGTTGTTGTGTATTTAGATTCTATATCAATTGTTTTTGAAGAAGCTTCAGAAAGTGGGCGACCTTTATCTTTACCAACGGCATGTATTGAAGCTGGGAATGACCACTGTTTACCAAATTTAGCTCTCAGGTTTCTCCATTTGAACTTATTCTCTTTTCAGAATTAGCACATCTTTAATTTAACTGGATCTGTTGAAGATTATATGTTTTTCATGCTTTTTAATGATATAGTCACATCCTTTTGTGTTATAAATGCCGTCTATATCCAACAAGTTTAACTTTATGTGGTGTCGTGATGATAGAATGAATGCTGTTTAGACTATATAGAATACAATATCAATTCTTGAGGCTATTTGAATGAAGTGGTGAAATGTACCCAATATTTTATGAGTTCATGAAGCTTTCCTCCTAGTCAAATCTTGACGAACTACCATTTGACTGACCATGTTTATGGAACTGAATGTCTAAAGACACAAAATGTGTGATATGGTTTAAGGATGCAAGTTTTTGCATGCTGCAACTCGTATCTTCCTTACTATGCATTGCACTCATGTCACACAACCTATAGACAGCAGGCAGTGATCCAGGCTGCTGTCACATTGCCTTTGGTTGGTCAGGTTTCATCCACTGCACTTGACCTAGGTCCCAAATAAATCTTTCATCTGCAATACCTCCTGAAAATGCCTGCACTAAAATCCACCTTTCAAGCATTATATATTTTTATGTTTTAATTGAGACGAGAATGCCTTAGTTTATAGTTTATCCATGTGTATTTGGTTTTATTTCTGGTCTTTGTTCGTGCTACTTTTCTATGTCATTGTGATCATGTGTTTTGAGACGAGGATATCCTAGAAATAGCCTCTACTTTCTGAGTTGTGATAAGGTCTGCGTACATACCCTCCCTAGGCCCACTCTGTGGGAATTTATTGTTTCTGTTGTTTTTCTTTTGAGTGTTATTGACCCTATTACAATATGGTATCTGTTTGTACTTTCTCAACCTAATGGCGCACAACGAGCCAATTTCTCCACCTCCACTAGGAATCGAACCTGGGTGAGCTTCCTCATTAATCTTGGGGAGTGAATTTTATGTTCCTCAAGCCAAGGGAGAAGCTCAATGTCTGTTGTTAATGCTATGATAGTTGCACCATAAAATTACAAAGATTATTTATTATAGAGCAAGAAGAGGAAAGAATTTGCTAGACATTGAATGAAGATATTAAATGGGTAAGTCTAGGAGCTTTGATTAATATAGCACTATTTGTAATTCAATGGAAATAATAACCAGCCTGACTATTATGTTTTAAAAATAGAGCGGCAATGTAACACTCCAACCCGCATAACCCGAATACTCGGATCAGCAAACCGGGTTGTCCCTAAATCGGTATCCAAACGCTACTTAACTTTTCAAAACACTTTCAAAACATAGATTACTATTCATCGGAGTAATAATCAAAATAATTGCGGTAGCGTATTTAATAATTCCAAATCAAAACTTGGGACCCATGCCCGAAAACGTAATGTATTATTCATTAATGATTAAAAGTTCCAAATCCTCGATAAGCTCCACCCACATCTCCTCGTCTTCATCGCCTTCCGGGATCGGCTCTAGGTTCATCCTCTACCTAATTACCTGCGTGTAGCACTCAAACAAGCACATGCTCAGCATTGACGCTGAGTGAGATATATCTAACGTCAAGTAAACAACCACAATTTACAATAATCATGTGATATCATGCAATCAACACATAGGTCACGCATACAGATCAATTCACACAATTTACCTGGCGCTTGCCTGTTTCCATTTTCCTCGAACCTGTGAATTCATCATGGTTGGTGGATCACCAAACCCGACCTTATAATCTATTCTAAACTAGGGACTTATGCTTTACTTTTGGGAGTCACGATTGTTCCCACTGGATCAGCGGGTCATGCTCAACCAACGAAGGGGTTCTCCGTTGGGTGGGTAGAATCCCCACCTGATGGATCACCAGGCAGTTCAAGGATACCCGTACGTACGTTTTTACCTAGTTTAACTTAACCATTGGAGCCTAGCAGGCCACCTGGTTTATGCTCTTACTTTCCTAATACTTACTTATGTCAGTCCCTAGAATTCCCTCTGGGTAGACTTACCTTACCAAACGCGTTGGATCAACCCGTGGTACCTGTTTACTGTGTGCTGGATCAGCCCACTCATACTTGCAATGACATATACAAATATATATATACCACATAATCACACATGTGTTGGATCAACGCCTGGTAACAGAAATATAGCATTTAGCGGTTGGTCTGGGGTGTTGACACCCCTTACTTCCCGTCATGCAACACACACAAGCCTCGGAGTCCGTCCTCAGCAAAACACGATTTGCTGTCCGGTTCAGGTACCTCACGGTACCCTTAGCGGTAGGGGGTACCGCCCCCACGGTACCAAGGTGTCGTCCCACAGTACTAAGGTACCGTCCCACAGTACGTGGGTACCGACCGGAGCACATGTTGCCCTTGCACGGTATACCTGTCACGGTAGCCGCTACCGACTGGGTGGTAGGGCCTACCGTCCGCCCGGTACCGGGGTATCGGTTGGTGACAGGCCAGAGAGAGGTTGGAATGTGGGGAGTGGCGGTACCTTGGTACCGTCCCGACGGTAACGACCTACCGTCCGCCGTGACAGACACCCTCGTACTGCACTAGCTCGTTTTCCGCTCAATAACCAACACCGATTCTTCCAATTCAGCGTTTAAACATGGTGATAAACACCTAACGAATATCATGTAATCAAACAACGTCAAACATATGCCTAAAACATGAATTCTACCCATAGTTTTCATTAAAAACCCAATAATTCCCGAATGATCATATCAAATAGATTTTCATGCAATTCAATCATCACAACAATTACGAACGTAGATTTCAAACCTAATTGCCTACTCTAACGTTAGGGTTCCACGTACTCACCTCGAATCCGGCGTTACTAATTATGAGGTAATACCAACGATCGCGGAGACTGCGTGGCGACGGACTCTTCTTCTTCTCTTCTTCTTCTTCTTCTTCTTCTTCTTCTTCTTCTTCTTCTTTTTCTGCGGTTTCCCTTGTTCTTCCGCTTTGTTTCGATCAAGGGAGGCGAGAGAGAGAGGCGAGGGTTACGTAATATTATGGGGCGTGTAGGGATTTTAGGCGTGTGAAGGAACATATTTATACTTTTGGGGTTTTGGGCTCCGTATTAACTTAACGCACTTGGCCCAAACGCACTTCCCGAACCCACGGGCTCCAAATCCAAATCTGATTGCACAGTTGGATTCGTCTCGTCGAACCCTACACAACGGTATAACTTTTATTATTTATTGACAATTACTTTAAATAAACTCCGGGTCCGTCTCAATAATTAATTAAGGGGCTGTTTGGCAACTTCTGAATGGGTAAGTGCTGAACCAGTAAGAGGTCTGAATCATTGAGTGCTGAACCAGTAAGAGGTCTGAACCATTAAGAGCTAGTAGATTGCTTAACTATTCAGAGGCAAATGTCTGATCAATTCAGATAACAGCTCTTAACCATTCAGACTCTGTATAATACTTAACCATTCAGAGGCAAATCTCTTAACCATTGAGACATCTGAACCATTAAGAGGCTGAAACAAACAGTCTGAACCATTAAGTGCTGAATCATTCAGACATCTGAACCATTAAGAGGCTGAAACAAACAGCCCCTAACTATAATTAATTAATTAATTCTGATAGGCCGGGTTTCGGGGCGTTACAGGCAAAACAACATTTATGTGCCCCTGGTGCAGTGCAGCATCCCCTGTGTCTTAGGAAGTAGAGGGGGGAGACACTTTTTAGGCATATCAAGTATATGTCCCCAGTGTGTCTATCACTCATACTGAAGAGAGTAATATGGAAGTACTGTTATCCATCATCCATAGTTCTCATTTAGTTATCTGCTCGTGTTTGATTTATATTTTAGATTTTCCCAACAGCAAAAGAATCTGAAATGGGGTTTCTAGCTTAAAGATTAGTGACTGGGTTATTTCTTAAATTTTATTATTATTACTTTTTGTTTTTGGAATATGTGCAACAACACTATTGTATCATCTATTAAGTGTTCTCAGATTCTCATGTAGTGAGATTCTTCAAGAGAATATGAGAAAACAGTTTTTTTCAAAAGTGCATTTGGAAGGAGTAAAATAAAGAACTACATGAATAAGAGAAGCTTTCCCTATAATAATCTGTATGTTGGATGTTTGACTATTGGCCAAGTATAATGCCCCCTCTCTTCAGACACACTCCCACCAAAGGAATAATAACTAAACAAATCAAACTTTTAGATTCCTTTCAAACTTAATTGTCTGATCATTATATTCAACAGAGGACATAAGCTTATTTGCATACAAATGTATGGATGTGCATATTTGGAAATGTAGTTTCATCTGCTCTATTGGAAATTGGAATTACTGCTTACTGCTTGTATCCATATCTTATCTTGGTGAAACGTATACACCTTTGACAGGAGTGGTGAAGAACACTCCTTTATTCTCAAGCCAGCAACTTCCACGGGCACAAACTCCAAGGTTTGCAGTGAGCGAAGTTCACAATCACGCATTAGTGCTGGAAATGTAGCATCTACAAGAAAATATTCTTTGAATGCCAAGGCGAGAAATAGTGTTTCACCGGCGGATCATTATGCAATTCTTGTATCATGCAGATGCAATTATATTGGTAAGAACTGTGTTTTGTTTCATCATATCCCTCTTCATCTCTGCAGATGTACTCTCTTCCACTTATCTGCTTGTTTCTTTCTCTTTCGGTTCTTCTTTGCAGGGTCTAAGTTGTTCTTCAAACAGCAGACAAGCTGGCGACCGCGAATCTCCAGGGATTTGATGATCTCTGTTGCATCCGAAATGTCGAAACAAACTTTAGAATCCAATGATAGAGTAGCACAGCTTCCAGCACAGGTTTTTTTGCAGATAAATCCGAGCATTGATGTTCTGCTAATTTTGAACACAAGCGCTGCCTGTAATAATGTTCAGTAATTCATCAGGTCCTAACTCTTCAAGCATCAAATTTGACATCTGAAGACCTAACAATGACAGTGCTGGCTCCAGCCTCCCTTACTTCTCCGCCTTCTGTGATGTCACTCAGCTCACCAACATCGCCAGCAAGTCCATTTTTTGGGTCTAGGTTCTCAGAGAAACTGGATGCCAGACAAGATGCTTCTCGGAAAAGTGACAGCTCAGCATTAGTGAGTAAAGTACTAGATGCATCAAAAGGCCATAAGAGAGCAGTTTCATTTGATGAGCGAGTCATTTCCATACCCGACGTCCATCCAAGTCGGGATTCTGGGTGTACACATTTATGGTTGCAGAGTAGAGTTCCATTAGGGTAAGCATCGTCTAGACTTTGTATATATTTTCAGTTTTCCCCCTTCCCCATGCATCTTATTTCCTTACAAAAACTTGTGCCATCAGATGTGTTCCTTCTCAATCGACGGCTACTGTCAAACTTGAGGTTCTTCCCCTGACAGATGGCATAATCACACTTGATTCCTTGCAAATTGAGGTAACAGAGAAAGGTACACATTGGCTCTCATAATCACACTTGATTCCTCTAACTCTGTCAGATTTAGTTGTCGGCTTTCCCGTTTTTCTGTGTCCGGACTTAGTTTTCCACTTCTCATATTTTGAAAACAAATTACAATGGATTATCTAAAATACCCTCTAGATAGCATGTTAATATTGCTGACATCAATGAATGACAAACTAATTTAAAGGACTTATTTGACATTTTAAGCTCTTTCCTTAGTAAAGAGATGTTTTTTGGAAAGCGGGCAACTAAATCTAGACGTAAGGAGTATATATCGCGTTAATAGTTACATTTTTGGGGTGGCAGGCATCACGTACATTCCCGAGCACTCTCTGAAGATATATGCAACTTCAAGCATTCCTACCGGGACACGATGATACCTCCCTCCCGCTGGTTTACTTCTAGTCTCTCTCTCTCTCTCGTATGGAGTATTATGATCCCTGTGTCATTCCAGTTCAGGCTCTCTTGAAGCAAAGCTATTGTTTTGACCCCATAGTTCTGATACTAGTGCAATGTGAATATCCTTTTTATTACCTTTCATTCATTCATTCATTCATTCATTATTACGAGTATATGTTATCTTCTCCTCTCTTTCCTCTTTTTGGGGTCGAAATAGCTCTTTTCCTTCTCTTCCACCAAAAAATGACCCTCCCCGGAGCTGCACCTGTGAGAATGACTTTTACCCTTTGTTTGGATGAAGAGGAGAAAATGAGAGGAAAGAAAATGATGGGAAAGAAAACAGTGAGAAAATGATGAGAAAAAGTTTTTGTTTGAATTGATGGAAAATGGAAAGAAACTGGTGTGAGAATAGATTGGAAAGATAGAATAAGAGAAAAGTAGTGGTGGAAAAAGGAGCTCAAGTTTTCTCACCTATTCTCATGATAATTTTTGCCATACTTATTTTTCTCACTCCCATCATTTTCTCTCCGAAACAAACACAAGAAAATGCTTTGTTTTGTGTGTTTTCCTTACAAGCATTTTCTTTCTTCCCTCTTTCTCCACCATCCAAACGATGGGTTAAGGTGATAAATGAGAATGATGTGTTTTTTGATTAATTGTGGTGTACGTTTATGCATAAAGTTGTGCATATTTCGTGGTGGCAAAAAAGTTTGACTTATTTGTGGATATGCAGCCATATCTTTTTTATTTTTTCACATATTTACAATCCTTATATCTTAAATCTGATATAGAGTATGTGTTCTCGTGTTGCTCTTATAGAGTTATATATGTTAATTTGGCCCGGTTCTAGTGACACCGGATAACGGTGCCACTCCGGTGCCACTGGGTTTTTGGAGCACCTCCGGTACTCCGTTCGTAAAATTGACGGTTCCTACCCCCTATTCCCCCATCCTATCCCACTCCTGCACCCCCACCCCAACCCCGCCGTAACTCTCCACAAAATGTGTGGCTATTATGTAATAGAACCGGACCGTAATTTTGAGAATAGTGCATGGTTCTCTCTCTCATAGCAAATTTTGAGATAGAGCAAACTCCTTACTAGAATGCAGACATTTTACGTCAGTTACAAGCACTCCACAAACATTTCAGAGGAATGAAGTGCTCTTCATCAATAGACAAATGAGTATATAAAATTTCTTATATTTTCCGTTGTTGGTTGTTCAAAAAAAAATATTTTACACTTTATTTCTTATTTTGGTAGTTGATATCTGGTCACAAACAATTCTCTCTTTTTTAAAAAAATTTTAATCACACATTTTTTATTTTTCAACTTTTAAAAGCTCTATAAATTAAAATTTCAAGAATTTTAAAAGTGCAACCTATTATTCCACTTCACCAAATTGAAGAAATATAATGGGTTAATCCGTATATATACATTTACAAGGATCGATATTCACTTTTTTTTAGAGAGTAAATTTGAAAAGTTGATTTCCCCTCTCTTTTCATTTTTCTCCAAGTAACCTTATCATTAATGCAACGCTCTTTATGAGATGTAGGGAGTATGATTTTTTTCCTTTTGAACATACTCCAAATAATTTTTACATATTTCGTGCTTGGGTATTTCTTATTCATGGTTTCAATCTTTTTTATTTCAATGTAGTCTTTTCATTTAACGTTTCTTGGTTAAAACATCTAAACTATGACCTCGATATGCGAAAAATACATTCTGTTTGAATATAAATGTAATATAAGGAGTTTGTTTTTGAAACATAGTTTTGAAATATTAATATTTTTATAAAATATAGAAAAAATTCACACGAATACCCTTGAATATTCATAATTTTACATAAATATTTCAAATTCATTAATTTACGTCATTACTCCTAGAATTGTCTCATATTTTGTGTTGTTCTTTTAATACTGAGTTGATAATTTAATCAGATCAAATCATCAACATCTTTAAATTAGACTACAAGTCAATGAATCTGATCCATTTTGATCATATGAAGTTCATTCAAATTTAACAACTCAAATCAGATTAGCTCAGTTCAGAACATCAACCGTAAGAAATTCAAATCCGAATAAAAAAGTTTAGATGAAGAAAATGCATCCGTAGAAACTTAAAAAGAGAGAAAGATGTATGAAGACGGCGATGAGGAGGAGTAAAATATGGTACAACTGGTTGTACCTAGAGATAGATACATCCGGGTAGTACTTAATCTGAAGTAAAGTAGTACTCATTTTCGCACAAACGTAACAGTTCATTTGAAATAGCGTGATACTCATTCTGAAATAATGCCGTACTCATTCTGAAATAACGTAGTATTTATTTTCACACCTTTATACAATATTCATTTACGAATAACGTAATATTCATTCTAAAACCTAGTAGTACTCATTTCTTAATAGCCTAGTACTCATTCTTAAACGACATACCATTCATAAAAATCTGAAATCTTGCAAAAGACCATATTGGAATTAGAACAGATTTGAAATTAGAGCTTTGCCGACCTATTAGATCTGGAATCACGGATCGGAAGAGCCTTCTTCATTGTTGATCGATTTCGCCCGAACCTGCTGCAAATCTTCCTTCTTCATCGCCGACCGATTTCGCCCGAACCTGCCGCAGGTCTTCCTTCTTCATTGTTGCAGATCGATTTCGCCTTCCGCAATAAATTCCTGTTGTAGATCGATTCCACCTTCTTCATCTTCGATATTCCTTTAGCCCAAATTAAACGCCGGGGTCGGTCGTATGATATAAATTGCAGATGAAGAGACATTTAACAGAGTCACCTAAGTAGCAAACATGATTGCTAAGTAGCGCAGAAGTACCGATATGAATATGAGATAGTTTTAGGAGTAATGACGTAAATTAACGAATTTGGGAGTATCTATGTTAATTAAGTTCATTCGAATTTGGGAAAATTAAATTCGAATGGAAGAAATATTTTTTTAAATTGTGTAAAATCAAGAGTATTTTAAAATCAACTAAAACATGTGAATTGACATGGAATAAAAGGAGAATATCCTGTTTAAATTTTAAAAATATTTTTATGTTATGTGTGTGGGGGGAGGAGCTTTAGAACCGGTCAGCAGAGTATTATTTTTGAGTCTTTTGTTGAGATTTCGATATCTTTAGGGGAAGCAGACATTTTTCTTTCTGGGGGCACTTTTGATGTGGGGGATACCAAAAAGTACCAAACCAAACCAGCTTTCCTCTTCCTCTCCCTCTCCCTCACTGTTCCCATCATGTCCTGTGCTCTCTTTCTTCCTCTCTTCTCTCCTCACTTCTCAGAGCTTGGACGGTCAAACAGTCATCCCCTCTGAATCCACCGGACCCTTCTTTTCTAGGTCTGGGTCTGAGCTGTTTCTCTCAAAGAAGGGATTTTTTCTTCGATTCATGGGAAACTGGAGCGAGGGTTTTTCTTTTTAGGGATTTTGGAATGTGGGATTTGCAGTTCTTGGCCTGATTTTGGGGGGAGAGTGAGATTTACTAGAGAAGTTGTACTGGGGGCGGATGGGTAGAGTTGGGATTTCGGAGGGCTTTGATGATATCCGAGTTTGATTTTAGGGTTATTTGAAGATGGGATTGAGGGGTGATGATGCAAAGGTGGAGAGGGTGAAGGCTTGGGATTTGGAGAAATCGAAGAGTGACAGAGAGTCAGATTCTGGTGAGCTGAGTTCGTGTTGGATTAAGTTCAGGTTCTTTGCTTGTTGCATTTCTTCAAGTTCAAGATCTAAGGTTGATACCTCCATCAGTGGCATCAGTACTAACTGCGGTATAATTTCATGCCTTGTTGTATGCTAATTTTTTTATTTTCAAAACAAAGATCCAATTTTCTAATTTTTTGTTTGTGCTTGTTGAAGTCTTATCTTGGAGCATTTTCTTTGTGTATTTTTTTCTTTCATGTATTTAGAATAAGACCAATTGCTATTTTGGTTTTAAAAACTGGTGGCTGTATTCAAAGTGGTCAGTTCTGTTAGAAATAATATGTTGATAAGTAGAGATGAAAGGAAAGGTAGATCTGTTCTAATTGGAGCAAGAAGGATCTTTTCCAGGCATTTTTGTGTAGTACAATTGGTGAGCGATTGAGGTCTTAGCTCTTAGGTTCAATTCCGGTTATCCGTAGAGAAGTGCCAAGGAGAGAATCCTAAGGATAGACCAAAGAATTTAGAGCTATTGTGTGCTACTAGCTTTGGAAAGCTATATGCCCATCTATTCTGATTCCGTCTAACCTGTTTCAAAGTTTTCAGCTCTAGAACCATACTGCATGTCCCTTTTTTTATTCTGAATGTTATATGCGGTTTATTGGAGAGTGGAGGTTGACTGTTTTCAATTGGCTGAGATTTTGACAATCTGTTAATCTTAAAAATCAATCAAGGAGTTTGTTGATCTGTAGGTGGCTTCTCAGGACTGAATCATTTTTCGTATTGTCCTTTCCTGCCGGCTCATCTCTATTTTCTCAGCTGTTTTATGATTGTTTTTGGTGACAGAAAGTAAATGCGCGAATGATACGAGTGTGGGAACAAGTGTAGAACAGCCTGCTGCTCCAGTAATTTCTTCCAGTGCTACAAGTGTTGCAGAAAGCAGTTCATCTACCGCCAAACTAGAAGAGGAGCTCAAAATATCTTCCCGGCTTAGGAAGTTTACGTTTAATGACCTGAAGTTGGCCACAAGAAACTTTAGACCAGAGTCCCTTCTTGGGGAAGGAGGCTTTGGCTGTGTGTTCAAGGGGTGGATTGAGGAAAATGGAACAGCACCGGTCAAACCAGGGACAGGACTTACTGTAGCTGTGAAGACTTTAAATCATGATGGGCTTCAGGGTCACAAAGAGTGGCTGGTTAGTTTTTCATTATAAAAAGTGATTTATTATTGACATATATTACACATATATATGGTATCCTCACACTTCATTGGTTCATTTGGCAGGCTGAAGTGAATTTTCTTGGCGACCTTATTCATGCAAATTTGGTGAAACTGGTCGGTTACTGCATTGAAGATGACCAGAGGCTTCTAGTTTATGAATTCATGCCGAGAGGAAGCTTGGAAAACCACCTATTCAGGAGTGAGCGGCTTGCCTTGAACTTGTTTTCCTTTTCAAATTTATTCGTGATTTTTATATTCGTTTGAGATATTTTTCTCGTTAGTCTATCCATTTAATTACAAGAAGTTGGCAATCTTCCTGAGAATGTCCGTATAACAAACAATGGGCAATAACTATAAAGTTGATGTGGTTCATGTATGTAGGATCCCTGCCCCTTCCTTGGTCTGTCAGAATGAAAATTGCTCTAGGTGCTGCCAAAGGGCTCACTTTTCTCCATGAGGAAGCACAAAGGCCTGTCATATACCGTGATTTCAAAACATCCAACATCCTTTTAGATGCTGTATGTGCTATTATTTGGGAATCTTATTAACACTTATATACTCCCACTGTCCAAATTTTCTCTTTTTACTCATTTTGATTTTCAAGGAGTTTAATGTAAGGTTGAAAAATGAAAATGATGGTTAGAATTTGTTTTCATGAGAGGAATCTTGTGGGCCTCATTTTGATTGCTAAACAATACACAAATACATGGAAGCGTTTTTTGGAACATCTAAAAAGGGAAAGTAGGTTACTTGGTAAAGTTATTTGGGATGGAAGAAGTATAAACATCTACACACACATGGGATAGATATGAGTTCTTCTGATTAAGAATTCTTACAGGATTACAATGCCAAACTATCTGATTTTGGACTCGCGAAAGATGGCCCAGAGGGGGATAAAACGCATGTCTCCACTCGTGTTATGGGAACCTATGGGTATGCAGCGCCGGAGTACGTGATGACAGGTAAGTTTTATGTATCTTTGATGGAAAGTCTATACAGTGGATCTCTCCCTCTTTAATACTCTTTGACCATAGGAAAACTTGATTGTTTTTGTTTAGTCTGTCAAACGATAAACTTCACCTTTCCATGTATTCCGTATTTGGTCAGAAATGAGTGTGAAAAGCTGAATCTACCCCTCCCATTTTACAAAGGATGAAAGTGAAGGGTATAAAATGAGTGAAAACTGAGAAGGTTAACACAAACTCCACTTTCATAAATCATAACTGAGAAGGTTAAGCATAAAAGAAACATGTAAATTAGGGCCTACTGCAAAGCAATCAAAGAAGCAAAACCCAAGGAACAGTTAAACAATTAAAAATATATTTGTTTGGAGAAGTCAAAGGTGATGAAACTGATATGCCCGTAGTTCCTAAAGGCATTTAAAACATATCGTAAAATGAAAACATTGACTTGCATTATAACGGTCCAGTAAAGCTTATTCAAACCTCATTCCACACTATGTGAAGGGCAAAGAAAGTTAATGGCATTTATATTTTCTCAACTGCTCATGATGATCTGCATGGCGATAAAAATAAAAAAAAATGCAGTAAAATCTCACAAAAAGAAGGGTCCGGGGAGGGGTTTGTGTATGCCGACCTTACCCTTACTTGGAAGTAGAAAGGCTATTTCAAAGAGTCAATTTAATTATATCATGTAATTTTCCATAAAAGAGTCGAACAAATTAAATATGACAACTATAGTTATACAACAAGACCCAAGCCTTAATCCCAATTCAATGGAGTCAACCACGTGAACTGAGAGAAAATCTTCAATATCATGTATTGCAATCATTTTTCTTTTATTTTCATATTTTTACTTGAGAAATGAAAAATTAAAAGTAGGATTTATGTCTTATAAGGGTTGTATCTCACCAAAAATCAAAATCAGTTTCTTGGTAAAGCATTAACTTCCTCGCCCCCAAATAAACTTCCTATTTCAAACAACGTGCAGAACTCATCTCTTTTAAAATAATTTTATTTGCAAATTGATACAAAAATTAAAAGTTCAAGTTACATACTTAAAAACTACATTAAAAGTTCTACAAAACCAGATGTGACAAGAATATTTCATTTTATTAAATGATCAACGGAAACACACAAATAAACAAAAGTTATGAAGACGTCGTAATAGTGACTAGAAAGTTAATTTATGGATGGAGGAAGTAGTAAATTTAGATGTAAAAACACATTTTTTTTACCATTGTGAACAAGTACTGCACTAGTCTTTTATGTACTTGTATGTTATCCTAATTGAATGGTTCTCCTTTGTTTTTTCTCCCCTCCATTTGGGCCACCCTCAGGACATTTGACATCAAAGAGCGACGTCTACAGTTTTGGGGTAGTTCTTCTCGAAATGATTACAGGGAGACGATCAATGGACAAAAACAGGCCTAACGGGGAACATAACCTCGTCGAATGGGCACGGCCCCATCTGTGTGAGAAGAAGAGGTTTTATCGGCTGATAGACCCTAGACTCGAAGGGCATTTCTCCATAAAAGGTGCCCAAAAAGCCGCGCAACTGGCTGCTAAGTGTCTCAGTAGAGACCCAAAAGCCAGACCTATGATGAGCGAAGTGGTTGAATCCTTGAAGCCTTTACCGAACCTGAAAGACATGGCCAGCTCCTCGTACTATTTCCAGACCATGCAAGCTTCCGATCGCACCGTGGCTTCCAGCCCAAACGCGAAAAGTGTCAATAGGGCAGCACAACAGAATGTGTTCTCAAAGACTGGACAGCAAAACCAGAGGAGCCTCTCAATACCGAATGGCTCCCACCCCTCACCATATCGCCAGTTTTCCCTGCACTCCCCAAAACCAAATGCCAAAGCATAGTATAATTTCTTGGCCCCAATTGTCCACGGACACGAGTAAACGGAGGGGGGAAAAAGACAGGTTTTTATTTTATGTTGCGGGTTGAAGCCCCGGCCTCTTGCTTGGAAAAAGAATGTAATTTGAAACAGAGCAGATATGGCTATGGAGTAAATATTCATTTGTGTTTATACATGCCCTCTCTCACACTCTGCTCATATTTCAAATGCTTTCAACTTTGGTGTTCTATGATGTGGTGTGCCTATAACTCTCTTCTGCTTGCTTTGACACCACTTTTGTTGCCGGGTTATAGTGAAATGAAGTAAGGCCATGTTTGGAAATAATGTTTTTTATTAGTATCAGATTTTTTGTATAAAATTTTAATGGCGTAGATCAACCTTGAAAATGCTACTCCTAAATGTTATCGTTAGATTGTTTTTTCAAAACACTAATGTTAATCCTTAATGCTGTTACCAAACGACGCTTAGACATTGCACATTGTGAAAAATCTAATGAAATAATCAAAATATGAGATTGCCACACTGGTAAGTAACCCCACTGCCACTGGAGCGTCGCCACCAGTTGGCAGATCGCTGTTGCCGATCATCGCAGTGCCTCCACCAGTCACTGGAGACTTGCCATGGTTTGCTGGAGGGCCATCGTCTATCGCAGTGCCTCCACCAGTCACTGGAGACTTGCCATGGTTTGCTGGAGGGCCATCGTCTATCACCGGCAATGACCACTGTTGACCGGTGGTCCACCACCACATTGCCTCTATCACATTGTCATCACTCACATTGTTACGGAGTACGGAGTATATGTTATTGCGCTGCTAAACTCCTATATAAGATGTAAAAATATTGGCATTCTTATTTTGTTATTTTGGTTGTATATAATCTTTTTCGGAGTAGATATTTTTTAAAAAAAGATTATGTATACAAAGTAAGATATGACTTGACTATATTAATTTTGCAAAGGGCCTGCCTGGCGATAGCTTCAGTGTTTATTTTTAGCGTTTTACATATAGCGTTTGAGAATCGATCTACACTATTAAAATATTATTTAAAATGCTAACACTTATTAAAAAATTTGTTCTCAAATAAAACGTAATTTAATTAAATAAAGAGTATTTTTAAAAAATGAAGATAGTATTTAGCTATATATAAATATTAAAGTGGAACATAATTATAGAATAAGTAATTATTGACAAGATTTAGGACCTATATTCTCCCCCACTACGACGAATTCGAAAACGTGCCAAATGAATCCAAGAAGTGACAATTTTCACCAAGACTGGACGAACAAAATGTACTATTCAAATCGGGAAAATCTCTAGAAAAGAATTTTTCGAGAAAAAAGTTATACAGGAACAATTTTTTTAAGAAAACAATTTTTTGAATATTTTTAAGGGTCCATGTGAGAGAAGAATAAAGCTTTTGGAAATTCCACTTTCCACAGTGCACACTAGTAGCAAATACAAATACACAAATATTCCCTGTCCCAATTTCAATTCTCTATTTCCGTTTACGATGTCTGACTGAATTTTTTTTTCAAATTATTTTATATGAAAGATAGTGTAGAATTGAAAAATAAAAAATTACACATTTAAAAATTAATCAAAAGATCTTGGAAAATTAATGAACTGCTGATGGGAAATATTATCTCGCCGAGACATCTCAGTCCAAATTTTCCAATTAATATTGCCAAAATTATCACAAATTACTTCCACCATTAACTCCCTACCATAACCACCACTGCACCTCCACTAATAACTCCTTACCATAATTATTTCCCTCTCCATTACTACTCCATCTCTCACTATAAATGTAACACTTCACTTTCAATATGGGGAGTAGGGGTGGACACGGTCCCGGTACAGAGTTGGTGTAGGCGCCGGTATCGGCGGTTCCGCCACCGGGACCGGTGACGGCGACGGCGACACGGTATGCGGAACCGTTGCTATCCCATCTCTGATGTAATACCGATCTGATAGTATATTGAGAAAAGATAAATTGAGCTATAATCTCTTTTTGTAAGGGATGAAGAGAACAAGGAAAGACGGGGAACTAGTTCTCATTAGAAAAAGAAAAGAAAAAGGGTTTGGGAAAAAAAAGTGAGGAAAAAGAAAAAAGATATGAGTACAAAAAATTAAAAAAAAAAAGAGAAAATTGAAGGGCAAAATGAAAGAGTGAATGATGGGAATTTTTTACCCTCATAGTTTTTTTAAATTCAAAAGTATTATTGAGATTTTTACATCTTTATTAAAATTTAAAAAATTTATATTGCTAATCTCAGAGGGTGCAGCTTCCTTTTTGTGTGACGGTACGTAGGCAATTAGAACGATGTAGTCAATCTCTGCAGATGCTAACACGGAGAGTTGGCGGGAAAATGCGGGGCTATTCTTCCATTTTTATTAGGAGTTAAGACTTCAAAATACTATGAGACTCGAGCACAAATTTGTAATTCCATCGAATCTTATTCAGTTTCTGCAACATTTTATTTAAACTACTCCGAAATTACGTTTATCATGTTTTGAAAAAACTATATCCCAAAGTGAGTTATGAAGTAAATAAATTAACTCTATTATGTAGAATAATTTATTTTTAATTATTATCAGATTATCAATTATTGAAAAATATAATATAATTAGTTTCACTCTAAAAATCACTTAAATTTGGTATTATTTTTCCAAAAAAAAAATTAAAATTACATTTAAATTTGAAGTTAGAAATTAAAAAAATGAATAAAAAGAGAATTTACCCAAGATTATCTCACGTTTCATTTATTTGTGAGAAACATGCATTTTTCAAAAATTGCGTTAAGTGACTGTTATTTTTTTAACGGCGACCCAAAACTCGCAACATACGGCAATATAAGATTATTTCCAGTGACAGTAAAGAGTAAAATTATTTTTGAAAGAGCACGAAAAAGTAGGATTTCTTGAGATAATTTTTCTTATTTTTAACTTGTAAGATGTAACTTTACCAATTGCTAGTGTTTGGGTCTTGTAACCCACTGGAAGCGGGTTAGGCGATTGGAGGTGTTACATCCTTTTTGCCAGTTTCTACACTCATTTAATAAAATAATACTCCGTATAATCTTGTCATATCATGTTGTATACCTGATTAGATTTTTTCTTTAATTTTCTAAATATACATTTTATATTTTCATTGATAATATAAAATATTTTTATCTCTTCTTATTTTATTTTTGAATGTAATTTTTAAATATATAATTTTTAATTTCTATTTCAATTAGGACATAACATTAATTTTTTATAGAAGTAGGGGCATTTTTTTGTGAAAAAAATGGATTTTTTTAACATGGATTTTTTATAGTACAAATGGATGATTGGTGTCTACCATGGATTTTTATATATGAATATTTTGAGCAAAACATTATTTTGAAAATGCAAATAAGATTGGCATTTTAGGAACGACATTTTGTATACAAACTAAACATCATTTTAGTTTTTTAACGGTAGACTGAGACGGGATTTAAGGGTGGGGTGGGGAATGTACTTTGAACATTATTATTTTCAAAAATTTATTTGAATTTTCGTAAGCGAAATAAAAAAATAAGAAATATTCATTAGTGTCCTTTGGAAAAAGACCCATACACTCGAATCTTTCGATATTTGACACGACGGTTCCTGCGAAAAATCTCAATTGCAGAAACATTCAAATGTTAAAAGCAAAGATTCAAATGTTATGCGACAAGATATATTGTTTCACGTAATAGACACATCGTTTAGATTTTACCAAAAAAATATATAGAGCCTTTGATATATTTTAGGGAACCACAAATACTCATTCTTGAAGTTTTCGTCTTATTCGATTATATTATTTTGATATATCGAAATAATTTTAACCAAAATGTGTGTAATTATATGCACTTCGTAAATTTATCAAGTCTCCTTTATGTCCATATATGCAATTCTTTCTAACGCTTCATCCCAAATTTTATAGAAATTTCGAAGCAAGTTTTACAACAATACACTTTATTTGCCTAAAAAATCATTAAGTTCGAATTTTATTCGTTAAATTTAATAGAAATTTAATCAGTTGTTGAAAACCTAAATCTAGTTATAATGTCAAAAATTGGATTCAAATTGAAATATTGTTTTTGATATATATGGAGTAAAATATTGATTACTTTCGTTTTAGAGGGTGTTTGGGAGTGATTAGCTTATGGATAAAGTGATTTCAAATTATATCTTATCAAAACCTATGCCTCTAAGAGGGTGTTTGGGAGTGATTAGCTTATGGATAAAGTGATTTCTACAAAAGCTGAAAGCAAAAGCACCTCATACCTGCTTCTCCGAAACGGTGTTTCGTGTACAAAATAATGTTAGTGAAAAGCAGAAGCTGACATGTCAAACAAAGTAAAATCACTTCCACTCAAAACAGAAGCTAAATTGTTAAAAGCAGCGCACTGCCAAACACTCTCTAAGCTCTTTATTCAGGATCTCATATCTCATAGCTTTTCGAACATTCAGTTCAGCGTTGCTGGTCACACCTCACATCTTCAACTAGCGGAAATCCTTTTGTATTCCGTCATCAACATTACAATCCAGGGATAACAATATAACCTGAACCCGACCTTTACTGCTTCGGCCAAAATCCGAATTTTACCTTAACCGATCTTGCCCAATCAAAATCAAATTCCAAACAAATAAAAAAACATATTGTGTACTTGAACCCAACCCCCTATTAAATTAAATCTAAACACGAACTACAAATACGTTCTATTTAAATTATTTTTATTCCCTTCTAGTATTACTGATTCTTATTAAAATCATATTCTCTTCTCCTAAAATGTTCTTCCCTATTACTGTTTTCTTTATTTATTTGATAAAATAATATAGTCTTTTCATCTCTTGTTTTGTAGAACTTCTGATGCAATTTTAAAATATATGAATTTTATTTTTTTTAATTTTATACGTACAATCAAATAAATGGAATTGAAAATAAAATCAATCAAACCTCGTAAAAAAACGGAAAGAACGTTTTAAAACGAAAGAAATAAAAAAAAAAAAGACTATCAACAACTTTAAATCCAGACATGACCTTAATAAAATTGGATGATCCAACATGTTTTGGTGTTGAGTTTGGATAAACTAGCACCCGAACCGAAGTTGACCCATCAGGCTGGTTGCCAAAATAGGCCCCAACCTTTCTCTTCCGATTCAACACAAAAAAATCAGAATCGGTCTGAAACTCAGCCATTGACAGTCATCATGTTAAGCCCTTGTCTATCTTCGCCGGCGGGAGGAGTTCACAGTCAAAACCCACTGTGCTCTCACCATTTCCAATCCCTTTCTCGCTCCTCCATTTCAACACTTCTCAAATCAAACCCTAAGTCGTCTCCTCCCTCCGCCACCCATAAGCCATTGCAGAAGAGAAAGCTTTCCTTGGTCTGCTGCCACTCCGAGCTCCCTGAACAACAACAATGGACTTCTTTCTCTAATTCCCCTTCCTCTTCTGTACAACCAGGTATCTGGAATATATTTTTTTTCAATTTTGTTTTTGCTGTCCCTTTTTTAGTTTTCAACTTAAACAATACTTCTTCCATCTCAAATTTAGTGTCGAAATTATCTTTTATAATGCAATACTCTGCCTTACAAAATTAGAGGGTCATGTGTGGGTGCGCACTTGGATCACCGGCCCTGGCTAGAATGAAGTATATTTGATGTTGGGCTGAATTCGAGGGTTTTGACAGGGTATTTTATTGATGGGTTTATCTATTTATTCTGTATATATACTAGGGCTGTGAAAAAAGTACATTAAAAAGAAGGAAAAGTACCAACGTGGTCATAGATTTTGAAATGATCATATGATCAGTCATGGGCACCCAATTGAGTTGAGGCAATGGTGTATTGATAAGAAAAAATGTGAGGTGAATGAATTATGATATATGAGCTAGCGGTTTAGGAGAAATTTGAAAGAATCGCTTAAGGATTTTTTAAATTTCATGTAATTTGCATTTCCAAAAGTGAACCGGATTGATCTTTTCTTATACCTTCTCGAATGAGATTGGGAATTAACAGTTTTAACTTGATTGGGATGAGAAGTTTTTTCTTTCTTGATGGCATTTTGACATGTACTTCCATCTTCTCCGATGGAGCCAAATATTCACTATTGTTTGACTTTGGAGGAAGATGGAATAAAGCAAAATGGTTCTTAAACTATTTGTAATTCTTTTGATAGTGGAGTAACAGCTAGTCAATGCAACGTTCAACGCTGATCATGGGTCATACGGAAACAGCCGCTCTATATTTTAACATAGCAGTTAGGTTGCGTACATCCGACCCCCCTTACCCCGCAATGGGCGGGAGCCTTTGAGGCAATGGGGTAATGTTGTTGTTGTTGATTGTATTTTGACATGTATTCTTTCAATGGTTAAAGAGAAATACAAAGGTTAAAGAGAAATACAAACAGTGAATTATCCTTTAACCTTAGCAGGAAGATTACCGCCTAAGGTTTTTGTTGGATACTCAATTTATAAAGGGAAGGCTGCTCTTAGTGTGTCACCTCAACCTCCAGAGTACTCACGGTTGGACGTATGCATTCGTGAATGATTCTACTTAGTAATTGATTTTTTTCCTCATGCTATGCTTTTTTTCAGTTTATGTTGTATCTTTGTGTACGCTCAGCCCCCAAACCCCACGTGTGGGGTTTTAATGGGCAGGATATTCTTATTGTTGTTGTAGTTGTTCTGTATAGTTGATGGTTATAATTGGGCAGTCAGGGGCATTCAAACTCTCAAAAGATGGTTTTGTGTCACTTCAGTTTGCTCCTGCATCTGGCGTTCGTCAATACGATTGGGGAAAAAAGCAGGTGGTCGCCGCACAATATATATTTGTTTCTTAATTCATGATTTACTTACACATTTATAGTACATACTGTGCAATTTTGTTGGACTAAAGAATTTACTATTTCTGACTTGGTTTGGAACTATGTTTCTTTTTTATTGGTGTCCAGCTGTTCTCTTTGTCAGTTACCGAGTTAGGGTCGTTGATTAGTCTTGGGCCAAAAGATTCGTGCGATTTTTTTCATGACCCTAACAAAGGAAGAAGGTATGATGACTGAAACTTCGGGAATTTACAAACATTTACGATTGTATTTTTTATTGTATAAAAAATGTTTCGCATGTGTGTTTGGTTATTTTTGCAGTGATGAAGGAAAAGTCAGGAAACTGTTGAAGATTGAACCCCTACCTGATGGATCTGGCCACTTCTTCAACCTCAGTAATTCTTACTTCCTCAATAGATGCTCCCTCTGTCCCTAAAAGAACTTCTTGCTTTCCTTTTTTTAACTATCTAAAAAAGTTTATATTCCATTTAGGGATGGAAGAAATATATATATTTTTTGGAATTACTTTGACATTGCTAAGAATCTGAAATGGCTTTGTTTTCCTCTTCCTGAATTGAAGGCGTGCAAAACAAGCTTAGTAATACTGATGAGAGCATCTACATACCCGTCACGAGGGCTGAATTCACAGTTCTTGTCTCGGCTTTCAATGTAAGATCCATCTTTCATAGCTCTCTTAGAATCCCTAATCACGGATTGGCTACTTTTAAATGTTTCTCGTGTGTTCTTCTGCAGTTCATTTTGCCATACCTCTTAGGTTGGCACACCTGCTTAGGCTCGTTCGTTCCAGAAGAGGCAAGCCGTGTAAATAGTGCTAATCCCAATTCAGATGCTGCTTTTGAATGGCAAAGATAGTTCATAAACGGTACATTCTCATTTGGTGTTGGACAGACTCTTTATCATTAATGTCTCTCTTTTGGTCATTCTGTATTTTCTGGATGTGGCGCTTTCCTTGGTCTATCATTTTGAACTTAATAGCCATGGCATCGTGTCTCTAGAATTTAAGAGTGGGTATACTTTATACTACACTGGTTTCCTTCTTAATTTTGTTCTTATGGTTTCAACCTCTTCATGAGAGCTGTGCCTCATTTAGTTTACTTCTCATTGTCATTTGAATCACTTTACTTGGACTATCTCAAGAGGAAAACCAAACAGCTCTTTTCCATGTTTTGAGAACAATAAAGAAAATGCGATTTATGATATTGAAACCATGTTCGAAATGGCGTATTGCGGTTTTGAGGTGTTTTTTTAAATTGAAAAATGTCCATAAAACTTTTTAAAACTGAAGATAGAACATAATGTATAACATAAATAATCCAGAAACATTAAAAAAGTATATTGTCAAAGTAATGCATCTCAAACACAACAAAGCATAAAAAATATTTCCATGTTGGGTCAGACATTTCAAACATTGATTGAAACACAACGCGTTCTGATTAAAGCATTAAAACAGTTTGATGCTCATCGCCTTCAAAATCATTGACATAAGTGGAGTGTAAATACATACAGTATTTATTTACAAAAAAAATATGAAAGAACACCAGTCATTGAATCTCAGAAAATCTCAAAAGAATTGATTGATAATAGCCTGAAACATATGATGTGTTGCAACACAAATTATTCAGCTAGCTACTGAATTGTGATAAACAAAACCATACCC
This sequence comes from Cuscuta australis, assembly GCA_003260385.1. Classification (NCBI taxonomy): domain Eukaryota; kingdom Viridiplantae; phylum Streptophyta; class Magnoliopsida; order Solanales; family Convolvulaceae; genus Cuscuta; species Cuscuta australis. Next base: position 2,454,096 of record NQVE01000195.1, read on the forward strand.
AAAATGTTTGTGAAAGAATCATGCTAGGGGCACCCCAACAATAGCCCAATGTTTGAAAGGTGGAGTGCCCCTAACACGATTCTGTCTGAAAATGGCTAATATAGTTTAGCTCCAAGGTTTCCACTTAGCTTCTTAACGAGGTTCCCACTTAGGCTTCCACTGAGGTTTCCACTGCTACCCCATCCTTCTTGAACCTGAAATGAGTACTGAAGGTGCCAAAGAACATCCTCAATGGACGGGCGCTTGCTCCGTTCTTCACTGAGACAGTTCAATGCGATCTGGACGGTCGTTTTGAGCGATTCGTACGCGAATGTCCCTCTTATGCAAGGGTCTGTTAGATCGCGTAGTTTTCCCGGGGATTCTGCTAAGCAAGTCTCTACCTGTTTATGTTAGGGTCCCACATCAGAACATTAAATAGAAACGTCCGAACGGGAACGGTCTCTCTGTTTTTAGAGGAGTAAAGTTGTTCACCTGTAGTTTGAGGTCTTGCACTTCAGCTTGCGATGTGATTGGTCTACCAATAATTACTTCAATCAGAATCACTCCTAGTTGATATATGTCATCTTCTTCTCCAACTCTTGCACTGTATTTGCAGGTTTTTTAATGAGTAAAATTTAGGCTTATCTTATTAAATTTAGGAAGAAATAACCCTTGTGTTGCTGAAAATACCTGATGTTCTGATCTTGTGCATTATGAGGGCTTTCAGAAACAATCTGTGAATGTAGTAAAGAAAAAGAATGAAGTTTTATAGGAGTATATTTTAGGTTTGAGTACTTTGTATATTTTTCTGATTTTTAAAATTGGATCAAGTGAGAATGCGATTTAATGAAAGAAATAAGAATACATCTCGTGCATTAGATGTAAGATCTAAGGGCTTGAAAAATTCCAAAAATAGAAAAGATCTGAAAAAACATGGTGGCATTATGGTAAATAAGTTGAACTTTACTCCCAATGCTGAAAATGCACTACCACAATGTAAAAATGCATCATTCTCACGATAAGATCTATTCTTGCAGTAAGGATCATTCTCACTTGAACCAACCCATATATACCGAGTATATATATAATACCTTGGATGGGAGGGAAATGTTGTAGTTGAAAAGTCTAGGAGTGAGAGTGTCATCCAACAACACATTTTCAAGTTTGATGTGGTTGCCAGTAACCCCTCCTGCATGCAAATACTGTATTCCTTTTGCAATCCCCATTGCCATTCCCATTCTCTGTGGCCATTTCAAAACATCCCTCTTCCTCCAATCTGTTTATACATTTCCACCCAATTATAAAAGTAAGCAAAAATTACTCCCAAAAAAAGGAAGGAAAAAAAACAACCCAATTTAAGGTTTAGTATGACCCTGTAATTGTTATAAATATAACGGTTATAATTTTTGTTGCGTTAAAGTAAACACAACGATTCTTTTGACCTTAGAATAATCTGAGGCCTCTATAGGTAAAATTGATAGTTCCTGCCCTTTTTAAATTGCCGATTTGACAGTGTCAAATCGGTGGGGGACTGGGGTGCAGGAAGAGTTTAGTGGGGACAAGGTCAAAAGATCTTTGCCGTAAAGTAAATCTTCTTTTTGGAGAGTATTTCACGCAAAATCGTCAGAGACATGGCATTTTTTAGGCAAATTTTTGCGAGAAAGTTTTACCGGCGAGGTGGTCCTGCAGCGAAGCACCGGGGACGGGTTCGAGGACGAGGAAGAGGGTGGTGGGGGAGTGGGGGTCTTGGGAAGGGGCAACAATGGAGTGTCCAATCACACTCATCAAATGCCTATGCCTCAGCCTTGAGATTGCATCAATGTGTTGTTCAAGTGAATAATAATGCTTCTGCTGCTTTATTAATACTGTCTGGCAGTTGACTAGGACCACTGATCCATCTTTAAGCTTTCCTCTATACACCTGCAGTTTTTTTTTTTTTTTGAGAAAAAAGAAAAAGAAAAACCATAATGAATTCCCCAACTACTACTTGACATGGAAAAGACTCAATCCTAATGGTAGTAGAATTTATTGCAGTGATGTGTGCCCATGACAGTATGGAAAATGACTGGTTTCTGCCCCCACACACACTGCTGGATTATTTCACATAGTATTGGCTGAATCAATTGAAATGAAAATGAATGGCACTCATACCCTATCTTCTTTTAGAAAAAATGTTAGGGGTTTACCCCATATGTCCCTCACCTCCTCCTTATCCACTAAAAAAGGCAAAAAAAAAATAAAAAAAATAAGTAAATAAAAATCAAATAAAAATGTGTGGTGAATAAGGGGTGGTGTACATTTGGGGTACATCTTTTGGTGTACCCCTAGCATTGCTCCTTCATTTATTGTTTTTTTTCCTATCTCTCTCTTTTTTTTCTTAATTAGGTTGGGGGGTTAGCATATACTACTCCCTCCTTTCAAAAATTATCTTCTCATTGCGTGTTACGATGTTGGACTGAAGTTATTTTCAAATCATTGTATATGAAAAATGATGTACCCAGTATAATTTAAAAATAAAATTATATATTTAAAAACTACATCAAAAGATCTACAAATTTAGAGGTGGCATGGCTATACTATTTTATCAAATAAGCAACGAAAATGGGTCAACAAAGTGAATAAAGTTTCACCCTGTCATATTTTTCAAGAAGTCAGTTGCATATATCAAGAAAATATGTCACTTCTTATTGACCCGTCTAAGATTAAAACTTTATTTACTTCCTTCCCGACTACCTAAATCCCTCTTCTTGTTATTTTAAAGTAGGATCATGCTACACACCCCCCACCCTTGCTACCAACCTTGCCTCCACCCACTTCTTCACCACATATTTATCTCTACCTATTCTTCACCCACCTTCTAATTTTAATTTTCTTGCCTCTCTACCACATGTTTGTGTAGGGGGCATGGGTGGTAGCAAAGGTGGGGGGTTTTTAGCATTTTCCCTTAAAGTATGGGACAAGTACCTGGTGAGATGATCCAACACCAACAAGATTGGATGGATGAAAATGGTTGGTTGCCTCCTTCATTTCCTCCGGGGTGAACACATTATATGGTGGCAACCCCATGGACACCATCCTCATCGGCCTTCTCGAATTTCCTAACCAATAACTCAAACTTGTGATTAAACGCTCAAGAAATCTTGTACATTCTAATATGCCCCTAAGACTAGTCCTGACACTACGCTGACTTAATCAAAAGCTCAAATTTATTATTGAACATTAGAAAATTTGATATACTCTCTTTTATTCATTCAAACTCCCATTAGCAAACTTCGTAACTCCAGTACCAGGTTTTCGTTAATATTTTTCTTTTACTTCTCTTGACCATCACTCATCTCGCAAAAAAATTTTGGATTTGACTTTCGTAAAGTTTTAGACTCTGTTTAGTACATGAAATTTAAAATATGAAATTGAAATTGGGAATAACAATTCAAATTCTGATGTTTGGTAACCGAAAAATATGTGGATTTGGAATTAGTAGTGCCAAAATTGAAATTGAGGATAACAATTCCAATTCCATCCAATTTTGTCAATATTGTGTACCAAAAGCACTCTTAAGAAGTATAGGAAAATAAAAATTGTGTAGTTAGAATTTCTTAATAAGAGATAAATATCCAGGGAGACATTTTTTTGCCTTAAAAAGAAAGTGATGCTTTTTTTTCAAAAGAGAAAAGAAAAACAAGAATAATTTTATGAGATGAAGAAAACACAATATTTATTACAAGAAACCAACCTAAATATATAAGACTAAAAAATGAAAATTTTAATGAAATAAGGTCTCTTACGTTTTTAACTTTTAAGGCCCTGTTTTTTGGATTGTTATTTCAGAATTGGATATTGAAAATATCTAAAAAAAAGTTGAAAAAAACTGGAAGAAATTATGAAAAACACTAGAAGGAGTTGGAAAATGTTGCAAGAACTAGAGTGTTAAAAAGTCACTCAATTAAATAATAACTCATATAAATATGTAAAAAAAATTCTAATTTTGGATTTAAAAAATTTCATCTTTTTGCGCATTTGATGTGATATGTTATAAATTTAGATATATATTGTTATTGTATATTAAACATATATAAATACTAGAAAAAGTTGAAAGAATTTAGGAAAAATTGAATAAAGTTAAAAGTTAATTTTTGGAGTGAAGAGAATACTCCTACCCCCAATTTGACATAGTATTTCTCCCATTTTATTTTAAATTTCAGTTACTCGTTTCTTAAATTTAGTTTGAAACTTTGAATGGAACTAAACGTTCTAATTTACTACCTCTCTCCCATTGTCTTTGTCAACTTTTGACTTTTGGAACTGTTCATCTAAGCACTTTGACTCATCAAATTCTCTTATAGATAAGCCTAAAAATAGTCATGTATGATCTTGTTTGATTTGTCTTAACATATAGATTATTAATATATAAATTGTATAATATTTTAATATACAAATTACAATATAAAATTGATTAAAGAAGTGCATTGAATGGTGTGCTAAAAGGTAAGTGGACAAAGACTCAGGGACGGAGGGAGTAAAACAAATAAAAGGAGAGAGAGAGTGTTACCTCTTCCATCTAAATGCCTAGTGGAATTAACGTCAAAGGCGAAGCTGCTGCTCCGGCGACCATACTGTTCATCATCATCTCTTTTCCTTCCCCTCACTTTCTTGTAAACACCAATTCCCAACAACCCAACGCCGCTAACCACCGCCACAACGGCGACAATCACGCCGACGACCACCCCAAGCTTCACCGTCGCCGGCTCTCCCATCTCCCCCTTCTTCTTCTTGGGATCCACCGCAATCGCCTGCTTCGCGCAGAACGAGAGTCTGTGCTGATACTTGGAGCTCCCGTTCCCCAGGCAGTTCCAGAGGCTGATCACAGTCAGGCGATCAGCCTCTGCAGGAACTGTCCGGGGAGCCTGTAGGAGACATCCTGGGAGCTCCCCGACCAGCAAATTGTTCGAAATGTCGACGAATTTGAGGGTCCCACTGCAAGAAACAGTCGCGGGGATTTCCCCGCTCAACTGGTTTCTTGCAAGATTCATGTGCTCCAATGCTGGCAATGAGAAGAGCGAGGGAGGAACGGGACCCACCAAATGGTTGGAATAAAGGTCGAGAATTCGTAAACTGTTCATCTTCTTCAACATTTGTTCTGGGACTGGAGATCTAATTGAGTTGTTGCTGAGGACAATCTTGGAAAGGTTTTTGCCCAATGGAGGGAAGTTTGGCCCCAGGTAATTCCCACCCAAATCAAGCTCCTCCAGTTGGGACATACCCTTCAGATCTGGGACACTCCCATTCAACAAATTGTCGCTCAAAACCAGGCTCTTCAGCCTCTTGAGTTTCCCTATGGATTGTGGGATGCTCCCCTGGAGCCGGTTCGAGCTCGCGTTAAGCGACTCGAGCCCAGAAAACCGGGAAATCTTCCCGGACAAACCTCCCCTCAGACCGAGGCCCACTAAGGAGAGCCTCCTGAGGGAGGAGAGCTTGGTGAGGACGGTGAAGAGGGAGTCGGTGGAGAACTCCCGGGACAACGCCGGGGAGGGGGATTTCACCCCGGGGTCTCCGACAATGACGAGCTCCGTGACGTGGTTGCCCGAGCAGGCGACCACGAGGGAGCTCGGGTGTCGGAGGGAGCAGAAGTCCGTGGCGTTGTCCCATTGCTGGAGGACTTGTGGGTGTTCTAGAAGGCTCTTGAGCTGGAGGAGGATTCTTTTCTCTGAAGGGGAGAGCTGTGCATAGGAGAGTGGGATTTGGAGGGGAAGAAATAGTAGTAGAAGAAGAAGAGAAAGGATGATGAGTGGGAAGGGGAGAGGGGATTTCATCTTCTTTCTTCTTTTTTGTTGTTATAATGAAATATGAAAGAATCTCAAGCTGCCATTGAAAGATGTATTTAGAAGAGCTTTTTAGCATATGATTATGTATAATTATGGGTGTGGTTTCCCCAAGAAAATGAAATGAAAGTGAACCTATCTAAGAGGGAATATATAAAAAGAAATTTTGTCAACCCAATGATAGTAATAATACTCCACCTCGCTTCTCATAATTTTTAATTTTTGATTTATGTATTTTTATTAATCATTTAATAAAATAAGAAAATTTCATTGTCTGTTTAATTTTGTAAAACTTTTGATATCGTTTTACATAAGTTGTACTTTCATTTTTATATTAATTTGTAAATAAGATTATTTTAAAAAATATTAGATTTTATATGTTCTGCAAATGTCCATGTTCTGCAAATGAATACCAGCTTAATAAACACATTTTTTGGCGGTGTGAAATGATCATGCTTTGATAGTTAGATACATGTTATATTGGATATGATGGCAGTGTGTTATTATGCCTATGTTTTGAAATTGCATCCACACGAGTTCCAATATCTCATATCTCATAGCAGTGCTATATTGGGTATTTTAAGCTTATGTTAGTGCTATGACGGTACTTCCCCCTGCAAAAATGCATACGCCCTCCATTCTAGAGTACTTGTCTATTTTTGACTTTTCCAGTCAAAATTGGTAAACTTTGACCCCAAATTAAATAAAAATGATATTAGATATTGATACAAAAAATATTTTTATTGGGTTTATTATACAAAATATTTTCAAAATATTATTTTATCTAACCAATATACAATATATGTTTTATTTAACTATAGGTCAAAAATTTTAAATGATTGACTAAAAATGTCATAATTGGACTAAAAGGAAGTAGTAATATTTTTTAATTAAAGGATATACTGGTTAAATAAATACTGTGGTACTTACAGGCTGTTGTACTTGATGAATGATGATGTTTGTTCTTTTAAGGCTATGGAGTTTGGAGGGTGCTTGAAGGTGTGGGAGGTGTGTTTGGATCGGGACGCGGTGGGGGGTTTACCAGGGAGTTAGAGAGCGTAAGAATTGTTAATTTTACGAATGGAGCACCGTAGCGACCATGGATCATCCGATGACATGAGATTCTAATATCATGAGAACCCCTCTATTAGACTATTACATTTTCTCTTGCAAACTTAGAAACACGTCAACTTTTTTTCTTCGCTAAATCTTCTTTTGAGGGTGTGGATCTCTTCCAATGCTTTCTTTTCTTTTGTTATATTCTTTTTTTAATTAAAAATACTTAAACTAAAAACATACTCCCTCCGTCCTATAATAATCTTCCCGGTTCGCAATACGAAGAAAAATCCCAAGTTTTCTCAATCTATTTTATTTAAATATTGGTATAAAAATAAAAAATAAAACATACATATTTAAAAACTACACCAAAAGTTCAACAAAACAAGTGGTGACAAGAATATTTTATTTTATCATATAGGCCATGAAAAAACACAAATAAATATAAATTCTCGTGAAGTTGGAATAGTGCTCTGGGAAGATCATTATAGGACGGAGGGAGTAAAATAAATATTGTCTAATATTAAATATAAAATTACGTATGAAAGATTCAAAAGTTTATTTTAAAAAACTACTCATCATCATTTGGAATAATTCTAAAATTAAATCACAAGATAATTTAAAGTACATAATTAAATTTATTTTTCATTGATTTTATTGTTTTTTAAATTTTTTTAACATTTAACTATCCCAAACAACTCAAAAATTTAACATAAAAATGTAAAAAATGTAAAATTTTAAAGTAAAAAAAAATAGAAGGGAAGAAAGAAAGATACTCCGTATATTGTTAGAAAGAAAGAAAATGACAACAAAAGACGAGCAAAAAGGCAAAAAAAAGGGCGGGATCACCATGGTGGGGAATCCTCCTGTCCCATCCTCGGGAGAGGGACACTGTTCCCGCCAATCCCGACGCCGATGTGGCGCACACGTTGTCCATCTCGTTCCATCTCATCGCACCACACACCATAGCCTAATATTCATAAGTTTGCAACGAGACAAGAATGGATACTTATATCGCCACTAGGCCATAAGCCATAGCCTAAGTTAGGGGCTGTTTGTTTCAGCCTCTTAATGGTTCAGATGTCTGAATGATTCAGCACTTAATGGTTCAGACTGTTTGTTTCAGCCTTTGAATGGTTAAGTATTATACAGAGTCTGAATGGTGAAGAGCTGTTATCTGAATTGATCAGACATTTGCCTCTGAATAGTTAAGCAATATACTAGCTCTTAATGGTTCAGACCTCTTACTGGTTCAGCACTTAATGATTCAGACCTCTTATTGGTTCAGCACTTACCCATTCAGAAGTTGCCAAACAGCCCCTTAGTTGTTACTATCAAAATGTGGGATGATTATTCTCTGGAGTGCCGTTGTTGCGCGTACGTCTTTTATCCAAGAAAATCCCACCATGGGGAATGATTTGGTCTATGCTCTTTTCAGAACTCAAGAGAGTAAAGTGTTGAATTGGCTCAGTCAAAATTGATTTTATACCCATCATTGTTATGTCAAAGTTACAACCAAACCATACACTTGTTGGTTAAGAATGCATAATAATATTGGTGCACCATTTTTAAATTTTGCCGATTGCTTTTTTATGAACAATCTTTTTTAACTCTCGAAGCACTAAAGTATAGTTTGACATTGAGATGACATTATATCATTTCGTTTTTAAACAGAATGGTCGTCACCTCTGATGATTTAGGTGTAAACTGAACCGAGCTACTTGGAATAGTAATAATACACTACGAGTTTATGAAAATATGTCACGGAATTGTCAAGGATTGAGAAGCTACTATACACAGAGTGGAGAATATTTTATATTAATGTTGTAATTGACTCATTGAACCTTATATGGCCGGCCAAACACAAGAAAACAAACCATTTTGTTGTTGTCCCAAAAGCAAACATTGAATTTGGTTTCCGGATTTAAGGCGGCGAGGAGCAATAGCAACTTGTCATTTTAAAATGCTATACTACGCACTCGTCCCCCTATATTTGTCCATTTTCATTTTTGCACACCATCCAATGCACTTCTTTAATCCATTTTATCTTGTAATTTGTATATTAAAAAATTATAAAAATTATATATTAATAATCTATATGTTAAGACAAATCAAAGAAGATCACACATGACTATATTTAGGCTTACACATTGAGAGAATTTGATGAGTCAAAGTGCTTAGATTAACAATTACAAAAGTCAAAAATGGACAAATACAGAGGGACGGAGGGAGTCCTAGCTAAGGAGTATTATTTTTTTTTTTTGAAAGTAAGCTAAGGAGTATTAATTCATACCACATGGGTTGCAGCCTTTTTTACATGATTGGTCATTTTTTTAAAAATAAAATGTTCATCTCTTTTTTTTGTTTGATCCTGTAATTGTCTTATTCTCCTTAATTTGTCATTAAAGAATGCTAATTTATATTTAACAACTCTTTTTTATTTTAATACTCCCTCCATTCTAAAAAGTCCTTCACATTTCAAAAAATAGTGTCCCACAATCTCATTTTCATTTCTATTAAAAAACTATTTTTATCCCTTACTTTTTCATACCATACCTATCACATCATATATTTTTTCATAATAATCTACACATCACATTCTACTTTTACTCATCACATCAATGATATTTTTAGAAAGTCAACGCAAAATTATCACTCCCTTATTTTGTCACTTTACTCAAATGTCCTTCTCTTTATGGGCGGAGTGGGTAATACATACTCCGTATAAAGTAGAGCAAATTAATTGTAATTGCGCCAAGTGCTATGCCATGTGTAGCCACGTAAGTTTTGTTCTACCAAATATCATTTCATTTGCTCTCTCCGTCCCCAATTTGATTACAAATTGCAGATTACGAAGTAAAATTTCCTACTTTTTGAAATCATTTTATTTACAAATTGGTATATCAATAATAAATAAAAATTACATATTAAAAAACTAGGTAAAAAATTCTACAAAACAAGAGGTGACAAGAATATTTTATTTTATCAAATACTTAATGAAATCGCGTAAACAAACAAAAGTTATCGAGAGGAGAGAGAAAAAAATTTCTAATCTATTTAGGGACGGAGGGAGTATTTTTTTATGTCATGTGTTGCCAAATTTCATGATATGTAATGATATACTATATTTTTTTATGGGCCTGTTTGGGAATAGCGTTAAAGATTAGCGTTAGCGTTTTGGATAAAATTTTAACGGTGCAGATTAATTTGAAAACGCTAACGCTAAACGCTGCCCGTAGATAGCCTTTTGAAAACGCTAACGCTAATCTCTAACGCTATTCCCAAGCAGGCCCTATGACAACTTTAATCTTACAATTTTTCTATTTTCGTATTTCACTTGATTTTTTAAAATAAGTTTTTTTATGGAGTAAGAAAATTCATTACAATTACTCGTAAAATTTTATGTATTTGTAGATAAATAATTTGTTCTTTTATAATACATTTTAAAAGTCATTTTCGATAATGCCCTAACACTTATGGTAATAATACAGAGTATGTGTTAACTATTAAATACTTCGTAACTATTAATTTTATTAAGTTTTTACGAAACATTTTACTTACTAAGTATTTTAAAAATTTTATTTCATTATCATAGCATATTCTTGAAATATGTATAATTATATTACTATTTTTAAAAAGAAGTAAAATAGTTTTTTTAACTAAAAAACAACATTTTGTATATATTTTAAAAGTATCCACAATTTATTTTATCTTAGTAATTTTAAAATACTAACGAAATTAGAGAAAGAAAGTGATAGTGACAATAGTACTTTATTTTATCAAATTGCTAACGAAATTAGAGAAAGAAAGTGAATGAAGCTTGACCATGTGAATAGTGAACATACACTATAAATTGGAACGGAGGAAGTATGATAAAAAATTTATCATATATACATCTTTATATAAATTAAAGGATTTATATAACACATACGTAGCATTAAACAATTATTAGAAAATTAAAATAAAGACACTTACATTTAGATAATGTCAAGATTTCAAAACGGATACGAGTCCATGCGAAGCTCAGGGTTAACACTGATTTTTATTAGAATGATGTTAATTTGTGTGCTATTATCATTAATACTCTTGAAGTCATTTAGCCCTCCTTGTACAAAAAAGACCAGTACATAAATGAAATATCCCAAAGTCATTTAGAGGATGTTTAAAAATGATTAACTCATCTTGTTTGTCTCAAGAAAACAGAGTCGCATTCCTCAGTTTGCCTAGAAATAGTCAAGCCAATTCCACCATTTAGGAATTTTACATGAATTCTTACAATGCCTATAATTATAATACCAGTAAGTAAGAAGAGCCTAACAATGAGAAAACATAGACGTTTCTAATGCACTGCAACTTCTAAGAGTTTTATACTGTAGCATGAGCTAGAACTTGTTAGGATAAAGCTATTTGTATCCCTAACTTTTGCACCCCATTTTGTATACCGCAGGTTTGCACCGACATTTTGTGTTGGTGTAAAACTAACTTTTGTTAACGCACCAACACTTGTATCGGTGTAAACCATCAAAATGTTTGTGTACAACTGCGGGGTAAAAATGAGGTACAATTCTTGGTGTAAGTGTAGCATGGCCCGAACATGTTATGACCCCTAGAAGCTTAAATGTGCAAGATACCTTAAGAAAATAAAGTCACTTTTCAAACGGTCCCTACGAGAGATTCATAGAAACTCCCAATGAGCTTGAAGGAATGATACGGGCACCGTAAGGAGGTCGGGTAATACAGAGCATCAAAAGTCAACGTCAATTTTTTGAACGGGGCACCATAAGGGCTACAAACAAAGCCTATGTCATAGGATGATGGCATGGGAGGCTAATGTCAGCAGAATGCCCCCACCCCAGCCCAATCCAAACCCACGGGCACATCCCCTTCAACCCCAAATTTAATTGACTTTAGGTCTTGTTTGGTAAATGGAATTCAAACTATGGAATTAGAATTGAAGACTTCAATTCCAATTCTGGTGTTTGGGAACACAAAAATTATGTGGATTTAGAATTGATAATGCAAAAAATGAATTGGAATTGGTGAATTCAATTCTATGAAATTGAATCTCATGGAATTTCAATTTCAATTCAATTCCAATTCCATCAATTCCATACACCAAACGGACCCTTAGAGTAAAAAAAATTGACCCCAAAGTCAACTAAATCTGGAGGGTGCGGTGGTGGGTTCATGTGGGGAACTGAATGAGGGGTAGGAACCGTCAATTTTCTGAACGGGACACTGTAGGTGCCCCAATAGGGTTCAATGTCATCCCGTGACATTGAAACCCAATGTCAGGGGAACTGGCCCTATGTACTTTTTGCCCCCATTGCCTGAAACTTTACCTTACCAGTTACCGACCCTTAAACATTTGTCATCAATTTGTATCTAATATATCAACAATCAATCAGCTTGATAAGCTCATTACTTATGTCATTAGTTCAACAAATATAGACTCCTTATGTATGCATCAAAATCATACACAAGGAGACTCTTGACAGAAGTGAATTGCCCATTGCACTAAAGGTCTGAAGTTCTGAACCACAAGAGAGCAATGGGTCTTACCACCGTTACAAGTAAAACAAAGCTACAAAGAGTCTCAGAAAAAAACTTGTTTAGTTGAAAAAGTCGCTATCAAATGAATGCACTTATGATAGCATTGGAAACTGTGAGTGGGACATGCACCAAGGGATGTAGAAACCTTACAGTGCACAGTAACTAAACACCGCGGCCCAGATTGGCGAGAAGCTGGTGCCATCTAGGAGTTTCTTTGTCAAAAATGTAGGTCAACGGGGAAATTAGAACGCCACTGCCTCCAATCTGAGCGAGCATCCAAAAAGCATTTTATGAGATGCTGCAATGTTGCACAATAAAGAAAGAAAACGGAAGCAATCTGGTGTGCAGAAATGACCAGTACTCCATCTGGGTATATAAATGGTAGTTGACTAGTTGTTGAAAACTTGAAATATATAGAGGGACAGATTTCACCCCTCCGTCCATTAGTATTCTGAGCTAATTACATACTCTTGTAGTATAAATAGTAAAAAAAATAAGGTTCATTTTGTAACTTAGGAAAAGAATACTCCTTCTCCGACATTATTTTATAATTTAACCTTGAAATTTCGTTCCAAAATAATGGTTGCTTTAAGTAATTCATGATATAATTTGTACTATTCCTTCTTGGCTTCTTGAAATAATATTTTTAAGCTAGATGACTAGTAATTGCAAGAGTTAGCAATGAGGAAGAGACCTCAAAGATATTACAAACCGAAGTAGATTAGTCCTTTTCATTGTGTGAAACTTCCTAAAATGACAAATAATTTGGGACGGGGGGATTAAAAGGGCTGAATCTTTGCCAAATTATAAAATAAAAGCATGTGTGTGGCTTAATATCTTTTAAAAGTATATAATGATATGTGGCACATGAATCTCACCTCTCGCAGCTGCTGCACAGATTCATACAATGCCTTCTTCGGTACACATATGACTATTGCATAGTAATCTGCAGTTACTTGGCCATTTCGTTTGCAAAATACTGGACTTACTGTGGGCCCCTACATTTATTTATATGAACAGGGCATGCCTAAGTTAGTCGAGAATTGAGTAGCTAACAGTTTATGAAGTGTGATTACTATCCCTCTGTCAAAGGCTAGTAAGAAAATTTGTTGCTCTATTAAAAAACTCTTCAGTAACCATCTTAGTCCGTACCTGCAACCCTGACAATGAATTTCGGCTCAGTACGCGCTCAGCTACTTCCTCTGCAGAGTTTCCCCTCATGTTGGCAGTTACCTGCCATGAAAATTATCAAGAACCAATTGTTTTTAGAACAAGTGAAATGTTGGGAGGAGATTTTACACACTGTGAATTGACCCGAAGCACGCAAATGAGCCTCCAGCCTTTCAAGCATTTCATGTGTTATATCTAGCACATCCTTACGTATTAACGATTTCCTGCTAGCAACAAGGACCGCCTGTGCAGAAATATTAATCAGAATAGGTCCATCAGGTGTTTTACTAATATGTCATAATGAGGGCATGTGACTAATGACTATGCAGACTTTTGGAACTCTACAGCCCTTGAAAATGTGTCTGCCCGTGCAAAAAACATGTTTTAAAATGATACTATTAATATTTTATAACATAATACGGTGCAATGTCCCTTTGACCGCATTCTCTCCTTAAAAAATGATACTATTACGGAGTTATATTTTATAATGATTTTTCTAGTGTTTTATAATGGTGGCAATGATCTTCGGAAAAGAATGAGGTCAAAGGGTCATTGCACTTTATTATGTATTATGTATACTTAAAAGGGTTTTGCAAATGACAGTCAGGAGCATTTGTTACCCAAAAGTGATGGCCTATTAATATCTATTTCTGACATTCACACACACACACAATCTTTCCCCATGAAATATTATCAATAGTGCATACATATATTTCAAAACTCTTTCTCTTCCCCATTAAATTTAGTCTCAATCAATAACTTTAATAAACACTCCACATTGACATTAGCAAAACCCATTAGCATTAGAGGCTGAAAATTACCTGACTTTGCAAGATGACTCCACCTGCAATCTCTTTCAGATTGTTCTCTCTCAAAGTTGTTCCACTGCTCACAAGGTCTACAATTGCATCGGCTATCCCCATCTATATTAGGAAGAAATGAGGAAATGACAACAGCAACAACAACCTACCCGGTGCTGTCCCATAAATTAGGGAACCATGATAGATTTGAAAAAAATTACATATTCAAAAGAAATTGTAAGTGCAATTATCTCCGAAGATCACCAAAAGAAATGCTGGAAAAGAACAAATGTGATAAAACTTCAAAGAGCAAACCATAACATTTAAAATAGAATTGACATATTTCTTTGATGCAACAAATATAGCAAAAACAAACATGGCTCTTAGGCGAGTCTTAGCATCAAGAGTAGTAATTGATTAGTGAAAAAGAGAAGAAATATTTCATTTATGTTTGTAGTACAATACAAACAGTCAATCTCAATAAGACAGAACTTAAGAAAACTGAATCTGTTTAAAATAGGTAAATTTGGTCTTACTGCTGGAGCAGCCTCCAGTGCTCCATCCGCAGTTGAAAAGATAACGTGATTTAGTCCTTTTTCATTCATAAACTTGGGCCCCATCTGCGAAAGAAATGGAGAATGTTAAGGGAAAAATATCATCAAACTTAAAAATAATAATTGTGACCACAATAATATATACTCCGTATCTGGGAAAAAGAAGATGAATATGTCACATTGCAGTACACCATACATATGTGAAACCCGTAGCTACTCTCAAGGGTCTCTCAGGCGTCCAATGTGGCATTTCTGCTAGCTCCTTCAATGAGTTCACATTCTCAAAAATTCCATACTTTGGTATCTGCAGATACGCACATGTATTTCCAGTCGCACATCATTATTATTGGAAGAATAGTAATAGTGATTGGAATGCACATAGCATGACACAATTTGAATGTTTTTCTATAAAGAGCTCATTGTTACTCACAGCTAGAGATAACCGACAATTTCCATATTCTAGAGCATCATGAACTATAATGAGATCTTCATTCCCCTGCCAAGAAGATGTCAAACAGTCTGCAAAAATCATAATGGTTCTACTAAATAACAGAGCATGTAGTCGAATTGACTCAAAAAGAAATCATAAACATCAGTTTGTGCAGACAGAACGGATGTGAAAAAAATCATGAATTATAAATCGGCCAATACAGCATGTTACAAGAGAACTCCCATTTCCCAAATATAGATCTTCTTGTTTCCAATCCAGCATGAAACTACACTTATTCAGGGAAAAGATAACTCGTGTCATTATCGACATTCAAATCTTACCTGTCCATATTCAAAAAATGTGTCCAGCCCAACAATACCAAGATCTAAATCACCAGAAACCAACTTCCGCACAATGTCTTTTGGCCGTTGATACCAAACCTCTAAATTTGAGATCTGGAAGGACACCCATAAAAGTCGGGACCGGAAAAAATCACAAAGAATATATTAGCCAACAAAACCGTAAAAACATACTATCAAGTAAAAATGCAAGCAACAAACAATCACATGGTGCATATTTTTTTTATGTCTGTTTGGTTTGACATGTAGAGGCATTTTCAGTTTTTTAAGAAAAAATATTGTAAAAAATTAAAGAAACCAGACCAAATCAAAACTGCACTTTTCTCCCGGTATCATGAAAGTTACATATAATGTAATATACTAATATGGTACATATATCTTACACAAACCATCAACTTTGAGGTGTTTTGTTCAGCTGTTATTAGCACATACCCTCAGGCACCATCGAGTCCTTTACGGAATGGAAATAAATTGTATCAAGAACATTTTTCATTGTTTGTGTTTGGTAAGCGGAAGAGAAGTCAGGAGACCTCTGTCCAGAAATTGGCTAAGAAACCAAATGTGGCCTCCAACAATAATTTCATGCATAATGATTGGATAAGAAGTCTTTAAATACCCAATATACTTGTTGGATTTTCTGAATATGCAATGCCTCATAGTATCCTATCACATTGAAATCTCATTTCCTTTTGAACAAAGTAAATTATACAGATTACAGCATTGAAGACATGCTGCTTTCATGTTGAAGAGTCCATAACGGTCCAAGTGTCAATGTATTTAAATATTTAATGAAAAAAAAGCCTCCATTCTTGCCTACGTTTCGCACTACCAATTTCTTCAGGACTTCGCAAATTATCAGAATTAACTTAAAGTGGCAGCCAAACGTGAGAGACTCAATGACAAGTTGGAGTTGTGGCGTCGCCTAGAATCTAAAGGCTTCAGATTTTGCAGGACTGAGATTGAGTACTTAGAATGTTGCTTGGGTGGTCAGGTGACGAAATCGAATTCGGAAGTTAGGATTGATTCTCAGTGCCTAAGAAAGATAAGTTTTGGTATCTTGATCTGGTCATTAAGACAAATTGGGAGATAGAAGGGGATGTTGTCCATCGTATTGGAGTCGTTTGGGAAAAGTGGGAGCTGGCTTCTTTTGGGTCCTTTGTGACAAGAAGCTTTCAGGCAGGATGAAAGGGAATTTCAATTGGTCCATAGTCAGACCAGCTATGTTTTATGGAGCAAATTGTTGGACGGTTAAGAAAACTCATGTTCTAAATCCTTAGTTTGCTCTTTGCTGCTTTGTTTCTGTGTTGACTAAAGAATGAGTATCTTGGAAACATCCTCCCTACTTTCGTGTGGAACACACACTCTCTCCATACCCTACTTCTCAGGGATTCTTTATTGCTGTTGTTTTAGCCAAGCCCCACAAGTAAATCAATCTCAGATAAGGAGGAAAAACCTAGTGGTTAACCCCAAAAGCATTATACTCACACAACCAAATCATAAAATGAAAGGTCAGTTCACCTGAGGAATCGCCGCAACGTACTGCCTTGGATTCACTTGCTTCACTGACAATTGGCAGTCCTATCAATCACCATAAGAAAATAAAAAACAAAAAAAAATACCTAAATGAGAATGAGAAAGATGGATCCAAGCGGGTGATGGCAAATATACCTTGAGAAGATCGAGAGTATCCTCGGCCAATCGACCTTTGCTAGGCAAGCCAAGGCGAACCTCATTCCTCTCAGCAGATCGCCGCTCTACATTCCCGTTAACCACGGTAACCGGCGACGCCTCCGAGCAACACTTAACGGTGAATTTCAAGGACGGCTTGCAGCCATTATTAGCAACTGGAGTAGAAATCGAAGAAGGCAGTGGAGGCGAGAGAGCCGAAATGGATGGAGAGCATTGAAGAAGAAGAAGAGCTTGAATCCCTGGCATGGTGAAAAATACACAGAGGCGAAGAATAGGCGTCGGTGTGGGTTCTACGAGCGGGCTGTGGACCTGTGGTGCTCTCCTTGCCTCTCCTGGTATAGTGTGGTACTCAGCATTGATTTAGGTGGTGTTCCAATAATCAAATACTCCACCCCTCTCTCCAAAAATGCAAGCAACATTTTGAATCACATCTTTTAAAATCATTTTATTTATAAATTTGTATAGAATTAACAATTACACCGTTTAGAAATAGATCAAAATTTCTACAAAACAAGATGTGACAAAAATATTTTATTTTATCAAATAATAACCAAAACAATTAAATAAACAAAAGTTATTGAGACTAAAATAGTAACTGCTGATTACATTTTGGGATGGAAGAGTATTATACGACCTCCACCCATTAGACTATGGGGTGTGCTCCATGCATTCCCTTCTTCACCCTTCTTCCAATTCAACGTCACATCCGTTTTTTTCCTTCCATTTACTTTTCCCTTCCATGGAAATGCTTTCCTTTTCCCTTTCAATTTTTAATATTATTTTTTAATACTTATTTTAATTCAAAAAAATAAACTAAAAGCAATAAAATTATAAAACAATCGAACATTCGCAACAAAGTCGGTCCTTGATTGTAAGCCGCAAATGAAGGAAATGGAGAGTCGGAGAGAGGCACTGGTGGTCATAGTGGATCCATGGTACTCAAATATATGAAAATTATTTAACAAAAATAGCATTGTAACTCAAAGAAATTGATGGAAAGTGTGTGAAAAATATGACTCAAGTGTTGTGTTTAATTAGTGAGAATTTTGAAAATTTTTTAATTTCTTTTGTTAGTCCTAACGGCTATTTTTCAAAGAAAAGAAAAGAAAAGAAAAGTCGAATGTTGACCAACGGGAAAAACGGGGAGGGAGCCACGCTCTTTTTGTTCCCACAAGGGGGCGGTGTTCCCTTTCCCTTCCCGCAGCCAGGTCAGCTTCCCGGTGCACATCCCTTAGGTTGATACAGTCACCACCCATTTGTTATCTCGTCTATCTATAATTAAATCATGATTTAAAATCTTTCGAGATAATTTCGTTTCGGATTTAAGACCACATAAAATTTCTTCCTGGTTTCAAAGCTCATACTCGGAGTATTATATTATTATCTTCAAAACTTACCAAACACGTCTTGATTAGAAAATTTCAAATACCCGCACAAAATACTTTTGAGATTCAATAAATAATGACACTAATAAGGTTTTTATAATGTTTATACTCTGTATATAATTACATGGGTGTTTCAATACTGACATATATCTTTAATAATTTGGGCATAGTTATAAGGTTAGCGAGAGTAGGCTCAGTACTGGCCTTGGGTAGCTGCCCGCTGAACTCCCTGACACAATCTAACAGTAATTTTTTTGATTTTTTTCCCTATTTAAACATTACCATCTTCTCCAACATTGTCCATTCCCACTTTAATATTTCTACTTTTTTAAACACTAATAACTCTATTACAATGTAGTATGTATTCATATACTATTAACTGATTAAAGACATAAAGTTATTACCATCACTAGAGATCGAACATGTGATATTTCATATTAGAGAGTCAACATCATGCCGCTGGACCACAAGGTCATTGTCTACTCTCTTTTCTCTATTCTCACATCTTTGTTAATATTTCCTTCTCTACTCTTATCAAAATACACCTAACCAACTGAATCGCCTGCAATTTCAGTTCCCGGGTACTCTCGAATTTTAGTCATACTTGGATCAATGGCAATCGAACTAACCATACCAACCGAACCATTATTTTTTATGCATGTATTTTCTATTTTTATATTTTAGTCTCCCTTTTTAATGCACTTTTTTAATAAAACATTGACGATATATTTTTTTAAATATGTTTGAGTTTTTTTATTTATTTAGTTAAATAAATCTATTAAATGAAAATATTATGAAAGTAGTGTTTAAAAACAAAAAAAAGATAATATTCACCTCATCAAATAACCTAAATAAACATAATAGTGACATATGTTTAGTATTTGGAACGTAGTTATAAAGAACATATATTAATTCTACAAGCAACCATCTAATATATGAAAATTTTGAAACTCTTGATGTCATTTTTTTGAATTTCACTGCTTATGTAAAATGGAATTCACTTGTGTATTGGTAGTTTAGTTCTCATGCCAAACATGGCCTTAATTACTCCATTAGTTTCCAATTTGCAGTGACGTAGCGAGGCTTTCTCGGCGGCGGAACCATTCCTTCACAGGTATCCTCAAATCCACACCCAATTCTAGAAGCACAGAGATGCTGGGGTTAATTCTCCGGGCAGCCGCTACATCTCCGGCCGCCGCGAAATCGCAACCCGCCGTCTCTGATGTGCTTATCCCCGCCATTGCCTCGTTATCTCAACACCTGTCCTCTTCTAGAGCTTTCTCTGCGTCAGCCGCGAAACAAAGCTTGCCGAAGGGAAAGAAAGGAACTCAGAAGGGATTTGAAGCACCCGGAGGATCCTTGGAGGCCGAAACCATCAACCGCATCAATGACGGAGCTCGCCTGCGCGCTCTAGCAGAAGACGAAAAGGATGCATCGCTAGATGTTGGCCCGAATCTGCAGCCGCTCTTCACCTCTGCAGCCTCTCTCTCGCAGCTCAGCAAAAAAGATACTTGCACTTACATGAAATTCAGGTTTCCCCCCTTCATTTGTGTGTCTCTGTATGCGCATTTGTTGTTGTATTGATTGAAATTGCGGTGTAGTATAGAGGAATTGGAAGCAGTGTTGCCTGAAGGATTGCCAAAGGGAATGCTGAATGAATTTGAGGACTCGAAGCGAAATGCATTGCTCATACGGCAGAGCTTTCTGGATCTCCGAGATAATTTCAGGCGGATTGTTGATCCTACTATACAGACTAGTGTGAAAGGTTTGGTTTTTTCCCCCACTTTCTTTTCTTTTAGTGGATCTACACTGTTTATATGCATCCTTGGTGTAACGAAGAAGGAAATTCTGCTAAATTTTTGTGAAACATTTCAACAAATAAGGAAGTGCAGACCATTACACCTTTCAAAGAAAAGAAACCATTCCGGATAGTTCCATTGAAAAGGATAACACATTCCACACAGATCGTTCACGGTTTAACCCTAAGACCTGTTAATTTTAGTTTGTCTAAGTGGGGATAACTTTGTGGCCGATACTTAAGAAGTGCATTCAAGATTGTAGTCACATGCTTGACTTCAAAGCTTCTGTTGCAAGGTCTTCTCAAAATGGAGAATGCCTCTCCCTTACCCATTTCCTAGTTTTCATCTGTTTATGTGCTGAAACTCTCCGTTCTAACCAGTTTCTGGATAAAAAGCCTTAGCTCTCATGAAGGTCAATTGTAAATTGTATAGGAGTTTCATTAACAAGTGGTCCATAAAACAACCAACCCGTCCCCAAGTCTAACTCACAAAAAATAAATATAAAAACACCACCAATAGTAAAATACTCAGAGGCCACTAGGCTAATACTCATTCACATCTTACACATGATGAGATCCTAAAGAACTGTCTTTTGCAGCTACAAGTCTACAATGCCATTCTTACTGGACAAAGATAATTATTGACCCCATGAAATGTTACTTACTCTATGTGCCTAACAAATCATATGTTGATTCTTCTTCAATCACATTAGTTGACAGAATACACAATTAATATGACCTCCACCCTGCATAGTCCTGCAAGCTGCGTTCCAGAATATGAAATTTATTACACCACATTAAGCAAAGAACCATTAAAATAAAAAATAAAAAAGGAAAGATGTGTTATTCTTTCAAAGACTATCACATATATCTCTGTCCTCAAATTGCTCTGTCTACAAACCAAAAAGAAACCATCGGTTTTGTTGTTTAATATTTATAATTTGTATTAATTGTTGTCAATATTTCTCTCTTTAAGTATTAATCTATTTTTAAATACTAATAATGTTTTTAAGTTATGTTTTATTAAGATATTTCGGTAGTCTGTGTTTTTGATTAAATTTTATAATACATTATCAGAGTCTAAACTTTTTGAATTATAGTAAATAATTTGATATGTTTATACTAATGTTACTAATGTACTGTAGTTCTCATTTATGTCTAGTCACCTAATTCCCACCTATATGCTCACCTAGGTGTCCTGGCAGTACACTAATGCCGTGTCTCGCTTGGCGCCGTTATACCTATGCCATATACATAACAACTATTGCAATCAAAACATTGTTACAGTTAATTAGTACAATATATTTTATGCCACCACCCACCAGACCCCATCTAGTTGGGATCAAGGTGCTGAGAATAATGATGATACTTAAAAAGTATTTACAATTCCTGCTCTTATTTGTTGATTTTGATTTTCCCTCTTCTTATTTTTGTCTAGGCTGAACACTTTTCCTTGTTCCTTTTTTTATTTTTCCATTTATGGAATCTAGACATATGAATGATTTTCCCCAATCTACCTGTCTTATCCTATTCAATATTTCAATTTATCCTTTTTCCCAAAAGAAACATTCATGAGAGAGTGTTATTTAATGAGGGCTTATAAGACAAGGTAATAAAAGTTGTGACTAATTTTTCATTACAATTCACTCTTTTGAACTGTGATTTTGTTGACCAAGAGTCCAAGACAGGTAGCAGAGGGAGTATATTGTTTGAAAATTTCTAACTGTGTGTAGTACATGTGTGGCGCTAGTAACAGAATGAACTAATACGAAACGCAATACACTTTCATGTGTTGTGCAGTAGGTAGTAGTTAGGATGATTCATTGAGATGGTCTTCAAAGTTCAAACTTGCAGGTTCTAAACCTCGGAAACAGATTGTTTTAGATGGTCCTGTGAGCTGTGGAAAGAGTATTGCTCTTGCAATGCTTGTTCACTGGGCACGGGAAGAAGGATGGTTGGTCTTCTATGTTCCAAGAGGCCGAGAATGGACTCATGGAGGATTTTTCTATAAAAATCTTACAAATGCTTTATGGGATACTCCTGCTCATGCAGCAAATATTCTCAAGGCAAGGATTTTAATCTTTCTAATAGATTGCAATAAAATTATCTTATTATTTGTGGGCGCTTGTGTTCCATCAATGCCAATATATTCTCAAGGCAGTTTTTCTACTTGTAATTTGATAAACTGCAATAGCATCATTATCAGCAATATTTTGATCTCTTTGGTTATATATTTGGCTACAGAGATCTAGTACTTTTAGTTCAGCAAGTTAAAATTGGTATGGTGCTTTTCAGTATCGCCTATGCTATGTATCTTTTGAGCACTACTTACTAAGTCTTTAAATAACTACTTGACTGTAAATTTTTAGCATCACTATATCTTCATGCAGTTTGAACCATATTTGGTCCCTAAGTTCATTTTCATTTTATTTCAGGATTTTTTGAAGTATAATGAACAACATTTGCAAAAGTTGCCATGCAAAATATTTGACCCTATTCCCTTGGGAGAGGGTGTGGGAGTTGGACCCCCAAAAGGTGATCAGACTATGACAATACCAGAGGGTCTTAGTCTATTTGACCTCGTTGAAAGAGGTCTTAGCAGCACATATGCCTCTGTTGGAGTGGTTGTTCGATTGAGGCAAGAATTGTCTCTTGTGAAAGATATGCCTGTTCTTATTGCAGTTGACCAGGTGAAACTTTATCCTCAATATCTTTTAATTACACATTTTTTCCTTTTAATATGCTTATCTTCCTAAATATGCTCTCTTCCTGCATCTAATCTGACATAGTTTGTGTCATGCCTATGTTTATGACAGTACAACAGTTGGTTTACATTCAGCGAATACCAAGAACCAGCAACTGTTCGGTCTTGCAGGCCCATCCATGCTAGAGAACTTACCACTGTAAGACATCTGCATCTTTAACTCCAATCTTTTGCACTCCTCACACCACGCGTCACTGTTTCTTGGGGTCTTCACGAGAACAGGTTTTATACTCCTTGGAGTACTGGGTTTGTTTGGCTTGGTTTTAGTGTGTCACAAATGGAACAAAGTGGCAGTGTGGCACAGGACAATAGTGTCATTTAAACTTAATAATTTGATGGAGAGTGCGGTGAATCATTGTGTAGGTCAATGCATTCAGATCCATGTTTCACGACGACATGATGGTTGGTGCTTTCTCTCATTCAACGGCAGTAGGGAAACTGCGTCAAGACTTACCAGATGTTCCTGCTGATGCCCGCTTGAATTACCCTCGATATTCCTTGGATGAAGCTGCCGTAGTTTGTTATTACTACCTCAGGTACAATCACCGGATTCATATGATTGCCTCTGCTGCTCACACGGTTTATGTATACATGTAGATTTTGGTTCACGTGAAAATGATGCACCATGAAAGAAATGAGAATGCATGTGATCCATTGGATTTTAAGATCAAAGGGCTGTGATTTACTTGTGAATAAGTGAAAAATTAGGGGGGGGGGGGAATTGAAAAACACAGTGGCATAATCGTAAATAAGTCAAACTTCCCTTCCATTGCGAAATGCACTGCCTTACTTGAAAAATGCCTCATGAAGAACCAAAAATGAATCATTCTCATTTCTCACGGTAAGGTCATTCTCCTGGGAACCAGACCCCAACTAACTCAACTCTTTTAAACACATACTACGTGCTGATATAATTTTTTGTAGGCAAAGACTCATACGTCGTGAGTCATTCTCAGAAGAAAACTGGAAGAAGATTTACTACCTGTCCAATGGAAATGGAGCGGAGATGCGATGGCTGGTACCTTTTATGAGATAATCACCAACTCATCATCAAACCGCACACATATATTTTTAGCGCGACTAATGTAAACTCTTCTTTTTTTTTTTCTTATTCAATGCATAAATGATGTTTTGAACTGTCTTGATTTTTTTTATCTTTAGGTAGGAATTCCCGAGGTTTGTAAAATTTTGTTAAGTCATGCATTGTTTGCCAGATATAAACACTCATATGTGACATTCTTATGTTGCACAAAATCATTTATGTTTTTCATATCGATTGGGATATTGCCGAGCATGACTAGACTTGCCAAAACTCGACTCCACTTGAGTAGTCGATCATTGCTGCTCAATCAGTGGTATCGAGCAAATAATCGTGTTCTATGTATCAAACTGCATTCTATTGTAATGTTATTAAACATTGTGTTACTATTGATTTCATTCCAATTTCAGCGATCAATTCGGAATGAAATGTCAAACTCCATTTTTTTTGGAATCGAACTCAATCAATATGTCTTAGATATAAAAAATCATTCCATTCCAATAATATTGTGCTCACCAAATGAGACTTGAGAATCATGTTGACAAAGATTTTACTAATGGTTGGTTGAGTATTGCCAATCAATAGTTGTAATGATGAACCCCTTCATCTATTAGGAGGAGACTAAGGGTTTTGTTCCCTTCAGCTGGTTTGATTGATTCAGATCAGATATGATTTGATTTGATTATTCCGATAAGGTTCATGGCAATATTTCAGAAACATTAACAACAAGAACCATGTTAGGAGAATTCCACATTTGGTACCATAGTGTTTCACAAAAACACACAAATAGTTGTCAATAGATAAATATATTCTATGTGTCACTATAATGTCAAAAGTGGTATCGAATGTGAGATTTTCCTAGCTTTTGTAATGAGAAAAAGAACTTTCTTGATATCAAACCTTCTTAAATCCGCACTCATTAACATAAGTTTGATATTGGCGTGGATATAATCATTTTGGGTGCAAATCTAATCTCAACCTTCATTTTAATTCAATTAATTTAAAGAATGACATAGAAGTTCAAAGTAAAATTTAGAGTATATAGTTTGAATATTGAAATAAGATATTTAATTGAGTGGGGATGGAGTCTTTAACTCTTTTAAGACCTTAAAGGGTGTATGTACACCTATGACTACTTGGACTAGTACAAGTAGTGGAAGTGTTGAACCATTTCCAACCATGTTAAAATGGCTTGCTATATGCTACAATTTGACAAGCCAAATAAGATTTGTCAATGTTTGATAAGTTTGCTAAAAAATGACTTGTTATTAATTACAAGCTTGACAAATATAGCAAGCCAAAAAGAAGACGAAAATTATTAGTTGGGTTAGTTTTTTCAACTGCCACAATGCATTTGGTCCTACACGTCCAGACGATCCAGTCCCACAACGCAAGAAAAAATAAAATACGGAGTATTATTATTATTATTTTTACAAAAAAGTCATTTTATATTTATATGAATTTTTTTATTTTAAATTATTATTTTTAAATTGCATACTTACATAATATTACTTAATTTTTATAAAATAAAATAAAATAATAAAATACCCGTATAAAAATAAATATTTTACTATAATAGTGAAACCACTATAGTTTAGCTAAGTTATAGCAAGCAAAGGTTGGATATGACAATGCAAAATGACTTGTTATACCACTATCCATGTGCTAAAAATAACTTTAATAAGCCATATTTAACAAGTGTATTTAGAGATGCTCTTATTTTAATTTGTTGATGTAATTTCAAAATAAATCTATGAACCACATTAAATTTATGGTGATGGGTCCCTCTTGAATTTCTTACTTTTAAACTATAAAAAAGAATATTTATGTCACATAATACAAATTATGTGACATAAATTAAGATTGTCATCTTTATAATTCAAAAATTAAGATTAATGTATACACTATGTAAAAGTTCAGTTTTGATATACACATCTGAATTTATGATATTTTTGTACATTTATGTAAATACTCATTTTTGAATTGCGGAATATTCAATTCGCAGATTTATTTGTTTTAATATACATTCAAAATTACAAAAATATATGTGTGTTAATCTGAAAATTGAATAATACTCCGGTACAAATTACGTTTATACAAAACTTATATCTACGAGTAATACAATATTTATTTCAATTAAAATAAAGACGGATGTGCAATGAATATTTTGTTACTCGAAAATAAGTATTCGTCATAGATGTAACGTACCTCCAGCTGCACTATACGTAAAATTTAGTGTCCAAAAATTGATGTAATTTTTCATTTTGATAAAAGAAAAATAAATGGCTAAACTCTACCATTGGTCCTTCAACTTTATCAATTGTGCACGATTAGTCTTTCAAATTTTAAAAGTTCATAAATAGTCCTTCAACTTTATGAGTTATGCACGATTGGTCCTTCAAGTTTTAAAAGTGCAAAAATAGTCCTTCAAGTACACGTCAGCCCTCCAGATGAGGTCCTTTTGACAATAAATGTTAAAAGCTAAATGGAATACTAGCTCCATATAATACAGAGTAGTCGTACCTAGTAGAATTTACTCGTATTATATGAAACTAGTATTTCGTTTAACTTTTAATATTTACTTTCAAAAGGACTTCATTTGGAGGTCTGACGTGTACCTGAAGACTGCTTATGGACTTTTGAAACTTGAAGGACCAATGGTGCTGAACTCATAAAGTTGAAGGACTATTTATGGACTTTTGAAACTTGAAGGACCAATCGTGCACAACATATAAAGTTGAAGGACCAATGGTGGATTTTAGCCAAAATAAATTACTTCCTCCGTCCCACTATATTTGTCCACTTTCATTTTTGCACACCATCCAATACACTTCTTTAATCCATTTTATCTTGTAATTTGTATATTAAAAAATTATAGAAATTATATATTAATAATCTATATGTTAAGACAAATCAAACTAGATCACGCATGACTATATTTAGGCTTACACATTGAGAGAATTTGATGAGTCAAAGTGCTTAGATGAACAGTTCCAAAAGTCAAAAGTGGACGAATATAGCGGGACGGAAGGAGTAATCAATATTAATGAGATAAGAGGGCTCCTCTTATCAAGGTCAAAGTTGCACATGGAATGTGGGAGGGAGATCATAGGGAGCATAGGCATTACACATCGAGAAAAGGACAACAATCTATATTGATTTTGACTTTTTAAATTTAAATTATATACTCCCTCCGTCCCAGAAAACTTTTTTCCTTTCTTTTTTCAACTGTCCCAAAAAACACTTCTCATTTCTATTAAAAAGTCACTTTTACCCCTTACTTTTTTATACTCTACCTATCACATTATACTTTTTTACTACTTCGTAATAATCTATCCATCAAATCATACTTTTATCCATCACATCAAAGGACATTTTTGGAAATTCAATACCAAAATACACTTCCCTTACATCTCTCTCCAAAACCAAAACTCTCATGTTTTCCGGGACGGAGGAAGTAAATGTTAATCATTAACTAAATGATTACATATTCCATATTAGCACACATATAATTTACTACATTAGTACAAATATAATCGATATTAATTAAATATTTACTATATTTGATATTAGTACAAAAAATATGATTTCACTAGAGTCATCTTGTAAAAAAGGATAAAAAATTTATTTTATTACATTAATTTGCAAAAATGTAGTACAAATTTAATGTAATTAATAATTATCATTCATACAATTTTATTTGAAAAAATCAAATTAGATGAATATTTTAGAATGGAGAGTATATTAGTCTTTTAGAAAAATTAAATCACTTTTTAACCTTTTCTTTTTTAGGACTGAGTAGTGGATATGGAGCTCATAAATTTTTTATCTCACTAAAAGAAATTATAATTATAATTTTTTTACTTTTTAATATATTCATTTATTTTCTCTCTTTATCCTAATGTGTTTATTCATTTTTCCTTTTTTTAATTATCTCAATATATTTGTGTCTAATGAGTAAAAAAGCAATGATATATGATCATTATTTCTCTAATTTAATTCATTCTCTTCGGTCTGTGTGTGAAAAACAATGTGGAAAAAGTGTAACAATTACAGTAAAATCTTTTGATAGGTAAAAATTAAGATAATAAATATAACACGCAAAAATGGAAGAACTCCATCTCAAAGTTCTCTCCAATCTCAGCCGGACACTTATCACAAAGAATATAAGGTAGTGTTTGGCAACTAGGATTTCATTTCAATTCATGTATTTCAATTCCAAAATTTGAAATCTAGAATTTCAAATGACAAGGGGAGGGGCATGAATTTAAAATTAAGCTTTGTTATGAATGAGAAGAATTTGATTCAAATTCAAATTCAAAATTTGTAAGTTTCCCAAACATGGACTTTGAGCCAAATCCGGATTTGAAATCCAAATCCACGTTCCCAAACATACCATAAGTGAAGTTTTAATCTAAGTTGATAAATAGAGAATGAAGTTTGTATATCATATGTGCAAAAATTTTGTGCTAAGTATAAACATGATATATTGTCATTGTCAACGGTCAAATCCAACCATAATATGTTGCCCCTGCATTTGAATTCAATCTCATTCACCGCCACGATCTATGGCTTCAAGCCTATTTATCGTTGTCGCCGCTACCGACACATGGTCTGCTAGGGCCGCTGTGGCAAGGCCATGGTGCCATAGTGACTGCTAAGCAAAAAACTATCAAAAGAATGCCTATTGAAGTTGCAATGCCAAAGATGACAATACACAAGGTATGTTCTCTCCACTGATCTGATTGACTCTGACCTGATTGGAATAAGTTTTGATTTGGTATTTCTTGATTGTAGTTATATTTAAAGGCTTGTTTCTGATCTGGTCTGATTTAGTCTGATCTGATTCCATTGAGAATACGTAATATTTTCTCCGACCCTAAGTATTTGTCCACTTTTAATTTTTTCGATCAAAATTGGTAAACTTTGACTTCGAATTAAATAAAAATGATATTAGATATTGATACAAAAATAGTTTTATTAGATTTATTATATCAAATATTTTCAAAATATAATTTTATCTAATTAATATATACAATATATATTTTATTTAATTATAAGTCAAAGGTTGAAAACAGTAGACCAAAAAACTGGACAAATACTCGGAAACAGATGTAATAAGTAATTACAATAAGTTAAGGAAAACAAGCTCATAACTACCTTGTGACAAGCATGTTACTCTGTAATATCAAATATGTTACTAATGTGGGCCAAATAGCTTCCATGCCCCCTGTGGTTTGGAAAATTGGCACCAATACTCCCTCTGTTTTCAAAACTTATTTCTAAAATCCTCGTGGTTTCAAAACGTTGCACCCACACTCCCTCCGATCATTTTCCGGCCATTTTCCGGCGAAGAGGGGGCATTGACGCATAATTTCTAAACCACGGGGGGCATTCATGCTCATTTCTTATTTTTGTTTATTATTCTTCCCTTTTTTAAAATATCTCCTATCTCTTTTTCCTTTTCCTAGATTTTTTTAAAAATATATTTTTTCAATTTTTTATAATGTTTCAAAAATTTTAAAATTTGTGTTTGAAATAAAAATAAAAATAAAAAAATTAACATACATTAAATCTATATCAAATTAAACATTTTCACCTTCTCTTACTTAGAATAATTTTTTTAAAAGTTCAAAAAAAACCCAGAATAAAAAAATAAAAATATGGAAAAATGAAATGAAAAAAATTAAAATATGCAAAAGAAGTCTTATACAAAAAAAATTAGACACGCCTGAAAAAGTACTTAGAATTAAAATGTCCAAAAAGGATATTCATTTTTATTTTTGTATTATTTTGTTTCTTATTTTATTCCTCATTTCTTGAAGTCTCAAAAAAATTTACTTTTTTTCAGAAAAAAAAATTGTTAATTTGAGACGTACATATGCATTCTATCTTAATTTTTTCTAACAAAAGTAACTTTAAATTTTAAGAAACATTATAAAAAAATCTTTATTAATAAATGAAATAAAAAAGGAAAAAATGGGAAAAAAATGGAAAAAACAAAAAATATGCAAGAAATAAAAATCAACACTGATACCCCCTATGGTTTAAAAAACATGCACCAATACCCCCTCCTCGCCAGAAAAATGGCCGGAAAATGATCAGAGGGGGCACGAGTGCAGCATTTTGAAACCACAGAGACTTTAAAAATGAGTTTTGAAAACAGAGGGGGTATTGGTGCTTGTTTTGCAAATCACGAGGGGTACCGGCGCTATTGACCCTACTAATGTGTAACTCCAAAAATGATGTGTTTTGCCGCCAAGTTCCCTATCGCACTACCAAGAATTAAATATACAGAGTAAAAAAATAATGCTAAAAATTCAATATCTTAGACTCTTAGATATGCAATCAGAAAAGAAAGGCGTGTTGGTGACAGCGGCAGTGTTGCGATAAGGTGGTGAGAGAAGTTCACCAATCTTTCGAGAGCTTCATCATAGATCTTGGGAGGTCTTCACCGCAAATATTTGGAGAGAGAGAGAATCGTAGATGTGTAAGAGAGGCCGCAGAACACCTATTTTGGAGACAATAGTTACATTTTACATCATTAGTGGCGTTGCACCAGCGTTTCCATTGTTGTAATGTTTTCAGGCGTAACTAATGTTGATATAGGTTTTTATCTGATTTTGTGACAATGCAATTATTGACATTCATTTTGTTAGCGAATTATTTTCTTGACAAAGAGAGAGTAAAAAATAATGGTAAAAGTTTTATCATCTTAGACTCTCAGAACGCGACCAGAAAAGAGAGACGTGGTGGCGGTGGCAGTACTCCTATTTTGGAGATAATAGTTATGTTTTACTTTAATTAGAGTAGATTTCGCAGATTTCTTTAAGAAAAAGTATATAAAAATACTCTGTATGTCATTTGTGAACTCTTCAAAATAATATAATAATTTCAAATAATTTTTTTGAATAGTTTTTATACCAATTAGTGTATTGTTTATCCAATTTTATAATCTCAATCTTTTAAGCGGAAGAATAAGATCCAAACACTAAGGTCATATTCTTTTCAACTTATTATTATTATTATTATTATTATTTATTAAATTTTTTTTTGGAATCAAATCCGATTAGGTCAGAAATAATTTTACATATAACTTCACTCTAATCAAATTTAAAATTATTTTAATCAAATTAAACCATTCAAATCCGATGAAGAAAATATGAGGTTAATGTGAAATAATTTGGGATGACTTTTTTATCATTACCCAAACATAGCTTCCATAATCTTTTTTTGTTTGTTTGTAAATTAGGATTGCACAGAATTGAGGGAGGGAGCTTAAAGCGACGTTCCGCACAAACGTTCCATATTCCCACGTCACCAAAACAAAACTCCACTCGGCGGCGGGACCCACAATCAAAGAGATGAGGACACAGCCCAAACGGCGCCGTTTATTCCCTCTCCCCCATATCACCGCCAGAGAGCTCACTCCCTCACCCCCTCAGGTGCTTTGGATTCTCAGCTCAGAGAAACCGAGTTTAGAGAGAGAAAGCGAAAGATTTTAGAGAGAGAACGTGAGAATGCCGAGCTCGCAATTCCTCTGTAAATCTCTCTTTTCACACTGTAATTCCTTCTTCTTCTTCTTCTTCTTTCCTTTTCTTTGAATATTTAAAAGATACTGAAAAAGGTGTGATCTTTTTCTTTCTTTTGTTGGGGGGGAATGGGTTTTATTGTAGAGGGAGATGTGTTTATGCCTTTATATGATGTATTACAGGAACTGGGTTGCAGTAATTGTGTTCTGGGGTTCGTCAAAGGATGGGGAAATCTCCCGCGAAATGGTTCAGATCTGTTCTTCTGGGGAAGAAAGGTGCCAAATCTGGCATTTCAAAGGTGAGAAATGGCTGCCTCTAGTTATTATCCCAAAAATAAAGAGTTCTACTTAACATGGTTTTCATTTGAATAAGTATAACTATTTTTTTTAAAATTTTGTTGGCTTGTTGTTCTACTAAGTTTAATCTTCTGCCCATAAAAAAATTCTTTCCAACAAATTGTTTTTTTGGGAGAGAGCCAGAGAGGGAGAATATGTAAATGTTAGACTGATTTCTTCTTGCTTCATGCTTACTCAATGGCTTGGAGGGCCCAATGTTATACTCATTCCGTCATTAAAAAAAGCAATTCTTCATGGGAGACTTATTCTTATCCCAAAAAAGGTTCATATTTATTTCTTTTTCTAAATTTTAATTATATCCCTTTTTTTAAATTAAAGAAAGTGTTTCATGTTATTAGTTTTCTAGGGTTGCTTAACCCCCTTTTTGGGACAGTTATTTGGCCCATTTTTTGCCAATAGAAAATGTTTGATCCGTTTTTACTTTATTTAACACACACACACACACACACGCACACGCACACACACACACACATAATTCCATTAATCTGTTTGACAAACAGCAGCATATTTTCTGCGTTCAATAAGTGTTCTCTGCTTAAATTGGAAATGTGTATTGTTAAAATTAATTCAACAAGAGACGGTCTTGAAAGCTGTGATGCCAAAACATATTGGTATCAGAGTATGGGACTATGCAGTATTGGGGTTATATCCACTAAGATCAGTGTAGCTATATAAGTGTACTTATTGCTTGTTAACTAACCACCTAAGTGACCAAAGTGTAGGAAGTAGGAACACATGTAGGACTATACAATGTCTCTTCTGAATTTGTTTAAAATTTAAAAACAATTAAAAGATGATAATTGCCTTAATAGGGGTCTTCATCTTTCACTGTCATTACCTTCTTTCTCTCTTCACAACCAATTGACCATTAGCTCCGCCACATCCGCCTGCTCACACAATTAGCTATGAGTTCTGCTCAAGTTCATAATGATTGATGGTGGTGTCTTACTAAAATGACACAAAGTATATAAGCAAATAGTCTGCACAAATGTCTTCCCTGATAAAGTAATTTGTTTCTAAACCACTCCTCACTAAAATGTTTTTCTCATAATAGATTATAGATAGGTAGCATGCAAACATATTATCTATATTTTGCTGGCGTCTTTGGGTTTTTAAAGATTTTGATTTGTGGTTCTTTATATTCTCATTGTTGCTAATAGAAATCCGCAAAGAACAAAGGACCATTAGTTTCTTCAAAGGAAACAGCATCCAACTTGTCAATGGACCTCCTGTCTTTGGTTCCGGAGACTCTTCCTGCTAGTGCTATACAATCTAAAGAGAATTCCAATTCTGAAAAAGGAGAAGCTGAAAAGTTAGTCAGTGATGAGGTGGTTAATCCTTCTATGAAGCAAAATGATATTGCAGGCAGTGCAAGTGAATCTACTGTTGATCTCCCTGGAGATCTTCAGAAGCATAGGCTTGAGCAAGCTGCAACAAAAGCACAAGCTGCTTACAGGGGTTATCTGGTAAGTCCTCTTTCAATGCTTTTATTGTTGTGAGAATGTTTTTAGAATATACATCATTGGTTAGTTGGACTGCTCGATGAGGATAGTTTGTTTCAATCACTTAAACTATGTTTGGTTCAAGGAATATGGGAGGGGAAAAAATATGCAAAACACTTTTTCATGTTTGGTTAGAGAGTTAAAGAAAAGAAAAGTGCAAGGGAAAGAAAACAATAAGCAAAAATAAGCTAAGAAGAGGGAAAAGATGGTTCCTTACATTTTGGTAAGGAAAATGAGAGAAATCATTGTGTTAAGTAACTGAACCAACCTTGTCATTGCAATATATGTAGTTATTGTTTTACTAGCATTTCATCCTCTATCAACTTCACCATCTACTATAATCTATGCTTGATACGTAGTATTTCATTTAAAGTCAAATGTTAAAGATCATTTGGTGCCTTTATCCTAAATGTCTAATTTCTTTTTTGAAGGCTCGGCAAGCATTTCAGACGCTCAAGGGCGTAATAAAACTTCAAGCAGCGATCCGTGGACATTTGGTCAGAAGACAAGCTGTTGCTACCTTATATTGTCTTCGGGGTGTTATTAAGATTCAAGCACTCGCAAGGGGTCAAATAGTTAGGCAATCTAAGGTCAAAAGCGAAATGCTCCAGAAGCAAGTATTGGGAAATCAGGTAACCTAGGATTGACTTTGGGTCAGCTTTATCCAACTGAGTGGTTTTACATTGTGTATCTAGCGTGTACTATAAAAACCTGTTAATGCAAGCACATCCCAAGAACAACAAGTTCTCTTTTCATGGGTTCAACTTTCCTTTTCCCCATGGTTCTAACTTTAAGCCCTACTTAAGATCGTCTCTTCTATTACTTCTCGTGTTCTTAAATAAATGCAACATCATGATTTTCACATTTTCCAATGCATAAAGTAAATTATTAATGTCTTCAATTATGTTTTAGTAAAATTATAAACAGTTGATATTACGAAAGTTTATATCAAGAAGAATATAACAAGATCCCACATGACTATATTTTTCTTTATGCATAAATAACAAAAGATAATCAAATGTGAGTGAGTGAAAAGTACAAAATCCTCCTCTGTTTCATTTAGTTAAGAACGGAGAAAATATAAGAAAATTGGATGGTTTACTCTTTGGTCTTGCCTAGCCTATCTGATGTGGTATTGATTTCTAATATGAATGACACCATTTGTGTTTCTGTTTGTGCCTTTTCCACTTTGCTGTGATTAAGACACCAGATTATTCCAAAACTAATGCATCTGTTCCAGCTGAGGAGCTACTGAAAAATGCTTTCACTAAAAAGGTATATCAGCGTACTCAACAGTCCTTACCCCTACTGTTCATCTTTCAATATGTGATTGTTCTAACCTTTTTTATGCTTTCTTCACCTGATTATCTTTTCTGCGAAACATACTCTCTACCTTTTATGTTTTATGCACCGCATAATGTTGCGATGTAAAAGTTAGGCGTACATGCAGGGCAACGGTTTTAAAAATTGTTCATGAATATATGACCTGTAAAAATACAGTTTTCAATGTTCTTGATGTTGAATATTGTAAATCACTCTGTCCCACTACTTTTTGGAAATGGGTTAGTTGCATGAAAATCAAGAGAAGTGGAATTGTGTGATTGTTGTTCAACTTATAGATAGTAATGGATGTGAGCTAATATAAAAAGTAGAACAGAGAATTACTATCTCCGCCCCATAAAAGAATCATATTTCTCAATTTTTGTTTTTTGTTCCATAAACAATCCTTTTTATATCAAAGTGTTTATGAATATTGGTATGTTAGGTGCTTTTGAAGTTGTACCTGATTAAATTTAAAAGTTGTACACTCGTCAAAGTGAGCTTTTTTATGTGACCGAGGGAGTATCAGATAGCGAGTACTTCCTTTTATTTGATTTGAAGAGGCTGATAGTTTTTGTTCCCATTTCAGCTACTTCGTTCGTCCCCCAGTTCGATGCCTCTACAGCTTCAATATGGTCCTGGGGAGCCTAACTCTTCCCATGAATGGTTAATGCGATGGACAATAGCGAAAATTTGGATTCCAGAATCTCAGCCTAAAGATACTTCTGGCTCGAATAAAAAACCCAAGATAAGGAAGGGATCAAATAATCTTATTTTGGACACTGGGAAGGATAAGAACAGCCCAAAGAAAATGCCACATCATCATTCAGCAAAATCTATTTCTGAGCACCAAGGAAATGAAATTGAGAAGATTAGACTTAATCTGAAGAAGATCTCCAAGCCTATAATGGAAAAATCTGCTCGGTCGGAGCCAAACACTGACAGATCAACCGAAAATAATCTGAGAAAGCAGTCAAGCACTGACAATAATTCATGTCATGAACTGGAGAAACCTTCTGGTGCAGAAACTCTTTTTCTGGAAGGGGTATCAACGGTGACAGCCCCTAGTGTTCCTGCTGATTTAAACTCTCTTCAGTCACAAATTGGTATGAACTGTTCAACGAATGAATCCGCAAAACATGATGATGTAGAAAAACTTCCAGAAAAGCTATCAGATCAAGCATTGGTTACAGAGTTGAATGACACTCCTGTTTCAAAAATATCACCCAACCCAATTGCTGAAACAAGTCATGAGGATATTTCAACAACGCCAGATGAAGTACTAATTTGCAATGGCAAGAAGAACGAAAATGGGAGTAGCAAGATTAAGCAGAAGAGAAGAGCTTCGTTGCCATTAAAGTATGATATGGATGGAGGGCATGGAGGTACTCCACCCACCCAAAGAAAGTTACCCAGCTACATGGCTCCTACCCAGTCTGCTAGGGCTAAGGTGAGGGAGCAGGCATCTCCCAGGTATGGGCAAGAAGCATTGGAGAGCATTGCCGTGACTAGACGTTATTCTATGCCATCTCTAACTACTGGAAAGATGAGTTCCTCTCCACGAGTGCAGAAACTGGTGGCCCAAGCAAGTGGCAAAGAAGGAGTTAAAATTGATAGATCTTTGTCAACATCTAGGGATGGTTCTGGTGAGTTTTTATATAACTCCTATATGAAAATGGATATTTCTACTTCGTGCGTAAATGCATCTAGATACCCTATTTGCAGGAAGCCGGTGCATGTTTTTTATTCTCCATGGCCCCTTTTTTTAAACCTTTTTTAACCGCTCTATTTTTTCATACAAAACTTTGGTAATTTTTATGTCTCACATTCATTCATCCATTTTTGTTACTTTTCAACATCATTATCAACCACACAATTCCACTTTTTTTTTGTTAAAATTTGCATGCCTCTACCTCAGTTTGCTACGGTTTGTAATAGTAAAGTTGGTTCATTAAATCATCATTTTCTATCATCATTTTCATTTTACTGACTCCAACTACTTGGGATTACTTAAGGTCCTAATAATAATATTGTTATTATTATTAGGACCTTAAGTAATCCCAAGTAGTTGGAGTCAGTAACATGAAATTCATAGTGCTAAAAACAGAGTAGATTTTAGAGCTTAGATTACTCAACTTTATGCAAATAGTATTGCCGTATTGGCAAAGATTTACACGTAATGCCCTTCTAGGCACGTTATTCTTGCAAATAGTCGTCATTGCCATCATCATCATCATCATCATCATCATCATCATCATCATTATCATCTTCAACTCAAACCTAACAAAACATATGGTTTAGTTCGATACCAACTATGTTCTTCCACGCAATGGCACACATTTCGTCATATAATGCTACAAGGAAATATAATGTATGTTATTGGTTTCTTATCTTTTTACCTCAGATAAGGCGATTCGAGCAGAGTGGAAAAGGTGATGTTGCAAAAGCACGGGAATAATTTTTTTTATCATCCCAAGTGTGTAATTGACTCGTAGAACAGATTGCGCGTTCAATGCTATTATCACTAGTCGTTTTGTTTATGGTAGGTTTATGTATCTTTAACCGGCTTTCGTCCGTCTGCTTTTGTTTCGTTTTTGTTTCCCCTGTAATGTATGCAGACTAGATTGCAGCTATTAGTTATCATCAAATTTTAGAATGCCAATCTTACATTTAACTAATTTTGTGCATGAAACTATGTGTATGTGTGAGACTAATCTTACATCCATGTTTTGTTGATCAATGTTATTTCTTACAAAATCTACCGTGGTATTGAAAGGTATTAACGTACATATCTTTCTAGTAAAGTTTTGTTAGAATTTCATAGTAACTTTTTTGGAATAAAATCTTTTTTTTGGATAAAATCTTTGACCTTTTATATCTTTAGACATAAACAAGTAAATTTCAGAGCATATTCAGGATACATTGTAAATTTTAATTGATTGATAGTCAAAATTTGTTCAATTTGGTTATAAAGTGGATGCATCTCTGTGGTTATAATTTGGTCAAAATTGTTTAGAAGTTGGTTTTAATTTATAAGTAAGTTGATAACATGTTTCTCTGTACTTATAAATTGATTTATAAATTAGAAAATATAAATAGGTCTTATTTCTTAATTTAAGCCATTTTTTGAAACTTTCTTTGTTAGAATTTTTACAAAATTGTTTTTGGTCATTTATGAAAATGTCTTATTTATATCTATCATTTAAATTATTTTAATTTCACAAAAGAATATTTAACTTATAAGCAACTTATAAGTTAAAATTATTTATCATGAGTAAACTAATGAACACTAACACAGAAAAACTT
Source organism: Cuscuta australis (assembly GCA_003260385.1). Classification (NCBI taxonomy): domain Eukaryota; kingdom Viridiplantae; phylum Streptophyta; class Magnoliopsida; order Solanales; family Convolvulaceae; genus Cuscuta; species Cuscuta australis. The sequence continues at coordinate 2,492,507 of NQVE01000195.1, forward strand.
CCCAAAAAATTAAATTGGACAAATATTTTGTGATGTGAAAAATATAATCTATACTATATTTAAAGAAAGATGAATTTTTTCCCGCCAATACGTAAGAGTAATATATGGAAATGTCGTGCGTTTTACTCATTATATGTGTGTGAAACAATTAAATTTAGTAAGCGTTGAGTAATACTCTGTAATTAGTGGTAAAGGGAATATGTTAAGGAAAACTTTGTATGAGCATTAAAAATTGGAAATGTCGTAGAAGTATTAACTAATACGTAGTAATTAATTAATAATTAATGGTACTGGGGAATTTCATATGAGCATTAAAAATGTTTCTATTTTTATTTAAAAAACATCAATATGTTTTTTAATAACAATGAAACAGTAAAGTATAAAGGGGAATATTTTTCCATTTTTATTTAAATGTTATGCCAATTAGTGGTAAGTGATAAATGGGAATATGTTTAAAAACTGAATTCAGTGATCACCCAAATAAATACTCCGTATATTTAAAAACTCTAATTTTGGATTAAAAATATTAATCCTTGTCGTGTTTGAGCACATATGTTATAAATTCAGATATTTACTATTATTCTAAATTAATTATATATAAATAACTCTTTTAAATCGTTGTTACAAGAAATTAAAGGTAATATATTACTATAAATTTGGATATATAATGTTCCATAAATTTAAAAGTTAATTTTTAATTTATACGATCTTCTTCGCTCTAACTTCATCTGAGATCTCTTTCATCCGCCTGTTAAGTAATCAATTCAACCAAAAAGCTCAAACTTGTAGTTGTGTACGATTGTTATATACTCTAACACTCCCTCTAACACTCCCTCAGGTGTATCCACTTTAAATCTTAAATTTTTTTAAACTCGTGGGGGTGTGTTTGGGACTCCTTGACCTCAACCAAAAGCTTTAACACCGCCTCCTTCTTCTTCGTTCGACCTCTCACCTCTTCTCTCCAGGTATATACAGCTCCTCTATTCTCTCTCCTCCTTTGGCTTCTTCTCTCTTTTCTCTTTCGTATTCTTGATTTTTAACCTAAACTTTCTATTACAGATTTGTTTTTGTTGATTTTATTTCAGAAATTAAGAATTTTATTTCAATAATCTTATAATTTGTATTTGTTGTCCATTTCATAATCACGATCTGTAGAATATAAGGTTTTTTTTTAAAAAAAAAAAAGAAATTTTGAATTCTTTATGAATTTCTTTTGTTTTTCTTCCATTGATCTTGAAATTGAATATTTTACTTTGAATGAGGTGTGGGTATGTGGTTGTTCTCTGAGTTCTTTTCTGCGCCTGCAAATTTTGCTATGGTCCTCTTAGGTTAGGCATTTTCATTTTCTAGTTCTTTGCTCAAGATATTTATTTTGCCGGAAAATGAACCAGACAGAAGTAGCCTATTTTCAGACTTTCAGCCAAACACAAGAAAAGGAAAATGATTTCTGGAACATAACCCATTTTTTCCAGAAGCCACTTTCCTGGTTTCCCCCCCTAGTTAGACAGCCGAGGCGTGTGGAGTGTCCAAGTGTTTCTGCGTCTTGAGTGTTTATTTCTTCCCAGATTTGGCGTGTCCTTGCTTTTGAGAGGAAGAAATAAATGGATACAAAGGCCGGAGCTTCAAGTTCGGAGGTAGAAGTGAACTGGAAAGATCAACAGAATATCAACGAATTCAGCAGACTGAACAATCGTTTCCATGAGCTAGAAGATGAAATCAAAGTTGCTAAGGTAATGATTTTATGTGTTCTGTGATTTAGTTTACGAGTCACTCCTTTTTTTTTCTCGGTAGGGGTTATCGATTGATCGGTAGGAATTTTAATACTCCGTATCAATTAATGAAAAAAGTAAAGACAAATCTCATACGGAGTATCTATCACGTATCTGCTGAAGTGTCAAAATCTTGATGCAAAGTGCATCTTTTGCTAGAATTCAAGTTTCCGGTCGAAGCCCTAATTACTTTTTCTAACGCATGCCCGACTTGTTTCGAAAGCCCTAATCAAGCAATTCCAATTGTTGGCACAGGCAGTGTTCTCTATCAGCTCCTGAATTCTCATTATAGCTATGTGCTGTCTAACTCTTGCACTGTAAATGCATAACATTCCTTTGATGTGTGTTCTAATTGCTACTAATGACAATTTACTTATAATAAACAAGGGGAATAACATATAGCACTAGGAAATTTAAATGGTTAGGCATCTATATAGCATTAATGGATTGAACATGAAGAAAACAATGTCTAAAAATAGTTCTCTTCTGTACTCAAAAACATATTACCCCTCAGTCGAGATTTAGTTGTCCACTTTCTTGTTTTTGTTTGTCCGGAATTAGTTGTCTACTTTCAGAATTCAATAAAGAAATTATGGTGATTTGTCTAAAATATCCTAGAAATAGAGTATGAGTATTATTGACATGAATGATCAACAAATTTATCTGACATTTTAAACTCATTTTTAAAAAAAGTTTTTTTTATTGAAAGTGGACAACTAAATCCAAAAGGAGGGAGCATTGTTTTTTTTTAAATTAATAACCCGTATAATGTTAACCTCGAACTGTCTAAATGATTCTTCAAGATTTCAAACCAGCAATTCCATGGCTTATAATTAACCATATTGTGAATTTTTGGATTAAAGCTTGGTAGGGGTTGTTGTTTTGCTCTTCACATCCTGTTTTCATCGTACTCTATATTATTTATAGTTTTCATTATGCTATGTTTTCATTATAGTTTTCCACCATCTCCGGTGAAGCCAAAAATCCTCTATCTTTTGGCTCTAGGGTGTGATGGAATAAAACACTGTCTGCACTATTTCTATTAATGTAATACTCTGTAGCAGTTAGTCGATCGATGAAACTTTCGGCGCTGAGCCGGGGGTCTCTTTGGAAAACTTTCCTGTAGGGTAAGGTCTGCGTACACACACCCTTCCCAGACCCTACTCTTGTGGAATTCAATTGGGTTGTTGTATTTAGCTATGTTCAATTTTCTTATTTTTGGGTACCCGAGAACACACAAGATTTATAATACCAGGCTCTTTGGGATCGCCTGTGCGAGTACACGTACACAACAATATTGTTCATCCTCTGTTTGTGTTCTGTAATCACTACTAAAGAACCTTCGGCACAGTCCGACAAGGTACTATATTCTGTCCTCTTAGCTCTGGTATGACTTGAATTGGATATTTAGCATGGGAAAAAAGCATTGAGACCCCTTCTCTGCCCTAAACTCAAGACTCGTGCTCTTGAAAGAGCACCTTAATGTGCCTTTTGCCTTTCACAACATTGGTCTGCCCTTGACTCTGATTCTCTCACCCATACCTAGAGAGATCAATGATCTTCAATTTATTTCTCAAGAAATATACACTGCATTTTTTATCATGTCAATAATGTTCTACTAGGTTATTGTCACCATCCCGAGACCTACTTTTTGTGGGATTTTACTGGGTTTATTGGTGGTGGTGGTGGTGGTGGTGTGTTTAGGGTGGTCTGACTCTATGGTCACAATTAATGGCAGGAAACAACTGAGAATCTTGAAGATGCGGGCAACGAGTTAATTCTCTCAGATGAGGAGGTAGTGCGCTTCTTGATAGGAGAGGTTTTTGCACACGTGCCAAGGGAAGACGTAGAGAGCAAGATAGAGGACATGAAAGAGGAAACTGGCAAGAAACTGGAGAAACTACTGAAAGAGAAAGCGGCTGTGGCTGCTAAGATGACTGAGCTGAAAAAGATTTTGTATGCCAAGTTCAAAGATTCCATCAATCTTGAAGAGGATTGACAAAAGAAAAAGGTATTGCACTCTCTGTAAGTCCTCCACAGTGTCTTCGGAATGGCGAATTGCAGTTTTTTTTGCGCATTTTGCGTCTTGCTGCTTGATTTTTAGATTTGATTTGTAGTATTTGGATTCGGCCTGTGAAATTTGAGCACTCCCTTTTATCTGGATTTGTCTATTGTTAGAAGAAGTTGTACGTCCCATGTCTTGACAAATTGTAACGGGTTTCGGAGGAGAAGTGGCCATTGGAACGAGTGTTCTAAAAACACACTTCAGTTTTTTTGACATTGGTTATGGATGTTATAATGACATTGAGTGTATTTGAGGGTTCTTGCCCCTCAAATCGAACAATACTTTGTTTGATCTCCAATTGATTCTTACCCCTCCTAACTGTCGATAAATCTTCACTCCTAAGTCCTAACTCGCCTCCTGCATCCCAACTCGCTTCCTTTGACGGCAATTCACTCTCAAAATGTTACAGTAAATTGGCATCCAAATGAGGAGTGCTAGGGGCATCCCAACATTTTGACACCAAATACACACCATGGCTAATACAGACACACGGGCATTTAATGTTTGTGCGCACACATATATTAAGTATTTTTGCGTGTCCGTGTTAGCCTTGGTGTGCATTTGATGTTAAACGCTTGGGCTCCCCTATCATTTTCGCATTCGAATTGGCCTGGGGGATGGGGTGCATGGGATGAGCTAGGCGTTTACAGGAAGAGTTAGGGGGGTAAGAATCACTTCGGAATCAAATGTAGTCTCATATGGCTTTCAAATGAGCAAATGTGGTATTATGATATCAAAAGAATCGGCCGGTTAAAAATAACAAGTGGGAAGCCTGATTTCATATTTCGTTAATGATGTGCATATTGCTACTCCAAATTTATAGAGAATCCGGTTGATATTTTGAGATTGGTTTTTTAAAAATCATATTTATTTTTTTAATTTTTTGAAAAAATAATTAGATGTAAGATGTTTCAAAATATGTTTTGATATCTTTTTGTATTTTTTTTATTTTTAAAACAATTTCATAACTTGACATTTATCTGGAGAAGCCAAAGAAGTCGAACCCATTTATTTTACACTACGATTCCCATGACATTGGAAATCAATGTAACGGAATGACTCAGGGTCCCTAAGTTCATACCCCCCTAACCCTCTCTAACCCCCTCCCACCCCGATCCAACCCGAACACACTCCCCTCCCCCGTCAATTGCACCCCACAGGATGTTGTTGACTTTGGAGTTAAAATTTGACTCCAAAGTTAACTTATATCTTGTGAGGTGTAATTAACGGGGCAAGGGGTAAGTTCGGGTCAAGTCAGGGTAGATGGATTTACCGGGGGTTAGGAGATTTTAAAAGAGAAATGATAGGTTTACAAATAAAATAGTTACAAACTTCTCATTTGTGAAATTTGATAAAGCAATAAAAGTCTTAAATAATTTTTAAAACGACTTTAAATCACAAATTGTAAATTTGTAAAGATTGTAATCATTTTGTTTCTAAACCTAATACTCTCATTAAAAGTGGCACTCCATCTCTATGCCTCTATTAATGTTCCCTCTCCGAAAAGGCAATTTTAATAGTACAAGTATTGTAAATTTAGAAATAATTTATGCAATGGGTATAGATTTCATAATTAGACATATAAAAAGGCATTTTGTTGCCAAATTAAAAATGTTTACACAGACCCTGTTCTTTTGGATTAAAAAATTTAATTTTTCCAACTTCTAGTTTCTTTTAACTACCACTTAAAAAAAGGTATATGACGATTATACAATAATAATATACCTATATTCAAATTTATGATATATCACCTCAAACACGGATAATGATGAATTTTTTATATCCAGAATTAGACTTTTCTTACATATTTATTCAAGTGATCATTTAATTGAGTTATTTTTTTAACACTTAAATTCTTCTAACATTTTCAAACTCTTTTCAGTTTTTTCAACTCCTAGTTTCTTCTAACTCCTTCCAGTTTTTTCCTACTTCTTCTAGTTTTTGTAAATTCCTTTTAGTTTCTTCTAACATCCAACTCTGAAATTTTAACTCAAAAGAATAAGACCTAAAAAGTGTTATAATAAGGAAAAAAACTAAAGTAGGAATTAAACATTAAAAATATACTCCGTACTAAAATAGGAGTTCCATATTTTTTTTCTCAAAATAAGAGTTAAAATACATTTACATTATTAATCATGACCATGTACATTACCAAAAAAGTAAAGTAAATGCACATGTACGACGCTACATTACCACAGTGTGAACTCTTATTTAGAGAATAAAAATATGAAAATCTTATTTTAGTACTTTGTCTATATTTTTCCTATTTAGGTTTATAATATAACGTAAACTTTGAGTCGCATGTAATGACGCCATTATGGAGCTAAAAGATAGGGGTGTAAACGAATCGAAGCGAATATCAAGATATTTGAGTTTGTTTTGTTTAATTTTTTCGAATACGAATCTGAATCCGAATATGAGACGAATTAAACATAAGATTTGAATTTGTATTTGATTAATATTCAAATACTTAACGAATCATAAACAAATATTTTAATAATTATACTCCGTAATTTATATGATGAACCAACATAGATTTTGAATACTTTAACTTACGATACTTTTTATACTATATCTAAAAACATTAATATATTTTCATTTTACACATTATATTTTATAAAATATACTCCCTCCGTCCCAAAAAGTTTGTTACGTTTAGAAAAAACTGCGTCCCGTAAAGTCCGTTACATTTCTATTAAAAAACCACTTTTACCCCTTACTTTTTAATACCCTGCCTATCACATTATACATTTTTCCTAGTAATCTACCCATCACATCCTACTTTTTTACCCATCACATCAAGGGCATTTTTGGAAAGTCAATACTAAAATATTCATCCCTTAATTTCCCAAAAAGTCAAACCGTCCCATTCGAATATCACCAGAATCAAATAAACTCCTATTTGTATTTGTATTTATTTGATATTCGAATCAAAACTAGTATTTGAATTTGAATAATGCGAATTCAAATCATTATATTCAAATACAAATCATGAATGAAATTAAAAATATTTGATTTGTTTACCTCCCAACTAAAAGATCCTGCATAACCTTTATTATGCCATATTTGACTCTTATAATATAAAAAAAGGAGCAAAGGATGATTCCCTAAACTTAGTTCATTCTTCATCGTTAACAATAAAATTAATAAGTTCTTTGGTGTGGTTTTGATAACATCGGCTAGATTCTTTTGACATTAGTTGTTAATGTCATAATATGACATTGGTCTATTTGAAACTTTTACGATGCTCTGTTTGACTTGAAAATGGTGTGTGAGACATGGGGTGCAGGGAGCAAGCTAGGGGGTGTGTGACCTAGAAACCATTTCTAAATCGAGCGGAGCACTATAAGAGCTCAAATGGATCCAATGTCATAATGTGACATTGATATCCAACGTCAAAAGGTGTGATAATTTCATTAATTCATTTCCTAAAACCGGTAAGTGAACAATTAAATTTAGACGCGCTATAAAGGAAAACTTCCCATAATAAAAGTTCAACACCCTTTAACTCTGCAAGTCTCATTGGAGGTGGGATGGAAGGAGTACCATTTAGTAAAATAAAAAAAATAGAAAAACACTTGAAAAAGGTATACAAGTCCCTACAAACTGTCACAGATTTTCTAAGATCATAAATAGCCCTCAACAAAAGGTTGTAGTAACCAAGGATCCAAGGTAAGAATTCGACATTTCGACTCAAACCAACCCTCCGAAAATGGCTACTGAGGTTAAACAGACTCACCATTTCACCGTTACCCTTATTCTTCAGAACGCCGGTATGGCATGTACCTGTGGTCCTTTGCAGAATTTTTTCGTCTCTTCTTCTCGATAAAAGACTCAAGCTTCCCGGATTCCTGGTAAATCAAAGCAAGATTGCTTTCATTTGGGATTAAGACTCGGATATTTTTAACTTTTACTCCCTCTGTCCCCCTATTTAATCTTTCGGGTTGCGGTGTTGGAGTGAAGTTATTTTTAATTCAATTTATTTAAATATTGATGCGAAGTTTTTAAAAAAATATATACTTAATAACTACTATCAAAAGTTCTACAAAACAAGAAATGGCATCACTCTAGCATAGCAGTTCATAAAATGAGTAGGTACCTTGAGTTCCTTGTATTTCTCTTTAACTTTGAGCTTTCGTATTTCCGCTGCAAGCAAAAAAGCCAATCAAGTTGGGAATTTGTCAATATCACAAAATAAGAGTCAAGATTAAATTTCCCATCACGTTCACATAAATTTTCATTTATTCCTCTCTAGATATAGATTTTCATGGTTGCTTTAGAGCCAGTGACGAATGAAAAAAACAGTGTTTCAGATCACATACATTTTTTAAGATAAAATGGTTGCTTCCCTTGTTTTGCCGCCTCTCTCTGTTTTTTCTTGTGTTCAGACAGAATCTCTTTTTCTGTATTTCTTGTTGAAGCAGATTTCAATTGCTTATTCTGGCGTGCAAGAAGTCAAAATGATAAATAGAGTATATTAAAATATATATATTACTCCGTATGTAGATTCAAGAAACTTTCTTAGCAGATAAAAGTCACAAAACAATAACGCATCCACTTACAATCCAAGCTATACGACTACTTAGTTCATCAATGACCTTTGGGTCATTGGTTTTCGTCATCTGCTTCTTTAGATCCTATAAGAAAACGAGCAATTAAATGGAAGAAAATATTACACAAAATTGCAAGGAAGTCAAGAACGAGTTCGAATAACACGAGTAACACAAGAACATGCCTCTCTTTCAGCTGGAAGATCATTTTCATAAAGAAACTTGTATCTCTTCTTAAATCTGCAAAGTGTAAAACAAGAGTCACATAAAATGGAAGTGTTTTGTGATCCTAACAAAACAATCGTTTCATATCTACGACAACTAGCATGTTCAAAGGAACTACCCATTGCGAAAATACCTTTAAGAGAAATCTAATATCACAACTTTGGGGAATTAAGGACAAGTAAACTAAAAGAATGCAAAACTGAGAGTATTTCAAAGCCTACCCTTCCTCATCAAGATTTCCACACAATGTTTCAAAGCGAGGGTCACGAACAACCTGAACATAAAAAATTTTTCTATGTGAGACTATTTTAAATGTATACAACTATACACACATTTAAAAGGCTTCAGCATATTTGCTGGAGCACCCCATCTCAAGTTGTCTGACACAGCAATACCCCAACAGAACTCATATTAAAAAAAGTGAAAAAGGTATATGTTGTGCCAATATGATATTGGTAAATAATTCTTGCAATCTGAACATGTTGACCAACCAACCATAAGGATCATACGTGACCTCCAATTAATACCCACATAAAATGGACACAAAAAAGCCCAACCTTTTTAGACACTTGAACAACTTCTCTAAACCGACCAACTGGCTTCTTGCTACTCATCTCCATTGGCCTTGACAAATTTTAAAACTAACAAATCAATGAGACAACCAAATATGCCAAACCCAACACAAAGAACTTTGCATGTGTGTTTAGGCAACCTGTTTTTGTTACGCCGGCCACTCTTTTCCTCCGTTGGGGGTCTCATATACAGGACCTCTGATCCATCTGAGCGGGCCTTCTGTAGTTCCTCAAATGTAACTTCTGCAAGCTCTCTCTCAATCTCTTTTTCTAGTTCTTCCTGCTCATTAATTCAAACTCTCATGAGTCTTGAATCAACATTACAACTTACATATGCATAAACAGGAGAACTTTGTAAACAGAGACCACATTCTTACATATTCTGAGGATAATTCTCGATCTTGATCATCACTGTCTCCATTGTCTAATTTAATTTTGCTTGACTTTGCAATCCTTATTTCTGGTTCCTTCTTCATTCTATCACCTTAAACTATCTTCCAACAATTAGCATTAAAAGATTCAACCTGAGAAAAACTGAAATCAATATACTACCCTAACTAATGGCCAGACTAGCAAACATAGTCCAATGTTCAAACACTCAAAAGCAACGAAGACAACAACCTAGTATAATCACGCAAAAGTAAGGTCTGAGGAGGGTGTGCGTATGCAGACCTTACCCCTACTCGAAAGTAGAGAAGCTGTTTCCAAGAGACTCCCATCTCAAGCAACACAGAAAGCATAGAGCTCACACAAAGAAAATAAGCAATGGGTAAAATCAAAAGCATAGCCAAGGAAAAGTCCATGAACCTAAGAGTGAAGGAAAAAACAGCAGATTATTTATTTTTGGGTAAAAAAAATAGCAGATTAATTATTTAAAAAAACCCAGAAGCAAGTTGTAAAATCAAAAGCAGAGCCAGGAAATCCATGCACACATAATACCAAACGGAAAACAAAAAAAGGCTGAGATAATAAGCAAAAAAAGCTAGAGAGAAAACGCACAAAGAGTCGCACAGCAGGGAGGAATTCGGAAGAGCTTGGGCCTCCCTCCAGCTGAATGAAGATGGTGAGAAGGAATAAAGGTCTAGGGTTATCAGGTAATATACCTAAATTTTAATTATTTTTTTAAAGAATTTAAATTTAATCAATTGAAAGGACTAGTTTGACCTTTATCTGAAAATTTGGGGAAAAAATGGAATTCTAACCCCTATGAGCAAATAGATGGAATGAGCAACTCACTGACATCTACGAACACAATGAAATTTTTCTAAATACTCCGTATATGATTGGTTTAATTCCAGTCATTCTCTTCTCCATGTCTACACCTATCCTCATTAGTGAAATCTTGTGTTTCTTAAAATTTTGAAAGCTATTTACAGAGTCCAAGTGGCGTCTATCACTTAAATAAACATCTATTTTTTTAATAAAAAAATAAAACAAAACTAGTTTGTATATGATTAAGTCCATGTTTGATTAAGTGATAGATGTTTATACCGCATAGACGCCACATGGACCCCGACCTCGGCATCGGGGCAAGTCACGGAAAACACGTGGTTTGTAGGATGCGGTCAGCAAACTAGATAACCCTCCCCCACTAACCTTAGGGCTTCGTTGAAATCAACATCTTGGAGTCGGTAGGCCATATTGGTGATCGGGCCAGTCTCCAATATCTTAACAGGTAAAGGTTTAGGTTTATGACCATGTTTGGCCTTCGGTTTTAGAACGACGGGAAGGCTTGGTTTTGCGAGAGGGGACCCTCGAAGATGAAGCCACGGTGACCCCTGTGTGGAGAGGCATCGCGCTCATGATTGACGACCAGCCCGCCGCAAACCCTAACCCATCGGGTCGGAGAAGCGGGTCCACCATATAGATCTCCGCAAAACTCTCCGCCGCTGAATCACGGATAGGAGCGTCAGACGGGGATTCTTGGGAAGACATAGACACAGAAAAAAAAGAACGAAGAACTGACCTTTCTTTATCGGAGACGATGAAGCTGAATGGACTCGGGCAATGGTAAACAATCAGAGCAATCACAAGGAAATGGTGAATAACGAAAAATTGGGGAAATTTGACTTATATAGTGAAGGATCAGACCCGACTTGGAGTCTGGATCGCATCTAGTGGGATGACATGGCGAAATCTGGACCATTTTAATACAAAATGCCACAAACATTTATCGAGGAACAACAGTTAGAGGGAAAGAACGGTACACGTCCCGAAAACAATCATCATGATTTGAAATTCAAGTCAAGCAGTGGGGGACTCCTATAATTAGCCAAGAATTTTTAAAACTTCAACTTCAGAAAATTTTGTACTTCCATACAGCCTCGACACACTTGGTCTAGGAAGTTGGGGACTCATGATGGATACCCTAGACCGGGGATATCCAGCCAAATAGAATAAGCGGCCCAACAAGGCCCATCTAATCGAATGATCCGGACGCGCTCGGAAAAGGGACCTCGCTCGGCTAAGCAAGACTTGAAAGGAAACCAAGGCCTCAAGGTGACAACCGTACTCGGATGTGTATCTTTGCTAAGCTCGGATACATCTACTCGGACCCGGAATGGACCGGGTCGGACCCTCCACGGCTTGCCTCCAACAACTGAGCATGCGCACTCGGCCTTTACCGCCAGCTATGCTCTATGGGCCCACTACGGTGTGGGAGTCTTTATGCCTTGTCTAACCAACGGGCCCAAGATTGGACACCCGGATACGCTTGTCAGTATGATTGGTTGTAGCCATCCTATTGTCTGTATGTTAGTTGTAGCCACCCTAGTTTGTAATATGATGTTGCTTGCGCCTTCAATCGAAAGGCTTGATCTCAATGGGTCCGGCCTTCAAATTTGGAAAATATCAAAACCTTTATTTTCAGGGTTTTTGATATTGGAAATATCAAAATCAAAATCTTTTAGTAAATATCACCAAACATATTTAAAATAAAGATTGGATAGGGAAAGATATAAAGATTCATATCCAGGGCCGGTCCTGAGGATTCATCGGCATGGGCCGAAACAGAAAAAAGCCCTAAAAGTTTTATCCTTAATGGTCTAACAAATTAACATATGTTAACTAATTATATTTAAATTATAATTAACGCAATATTATTAGAAGAAAAAAATAAATGACAAAATTATAGTATTATAATTACATACCGTAAAAGCTAGCCGAGGATTCGAATGAAATATATATTATTTCTAAAGATATTTTTGCGCTTCATCCATTTATGTACATGATTTAATGACTAGTATAACACATTTGGGTATCACTAAGAAACCCTCTGTGACGAAACATTGCAACTACGCGAGTGAAAGCATCTTAACTCATTGAAATTGCAGAACATTTTATATGCAATCTTAATTCATTTAGTAAACCTTGATCCCTGTTATATCATCATGAATGGGTCATTGGCCTTCCAATATTCATATCAAATCGTCAATTTTTCAGTTTTTATTTTTTTTTAATTTTCAGTTTTTTATATACAAATATATAATAAATTTAAATCAATTCATCCAAATCAAATAAATAACATATAGAACCATTAACTCACTCTATTTCATAGAAATTAACAAGAATTTCAAATTAAAAATTAATAATTAACCCTAGATTTTAAATCTAAAGAATAAAACAATGAAAAAAATTAAGAAATAATTATGGAAATACGGAATACCTGGAGGCTGGAGCTTGAGGGTCGGCGTCCGGCGGTGCGTCTGGCCGCGGCGGCGTATCTGAGTTCCGTCAGCTCCGTACTCCCGTCGTCCCTGCCTTCCGGTTCTTTCGTGCGTCTCTCACTCTCCCGTAACTAAGGGGTATAAGAGTAGAAGATGGATTGGGCCTGGGCTTCTTATACATATATATATAATATTTAAAAATAATTGGGCCCCTTAATTTTTTGGGCCCGGCCCGGACGGCCCTGTTCATACTAGGTACCTTTTTTGGTCCCCAAAGTCCAAAGGGGCCATAAAAAATGAATCCAAAACAGGGGTGGGTGAAGGAAGAACCCTTTGATAAATAATGATAGAGCAATTCTCCATATTTTACCAAAGGTGTACCCCATTTTTTCTCCCACGCCATTCTCCATTACCCATTTTTATTTCATTTTTATTTATTTAATATTTTTTAATTTCTTGCTCATTTTTTGTGGTAATAGGAGTGAGGGACAAATGGAGTACACCAAATGGAGTACACCTTTGGTGTACCCCTAGCATTTTTCATAATGACAACTCTTCCCTCACACTCAATACATAGGCATAGGGATGTAAACAAATCAAATATTTTAAATTCGATTCGCGATTTGTATTCGAATATGATGATTCGAATTCGCGTTATTCAAATTCAAATTCAAATATTATTTTTGATTCGAATATTAATCAAATACAAATACAAATAGGGATATATTCGATTCGGATGATATTCGAATATTCGAATATATGTATATATACACAGACCATGTTTTCAACATCAAAAGTCAAGCAAAGTAATATAGTATAAAGTGTATTTAAAATACTAAGAATTCAATAAATTAACGTAACACGAAAATCTAAAGCATATGATTTTTAATAGTTATATTTTATAAAATATAATTTGTGTAAGATGCAGATGTATTAATGTTTTTATATACGGAATATAGTATAGTATAAAGAGTATCGTAAGTTAAATTACAAATTGATGTTGGTCCATCATATAAATTACATAGTATGATTATTCAAATATTCGTTTATGATTCGATAACTATTCGAATATTAATCAAATACTTATTCAAATCTTATTTTGAATTCGTCTCATATTCGGATTCGGATTCGTATTCGAAAAAATTAAACAAATACAAATTCAAATATATCGGTATTCGCTTCGATTCGGTTCGTTTACACCCCTACATAGGCACCGGTTTGTCGGTCATTTCCAAGGGGAGTGGGGGGGGGGGGGGGGGGGGCCATTCACCAAAGAAAAAGACGAAGCAATCAGTAAAAGTCGTAACCGTGAAAGCATTGACCAGCGCAAGCAAGCAAACGTGTTTTCTTTCTTTTCTTTTCTTTTCTTTAATTTCTTTTTTTCTTTTCTTTTCTTTATTTTTTTTAAAAAAATGTTTTCTTTCTTTTTCAAATTTCACTGTACCTTTCTCGGCTCTCTTTCCTCCCCATTTCTGCTCTAAATTCATTCTCTTTCCTCTGTTTTGCAGAAGGATTCTTTTCTGGGCTGTTGTGCTATTTTTATCATTACTATTATTTTTAATATTATTATTAATATTATTATCATTAATTCATTATTATTAGTAATTCTCTTGATGGGTAATTGTTGTGTTCACACTTCTGCCAAAGTTGATGCCACTTTCCGCTCTCAAACCCCTTCTGGTATCTCTATCTCTCTCTCTCTCTGAATTTATTCATTCATTCATTTGAAAGAAATGCTTGCTGTGTTGAGATTAACATTTTTATTTTTTTAAAAAAAACAAATTTTCACGTTTCTGAGGATTTTAGAGCAATTTATTGGGGTTGCTTAGGGAGAGTTCTTAGCTAAGAAACGGTTGCTTCCCTGGAAGCAACTCTTTTGATGAATTTAGCAACCCATAATATGAAAAAAATTAAATTGGTTTGGTCCAAAATTTATGAAAAAATAAAATTGGTCCGGTCCAAAATTTACATTGTATGTCGTATTTTATTTTTAAGAATACTTGTGCTTTAAAATTAATGTCAAATTTAGGCCACCCACGAGCTCCAGTTAGGCGTCAGATCAAATTTTTTAAAGTTAAGCAGCAAAATGTTATTTTGGGTCGAAACGTTGAAAACCAGCATAGTGTTGATCAAAGTGTTTTGTACCAAACATTCCCTTTGGGCATTGATGTGTGGGTAATAATATGTCTTCTATATAACAAATATTGATGTTTTGGTATGCCATTGATATATCATTTCTGTTTTTTCTTTCCTGTTTCTATACTAGCTTCCGAAGCATGGGGAGTCTCTACTAAGAAAACAAGAAACTCCTCATCTCTTCCTTCCTCCATAAGTATTCCATCAAATGGGAGAACCACACTGACCCCACACTCCGAAAACGAGATATTGTTCTCACCCAATGTCAAACCTTTCCAGTTCAATGAACTGAAGAATGCAACGAGGAACTTCAGACCCGACAGTCTTCTCGGGGAGGGAGGTTTCGGGTACGTATTTAAGGGATGGATAGACGAAAATACCCTTGCTGCAGCGAAGCCCGGATTTGGGATGGTCGTTGCTGTCAAGAGGTTGAAGCCCGAAGGCTTTCAAGGTCACAAGGAGTGGCTGGTATGAGTGGGTTGACAATTTTTTTCCCTCTTTTTTTCTCTCTTCCATTTTTGACCTTACTAGCAAGTGCATTGCAGACTGAAGTAAATTATCTTGGGCAACTTCATCATCCAAACCTAGTTAAACTTATTGGTTACTGCTACAAAGGCGACAACCGACTTTTGGTGTACGAGTTCTTGCCCAAAGGCAGCTTGGAGAACCATCTGTTTAGAAGTATGTTATTTATGCTGTTAACAATTTATACATAAACATTCTTTCAACTCTCTTGATTTTTTTTTGTGCTGGCTCATTTTCAATGGTTTATAGGGGGATCACAGCCATTGGATTGGGCTACAAGAATCAAAGTTGCAATTGGTGCTGCCCGAGGCCTCGCTTTCCTACATGACGCTAAAGAGCAAGTCATATATCGCGATTTTAAAGCTTCAAATATACTTTTAGATGCGGTAAGCTTTCAAAAGTTGAGCTCCTAAGTTATTTGTTGAAATGTAATATCCCTTCCCGGTCTTTATAGGTAGGGGTAAGGTTTATGTACATCTGACTTTCTCATAGCCTAGATGTGGGGCCGTACTAGATTGTTGTTGTAATAATATGAATGCTGGCTCATTCGTTCCTTGAAATGCAGGAATTCAATGCAAAGTTGTCTGATTTTGGTTTGGCAAAGGCGGGTCCCACTGGCGATCGCACTCATGTGTCGACTCGAGTAGTGGGTACGCATGGATATGCTGCTCCGGAGTATGTCGCAACAGGTAATTTTTTTCGCTTTTCTTTGCCATTATCAATGCCATGCTTCTTTATTGCCAAGTATGGATAAGGTCTGTGCACACACCCTCTCCAAACTCTACTTTCTTGGAATTTTACTACATCTATTGTTGTTCTAATCAATAGGTAGGTTGAGTGCAAAGAGCGATGTGTACAGCTTCGGAGTGGTTTTGCTTGAACTGTTGTCAGGGCGTAGCGCGGTAGACAAAACGAAGGTTGGGGTGGAGCAGGACCTCGTGGAGTGGGCCCAGCCGTATCTAGGGGACAAGAGGAAGGTGTTTCGTATGATGGACACGAAACTCGAAGGGCAATACCCTTTGAGAGGGGCCTACACGGCCGCCACCCTTGCAATGCATTGCTTATGCCTTGAGCCTAAGCTAAGGCCTAGCATGTCTGAGGTCTTAGCCGCGCTCGAGGAGCTTCAAGCTCCTAAGGGATCATCCAAACTCTCTAGACCTGATTATCTACGCCCTTCGGATCGTCGGGCGCCGAAGGTGGAGCCACCTAGGACAAGGTGAGGCAGAGAAAGAGAGAGAGACACTTTCATATGTAAATTTTTATTTATTGAGCTCGTCTCTCATTAGGCTGTTTTTGTTTTTTGTTTTTTTATGTCTTTGCTTTTTGATTCATAGTGTATATGTTGATAGCTTGTTTATCAGAATGCTGTGTGTTTGTTAAAGCTTGAACAATTTTGTTTGGTTTGGTTTAATATATTTTGAGGATATACGAGTGTTGCATACTCTTCCGTACTAGAGTATTCGTTAAATTTGATTTTTTTCAAGTAACAAAATTTTCTTGTAGATAATTCTAATTAAATTATGTTTATACTAATATTCAATATAAATTTTATTTACGTAGTTGATTTAACAATTTGAAGGGCGATGAAGATCTCCAATCTCCATAAAAAAAGGTATTTTGAGCCAATAAAAAACGGCAGAGTCAATTTTGAGCTAATTGGTTTGCAACTTTGGGATATTACATTAAAGACCAAAAATACTCCCTATTATTTAAGTACAAATGAAGTTATTAACGATCAAAGTGTTGTTCTAGTTAATCACATTAGACTAGCTCAGACCCATTTTATCAAGCAGAAGCAAAGGAAGACAGAGCCCTCTAGCTGTGACCCATATATTCCTTCAACACAAGATTCACTTCTTGCATCACCCCGAGCCTCCCGAACCACCGCGCCAATATGGAAGAAGCTTCTTCCCCGAGCATAACGCCTCCCTTCTCCAAATCAATCACCAAGCCCAGTGCCTTGTTCAGGTCATTCTCCTTCTCAAACCCAGCCAAAATCAAAGCCACACATTTGTCGTTCGGTTCGATCCCAGCCATTCTCATGTTTTGAAAAGCAATATAAGCCTCGGAGATTTGACCCGCCACGAGATAGGCATTCACAACTAACCCACAGATCTTTGCGTCAGGGAGGATGCCGGCGAATTGAAGCGCGTCAAAAACACTCTGAGCTCCTTTACTGTCCCCAGCCATGGAGTAGGCTCTCAACAGTGATTTATAAACTTCTGGCCCTGCATAAATGTCTTGTTCCTCCATTGCAGAGAGTAATCCCTCTGCTTCATCAAGTTTTCCAGCTCTGATGTAAGCCATGATCATTGACCCGTACGATCTTCTGTCCAATGGGTGTCCGAGAAGAGTCAATTCTTGGAAGGTTTCTTCTGCCTGTCTATGGTTCTCAGCCTTGCTGTACATGTGAATTAACGCCGTGAGCAGGACCTGGTCAGCTATGAATCCTCTGCTTTTCATGCTCAAAAGCATATTTTCAGCTTCCCGGACAAGATTTTGCTTAGCGTAGCCGTGAATGATTTTGGTATAGTCGCGAAGATTGGCTTCATATGATTCCTCTACAAGGGCAAGTTCAGCCACCTATGAAATAAAGTATCAGTCTGCCACTCCATTCATTCAGCCATGACCCTTTGGAGTCTGGAAGCTAGAAATATAGTAAGAAATAAAAAAAATGCAAATCGCAAACTGTTATTCTTGGTTTTGTTCAGTGGAATAATGTGATGGAATAAATCAATGATGACTCACATGATAAAATGCAATTCAAGAACCTAAACAAATCTAAGGCAAATCTTCATACCTCATAATACAATGGACTATTCAGCCTATCCAATTCTTTCAGAACTGCCAGCCAATCAGCCCTTTTGGGCTTCATACTCTTCACCCATGCACCCAACAAAAGTGCCACACTTCCCTTTTCAGACGAATAACAAATAAGTTGTTTCATTAGCGCCTTACATCTATTGGTCATCTTCGGTGGCAGCTGAGATATAGCTTCTTTCTGTTCTTTTGTAATATCAGGCCCTATCTTAACCCATCGAAATATGGATTTTTCTTCACTCCCACTTGCAATCTCCCTCACGTTTTTTGCACAACCGATAGTTAATACCGGGCAAAAGTTGTATTCTTTAGAGTCCACATAAACTGGATTGTTCGGGATGGCAGTTTTCCATAATAGGACACAGTGCAGTCTCTCATAAAAATGGTTCAATGCAAACATTGAACAAGAAAACGAATAATGGGTAGTTGAAGCCATGTCCATCCAAGAAACATTTGATTCTAGGTTAGAAACAGCAGAGACACAAGAACTAGTTAGATGTTCATCATCACCATTAAGGCACACGAAACGGAAGAGGGTAATATTTTACAGCCAAAACCCTCGATTGTTTCATTGTAATCCATGGCTTATAACATGGATACCCATAGTTGTTTCCATTTCCATTTATGCAGAACGGTTTTCGATGATAATTCATTATCCATGGTTACGATTATCCTAATGACTTTGAAATAAATCAGTTCATGTTTATACTAGTGTATCTTCTTTTTTTATACTTATTTTCAATGATGTTAATTTCAATTTCGGTTTTGTTCAACACTTATCAGCTTAAGTTTAAATGAACTTCCAATTAACTTCAATGAAAAAGAACAAACCCTCTAATTAACCCCGGTTTCATGATGGGGAAAGTGATATTGTATGATATATATATATATATATATATATATATATATATATATATATATATATATATATATATATATATATATATATATATATATAAACGTATGCTAGGTGCATAATGGGAATTACCATCCCAAGTTATTGGTTTCTGATAATACACAATTTAATAGGAATTAATTGGGTTATGGCAAGAATTGTATTTTATAAACCACTGATTTAGTCCAAAGTCATGAGGAAAATCATAATCATGGATAATCATTGAAAACCAACCTACGGAAATGGAGATGGAAACAGATTTGGCCATCCCTGTTATAAATCATGGATAACAATGAAACAAAAAAGGGTTTTGCTTGTAAACAAATTTGGCCATCATCGGCGTTATAAGAAAAAATCTGTTAAAAATAAGGAACATACATACCTCTATGGATGCTTTGAGTGTCGATCTAGAGTGGAGAGGTCATTGGTCTGGAGTGCAGGGGCAGCGCCGCTAGTCTGTAGTCTGGCGGCGGTGTAGTCTGCCTGCTCCTGAGCTGATCCCCAAGAAGGAAATAAGAAATAGGAAGGAAAGAGAAATTAAGGAAATGAAGATTGGAAATTAAAAATAAAAATTACTGGCTCCTCCGTCTATAAATTATATTCTCATTCACTATTCATTTAATCAAATTTTAATCCCCTATTTTCATTGTCGATTTGATAAAATAATATAGTTATGTTATATCTAGTTTTATAGATTTTTTGATGTAGTTTTTAAATAAAATGTAATTTTTATTTTTAATTCAACATCATTTTTCATATAAAATGATTTGAAAATAATTTCAATCGAACATTGTAATGCGCAACGAGAATCTAATTGTTAGATGGAGGTAGTATATAAAAACTACAAAGTATCCGTGTAGGTAATCAAGGACATGATGATTCAAGAGCTGGAATGAGGAGGAAGAGATGTTGGTTGACTTGATTGAAGATTTGGAATTAATAACTACTCCCTCCGTTTCTTAAAACTCTTCATCTTTCATTTTTTTTGTTTTTCTTAAAACACTTCTCCTTTCTATTAAAAAACCACTTTTACCCCTACTTTTTCATACCTTTACCTATCACATCATACTTTTTCACTAACAACTAAACTATCACATCTTACTTTTACCCATCACATCAATGGCAAAATTGGAAAGTCAACTACAATTTAACACTTCCTTATTTTCCCTCAAAGTCAAAAGAGGAACTCTTTTGAGAAACGGAGGTAGTATTTCTGAATAACTTAGTACATTTTCGGGCATGAGTCTTTGTTTGAATAAATTAAACTTCCGCACCATTTGAATTTTTACTCCGATGATGGATTATTATTATGAGAAGTGTGTGGATGTTTTAACTGTTTTGAAAATTTTACATGTTTGGAAGCCAGATTGGTAGCAATTCGGCTTGTTAAGCCATGTATTTGGGTTAAGCGAATTGGGGTGTTACACGATTAATATGATGAACTAAACAATAAATGATTAAATGAATGATAAGTGTGTGATATTGAATAACTATAATTGCATCTTGTTTGCATGATATTATATGACTTGGTTATGAATTGAGATTCTATCTATGTATATGCTTAACACATTAAATATCCTCACTCAACTTTCTACTAAGTGTGTTGTATGTTTTATTTGTTACGCACAAGTATGATTGATGGTGGAGGTGGAATGTACCTAAAAACCAGCAAGACAAAGGAGATGTACAGATGTTAGTTTAAATGTGGATCAATTAAAAGGAAGTTCTAAATGAATGGATTTTTGGAAATGATCACACGATGACTTTTGTTTACTTTAGATTCCGCAATATTATGAAATCTTTGATAATGTTTTTGATAATGTTGTTTTAAATTAATGTTTTAAATGGGGAAAAAATATATTGTGTGTAGATACCAATTTAGTGACAAACTGACTTGCTAAACCCTTGTATTTGGGTTATGTGATTGGGGTGTTACATTTTGGTATCGAACCAAATATGTTTTAAAATCGGTTTTCAGACTATTGCAAGTGTTGTTTTTAAAGTGATAAGTACACTATTATTTTAATACTCCCTCCGTCCTATAATGATCTTCCCAGAGCACTATTCCAACTTCACGGGAATTTATATTTATTTGTGTTTTTTCATGGCCTATATGATAAAATAAAATATTCTTGTCACCACTTGTTTTGTTGAACTTTTGATGTAGTTTTTAAATATGTATGTTTTTTTTTATTTCTATACCAATATTTAAATAAAATAGATTGAAAAAACTTGGGATTTTTCTTCATTTTGCGAACCGAGAAGATCATTATAGGACGAAGGGAGTAATTGAAATAATGAGATCGATATGATTTGTGAATACTACATCCACATCCCTCAATCTTTTATATATAATATTTGAGAGTTAAACTCTCAGAATTGCGACATTTGACATGCTGACTGGATCTTTTTTTGACACTTCATCAGCCACGTCGTCAAAATCAACTTCCTCAATATTCCAAACGGGTTGGGCTTCTAGAATTGTGACATGTGGCGTGTTTATTAGACAACTTTTTTAACATATCAGCATGTCATGTTAGCAAGTAATGTTTAAAAAATAGTTAACAAAAAAACTTATTATGCGGAAATTAAATTTCATATTTGTTACACATAAATTTCTCCATGTAATCGCGTTTAAAAACTTTTATATTTTCATTCATTATTGGAAAATATTTAAATTAAATAGTATAGTTTGAAATTTGAAAAAAACCACCTATTCAAAAACTATAATCAAAACAAATAAATTTACTTTAAGAACGGATAGATTGGTAGGACTAAACGAAATTACATTTGATTTTTTTGCTTTGAATTATTAGTATTTGGAGATATTTTCTAATTATTTAAAAAAAGAAACAAATATATAAAAGGAAATGGATTTTTATGGGCACGCTTATTTAATAGAGCATTAATTTTATTCCGTATATATAAAAAATTCTAAAACAAATAAAAAGTATGTTCCATTTTAAAATTAGTATTTTCCATTTTAAAATTATTGTTTTCCATGTATAGCTTTGTAAAAATTTACATGTAACAAAAATTATCATTTCCATTTATAACTTTGTAAAATGATCAAGACTTGATAAGTGAGTATTTATGTGTAAGAAATTAAATATTAATTGGTGTTCCTAATCGAAATATTTATGGTATAATATTAATTGTTATAAATGTAATTACTTTTATATTTAATTCTTAAAAAATGTGCTAATTATTTTGACATCTATGTCAAAATAATATAAGTAAGTAGTATTCTTTCTTATTTATTCATTGAACCATCTACATCAATGTAACAAATATTAGTGGATAATAAAAAAAATATTTAAAGTTTTTAGATAAAAAATTATAATATTTATTTTATGATGCTTATTACAAATACAGAAGGGGAGTAATCATCATCGGCTATAAACTCGCATCATCGAACACGTTCGAGAAAGAATATACTTTGCAAACACGTTCCAGTACATATTTCCCAAAAAATAATCTATAATTTTCCAACCACGAAACAATTATACACACGCTTCATCGCGCTTTTAAGTGCATAAGAAACATAAGAGAATTGATCTATGTTTACAACTCATTCTACTAATTTCTTTGAATATGGTAATACAACTATTGTCTTTTTGTATAAATCATTATAAACAATGTAAGAAAATAGATATGGTGGACACACTCGATATATTATAAATTTAAATGTCAAGGTAGAAGGTTCATATGTTTAAGATACATTAGTGGAATCATTTTTAGATGATCCTGTATTTAGAGAAATAAAAATTAAAAATATGTTTATTAGATTATATATGTAACATGTAAATTGTGTAGAATGCTATATATATATATATATATATATATATATATATATATATATATATATATATATATATATATATATATATATATATATATATATATATATATATAAGACTGCATATATCATATTTTATTTTTCTTTCACATATAATCTATTTTGGGAATCTTGCATTTATGTGTGAATTTCGGGAAACTTTATTATGATATGAACTATGAAGAAAGAATCAAATGAATAAAGATTCAAAACAACTAAAGTTTTCAATTTATTGCATAAAAGAAAAAGTTTAATTGTCTCTTCTAAGGAAAACTATCTGATTTGCTCTATAATTTATTTTATGGTCTTGGTGTGAAGAGTTCTCATTACCATGAAAAACTTAAATAAATACAACTGTATGTTTTCATTAACATTTATAAATGGAAATATTGATACATCTCACAATAATGGTTGAGCAATAATGTACTCTCAGCGAACACATTTATCATCACATACCATGTTTAATGTCACAATATGGTGAAAGACCAAAATTTACACAATTGTATATTTATGGTATACAGAACGAGATATGAAAACAAATAACTCTTTTTAGGTATCTCGAATACTTTATTGAGTACACCATTTTAATAAAAATATTATTTACATTTGTTTGACAATATAATACACATGAAACATTATTAACATGCTAATAAAAACAAATTGTTCTATTTGTTTCGCACAATAGGGAGAATAATTCTTTGACTACTAATAAAATTAAAGTTTGGTCAAAGATTTGAAAAATATGGTAGATGAGCATAATGTTTTAACACAGATATTTAGAAGAACTAAAGACTTCATGGATAATGAGCCTACTTCTAATGTATCATTGAGCCTGTTGAGAAGTAAGACTTCATATATAATGAGCCTACTTCTAATGTATCATTGAGGTTGTTGACAAAGAAAACTAGAGACTCAAGAAATTATAATATCTCCACAATGCATGAATTTGGTGCTCTAATAGTTAAAGATCTTGATTCTTAACACAATCTATTTCTCAAGAATATAGTGAACTTTACTTATTCGAACTTATTGGAGAACATAAAAAACTATTATATTCTTTTTTTAAGATAGTGCACTATTGGCACCCGTGCTCGAGGTTGTTGAATGGTAAATGAATTTTTCTTATCCTTTATTCCATGAGGTGAAAAGTACAACTTAATTTCTTATTCTTCATGCCAACAAGTTTGGAATTAAAAAAGACATTTTTGAGTATATTTTCAATTTCTCAAATATTATTTATTCTACCTTGGTGTTTTTGTCCAATGATAAAAAATCGTGTTAGAAATATATTTACATGATCCAGAAAATATATTGCATTAAAAAAATTCAGAATAGACAAAAATTTCGTCGACCCCGTGCATCGCACGGGTGAAAATGCTAGTGTCTTTAAAAAGAATAAGTGGGAAGAAATACTCACTCATGATCCTTTTAAATTCAAAATAATTACTTCTTTAACAAAGTTGTGTTTTTTAAAACTACTTTTTTTTCCAGAATATTTGTCTGGCTTTAACTTATTTCAGTTAATTTTTTTTCAATTTTTAGCCTATAGTTAAATAAAATATATTTTGTATATTAAAAAGATAAAATAATTTTTTGAAAATATTTAATATAATAAATCTAATAAATTAATTTTTGTATCAATATTTAATAATATCTTTATTTAATTTGGGGTCAAAGTTTGCCAATTGTGATCAAAAAAATTTAAAAGTGGACTAATACTCCGTAATGGGGAGAGAAAAAAAAGTTTGCCAATTGGAGTAGTACTTTTGTTATAGTATTATTTGAGTGATGTATATTTATTTTTTTGGCACAATTTGAACATGAGCATGGTATTGTATCTAGAGATGAACACAGTGCCGGTTCTGAACCGGGGTTGGAGCCAGAAATTCTGTCGTCGTCACTAGGGCTAGTGGGGAGGGCGGGGGAATCGGTACTGTGACGACATGACATGGCAGTACCGGTTCCGGGGGGGCATGGAAGGTCGTCTGTGGATATCAAAAGTTTGAACTAGAAAAATTTAAAGAAACATAATTTCACTTTCAGCCCGACTGTTCAAGCTCCCAAGTCTCCCAAGTGAGACACTCAACAAGTAAGAACCTCTCCCTTGGTTTTTATTCCCACACATGAACACCCAAAACAAAGAGAGTGCATGGCTCCACACAGTTTAATAGACATATTAAACTTGATTTGTAACCTTCATGCACTAATGATAATAATAAACATTAGTCATTAGTGATGCATTAATGGCGCGTGGTTAATGATAGTCATTAAGACGTCTGTTACATTACGCTCTGTTTAAAATTTATCCTGAATAGTTGGAGATTGATGTGAGGTAACTCTCTGAAAATAGATTAGTTTTAAACATTGCATAAAAATAATACTTCCTCCGTCCCAGAAAACATGAGAGTTTTGATTTTGAAGAGAGATTTAAGGAGACTCTATTTTGGTATTGAATTTCCAAAAATATTCTTTGATGTGATGAGTAAAAGTATGATTTGATGGATAGATTATTAGTAAAAATGTATGATGTGATAGGTAGGGTATGAAAAAGTAAGAGATAAAAGTGACTTTTTAATACGGAATAGAAATGAGAAGTATTTTTAGGGATGGATGAAAAAAGAAAGGAGAAAGGTTTTCAGGGATAGAGGGAGTAGAAAATTTGTTCAATAAAAATATGCATGTGCATGCATCAACCATACCCTTCTATTTAACGAGTTAATTTTGAAAATCAGTTAACCATTTTTGGCAAAAATATATCAAAATATTTATTTATTTCTTTTTGAGAGAACATACGTTCATTAATTAATTAATAGTTATAATTGTTAGTTTACCTATCGATAATTATGTCCAAAATTAGTACATTTAATGCCTATTCAAATTGTTGCACTTTGGATATTACAACAAAATCTCTTCTGAATTTATATTTAAATAGATTTATATGATTCATTTATTAAAGAAATCATCCAAATTATGAGCAAAATATGACTCTTTATCTCCAAAATAAGAGTAAGATACTAAGATGTTTTCTATTCCAAAAAAAGGGGTTATTGTAATGTGACAATGGTGCATTATATTGTATATTAGTATTTTAAAGTATATTTAGGTATTTTATGTTGGCATTATTAACATTATATACATATCTTATGTTAGAGATAAAAATATGTTCTAATCCCCCTAACCCTAAGGTAAGCCCTCCACTCAACCCGAAGTGAACCAACCCTCATCCTCTTCTTTGTACCCTTTAACGAAGATCATATTTGAATTCTTTCTATATGTACGTGCCAATATTTGAAAGTTGAAATAATTATGAAATTTGAAATAGTGGAATTGAAATCTAAAATTTTAAAAGAATTATTGTTCCCAAACATTACCTTATACTCCCTCCGTCCCGTGAAACATGGGACATTTGCTTTTTAGGAAGGATTTAAGGGAGTGTATTTTGGTATTAAATTTCCAAAAATGTCCTTTGATGTGATGGGTAAAAGTATGATTTGATGGATAGATTATTAGTAAAAAGGTATGATGTGATAGTTAGGGTATGAAAAAGTAAAGGGGTAAAAGTGACTTTTTAATAGAAATGAGAAGTGTTTTGTGAGACGGATAAAAAAAGAAAGGGAAAATGTTTCCCGGGACGGAGGGAGTAGTTTTTAGATTTATACTCATTTAATGGACTTTAATACATGAAATCATGAGATGTATTGGTCCTTTTAAAAATAAAGAAATCTAAATATGTATCCATGGAAAATATAACCTACACCCAACGTTTCCATTTATTCATTTCTAACTATGGAAAGTTTTCTGCATATTAGGAAATAAGTTTATACGGAGCAATTATAATTCTAGTAAATGTTTTAATTACTTGGGCAAAATTTGTCTTATCCAACGAAATAACCAAAATAGGAACATGGCCGACACATACACTTCTCGACTATATAAAGGGCAATGGGCTTAGTGAGCTATTATCACACTTAATTACAATATTACCTTCACAAACAATCTTATAAAAATGAGGTTTGAATATAAACTTCCCTTGTTGGTTCTCTCACTCCTATTCTCACTTATTTCTTCCGAGCCCACAAATAGGGTTTTGAGGGACGACCAAGTAATGAGGAGAGTGCCTACCGGTCCTAACCCCATTCATCATCACAAAGGTGTCCATGCTCCCCCTCCATCGTATAATAAGGTCGTCGTTGAAAGCGACGACGTAAAATTGACAGTGCCTACTGGCCCGAACCCCCTCCACAACGGGGTCCCTCCTTCCTCCCCCTCGTATCAGGCCGTTGAAAGCGGTAACGTAAAATTGACGGTGCCTACTGGCCCGAACCCCCTCCATAACAAAGGTGCCCCTGCTCCCCGGCATTCGCATAAGGTTCTCGAAAACAATGATAAAAGGACCGCGCCTTCGGGTCCAAACCGCATTCATCACAAAGGTGTCCATGCTCCCCCGCATTCGTATGAGGTTGTCGAAACGATGTAAAAAGGACAGATCCGCCCATTCATAACCCTCGATCCCCTCAGTAGTGTCGTCGATTCGAATTTTGGATGACAAATGGAATATAACAATTTTAAATAAAATGCTGTCAGTTTTAAACTTGATTGGGGCAATCATAGCAAATTGTTCATGGAATTAAGTTTCAATAGTTAAGTGCAATTATTCTTTATGGTGTGTATTATACGTTCTCCGTAACGTTTTATAACTATTTTTGTTTATTTTTTACTTTTTGTTATTGTTGCGGAAAAAATTAAAGTACGAGTAAAACATAATTATTGATATTAAAAATAAAAATTTCATGTTTTTATTTCCAAAATAGAAATTAAAGTGCATTTAAAATGCCAATCATGACTATAAAAACCACCATAAAGTACTGTGAAATATCCAAGAGTGTCACATTACCATTGTACAAACTTTTATTTTGGAGATAAAAATATGAAACTCCGATTTTGATACTTTTTTTATGTTTTACTCCTTCAGGGTGATTTCTTTTATTATTATGTGAGTGTTTGTCTGTTGTTATAAGTTGGTCAAAATTATTTATATATTATTTTTAACTTAAATTAGTTGATAACAGGTATGTTTGAGAAGAACGTCGGTGTTTAGTAGTATTAGCATTTTAAGAGCCTCTTCTTTGGTATTGAAAAAAAAGCTAGATGTTGGAAAAAACTAGAAGAAACTGGAAGAAACAGGTAAAAATTAAAAGAAACTGAAAAAACTAGAAAAAAATAAAAAAATCTAAAAACACTTTAAATTTTTTTTGTGTATTTTTATATTATTCTCATTCTAATTCTTTTTGTTTTAAATTATTATTATTATTATTGTTGTTGTTGTTGTTGTTGTTATTTTTCATACACAAAAAACTACTTTTGAACCATAGGATGCCTCAAATGAAACAGGAGCACCAAATTCAAATTGTTATTGCAACGCGCACTTTGCACAATTTTATTCATCTTCATCAACAAGGAATACGAATTTCACCGAGGGCAGCAAACAACGGAAGATAGGCCCAAGGTGATGTTGTTTATTGATGAACAAATTAAAGATGAAATGAAGCAGTTTAGAGATGAAATAACAGTTAAGCTTAATTGACGATACTAAATACGGAGTATAGTTTATTTTTACAATACTAAAAAAACATTCTATGTAACTATTTTATCCATATTTTTTAAGTAGTTTAAAATATCGATGTTTTTCCATATTATCATGTAGATTATTATACAAAAAAATGGTATTATTCATTTAAAAAGTTTAAGAAAAAATAATAACGAGTGTGAACCATAAAAATAGTGGGATGAAAAAATGAAATCCTTTATAAACATCAGTTATGAACATAGTAGTTGTAATAATGATAGAGAGCAAATTTCACATAATAATAATAATATATCGTTTTTAGAGTGATTTGTTGAAAAGTAGAAAGAGTTTGAAGAAAATAAAATAAAATAAATGTAAGAAACTGGAAAGAATTGGAAAAAAGTAGAAAAATTGGAAGAAACTGGAAGAACCGTAAGAAAGTGGAAGAAACTTGAAGGAATTAGAAGTTCAGAGTTCAAGATCTAAAGAACAGACTCTAAAAAAGCTATCCGAGAATAATGTTTAGTTCTATCATTTTTAAACTTAATCTACACCATTAAATTTTTTTATTCAAAATGATAGCACAAATCGAAAACGTTGATCTCAAACAAAGCCAATGTATTTCTCTGTGCTTATAAGTTATTTTTCATCGAAAACGTTGATCTCATTATAATTTTTTTTTTCATAAAAATTTTAAGGTAACTTTTTTTACCGTAAATAAAATAAAAATAAAACCTTGTATTTAAATTGACATATTTGTGTTGTTAATGCAAATACACATTGTCACATCATCGTAATGTAAACTTATATTTTTGGGATAAATACATGATCGAGTCTGCATTTTACATAAATGGAACATAATGTAAATATATGGAACATTGTACTTAAATAAATATTAAAACTAATTCATTGCAACGAAGTGTACCCAACTTGTTATGCATTTTAATTTGGTACTTGTTACGCGTTTTACACGTAGTTTAGTCTTTTTCTTATAACATTAATTAAAATTAAATTGAACATTCATTAAAAAGTTTAAAAAAATTAAAACTAATTCATTGCAACAAAGTTTATTTTTTATTATTTTTGGAAATTTTGTTTTATTAGAAAAGAAAAAATACTAGGTAAAGATGACCAAGTAAACGTGTAATAGAATAGGAAATCAAACTTTTAAAAAAACTCCTATCAACAAGATTGACTTTTGGTCTTTAACATTTGAATTGTATATATAGGAATTTTTTTAATTCTCTCATTTAAGAATGGAAAGAACGAGATGAATGTTGGAAGAAACTGGAAGAAACGGTAAGTAATACTATTTTCATTCTAATTCTTGTTATTATAAAATATTATTATTATTATTATTATTATTATTATTATTATTATCATCATCATCATCATCAACATTATCATCACGTTATCTTAATGAATGCCTTTAAGATAAAAAAGTATTGTTATTTTTCATACAAAAAACTACTTTTGCAAAAAAATAATTATAATATAAAGTTAGCATAAATTTCAAAATGTTAAATTTTAAAAATTTATTGTGGTTAGGTTGCACATCAATTTTTTTATGTAGTATTTTTCATAAAATAATATATTTGTAATTCCACTTTATATATTACAAGATTTTGTTTTAAATATCAGACATGTTACGTAATATAATCAAACCTAATTTTTCTTTCATGATTGAAATTTTATTTTCATTCTAACTCCTATTTTTGCAATAAAGACATAAACACTTATTTTTGTATATTTTCTATGTTTTACTCCTATTTTAGTCTTTTCTCTAAGCTATTTTGACTTTCAATTTTCTTTAAAAAAAGTAGAAAAATGCAAAACAAAATTAAATTTTGAAATAAATAAAAGTGAGAAATAATTGAGTAATAAAGGAAAAGGTGATGGGTCTTATATAAATTTAGATTAATAAAACCTTCTATGTAACTATTTCATACATAATTTTTTAATATAGTTTAAAATATAGATATTTTCCTATCTTATTGGTTAGATTAATATATAAAAAATGTCTTATTCACATTAAAAAAAAATAATAGTGAGTGTGAATCGTAAAAATAGCAAGATGAAAAAAATAATTTATAAACTATAGTTGTGAACATAATAGTTGTAATAATAATAATAATAATAATAATCACATAAAAACTTTAACGTTTTTAGAGTAATTGGTTGGGGAGTGGAAATAGTTTGAAGAAAATGAGAATAGTTGGAAGAAATCACAAGGATTGAAAAGAAACGGGAAGAACTGGAAGAAAATGAAAGAAACTGGAAGTTAAGAGTTTAAGTCCTAAAGAACAGACTATTAGAAAGATGAAGTAATACTCATTAGGTTATGTTTTTGGATTAATAGTTGATTCTGATCTTATATGCATGTGAATAATTTCATTCGAGACTTCAAGCGTTGTTCTTGGCCCACATTGGAACTTTAACAAAAATTTACTTTTGGATACCCTTGGTTTTACGATAAGAACTCACAGGTCTCATCGTTTTTAAAAATATACTTCGGGGTACCTTAAAATATGTGAAAACTAGCTCCGAAGGGACTTTCCATCCATCCCTCCATCATATTCATTTGTACGATTATCTTTCCCTGATCTTCTTCCCAAAATTTGTTGTTAGGTACCCCTAATTTTGTAGAAAGATTCTCTAGGTTTATTCTTTTTCTAAAAGTATACTTTGAAGTACCCTAAAATATCTAAAACTTACTCTTGATGGACTTTGCTTTTTCTTTCTTCTTTTATCATTATTATTACTATTATTATTGTTATTATTATTATTATTGTTAATATTATTGCTATTACTATTACTATTACTATTACTATTACTATTGTTTTTGTTATTATTATTGTTGTTATTATTATTGTTGTTGTTGTTGTTGTTACTTACTTCGTCATTGTCTTCCGCACTTGTCACTGGATGTTGCCTATTGAGTCGCTTTGGATTGTCATTGCACGCACTATAATAATAATGATAATGATAATAATAATAGTAATAGTAATAGTAAAAGTAAAAAAATTAATATTAATATTAATAATAAAAGAAGGAAAAAAAGGAAAGCCCCTCTAGAGTAAGTTTTTGAATATTTTAGGTTACTCCAGAGTATATATATTTTAAAAATGGTGGGGCCCTAAAATATATTAAAATATCCAAAATTTACAAAAAGATTATAAAATATATTCCGAATATCCTAAAATATCCAAAAATTTACTCCGGAGAGACTTTCTTTTTCCTTCCTTTAATAATAATAATAATAATATAATATAATGATAATAATATAATAATAATAATAATATAATAATAGTAATATAATAATAATAATCATAATAGTCAAATATAGGCATTTTTTACTTTCAAGAATTTTATTTAATTTCTTATACATAAATACTCTGTACCAAGTCTTCGTCATTTTAAAAATTATTAATAGAAATGGGTAAAAGATTATGGGACGGAGGGAGTAGTAATTCTGTGGCACACATCTATAAATTTTTACAAAGTTATGAATAGAGAATACTAATTTAAAAATAGAAAATACTAATTTTAAAATAGAACATATTTGTTATTTGACTTAGAATTTTTTTAATATACACAAAATAAAATTATTGCTCTATTAAATCAATGTGCCTATAAAATTCCATTTTCTTTTATATATTTATTTCTCTTTTTTCAAAGTTGGAAAATCTCTCCAATTAGTATTAATTCAAAGTAAAAACAAACATTTACATGTAATTTCTTTTAATCCTACCAACCTATCTGTTCTTAGAATAAATTTATTTATTTTGATTATTGTTTTTGAATGAGTTTTTTTTTCAATTTCAAAATATATTATTTCATTTAAATATTTTCCAACAATGAATTAAGATATAAAGTTTGTAAACGCGATTATGCTGAGAAGTTTCTGTGTAACAAATACGAAATTTAATTTCCATAGAATATGTTTTTTGTTAACTAATCCTTTTAATATAATTTGATGACATGACATGCTGACATGTAAAAAATGTCTAATAAGTGTGCCAAATATCATAATTCTAGAAGTCTTAAAATCCTTTATATATAAAGATAAGGAGATGTAACCCCTCTTTTGAGATCATCAATCGATCAATAAGAATATCTTCTTCCTAACCCCTAAAGCCCCTCGCTCTTAGGCCGCACAACCCTCTCCCTCTTCTCTCTCTTTCTTAGACAATCTTGTTATTTCCTTCTCATCTCTGATTTCTACTCTTTTGGAGTCCGAATGAACACAAATCCGTTTCGTATTTGGTACGTTTAATTTATTGTATCAATTGGAGCTTTCCTTTCAACTCCAAAAAACAAACTAAGTTGAGACGAGAAGGGAATTGGGGTTACATCTCAATTGGCAAACCGAGAGAGGAGAAGGGAATTAGCTAGGATTAATGATTTGATTATTTGACAAATGGGGTTACATCTCAATTTATAAGAGATGAAAAAACTCTAGCTAGCCTTAAACCTAAATTAAATGTTCAATAAAAGTGACGAGAGAAAAAACCGCAAAGAAATCTCAAAAAAGCTTATAATTTTATCCACCTAATAAAATCTATATTAATGAATAACTAATAAATAATTAAATATCCTACTTTACCATTTGTATCATCAAATCTCAACAAGCAATAACTCTCAAAATAGCCCTTTTTAAACTATTTTGGGAATTGTGACTTATTGAGGATCGAACTGGGAAAATAATTTATTGGAAAAAACTATTTTTGGAATTCACCCTATATTTAAATCAAGTGAAATTTGCACTGAATACGACTAAAACATAAATTATTTAGTTGAATAATGACTAATAGATAATGACCAATAATGGTCGTACATTGTGAAATAAAAACATATGATCCTATATTGAAAAAATCATTATGTTTTAGTCCTATTTAGGTAAATTACCCTTAAATCAATTTATGTGATTCATATACTAAAGAAATCATCCAAATTATGAGTAAAACATACAATATTATACTGTATACTAGTACTCTACTGCATTTTTTATTTTAGGATAAAAAATGAAAATGATATTTGATTCTTTTCCTATTTCATATTTTGATCTTTCTCTCTTCATAATATCTTTCTCTCTCTTCTACTTATATACTATGAAGTGACCAAGTAGTTTCATTATCTACCCAATAAAAATGGAACAAGATCAACATTTGAATTAAAAAATTACGAAAGAAAGTTTTTTATATGATGATTTTACTTAAATAGCACTTAAACATAATGATTTTCCCTAAATAGCATCACATGTGTTTTTCTTCCCAATGTAGCACTTTTAGTCGTTATGCATTAGTCATTATTCAAGCAAATATTCACCATCACTAGACATTATGGACATTATTAAGTATTATTTAGGGAATAAAACAGTTTAAGTGCTATTTAGGGAAATGACTTAAGTTTTAGTGCTATTTAGTGTAAAAATTTCTTTTTATATTTCTTGGTAAGGGACTGTGGTCAAATATTCTTGGGAAAAAATTAAAGTAGGACTTAGGCATTAAAAATATACCAAAATAAGAATGCTATGGTCTTGTTTGGAAACAACGTTTTCGATTTGCATTAGCGTTTTGGATAAAATTTTAATGATGTAGATTAATTTTGAAAACGCTAACGCTAAAAGCTACCGTCGGATAGCCTTTTCAAAACGCTAATCTCTAACGCTGATGCCAAACGGGACCTATGTTTTTATTCTCATAATATGAGTTAAAATACATTCACAGTACAAATCATGACCATGTACATTATCAAAAAATATCGTAAAATGTCCATGTACAGTACCGCATTACCATACTACAAACTCTTATTTAGAGATTAAAAACACAAAACTCATACCCCCTCCGTTTCTTAAAACCCTTCCTCTTTCATTTTTTTTGTTTTTCTTAAAACATTTCCCCTTTCTATTAAAAAACCACTTTTACCCCTACTTTTTCATACTCTACCTATCACATCATACTTTTCACTAACAACTAAACTATCACATCTTACTTTTACCCATCACATCAAGGGCAAAATTGGAAAGTTAACTACAATTTAACACTTCCTTATTTTCCCCCAAAGTCAAAAAAAGAACTCTTTTGAGAAACGGAGATAGTATATAATTTGGTACTTCTCTATATTTTACCCTTATTTAGGATGATTTCTTAATATTCTTTTATGGTTTTTAGCTTTTAACTCATTTTATGAACCTTAAAACATGCAGTGATGAGATCTATTAGGCCTTGTAAAAAGAAAAAATCCAATTATGAATCCATAGAAAATACACGAGAAATTTCACATATTACATTTAAATTTTAAGATCAAAATAACACAACTCTTGGGACGTGTGCACACTTTTTCCATGCAAAATAATCCACCGCCAACATTTCCATTTATTCATTCCTAACTATAGAAAATTTTCTGCATTTTCGTAAATTAATTTATATGGAGTAATTATAATAGTTGGGCAAAATTGTTTTCTCTAACCAAATAACCAAAAGTAGTGACATGGCCACATTCACTTAAACACACATTCTCGAGTATATAAAGCCATTAAGAACAATGCGCTTAGTGAAAACTATTATCATCACACTTATGCCTTTGCTTACAATATTACCTTCACAAACAATCTTATAAAAATGAGGTTTGAATATAAACTTCCC
The DNA here is from genome assembly GCA_003260385.1 of Cuscuta australis. Classification (NCBI taxonomy): domain Eukaryota; kingdom Viridiplantae; phylum Streptophyta; class Magnoliopsida; order Solanales; family Convolvulaceae; genus Cuscuta; species Cuscuta australis. The sequence continues at coordinate 2,527,780 of NQVE01000195.1, forward strand.
TTGTTGGTTCTCTCACTCCTATTCTCACTTATTTCTTCCGAGCCCACAAACCCAACTACGCCCACATATTGGTTTTCGAGGGATCAAGTAAAGAGGACAGTGCCTTCCGGTCCGAACCCCCTTCATAATGGTGCCCCTCCTTTTTTCTCTCCAGCGTATAAAGTGCTTGAAATCGATGTAAAGAGAACGGTGCCTTCCGGTCCGAACCCCCTTCATAATGGTGCCCCTCCTTTTTTCCCTCCGCCATATAAAGTGTTTGAAAGCGATGTAAAGAGGACAGTGCCTTCCGGTCCGAACCCCCTTCATAATGGTGCCCCTCCTTTTTTCCCTCCGGCGTATAAAGTGCTTGAAATCGATGTAAAGAGAACAGTGCCTTCCGGTCCGAACCCCCTTCATAATGGTGCCCCTCCTTTTTTCCCTCCGCCATATAAAGTGTTTGAAAGCGATGTAAAGAGGACAGTGCCTTCCGGTCCGAACCCCCTTCATAATGGTGCCCCTCCTTTTTTCTCTCCGGCGTATAAAGTGCTTGAAATCGATGTAAAGAGAACAGTGCCTTCCGGTCCGAACCCCCTTCATAATGGTGCCCCTCCTTTTTTCCCTCCGCCATATAAAGTGTTTGAAAGCGATGTAAAGAGGACAGTGCCTTCCGGTCCGAACCCCCTTCATAATGGTGCCCCTCCTTTTTTCCCTCCGGCGTATAAAGTGCTTGAAATCGATGTAAAGAGAACAGTGCCTTCCGGTCCGAACCCCCTTCATAATGGTGCCCCTCCTTTTTTCCCTCCGCCATATAAAGTGTTTGAAAGCGATGTAAAGAGGACAGTGCCTTCCGGTCCGAACCCCCTTCATAATGGTGCCCCTCCTTTTTTCCCTCCGGCGTATAAAGTGCTTGAAATCGATGTAAAGAGAACAGTGCCTTCCGGTCCGAACCCCCTTCATAATGGTGCCCCTCCTTTTTTCCCTCCGCCATATAAAGTGTTTGAAAGCGATGTAAAGAGGACAGTGCCTTCCGGTCCGAACCCCCTTCATAATGGTGCTCCTCCTCCATCCCCTCTGTATAGGGTACTCGTTGAAAGCGATGTAAAGAGGACAGTCCCTTCTGGCTCGAACCCTCTCCATAACAAACGTGTCCCTGCGATATAAAGAGGATTGTGCCTTCTGGTCTGAACTTAAAGAGGAATTAAGTTACAATTAAATGCAATCATTTTTTATGGGTTGCATTGTATACGGTACTCCATAAGGGTTATAATTATTTTTATTTATTTATTAATTTATTTATTTATTTATTATTATTCTAAAAATATTTCTCTGTACTTATAAATTGATCAAAACTATTTATGAATTATTTTGAACTTATAAATTAGTTGATAACATGTATGTTTGGAAAAAGCGTTAGTGTTAGTATTTCAAAAAGAATTTCACAATAATAACATGTATGTTTGGAAAAAGCGTTAGTGTTAGTATTTCAAAAAGAATTTCACAATAATAGCATGTATGTTTGGAAAAAGCGTTAGTGTTAGTATTTCAAAAAGGATTTACAACGACAACGTTTAACTGAAGCATTTTAAAGTCTATCTACGCAATTTAAATTTTATTTAAAACGCTAACAATAATCTAAAATATTGATCCCAAACATTGCCAATGTGTTCATCTGTGTTTATAAGTTATGTTGATTTATCACTTGCTTATAAGTTTTAAAATATGGTAAGTTTGCCTCTATGTGTGTGTGTGTATTCAAAGAGCTTCTTTATAATTTCATCAGCGTGATCATAAGCTTCATATACACTCCTTCAATTCAATTTTTCCATTTTTTGATACAAATTATTGTAGATTTAATTATTTAAATAAATACTTATTAGTTAGTATCTTCTTCCTCTATGCCAAGGAACCTATTCAACCAAAAGCTCAAGCTTGTGGTTGTGGCCTAGGAAATGTTTCTTATATTCTAACACGCCCTCTCACGTGCACGCGTAGTCTATTTTCGAGCCTTGCACGTGAAACTTTAATTTTGTTAAACTGGATGACGGTGAGTTTCGAACTAGTGACCTCTTGGTAGGGGTGTGCACCGGTCCAAAACCGGACCGGACCGGACCGGAACCGGTTAGGACCGGAACCGGAATTGCAATTTCTTTAGGACCGAAGACCGGACCTGTTTATTTCCGGTCCGGACCGGTCCGGACCTGTTTTTTCCGGTCCGGTTTTACCCTACTTTAGAACGGAATTTTTTTTATATATTTTTTTGCAATCTTATAAATGAATTAAATTATTAAATAAATTTAGAAAAAATTGAAATAATAAATTGTTTTTGTTCAAAGTATTTAATAAAAATAGTACTTATAAGTAGTAGCAACAAATTCATCAAAACTCAATTTATAACTTATTCAAATTTATAAACTACCGTAAAAATAATAATCTAAAATAAAATTTCTAAAAACTACATATTGGAAAATTGAAATTCATGAATCTAAAACTATATGGACCGGATCTAATGCTTTTGGGCTTGAAATTAATAATGGATACAATTTATATAATATATTCCGGTCTGGACCGGAAAATTCCGGGTCAAACCCGCACCGGACCGGAAACCCGGAATCCCTAATTTGTAAAACCCGAGGACCGGACCTGAATCTTCCGGACCGGTCCATTCCGGTCCGGTTCAGGTCCAAAATCCGGTCCAGACCTGTTTTTGAACACCCCTACCTCTTGGTAATCAAGGCTCCGATACCATCTCAAGGAACCAACTCATTCAAAAGCTCAAGCGTGTGGTTGTGGCCCAGGAAATGTTTCTTATATTCTAACACTCTATCTTGTAAAACTTTTCAACTTTCACATTTTTCTTGTCCTGTAAAACATTTTAATTTGGGTTAAATAATGAACATAGTTTCTTTACATTTCTAAAATCTAACCGAACCTACTCCAATTACCTATTTCAATTAGGGCTAAATGGACACATTTCCTTTTTATTTTCTTAAATCTAACCGAACATACCCCAACTACCTTTTACACCCTACTCATTTTGACATTTCTCGAGCCTTATTTATTTCAATTGTTATCGTTTTACCTTGGTCAAACTTTAACATTTTCTCCTCTCAAAAGTCAAAATAGGAAATATTTTGCAGGACGAAAGAAGTATTATTTATTATCCATTGCAATATAAATTTTATTAGATGAGCGTAATTAATTATAAGCTTATTGGAGAGTATCTTTTTATAACTTTACCTTGATGACTTATCTATTTTTTAAACCGAAAGAATTAGAGTTAGAGATAAAGTTACGGTTTCTCTATACTCGATAAATAGAGATGCATAATTAATTAACACCAATAAAATAGGATATAGTGGTGTCGTGTATCCGCCTGTATGAAAGCCATTTAGCTTAATTATTGATAAACAGTTAAGTCAACATAGTCACATGCCCATAAAAATGTATTGTTTGTTGGGAAAAGGAACTTAGCTCGGACATGTTTGGAAACAAGGCAACTAGATCAGATTCAAGTCACACCATTGTCAATGTGTGCAAGTTTTGTACTCCGTTCTACACATGTATTTGTCTAATTCGACTTTGAATAAATTCTGATCATTAATAAATAAAAAAAATTATGGGTATAATATACAATTTATTAATAATTAAAATAAATTTTTAGAAATATTAATTTACAAGATAAATCAAGGTAAATCATTTTATACTAACATGTGAATAATGTAGTTTTATTTAATTAATGATCAAAGTTCATTCTTTTTTCCTCCAAAAAGTCAAATTAGACAAATACAATGAAACGAAGAAAGTACTAATTATTGTAGATATATACTCCATCCATTTTCTAAAATCTTTGATACTTTTAATTCAGACAGCTTAAGAAAGTTGTTGAAAAATAAAAATTTGTAACCACGATTTGGTTACCAAAATATGAAATAAATTAAGTGTTAGGTTTTTTTTTTGAAATATTTAAAAAAAAAAAAGTGTAATAAATCCGATCACAGACTCGAGTATCCAATCCGCCTGTAAAATAGAGAGCTTGGGCTTGACATTTTAAGGTATGGGTCGGGCCTGGATCTTATAAATGATGGCTCAAATATTTTTGGGACGGGCTCGTCAGCTCGAGTTTTATGCTCAAGCCCACGGCCTGACCCAAATAAATTAAAATATACTCCGGAGTATATTATTATTATAGTTATAATAAAAAAATAACAACATTAACATTAATAGTAATAAATAGAACAATACTATTTCAAACTTTTAAAAATACACATACATACTTTTATAGATAAAAAAAATAAATTATAAGTATATTTAATAAAATAATACATTTTTACTCTGTATTATCTACAATGTATCACACATTGATTATGGTATTCCAATAAAAAGTATTTCGTACTCCGTACATTGTAGCAATATCAAACAAAATATATTTTATATATTAATTATTCTTTCATTACTCAATATAGTTATTATATCAAGCATCTAATATATTAACTCATTATTTTTAAAAAATATTATTTTTTAATTATTTAGAATTATTTTTTTTTGCATACCTGGCTGGCCCGAAGCCTGCTGGTATCCACATGAGATGGGCTCGGGCTTCAATTGTTAGGCCCGCTATACGGGCTGGGCTCGGGCCTATAAAATTCTCGTAACCTAATGTCTCGGTCCGACTCGCACTTTGATTAGGTCTAATTTTGAGTCTCTCTTGTAATAGTTTGATCAATATAATATCTATAGGGGCTGTTGCAGGGGGCGTTTCGGGGGCTGTGGACGCAGTGCCGGGGGCTGTTCTGGGGGCTGTTGCAGGGGGGTTTCGGGGCTGTTTTGGGGCTGTTGCAGGGGGGTTTCGGGGGCTGTGCAGGCAGGGTCAGGGGCTGTTGCAGGGGGGTTTCGGGGCTGTGGAGGCAGTGCCGGGGGCTGTTCTGGGGGCTGTTGCAGGGGGGTTTCAGGGGCTGTTTTGGGGGCTGTTGCAGGGGGAGTTTGGGGGGCTGTGCGGGCAGGGTCAGGGGCTGCTGCAGGGGGGGTTTCGGGGCCTGTGGAGGCAGGGCCGGGGGCTGTTCTGGGGGCTGTTGCAGGGGCAGGGTTGGGGGCTATTGCAGGGGGGGTGTCGGGGACTGTGCAAGCAGGGCCGAGGGCTATGGCAGGGGCTGTTGCTGGGGCAGTGTTGGGGGCGGTGCCGAGGGTTTCTTCTGCTTGTCGGTGTTTTGTTGATGCTGCTTTTGCGCCGGATAGTGGTAGGGTTGCTTTCGGGTGTGCTCTATTTTCTCCGTCGAACTGTTTTCTTGCTGCTATTAATGGGGAATTAGTGTGTTCTCCGGACCCTCTTATGGCGGAGGCTATGGCATGTCGTGAAGCTCTATCATGGATCAAGACGCTTGATATTCATAACGTGGAGATCTTGATGGATTGTCAACTTGTGGTTTCAGCAATTTCAGATACTTCATTCTCTCTTACTTCTTATTTTGGTTCGTTAATTGTTGAATGTAAGGCCTTGTTGGTCGGTTTTTGCTCTAGTTCTATCAGTTTTGTTCGTAGAGAGTTAAACGTTGTTGCTCATTCTCTTGAGAGGAGAGCAGAGGCACGTCGTTCTGTTTGGGTTTCTACTCCCTCGAATTTTGTAATCCCTCTTTTACAATAATGAAGTTTCTTTACTTTCAAAAAAAAGAAAAATATAATATCTATAGTTTATCGTTTTATACTTAAAGTTAATGATATTATTATTTTTATAATAATAATAATAATAATAATTATTATTATTATTATTATTATTATTATGTTCTAGGATAATTACCTAAATAGGACTAAAACATAATGACTTTTCTCAATATAGGACCATATGTTTTTATTTCCCAATGTAGGACTATGGTCATTATTTATTAGTCATTATTCAACTAAATGTCCAGCATCACTTGGACATTATTCTTCTAACTAGTAATTATTATGTCCTATTTAGGGAATAAAAAAATTTAAGTCCTACATTGAAAAATGACTTATGTTTTAGTTCTATTCACTGCAAGTTTCACTATGTTCTAACGTTACATTCAAAAAAGAATGCAATGACTAAATGCTATGACATGAGAGTTAGATTAAAACTTTATAAATCACCCTAGAGCTTTTATTCTAAAAAGTTATTCTAAAAAGTTTATGTATATAAAAATAAAAAATATATTTATAACGCATGCCAAAAAAAGTACAAAAAACATTTATACTTTTGCATGAGATAAATATTAATATAATTTTATGTTAGATATTACATATACAGATAGAGATGGATCGTCATTGACTATAGCCATGCATAATCAAACTCATTTAAGAAGTACTCCCTCCGTCCTAAAACTTTCTTCTCACTTCCTCTTTTTCTCCGTCCTAAAACTATCTTCCCATTAGAAAAAAAAAGATAACAAATGACATTAATACCCTCATGTATTTACACCAATTATCTTCTAACTCTATATTTTGAATGATTGCAAAAAAAAATTTCAAAAAATCTTTTTTAAGGAGGGTAAAATTTGAAGTCAAAACCAAAAACTAAAAATGGAGAAAAGTCAAACTGAGAAGAAAGTTTTAGGACGGATGGAGTAATATATATGCTATGTGATGTGACACATGGTATTTGTATTTCGAATTAAATATTTTATATTTCCAGTACATTTTTTCTAAAAAATTACTATACAGTGCTTCAAGCAGATAACAATTTTACACTAAATTTATCAAGCTTTTGTGTGCATAATAGACAAAACATAATTGACCCGTAGGTGCTACCATCAATTCATTAAAATTGTGGTCCTATTGTAAAGTTTATACGTTAACGAAGAGTAAGATTGCATTCATCAATGCCCTCTTGCACGGATAGGGCACACAAGCTTTTTCTGATGGGATACTCAAACTTGGAGATGGAAAGCTTGGAAAAGTGAGTGATGGAACAAGTGAGGTTAATATTCTAACCAAATTCTTGATTCTAGACATAACTTATCTCCTCAAGAATAACTTATGAAAATAAAACCAAATGTTTGGGGATCCTAAACTATAAAATAGTTTTAAAGCAACAGGGGGAGGGGGGGGGGAAGATTGTTATCAGTGTTATTGTTGGTTTTGTGAAATCAAGTCGGGGAAAAGGTTTATATAACCCATATGAATTTGGCACCGTCCGGTCTAGGACTACTGGACTACCCTGAAGTTCCAAAGAAGACAATTCCGAATGGTTTATGTTTTGCAATAACATTGTGTCATTTATTGGATTATTTTAACCAAGTCAGTGTTCACTCATGATCAGTTTTATGTTTCTATTTCATAAGTGAATACAAAGACACAATTAAAAATATTTTTTCTAGATGAAAATGAAAATCCTTACAACCATACCAAAAATATTTTACACACAGAATTTTTTTTAGAAAATTTAGTATTAAAAGAAACTATGTTAAGTACTTTGTCTTTTTTCTTTGTTATTAAAAATTTGTGAAAAATGTATTATCTTTATTTCAAAAAAATATTGTATTGAAAAAATTTCAGAATCGAAAAAGATTTTGTTCAACCCCGTGCATAGCATGGGTCAAAATGCTAGGTCAATGGTTGAAGCACTCTAACTGTGATTTGGAAAATTAGCATCAATACTCCCCCTGTTTTTGAAACTTCTTTCTAAATTCTCTGTCGTTTCGAAATGTTGCACCCACACCTCCTCCGACCATTTTCTAGTCATTTCTGAAAGAATTTAATTAGAAGAAATTCTCATGTATTTCTTGATGATCACAACATGAACAAAGGCCGTATATATATAGGATCCCACGAGTAAGAAACTCTATATGGAAACTAGATACAAAAGAAACAAATCAATATATACGGAAAACTACCAAAATAATATATACGGGAATATATGGAAATATATTCCTTCCGTCTTTAACACCCCCCTCAATTTGGAACATGCAAAAGTGAAATGCCCAACTTGGGGATAAGAAACTCCATACGAGATTTTCCCAATGCCTTAGTGTGAATACCTGCAAGTTGCTGCGTAGTAGGCACATGATGCGTACGGATCACTCCATGAAGAAGTAGCTCATCCCGAAAAAAATGACAATCAATCTCAATGTGCTTCGTACGCTCGCGAAAAACTAGATTTGCGGAAATATGAAGTGTCGCTGTGCTGTCATAATGAATGGTCATATGACGATCATGAAAGACTCTTAAACATCGTAAAAGATTTTTCAACCACTTCAACTCACAAGTAACAACAGCAAGGGCTCAATATTCAGCTTCAGCAGACGACTTACTTATTCATTTTCCAAGAGACGGGCAAGTTTCCAAGTTGAACAAACAATCCAGTCAAAGATTGTCTCGTGAGTGGACATGCGGCCCAATTTGAATCACACCAACCTATAAGCTGGAGACTATTATCCGCAAAGAGAATGATGATTTGTCCTTGAGACTCCTTTAAGTACCGAACAACACCAAGAGAAGCAGTCCACTGATCCTCTCTAGGTTCCTTAAAAAATATAATTGTGCTAAAGTGTGCACCGCATAGGAGAGCTCCAGCCGAGTAACAGATAGATAAACCAGACGCCCTACGAGACGTCAATAAGGTTCTGGATCCGCCAGAACTGGTGCTTGGGAACGAGCCAAGTGATGATATGGCTCCATCGGCTGGCCCAACGGCCTGGCACCCAACAAACCAGCCTCAGCAATAATATCTAATGCATATTTCCATTGGAAAAGGAAAATCCAATACGCACTTCTAGCCACCTCGATGCCAAGGAAAAACTTAAAAGTTCCCAAGTCCTTCAAAAGAAAGCAATCAGCCAGATACACTTTAAATTTGGCTACCATATCTGCATTACCTCCAGCAATGATTAGATCATCAACATAAATCAAACAATGTATTACTCCATCCCTTCTTCCCAACAAAGGAAAATAAGGAGTAATCTGAGATGGGCTGAACGAACCCATAGCGTCTCAAAGCTCCAGACATTTTTTCAAACCAACATCGTGGTGCTTGCTTCAAACCATACAGTGACTTCTTGAGTTTGCACATCATATCAGACCAATTTGAAAAACTTGGTGGCAATCTCATATAAACCTCATCCTAAAGATTCCCATGCAAAAATGCATTGTTAACATCCATCTGGTGCAACTCCCACTCCTTAGCGGTTGCAATAGCCAAAAGTGTCTGCACAATAGTTAACTTGAGGCAAATGTTTCGGTTTCATCATTGGGACTGCTCGAACTCGTCGGCGCCAGATCCAAAGTCCATGTCAAGGAACCAACTCAACCAAAAGCTCAAGCTTGTGATTGTGGCCTAGGAAATGTTTCTTATATTCTAACACGCCCCCTCACGTGCAGACGTAGTCTATCTTGAGCCTTGCTCGTGAAACTTTAATTTTTTAAAAAACTGGGTGGCACTGAATTTCAAACGCATGGTCTCTTAGTCAACAAGGCTCTAATATCATGTCAAAGAACCAACTCAACCAAAAGCTCAAGCTTGTGGTTGTGGACCAGGAAATGTTTCTTATATTCTAACAGTACAGTCCATGCTATTGGCCTCCTCACTTAAACATATATACCAGTTGATGCGCTGATAGAATCTTATGAAATCATGTCCACAAACCACAACCAAATTTCAATCTCTCTCATAGTCTATCCTTTTCTTTCTTCAGATTCTTATTGAAAAATTTGCTCCATATAGGACTAAAAGATAGTATATTCTCCTGAATATGATCAAGTATGCATTATTCCCTTTATGACACATAATTCCATATGATTTGTCATATATGTCTTCATTAGCAACAAGTGTTGGATAATGATTGATTATGCAAATGACTCTACGAATTTGGTCATTAACCACAAATGTTAGATGATGACTAATTATTTCAATAACTATTCAAATTATATTGTTTTCAATAATGTCTTATTCTACTTGAATTATGTAATAGGTCAATTTTCCAAAGGGCATTTTAGAACTTTCTATTGTCAAACGCTAGAGTAGACAGGACTGGTCTTATTTATAGAGAAAACGGGTATCTTTAAGTCCTATTTGCGTAAATTATATTACACATTCTTATTTTTATTTTTCATTATCACCAAACCTCATAATTGTCATCCGAATCAATTCAACAGTAGCCGAGAAATTAATCTAGTCAATCATTATTATATATCCTACCATTATTACATAATTAAACGAGTAATATTATTATTCCAATATTTCAACAAAAATAATCAATAATCGACGATTTGTTTGTATAGTTCAAATAAAAGCCTCCTGATAATCGACTTGCTTATGTGCATTGATTGATCATTATATTAAGCTAAAATGATGCACACATGCTCTATCTTGGATTGGATTATGCATGCACTCATACTCAATCACTTGACTCCCAATCCTAGTTGGGTGTTGGTAGAGTTGTTTTGTTTCCAATTATATTTGTAATTAGAATTAAGCTAGGGGTACACCAACATGGGGTACCCCAAGTGTACACCAAAGCCAATACAGACACACACAGACACAAAGTGTCTGTGTTGCACAAACATTTTGTGTGTGTGTGTGTTGATTTGGTGTACACTTGGGGTACCCTATGTTGGTATACCCCTAGCATTGCCCTTGTAATGTTCTTAAATTCTCGCCTTTAGGACGACTCTAGCAACACTTTTAATGAATAGTACACAACACACTTCTAGACACCAGATTCTTAATAATCATGCTTTGTATAGATAGATTCCTTCTAGAACAATTGTGACATGATAGTCCTTCATCAGGATGATAATATATTGAAAAATACTAGGGGTACATCAAAGGTGTACCCCATTTGTCTCCCACCCCCTCCATTACCACAAAAATGGGCAAAAATTTTTTTTAAAAAATTAAATAAATAAAAAGTAGATAAAAATGAATGGTGGAGAAGGGGGTGGGGGACAAATGGGGTACACATTTGGTGTACCCCTAGCATGGCTCTAATATATTCGTTAGGGGAATGCTAGGGGTACCCATTTAGGGTACCCCATTTTGTACACCATGCATCCTAGCCCTTCATTTATTTTTTTTATTTTTAATTTTTTTTCTTTCTCTTGCTTTGTGTGGTGGAGATGGAGGGGTACCCCAAATGGTGTACCCCTAGCATTTTTGTATTCGTTACTCAAAAGATCCTTCCAAACGAGGTCCAAAACACAGTGGAACTAATAGAACTTTTTGACAAACAAGGGAGTACTGTACTATTTTTTTTTGTGTGTTAGGAATTTTAGTTTTGTGCTAACAAAATTTATATTTTTGCTTTACTAAAAATCTGTTGTGCCATCCTGTTAGTACACTGCAACATATTTGGTTGATCAGTTGGCTTGATTAATCATTTCAATTAATTTTTCTACTGTACGTCTATTTTGTTCAAAAAAATTTATACGTAAGTCAATACTTGACAAATAATGTGTCATTAGAAATGTTTTTATAATGTCTGCCCAATGATACCAATATTGCATATGTAATTGTGATATTATGTCTCACTTTTAAAAACAAGATAAAAAAAATTAAACAAATAAAACAAGATAAAAAATCGAACAAATACAACATAAATAAAAAATAGCAATATATAAAACATAAAATAATATACCAAAAAAATTAAAACAGAAAACGGAAAAAGAGTAATCTATAATTTTTATTAATTTTAAATATTAAATTTAATTTGATTAGATATTGATAAAAAAACATATAGTAAAAACATTTATTTGAATTGGAGGATGACCATTCGCAAAAATATTAAATTTACATGGATGATATAATAAAAATGATAGAGAAACCAAAAAAATTGCTAATTTTACATGAACCAAAAAACATATCTAACCCCCAAATTAAGTACAAAGTAATATTCTCTTTCGTCCTAAAATATAGTTTATAATTTAACATCATATGATTAAAGAGAAATAGAAATATTTAAAAAATATATGGTTTACATTTATGTACAAGAGTGAAGTGAGAGACTTTGTAGTCCAATGGTACAACTGTGACTCTCTCAAATGAGAGGTCAGATGCTTGGTCTTTGGTGAGGCAATAACTCTATGGGCTTCAATAATTTGAGAATATATAGAGATATACTCCGTATTACTTTGTAATATAGTTATTAGTATTTAAAAAATGTACAAGAGTGAAAAAAATATCCTGAATTACATATTTATTTCGTTAATGATGTGTTTGGGACATGTATTTCGAATTTATATTCATATTTGACTTACTTCCTCCGTTCCTGAGTATTTGTCCAATTTTTACTTTTATTATCAAAATTGGTAAAAATTGACCATAAATTTTAAAAATGATACTAGATTTTGATACAAAATAATTTTATTAGATTCATTTTATAAATTTTTTGAGATATTATTTTTCTTAATTAATATATAATATAAATTTTTATTTAATTATATGTCAAATGTTAAAAATGATTGATGGAAAAAAGTCAAAATTGAACAAATAATCAGTGACTGTGTTGGTGTAAACCACCATTTAGCATTTGTTTACTTGATTAGTTACATAGTTTTTAGTTAGTTAGGAAGATATTTTTGGTTGTTACTTGTTTTTCATTTTCTATATATAGGAGTTAATCATGTAATACAAAATTTGAGCTAGTTAATACATTTAATTCCAACAGACTGGGTAGTATATGATATGTTTGAAAGTGCACAAAAGTTAGATTTGAATTTCAATCAAATCTATAGTTCCCACCAAAGCTCAATCACAAATATTATTCATATACTCCTTGAAATATGAAATCTATGAATTTAAATTTTAGAACTAAAATTCAAGTAATCAAATTAAATTTAAATTACCAAACAATACCTAATAGAAAACTAAGGAGGTGTAAGATTTATTTGGTGAAAACCCAAAAAAGAAATATAGGTTTCATTATATTTCAAGAAAAATATACTCCCTCCGTCCCAAAAAGATCGTTACGTTTCATTTCTTTGCGCATCACAAAAAGCAATGCTACTCACATCTAAAATTTCTAAAATTTACCATATTTACTCTTTATTATAAAATGAAATTGTTTTGAAAGTTTTTTTGGCATTTGAGACGATATAAAAATATTTTAAGGGATGCACAAAGAAATGAAACGTAACGATCTTTTTTGGACGGAGGGAGTACAACACTAAAATAAGAGTGAAATAATATATATGATGAGAAAGGGGTATGTCTCAATCGAGTACTTTGTTTCTTCTCAAAAAATTCAAGAAAAGTGGTCCAATGGTAAATTGGTAACTATATCACGCTTAAGATTATATATACCATCTAGGATTCTTAGAGAGTTAGAGGGGATTTTTAGAGTCTTAAAATCGGCAAATTTCTCTATAGATCTAATGTATGTCCATGCTCATTTATAAACCTTAGGGCTTTTGCAAAAAAAAATCGCATACAAGGCTAGTTAGAATGTGAAAAGATCCACATTTTAACTATGAATTTGGACCATGCTAATGTAATTCCATAAAATTAGTTAGAGAGGTAAATTCTTCAAGCTCTAAGACAATGACACATGGCAAGCACTAAGAACATAACACATGGCATTATCATTTTTGTGACACCTATATTAAAAATTAAAAGAATTAATTCTTTAAGAATGGAATATTCAGCTGCCATTGCTCCTAAGAAAATAAAAAACAATTGAATATTTACTTTCCTGTCAAGCTTGACATAGATTTTCATAAAGAAAAACAAATATTAGAAAAATTAGATGATTAGTTAATTTAAAGCATCTCTTCGAGTAGTTTAAATTTAAACTTAGTGCAGATTTAAAAAAGTACCACTACTTAAAATTTTAACAATGATAAATTAATGTTTAAAATTTTTCTCAAATAGAATACATTTAGATTAGACAAAGCATAATCAATATAAAAGAATTTAGTACAAAAAGAATTCATTATTTTTAGTAGCCATTTATTATTTATCTTTTTTTATTAATAGAAAAAATTTATTATTTATCTTCTTTGATATGATAAAATAAATTATGTTACATAATATAACTAATGATTATAGGAAATAAAGTTATTAATAAAAAAATAATTATAATGTCATGCTATGGAATAATGAATTAATTATGCTATATATATATATATACACACACACACACATAACATTATTTTTATACTATCCACAACTTATTTTAGTTTATTACTTCTCAAAACATGATTGTATAAATTTAATCACATGTGCATATTTATTAATTAAATACCTTCTTTAAAAAATTTTATCTTACTACATTTTTTATTTTATTGCTACATATATTTTTCAACAAAGTGAATAGAATAAAGTTGGTTTGATTAAAGAGTGACAACTAACAAGTGACTAGGGGTGGACACGGTACGGTTCCGGTTCCGGAACCGCCGGTTCCGGTACTGCCACCCCTTGGTACCGGTACCGGTACCGGATCGGCCGGTACCGGTTCCGGTTCCGGTACCGGCGGTTCCGGTTCCGGTACCGTTTCGGCCACCCATAATTTCTTTTTTTTTTGCTTTTTTATTAAATTTTTAAAGTGTAGAATTGTAAATGTGTAATTGTTAAAGGAAAGGATGAAATAAAAAACTCTAAAAATGAAATTAATAAAGGAAAGAATGTAATAAAAAATAAAAATAAAAAAAATTAATTACGGTACCGGAACCGGAACCGGTACCGCCGGTGCCGGTACCGGAGTGGGCGGTACCGGTACCGGTTCCCGGAACCGGTGGACCGTCCCAGCCGACGGTAACGGTACCGGTACCGGTACCGGCGGTACCGTTTCCGGTCACGGTACCGTACCGGTACCGTGTCCACCCCTACAAGAGACATTATGACACATATACATTCTCTAATGATGTATCATTATGCACATAACTAATCCACTTTTTATTATAATATTTTATTAATTTAAACCATTTATATTAGTACTTAATTCAATGACCATTAATTTTGTATAATTTTTTTATCTTTAAATTAACATACCAATATATATTCCATCAGTCTAAAACATATTTTGTCACTATTAGAAAACTAAAACAACTAAAATTATATTTATAAAATCTCAAAAGTTTAGAATATATACGAGCTCGTGCGTGGCACGGGGTAGAAATACTAGTTCAATATAATACTCCCTCCGTTTGGAAAAACTCTTCCCATTTGATTTGGGGGGCAAAAATAAAGAAGTGTTAAATTATAGTTGATTTCCAATTTTGCCCCTGATGTGATGGGTAAAAGTAAGATGTGATGGATAGATTATTAGAGAAAAAGTATGATGTGATAGGTAGGGTAGGAAAAAGTAAGGGTAAAAGTGGTTTTTTAATAGAAAGGGGAAGTGTTTTATTCGAAGTGAAAAAAATGAAAGAGGAAGTGTTTTTGAGAACGGAGGGAGTACCATATTGAAAAAAGAAAAGAAGCTTTCAAAAAAAGAAAAGAAAATATATAGGCCTTAATAAAATTTGCTAGTTGGGAATGAGGGTGGGAGGGGGGGGCAAAAGGACAAAAGAGACTAGCAGTGTAGGGTAATGAAAGTAATGGGGACTAGGGAGAGAGATGCTTACTTGGTTGTTTGGGCATTTTAATTAATAAAAAAAAAAACTCTATTTTCCTTATATTAGTTGATTGGGCTGTATTCCTTTTTGCTGTGACTTGGTGGAGAGTGAAGGAGAAAGATTGGGGAAAGGATGGGAAAGGGCTATGTCTTCATGCATGATACATGTTGGTGGGTTAGCTTGCAATCACTGCCCCCCTCCACTGGCCCCATCCCCAAACCTAGATTCCTGACCACTCTTCTACTCCTTTCCAAAATACTATGGTCTCCGTCTTAAAATTATTGTCTCAGTTATTATTTAAATGGTTAAATTTTATTTACTTATTTTTATTAGTCATTTGATTAATATTACCTCTAGTTTTGTAAAATTTTTGATATAAATTATAAATATATAAATTTTATTTCTAAATTTTATATTTATATTCAAACAAATAGAATTGAAAATAATTTCAGTCAGACGTCGTAAACTAAAACCGAAAATTAGTTTTTGGAAGGAGGGACCACAAAGAAAGAGAAGATTTACCTATAAAAATACGGAGTATAATCTTATTTCCAATAAATATTTTTTAATTAAGTAAATTTCATAAATAGTCCTTAATTATAGGTGGTTTTCCATATTTAGTCCTCAATTCTAACATATTACATAAATGGTTCCCAATTTTATAAAACTATTTCATAAATTGTCCTTTAGTCCAAATATGACATAATATTTTCTCCAAAAAATAGTCACCGAATGATCGATGATGGATTAGTTTTCAAAAAATGAGGACCATTTAAGTAATATCTTAAAGTTGGAGACAAAATATAGAAACCCACCTGTGATTAAGGACTTTCTATTCTACTCCCTCCGTCTCTACATAGATTACAATTTTTTTTTCTCCTCTCGATCACTTTTGTTTGTTTACGTGATTTCATTAAGTATTTGATAAAATAAAATATTCTTGTCACCTCTTGTTTTGTAGAACTTTTGACGTAGTTTTTTAATATGTAATTTTTATATCATATTGATATACCAATTTGTAAATAAAATGATTTCAAAAAGCAGGAAATTTTACTCCATAACCCGCAATTTGTAATCAAATTGGGGACGGAGGGAGTATTTGTTTTGAATAAGAATTTTCGCTCTTTTCATTTCAGAATATTTGTTCGGCTTGATTTTTTTAGTGAAACTCGAAGAATTTTAATCATTAATTACATTATATTTTCATTACTTATTAATACAATATGAAAACGCTAACGCTAACGGTAACTTTTTCAAAACGCTAACGCTAATCTCTGACGTTGATGCCAAACGGGGCCTATAATAATTGCTCTTATTGAATTATAAAGGTTTCACCATTATATATATGGATGACAAGAAAAAATTCCAATCACACTATGCTAGAAGAAGAATTACACTAATAATACAATAAGAAAATAATAGAATAAGGATGGTAATTAATAATAATATTTCTTTCTTATTATTCTTACTATTCATAATATTCTCCGCAAGCTAATGATCAATAACGAAGAGCAGCTTAGAGCACATGTACTGGAATGGAGTTGACAGAAGCAATTTTATGAGGATAGTTGCTAGAAGTAAAAAGATAGATCTTTGTTGCATGACGAGCAAACTTGAAAGTACATTTATCGAGTTTTTTCTAGTAAGAGTGTTGGCGATTGGTGCGAGAGTGAGGATGTAACACCCTAATCCGTCCAGGTCTGCACCCCTTTCGAACTAAAGTATTTAATTTGGTAATCGTAAAAATTTAAAACTTTTTAAACACATTTCATCGTTTATCACAATAATATTTTTCATAACATATACAATACGGAGTATTCAACAATATTGTGGAAGCAAATTTAATATTGACATATCATAAATCATTTCAAACTTATCACATCCATCCCGACAATCTCGCCCCATCTGCCGCCAGGATCACCTTGTTCTTTTTGTTTACCTACGTGTAGCAAATAAAACACATTATACACTCAGTGGTAAAGCTGAGTAAACATATCTTTATGCGTCGAACATCGATATAAACTGAATCTAAATTCATAATCAAATAATTTTATATCATGCACACAATGTTCAATTCAGACATACATATTTTTGACATTGTTCAGTTCATATCAACATATTTTATTCAATTCAAATATTATTTCGACAGTGCTCTTAAATTATTCTTAATCTAAGGTCAACGATAATAACAATGCTCTTAGTTATTCTTAGTCTAAAGCTAGTTCATAAAAATGCTCTTAGCTAATCTTAGTCTAAGGCCAAATCATAATTTCATTCTCAGGCGCTTAAACTATGATTAGTTTAAGGCAAAGAATCCTGAGACGCATAAATTATAATTAGTTTAAGGCAACAGTTCTCCAGCGCTTAAACTTTGATTAGTTTAAGGCAACAGTTCTCCGACGCTTAAACTTTGATTAGTTTAAGGCAGTAGCTCTCCGACGCTTAAACTTTAATTAGTTTAAGGCAAACAACAATACAATGATTCATCATCACTGAGCCACATTATTTCCGAACAAGTGATTCTCCAGTTTGGTCTACGAATTCCGTTATTACATTTTTATCCAATCACCGAATATTCATGTTTCACAAATCTATACTAATATAAGATCTATTCTAGAGGTCTTCTAGATAGCCTTAAAATCAATTATCTAAATGGGTATATCTTAGAGTTCTTCTATATATCCTTAACAACATACGTCATCTTTGTGATTATCAATATATCCACTTTAGTCATGATTAAATCATCAATAATCATTTTAATCAGTAGGTTCATCATTCATATTCATCCACAATAATTATTCATCATAATGATCAATCAACATAACATTCAATAACAAATAGCGGTCTAGTTTTGAGTGTTAACACCCAAACTTACCGTCATGCATCACATAAGATTTTATTTGTCAAAACATCATTTTTATTGTACAAAATCATATTTATGTTGTTCGCAATTAATTGGTACAAAAAATAAGATTTTGGAGCTCAAAAATAGCATTTTTCGTAGCGGATTGTGTTCGGAACGGTCGATCGTTTTGAGGCGACAGTCGACCGTTATTGCAACCGTGGTATTGGAGTTTCTAGTCCATCTTAGAACGGTCAACCTTGGTGGAGGGACGTTCGACCTTTGTGGTAGAACGGTCAACCGTTTGGCAGAAAGGTCGACCATTCCTGCAAACCAGCCAACAACACTTCATTTTCAACCTCGGGTTAAACTTTCGAAAAATCATTTTAAGCCACCAAACTTCAATTAAACTATATAGAAATGTTCTCCAATGTTCATTGATCATTTAAATACCATTAGTTTGAGGTTTTAACAACAAATTCAAGATTTATGATTCTTGGTTTTTCAAGCATGTCAAACACAAAACTCAACCAAACAAATGTTTATGAACGTAGAAACGATCTATACGAACATTATATTCTAGTCACTAGATATATCTATGGGCTTAATTCGAATCTTAACGAAGGTTTTGAGAATTTTCCGGCGAAACTTCCGGCGAGGTTTGTGGCTAGCTTCGGCGACCTCTAGCTCTCTGGACAGAACCACTCTACTCTCCACACTCTTAGGAAACAAAATGGAAGAAGAAAGAGGAAGAATGGTGGAGAATTGAGAAGATTTGCTTCTCTTTTTATAGGGAAGAAGAGAAGTAAATTTCAAAGATTGGTGAGTCTGTGATTCACGGTCGGCATAGTGGAGGAGGTGCGTCGACTGTACAGTTCCCTGATTGGGACCAATTTTGGTTCCATTCGGAGTACACTTTTTGTTCCAACTTTCTCCAAATTAAGTTCCGATTGTACCATTGGGGTTAGACAGTCAAACTCTACACAATGATATAACTTTTATATTTATTTGAAATACTTTTTCTGACAGCATATTTTTGGGTGTTGACTTTGATAGAGTTAAAATTGAATTAATTGATATACAATTGAAATTACTCTCATATTCAACCAATATTATTAAATTTAAATATTTATTTCAATAAATATTTTTACAAAAGTTCACATCTTTGACCACTTCTCATTTTTATGAAAATTACATATTTAAAATGTCATAACTAAAAATCTGTACATCAGATTTATTCATAAAGTATACCGTTGGATTCGTCTCTTCGAGACCTATCCTGAAAAGTCAATCTTAACAAAAATCATTGACACCAAAATTTCCTTCATTTTTGGTCAAACATAGAAATAATGCTTTGTTGGGTCAAAATATTGTTTTTTAAAATACTTTTATAATAGAA